>OX031316.1:39570366-40820366 GCA_943737955.2 Myopa tessellatipennis | reverse complement strand
CTGATCAACCAGATCAACCGATCAACCAGATCAACCGATCAACCAGATCAACCGATCAACCAGACCAACCAGATCAACCGATCAACCAGATCAACTGATCAACCAGATCAACCGATCAACCAGATCAACCAGATCAACCAGATCAACCAGATCAACCAGATCAACCGATCAACCAGATCAACCGATCATCAAATCAACTAGATCAACCGATCTACTGGTTGATCGGTTGATCGATTACAGTTCAGATTCAGCCGTGTATGTGACTATGTTTTACGTGTGTAGATTTTAGAGTATGGCTCAAAGAAAATGCCCCAGCTATAACAATCTTAAATTTTAAAATGTTATCATCAAACCAACAAATGAGTTTGAAAAGCCCTTAATTCCCGTTACTTGTTCATTTCTATTAAAATGATGTTTGTTAGTACTAGTAGTTGTGTAAAATAGTTTTGAAATATGGTCTGCTTTGTTATAATTTGATGCTTCTAATAATAATTGAAGCAATCTAGGTGTAAGTTACCAACTATTATCGGATATTATTATTATTTTATTATGTACTGCACCAGCGCTATTTCCGATTTGCCTTTAAAATCCAATCCTTTGTATGGTTCATAGGTGGTATCCAAGACATTCTGCTATTCCAATTCGGAATAGAGCATTGATTCAGTAGATTTCTGAACATCTCTTGCAGTATCGAGTTCAGAAAATTAATATTATTATTAATTGTGTAATTTTTAATAATAATTTGACTTATTATTTGTTTAGTCGACCTTTAATTGTCTAAGAATTAGAATTGTTTAGGCTCGAGGTCAATTTGAAAACATTACGTCTTCTGCATATAAAATATGCATATAAAACAACAAATCTTGTTGTATTTATTTTAAAAAAACAACAACAAATTTATTTGACTCCAACTGGCAGATCGGATAGCTATTTCGAAACTTGCCAAAGTTTCTCATCAGCGATCTTAGTTGATGTGTTTTCTTATATGCAACTGCCGCTATATGAGCGCAACGTTGGACAACATTGTTGTGAATTACAACGTTGTTAAGAAACTCAGAAGCAGACCATTACAAACACAACTCAAGTTTTTGTCAAAATTTGTTGTTTCGTTTTTTGTTGTATATGTTCATTCTGGGTCCGACACGAGTTCGAATCCTGAACCAAGCAGAATAACATGGAGTATGCCCTCTCTCTGTTAATTGTGTAATTTTTAATAATAATTTGACTTATTATTTGTTTAGTCGACCTTTAATTGTATAAGAATTAGAATTGTTTAGGCTCGAGGTCAATTTGAAAACATTACGTCTTCTGCATATAAAATATGCATATAAAACAACAAATCTTGTTGTATTTATTTTAAAAAAAACAACAACAAATTTATTTGACTCCAACTGGCAGATCGGATAGCTATTTCGAAACTTGCCAAAGTTTCTCATCAGCGATCTTAGTTGATGTGTTTTCTTATATCCAACTGCCGCTATATGAGCCCAACGTTGGACAACATTGTTGTGAATTACAACGTTGTTAAGAAACTCAGAAGCAGACCATTACAAACACAACTCAAGTTTTTGTCAAAATTTGTTGTTTCGTTTTTTGTTGTATATGTTCATTCTGGGTCCGACACGAGTTCGAATCCTGAACCAAGCAGAATAACATGGAGTATGCCCTCTCTCTGTTAATTGTGTAATTTTTAATAATAATTTGACTTATTATTTGTTTAGTCGACCTTTAATTGTATAAGAATTAGAATTGTTTAGGCTCGAGGTCAATTTGAAAACATTACGTCTTCTGCATATAAAATATGCATATAAAACAACAAATCTTGTTGTATTTATTTTAAAAAAACAACAACAAATTTATTTGACTCCAACTGGCAGATCGGATAGCTATTTCGAAACTTGCCAAAGTTTCTCATCAGCGATCTTAGTTGATGTGTTTTCTTATATGCAACTGCCGCTATATGAGCCCAACGTTGGACAACATTGTTGTGAATTACAACGTTGTTAAGAAACTCAGAAGCAGACCATTACAAACACAACTCAAGTTTTTGTCAAAATTTGTTGTTTCGTTTTTTGTTGTATATGTTCATTCTGGGTCCGACACGAGTTCGAATCCTGAACCAAGCAGAATAACATGGAGTATGCCCTCTCTCTGTTAATTGTGTAATTTTTAATAATAATTTGACTTATTATTTGTTTAGTCGACCTTTAATTGTATAAGAATTAGAATTGTTTAGGCTCGAGGTCAATTTGAAAACATTACGTCTTCTGCATATAAAATGTGCATATAAAACAACAAATCTTGTTGTATTTATTTTAAAAAAACAACAACAAATTTATTTGACTCCAACTGGCAGATCGGATAGCTATTTCGAAACTTGCCAAAGTTTCTCATCAGCGATCTTAGTTGATGTGTTTTCTTATATGCAACTGCCGCTATATGAGCCCAACGTTGGATAACATTGTTGTGAATTACAACGTTGTTAAGAAACTCAGAAGCAGACCATTACAAACACAACTCAAGTTTTTGTCAAAATTTGTTGTTTCGTTTTTTGTTGTATATGTTCATTCTGGGTCCGACACGAGTTCGAATCCTGAACCAAGCAGAATAACATGGAGTATGCCCTCTCTCTGTTAATTGTGTAATTTTTAATAATAATTTGACTTATGATTTGTTTAGTCGACCTTTAATTGTATAAGAATTAGAATTGTTTAGGCTCGAGGTCAATTTGAAAACATTACGTCTTCTGCATATAAAATATGCATATAAAACAACAAATCTTGTTGTATTTATTTTAAAAAAAAAAACAACAACAAATTTATTTGACTCCAACTGGCAGATCGGATAGCTATTTCGAAACTTGCCAAAGTTTCTCATCAGCGATCTTAGTTGATGTGTTTTCTTATATGCAACTGCCGCTATATGAGCCCAACGTTGGACAACATTGTTGTGAATTACAACGTTGTTAAGAAACTCAGAAGCAGACCATTACAAACACAACTCAAGTTTTTTTTTTTTTTTAAATAAATACAACAAGATTTGTTGTTTTATATGCATATTTTATATGCAGAAGACGTAATGTTTTCAAATTGACCTCGAGCCTAAACAATTCTAATTCTTATACAATTAAAGGTCGACTAAACAAATAATAAGTCAAATTATTATTAAAAATTACACAATTAACAGAGAGAGGGCATACTCCATGTTATTCTGCTTGGTTCAGGATTCGAACTCGTGTCGGACCCAGAATGAACATATACAACAAAAAACGAAACAACAAATTTTGACAAAAACTTGAGTTGTGTTTGTAATGGTCTGCTTCCGAGTTTCTTAACAACGTTGTAATTCACAACAATGTTGTCCAACGTTGGGTTCATATAGCGGCAGTTGCATATAAGAAAACACATCAACTAAGATCGCTGATGAGAAACTTTGGCAAGTTTCGAAATAGCTATCCGATCTGCCAGTTGGAGTCAAATAAATTTGTTGTTGTTTTTTTAAAATAAATACAACAAGATTTGTTGTTTTATATGCATATTTTATATGCAGAAGACGTAATGTTTTCAAATTGACCTCGAGCCTAAACAATTCTAATTCTTATTATTATTAATTATTATTTTGTATGGGTTGATGTGTTCACTTCTGCATCTTCCATTTGAGTGAAAAAGCTATAGTCATCTTCATAACTAATGAAAAGAGTTTCGTTTGAAAAATCGAATTTCTGGCCTTAGCTATATAATTTGTATTGGAGTGTTTGATTATTTCTTTTTAGAAGTTTTGTGATGGGGCTAAATGTCTTTCTAGTTAATTTTCTAAATCTGATTTTCCTAATTTTATATGCTTAATTTTGTATTTCAATTTGTGTCTAGTTTTTTTTTTTTATTAGATCTTTTAATATTTCCTTATCCATTTTAGTGATAGTAATATCAGATCAGGAATATGACCTTTTTGATCAGCTCTTGATTACTTTTCAATCAGCTTATGATCAACTCTTGAACAGCTTCGAACATCTTTGAACAGCTCTGAACACCTTTTGAACATCTTTTGAACAGCTTTGTAACAGCTTTGAACAGCTTATGATCAGCTTTGAACACCTTTCGAACACCTTTTGAACCGCTTAGAACATCTTTTGAACAACTTTGTTACAGCTCTGAACAGCTTATGATCAGCTTTGAACAGCTTTTAAAGATCTTTTAACATTTTTTTTTTTGACCAATTTTTTAACAGGTATATGAAATGTATTCAGTTGAATGTTATCATACTAATAATAATATAGTGAATGTTATAGTGAATGAATAAATTAGTGAATGTATGTATATATCAAATCCCATTTTATATCGCCCCATTTTATATCGTCCACTATTACTTGGATTGTCTTTGTTACAAGAAATCCATATTTATCTTTCCAACATTCTCCCATACATTAATCAATTTTTATAAGCCATATCTATTGCGACATGATCCTTGTATATGAGCTTCATATTCATTTCATCCTGCTTAAACATAATAGTCATGTTAGCATTGTCGCTTATCAAATGCGCGCATGTTGGGAATTCTTGTATATGTTTGAATAAATGAGAGTATGTTTGGTATGAGTAAAAAGCAATCAATAGATTAGTGTCTGCCCATACAAAAGTACTCTCGAATGTTGTTTTACTCCCCTCAAGCTATGTCATCGAATATAATTATTGGGTTGGTTTTTGCCTTAAAACAGTCTCAAAATGTGTGCAGAACCCAATGTATTTATCTAAAAATAATAGCTACTTCAAGTACTCATACTGTCATTTATATAATTTGCAGATATATGTATGTTAATAAAATTTAGTCCGTTCGGACTGTCTATATTAAATTCAGTCTTTTCGCGATTAGAAGGGCCAACAAATGAGCTCTCTTATAGAATTCGGTGGTAGTGAATTGTGTCTTATACATGCTTTATTTAATTAATTTCGTTATATTTATTTATCCATATAGTATTTATTTTTACCTATTTTTATATTTATTTGATTTCAGATTTCAGATTTATTTTTTATTATTTATATTATTATTTATATTATTATTTATATTTATTTGATTTCAGATTTATAGATATATTATATTTATATTTATTTTTGTAACGTGATTAGAGTCTTAAGTTTTTATTTTGTTTCAAATGGTTTGTTTTATTCCGCTATCTCCATTTATTTGTTTGCGGCATAGACATATTTATATTTCCAGTTGTATATTTTGTTATTGAAGCTAAAGTAAGTATTTTAATTTCATTTATTAATTCTATTAATTCTAGCTGTGTTATTGTAATAATTTCCTTTGTTTTATTGATAGGAAGTGGATATAAATGTAGCACTGAATGTGTTGTGTGGAGATTCTGATGCTAAAATAATATTTGTGTTACTGTAGTGGGCATGTAGGTCTATTATTTCGTATGTGCTTTCTTATGAAACTAAATTTGTGAATTGTTTAAGTATGAATACTATGTATTTCTTGCCTCTATTAGGAGTTAATATAATTTTAATTGATTGTTTCGCTAATAGTTTGTTGAGTTATATTGCTAGTTTAAGTGAATTTTGGTTTATGAGTTGCAATTATGTTATCATACTGATATACACAACTGGGCTCATAAAATTACTAGAACGATATTGTAGATGTTTCTATGAGTTTTCTATCCATTTTTCCGCTCAAAGTCCCTTGTTGATGGTTTCTAAAGATTGTTTCTATTATCATTGTCGAACCTTTATCTGGTGACTCATTATAATAAGAAGTAGTGTTTATATCTATTTGCATTATATTATATTTCCATATTAATGTCTATTTCATTTCTCCGTCTTATTAATTTGGAGTTGGGTTTTGAGTTAAATGCCTATGGTCTTTAATGATTTTAAATTTACGTCCTAAAAAAAATGATTTGAAAAATTTTATGGTGCAAATGAGATTCATTGAGATTAAGCCTTGTTCGTCTCTCTGATGGAATCATGATCGCATTAGAAATCATTAAGCTTAATGTAATTTAACAGAAATGTAGGAGTTCGCTATTTCTGTGTATGTTCAAATCAATATGTTTCTTTTATTGCTTCTTAATAATTATAGGTTTCCCTTAAAGTTAGAGTTTAATATGTTGGAACGCTACCTTAGCATTTTCCATTCAAATTTATAGTTAGACAGCATAAGTTGTAGGGTATTTAAGTGTTTCGCTGTGGTCGAATATATAGATATCGTTTTCGGTTATTTAAAGACTATATAATGATCCCTAACTAAAATCCAGTATTTTTATCGCTTAAAGAAAATTCTTATTGTCCATTCCAAAGTATAAAAGGTTGTAGTCAAGCTTTATTCAAGCAGCTATTTTGTTGGTTCAATAGAATTCTTTACAAGAGAAATAATTTAAGCTACACAAATCCCTAACATATAATATTGAAATAAGAAGTTGTTACCATTTAGACTAAACATTGTTCATAGTATATAAGCTAAATTTTGGTAATAGTTTTTAATAGTTTTAAGCTGAATTTTGGTATGACTATTTTGATGGTTCGGCTATACGCAGAAGAAAAGAAAAAGAATTAGAACTAATAATAATAGTAATAAAATAAAAAAAAGAACAAGAAAAAGAAAAAAGAAGAAGAAAAATAAAATAGGAGTAAGAATGACATCCTAGCTTTACCAACTCAAGCCTCTCATGTCTTTACTTCAATGTTAAGAGGCTTTTGTTTCCTAAAATTTAATAATTTAGACATCATTTAATCACAAATTTATTCCTAAAATTTTAAACAGCAACAATATCTCTTTTCTTAAAGATATGTTTACTAACCCACTGCTCATTAACTAACTAAACCCTATCAAACAAATCTCTTACTCCTAGAAGCAATAATAATCAGCTCTAAAGAAATATTATTTAAAGCACTGAAATTAAAAAAATATATTACAAGAAGAAATGAAAGGAAAATCATGTCATCATATGCTCATGAAACCATTAGTAGTAGTACTAGTGTTATAGTATAGTAATATTCAAATTGATGAACAATAACCATGTTGAAAATCTACTCAACATTTTCTATATGTGTCAGTATAAAAGAAAAAAACAATAAGCGAATAAAATATGTGTGTCTTTCATCGACATAAAAATTCACACGCACATTAAATGCTTATCCTAACAGAATCTATACAACGAATAAAAAGAAGAAGAAGAAAATGGCATCCTAGGTTTGCCTGTTTAAGCCACGCATGTCACCATTTAAATATCAACAGCATGCATCCCTATTACTAAAATTAAAAAAAAAAAAAAAAAAAAACAACAATACAGCTAGAGTAAATCGTACTACTGCAACAATATAAACCAAACTCCTACAACAATAACACAAGCAAAATTCCTACAAACCCGGTTCTACTGCTTCATCAGTCTATTGCTAGATTAGCCTTAAAAATTTCAACAACAACAACAACATGATACATTTACTATATATATATATATATATATATATATATATATATATATATATATATATATATATATATATCTACTATATTAAATTCAAAGTTCAAATTCTACTTATATGTATTAAACATCCGAAAATTACGACAAACAATAAACAATATAAATGAATAATAATAATAATGAATACGCTAAGCATAGTCCCATCCAAAATCCTACCAACCATCTGAATCCGTCTCTGTCGCTACATCTAGACTATCCGCCTGTCCTTTACCTCTGTTAGGCTGCCCGTATTTTCTTTCAAATTTAGAGTTAGATGTGATACGTTGAAGAGTGCTTAACTGTTTCGTTGAGGACGAATATATAAATAACGTTTTGACTATTTGCTTATACATTATATGACTACCTTATCATTTGGCTACACGCGGAAAAAGAAGAAAAAGAATAAGAAGCAATAATAATAGTAATGAAAAAAGAACAAGAAAAAAGAAGAAGAAAAATAAAAATAGAAGTAAGAATGGCAACCTAGCTTTACCAACTAGAGCCTCTCATGTCTACACTTCAATATCAATAAGATGCGTCTCTCAATATCTCTTTTCTCAAACACATATTCTCAAACCCATCGCTCATTTACTAACTAAACCCTATCAAAGAAATCTCTTACACCTAAAAGCAATAATAATTAGCGTTAAAGAAATATTATTTAAAACACTGAAATTAAAAATATATTACAAACAAATTACAGCAAAAATCATGTCATCAAATTTTCATTAATCCATATACTCATATTGAAATTTATGAACTATATACAACCATATTCAAAATATAATCATAGCATTTTCTAAATGTCTCAGTATGAAAACAAAAAGACAAAAAATAATAAGCGATTAAAATATGTGAGTCTTTCTCCTACACTAAAATTAACTATCAATTAATTAAATTGTTATCCTACAGCAAAGAAAACAAGAATTAAAATAAGAATACTATAAGAACATATTCTAGATTTAACTGCTTAAGCCCTGCATTTTACTAGTTCAATATCGACAGCATGCGTCTCTATTCCTAAAAATAAAAAACAACAACACCGCAAGAATAAATCGTCTACTACTACTACAACAACAACATAAATCAAACTCCTACAACAACAACATAAGCAAACTCATACAGAAAATTGTTCCATAAGTGTATCGGTAGATTAGCTAACCATTAAATTAAATAACCTATATTAGTAATAATACAGTAGTAGTAATAGTAATAGTAGTATAATATACAAAAAAAAAAACACCATATAAGCCAAACTCCTACAAGAACATGAATAAAATAAACGAAAGAATTTTAATTCGTGCATGTTTACTGTCTCTGTCAGTCTGTCCGTCTATATGTACGTATGTTTGTATGTCCGTCTATATGTATGTATGTGTCTATGTCTGTTCGTCTTCCCACCCTACACTTTCCCATTTCCTCTTCCCACCAACCACCTTTCCCATTAAGCTGATCTCCTAGCTAACTATGACACTGGATTTATGAACAATTCAATTTGTGTATGTTCACTGTCCATCTGTCTATTCGACCGTCCGTCGACTGTCCGTCTATATGTATGTCCGTCTGTCGGTATATATGTATGTATGTCCGTCTGTCTGTCAGTCTGTCCGTCCATATGTTTGTATGTCTGTCCGTCTATATGTATGTATGTATGTCTTACTATATGTATGTCCGTCTGTCTATCAGTGTGTCCGTCCGTCTTTTTGTCAGACCAAGAGAAATATTCCTAAACAGAAAGTACCGAAAATGTCAACTCCAATTCCGAGATTGAAATAATTGTATTAATATATATACATTCAATAAGTGTGATCGCGAGCGAATCGACCACTTGAAATGCCCATAGCTCATTTACTAAATCTACAACAACCACATAGCAAAATGACGAAAAGCAATTAAATTAAAGCAATAAAAAATATTTTCCAACAACAACGCTACGCATATTCAGAACAACAATCTCACGTACCACAAACGATACAGAGGCGGGCAGAGATCAAGGCAGAGAGGCACACCACACTCGCAACAGTCAGCACGCCGAGCAATGTATGTCTGTCTGTCGGTGTATATGTATGTATGTATGTCGGTATATATATATGTATGTCCGTCTGTCTGTCCCTTTTGCCACGCCCCTTCCTCCTACGTCCATTTTTTAACACGCCTTTTTCGACGCCTACTTTTTCCACGCCCGACTTTGTCCGACGCCCACTTTTTCCCACAATGCTCCATATCACACATGCCCCTGAATGAACCAATCGCAAGAGTGATGCAGGCATCATGATTACAAGTGTGACATTGCCTGCTCCAGGCAGCACGCCAGGCAGCACGCAAGGCAGCGCAGTCGCTACTTTGGCCCAGAACCCCCATATACCCACTACTTAAATGCATGCCAAAAATAGACTTGTGGACATATCAGCAATACAAACATTTAATTAAGACCCCTAGCATTAAAATGCATTAACTTTAAAACCGACTTTTGATTGCACAGAATATTAATAAGCAGCTTATAGTTATGGCTATGGTTCCTGCCACGGCGATAGCGACTATGCGGCATTAACTGAGAGAGACAGAGCATAACAGCCAGAGTTTGGAACAAATTTAGGCAACATGTTATAAGCATGTCTTAAGGAGCACATAAAATAGGGAGACAGAATATAAGGTAGTAGGAATTTGATTAGAAAGAAATTATAAAAAGTAGAATTCATTAGATTATTAAGGCGAGCTTCCATCCATAACAGCGTCACGAAAAATCGTCTATGTCGTCAAGTCGTCTATGTTGGATATTTCCATAAACTGATCATCAGTCAGAGTTCTCACAAAAATTCGACCACTCCTAGAAAACGCTGCTGAAAGCTTTTTTTGGCCTTTTAGCCTCAGTGCTAACTGGAGAATGGCTTTAGCCGTTTTCGTCAGGCACTCATTTAAAAAACAGTTTCCCTCTACTTCCACACCGATGTGGAACATCATTCCATCATGATGTGGCACAGCAAATAGCATAGCATTTGCACTGACAATTCAATCCTTTTACACAAGTTTGCTACAGATTTTGCACTAACAGAAGAGCCCTTAAAGTCGTCGAAAGTGGAGAAAAGTTTGGATACCTTACTATCCAAAACTACTTTATCGCCTCTCAGCACATTTAACTTTTCATTGAGAGAAACACTCGATGCTTTTAGCTCCGCTAATTGACTGACAGTATTGCTCAGTTCAGAATTCAGACGAGTAAATTTATCAGTCCAGACTCTTTCAAGCTCACCTAATTTTGAGCTGAATTCCTCTCGCAGATTTAGCGTTTCCACTTTAATTAGATTTATTATTTGTTCGCTTTGTTTCAATAACCTCTCATCCAACAAAGACAACAAGAGAACTGATGCAGAGTCAGTAACGCCAATACTTGGAGAGCCAGGTATAGTTGTTGGTGCTGTAGAAACTGGTTTTGACAACGCCGACTTGGAGCGAATGAAAGACATGATGTAACCAACAAGAATTCATAGATCAAGCAAATACTGTAATTAATAACTTCCAAAACTTATTTTCCCCTCTTTTCCCATTTTAATATTTTAATTATAAAATATAATGAAATGAAATTCATAAGTTCTTGCAGATATAACTTTATATATAATATTAATAGTTAATATTATTACACTGCCTTAAGTATATTTATTAAATTATTACAAGTATTCACTATTTTATATTTTTTTTTTAGCTTGGCTATTAAACTTGCTTCTGTTTCGAGTGAGTAAAGAGTTTTAATGGTTTGATAAGTTTCATTCTGGTGATTTTAGACTTGCAAATGAACCACGTGGAATACCGACGAGTAAGTTGGACAATAATAACCTGTAAGCTATAGTGGACGCAGATACGTCTCAATCTACGCGTGTTGTAGGTGTTCTTTGTCAATAAAGACCTTCCAATCCTCTTACAAGACAACGCGCGGCCATATGTCGTTCGAACAACACTACTCGAATTACAGGAGCTAGGCTTGCAAACTCTCTGTCAACTCTCAGTTCTTACAAGGAAAATCCTTCAGTTCTCAAGAAGCTGTGAAAGATGCCTTTTCGGATTTCACTGCCTCTCACCCCGCAGACTTCTTCGCTGCAGGCATAAAAAAGTTACCATTAAAATGGCAAAACACCATCGATAGCTTAAGTGCATATTTTGATTAATCATATTGTTTCTTATTGGAGATCAAATAAACTAAACTTTCGTTTCAAAATCGTACATTTCATACTTAAAACCCTGTCAAGTAACTTCCTTTATAGTAAAGGTGGAGTCGATCGTAATTTTGAGAGCTGAGAGCAGATACACACACACAAGCAGAGAACTTGACGAATAACTTTTTCTTCGCCTCAACAAAAGCAGTTCTCACATACAAAGTTTAGTCGCGCGAAGACCAGCAAGCAGTGCTCCTTTTTTTATTCGAGTGATTAAAGATTTTATTCGAGTCAAAACCAACAAGCAGTACCAATGTACAAAGTTTATTCGAGCGAAGACCAGCAAGCTGTGTTCACGTACAAAGTTTAGTCGAGTGAAGAGCAGCAAGTAGTGCGGACGTAGAACGATTTTAGTCGGGCGAATACCAGCAAATAGTGCTCCCATACACATTTCAGTCGGGAAACCAGTGCAAACCCGAATACCAGTAAAATCATTGGCCGCATTTAGTACATTAGGCAAGAGTGTACAAAGATTATCAATTGTTTTGACCAGGTCAAGGGGGCTTACGACATTTGTTGAGGGTATAGACGAACTCTAGTTCGGGACTAAAGGTAGGGACTTATTGGTGCACTCGGACGGAACTCGGGCATACTAGCTGTTTTTCCCGGACGTGAACTTACTGATACGATGGGCGGGCAGAACAATTCAAGTTCAGATTTTCTTCGCGAAAATAAAACGCGCAGGTTGGTTGAAGTTTTAAAGCCTACATCTTTTGCTCACAGTAACGAGGATACACCCCCGCGACGGAATTTGTCGACATAGCTGGAGTGTTAGCTATATAACTAGCGAGATACAAACAAAGATTATAGTTTATATAAAAATGGATGTTTGCCTGTGTGTTACAAGAAATACATAATGTTATTATTTACCTGATTGGTTACAAACTAAAAACAAACTATTATAATTTCAATAAAAAACATTTATATATATTTATTTATATATGGAAACCAATCACTAGCGATGGCTAGACACTGTTGTTTTTCGTTTAGTTTCAAAACCCGTAAACATGTTATGCCAATGTGTGTAAAATTTACTGAATATCAAAATGTTGGCCGTAGTTGCCATATTTATATTACATTATGATTAATGCGTAAAGAAAAAATAGAATTTCAAAAAATCCCATTTCTACATTTTAATTCAAGGGTAATTACCTGCTTCACTTTGGTTTTCTTGTTCAGTGAAAATCGTTGAACAGTTGTATTGTGAAATTTTGTTAAAAGAGTTAATTTATTTAAAAATATTAATAACTAGCTGACCCGATGAACTTCGCCCAAATATAATATCTGAATTGAAAAATTTTAATACGATCATGACTTTATTAAATTAAATACAATGCATCTTAACTCACAACGCCGATTAATTTCATCATCAGAATTTTCAAGGAAATAAATTTGAAGAAATTTGTGATCAGCATTCACGGCGGGTAACAATGCTCCTGCACGATGGTGAATTTGTCCTTGAATCTATAAAATCAAACACAATTTCTTGAGTTTGTGTAATGTTTTGCTTCGTTGAAGCTCTTTCGTAAATCTGTAATATTTGCATTCGAAAAAGAGTTTACCTTAAACGTAGGGTTAAAGCCCCGTGTTTTGATAATATTCGCCCCAAACGAAGTTATTTGGAAGGAACTGTTATATTTTTGTATGTTGTCCAAGAAATGCTTCGATCGAGTATCTTCGCCAGAAAGCAATGATGCCAATGGCTCTGGTCGCGGTGTCAATTTTACGTTTCCGATCGCACAACATATTCCTGGTGGTTCCTGTCGGAACCTCAAAGCATTGCAATATTGACAAACAGTGCTCATTGTACCGAAGTTGGCCATATCCGCTGCGTAATCGACTGTTGGATCGTACCTGAACGCCAAACGTTCGTTCATGATTTTGTCCGTCTTGTTTGTCCACATTCAAAGCTATTTCGAACGTTAGCTTGTACTGAGCGAGTCGAACTTGATTGAATACGTTATTCTGGAGTCATAATCGATCGCCCTTGCGAAATTCGTACACGATTTTCTTGCAAACGGTGTCTGCGTTCTTCATCTGTCTCATTCATGTCAAATCGGTCCAACCGTTCTCAACTGATGGCGGGACATACATGGCCATCTCATTTTTATATATATACAGTGACACATATTCGTATAAACGCACTCTTAATTTTAATTTTGCTTCATTCTCTCTCTTTTATCAATGCATTACTCAAAACAATTCTAACTCATATTGTTTACTTAACTAATAGAAATTGGTATTGAGTGCAAAAAACTATTTTCGTTGTTGTTGTTATATATAAATCATTGAAGTTTAAATATTTTACTAAAAACAAGTACATATTCGTTTAAACGCACCTGAACAAGGAGGTCGAAAACATATTAGTGGTTTAAAGAAATGAGTATTTGCTTGCATTTAATTGACAATTGGTAAGTTTTCTTTAATTTAAATGTAAATAAAATTATTTTTTTAACGATATGTTTTAAGATTTTATCAAAATGGCGAAGGGAAAATACCTCAATGACACAGAAAAAGTCCAAATCAATCTGTACCATAAAGAGGGTTATTCAAATCGGGAAATTGGGCGGAGAATTGGAAGATCAGAAGCACTTGTGCGCTCTTTTTTAATAAACGATGAAAATTATGGTGTAAAAAAAGCCACAAAAGGCAACTCAACTCAAATAAAAGAGAAATTAGATCTTCCAGTGACAACGAGGCACATTGCACACATTTTACGTAACTCAGATATTGTTAAATGGGAAAAATCGGAGAGCAAGCCTGTGTTGAAGCCGCATCACAAAAAAGCGCGCCTAGACTTCGCCCAAAAACACATGCAGTGGTCAACTGAGTGGGGCAATGTTGTGTTTTCCGACGAATAGAAATTCAACTTAGATGGCCCAGACTCTTACAGTTGTTATTGGCATGATTTGCGTAACAAAGACGTACGTATGTCAAAAAGAAACTTTGGTAGTGGCAGCGTTATAGTGTGGGCGGCATTTTCATCGAAAGGTAAAGCAAATATTTGCTTTGTGCCGCCCAAAATGAATTCAAAAATATATACGGAATTGTTGGATGATGCTTTCATTTCATTTATGGATTATAAAATGGATGAAGGCAGCGATTCGCTGCGATTCACGTTTCTAAAGAGTCATTGAAATGGTTTGAAGAGCACATCATCCCACTTATGAAATGGTCTGCATGCAGTCCCGAGTGGAATCCGGTGGAGAACCTTTGGGGGTGCATGTCACGAAAAATCTATGGACAAAAAGCCCAAGGACACCTGTACAAAACTGTGCTAGAGCTCAAGTTGGTCAGTTGCTCCAAAATTTAGTGAAGTCGATGCCAAATCGTATTTTTGAAGCCATAAATAAAAATGGTGGACCAATTAATTATTGAATGTTAAATAAATATGTTCCTATTTAAAATTAAGTTGATACGTTTAAACGAATATGTACTTCTTTTTAGTAAAATATTTAAACTTCAATGATTTATATATAACAACAACAACGAAAATAGTTTTTTGCACTCAATACCAATTTCTATTAGTTTAGTAAACAATATGAGTTAGAATTTGTTTTGAGTAATGCATTGATAAAAGAGAGAGAATGAAGCAAAATGAAAATTAAGAGTGCGTTTATACGAATATGTGTCACTGTAGATTAGACTGGTCGCAATAATTTTTTATTTTTTTAAATTTGATTGCTTGCGCTGCTTAAAATTCGAGGTTTGGTGTAAAAAATCATGTCCTAATTTTTCAGCTCAATCCGACGGTGCCTAGTCGTGACTAGTGGGGCCCAAAGTTCCCCATATTATAAAAAAATATCTATTCAATCGGATCTTTATAGTTATACTAGTTGAAAAGCCGGTCCAATAGACCGAAAATAAAAAATTCTGGCTTCGTTACGATCTGCCGCAGAGAAAGTACTTTAAGTATGCCAAATTACAGCTTCCTATGTCATCAGATGGCTTCAGAAAGTTGCGGAAAGAATAGGACATACATACAAACATCCGGACATACTAAGAAATTATATATTGTATAGATAGATTAAAGTATTTGCTATTTAATATTTTAGTATGATACGAACGAAAGATTTTAACTAAAATTTATTTATTATTGAAAGAAATAAAAAATTCGAAGTTCATATTAAAATGAGTTTCACAGTAATATTTTATTTCATGTAAAAATATTCAACAAACGAAATAATTATCAAACCTTTAAAATGTACCACTAACAATGTAAGTAAAACAACGGTAGTTCATACACGCACTTCATATTGTCTGTAAACATTTTTTTATACATCCAAATCATTTGCTCTGATTTGAAGCTGACGTTTTGATACAGATAACGGTTTTTTTTCGTGGAACGATATGTGCTGCGACTGAGCTGCAGTCTTCATTTATGTTTGCTACTTTTTTCACAATCTTCAAGTCGTTAACGTAGCAAGAAGTGCAAATTAATAATCAATCGTTAAGTAAATAAAAAATATAATGAATTGATCCCGTTAGCAATATGAGTTCAAAAGTGATGCGACAAATAAACCTACGCTCTGATGAAGATATTTTTCTAGTGGGAAAATATGCAAGAAATATTTTATGAGCCAAACTACCATCAATAAAGCAGGTGCTTCAATTATTTTTGTACAAAATTCGAGTAGAAAATATGATAGTGATAAAGAGTATGAAATATACTATAGGCGTTACACTCGAATTTTGGAACAGGGCGAAAATTTCTACTTTACATGACTAATTGTGTGCGGAAATTGAGGAAAATTTATGAAAACTGGAGACATATTCAAAAAAATTGTCAAACCCCATACGAAAAATACCGCAAACAAGAACAAGATTTTCATGACGAGATAGAAAATTTTATATTTGATGTTGCAGCTCCAAATGCTCTAGAGATAATGAAAATACAGGAAGACAAAGATTTTCTAGTGCTTCAGAGGAAAAGAGGTCGCGCAGGAACAATTTAACGCAAAAACAAAAACGTAAAGATAAACTATTGGAAGAAGAAAAATAGCGTGTTGAAAAACATAAAGCTCAAGGCATTTAACTCACAAGCTATTATATTTATATAGATTTTATAAAAAAATTCTCTTATGAATAAATTAGCTGCATTAGCCATGAGTGTTGAAGATAACATAGAAGCCGAAATAATAAATGATTCACCGGACTCCGAAAACGTCTCAAACAATGTAAATGAAATCCAAGAAAAAGATATATCACAAACGAAATTATTCGGTACTGTTAATTTTATTGATGTTTTCCCTGCTGCTACACCAATCAATTTAGAAAATCTTTTATTAAATCGTACCACGCTTCAATTAATGCGAAGAGAATATCGTAGAAGACAAGCTAAGCAGATGATCGATGAATTCAATGTAAGTATATTTTTATACCCTACACCTTAAGGTAAGGGTATTTTCACTTTGTAACGAAATGTGTAACGCATAGAACTAGAGACGATAGGTATAGAAAAGTATATATATTCTTGATCAGCGTGACCTACTGAGTCGATTTAGCCATGTCCGTCCGTCTGTCTATCTGTCTGTCTGTCTGTTGAAATCACGATCACAGGAGAACCAATGAAGATATTGTGATGAAACTTTGCAGATATATTGTTTTATGTGGTGGGCAGGTTGGTATTGAAAATGGCCAAAATCGGTCACGGCCACGCCTATTTTTTATTAAAAATGTGATATCAGCGTTCGTTTTTGAGCTATTACAACAATTTCATTCCTGGGTACAGAGTAGCATTATCCGTGAATGTGCCAAATATGGGCGTGATCCGCCCACTTTTAGGTTACACAGGCAAAAGAGGGTTATATTGTTAAATATATAAACTTCGTGAATAAAACTTTAGATAACAACTTGTTTTACAAAAAAACATTATTACATCAAAACTGGGTGCGGTCCGCCCACTTTTACACTACATATACAGTATAGCAGTATGAAAAAAAGTTTATTACCACGGAAATAAAGTTTAAATGAACACAATTATAAAACAACTAAGCTAGTTATTTTGTTTTGAAAAAGGTAATGACCTCGCCTACTATTTATACAGAGGCGTAGCTAGGTCTCATGGACCCCGTAATCAACTTGTAGCCCCAAAAATTCCTAGAATGCAATAAGTCAATACTTGATTTCCACAACTGCCGCCCCCGACATTGTGCCGCCCAGAGTGCACCGCCACCCCCGCCCCATCCTAGCTTCGGCACTTTTTTTAAAACTTTTAGGTGTAGGGTATCTAAGATTCGGCCAGGCCGAATATAGCTGTCTTACTGGTTTTATATTGGATTTATATTAGGATTTATATATTATTTTAAAACTGTTTATTGCAGATTCCTGAAGTATTTGTCCTTCATTGGGATGGGAAACTCCTTCCAGAAATAAAGGGTGTACCAGATTTTTCACAATTTCGTTTGCCTGGTGCAACATCGCATGCACGATTCATGTCAAAGTGCATTTATTGTTACAAAATATTTCTATTTCGCGAACAGTTCAAATTGACAGCAGCGGAATTGAAAAGTCTTCGGAGCATTTGCTTATTTTTGACTATCATACATGTTCCTTATTGGTTCCGATGTGTGAATGCTATAGAAGCGCCAGAACTAGATTTTGATTTCATTCAAAACGTTGTATCTTATTTTGATAAAGAAGTTCCGACCGCATTATTGCAAAAAATAAGAAACCATTTGTGTTATTTGTCAGAAGAAACTGTTGGCCTTGCATTTTTTGATGAAAGCGTGCCATTGGAAATAAAAAAGATGATGGTCCAAAAACTCGACATCAGCAATGACATACACGGAAATAATGAAAAAATTTCGAAAAGGAATGTTGTCAATATGGATGAAATTTTCTCTTACGCGTCAAGAGATATATCAGATTTCGTTTCTCCACTGACAAAGAAATTTTTTTCTCGATTAGCCATAGATCCAAAATTTTTAGAATCGGAACCTTCTCAATGGCAACAGCGGGATGATTATTGCGCTGGAAAAGCTGTTTGTCAACATTTGAATGTTGTGAATGATGCAGCAGAAAGAGCAATTAAACTCATCACGGATTACAATAAATCGCTAACATACGATGAGAAAGATAAGCAGTACTTACTCCAAGTTGTTGAACACTATCGTCATTTATATCCTTCTCACAACAAATATTCTCTTATAAATTAATCAACTCAATAGAATTAATCAAATAAATATATACATTTTTTTTATCATTATATTAACTTTCAAAACCATTAATAAATTAAATTTATATTTGAAGCACATTAATCAATATAACTATAAATACCTGATTGAATAGATGTTTTTTTATAATACATATGGGGAACTTTGGGCCTCACTAGGCACGACTAGGCATCGTCGGATTGAGCTGAAAAATTAGGACATGATTTCTTACACCAAACCTCGTATTTTAAGCAGCGCAAACAATTATATTTAAAAAAAAAAATCCCATACAAGATGCGACCAGTCTGCTGTAGATGGAGGAATAACAAATGGCATGTGTGATCCATTGTGCACGGCGCACAGTGATCTGATTTTTTAAGAAGGCGGCCAAAAATCATTTTTTTCACTATCACCGATTTTAAAATTGATTATTTCTTATAAAAGTAGATACCTGAGAACCTAGTCGGACAAAAAATTATGTCTATATTTTAATGTTTTCATTAAAAACAGAGTAGTGTAAGATCAGTTTTCCGTCGTTTGTTAAAGTTTGCTGATTTCATTGCACATTTTCAAACTTTAGGTATACATAGCTCGATAATTTTTAATGATATTATGTTCTGGTTTTTTTTACATGAAATCTTGCTATATTAGTATTTGAAGGCAGTCTGGATAATGCTCCTATGTGCAACGGTTTTTTTAATATCATTTTTTAAAGAAAAGACCCAAAAATTTGAAAATCTTAGATTTTTTAGAGTATAACTTCTAAACATCAAGTTACGTCAGAACGAAATTTCGAATTACTGATAGAGGGAACTTTCTTATAAAAACCATACCAAACTTGGCTGCGTCGAGTTGCGTCTGCGGGAGACAGGCCATTTTATACGAGACAAAGTCGGCAAATTTGTGAGAACAACGGATAATTGTTCGTTATCTTTTTATGTTAAAAGTATTTCTTAAGGGCGAAAAGTGCACAACAGGTAAAGATTAAGAGGCACTTTTAAACGTCACAATTGCTATTTAATTAAAATAGAAATATGACTTTATGTAATATTTTTTTGAAATATCAACAGGTAACAGATTCGCTAGTAGTAGAGCCCAAACATCTTCTATATATTTTAAGAATTGTAGGTAGGCAGTCAAAAGCATAAATATGTATATATGTACTGAAATTAATTTTATGATCGTTAACTTTATGACTAGAAATTGAATTCTGGAAGAGTATTTAAACGGATTCATTCCACATTACAATTGAATCAATGGCCAAGCTCACATACAAAGATCTTGCTGACATTTATTTTGTTCGCAAGGAGGACGAAGATGTCGTCTGTCATATAACGAAGGATCCATATTTTTTTCAAAGTAATGACGAAGAGTATAGTGAACATAAGAGAAAAATAAAAGGTTTCCTAGATAACTTAA
The DNA here is from genome assembly GCA_943737955.2 of Myopa tessellatipennis. Lineage (NCBI taxonomy): Eukaryota > Metazoa > Arthropoda > Insecta > Diptera > Conopidae > Myopa > Myopa tessellatipennis. The sequence goes on along the minus strand of OX031316.1, from coordinate 40,800,123 downwards.
AAAAGGGGTACAAAGATGCTTGCCGAAAAAAAGAGAGAATGTTTCAACGTTTCCACACTTGGTTCGAAAATGAACTTGTGTTTGAAAAAGAAAATTTGATTGAAAACACCACCAGCCAAAATGGACGTCCTGCTAAGCCCCTCGAGGAATGATCTGAACGATCCCGAAGGCGAAAACTTGGCATTATCAATGAAACGATTTCTCAAGAAACCATAAAGGACTAATTTTTTCATCAAAGGAAGCAATTAAAATAACCCCGAATTAAGTCAAGGTAAAAAAAAAGAAAAAAAAATTTTGAGATAATTAATTTCATTTACAGCCTTATAATGTAAATAGTTTCAAGACGTAAACGAAAACGAAACATATGTTTTTCATGAGTTTTGTTTTGTGCTTTTCGTCATTTTTCGCTTGTTTGACAACTGAGCATAACAAAACTCGAGTAAAATTCAATAAATGCAAAAAATGCTTGTTGTTGGTATTCTTACATGCTTTGCAGATTTTATCAACTGTGTGGTATAATGGATCGGCAGTTTCCAGGAAAAAAGTCGAGAAACCAAGCGAAAGCAAGAAGGCTATCGCCTAGTGTAAAATTGTTCGTGTTTTGCAAGTTGTCGAATTGTATGTGTCGAATTTGTATGTGTATAGTGTTGTGTATAGAGTTGCCGATACGCTTTTGCACTGAATTCTACCCGAAATCTTTGCGTTTCTAGAAATTACTTATAACCAGTAAGAAAGCTATATTCGGCCTGGCCGAATCTTAGATACCCTAGATAAAGTTTTAAAAAAAGTGCCGAAGCTTGGATAGGGCGGGGGTTGCGGTCCACTCTGGGCGGCACAATGTCGTGGGCGGCAGTTGTGGAAATCAAGTATTGACTTATTGCATTCCAGGCATTTTTGGGGCTACAAGTTGATTAACCGTTGGTATCACAATACCAACCTGCCCACCACATAACACAATATATCTGCAAAGTTTCATCACGATATCTTCATTGGTTCTCCTGTGATCGTGATTTCAACAGACAGACAGACAGACAGACAGACAGACAGGCAGACAGACAGACAGACAGACAGACAGACAGACGGACGGACATGGCTAAATCGACTCAGGAGGTCACGCTGATCAAGAATATATATACTTTTCTATACCTATCGTCTCTAGTTCTATGCGTTACACATTTCGTTACAAAGTGAATATACCCTTACCTTAAGGTGTAGGGTATAAAAATGCTTCAAATATTATACACATGGCAACATTTTCTCTCTGCAATCAGACCTTGAAACTTTTATGACTTTTATCGAAAAAGTCATGTGGATAACTCTTATCGATGACTTTTAAATATAAAAGTCATACCCATAACTCTTATCGATGACTTTTAAATATAAAAGTCATACCCATAACTCTTATTGAAGACTTTTATTTTTAAAAGTCATTGAAAAAACTTTTTCGATGACTTTTATTTTTTTTTATTATTATGATTATTATGATTATTGAATAAAAAAATATGAAGATCTAACTGCCATATACAATGACATGTGGCAACAGATCAGCTCCAAAATGGGTGAGTTCCAGGAAAGGGACAGTGGATGGCCCCTACTGAAAATATGTCACGTAGAGGTGAATATTAATAGATATCGACCGTTGAAGGGATCGTCATATATCGCACTACCCAAATTCCTGCAGGAAAAGCACGCCTGCATCAATGTTCAAAATGACGATCCCTACTGTTTCAAATGGGCGATCATCTCAGCTCTGAGACCCATCGAGAAAAATCCACATAGAACAATTAATTATAATGTGGAGAACATTGGAGCTGATCTCATAGTGCTGGATAATGGAGCTCAAGTGGATTTTAAAGGATTGGCGTTCCCCATGCCAATAAATAACATCGATCATTTTGAGAAGCAGAATCCAACGATGAGTGTCAACGTCTTCGGAATCGATGAAGCTTCGAAAATATCGAGGGGCCTTATCACTGCACGCGACATGAGAAGGAGCAACATATAAACCTGCTGCTGCAGCCGAAGGAGAGCGGTACCATTACGTGTGGATTAAAAATATTTCAAGGTAATTATAATTATATCACAATTTAAATTTTTTTTTGTTTTATATTAAACTTTTATATTATATATAAATTTTTTCCAACTAATTGTTTTTTTTTTCTTTGGTACAGATTGATAAAACAGCAACAAACATCCCATCGCAGAAAACTTCATTTATGCAATAGCTGTCTACAGTACTCTCACAACGAGAGTACACTGCAACAACAAAAGATTGTGTGTGGGAGGACTGTTGCAGAGATGCCGGCAATAGATAAGGCGGTAATTAGTTTTAAGAATTTTGAACGTAGTTTAGACATACCATTCGTTGTCTATGCAGACTTCGAATGTGTACTGAGTAGCGTAGATTTAGATTTAGCGAGTAATACTAATAATATAAATAAGCATATACCCGTAGCATTTAATTATTATATTAGTTGTAATTATAATAGTAGGTTAAATAAATTTAAAATTTATTCAGGGGAAGATGCCCCCACAAAATTTATAGAATATTTAGTTAGTGATGTAAGAAATATTTATAATAATTATTTAAGTGTAGTTAGGCCAATGAACTCTTTGTCCAATGAAGAGGTAAAACTCCAAAAAGACTCCAATTCTTGTCATATTTGCGAACAAGAATTGGGGGCTGACAGAGTGGCAGATTGCCATTGCCATTTAACTGGAAAGAACAGGGGGCCGGCCCATAACGAATGCAATTTAAAATTTCAAATTGCAAAGTTTGTGCCTGTATTTTTCCATAATTTTTCTGGCTATGACTGCAACCTCTTCATTAAAGAACTGAATTTATTTGAGGGTGATATTAATGTTATCCCCTTAAATAAGGAGTTGTACGTATCACTCTCAAAACGTATCAAAGTGGGCGAAAAGAAAACAATCGAAATCAGATTCTTGGATTCTTTTCGTTTCATGGCATCGAGTTTGGATGCATTAGCGTAAAATTTATCATCAAGTGATTTCCAAATAGTGCGCCAAATGTATCCAAACGATGATGAGTTTCAGCTCTTAAGACGAAAGGGGGTATTCCCTTATGAATACCTCAATTCAATTGATCGTTTAAGAGAAACCAGTCTTCCCAGTCATGATAACTTTTTTAGTCGTTTAATTAACCAAAATTGTTCCGTTGAAGACTATCAACACGCCTTAAAGGTTTGGCATGTCTTCAACTGCCAAACGCTAAAAGATTACATGCTGTTATATTTGAAGACTGATGTATTGATCTTAGCAGATGTTTTTGAAAACTTTAGAAAGGTTTGCAAAAACATCTATAAGCTAGATCCGTGTCATGGGACGCAATGTTGAAAACAAAAAAGATAAACCTGGAACTCTTCACTGATATTCACATGCACCTTTTCGTGCAAAAAAGTATTCGAGGCGGCATTGTCCAATGTAGCACTAGGCATTCCAAGGCAAATAATAAGTACATGTCGGGGTACGATGAAAGTAAGCCGTCAAAATACCTAACTTATTTGGATGCCAATAATCTGTATGGATGGGCAATGTCGCAATATTTACCTTATGGGGGATTCGAATGGATGGAAAATATTGAACAATTCAACGTTTTTGAAATTCCATTCGATTCTCCCATCGGATACATACTCGAAGTAGATTTGGATTGCCCACAGGCTCTACATGATGCGCATAATGATTTACCATTTTGTGCTGAGAATAAAGCTGTGGTTAATTCAAAATCTAAAAAGTTGATTACTGACTTAACCAACAAAACTCGCTATGTTATTCATTATAGAAATCTTCAGCAATGTATAGAAAATGGTATGTTCTGGAAAAAAGTATATAAAATATTGAAATTTAAGCAGTTTTGTTGGTTAAGTGAGTATATCGATCTAAATACCCATCATCGCAGTTTAGCAAAGAATACGTTCGAAAAGAACTTTTTCAAATTGCTAAACAATGCGGTGTATGGAAAAACGATGGAAAATGTAGATAAACGAAAAGACATCAAAATAGTAACCGACTGGGAAAGTAAGGGAAGGCGATTAGGAGCCCGAGCGTTAATAGCCAGGCCCAACTTTCACAGCTGTACTCATTTTACAGAAGATATGGTTGCCATCGAGATGTCTAGGGTCCGTACGGTTTACAACAAACCTATATATTTAGGTTTTGTTCTTGAGTGGTCAAAGTGGAAGATGTATGACTTCCATTATAGTTATATGAAACCCAAATTAGACAACTTGAGGTGAAACTATATGGACACCGATTCGTTTATCTATACAATCGAGACAAATGATTTCTATAGGGATATTCGGAATGATATCGATTCCAAGTTTGATACATCTGAATATCCCATAGATAATCTGTATGGTTTCCCCCTTAGAAATGCCAAAGTCCTTGGTATGATGAAGGATGAGAATAAGGGGGAAATTATGCAAGAGTTCGTTGGCCTTCGATCCAAAATGTATTCAATAAGTATAGCAAATAATATAGTCGTTAAGAAAGCAAACGGGGTAAAGAAATCCGTAGTAAGTAGTTTAAGTTTAAGTGATTATAAAGATAGTTTAGTTCATAAGAAAATTATATATGGAGACATGTACAATTTTAGATCTAAGCTCCATCAAATATATACCCAACTAGTTCATAAGATAGCATTAAGTTCTAGTGATGATAAGCGATTTATTAGGCAAGATGGTGTACATACATATGCGTGGGGCCATTATAGAATAGATTTAGAATTAGAGTTAAGTAGGGATGAAGATATATTTAGAATAATATCTATCTATATATATAAAATCCCTATGCGTTTCTGTTAGCAAAATATGTCCGGTACTTTTTTTTGGACTTCCACATCTCTTAGAAACCTGAAATTTTTCACAAATCCAAACGGCTTCGCCATTTTTTTGTATTTTGTTTTGGAAATTTGTATTTTTTTTTTTAGATTGTGCTGATTAATTTGTCAGATTTTATTATGAGAAATTTAATAATTTTTCATAATAGTTTCATTTCATTGACATTGTTTTGTGGTGTTGTGTTTAAAAAATTAATAATAAAAAATTAGTTAATGTTTCTGTGTCTCAGTTTGTAAAACCGTCATTGACTTTAGCATCCATAAAAAAAATTCTTACAATGGATTACTTAGATGGTGATCATATTAACACATTTCACGAGATCGTGGCTTCATGCACAGAGTTCAGGCCACAGAATGGGTTTTTCATTGGAGCCCTAGAATTTGTGAGTTCCGTAGTCGTGCCCTACATCCAAATACTTAGTCACAACCCGACTTCAGTAAAAGAAATAACACATTGGATCTGCACATATTATGACGGCGAGGGAATTTACGTGTACGATAGTTTGAACCTACGGTTATTGTCACGTGAGCAGCAAGAATATCTGAACCGACTATTCCCCCATCAGCTGCCTGTTATTTATGAAAAAGTTCAACAGCAACCCAACACAGTCGACTGTGGATTGTTTGCCATAGCATTTGCTACATCGATTGTGAACCACCGTGATCCAAAAAATGAGGTTTTCGATACTTCTAAAATGCGTTTACATCTACTTAATATTTATGAAACTTCCGAAGTACACACATTTCCCTCTGCAAATTCGTCGACCACTGAACAGCAGCCCTACATTGTTCCTGTATCTGTAAGCAGCAGAAAAAAGGGAACACCACTTAAAAGAAAAGTTAAAGAGTCTGCCAAGCAGAAACCAGAAAATTTGGCTGTAGAGAGGGAACGAAAAAAGAAGGCTCGCATCACGACAGAGCGTTTAAAGGTCGTAGATATAAAAAATAAGTCAAGATCTAAAGCTAGGGAATATATCAAAGTCAAAAGGGCAGGTGAAAGTATTCTTGAAAGATCTCAAAGGCTGGAGAAAGATAAAGAAAGAAAAAAATTAAAGAGTAAACCTAGAAGTGCCGCGGAGAAATGTCAAAGGAATGAAAAGGATAAAGAAAGGAGGAAATTGGCGAGAGCTTCTGAGACAGCAGTTAAAAAACCGCAATCGTTACCAGAAGGGCAAGAAAACTATTGTGGACGCATGGATATTGAGTGCTCCTTCTGCGGTTCAAAGAACTTCCGGGGAGAAATGCCTGCAGATAAAAAATTCACAACCTGTTGCCAGAAAGGTAAAGTTAATTTAACAAAGCTGTCTTCCCGAACTTTTCCAACATTTCTTGAACATCTTATGTGCAACAAAGAAGCATATTCAAAAAATTTCTTGAAAAGCATTCGGTCGTACAACAGTGCGTTTTCATTTGCTTCTATGGGCGAGCAAATTGAAGCACCTAGGGGCTATGGTCCGGACTGTTTTCGAATTCATGGTCAAATTTATCATAGAGCAACGACTCTGCATCCTGCCGTTGGAGATACGTTGGAAATACGCCCAACTTTATATTTTGGATTCCGAAGAGGCTACTCGGCAGAGATTAAAGATAGCAGGGAACTCTGGGTGTAGAAAGTCAATAATGGATCGCATTGGAAAATTTATGAATGAAAATAATGATCTAGCAAAGGCATATAAAATGTTATACGAAGTAGAAATGGAGTCAGAAGCTGAAGCTAGGCAGAAAGGCATTTCTTCACACAAGGTATCTATGGCTATAAAATTCGATCGATCTTCAGATCACCGAAGGTATAATGTTCCTTGCTGTAACGAAGTTGCCATAGTGTTTCAGAATAAAGATGGCGAGCCACCATTTGAACGAGATCTTCTAATTAATCTTAGACCAGACGCCAACAACATTGCTACCACTAAAAGAATCAGTGTTCTTCATCCGAGCCTCGAGCCCATGATATATCCTTTAATTCTACCTTATGGAGAGGCGGGATGGCATACCAATATTCAAATGCAGGGCTCTTCGAAACGCGTAACACAGATGGCGTATTTTGGGTATCGTCTTGCTATTCGCAATGAGTTCAATCCATACCTAAACGGAGGAAAATTAACTCAACAATATTTTGTGGACGCTTACGTGAAGATGGAGTCCAATAGATTAAAATGGATTCGGGAGCACCAAAAAGACCTCCATGCTGAGAGTTACCAGGGACTAATGGACCATTTTCAGTTAGAAGCAGCACAGAAATGTTTATATCCAGGAAAGCCCATTATCTTGCCATCGTCCTTTATTGGAAGTCCAAGAAATATGCAACAAAATTATCAGGATGCTATGTCCATTGTTCGCAGGTATGGGAAACCCGACTTATTTATAACTGTTACGTGCAATCCAAAATGGAGAGAAATTATAGAAAATCTGCAGCCGCATCAGAGAGTAGAACATCGTCCTGATCTGGTGGTAAGAGTTTTTGATTTAAAATTAAAGGAATTGTTAGAGGACGTGTGTAGAAAGCATGTTCTTGGGAAAGTGATTGCTAAAGTCCACGTAATAGAGTTTCAAAAACGGGGATTACCACACGCGCACATACTAATAATACTCGTGGACGAGGATAAGCCCCGGAATCGAGAAGATATTGACAGAATAGTTTCGTCAGAAATCCCAGATCTGATACAATCTCCGCGTTTGTTTCATATAGTGACAAAGCACATGGTGCATGGACCATGTGGAGCAGACAACTTGAGATCGCCCTTTATGCAGGATGGCAAATGTATTAAAGAGTTTCCCAAGCCATTCCAGTCTGAAACACTTTGCAACGTAAATGGATACCCCAGATACCAACGCAGAGATACAAATATGACTTACAAAATAGGTAATGTAAATATTGATAATAGTTGGATAGTACCATATAATTCGTACTTAAGTTTAAAGTTTAATTGCCACATCAATGTAGAAGTGTGCGCAACAGTTAAAAGTGTAAAATATTTATTCAAGTATGTGTATAAAGGATATGACTGCGCGAACATAGAAATTCGCGAATCTGGACAACACGGGAAACTGGTTCGAGATGAACTTAAGATGTACATGGATTCTAGATATGTTAGTGCACCGGAAGCTGCATGGCACCTTTTTGCTAAGAGGATGCACGACCAAAGCCACAACATCGTCCGCCTAGCTGTACACTTACCAAACCATCAAACGATTTATTTCCAACGAGAATCAAGCGCAAATCTAACTTACTGTCATTAAATGACTCCACTCTCATAGCATGGTTTAAATTAAATGAAAGAAACGTCGCTGCGAGGCAATATTATTATGTGGACATCCCGGAGCAATTCACTTTCCAAAAACAGAATGGTTGGGTAGAGAGAAAAAGAGGCAGTGAGAGAGTCATAAGACGAATGTACACAGTGAGTGTATCGGAAGGTGAGCGATATCACCTAAGACTACTCCTATTACATGTGCCAGGAGCAACCAGTTTTGAAAACCTTAGAACTGTGCGTGATGTCACATTCAAAACATTCAAAAAGGCATGCAAGGAGTTGGGTATCTTAGAAGACGATTCTATTTGGGAAGCTACACTGGCTGAGGCTGTAGATGTCAGCATGCCTAAGGCCCTCAGAGAATTGTTTGCTTTAATCTGTATTTTTGGGTGCCCACTTGAGCCGCAGAAATTGTGGGACAAGTTTCTTAACCACTTTACAGAAGACCTACCTGGAAGACACCCGGATCATTGTAGAACACACGCAGATTGTGAAGATCTAGCCCTACGCGATGTCCAAGAAATTCTTATTTTACAAGGTAAAAATTGTACAGACTTCGGTCTTAAAACTCCACCTCAAGACTTGCCTCATGATGACGGAGTAGCACTTGATTAATGAAAGAAAGAGCAACAGGTCAAGATATGGTCGAAAGTTTAAATGATGAACAGAGTGTTGCTTTTAATAGAGTTATAGATGCAATATATACATCTACCAGATCATAAAAATGTTTCTTCTTGGATGGACCTGGGGGAAGTGGAAAAACCTACCTATACAAAACCCTCTTGAGCGTGTTGCGAGGAAAGGGCGATATAGCGTTACCTGTGGCCTCCACGGGAATCGCAGCCAACCTTTTAAAAGGAGGTCGCACATACCATTCCCAATTCAAACTGCCAGTACCGCTGGTGGAGACGTCTACATCGAACATAAGGATGACCTCTTCCAATGCAGTCCAGCTAAGGAAATCAAAACTCGTAATTTGGGATGAGTCCACTATGGCTCCAAGTTATGCACTTAATGCTGTTGATAGACTCTTGAAGAACATTATGCAAAACGATCATCCGTTCGGCGGTAAGGTCATTCTTCTTGGATGAGATTTCCGATAATGTCTACCTGTGGTACCACACGCCCATAGAGCTGCTATAGTACAAACAAGCATAAAATATAGTAGATACTGGCAAGAATTCAAAATCTTGAAGTTGCATACAAATATCAGGTCAGTAGATATTCAATATAGTGATTGGCTTTTAAAACTAGGGGACGGAAACCTCAGTCATAATTTAGGGGATGATATAATTGAGCTCCCAGCTAATCTCATCACTGATGATTCAATTGTGACTACTACATTTGGAACTAAACTGATTGCCAGCGATATTTTAAACTACTCGAGTACAGTCATCCTTTGCCCTCATAACGAAGATACTACTAGAATCAATGAAGAAGTTCTTAATCTCTTGGTTGGTGAGGCCACAACCTATCTCAGCATCGATTCTGTCGATTCTGATGACAAATCTGAAAGGGACATGTATCCTATCGAATTTTTAAATAGTTTAACTCCCTATGGAATGCCAGCCCACAAACTGAACTTGAAGATAGGGGCAATAATTATGCTACTTAGGAATTTAAACACGAAGAAAGGCCTTTGTAATGGCACCCGCCTGGTAGTCACAAGATTGTCAAAAAATTTAGTCATCTGCAATATTCTTACAGGATCTTTTCAAGGATGTACAGCATTTATTCCAAGGATAGATTTAAGCCCTCCAGATCCTAATATACCTTTCGTACTTCGTCGAAGACAATTTCCCATTAAACTTGCCTTTTCAATAACCATCAACAAATCGCAAGGCCAAACGCTGGATAAAGTTGGTGTGTCTTGCCCAAATACTTGCCCAAGCCAGTATTTAGTCATGGACAACTTTATGTTGCTTTTTCAAGGGTTCGTCGTTCAACAGATATCAAGGTGAAGGTGAACACTGATGCTCTGCAAGGCCGGCTATTAAAAAAATCAAAGAATATTTTCACAAAAAATGTTGTTTTTAAAGAAATATTCTCAAACAATATTTGAATCAAATACAAATAATCGACATTAATTGCGATTAATTATTTACTTTTGATGCTCAAAAGCTTATTTATTATACATTTTTTTTAAATAGCTGATGACGTTGTTTTTATAACTATTTGTTTTTATAAAAATTTGAAAGTCGATTGGAATTTTCTGAAATACATATTTTCAATATTCTCAAACTGAATTGAATATCTCTCTCACCCTCTATCTCTCTCCCTCTATATCTCTATAGCTATCTCCCTCTCTCTCTCTGTGGCTCTCACCTTCTCCAAATAAACAAATAAATAAACCAAAAAAGTGTAAGGTGAGAAAGTCCAAAAGACTTCGCAGTTTTTTTTACGAATTAATAAAAAATAATAACTTCCTGGCGAAGACAGGTATATACTAGTAATATTATAAGAAAATAAACAATATTTGTAAATAGATTTAAGAAAAAAATATTTATTTTCAATAAAAATTAATTAATTAAATGTAAAATATATTTTAAAAATTCAAATTGATGTGTTTTATTTATGGATGTAAAATGAAGTTTCTAAGTAACATTGCATTTTCTAGTGCACAACAACCATTATGAGAATGGCATATCTTTCGTAGTAAGTATGTATCTCTAAGAGTTTCCAGATTCTCGCAGCCAAATTCTTCTACATTCAATATAGGTTTCCCCAAGATTTCTTCAATCCATTTCGATTGTGACCTTCTAATCGCGAAAAGACTGAATTTAATATAGACAATCCGAACGGACTAAATTTTATTAACATACGAGTACATATATCTGCAAATTATATAAATGACAGTATGAGTACTTGAAGTAGCTTTTATTTTTAGATAAAAACATTGGGTTCTGCACAAATTTTAATACTGTTTTAAAGCAAAAACCAACCCAATAATTATATTCGATGACATAGCTTGAGAGAAGTAAAACAACATTCGAGAGTACTTTTGTATGGGCAAACACAAATCTATTGATTGCTTTTTACTCATACCAAACATACTCTCATTTATTCAAACATATACAAGAATTCCCAACATGCGCGCATTTGATAAGCGACAACGCTAACATGACTATTATGTTTAAGCAGGATGATATGAATATGAAGTACATATACAATGATCATGTCGCAACAGATATGGCTTATAAAAATTGATTAATGTATGCGAAGAATGTTGGAAAGATAAATATGGATTTCTTGTAACAAAGACAATCCAAGTAATAGTGGACGATATAAAATGGGGCGATATAAAATGGGATTTGATATATACATATATTCACTAATTCGCTGGTTACCACTATATTAATATTAGTATGATAACATTCAACTGAATACATTTCATATACCTGTTAAAAAAAATTGGTAAAAAAAAAATGTTAAAAGATCTTCAAAAGCTGTTCAAAGCTGATCATAAGCTGATCATAAGCTGTTCAAAGCTGTTACAAAGCTGTTCAAAAGATGTTCTAAGATGTTCAAAAGGTGTTCAGAGCTGTTCAAAAGATGTTCAGAGCTGTTTAAAAGGTGTTCAGAGCTGTTCAAAAGGTGTTAAAAAGGTGTTCAGAGCTGTTCAAAAGGTGTTCAAAAGGTGTTCAGAGCTGTTCAAAGATGTTCGAAGCTGTTCAAGAGTTGATCATAAGCTGATTGAAAAGTAATCAAGAGCTAATCAAAAAGGTCATATTCCTGATCTGATATTACTATCACTAAAATGGATAAGAAAATATTAAAAGATCTAATAAAAAAAAAACTAGACACAAATTGAAATACAAAAATTAAGCATATAAAATTAGGAAAAGCAGATTTAGAGAATTAACTAGAAAGACATTTAGCCCCATCACAAAACTTCTAAAAAGAAATAATCAAACACTCCAATACAAATTATATAGCTAAGGCCAGAAATTCGATTTTTCAAACGAAACTCTTTTCATTAGTTATGAAGATGACGATAGCTTTTTCACTCAAATGGAAGATGCAGAAGTGAACACATCAACCCATACAAAATAATAATTAATAATAATATTAATTTTCTGAACTCGATACTGCAAGAGATGTTCAGAAATCTACTGAATCAATGCTCTATTCCGAATTGGAATAGCAGAATGTCTTGGATACCACATATGAACCATACAAAGGATTGGATTTTAAAGGCAAATCGGAAATAGCGCTGGCGCAGTACATAATAAAATAATAATAATATCCGATAATAGTTGGTAACTTACACCTAGATTGCTTCAATTATTATTAGAAGCATCAAATTATAACAAAGCAGACCATATTTCAATACTATTTTACACAACTACTAGTACTAACAAACATCATTTTAATAGAAATGAACAAGTAACGGGAATTAAGGGCTTTTCAAACTCATTTGTTGGTTTGATGATAACATTTTGAAATTTGAGATTGTTATAGCTGGGGCATTTTCTTTGAGCCATACTCTAAAATCTACACACGTAAAACATAGTCACATACACGGCTGAATCTGAAATGTAATCGATCAACCGATCAACCAGATCAACTGATCAACCAGATCAACCGATCAACCAGATCAACCGATCAACCAGATCAACCGATCAACCAGATCAACCAGATCAACCGATCAACCAGATCAACTGATCAACCAGATTAACCGATCAAGCAGATCAACCGATCAACCAGATCAACCGATCAATCAGATCAACCGATCAACCAGATCAACCGATCAACCGATCAACCAGATCAACCGATCAACCAGATCAACCGATCATCCTAACCAACCGATTAGTCAACCGTTCATCAGGTCAATCGATCGATCGATTGATTGGTTGATCTAGTTGATCGATTACACTTCAGATTTAGCTATGTATGTGACTATATTTTAGGTATGTAGATTTTAGAATATGGCTCAAAGAAAATGCCCCACCTATAACAATCTCAAATTTAAAATGTTATCATCAAACCAACAAATGAGTTTGAAAAGCCCTTAATTCCCGTTACTTGTTCATTTCTATTAAAATGATGTTTGTTAGTACTAGTAGTTGTGTAAAATAGTATTGAAATATGGTCTGCTTTGTTATAATTTGATGCTTCTAATAATAATTGAAGCAATCTAGGTGTAAGTTACCAACTATTATCGGATATTATTATTATTTTATTATGTACTGCGCCAGCGCTATTTCCGATTTGCCTTTAAAATCCAATCCTTTGTATGGTTCATATGTGGTATCCAAGACATTCTGCTATTCCAATTCGGAATAGAGCATTGATTCAGTAGATTTCTGAACATCTCTTGCAGTATCGAGTTCAGAAAATTAATATTATTATTAATTATTATTTTGTATGGGTTGATGTGTTCACTTCTGCATCTTCCATTTGAGTGAAAAAGCTATCGTCATCTTCATAACTAATGAAAAGAGTTTCGTTTGAAAAATCGAATTTCTGGCCTTAGCTATATAATTTGTATTGGAGTGTTTGATTATTTCTTTTTAGAAGTTTTGTGATGGGGCTAAATGTCTTTCTAGTTAATTCTCTAAATCTGCTTTTCCTAATTTTATATGCTTAATTTTTGTATTTCAATTTGTGTCTAGTTTTTTTTTTTATTAGATCTTTTAATATTTTCTTATCCATTTTAGTGATAGTAATATCAGATCAGGAATATGACCTTTTTGATTAGCTCTTGATTACTTTTCAATCAGCTTATGATCAACTCTTGAACAGCTTCGAACATCTTTGAACAGCTCTGAACACCTTTTGAACACCTTTTGAACAGCTCTGAACACCTTTTTAACACCTTTTGAACAGCTCTGAACACCTTTTAAACAGCTCTGAACATCTTTTGAACAGCTCTGAACACCTTTTGAACATCTTAGAACATCTTTTGAACAGCTTTGTAACAGCTTTGAACAGCTTATGATCAGCTTATGATCAGCTTTGAACAGCTTTTGAAGATCTTTTAACATTTTTTTTTTACCAATTTTTTTTAACAGGTATATGAAATGTATTCAGTTGAATGTTATCATACTAATATTAATATAGTGGTAACCAGCGAATTAGTGAATATATGTATATATCAAATCCCATTTTATATCGCCCCATTTTATATCGTCCACTATTACTTGGATTGTCTTTGTTACAAGAAATCCATATTTATCTTTCCAACATTCTTCGCATACATTAATCAATTTTTATAAGCCATATCTGTTGCGACATGATCATTGTATATGTACTTCATATTCATATCATCCTGCTTAAACATAATAGTCATGTTAGCGTTGTCGCTTATCAAATGCGCGCATGTTGGGAATTCTTGTATATGTTTGAATAAATGAGAGTATGTTTGGTATGAGTAAAAAGCAATCAATAGATTTGTGTTTGCCCATACAAAAGTACTCTCGAATGTTGTTTTACTTCTCTCAAGCTATGTCATCGAATATAATTATTGGGTTGGTTTTTGCTTTAAAACAGTATTAAAATTTGTGCAGAACCCAATGTTTTTATCTAAAAATAAAAGCTACTTCAAGTACTCATACTGTCATTTATATAATTTGCAGATATATGTACTCGTATGTTAATAAAATTTAGTCCGTTCGGATTGTCTATATTAAATTGAGTCTTTTCGCGATTAGAAGGTCACAATCGAAATGGATTGAAGAAATCTTGGGGAAACCTATATTGAATGTAGAAGAATTTGGCTGCGAGAATCTGGAAACTCTTAGAGATACATACTTACTACGAAAGATATGCCATTCTCATAATGGTTGTTGTGCACTAGAAAATGCAATGTTACTTAGAAACTTCATTTTACATCCATAAATAAAACACATCAATTTGAATTTTTAAAATATATTTTACATTTAATTAATTAATTTTTATTGAAAATAAATATTTTTTTCTTAAATCTATTTACAAATATTGTTTATTTTCTTATAATATTACTAGTATATACCTGTCTTCGCCAGGAAGTTATTATTTTTTATTAATTCGTAAAAAAAACTGCGAAGTCTTTTGGACTTTCTCACCTTACACTTTTTTGGTTTATTTATTTGTTTATTTGGAGAAGGTGAGAGCCACAGAGAGAGAGAGGGAGATAGCTATAGAGATATAGAGGGAGAGAGATAGAGGGTGAGAGAGATATTCAATTCAGTTTGAGAATATTGAAAATATGTATTTCAGAAAATTCCAATCGACTTTCAAATTTTTATAAAAACAAATAGTTATAAAAACAACGTCATCAGCTATTTAAAAAAAATGTATAATAAATAAGCTTTTGAGCATCAAAAGTAAATAATTAATCGCAATTAATGTCGATTATTTGTATTTGATTCAAATATTGTTTGAGAATATTTCTTTAAAAACAACATTTTTTGTGAAAATATTCTTTGATTTTTTTAATAGCCGGCCTTGCAGAGCATCAGTGTTCACCTTCACCTTGATATCTGTTGAACGACGAACCCTTGAAAAAGCAACATAAAGTTGTCCATGACTAAATACTGGCTTGGGCAAGTATTTGGGCAAGACACACCAACTTTATCCAGCGTTTGGCCTTGCGATTTGTTGATGGTTATTGAAAAGGCAAGTTTAATGGGAAATTGTCTTCGACGAAGTACGAAAGGTATATTAGGATCTGGAGGGCTTAAATCTATCCTTGGAATAAATGCTGTACATCCTTGAAAAGATCCTGTAAGAATATTGCAGATGACTAAATTTTTTGACAATCTTGTGACTACCAGGCGGGTGCCATTACAAAGGCCTTTCTTCGTGTTTAAATTCCTAAGTAGCATAATTATTGCCCCTATCTTCAAGTTCAGTTTGTGGGCTGGCATTCCATAGGGAGTTAAACTATTTAAAAATTCGATAGGATACATGTCCCTTTCAGATTTGTCATCAGAATCGACAGAATCGATGCTGAGATAGGTTGTGGCCTCACCAACCAAGAGATTAAGAACTTCTTCATTGATTCTAGTAGTATCTTCGTTATGGGGGCAAAGGATGACTGTACTCGAGTAGTTTAAAATATCGCTGGCAATAAGTTTAGTTCCAAATGTAGTAGTCACAATTGAATCATCAGTGATGAGATTAGCTGGGAGCTCAATTATATCATCCCCTAAATTAAGACTGAGGTTTCCGTCCCCTAGTTTTAAAAGCCAATCACTATATTGAATATCTACTGACCTGATATTGGTATGCAACTTCAAGATTTTGAATTCTTGCCGGTATCTACTATATTTTATGCTTGTTTGTACTATGGCAGCTCTATGGGCGTGTGGTACCACAGGTAGACATTGTCGGAAATCTCCTCCAAGAAGAATGACCTTACCGCCGAACGGATGATCGTTTTGCATAATGTTCTTCAAGAGTCTATCAACAGCATTAAGTGCATAACTTGGAGCCATAGTGGACTCATCCCAAATTACGAGTTTTGATTTCCGTAGCTGGACTGCATCGGAAGAGGTATCCTTATGTTCGATGTAGACGTCTCCACCAGCGGTACTGGCAGTTTGAATTGGGAATGGTATGTGCGACCTCCTTTTAAAAGGTTGGCTGCGATTCCCGTGGAGGCCACAGGTAACGCTATATCGCCCTTTTTTATCGCACCACGCTCGAGAGGGTTTTGTATAGGTAGGTTTTTCCACTTCCCCCAGGTCCATCCAAGAAGAAACATTTTGATGATCTGGTAGATGTATATATTGCATCTATAACTCTATTAAAAGCAACACTCTGTTCATCATTTAAACTTTCGACCATATCTTGACCTGTTGCTCTTTCTTTCATTATATCAAGTGCTACTCCGTCATCATGAGGCAAGTCTTGAGGTGGAGTTTTAAGACCGAAGTCTGTACAATTTTTACCTTGTAAAATAAGAATTTCTTGGACATCGCGTAGGGCTAGATCTTCACAATCTGCGTGTGTTCTACAATGATCCGGGTGTCTTCCAGGTAGGTCTTCTGTAAAGTGGTTAAGAAACTTGTCCCACAATTTCTGCGGCTCAAGTGGGCACCCAAAAATACAGATTAAAGCAAACAATTCTCTGAGGGCCTTAGGCATGCTGACATCTACAGCCTCAGCCAGTGTAGCTTCTCAAATAGAATCGTCTTCTAAGATATCCAACTCCTTGCATGCCTTTTTGAATGTTTTGAATGTGACATCACGCACAGTTCTAAGGTTTTCAAAACTGGTTGCTCCTGGCACATGTAATAGGAGTAGTCTTAGGTGATATCGCTCACCTTCCGATACACTCACTGTATACATTCGTCCTATGACTCTCTCACTGCCTCTTTTTCGCTCTACCCAACCATTCTGTTTTTGGAAAGTGAATTGCTCCGGGATGTCCACATAATAATATTGCCTCGCAGCGACGTTTCTTTCATTTAATTTAAACCATGCCATGAGAGTGGAGTCATTTAATGACAGTAAGTTAGATTTGCGCTTGATTCTCGTTGGAAATAAATCGTTTGATGGTTTGGTAAGTGTACAGCTAGGCGGACGATGTCGTGCATCCTCTTAGCAAAAAGGCGCCATGCAGCTTCCGGTGCACTAACATATCTAGAATCCATGTACATCTTAAGTTCATCTCGAACCAGTTTCCCGTGTTGTCCAGATTCGCGAATTTCTATGTTCGCGCAGTCATATCCTTTATACACATACTTGAATAAATATTTTACACTTTTAACTGTTGCGCACACTTCTACATTGATGTGGCAATTAAACTTTAAACTTAAGTACGAATTATATGGTACTATCCAACTATTATCAATATTTACATTACCTATTTTGTAAGTCATATTTGTATCTCTGCGTTGGTATCTGGGGTATCCATTTACGTTGCAAAGTGTTTCAGACTGGAATGGCTTGGGAAACTCTTTAATACATTTGCCATCCTGCATAAAGGGCGATCTCAAGTTGTCTGCTCCACATGGTCCATGCACCATGTGCTTTGTCACTATATGAAACAAACGCGGAGATTGTATCGGATCTGGGATTTCTGACGAAACTATTCTGTCAATATCTTCTCGATTCCGGGGCTTATCCTCGTCCACGAGTATTATTAGTATGTGCGCGTGTGGTAATCCCCGTTTTTGAAACTCTATTACGTGGACTTTAGCAATCACTTTCCCAAGAACATGCTTTCTACACACGTCCTCTAACAATTCCTTTAATTTTAAATCAAAAACTCTTACCACCAGATCAGGACGATGTTCTACTCTCTGATGCGGCTGCAGATTTTCTATAATTTCTCTCCATTTTGGATTGCACGTAACAGTTATAAATAAGTCGGGTTTCCCATACCTGCGAACAATGGACATAGCATCCTGATAATTTTGTTGCATATTTCTTGGACTTCCAATAAAGGACGATGGCAAGATAATGGGCTTTCCTGGATACAAACATTTCTGTGCTGCTTCTAACTGAAAATGGTCCATTAGTCCCTGGTAACTCTCAGCATGGAGGTCTTTTTGGTGCTCCCGAATCCATTTTAATCTATTGAACTCCATCTTCACGTAAGCGTCCACAAAATATTGTTGAGTTAATTTTCCTCCGTTTAGGTATGGATTGAACTCATTGCGAATAGCAAGACGATACCCAAAATACGCCATCTGTGTTACGCGTTTCGAAGAGCCCTGCATTTGAATATTGGTATGCCATCCCGCCTCTCCATAAGGTAGAATTAAAGGATATATCATGGGCTCGAGGCTCGGATGAAGAACACTGATTCTTTTAGTGGTAGCAATGTTGTTGGCGTCTGGTCTAAGATTAATTAGAAGATCTCGTTCAAATGGTGGCTCGCCATCTTTATTCTGAAACACTATGGCAACTTCGTTACAGCAAGGAACATTATACCTTCGGTGATCTGAAGATCGATCGAATTTTATAGCCATAGATACCTTGTGTGAAGAAATGCCTTTCTGCCTAGCTTCAGCTTCTGACTCCATTTCTACTTCGTATAACATTTTATATGCCTTTGCTAGATCATTATTTTCATTCATAAATTTTCCAATGCGATCCATTATTGACTTTCTACACCCAGAGTTCCCTGCTATCTTTAATCTCTGCCGAGTAGCCTCTTCGGAATCCAAAATATAAAGTTGGGCGTATTTCCAACGTATCTCCAACGGCAGGATGCAGAGTCGTTGCTCTATGATAAATTTGACCATGAATTCGAAAACAGTCCGGACCATAGCCCCTAGGTGCTTCAATTTGCTCGCCCATAGAAGCAAATGAAAACGCACTGTTGTACGACCGAATGCTTTTCAAGAAATTTTTTGAATCTGCATCTTTGTTGCACATAAGATGTTCAAGAAATGTTGGAAAAGTTCGGGAAGACAGCTTTGTTAAATTAACTTTACCTTTCTGGCAACAGGTTGTGAATTTTTTATCTGCAGGCATTTCTCCCCGGAAGTTCTTTGAACCGCAGAAGGAGCACTCAATATCCATGCGTCCACAATAGTTTTCTTGCCCTTCTGGTAACGATTGCGGTTTTTTAACTGCTGTCTCAGAAGCTCTCGCCAATTTCCTCCTTTCTTTATCCTTTTCGTTCCTTTGACATTTCTCCGCGGCACTTCTAGGTTTACTCTTTAATTTTTTTCTTTCTTTATCCTTCTCCAGCCTTTGAGATCTTTCAAGAATACTTTCACCTGCCCTTTTGACTTTGATATATTCCCTAGCTTTAGATCTTGACTTATTTTTTATATCTACGACCTTTAAACGCTCTGTCGTGATGCGAGCCTTCTTTTTTCGTTCCCTCTCTACAGCCAAATTTTCTGGTTTCTGCTTGGCAGACTCTTTAACTTTTCTTTTAAGTGGTGTTCCCTTTTTTCTGCTGCTTACAGATACAGGAACAATGTAGGGCTGCTGTTCAGTGGTCGACGAATTTGCAGAGGGAAATGTGTGTACTTCGGAAGTTTCATAAATATTAAGTAGATGTAAACGCATTTTAGAAGTATCGAAAACCTCATTTTTTGGATCACGGTGGTTCACAATCGATGTAGCAAATGCTATGGCAAACAATCCACAGTCGACTGTGTTGGGTTGCTGTTGAACTTTTTCATAAATAACAGGCAGCTGATGGGGGAATAGTCGGTTCAGATATTCTTGCTGCTCACGTGACAATAACCGTAGGTTCAAACTATCGTACACGTAAATTCCCTCGCCGTCATAATATGTGCAGATCCAATGTGTTATTTCTTTTACTGAAGTCGGGTTGTGACTAAGTATTTGGATGTAGGGCACGACTACGGAACTCACAAATTCTAGGGCTCCAATGAAAAACCCATTCTGTGGCCTGAACTCTGTACATGAAGCCACGATCTCGTGAAATGTGTTAATATGATCACCATCTAAGTAATCCATTGTAAGAATTTTTTTTATGGATGCTAAAGTCAATGACGGTTTTACAAACTGAGACACAGAAACATTAACTAATTTTTTATTATTAATTTTTTAAACACAACACCACAAAACAATGTCAATGAAATGAAACTATTATGAAAAATTATTAAATTTCTCATAATAAAATCTGACAAATTAATCAGCACAATCTAAAAAAAAAAATACAAATTTCCAAAACAAAATACAAAAAAATGGCGAAGCCGTTTGAATTTTTGAAATTTTTCTCATCAACATTAGATGCCCAGAAATATCTGTGAAAAATTTCAGGTTTCTAAGAGATGTGGAAGTCCAAAAAAAAGTACCGGACATATTTTGCTAACAGAAACGCATAGGGATTTTATATATATAGATAGATATTATTCTAAATATATCTTCATCCCTACTTAACTCTAATTCTAAATCTATTCTATAATGGCCCCACGCATATGTATGTACACCATCTTGCCTAATAAATCGCTTATCATCACTAGAACTTAATGCTATCTTATGAACTAGTTGGGTATATATTTGATGGAGCTTAGATCTAAAATTGTACATGTCTCCATATATAATTTTCTTATGAACTAAACTATCTTTATAATCACTTAAACTTAAACTACTTACTACGGATTTCTTTACCCCGTTTGCTTTCTTAACGACTATATTATTTGCTATACTTATTGAATACATTTTGGATCGAAGGCCAACGAACTCTTGCATAATTTCCCCCTTATTCTCATCCTTCATCATACCAAGGACTTTGGCATTTCTAAGGGGGAAACCATACAGATTATCTATGGGATATTCAGATGTATCAAACTTGGAATCGATATCATTCCGAATATCCCTATAGAAATCATTTGTCTCGATTGTATAGATAAACGAATCGGTGTCCATATAGTTTCACCTCAAGTTGTCTAATTTGGGTTTCATATAACTATAATGGAAGTCATACATCTTCCACTTTGACCACTCAAGAACAAAACCTAAATATATAGGTTTGTTGTAAACCGTACGGACCCTAGACATATCGATGGCAACCATATCTTCTGTAAAATGAGTACAGCTGTGAAAGTTGGGCCTGGCTATTAACGCTCGGGCTCCTAATCGCCTTCCCTTACTTTCCCAGTCGGTTACTATTTTGATGTCTTTTCGTTTATCTACATTTTCCATCGTTTTTCCATACACCGCATTGTTTAGCAATTTGAAAAAGTTCTTTTCGAACGTATTCTTTGCTAAACTGCGATAATGGGTATTTAGATCGATATACTAATCACTTAACCAACAAAACTGCTTAAATTTCAGTATTTTATATATTTTCTTCAACAACATACCATTTTATATACATTGCTGCAGATTTCTATAATGAATTACATAGCGAGTTTTGTTGGTTAAGTCAGTAATCAACTTCTTAAATTTTGAATTACCCACAGCTTTATTCTCAGCACAAAATGGTAAATCATTATGCGCATCATGTAAATTCTGTGGGTAATCCAAATCTACTTCGAGTATGTATCCGATGGGAGAATCGAATGGAATTTCAAGAACGTTGAATTGGTCAATATTTTCCATCCATACTTTTTACTTCCATACTTTTTTTTTGTAACGGGCTGTTTGACAACATATTCTAAAGGATTTTGGTCCGCTGATTCCAAAAATGATAAAATAAAAAAAATGAAACGAGCCGTTTTCGAGATAATCGGTTTTTAAATTTTTGGCCACTTTACGTTAAGGTCCATCCACTTGAAGAGCCACTACAACTGACATATGTAACCTATTCGATTACAATTAAGATTAAATTAAAGAGGAAGGATGCACGCATATTTTTTGCTAACATTGTTTTAAAATCCGAGAGATAGTTTAAAAGCTTTCGCTGAAATCGTAACTTCAAAAGAGGAATTTTTTAAGAAAAAAGGCAAAAAACTGCTATATATCTGTATGTAAAAATATGTTCCCGAAACTTTTTTACCTTTTTTATTTTTTATATAGATAGATTGGACATTTGCGCGAATTTTAAGCCTAATATCAAAAAAATCTGCACAGAAATGGTTTCTTCGTGCGCGTTTAAGTAAATTCAGTGCTTTTCGCAAAAAATACTAAATTTTGAAAAAAAAGATAAATAAATACATTTTAAATTAAAAATTATTTTTATTTGGTGCGCGTTTAAGTAAATTCAGTGCTTTTCGCAAAAAATACTAAATTTTGAAAAAAAAGATAAATAAATACATTTTAAATTAAAAATGATTTTTATTTGTGCCTCTTCGCTTATATAAGTGGGTTGGTGTTTCCCTAGTCAAACGATTATCATTTCCTAGAAACCCATTAAAATCGGCTTTACCTGGATCCTATTCCCGATGCATGTGAGTTTGTACTTGAGTACGTGCATTTGTTTGTGAACAATGTTTTTGGACTTTCCGCGATTATCATTTCCTAGAAACCCATTAAAATTGGCTTTACCTGGATCCTATTCCCGATGCATCCTTTTACCGCTATTAGTTCAGATGCAGGTACTTCCACCATACGTTTTTTTACTTTTTCGCCGCTTTTTCTTTTTTACATCAGTCGAAGTTTTACTTTGAAGAGTCGTGTTGTGTTTTTCAAACTTATATTTTTTAAGCAAAATGCCGAATTTCTTATGCAATCAAGATCCGAACAAGTTTTGCTATGTTTGCGGCCTATATAAACCGGAAAATAGGCAAAATAAAATTACAGATGTTTTAAAAATGGCATATTTATACTATTTTGGATTTCCTGTAAAGAACCAAGATAAAGTTTGGGTGCCTCATGTATTTTGTAGTTCTTGGCGAAAGTTCTTCAGAAGCTTTAAATACTTCTACGGTGTCAACTGAAAGCAGTTCCAACCCACAGCGAATACACCTCATAACACAGTTTGAATTGAATGATTGGGTTAAAGATCTGAATCTAAACAAAGAAGAGGCAGAACTACACGCATCGCGACTGCAACAATACTTAGCATCTGGTGTAAAGGTTACTTACTACAGACATCGCAGCAAGTCATACGAAAAATATTTTACTGTAGATGAAGGAATATGTTTTTGCCTGGATATAAAGGGACTCTTTAATGAGCTCGATGAAGTTTACGATCCACATGAATGGCGCTTATTCGACGACGGAAGCAAATACAGCTTGAAGGCAGCCTTGCTACATAAAGGAAACACTAAACCATCAATTCCAATTGGCCATGCTGTGAATAAAAAAGAGTGCTATGAAGTGATGCGAGATCTGTTCCAGAAGATCAAATATGACGAACACAATTGGAAAGTCTGCGCAGATTTGAAGGTTACTGCTATGCTAACTGGTCTACAAGTGTCTAGAAGTACTTTTTGTGTAAGTGGGACAGTCGAGCACATAACGAGCATTACAGTCGAAAACACTGGCCTGCGAGAAATGAGCATATCATAGGCCGCGATAACATAAAATTTGCACCATTAGTAAGAAAGGAAAATGTTATTCTGCCGCCTCTTCATATTAAGCTCGGATTAATGAAAAACTTTGTAAAGGCTTTGGATGAAAGTAGTAAAGCATTGAAGTACCTGCAGACCAAATTTCCTCGATTGTCGGATGCCAAAATAAAAGAAGACATTTTCGTCGGCCCGCAGATACGCAAGTTGTTCGCTGATAAAATATTTATATCACACCTAACACCAGACGAAAATGCAGCATGGCAGGCATTTAAAGACGTTGTTGATGGCTTCCTAGGAAATCACCGAAACGAAAGATACAAAGCCATTATAAAAAGTTTACTAAATAAATACAAACGAATTGGTAAGAATGTAAACCCAAGTATTTATTTTTCTCAATTAATTTCATATATTCTAAATTTATATTAAAAGGAGCTCGAATGTCTTTGAAGATACACTTCTTGAACTCTCATCTAGACTTCTTCCCGGAAAATTTGGGTGCTGTAAGCGACGAGCATGGGGAAAGATTCCACCAGCAAATGATGGCAATTGAAAAGCGCTATGAAGGATCCTGGGGTGCAACTATGATGGCGGACTATTGCTGGAGTTTGACTAGGGAAACACCAACCCACTTATATAAGCGAAGAAGCACAAATAAAAATCATTTTTAATTTAAAATGTATTTATTTATCTTTTTTTTCAAAATTTAGTATTTTTTTCGAAAAGCACTGAATTTACTTAAACGCGCACCAAGAAACCATTTCTGTGCAGATTTTTTTGATATTAGGCTTAAAATTCGCGCAAATGTCCAATCTATCTATATAAAAAATAAAAAAGGTAAAAAAGTTTCGGGAACATATTTTTACATACAGATATATAGCAGTTTTTTGCCTTTTTTCTTAAAAAAGTCCTCTTTTGAAGTTACGATTTCAGCGAAAGCTTTTAAACTATCTTTCGGATTTTAAAACAATGTTAGCAAAAAATATGCGTGCATCCTTCCTCTTTAATTTAATCTTAATTGTAATCGAATCGGTTACATATGTCAGTTGTAGTGGCTCTTCAAGTGGATGGACCTTAACGTAAAGTGGCCAAAATTTAAAAACCGATTATCTCGAAAACGGCTCGTTTCATTGTTTTTATTTTATCATTTTTGGAATCAGCGGACCAAAATGCTTTAGAATATGCTGTCAAACAGTCCGTTACAAAATGGCTGTCGGCCAGTGTTATTATAAATATTTCTTACATCACTAACTAAATATTCTATAAATTTTGTGGGGGCATCTTCCCCTGAATAAATTTTAAATTTATTTAACCGACTATTATAATTACAACTAATATAATAACTAAATGCTACGGGTATATGCTTATTTATATTATTAGTATTACTAATCTAAATCTACGCTACTAAGTACACATTCGAAGTCTGCATAGACAACGAATGGTACGTCTAAACTACGTTCAAAATTCTTAAAACTAATTACCGCCTTATCTATTGCCAGCATCTTATTTATCTTATTAGTATTACTCGCTAAATCTAAATCTACGCTACTAAGTACACATTCGAAGTCTGCATAGACAACGAATGGTACGTCTAAACTACTTTCAAAATTCTTAAAACTAATTACCGCCTTATCTATTGCCAGCATCTCTGCAACAGTCCTCCCACATACAAGCTTATGATGTTGCAGTGTACTCTCGTTGTGAGAGTACTTTAGACAGCTATTGCATTAATGAAGTTTTCTGCGATGGGATGTTTGTTGCTGTTTTATCAAAAAATTTATATATAATATAAAAGTTTAATATAAAACAAAAAAAAAAAATTTTAATTGTGATATAATTATAATTTCCTTGAAATATTTTTAATCCACACGTAATGGTACCGCTCTCCTTCCTGCAGCAGCAGCAGGTTTATATGTTGCTCCTTCTCATGTCGCGTGCAGTGATAAGGCCCCTCGATATTTTCGAAGCTTCATCGAATCCAAAGACGTTGACACTCATCGTTGGATTCTGCTTCTCAAATTGGCCAATGTTATTTATTGGCATGGGGAACGCCAGTCCTTTAAAATTCACTTGAGCTCCATTATCCAGCACTATGAGATCAGCCCCAATGTTCTCCACATTATAATTAATTGTCTAAATTATTTGGGCTCCAGGTCTTTATAACAAAGAAACAGAAAAACATATAGAATTAAGTCAACACTTTACTTTTTATTTTTTCATTTCTTTATTATTTTTTAAATAATTGTCACAATATTTCGGACACCACCGTTGTCCGTCTTCAGGTGTACTAATTTTGCGGTTGTCTAAGTTACCGCGAGAGTCTAAGTTATTTTATACTGTTTGCAATTCCTTTTTATTTTGTGTATTGTGTGTCTATAAATTTGAGCACAGTGCTCAGTGTCCGTTTTGTAGTTCATACGATTTTTGGGTTATATCCTTATACCAATATACCAATATACAAAATACCTTATTTGGTATTTCAGTGTTTGATTTGTTAACAAACCATTCTCTGTTATATTTTATATTTAGCTCCTTGTTTTTTATATTCGTCAATTTTTGAAATTTTTTGATTTGTGTTTGTTGGTTTTTGTTGGCTAGGCTTCTATAAATTGTTTGTTCACTTTCTAAAAACATTTTAAGGTCATCTGGTTTTAAGTGTTTTTCTAACAAAATTTTAGTTTTGTTAATTTGTATGTTGTTGAGTTTTATGTCTTCGTGTTTTTCTGTAATAACAAGGTTGAGCAATTTTCTGTGAAATTGTGATCTTTATTTTGTTAAGAGGTATGTTGTTCCTCTATGATTTTCCTGATATTTATTAGCCATGTTAAAAATTAATGCTGTATTTTTGGTGGAATTTGTAATGAAGTTTGGTGTTATATCGTAACTTCTGCATTTAAGTAGGAACGTTAAGGACGTCCATAACCTGGCTCTTAATTTGTTAGCGTTGGTGTATTGTCTGATAGAGTAAATAATATTTTTGTTGTAACTCTCACGTAATTTTATGTATAACTGCATGATGGTGTTTACTGCGGTATGCCCTCCGAAGAAATTTTTTGGCTTATGTTTTTGACCTTAATGTTAATTGTCTAAATTATTTGGGCTCCAGGTCTTTATAACAAAGAAACAGAAAAACATATAGAAATAAGTCAACACTTTACTTTTTATGTTTTCATTTCTTTATTATTTTATACAAACGAACCAAACGAAAGAAAAACAGGAGGTAGGACGGACAAAACTAGTAAAGATAGTGGACGATTATCTAAAACCGAAACCGCCAACATATAGAAATAAATGTATGCTAGACGCAGTGGCACAAACGAAAAAGTTTTTGAGGGAAAACAAAAACGTAATAATTTTAAACGCGGACAAAGGTAACGTAACAGTTGCAATGGAAAAAATTGATTACGAAAACAAAATGGAAAACATTTTACAGGATATGTGCACGTACAAACGACTAAAACTGGACCCGACCACGAGACTTCAAAAGAAAAATAATTTATTAGTAGATAAGCTATTTAGACTAAATTTAATTTCGAGAAGCGAAATGCAAGAACTTATGACAAATGCCGCGATAGCGCCAAGGATTTATGGACTACCGAAGATCCACAAAAAAGGAACTCCACTAAGGCCAATCTGCTCATCCATCAATTCTCCATCGTACGGACTGTGCAGACTCCTAACAAACCAACTAAAAAATTTGACGAAAGAATCTAAATATAACGTAAAAGATGCGGTGGACTTCAAGGACAGAATAAATAACACAAATATAAATAAAGAAGAAAATTTGGTGTCGTTCGACGTAATATCTTTGTTTCCCAGCATACCGATAAAATTAGCCATAGATATAATTTTAAAGAAGTGGAAAAAAATTACCGTTTTTACAGACATGCCTAAAGAACTTTTTATAGAAATTTTAAATTTCTGCATAAAAGAAAATAGATATTTCAAATACAAAGAAAAAATATACGAACAGTTAAAAGGAATGCCTATGGGTTCACCTGCATCACCAATAATAGCAGACATCGTCATGGAAGAGCTCCTGGACAAGACTATGGAAACAATAACAACGAAACCTAGACTACTGACGAAATATGTTGATGACTTATTTGCCATAGTCAATGAGAACATGGTTGAAGAAACATTGAAGACACTGAACAAATTCCATACACAAATACGTTTTACACATGAGGTCGAAAAAGACAACCAATTAGCTTTCCTTGATGCATTAATAATAAGAAATGGAACCTTTTTAAACATCGATTGGTATAAAAAAACCGACGTCATCCGGGAGGATCATTAACTTTTATTCTCAACACCCCAAACACGTAATACATAATGTAGCGTACAACTTCGCCAGTAGAGTACTCAAAATAAGTGACCAACAATTCCACAAAAAAAAACAAGACAATAATAAAGGAAACACTACAAAAAAACGGTTTTACATATAGCATAATAACAAACATAATAAATAACGCAACCAAAAACTTAAAAATAACAAACTCAATTAACACACCATTCAGTCAACCAAAAATCTACAAATCAATAATAAATATACCGGGAATATCAAACAAAATTATAAACTCAAATATTTATGACAGAGACAAAATAAAAATCGCATTAAAAACAAGCAACCAACTACAACAATTATATACAAATATGAAAACGAAAATATACAAATTAGAAACATCTGATGCAATCTATGAAATCCCATGCAATGGGGACGGATCCCACATATGCGAGAAGGTATATGTAGGGACAACAAAATCCAAACTAGGGATAAGATTAGCGACACATAAATCAGATTACAAAGTCAAAACCAACGAAAGCAGTAATAAAACAGCACTTGTGAGTCACTGCATTACATTTAAACACTCTCCAAACATAGAAGACGCTCGAATACTACAACAAGAAACGAATTACAAAAAACGATACACAATGGAAATCCTACATATACTAAATGTCCCAACCAAAAATCGTATGAACTACAAAACGGACACTGAGCACTGTGCTCAAATTTATAGACACACAATACACAAAATAAAAAGGAATTGCAAACAGTATAAAATAACTTAGACTCTCGCGGAATAACAAAAACATCCGCAAAATTAGTACACCTGAAAACGGACACCGGTGGTGTCCGAAATATTGTGACAATTATTTGAAAAATAATAAAGAAATGAAAAAATAAAAAGTAAAGTGTTGACTTAATTCTATATGTTTTTCTGTTTCTTTGTTATAAAGACCTGGAGCCCAAATAATTTAGACAATTAACATTAAGGTCAAAAACATAAGCCAAAAAATTATAATTAATTGTTCTATGTGGATTGTTCTCGGTGGGTCTCAGAGCTGAGATGATCGCTCATTTGAAACAGTAGGGATCGTCATTTTGAACATTTATGCAGGCGTGCTTTTCCTGCAGGAATTTGGGTAGTGCGATATATGACGATCCCTTCAACGGTCGATACCTATTAATATTCACCTCTACGTGGCATATTTTCAGTAGGGCCATCCACTGTCTCTTTCCTGGAACTCACCCATTTTGGAGCTCATCTGTTGGCATATGTCATTGTATATGACAGTTAGATCTTCATTTTTTTGCAACAAAACCATCTTGGTTTGGAACGATTTCATCTCCACCACCATTTCATCATGATCCACCACTTTGAAAGATTCAGCAAACAGCTCCATGTTGAACTTAAATGATGCATGCTTTTCTAACGTTTTTACTAGCTCTTTGATCAATATATTTTGAACCTTCTCAAAAAAGTTTTCCGGAATGACAAGACCCTCATCCTCATTTTGGAATATCAGGGTTTGAATTCTATTTCGGAAAGATGATCTTATGCATTTCAGACCACCACCACTTACGGTAATCCCACAATTCCTCTTATGCTTCAATGTTTTGATGTGAAGGTTCCAGTCTCTTCGAGAAACATCTTCATTGCAATTTGGACAACGAACGTTCTCGTTAGCTTTGTAATGAAGATGTAATTTTCATTACAACCACGGGTGTAGAACCTGGCCTACACCCCACCTGAGCTGCTCCCTTGAAAACCGCTTTTAAGGGACGCAGTAACCTCGAGTTGCGCGGTCCCAACTTGAGGTGGAATTAATTCTGCAACCAATTTGCAAACTCTGCAAAGTAACTTGCGAACTTCAAAACAAACAAAACAAACGTCGAACATCAAACAAACGAAGCAACCTCGAACCACAAACGTCGACCATCAAACAAACGAAGCAACCTCGAACCACCAACGTCGAACATCAAACAAACGATCGAACTCCAAACAAACGAAGCAACTTTGAACATCACGCTTAAATAACTGGGAGTGAAGCAAAACCAACAACAAAAAAAACAAAATTACATAGCCGCAAGATCAAAGAAAAATAACAATAGCCGAAAAAAAACGGAATTCCAAGTACACGAGCAAAAGTACATAGCCACTGTTTCAACAACAAAACTATGCACGAAAGCGGGAACACAGAAAACGACAAACATCAAAATAGAGTACACATAGAAGATTACACCACAGGCAAGTTGTACATTGAACATATATATAGTAATAAACTCGTTTAGAGCAATAACAACAAGTGCATGAAACCCTGACAACAACTACACTAAGGGGATTAGCAGAATACGAACAACAACAACACCACAGCCGAGAATAAATTTACAACAAATACACTAGGGGAATTAGTAGAACAACATTCAAAGCACATAGAAATTCGGCAACGACAATTATACAAAAAAAGTGCAGCGGCAAGTACTGAGAGCCTGGAACCCCAATATGATCAGCGATCAAAGTCTTCGACAAACAACAAGCAACAACAAACACAAGTTCGGCAAACAAAACAACAACGTACACTTGGAAAAACTGGAACCGCTGCTACAACAAATGAGACAAGCGGATTAATTCAAGGCCATGCAAAGGGGGCACTGACCCTGAAAACAACAAAAGGGTAGCCAAGTACCGCTACCCTTGGAATATAAAAGGAATCACCGAGCAGTGCAAATTCACTTTTCTGGAAGCCAGCAAACGAAGCGGTAAGCACACTTTATAATTATAAATAATTTGATCCTTGATTTTGATTCTGACGTTGAGCTTGCCGAGCGGGCGTCAGTGTCGGAACCTCGTATCTTTGATCTTTGGCCGTGACGTTGAGCTTACCTAGCGGGCGTCAATAGCCAAAACGTGCATTCACGATTCCGAATCTTGACGTTTAGCTGCTTAGCGACGCAGCGACAACGAAACTGTATCCTTGATCCGTGTTTCTCGATCTTGACGTTGAGCTTGCCGAGCGGGCGTCAATATCAAAGCCTCGTATCCTCGATCATTGGGTTTTGATCTTGACATTGAGCTCGCCGAGCGATTGCCAATCTCAACTTCCAAGCGATCGTGCCCCTGCGAACCAAACAGAACCTTAAAAGGATAAATCGTTGCCTAAATCAAGAAACCAAGTAGCCATAGATTTTTCATGTCACACTAACCCAACGCTAACAAACGGAGAAAATTCAGAAATAAAGCGAACAAACACACTAATCTGCGTTTTGACTTACACACTAGAATCCACCATACATACACTACCAACATACATAACCTTCTTTTCCTACAGAGTAACTTAAGTAGATTTTTAGAAATATAAAATACAAATTTAAGTAACATTTGTTATCGAAATATTGAAGCATCAAATAAATAAAAATCGATAAATAAAGAATTCAAACGAAAACAAAACTGCGTTATTATTGCGGAAGACCCCTGGGCATCCGCGGGTATATCCAGGCAGGACAGAGGGGAAACCTCGTTACAAAATGGCGCCCGAACAGGGACTTTAGAAAATCAACAGAAAACCAAGAAACAAGACCACCAAAGAAAATCGAACAAGTGATAAATAACAACGAAAGAACGAACACGCAGTGAAAGCAAGCGCAAATAAACTGGAAAACGCGATAACAACGATTGAAATTTCGAACTTAACATAGTGCGGAAAAAAAAAGCAAATAAGCGAGACATAACAACAAAACAGCGAACATAGACTAACAAAGTGCGCGGGAAAAATTTGAAAATATACATTCGATAACAACGATTGAAATTTCGAACTTAACATAGTGCGGGAAAAAAAAAACGAACAGCGAACACAAAGTGAAGACGGGAAGAAATTACAACGAACCTGTGCGGGAAAACAAAAGATCCGACGGTGAACTGGACATTACGGAATAGCCTCTAAAAAAAAAAATCGAAAATACACTTCGAAAATAAAGTGATTAAAGTCAGAGAAACGGGAAAAAAAACGGAACAGGGAAACCGGGAGTGAGTGGAAAAAAAGATCCAACGGTGAATTTGGACATTACGGAATAGCATCGGGAAAGAAAAAAAAAATCGAACATACACACCGAAACCGCGAATATAAAGCAATTAAAGTTATAGAAACAGAAAAGAAACGAAACAGTGAAAACGTGAGTGAGAAAAAGATCCAGTGTACCCTTTTAAGAGAAAAAATCAAAAAAATAAAAAAAAAAAAAGAGCATTAAGTCAAAATGGGTAAAAGTTGGATTTATAATGTGCCGAAAGAAAGTCTACAAGAAATTTTACGGGAGTTCGGGATCGAATCGAGCGGTACGGTGGATGAGCTGCGCAAGTTACTCGGCGGGTTAACCACGTCGTTGCAATTGACGGACAAAATGATAGACCGATTAAGCGAGTTAGAGGAGAAGTGGAGTCGGAGCGTTTCGCCGATGGCAAGACCGCCTACAACCGGGTTACAAGGGGCGGTGCCGAAACCGAGTAAAACCATCGCCGAAGTGGCAGACGAGAAAACCACGAGACAGATACGAGATTACGCGGGCACGAGCGCTCGCCAAGCAACGACACGGGTGCAAGAGCATAGCATCCGAAGTACGCTGAGGTATCCCGAGGTCATGGGAGTCGTTTAAGAGACACTTCTTGAGATTCTTCTTATCAACGAGATACTTTGACGAACTCGAAGATAACATCAGGAAAAGGATTCAAGGAGCGAGAGAAAAGTTCAAAGACTATGTACTAGCGATGCAGACGCTGATGCGACACGCAAATTACACCGAGGAACAGAAAGTGCAGCGGATCTACAGAAATAGCCAACGTGAGTATTTATTGTACATACGAAGAAACGATTTTTCGACGTTGGAAGAACTGGTGTCAATGGCAGAAGAGTTCGAAGGCATTCGGCAAGAACCAGAACCCACACGTGCGCCTCGAGAACCATGGCGACAGAAGCCAGAGCCACATAGGATGTTGTCCACCACTCAGCCCGGGAATCAAAAAGACCTCCGGACAGCTTGTAGAAGATGTGGCGAAAATGGGCACTTTCAACGAGACTGCCGCAACCCTAGAAAGCTCTTCTGTTGGGAGTGCGGAAAAGAAGGTGTCCGCACAATTGAATGCTGCAAAAAGCCACAGGTAAACGCGCAGGGTGCCCAGCAGAGACGAGGACTGCTGGAACCAGGGAACCCAACCGCTCCTCGTACTCCACAAAATGCCTAGAGGCCAATAAAGAGAGAATCTCCGCCAAAGTAGCACTGGGTAGAGAACTCATCACCGCTACTTTGGACACCGGAGCCTCCAGAAGCATCGTAAGTGAGCGAGTAGCCAGAGAAATCGCGGCCGAAGGAAGAGTTATGGAGGTGGACGTTGGCGTCAAAATCCGGTTAGGGACGGCAGAATGTGAGATGCCACTCCTAATACTCCGAGACGCCACCGACAATGTGATTCTTGGCCTCGATTTTCTGACGAGCGTAGGTACCTCGATAAGTTGTGGCGGTGAAACGATAACGCTCGGTATACCAATAACTGAGTCACCAAAGGAGGAAAACGCAAGGTGCTCTACACTCCGGACGACGAACACGGTGCGCCACGGAAACGAAGCCGCAGACAAGACCACGGGAGCCGATGATCGGACACCAGAAGACACCCCGACAGCGGAAAGCAGCCAACGAAATCCTACGCCGGTGATAGAGAGTTTCTTGCAAGAAGAGCTGGGGAAATTTGACTCACTGGGAGGACCCTCGAAGATAGCCACCCACAAAATCGTGATGAAGGACGACAGACCCATAAAACAGAGGTATTATCCCAAGAATCCCGCAATGCAAGCAGTGATAAACGCGGAGGTAGACGAGCTGTTGGAAAAGGGCTGCATCGAGCCCTCACATAGCCCTTACAGTGCACCTATCGTCCTAGTAAAGAAGAAGAATGGGAAATGGCGGTTATGCATCGATTATCGGCAACTGAATGCGCGATCAATCCCCGATGCTTACCCACTTCCGAGGATACAACACATCCTGGACCGACTACGCGACGCACAATACATCAGCAGTCTCGACCTGAAAAATGGCTATTGGCAGATCCCTATGAATCCCGAAAGCAAGCAGTACACAGCTTTCACCGTTCCAGGGAGAGGACTTTTCCAATGGAAAGTAATGCCGTTTGGCTTACACTCAGCTCCAGCGACGTTCCAAAGGGCATTAGATCAAGTCATCGGGCCAGAGATGGAGCCACACGCATTTGCGTATCTGGACGACATAATCGTGATCGGGAAAACATTGGAAGAACATATGGACAATCTGCGAGAAGTATTCCGACGGCTACGAGCAGCAAATCTTAAGATAAATAAAGAAAAATGCGAGTTTTTCAAAGAAGACTTGAAATACCTCGGCCACGTCGTGAGCCGCCAAGGAATCCACACCGATCCAGACAAAATAGCCGCTATCAGAGAACTGTCACCACCGACAAACATAAGAGGAATTCGGCGTTTTCTCGGAGTAGCCTCATGGTACCGACGCTTTGTACCAGACTTCGCCGACTTGGTGGTTCCACTCACCAAACTCCTAAAAAAGGGTAAACGCTGGAATTGGACCGAAGAGCAACAACGAGCGTTCGAGGTAATGAAGCAGAAACTTACAGAGGCACCAGTACTGGCGTGTCCTGACTTTTCCAGAAGCTTCACACTACAAACGGACGCAAGCAACTATGGATTAGGTGCAGTACGCAGTACAGGTGCAGTGCAGTACGCAAGAAGGTGAAGATGGAGAACGAGTCATTGCATACGCAAGTCGACACTTGAATAAAGCCGAGCAGAACTACTCGGCAACCGAGAAGGAGTGTCTCGCCATCGTATGGGGAATTAGGAAAATGCGACCCTACTTGGAGGGCTACAGATTCTGCGTCATCACGGACCACCTCTCGCTGAAGTGGTTAAACTCCTTAGAGAATCCTTCAGGCCGAATAGCAAGATGGGCGCTCGAATTGCAACAGTATACGTTCGATGTAAAGTACCGGAAAGGTAAGTGGAACGTGGTCGCAGACACACTCTCGAGACAACCAGTAGAGAAACTCAGCAAGGTGGCGATAAACGAAGAAAAATGTAGTTGGACCGAAACTAAAATCAAAGAAATCAAACAAAATCCGGGAAAATTTGCAGATTACGCCATCGAAAACGGACAGTTGTACCGACATATCCCGGGACAATCGAACGACGAGGATTGCGCCGCGTGGAAACTCTGTGTCCCAAAATACCTGCGAGTTCGAGTACTGAAGGAGAACCATGATGAGCCAAGCGCCGGTCATCCAGAAATCAGGAAAACCGTAGCAAGAGTAATCAACAAGTACTACTGGCCGGGTATGTTCCGAGACATCAGGAAACACGTACGATGCTGTGACTCGTGTCAACGGTATAAGCCAGTGCAGGACAAAGTCGCAGGGAAGATGCTTACGCAGTTACCCGACGAGCCCTGGTCTATGGTATGCGCGGACTTCATTGGACCACTGCCACGATCAAAACACGGAAACACGATGATCCTGGTATTCTTCGACAAGTTCTCGAAATGGACGGAAATAGTACCCCTGCGACAAGCCACAGCGAACAGCCTAAAGAAAGCCTTCAGAGAAAGAATCCTCGCAAGATACGGAGTTCCAAAAGTTCTCATCACGGACAACGGCGTTCAGTTCACCAGTAACCAATTTCAAAGATTTCTTCAGGAGATGGGGATCCGGCAACAATTCACCGCTCCTTATACTCCCCAGGAAAACCCAACGGAAAGGGCAAACCGGAACGTCAAAAGCATTTTAGCACAGGTAATCAACAACAAGCAGGCACAGTGGGACGAATTCATTCCAGAGATTTCATTGGCAATCAACACCATGACATCAGAAACAACGGGATTTAGTCCAGCTTTCCTCACCCAGGGTCGAGAACCGCGGCTACCACGAACACTATTCGACGAGGTCACCATGGGCACAGGAACTGCGCCACAGAGTCCAGCACAGAAGAGCAATCAACTGCAAGACGTCTTTAACATCGTGAGAAGAAATCTGGAAAGGGCATCAAAGGACCGAGCCAGACTAATCCGAAGGTCGGAACACTGGTCCTGGTGAAAACTCACCACCTGTCGAAAGCAGTCGACAAATTCACCGCGAAACTAGCACCAAAGTACGAGGGACCCTACAGGATAACAAGATACACATCGCCTGTCATCGTAGAATTGAGCAACACCGAGAACGCAAAGATCCGCACGGCACACATAAGGGATCTGAAAGAATACCATCAAGTGAACGACCAACCAAACTCGACAGTAACTGCCGAACCGACCGAAACATAGCCGTCCAACGATTATATGTCACGTGTTGTTGTAGATCGTGTTGTCCATACTAATAATAATTCTTTCTAGCGCTAACCAAACCTTCTCCACCTTAGAAAGCAAAGTACAGCAAGCACCAAACAAAAGCAAACCACAACAACAACAAAACAATGGCAACTCACACTGAAACGAAGCAATGGTTCGACCGCCTGGACGAACTATTGGCAACGACAGCACCAGCGGAGGTACAGACACCCATCTTCGGCCCTCTTCAGCGTGTTTTAGAAGAAGCCGGAAAACGCGAGCAGGGAACGGTACCTGCGACAATGCAGACGAGCGGCGACATCGACAACGGCGAACCACTCGTCACTTACCCCGCAGGTCATGGCGGAATACCGATCCGAGCTGAGGACTACCGGCGATTGGAGAGTGGTCGGTTCCTAAACGACGTAGTGGTAGAGGTCTACCTGAAGATCGTATACCACGAAGTGACGGCCGATCTCCTGAGGTCCAAGGTACACATCTTCCCGACCCACTTTTTCGACCAGATAAGCCGGCCCGGCACACCACTGGAACGACACGAGAAGGTGAAACGTTGGACCAAGAAGGTGGACATCTTCGGGATGGATTACATCCTCGTCCCAGTAAACAAACACCAGCACTGGTTCCTACTACTGGTCTGTTTCGTTGGCGCCGACGGGCCGAAGATGATGGACCAGCCAAAGGAAGATGGCACGTGGGGCGCGAAGGTGCCGTGCATCATCCAAATGGACTCCATCAACCCCGGGCCGCGCACTGAAACGGTACAATTCCTCCGGGATTATCTACGGCACGAGTACGCAGCACGAAGGCCTAACGACAGAACCAGGGGATTCACGGAAACCGAGCTACCGTTGGAAGTACCGGAGGTGCCCCAGCAACAGAACGGGAGCGACTGCGGAGTATTCCTCCTTCACTACGCCGAAAAGTTTCTAGGGAACCCGTTCCCAGACTTCCGCAGACACCACCTAAGTCGAGCGGCATGGTTCTCGCAGAGAGAAATAGGAGGAGAGAGGAAAGAAATCGCGTGCATCATCCGAAGGTTGGCCGAAAACCAAGGGAACACACGGAGGTTCCCAACCCTGCGGTTCGACGAAGAGGTGCCGAGGAAACGGGCCAAAACCACGACGCCCGAATTACCAGAGGTTCTGGACACGACCAGTCCGACAGTCTACTTCGACCCCATCTCTGGGACGTTCTACGACGATCTTTGTGCCGAGGTCAACGGACTGGATTCACCACCGGCGGTCCCGCCAGAACTCGCGACGTCCGAACTCACCACAATGGAAGTCATTCCGCCCAACCATACACAATCAGGCCAGAATACGACCGAGGATTGTGACCCACACACGGGGTCGTACAATTCCGAGATCTGGCAGAATTGGAAGCACGAAGCGGGGCCCTCAACATCCGACAAGAACTCGTCGACGCTATACGCCAACGAACAAGCGGGAGGAGAGACCAGGAGAAGAACCGTAACCGAATCCAGTTCCGACACGAAGGCTACCGAATAACCAAGACGGCTAGCATGATCACCATCATTCCCCCCACCGGAAAGAAGGGAGGGAGTGTAATGAAGATGTAATTTTCATTACAACCACGGCTGTAGAACCTGGCCTACACCCCACCTGAGCTGCTCCCTTGAAAACCGCTTTTAAGGGACGCAGTAACCTCGAGTTGCGCGGTCCCAACTTGAGGTGGAATTAATTCTGCAACCAATTTGCAAACTCTGCAAAGTAACTTGCGAACTTCAAAACAAACAAAACAAACGTCGAACATCAAACAAACGAAGCAATCTCAAACCACAAACGTCGACCATCAAACAAACGAAGCAACCTCGAACCACCAACGTCGAACATCAAACAAACGATCGAACTCCAAACAAACGAAGCAACTTTGAACATCACGCTTAAATAACTGGGAGTGAAGCAAAACCAACAACAAAAAAAACAAAATTACATAGCCGCAAGATCAAAGAAAAATAACAATAGCCGAAAAAAACCGGAATTCCAAGTACACGAGCAAAAGTACATAGCCACTGTTTCAACAACAAAACTATGCACGAAAGCGGGAACACAGAAAACGACAAACATCAAAATAGAGTACACATAGAAGATTACACCACAGGCAAGTTGTACATTGAACATATATATAGTAATAAACTCGTTTAGAGCAATAACAACAAGTGCATGAAACCCTGACAACAACTACACTAAGGGGATTAGCAGAATACGAACAACAACAACACCACAGCCGAGAATAAATTTACAACAAATACACTAGGGGAATTAGTAGAACAACATTCAAAGCACATAGAAATTCGGCAACGACAATTATACAAAAAAAGTGCAGCGGCAAGTACTGAGAGCCTGGAACCCCAATATGATCAGCGATCAAAGTCTTCGACAAACAACAAGCAACAACAAACACAAGTTCGGCAAACAAAACAACAACGTACACTTGGAAAAACTGGAACCGCTGCTACAACAAATGAGACAAGCGGATTAATTCAAGGCCATGCAAAGGGGGCACTGACCCTGAAAACAACAAAAGGGTAGCCAAGTACCGCTACCCTTGGAATATAAAAGGAATCACCGAGCAGTGCAAATTCACTTTTCTGGAAGCCAGCAAACGAAGCGGTAAGCACACTTTATAATTATAAATAATTTGATCCTTGATTTTGATTCTGACGTTGAGCTTGCCGAGCGGGCGTCAGTGTCGGAACCTCGTATCTTTGATCTTTGGCCGTGACGTTGAGCTTACCTAGCGGGCGTCAATAGCCAAAACGTGCATTCACGATTCCGAATCTTGACGTTTAGCTGCTTAGCGACGCAGCGACAACGAAACCGTGTATCCTTGATCCGTGATTCTCGATCTTGACGTTGAGCTTGCCGAGCGGGCGTCAATATCAGAGCCTCGTATCCTCGATCATTGGGTTTTGATCTTGATCTCCATTGAGCTCGCCGAGCGATTGCCAATCTCAACTTCCAAGCGATCGTGCCCCTGCGAACCAAACAGAACCTTAAAAGGATAAATCGTTGCCTAAATCAAGAAACCAAGTAGCCATAGATTTTTCATGTCACACTAACCCAACGCTAACAATCGGAGAAAATTCAGAAATAAAGCGAACAAACACACTAATCTGCGTTTTGACTTACACACGAGAATCCACCATACATACACTACCAACATACATAACCTTCTTTTCCTACAGAGTAACTTAAGTAGATTTTTAGAAATATAAAATACAAATTTAAGTAACATTTGTTATCGAAATATTGAAGCATCAAATAAATAAAAATCGATAAATAAAGAATTCAAACGAAAACAAAACTGCGTTATTATTGCGGAAGACCCCTGGGCATCCGCGGCTATATCCAGGCAGGACAGAGGGGAAACCTCGTTACAGCTTTGACTGGTAGCCATGGTACTGCTCTTGATGTTGATGATGATGATGAAGGTGCTGCTATTGATGATGCTGCGGCTAGTGGTGATGATGATGATGGTGCTGCTATTGATGATGCTGCGGCTAGTGATGATGATGATGGTGCTGCTACAGATGTTGATGGCGTAGCTGTTGATGATGATGAAGGTGTTGATGTCTCTGTGCTGCTAGAGATGTTGATGAAGTTGCGTTGGGTATTTTGTGGACTAAATTTTTGTGTCTACGCATGTTATCTAGTCTAGGAAAATGTTGATGACATTCTTCGCACTGGAATAGCAAATTTCCATGTTGCCCTTGCACATGCCTTTTGAGGTTGCGCATTGCAGTGAACTCCTGTCCACAAACATTGCATATGAAGCTCTTCATTTTGTTTTTTTGTTAAAAATATTTCACTTGCTTTACTTTTAAAAAATAGTATATTGTTCAGTTTCTTTTAATTGTTGTTGAATTTGTTTATATTTTAATCAGTTATTTAATAGTTTATTTAGCTTTTCACTTTACTTCCCGAATTGTCACTTGATTTTAAATAATATTTTTCAGTTTCTTTTAATTGTTGTTGAATTTGTTATTAAATTTGTTTATATTTTATTAACTTTTTAAATACTATATTTAACTTTTTTCACTTTTACTTTTTCAGAAAAAAAAATGAGGAACTTTTCTTTTACACCTTTTTACAACTGCAACTTTTAGAACACTTTTCTTTTATTAAAAAATTAGATCTTTACTCTTTGACGACACTTTTACAATTGATTCTTTCTTCTCGCTGGACCTAATTTTATGCTTGGGATCGAGCTGCAGAGACCCCAACCACAAAAAAAATTATTTGCTTATTAAAAAAAGAACAACAACAACGACTCTATATCCAGCCATCTACAACCACTCCAAGTTCAATATACAATCAAATTCGTCCATATTCTAAATGACCGCTTGCGTTTGTTTACATTATGATTTTGTGCAAGAACAAAAATTTTTAAAAGTCCGTTGAGAAAAGAAAAAGAACAACAACAACGACATGGCAAAACTACTACCCAACCATCTGCATTTGCATCCACCACCCATCTGTACTGAACATAAACAATACTCCTATTAAAAGCATTTCGAGTATCCCCATATTCTCCAGCCGTTTATTCCCATTATGATTCTAATTTACGACTTTTTATTCCAAGAAATATTTTGTAAACAGAAGTACCGAAATTGTCAACTCCAATTCCGAGATTGAAATAATTGTATTAATATCTGTACATTCGATAAGTGTGATCGCGAGCCAACCGACCACTTGAAATACTCATAACTCATTTACTAAATCTACAACAACCACACACCAAAATAACGAAACGCAATCAAATGAGAGCAATAAAAAATATTTTCCAACAACAACGCTACGCATATTCAGAACAACAACATGATACACAAGCGGGCAGAGATAAAGGCAGAGGGGCACACCGCACTCGCAACAGTCAGCACGCCGAGCAATGTATGTCTGTCTGTCGGTATATATGTATGTATGTATGTCCGTCTATATGTCCGTTTTGCCACGCCCCAATCTGTCACACCTACTTCTCCCCCTTCCCACTTCCGACCACACCGACTTTTGACACGTCTACTTACCACCACGCCCCTTTCTTCTACGCCCACTTCCTCCCACCCACTTTTTGCCACAATGCTCCATATCACACATGCCCCTGAATGAAGCAATCGCAAGAGTGATGCTGGCATCATGATTACAAGTGTGACATGGCCCGCTCAAAGCAGCGCTTCAGTCTACAGGCAGAAGCTATCTCCTTCTCACTCACTCTGACATATCCATATAGCCCTTTCTCACTCCTACACATAGCGCTCCTCACGGCAACGCAGTCGCTACGTTGTTCCATAACCCCCTTATTCCTACTACTGTTTCGTTTTCATTTGTGTTTTCGTTTTCGTTTTCAAACTATCTACATTATAAGGCTGTTAATGAAATTTT
The DNA here is from genome assembly GCA_943737955.2 of Myopa tessellatipennis. Classification (NCBI taxonomy): domain Eukaryota; kingdom Metazoa; phylum Arthropoda; class Insecta; order Diptera; family Conopidae; genus Myopa; species Myopa tessellatipennis. The sequence continues at coordinate 40,758,145 of OX031316.1, read as the reverse complement.
TTAAATAAAGTGTTCTTCAAATTAAATATATCCATAATTATTTTATTTGCAAGGATTTCGTTGGAATAAAAGCATTTACGGTACTTCAATTATGCAGAATTCGATAAAAACTGGAAGTACTCGTGCTCAAACTTTATTTATTCTTGTCATTATGACTCAATTTTTATCATCAAGGTGTCAGCTGAAAGCTAAAAGTTTGATTTATTTAACAAAAAAATCTCGTTGAAATATTCCCACGCGTTCAAAAGTTATAGATTTTTGGCCGCCTTCTGCAAAAATCAACACACTGTGCGGCGATGGCAATAGCTGCTGCATGGTATGTCGTAGCCGATGAAAATTCGCAAAGGAATCGATCGTGTTGGGTAAAGAAGTGGAGGAAGAATCGCAGTGTTCGTGGAAACACTCAAGAGTTGTTAAGAACTCTAGGGCCCGGCACATACGATTATAGCTGCTATTTAAAGATGGACGAAGTATGTTTATTTAAATATGTCTATTTTTTACTTAAAACGTTTGCATTTTCGGCTTAAATCAGGCCAACGAGTATGTGTCATAAAGAGATTACAAAGGCGAATTCAACGCAGAGAACTTCTCAACATTAGCTACATCGATCAGGGACATACCGATTGTATGACTTCGTATGTGGATATGCGTAAGAAGAGTTAATCGATCGAGCACTCGTATGCGAGATAAAATGTGAAAGAAAGAATCGAGCAATTTGTGGTGTACAGCAGGCGATGAGAAGAACGGTGCAATTCGTCCTCGTTTTGTTCTTTCACAATAACAAAATATGTACAGTCCAGTTTTTACTCGTTTAATCAATTATATGGTATGCATAAATATAATATATAACTGTACCTACAAACCATAATAGCCTAATTGAGTTAATTGATAAAAATAAATAGACATGTAATAAATGTCAAACAATGTAATGTTTGTGTATCGCATCATAAATAGTTATAATGATACAGGTAGGATTGGCAAACGCTATGGTGGTGGACGAAAAAAATCAGCAACATCACCTGAAATGGTTCGGAAAGTGAAGGCTCGACTTGAACGAAATCCACGCAGAAGTGGTAATCAAATGGCCAAAGAACTAAAAACATCCTAGCGAAGCATCCGACGCATATTCCAAAATGAGTTCAAGGTAAAGTCTTACAAGTTCCAAAAGGCACATGATCTTACACCAAAGCACAAAAAGTTAGACTCGAAAGAGCAAATGAGCTGTTACTCTTGCACGAACGTGATGAAATTCCAAACAACATTCCAACAAACATTTGTTCTCTGATGAGAAAAATTTCCCTATAGAGCAGTTCATAAACTCTCAAAATGATCGTGTTTACTTAAGTGAACGCACTTACGAAAATTTAAGCCTAAGAACGGCAACCCGAAGTATTTGTTCATCTCCAGTAATGGTATGGGCAGCTGTGACCGCCGATGAAAACTGTCCAATCGTTTTCATCGAGCCTGGTGTCAAAGTCAATGCGACTTATTATCGGAAAAATGTTTTGGAAGCTGCTTTAAAGCCGTGGGCACGCAAACGTTTTGGTCGTACACCATGGACATTCCAACAAGACTCGGCACCGAGCTCGGGATAAAGCTCGTGTGAACCAATAATGGTTAAAAAACCATGTTCCACACAATTGCTTTCGAATTCGCCAGATGGAAATCCGATGGACTATTCCATCTGGGCCATTTTGGAGAGCACGGTAAGAGCTAAAAACTATGCCAGTATGGATGCATTGAAGAAGCCATTGTGCGGGAATGGGCCAAAATACTGCAAAATCATATTCATGCAGCATGCAACTCATTTTTTAACCGTTTGAAGGCCATAGTCAAGGCAAAAGCCACATCGAGCTAAAGTGCTAATTCTAAAATTTTTATTATTCCCCCACATTTTTGTAATTTGAATCAATAAAAAATAATTTCACCCAAAAAATATGGTTGTTTGAATAGGTAACGGTTTCAATCGCCTAACCCTGTATATACAGTGCTCGGTGGGCGTGTTTTTCTGCGTTTAGTGTGTATAGTATGTCGTTTGTCTGTCGTATATAGGAATGTTTCTTGTGTGGTTGTGAATTTATTTCGGTGTTATTTTTAATGTTTATGTTATTTTTAATGTTTATTTTTTTCCTATGTAGAAGCTTGTTGTGTTCGATACTTTTGACTGTGTACGCTATGCGAAAGTTGTAACGACTTGTGGTCGTCGAATATCGAGTCATACTTGAGCAAAAAATATAAATTCTACCCATTTTTGCCAGGGAATATGGTGCTCGTATATGTATTATAATACATATCAAACAGTTTGCGAAGCTTTGGTAATGCCTTGTCCTGCAACCACGATGTCGGAGATAGTTGGATCAACGTTCATATTGATTGGATCATATGATCTGTTAATTGCAGTTAATTCAGAGTATGCCTCCGAACCGCTACATGAGTAAGGTATCCCATAGACAAGTCTTAGGCCATAGTGGGAATTTTTCTCTCATTTTTATACCCTACACACGAAGTGATGAGGGTATATTCACTTTGTGCTTCCGTTTGTAACGCATTGAAGGAGGCGTGACAGGTATAGAAAAGTATATATATTCTTGATCAGCATCACCTCCTGAGTCGATGTAGCCACGTTCGTCCGTCTTTCTGACTGTCTGTGGAAATTACGATTACAAGAGAACGAATAGAGATATCTTCATCAAACTTGGCACGAATATTGTCTATCACTAGAAACTCATCGGTATTGAAAATGGTCAAAATCGGACCATTACCACGCCTACTTTTTATAGTGAATATATATTCATCCATGCTTATAGCTCAATTTCTCAGCTTGTAGAACGAATTTGCGGTTGAAAAGTCCACTGTCTCTGACAAAAACAGATCACCAAAAATGGGCGTAGTCCGCCCACTAATTAAATAAAATTAGATTACAGGAGAACGAATAAAGATATTTTCATCAAATTTGGCACGAATATTCTCTTTCATCACAGGATATTTAAGAATGAAAAGAAAACCAGTAAGAAAGCTATATTCGGCCTGGCCGAATCTTAGATACCCTACACCTAAAAGTTTTAAAAAAAGTGACGAAGCTAGGATGGGGCGGGGGTGGCGGTCCACTCTGGGCGGCACAATGTCGGGGGCGGCAGTTGTGGAAATCAAGTATTGACTTATTGCATTCTAGGCATTTTTGGGGCTACAAGTTGATAAACCGTCCCGGGGTCCATGAGACCTAGCTACGCCTCTGTATAAATAGTAGGCGTGGTCATTACCTTTTTCAAAACAAAATAATTAGCTTAGTTGTTTTATAATTGTGTTCATTTAAACTTTATTTCCGTGGTAATAAACTTTTTTCATACTGCTATACTGTATATGGAGTGTAAAAGTGGGCGGACCGCACCCAGTTTTGATGTAATAATGTTTTTTTGTAAAACAAGTTGTTATCTAAAGTTTTATTCAGGAAGTTTATATATTTAACAATATAACCCTCTTTTGCCTGTGTAACCTAAAAGTGGGCGGATCACGCCCATATTTGGCACATTCACGGATAATGCTACTCTATACCCAGGAATGAAATTGTTGTAATAGCTCAAAAACGAACGCTGATATCACATTTTTAATAAAAAATAGGGGTGGCCGTGGACCGATTTTGCCCATTTTCAATACCAACCTGCACACCAACCAACCCACCACATAAAACAATATATCTGCAAAGTTTCATCACGATATCTTCATTGGTTCTCCTGTGATCGTGATTTCAACAGACAGACAGACAGACAGACAGACGGACGGACATGGCTAAATCGACTCAGTAGGTCACGCTGATCAAGAATATATATACTTTTCTATACCTATCGTCTCTAGTTCTATGCGTTACACATTTCGTTACAAAGTGAATATACCCTTACCTTAAGGTGTAGGGTATAAAAATTAGACCATTGCCATGCCTAATTTGTAAGTAAAGGTTTGTAGGGTATATGAACTTCGGCCAGGCCGAAGTTAACACTCTTTCTGGTTGTGATTGGAGTACGTGATTAGATTGCGTGCTCACGCATGCAATTGATCTTGTTTTCACCTATAACAGTAACCCCCTTACTCCACAAATGGCAAAACCTATTATTTCAGCTGTAGTTTTCGACGCGGTAGAAGACCAAGTTTCTGTGTTAATTGAAATGTGTTTAATATATGCAAAAGGCGTAACATTTGGAACGATAATCAGAGAAATTTAACTGATAAATTCATCAATCAATTCAATTTACACCACTCCATTTTTCAATACTGAATATTAAAATAAGCAACACCGGTGTGCTCGGTCTACCTAGTTTTCGTGCTCGATGTGAGAGCGTGGTGTTGAGAACGGTATTGAAAATGGCTCTTTAGCTCACGAATATATCTCCAAATAAAACAATCCCAATTCTCATTGGCCTTTGAGTGAACCTTACGTGGTGGTTCTTCTTTACAATCTTTGTAGTTCTATGGCAACCAAGCTTTTACAACCTAACCAAATAAACTTTTGCCCTTTTTCGTATAAACAAATTTTTAGCTTTGTGATACGTTAGGGGTTATAATATGTAGTAAATGGTGAGCTACGGGTAGGCGGCAGTTAGTATCACAGTTAATTGGCAAAAGCATAAATCAAGAAAACATGAATTTTAAGAACTTAAAAAATATTACAAGTGCTTGATATGAATTTGTGACAACTTAAAATTAATATATTTTGGTTTAATAGTAATATTATACACTTACTTGTATTTGGATACAAAACTCATATACACCTTTTGTTGCTTTTCGGCAATGTAATATATCCCTTTGAGTAGGAGAATAATCAATTAATGAAAGTCGATCTATTTCATTTAGAAAGTAACTGACGGAATCGCTCTATGAAAAAAAATCAAGTTTTATTTATTTATTAGCTATTTGTATTGAGTTTTTAAAAATGTTGATATATTGCAACTTTCATAATAGTGCAGTGTAATGTTAATTATTGATCGAAGAATGAATTTAAAAAATGCGCTGTACCATGCAATTTCCCTGTCTATACAATAATATTGGATATATGTTTCCTGCATATTGTATTGTTTTTCATATTGCATTTGTACACGTGGCTCACAATTATTTCCATATGTGGGATTAGCAGGATAGATAACCCGATTCGTGAGGAACGGTCAGAAAATGAAACGAAATGAAAAGGAAACTACTTTTACTACTTTCAATTATTGATTTTTTTTTACTCTACCACTTTTATGTGGTATGTCATATGCAAATATGTGAATGGAAGTAACTTGGAATTTAGCTTGGTAATTTAGTTGTTGTAGCTTTTCAATATTCACACAGTTTACATACAAATTTTGTAATCGTATTCTCGACTAAGATTAGGAGTTCTAATCGGATTGCGCTACTCGTTATTTGATGCATAGATGGCGCTGATATAAAAACTTTAGTTTGTTCGTGAACTTTAATCATAACAATAATGCTGTATTCGAATTGGTTCACTTTTGCATGTTCTGCATCCTCAGAGCTCAATACAGAACATACAAAACTATTTCAAATTCCGCACCAAGAATCGCTGCTCTCTGCAGAGTCAGTGGAAGAGTCGCACAGTGCCTAAATATAACATTTAGGGAGGGGGGGTCAATTTCCCCCCGTTTAGACGGGTGGGGCCATTTTATAAAAATCCGACTTAAAATCGAAAAAAATAGTATTAAAAAATAATGGTTAGACCTAGATAACTTTTGCTTGTATAGTTAGTTAGTACAAGCTTAATTTACAAGCTGTTTGATCAAATTAACATTATTTCGGATCATGGCCTTATTTTCTGTTCCTTTAAATTAAATGCATTTAACCGGACCCGCAATGAGGGGTCAAATTTTGTCTATGGGTATTTTGAATCAATCAACTATCCGGCCTTATATAACTACCTGCGCCTTATCTCGTTTGATGAAGTTTTATACTAGTGATTTTTAATATTCATGTCCCTTTGCGAATTTCCAAACCCAAGAATACCGTCTGTCCGTGGTTCACAAGTGCTGTTAAGAACGCTATCGGAATAAATTACATAAGATTTGGTAAAGAAAATCTAGTACAAGTAATTGGGAAAGGTTTAGAATTGCAAGAAACTATGCTGTTCTTCTTACTAGGCAATCGAAACGTAAATTTTTTTCTGTCGAAAATAAGTTCCGGGCTTTCTTCTAAGATCATATGGAGAAACCTGAAAGCCCTAGGAATTGCAGCCAGGAATGCAATGGACTGTAATTTCGATCCAGATGAATTAAACTCCTTTTTTGGTCGTACGACTAGCTCTAGTGGCTCTAAGAATCTTTTATCAAGTTGCGCGATTCCACAAACTTTCCAGTTTGAGCCAGTTAATGAGTTTGAAGTAGGAAATAGCCTCATGAGCATCAAGTCGAATGCAGTAACTGAAAATCAGGTATCCTTGCAGTTTCTCAAGATTATTTTACAGTTATAATGACTTTAGATCAATTTACATCTTATCACCACTATCAAAGGTTTGTGAAAAGGTCATGGCAAAGCAAATTGTTTTTATTTAGATGATAAAAGTCTGCTTTCGCCCTATCAATCTGGCTTTAGGCAAGGCCATAGCTGTTCTACAGCGATGGTAAAGATACTTGACGATATCAGACCTGCATATGATGAAGGTGAGGTTACATTGATTTGCTTGTTGGACCTTACCAAGGCCTTTGATAGGGTTAATCATTCTTACTTATGCAATAAATTGGAGAATCTCTTTGTATTTAAGGATAGTGCGGTTAGGTTAATAACAAGCTACTTGTCAAATCGGGTTCAGAGAGTAAGAGTAAAAAATCATTCGTCGGCCTATATAAATATGAAAAGTGGTGTACCTCAAGGATCCATTCTTGGCCCTCTGCTATTTCCTTTATAGATAAATGAGGTATTCTTATTATGTAAATATGCATCTATCCACGCATACGCTGATGATATTCAACTTTATCTCTCTCATCCTATTATTTCTATCGGCAGTCTGGTGAGTATGATGAATGAGAACATCGATAGAATCTTCCAGTGGGCTGGGACTAACTTCTTAGAGCTTAATGCCAGGAAGTCACATTCTATCCCGATCTGCAAAGTAAAAATTTCTCTGAATAACATCCCCCACTTATGCATAGGGCTTAACCGGCTTGACTTTGTATCTAAGATATCGAACTTTGGGTTTGTTGTTAATACCCACCTTACTTGCGTAGATCATGTCAACTCAGCTCTAAGGAAAGTATACTTTGTGCTGCGTAACCTCAGGTGGCTTTCTTTTGTCACCCCAGTTAAAATAAAGAGGAGGCTAGTTATGCAACTTATACTACCTGTGCTGACATACTTTGATGTAGTGCATAGCAAACTGGATTCCTCATTTAAAATTGAAATACAGATGGCATTTAACTATGCTACATGGTATGTAATAGCCTTGCATAAATTCGACCATATTTCTAAATAAACAACAGCAATCTTAGGTTGTGACATTTTTAGCTACCTAAAGTTCAGAAATTTCAGTGTTTTTCTACATAAAATAATCATGATAAAAACACCACGCCATCTGTTTGATAAAATACCGTTTTGCATCTCTCAACGTAGTCGAACATTGATTCCACCCATATGCGGGTCGCTGATATCATCGCGCCTGTTCTTCATCAACGCGATACGCCTCTGGAACTCCTTGCCAAGATGCTTGAGGGGAGTAAATGGTGGAGATGCCTTTAGACGACTGACTCTCAAACACTTTTCTCTTTCCTGCTTTTAGCTGTCTTCGTCTTTCTATTATTCTTATTAATTTCCTCCTTCTGTTTCTTACTTAGGTTAGTCTTAAATTAGGTTAGTCTTAAATTTAACCTTCATTTATTTAACCTCAATCAATGTACTTCAAAAGAATTTGTTCTTATTGTACTTATAAATGAATAAATTAAAATGAAATGAAAATAAAATATTTGGCAAACTTCTTACAAGTAAAGACCATTGTTAAAAGTGGAATTAAATCTATTTTATCGGATAATTCTTTTGGACCCATAGATTTAGAGGAATAGTATGTGTGTGGTCTAGTAAACTTTCATAGTTATCACATTATATCAAACTTTTATAATAATAACTTATTATAAAAGTTATAATAATAACTTATAACTTATAATAATATTATAAGTTTATATTATAACTTATAATATAATTTATTATAATAATTATAACTTATTATTATTATAACTTACTTATTATTATAATAATAACTTATTTCGGTGGTAAGCATTGGTAAAAGATGTAGGGTAAGATTATGCGAATACAGCCCCTGCTCCTGCAGGACACTTAGCCTCTATCTTATCAGGACCGAAGTACGTGGTGAGGAACCACATCCTGCTAGAGGTGCCACCGCTTTCGCTGAATACTTCGGATCTAGACTTGAGCGTCGATAAACTTCAAACCCCTAATCGACAGTGTGACGCGACCCGTGCTCATTGGATGGTTGGCAGCCAGGGGGTATACCGGCTGTCTTATAACGGAGCCTTCCTGACACCAACCCGCCACAGGAAGTAACGGTGGGCTTACCACGGTATGGGGCGCTGCCGTAGCGGACGACCCTTTCACCTTACTGTAGTCTTGACTGACCATGAGGTGCCGCTACTCCAACGCCGTCGACATATTGGCCAAGATCATGGCTAATGAGGAGGCCGGAAAAGTACACGACCGGGACCTTGCTGACAAGGTCAAATACATAGCGGTGATTGAAGAGTACAGTCATTACCAGGCCACCATGAAGAAGAATCGCGAAGCCAACCTTCATTCGCACATTGAACGACAGGCTGCCGCTGAGCGTAACAGATCCCCGAACAGATCCCGAAGATGCGGAAAACGCTCGCAGGAAGAGCAAAGGCTCAAGAAGAGCAAAGGCACCGCCTCCTCGTCATCGAAATCGGCGCATACCAAAGCCACTTCCAAAGCGAATTGGAAGTCACACCATCTCCTAGTAAGGTTGCATCACTATCCACCGGCAGGTCTACGTTCAGCACGGTCCTAAAAAACGACCCACATGTGGCGCTAGTGGACGGCACAACCAGTAGTGGACGGAGGGTCCAAGAGAAATGGGGTGAAATCGAGGCCCGGCGCACCATAATTTCATTTATTTAATTTTATACTGGATGTACAGCAAGAGTTCAGCTCTTTGGTAGTATTGAAAATTAACATTATTACAACGCAGATAACAAAATGTGTAAATACAATAACTTAAGAATAAATAGATAAGGATAGGTTGAGATAGAGATAGAAATAGGTTGAAGCTACATGGAAGGAAAAGGTGGGAGAATTTTAATATGTGCGTGATTAAAGAAGTTGGGGTCTTATTTTTGTGGACATTTAATTTGAAAAATGTTGAATATATAGTTTTTTAAATATTCCTATATCTTTAGAATTTTTTACTGAATTTGGCAAACTATTCCACAATTGAACTGTGTTTACGAAAAATAGCGGCCTAGTGTTAGAATAATTATATTTTGAAGTTATTGGATTGCGAACGCGACTGGAGTTTTTCGAATAGATACATAGGCTGTCCAGTGTAGATTAATCCATGTAAGAATAAGCAAGTTCGAATATTAATAAAATTTTGAAAACTGCAACCGAGCAATTGGTTTCTGTGGCCCGACAGGTGATCGAAGCACCTCAGCCCATATATATAGCGAGTCAGATTATTTATTAGGATTTCAAGTTTATGGGACGACGAGGAGTCCAGGTTACAGTAGATCACTTCACTGTAAGCTAATATAGGTAGAATAAGCTGAAGGAATAGTTTTTTCCCTGCATAAGATTTACTTACGGTCTTGTTGACATGGTCGGTGCAGGTTAAGATGGAGTGATGCCAATTCCAAGATTTGTAGTTTTGGTTACAAGGAGAAGAGCAGAGTTTTTCAGTAATATGGTAGGAATACATGGATGATCAATATGATTTTTGGATATGGGTAATACGAAAGATTTCGATGCGTTTAGTTCGAGAGCATTATCATTGGACCAGCGAACAATGTTCTCTAAGTCTTCGTTCAATCTGGTTCATAAATCCTCAAGGAGTCCGACGCGATTGGAAAGATACAACTGCAAGTCATCTGCATAAGCATGAATAGAGTCATAATGCACTACGGAGAAAATATCATTTAGAAATAATTTGAGTAATAAGGGACTTAACACTGATCCTTGGGGGACACTGATGCAGACATGCCTGAAATCAGAGTAGCCATCCGAGCACTTAACTCTTTGGTAGTGGTCAGTGAGATAACTCTTTATCAATCTAACAGCCATAGGAGAGAAATTGTACAAAGATCCTAATTTGTTACACAGAATTTCATGTTTACACTATCAAATGCTTAAGAGAAATCTAAGAGGCATAACAAGGTAATATTTTGGTTATCGTATACTATACGAATATCGTCAGTTATTTTTAGCAGAGCTGTTGAACAGCTGTGTCTATGCCGAAAACCAGATTGGCACGGATGCAGGAGATTATGTTGTAATAAATAGTTATTAAATTGCCATAAGAGCCTCACAGACTTTTGATAGGATTGGCAAAATATTAATGCGACGAAAACCGGCAGGAATTTTTGGGGATGATTTTTTGGGAACTGGGATTACAGTTGCCATTTTCCATATCGATGGGAAGGAGGAGGACATAAGGACATGGTTAATAGTACAAGTTAAGGGAGGTAATATGAATGGTCAAATGATTTTGATAAACGTTATAGATATTCCAACCTCTCCAACAGCAGTAGACTTCAAAAGTTTCATACATTTTAATACGTCAGCTTCAGTGATGCTAGTGAAACTAAATGAGTCACGGTCATCATAAATGTCACTGTGGTCATCATGAGTATCAGGTATCGTCCTGTCGAGGATGTATTCACTTAAGTCATTAGGGGGGAGATTACATGTCGACTTATTTTTTTACCCAATACCTAGACTTTTTAGTCTTTTCCAAATTTGCTTAGGTGTAAACTTGGCATTTAGCTTAGATGCGAAGAAGTCTTGTTTCAATATTTTTATAAGCCACGTTGTGACATTGCGTACTCTTCTGTAGTTTTCCCAATTTATAGAATTACGATTCCTTTTCCACTTGGAGCGCAAAATATTTCTCTTGTGTATTGAATCTCTCACTCTTGAGGTAAACCAGGGACAAGATTGATTAATAATACTTAGTGTGCGTAGAGGTACGAAAGTGTCATATAAGTACCCTACAACATAATTAAAGAACGTTAATTTGTCGTTTACGTGCGCAACTCTCCAACATTGTCCCCAATCAATGGACCCTGCTGCATTAAACAAGGACACAGTATCTATAGCCTTGAAATTACGGAATGAGTAAGGAGAGGTAGCCGCACCCGGATTTAAACGAACGTCAAAAGAGCTGAACAAAAGATCATAATCAGATACAAAATCTATTTGGGAGAACACCAATACCATCATAGGATCAGAGACAAAAATATAATCTATTAAGCTAGGGGAATCATTATGGCAGTATCGCGTTGGCAAGGTGTCATTAACAAAGGACAAACCAGCCGCATACACTAAATCAGCGAATTTTTCTGATATAGAAAATCATCTACTGTTTATGAGAGAGTTTATGCTTGCGATGTCGTTCACTGAAATAGGGTTGCCATCAGTGCTGGTTTTGACAAAAACTTTTCCATGAAGATTGAAAACTGCTAAAAGTTTTTTATCAAGTTTGAGGCTAAGCGCATGGTGAAAGACAGTACGCAGAGATCTAGGTAGACTTTCTTGCACGTGCACCTTTCCATTGCCTGCAAGTTCCAAATCACTTAGTGTGAGGGCACGACGTTTTGACGGCAAATTACCGCAACAGAACCTAAGAGGCTGGAGCGATCATGTGCTGATTGCAATTTAACCACTATAGGCCCATTGTTGTTAGCGTTCGTAATGCGAAATATATTATGCAGAGGAGGAGTGCTAAGACCAACAACACTACATACCGATTGAAATACCTTCTCTAGATTTTCGCCCGGAGACTGAGATCACTGGAAACTGCTTCTTTCTCCAAAGTTAGTATTCTTTCAGCAAGTCCAGAAGTTTCAGTTTTCAATGCAGCATTGTCATTTGCAGCAGTCTCTACGGTACATAGTCTCGCTGAGATATCTCTCATTTTCGATTTTAGGTTGGTAATCTCTGCAGAAACTTCACTGAATCTCTGCATGATGCGCTCTTCAAATTTACCAAATTCTGCCCTCGTCTCACTAATGATACTCTCCCTCAGAGCGACTAGCTTTGTACCTAAGAGCGCCGCAATTGAAGAGAGATCATTATTATTTTGTTTACTGCCCACAGGTATAACGGGGATCACTGGAGTGTCTGCGCGTGTTGAACTCAGGAGAGGATTAGTACGAGTTACGCACTTATAGTTGTTGTTGCTCGGTTTATCATGAGACATTTTTTTTTTCTTTTTGTGTTTAAATTTTATTTCTTAACTTTGTGGTTAATATTTACTTTTATTCCTTTTATAGTTTTTAAATTTAATTTAACAAAACAAAACCCACGCTCGAGCTTCGAATAATTTTACTTAGCAAGCGAGTTATTGAAAATTTATGTGGAGGAATACACAATGAATTTCGCGATCGAGTGCCAGTAGACGAAAACACGTCTACTCACGATGCATTATTATTTGCGATGTATCGATAATTAGTAAACGATTTCCTGTTGGGTCATCCGGATTAATCTCCTCCTCTCTTCTACTCCTCAGATGTCTTCAAGGGCTGCGGGATAATAAAGTGCGAGGACAGATTCTCCCTTGAATTCTTAACACGCAGCGTGGCCGAGATCAGTCGGGCATGGGAGGAACTAAGCTTGCAGCTTATCCCTGCCAAGGACGTACCGAGATGTCCGGTGGCCCGTATCTAGATCCCCAATATCGCCATCGACAAGGACAAATTGCTCCAGTATCTACGGCTTTAAAACCGCCGCATCCTAAAATCCCTAGAATTTTGGATGCTGAGATAAGGGGTGGTCTAAATCTAGACTCTATCTCATCAGCCCAACATGCCTAAATCAAGGGTAAATCCACGGAGACGACGTTGCACGGGGTGATAGGTACCATTGAACGCAATCTCTACTTTAAGCAATTCACACTGGCGGCCTTTCTAGACATAGAAGGAGCATTCAATAACGTCAGTTTATGCAGTATTTGCGACTCAATGGAGGAATTGGGTATCGACGAAACTATTCGAAACTGGATCTAATCACTGTTAAGCACACGCATAGCGAGGCATCGTGGGGTGGCCTGCAGTTGACTAGAAACATTCAACGAGGTACTCCGCAAGGTGGGGTTCTATCACCGCTGTTTTGGCTACTGGTGGTAAACTCCATACTAAAAAAGCTGAACACAGGTGGGTTCAAGACCGTAGCATACGCGGATGACGTAGTCATATCAGTATCAATGCTGAGTGAGAAAATGACCAGGGCTCTGGAAAAAATTTGCGTAATAAAATATTCGGTAAAACCTGGGGCCTCAAGCCGAGAGTAACTTTATGGACCTATAAAGCGGTTGTCAGGCCTATCAGAACCTATGGAGCCTTGGTGTAGTGGACGTCCACATCCTGAGGTCGTGCCCGACGGATGCTCCCAACATCATTCTATATCTTTTGCCAATCGATATAGAGATAAAACACATAGCCACAGCTAGTGCCCTCAAACTAAGGGAGCACAACTGCTGGAAATCTAGAATCAACGGTCTTAACACTATCTTGGAACTGTCTGTCAAAACAAATATTCCGAGAGAGACAGACTACCTCAAACCGACCATCAATTTTTCTCGCAAATTCAATGCTATCTTTCCTTCGAGGACCGCCTGGCGTGGGGGCGAGCTGGCAGATGAATTTGACATCCCCATATTCACGGATGGCTTCAAAATGGAGGTAGGAACTGGAACCGGGGTATTCTCGGAGAAACTGGGACTATATCTAAGCTTCAGACTACCGGATTATGCCAGCGTATTTCAGGCGGAGATCATGTCAATCACGGAAGCCTGCAAAGCCATCTCAGATGCCAACATTAGCCCAAATCAGAAGATAGGAATCTTCTCCGACAGTCAGGCCGCCATCAAAGCTTTGATAGACGTGGAGACCAAGTCGAAGCTGGTACAGCAGTGCAGTGATATCCTGGCACGCATTTCTAATAGGACATCCATCACTATCCTCTGGGTTCCCGGACACAGGAATATCTATGGCAACGAAATGGCTGATGAACTTACCCGGAAAAGTGCAAGTTTACATCCTCATCTAGCCCTACAAGTCTGTGCCCCTTACAGGGCGGCAATCGCAGAAATCCGAAAGCATTACTTAAATCTGGCCTCAGCCAGATAGAAAGATCGTTCAACCTGCAAAATATCAAAACAACTATGGCCCTCCTACGATATCGGGCGAACCACTTATCTTCTGTCCAAGCCCAGGAGAGATACTGCTAGAATAATTGCGGTACTGACTGACCACTGGTTGATAGGACGGCACGCAGGTAGGCTGGGCCACAGCCAGAACTCGTTCTGCCGAGATCCAATAAAGATGCTGTTTATTAAACTGTTGTCGCCGAAAATATAAAATTAACTATAACTACAATAATATCATATGAAAAATTCCATAGTTGGCAAAATTAACATTCTTTCAAACAATCGAAAGTGAAAAACCTTTATTAATGGTTCCGTTGTTGGGATTGTCATTTTAAATCGGTACTCTCTCAAGGAAACAATCATCTGAGGAATGTTAAATTATCTGCACAGAATGAAAGACCAGGCTAAATACTAATTGCCTTTCGAAGAGATCACAAATTTCAACATTGCAATCTAACCGATCTTTGGTTTGGCAAGAGTGTTCGTTTTGTTACTCTTTTGTCAATCATATTATTTTTTTTCTGTTGAGATTTGATAGCTGATACTTTCTAAACCAAATCCCGCTTATTTTTATTTACAACTGAGTTAAAGCCATAATTGAATCGAATCGCCATATAACGGTGCGAGACATAGCAAAATTGTTAAATGTATCGCACACAACGAACGAAAATCATATAAGATGTCTTGGACTCGTGAAGAAGTTGAATATCTGGGTTCCACATGAATTGAAAGAAATTCATTTAACGCAACGAAACAATGTTTGTGATACGCATTTCAAACGTAATGCAATCGAACCTTTTTTGAAGCGGACTGGTGACGAAACATGGATCGTCTACAACAACGTTGATCGAAATCGATCATGGTCCAAACATGAACCACAAATCATACCGAAGAAGAGCATCTATTGTCTATTTGGTGGGATCACAATGGTGTTGTGTATTTTGAGCTCGTAAATATTCCACGCAACCAAACGGACAACTCAGATGTCAACAGCTGATGAAATTGCCGAAAGCAATCAAAAAGAAAAGGCCAAAATAGGCAAATCGAAAAGCAACCGTGTTCCACCACGATAACGCTAGGCCTCACATATATTTAGCAACCCGAACAAAATTATTGGAGCTTGGTTGGGAAGTTATGTCACATCCTCCATATAGCCCCGACCTTACACCCTCAGACTAGCATCTATTTCGAAGTTTACAAAATTTCTTAAATGGTAAAAACTACGTTAATAATGATGTCTTCAAATCGAACTTGATTAAGTTTTTGCCTGGTAAAAACCAGAAGTTCTATGAACGCGGAATAATGAAGTTACTAGAAAGATGGCAAACGGTCATCGAACAGAATAGAAAATATTTTATTGATTAAAGTAAATTTTTTATATAAAGAAGTCGTTTTATTTGATATTAAAAAAATCAAAATTACTTTTTTTCCGACCCAATACATAAAAGTAAATAACTCTGAACATATCCCTATTATGATATCAAGCTGAATTCTTATCATGATCATTATGCTCTGCTTTATGATATTTGAAATTTCAACAAAACTACTTTGCGCTCGACTCCCAGCCTCAGCTGCATTTTCAATGGTTTTACTATACACATCTTTTAGCAGCTGAAAGAAATTCTTTTCAAAAGCATTCCTTGGTAAACTGCGATGATAGGATATTCAAGTCGAAACCCACTTACTTGACTTAGCAAACAAGACTGACTGCTTAACTTTTATGTTTTCTTATGACTTTAATTTCTTGATGTCTTGATGAATTTCTTCTTAACGCTTTATGTTTTCTTCAGCAACGTACCTTTTTTGGATACATTGCTGAGAATTTCTTTAATGAATAATACATCAAGTTTGGTTGGTTAAGTCAGTAATAAACTTTTTAGACTTTGAATAACCATGTCAACATCAGTGAAGAGTTCCAGGCTTATCATTCTTGTTTTCAACATTGCGTCCCATGATAAACCTGGAGCTGTGTTTAATATTGACACAAATCTAACTTGTAGATGTTTTCGCAACCATCTGCTAAGATCAACACATAGTTCTTCAGAGACAACATGTATTCATTCAATGTTTGGCAGTTGAAACTTCCTTCACCTTTAAGGCATGAACAATTTTTGTTAATTAAACGACAAATAAATTTATCCTAAATGGGAAGACTGGTTTCTCTTAAACCATCGAGTGGGTATGGGAATACCCACTTTCATCTTAAGAACTGAAATTTAAAGTCTTTCGGATACATTTGGCGCACTATTTTGAAATCACTTGATGACAAATTTTCTGCTAATACGTCCAAGCTTGATGCATAAAACGAAAATAATCCAAGAATCAATCCAAGAATAGACAACGAATACACATACGACATACGAATTTCTTATAACCCTTAAAACTAATTACCACCTTATTCATCACCTGCATCTCTGCTACCGTCCTCCCACATACCATTTTGTGTTGTTGTATGGTACTCTAATTGTGGGAATACTGAAGGTATCTGTTGCATAAGAATATCTGGAACAACTTGGGTTTAGAGGGCAAGAAGGGATTTTGATGAACTTTTTTTCACCGATACCTTTACTTAGTGTGTCTAATGACGGCTACGCAGCAAACAGTTCCTAAGTAACCTTTAGTATTAGTGTTAGTTAGTTAGTTATTCTTAGTGTTAGTAATCTAAGTAACATCAATATAGACCCTAAGTAACCTTTCGAACGGTATGCATGCTACATCTATCATTCTTTAGACACTGAAAGTTTAGTTTCCTGAAAGTTTTGGCATTTCGCTCCTCCAAAAGTTTCCCGCAATTTTTGACATTTAAACACCCACAGCTTCTAAACAAAAGCCACGTTCCTACAAATTTTGGGCGGTTAGATTCAAGGGCGTAAGGCGGGGGTAAAATTAGGTTTAAGGGGTTGGCTGCGCCCCCTAATCCCTATATCGAATATCTTCCTCCGATTGCTCGTTTGTTTATGCTTTACTAATCTGTAAAAGAAAAATTAAATTAGTTGGAGATATTTATAATAATATGCGTAATATAAGAAAATGCAACTATTGTATAAGAAATTTATATGAAAGTGTCGTGCAACTGTAATTACCTTGAAATGCCTTTTTTCCACACATAATGGAGCTAGACTCCCCTTTGCAAGAACACCAGGTTGAAGTCCTGTATTTTTGTTTTCTTTGAGCAGTAGCCCCTTAGTGTTCCCGAAACTTCATCCAATCCAAATACGTTGATGCTTATTGTTGGGTTCTGCTCGGCAAATTTGTCGATGTTGTCTATGGGCATGGCGAACGTCAATCACTCAATGTTGACTACAGCGCCATTGTCGAATACAATTTTTTCCATAATTTTGTAGACCGTGTGGATTTGTTTGAATGTCAGGCTGTGATATTACTCTCCATTTGAAGCAGTACATATCATAATTTTGGACACTGATGCAGGATGGTTCTTTCCAGGGATGTGGGGAGCGGCATTTATGAACATCCCTTCAATGACCTACATATATTTATTTATGTTCACCTCATATTCTAAGTAGCGCCCAAACGCTCTCCCTTTCCTGAAACTCACCCATTTTGGTACTGCGATTGCTCTTGATGTTGATGTTAATGGTGCTGCTGTTGGTGATGATGGTGGTGATTTGCTGCTGATGATTATCATCACAGATGCTGTTGATGATGATGGTGATGGTGCTGCTGATGATGAAGTTACGCTTTATTTTTCTGTGAACTAAAGATCTGTGGACTTTTGGAAGTCCACTTCTTCATGCTGTTCAAAAATATTTGACTTGATTTTAAATTATTTTCTAGGTTCTCTTTTACAAAATGCTCACCTGCTTTTAAATAATCTTGTCTAGTTTTCTAAACTATTTCTATAGTATTTTTAAAATTTTCATTTTTAAATAATTTTTCTAATCTGTTGATTTTAGCCTTGTAAATGAATCACGTGCGAATAAGTGGTATAACGATTTTTAACGATACATTTATGAGTTATACGAGCGTCAAAAAAGAAATCGTTTCGAAGCTTGCCTTTCTTTACTGTCACGGTATAAAATCGAACCTTTTCTACACTGCATTGATCATCATTCATCAACGGTTGATGTGAAATGGATCTTATTCGACAATCGAAAACCTTCAGCAACAATTCAGGTTAAATAAAAAAAATGTTCTGAAACAGAGCCCTAAACCAAAGATTCATCAGAAAAAGCTTATGATGTCTGTTTAGTGATACAGCACCAGAATTATCCATATGAGAGAGCTTTCCATTAAACAGCCTAGATTGGTCAATAGAGACCGTCCAATCCTCTTACAAGACAATGCGCGACCACATGTCGTCGAACAACGCTACTCAAATTACAGGAGCTTGGAAACTCTCTGTCACCCACCGTATTCGCCAGACCTTACACCAATGGACTACCACTAATTCCAGGCATTGGACCAGTTCTTACGAGGAAAATCCTTTAAATCAAATTCAAATCAAATTCTTAGATTGAAATAATTCCATTAATATGTATGTATGTTAGGGTGTCCCTTATATGGACGAAATTTATTTTTTTTTAATTATCAAAACGCATACCCTCTAATTCTGTTTATTATGCTATTCTTTACGCAAATACAAAATTTCAACTTTTTACGTTTTTTTTTAAACGTGCCGACACGAGGGTAAACAGTTTTAGAAAATAACTGTTTTTGGCCATTTCTTAATATGTGACTAGATCATGGCAAATATTTATAAGTTACGTACATATTGATGAAAACACAAATATAGGTAATGCCTTTCTTTAACTATAAAAAAAAAGAAATTACTACTTGGGCTACTTCCTTTTTAAAGTCTCTTTTTTGCAATCTGGATACATCTTTCTTGCACACAGCGTAATAGAAATTGCTTTTTTTCTTCATCTGCAGTTATTAAATCATGGAAGTCTTGCATTAGTTTAACAGCTCTTTCAGCTGTATCATTCACTGCTTTCAATTTAAAAACCTTATTTTTAGCTTCCACGAAGACACATTTTCTTGAAGGAAACTGCTATCAATTTTTAATCGTGAAAATAAATCATTGCTCTTTTGAGTCACGAAATCACTTAAAGATTTTCCTAAAACCAAAAAATAGCTAGAGTATGCATAAAATAACTTTTAAAATAACTGATGAAATGCCACATATATAGAGACAGACATATCTTCCTTCAATGGAACATTTCTCTTTTCAAATCTGCAAAAGCTTTCTCTTTGTAAGTTTGCTACAATGTTCTGTTTGGTTTGTTCATCAACTTCGTCATCAAAAATAGATAGGACGACTTTTTCCTCCGTTAAATACCATAAGTGTTGACTAAATTTGCGTAAAGCTGCTATGGAAATTAATTTGTCAACTGTTTCATAATCTTTCTGTTCCATAATCTTGATTCGGTGCTTTTACCGCCAAATTGCATCCAAGCCAGGGCTTCATATAAACTGCCACTAAACTACTTGCCACTAAACTACTTATAAATAAACTACTTGTAAAGCTTGTTTGTCTTTAACGTTCATTGTAAATTGAGATTGCAGCAAACATATTTTCATGGAGTAAATAGCTTTTGCCATCCATCGCGCTTGGTGCATTGCGCCTGGAGGTCTGATTTTTTTTTTATTTATTTATTTAATAACTAAGCTAAGCAAGCTTTATAGCTTGAAATAATAAATTACAAATTATTATTAACAAGAAATTCAAGAATTTTTCACTTTGTGATAAACATAGAATCCGCTAGAATTACAACGGCCGAGACCGAATTGAGGTCAGCGCATGCCTTGTGGAGTGGTTCATTCAGGAGATAAGAAGTTCTGCAGAATTGCAGATGCAGGAATTCGTGTCCTCTAGAGGAAATGCGTGGGATGTTGATGCCTATATTGCTTAAGAGATGAACCGAGTCCGTGACCCCATGGAGAAGGTTTAGGATAAACACTGAATTTAACAATATTCTCCGATGGAAAAGTGATGACAAATTAATCAATTTGAGTCGTGACTTATACGATGGAAGTCTTATTTAAGGATCCCAGTGAAGATTCCGTAAACAAAATAAAAGAAACTGTTTTTGAATTGATTCGATCTTTGAGATGTAGCAACCATAGTTAGGCGACCATACAGGCGAAGCATATTCTAGTATTGGCCGAACTAATGACGTGTAAAGAATTTTGTTGATGTAAGGATCAACAAATTCTTTTGCCCAAAGTTTAATAAATCCAAGTAGTCTTAGGGATCTGGCGGTTATCCGATCAATATGGGCATGGAAACGCAGTTTAGAATCCAACACCACGCCTAGGTCCTCAACGATATTTAAGGTTTCCAATTCATGATCACCAATAGAGTAGGAGTAGTTGAAAGGGCTTGATCGCGAGAACGACATTTGTTTGCATTTGCGCAAGTTTAAACTCATGCCGTTTACATCACACCATGTAAGAATATTGTTTAGGTCGGCTAGGAGCAGTAGCGCATCACATCCATTTTTATATGAAAGAAAAATCTTCAAATCATCAGCAAACAATAAAGCGTCGCAATGTTGTAAGATCGAAGGTAAATCGTTAATGAATATAAGAAATAAAATAGGCCAGAAATGACTTCCTTGTGGGACACCAGTCTTAACTTGGAATGTATCAGTTTTCATCTTTTGCAGTAACACAGATTGCGTACGGTTAGTGAAATACGATTGAATCCAGTTTAATAAGCTCACTGGGAATCCAAATAGTTTCAATTTCATAATTAGAATGTTGTGATTAACCACATCAAAAGCTTTGGAGAAATCCTTGACTCGTGAAATATAGATATTATATGAGAATTGAAGACTTCGGCGGTATCTATTTCTCGCACCAATATATTTTATATAACAATCAATTGACCCATGTTTGATGAAGCTTTTGTAAAACCTGGTTTTACCATTGCGCAGAATACGAACTTCATTCGTAAACCAAATTGGTCCATAACAAATGCTTGTGCTACGTAACGGCACTGCAGATTTAATGAACTCACCCAAAACTAGATAAAATGCTGCCACAGCGGCGTGGATATTAGAGGGTGATGAAGAATCTTGTAAGCCTAAAATCAGATCCCAGTCAATATTGCAGATTGGACTGTTTAGGATATCATAGTTTGTTTTCCTGAAGTTGAATTGCTTTTGATGGCAAACCTTCCTGGTATGCCGCTGTTTAGATCGGCCTGCCAACTGCAGTAATAATGTTGGATGATGTTTGTTTTCCGGACATACAAGAGCATCAGTACGGGAAATATTAATGCCATCTTTGTCATCAGTAAACACTAGGTCAAGTAAACGATTATTTTGATTTTTGATATAATTAACTTGGAAAATTCCACAAGCCATCAAATCCCTCAAAAAATTACAGTTAGAGGTATCATATGATGGTAACAGAACTGAGAATCATCAGGGTCAATTCTCCAAGAAACATGAGGCAAGTTGAAGTCACCTAGCACAACTAGGCGCTCTGTATTTAACAGATTATTACTTAATTTACATATGTAATCATAATTCTTCTGGTATATTTCCAACCCAGAGTTGGGGAAAATATAGGAACAAGATATAAAATGATAGGCAGTTCGCCTTTACAAAAATGCAGCATAAATTAATATCAAGATTTTCATTCAGATTATCATTTACATTTAGCTGTCTTGAAAAATAAGAGGATTTAACTGCAATGAGGACACCGCCACCTCTTTTTAATCCGGTCTGAGCATGGTTTCTGTCTGTCCGATAAATCGTAAACAGCGGTGACAAAATTTCCAAATTGAAGACACTTTGCGTAAGCCATGTTTCAGCCAATGCAATAACATCATAGTTAATATTGAACGATTTCAGATAAAGCTCTTTAAGTTTTGAGTTAAGACCACGAACATTTTGATAAAGTATGGAAATAACGGAATCAGTTCCTTCGCTGGTGCTATTGGATTTATTAAGTTTTTTGGATCAGAACGTACTTGAGATAATGAAGAAACCTGAGTTCCAAAAGGCCATAATGAAGCATCCACAACTTTATTTAACAATTGTTCTGGAAATCCTAATTTAAAATTGACATGACTCAGATTGGCCAAAGGAGTGTCCTTTTTTACGAGCCTATAGCATTTTTAAATCGAGGTCTGCACTCCCAATTTTTTGGATAAGTGATCGACGATAACCTCCGGAGTAGTATCAGATTATACTTTGAGATATGAACCCATCTATTTCTGGGTAAAACATTAAATTCAGTGTCAGAGCCAAATACTTTGCGAGTGTTGGAGCGCTTGTTTTTATTCAGTCCATTATTGTTTTTCACTGTCTGCAAACACTCATTATTGTATTGTGAGCTTAGCTTGGGGTGGCAGTGGCACGGTGGCATGCGGCTAAGCTCGCCGGCAATATGGGGTGGTTTCTTGCCACCCTGGCCCACACAGAAAAATAAAATCGTGCAATTATTATTTTTATTGTAAAGAAGGAGAAGAGAAAAATAGGAGAAATGTAAAGGAACGTTTACACAGGGTTACTTCCTCATACACCACGTAATTCCTAGTGGGTCTGTTCACTCATGCCCTTCCACACACACTTGCACCTAAGCATAACAATCGCTTTTCCCACTCAACACACTCACCCACATTCATCCTTCCCGACTCACACCTTCACGCTTACTTGACCTCACCGGAATCACCATTCACCCATACACTACATCCAACCTACGTCACCGTACGTCGTGAGCCGCCCACCCCCTCTGTAACTCAGCCGCGTTACAGCCACGAACCGCGCTTGGCTCTCAGCGTCTCGCGGTTCCCTTATCTGATGTCCGTCCGGTCTCCGTTAGTCCATCCGTCTACTTCATTACGTCCGTTATGTCTGTCCGTCTGCCACGCCTACCAGTCCGGTGCCTCCCCTTAGGCTCACCAGCTTAAATGTTCGGTTCTAGCAACCCATTTTTTTTTTTTGTTAAGACCCAAATAATCAAAAAAAATTAATGTTCAATGCTTTATTATTTTGTTGTTTTTAACCTCAATTTTCAATTTTTGTACCCTTATGGCTAGTTACAATCTTCTGTATAACTATTACCTATATTATAACTATATTATTCTGTCCTCACATGTGATCTTAGCGTAAGTGTAATAATTTTCTTTGAGTGTATTTATGGTAAATATGTATATGTATTTTTCTTTTAATTTCAAACAATATGGTAAGTAGAATTAATGCAAAAAGGTAAGTGAAGAAAAAGGTAAGTAATCAACCACCAGAGTATATATATATAATTTTTTTTTTCTCAACGGAGACTTACCAGTTCCCAGATCATCGATGATGGCGCCATCATGAATCCCCTTTCACCTGTAAGTATATTTTATGTACCTGCTTATATATGTACATACATATGTGTATTTCTATGTTTGATTTCCTTTACTCACTTTGCTAATAATATTTGTACCATAGTTTAACATATTTAATGTGAATATTTAATTTAATTGAAATTTAATTTCAATATTTTTTTTTTTGTTTAAATTTTTGATATAATTTATTATCTATTTATATTCAGTTTAATGTTTTGTTAAAACTTAAATTTAATTTTTTTTTCTTCCTTCTTCCTTTCTTTAAATATATCTTTCTTAAAACTAACCATATAATAACTAATAAAAATAATACTGTTAATTAAAACAAACTAAATGCCGCAACTCCTGATGACGCAAATCCTCATGCCGGCCCTGTGCTACTTGCTGTTGTATGGTCTTTACTGTACACTATATACACATGTGTACATACAATACAGTGCTCGTTGTGTTGTTTTTGTGCATTTGTTTCTTTCTTTACATATTCTTGAGGTATACTATGTTGTATGTCGCGATCGCAATTTACAGTCAAACTTTCTATTTTATATTTTTGAAAGCCAAACCAGTAACCACCGCACTTTGCTTGGTAGCCAAAAGCTTTAGTCAAGCTTTGGCGAGTCGAGTCAGCAACCAGAGCGTTTGCATTGGTATGGATCGTGGAAGTTAGCGCTCGGTAGCGAGTTTCCAAACCATAAAAATCATAGCTCTTTGCAGTGACCATAAAACGCTTGTTTGGAGGAAATAATAAAAAAGATCCAAAACCAAGCGCGGAAGAATTAAATTGGGAGCGATTTAATTCTGCCGATATTGATATTTCGCAATACAAAAAATTGCGAAATACTAAAATCACAGAATAAGGGAAATTGCGACACGCGCCAACAGCGACCCACTTTGGTTCGGTCGACGGGTGCGTCGACAAAGCCAAAGTGGAAACAAGAAACAGATTCCAACGAGAGTCTGAAAATTATATCCAAACGACGAGGTCGTCTCTCGTCTACTCGCGTATAAAGCCGCGAGTTAGGATTAAAAATTAGTTCAATTTTAAATTAGTTAAAATAACAATTTAAGAATAGAAATTTAATTTGGAAAGTAATTATAACATTTTGGCTATTATGGCTTATAGCATTTTAAGAAAGTGAAAGAAAAAAAAAATATGTGAACAAAACACAAGGAAACGTGTAGTACGGAAACTGTGAAGTCGGTGACAAATAAAAGTAAAGTAATAGTAGGTTGTTTACACCGACCCCAAATGCGCATTTGTAATCACTCATTTGAAAAGTATTTACACCGCCTTGTTTGCATTTCGTTTGACATTGATCAGACCAAATTTATGTTTTTTGTTTGCTTGATTTTTTTTACAATTGTTTTTTGACAGCTAATTGACATTATTTCCCTTGTTTTGTTTTGGGATTTTATTTTTCCCTACGACAGGCTGATTCGAAATATTATTTTACAACTCGTTTGGATCCATAGAGAAAGAATAACAAGAGGCCGAATCAGCCAAATGTACTCATCGGCGACATGGAAGCGGTCGGTCCGCAAGGGAAACGAAGAAGCGCAATGAGTGCGAAATGAATCAACAAGCAGAGAGCACGCAATTTCAGTTTCTCTATTTTTGCTTTGTGTCTTTCTCTCATTATTCGGATCTACTATGCATGACTTTTTGAGATCGACTTTGCTTCTGTTATTTTGCACTAACAATGCAAGCGAACATGCGTAAGAAGATATCGATCCAACACTCGTATGCCAAGTTAAGTGTGAAAGAAAGAACCGATCAATTTACTGAGTACAGCGGGTGGTAAGAAGAACGGTGCGATTCGTCTTCTTTTGCTTCTCTTACAATAACAAACCATGTGCAGCCGTCCGTCCGCCTGAAATCGTTTTAAAATTTGCAATTTATGGTTTTTGAAAGAAATTTTGCTTTTCGAAGCTTTGTTCTGCTTCTTGTTCGATGCCCAACCTTTGTAACGCGCTGGCATGATCTACGTTCCGAGCATAGCGTGCTGTTGAAGAATTTGTATGGGCAGCAGATTTATTTAGTCGGCATATCCACAAATTGAACACGTTATACGAAGGAATCGGAAGATCGACTTTGTGTTTGTTATTTTGTATAACAACTGAAGTGCTTCTGTATCGTGTATGAATTTACCTTGTTATTGTAGTGTCTAAAACCATTATTAAAATTATTAAACACTAAAATTTTTAATATTTATGATTTTAGTTCTATTAAGGAAGCATTGCCTATGGGCTGTCAATAAAACGAAATATTGGTGCAACAATTATATTATAATCTTAAATATACAAAATAACAATTAACAATAATCTAATTTAATAACAGACCTAATTTAAAATACTAAACAGTTGATTAAGCCGGCAAAATGTTATAAAAAACAAAATTCCTTTAATAAGCGAAGAATAATAGGGCGAAAAAAATCCAAGCTTAATAGACCGACAGACGTAAAGAAGTCAAATTCCCTTGTTCCCCCATCCCCTGGTTTTATCAAGAAATTGATCAACCGATTCATTCTCACCTCCTTTGACATACAAGATTCCATCGCTCAACTCTTCTTACGAACGAACGAATTCTGAGAGCATCAGTGCAAACACACAAACAAAGGTAAACAAAGGCAAGAGAGCGAAGCATTGAGTAATGTATCAACGATTCAGTAGTGGATAGGAAACAAATGCTCAGAGCAGCCAATAGCAAAAGAGAAGAGCGCGAAACACTCAGCATTGAGTAAAAACTCGGTCCAGTACTGGATCGACCATGGAAAATATTTTTGTTCAAGATTCGCCCTCTTGTTATTCTTTCTCTATGTTGGATCTCATTTCGCCAAAATGAGATGATTTCGATGAGTGATTTGGCAATTTGTATGGGAAATGGGATCATTTGGCTTCTCATTTCTGGCTTTTGGGCGTAATGAGCCATTTAGCGTCGGTGTAAACGTGGTATTAGAATAATTTAAATTAAAATAGATTGAAGTATGTTAATACTTCATAATTGATATAAATAATAATTGATTTAAACTAATTAAGTTGTTAATTTATTTAACAACATTTTAATTTTCAGCGTTGGCAGTCGGTTCAAGTTCCGAATGCCAACAACAGCATACATCCTGGTGAAAGGTACTGGTTCATGTGCTAGTTATCTTTCGTTAATGCCAGTAATCAACAGCAACGACATAACGTCGCCAACTGGTTACTGTGAGTAGCAAATTGGCGAAATTCAGAATAATTTTACTAACTTAAATAGATTTTATTTAAAGTGGTAAAATTCAAATGATAAATGCAAATTGTTAAAACAGGAAACCAATCCAGACTAAAATGAAACGCGTACAGTAACGGTTTAGTTGTATAGTTTCGGGTGTGTCTTAGACCTTTGTCTTCAAATTACACTGTTTAACATGTAATTTGATTTCAAAGTCGCACATTTTAAGTTGATTAATTAATAATTAATTTTATCAGTTTATTCGAGTTCAAGTCGCACATTTTTTTGTAACTAATACGTCATACGTTCGCAAACGTATGAGATTTCAAAAAAAAAGGGTAATAATCCTTAATTATAATATAAAATTATATAATAATTAAAATTGCTTGCTGATAAAAACAATCAAAGATAGAAAGCACTTAACTGAGAAAGAACTCAAACGAGCTCACTAGGTTAATCGTCCGAATTCGAAATTGCAAACGTTGCAGTTTTGTTGGCCGCTGAAAAATAGATACAGGTCGATCGTTCCATTCTGTGAGGTCTTAAATTACCTCAGCGAAGTCGCGAAAATTTTGACGCTTCGTCTCTGCTTGAAAGAAAGCAGAATAGCGCAGTCACGAAAATTTTGACGCCTTGGCTCTGCTTGAAACAAAGCAGCAGCGGACGTCAGCGTACAGACTAATAAACAGATGTACAGCGAATGTTTACTGCACGCTCGATAAACGAAGCGAGCAAGAAAGCTCAGCCGTTTAAAGAAATTAAATCTTCATATGAAAATTTGAATTATCTCGCATTAAAAAGTACTACGACTTGTATACAAAATTAAATGTGTCATAAAACGATGGAACGTTAAGTAACGGCGCTAAGTAATCGTTTTACAACATTTTTCACCAAACATTTTAAAATAAATTTAAATTTATATCATTAGGAAAAATTTATGTATACTCTTACATAGGTAAATTGTAAACATTGGGAAAAATAAAACCCCATTAAACTATATGTCGTTCGTTTAATTAATGGCCGAGTTATTACAGGAGCAAGCTTACTTAGAATTAGATAGGACTCATAAAGAACTGAAACGCCAGTTGGGGGAGTTTATATCTAAATATTGGGCAAGGGACTGTAGGCAACAAAGTAAACTTAGAATTGATAAAGTCTAGAGTAGGGGAGCTAGGAGAACTTACAAGTGTAGAAAGAGCAGACGCAGTAGTAGAGGAATTGCTTACATTCCTAAACCAGGTAATAGAGAATAAGACAGAAGATTCCAAGACATGGGAAGCAGAATTTAACGCACTGAAGAATAGGTACGATAATTATTTAGTAGATAAAGTATTTCAGGAGGATATACTAAGGAACGTAGAGGGCGAGAACATAAAACTAAGAGAATTATTAGAGAAAAAGGGAATAACCGAGGAAACGTTGAATAGAACACTAAAATAGGGATTTTCACAGAAATCAAGAGAAGACTGTAGTTCTTTAGAAGAAGCGCACAAAAGAATCCAAGAATTGAAAGAGGAAAACAGACGGCTACAACTAGAAATAGAATTAGCTAACGATCAGACGCTATACCATAAGGAACCTACCCCTGCTATAGTCAGCCCGAAGGGGTATAACTCTATTTCATTCCCTATATTTAAGCAACCAGGGGCAGATCAAACCAAAATGGGTATAGGAGAGATAGCTAAGATTACGAATAGGCTGGTACCGCTCTTTTCGGGAACGCAGTCGCCAGACTTACGCGGCGAAGTGTATAAATTCATACAAGGGTGCGAATTAGCCACAAGGGAAGTAGGTACAAAAAATAGTCAGGACTACATAGACTGCATTAAGCAAAGGTTGCATGCGGATGCCTATGATTTGGTGAGGTCAGAACGCTTCAATAACCTCGAGGAAATCTACCTCACAATAAAAAGGGCATATTTACCTAAAATCACCTTAGAT
Source organism: Myopa tessellatipennis (assembly GCA_943737955.2). NCBI lineage: Eukaryota > Metazoa > Arthropoda > Insecta > Diptera > Conopidae > Myopa > Myopa tessellatipennis. Next base: position 40,729,327 of record OX031316.1, on the reverse strand, counting down.
ACAGTCATACAGAGTACCCAAAATTGTAGCCAATTGCTTAATGAAGATATAAGACAGTTTGCACGAAGCCTAAACGCGCTAAGAACACAGGCAATAGAGATAATTCGAACGGATTACAACGGAGATGGAGATAGGGCACTATTAAGTATGCTGGAAGGGGTCGTAGAGAAAGCATTTAAAACAGGATTAAAGGACGCCGCATTGAGAATTTTTATGCTCAACGTGACGAAGAAAAAAGTGGAAGAAATGGTAGAATTGGCCCTAAAGGCACTTGAAGCCATACACAGCAGCTCCCTCCACACAGACCAGTTAAACATTAACATGAATGCACCAGTTATGGCCACCATGCCGCAAAACATACAGGAGGAGGAGCTTTAGGAGGAAAAACAGTAAGGCAACCAACCACGATACACGATACTCCACAAGGAGCGGCAGAGAGAATAATCTGCTCTTTTTGCAACAAGCGAGGTCATACTAGAGATTATTGCTTAACTCGGAAGAACACACCATATTGCAACAAGTGTTCAAAATATGGACCCGAGCCAAACTGGAGGTGTGACCAAAAAGGAGGCCAGAATAATGTGGCAAGGAACACATAACAAGGGACTAATTTTCGAAATCAAGGAAGTCAGCAAGGGAATCCAATCCAGCCAAATAGACAATCAAACCAAATACAACAAAACTGGCAGCCAAATCAAACCCAACAAAATTGGAATCAGAACCAATTTCAACAGAACGAGAATCAAGGAAGGTCAATAAACCCTAATCCTAATACACTTAACGGCTTGCAGAGGAATCAGACTCCTATAAACCCGCCGAACAGAGCGAACCAAACTATATGTCATTGGTGTAACAGACCAGGACATATGATAAAAAATTGCGAGGCAAAAAGGAATTGGGAATCGTTTCAAAGTAATCGTCCGGGAAACTATCAAGGGCCCAGAACAGGCCAGTAATCTGGGGACCCAAAAATATTAGTAACTTAAGGCCAAATGGAGGAGTAGCAGTAATTCATACATCCGAACCGATTGTGGATACGTTACCAACTTTAAAAAATAAAGTGGATGCCGTAAGTCCGACATCGAAAGCGATTGTTGAAACGTTACCAACTTCAAACGACTTAAAACTTCATATTAAGTTGAAGACAGATAATAATAAAACCAACATTACAGAGAGAAATCATACGTTTGGAGAAACAGTTGATTTAGATATGCCAATCGAATGGAACGAGAAAAAATACAACGATAAAAATACAGAAACAGGATCCACCTGCAATCAAACCCAGTTAAATGATGTGTTCATCGAATTACCTTGTGCAGAGGCTATAAATGGAAAACTCATTTTACTGGTAGATACAGGAGCAGATACAAGCCTGATAAAGAAAAGTGCGATTAGAGATAGCACAATAATAGACAAGTCGAATAGGAAAGACTTAGGCGGAGCATTTGGAGGTTGTGTGACCACAGAAGGATCGACTACTATATGCCACAAGGAGGTACAGTCCTTACGTTTAACGCTACACGTTGTGTCACTTAAACAGGGAGTACCGGCAGACAGCATATTAGGAAGGGATAATTTGTGGAACAAATCCAATATAAATACAGTGGAGAAGATTTTAATACTCTTCAATGAAATGAAAGAGGTTATTTTAAAATTACCGATAAAAACTATCGAGCAGACTGAAGAGAAAAATGAACAATACTACATACCAGTTAATGCAAGGACAATTACGATAGTACCATTGAAACTACGTACGAAATTTAAGAATGTTGTAATTCATAAAGAAGACATAGATCCAGGAGTCTATATAGCAGACATATTAGTAAAAGTGAAAGATAACACTGTTTATGCTCCCATATTAAATACAACAGAGTATGATTATGAGATACACAGCGAATTTAAACCAAAGTTCACCAATTCCGACGGGTACACAATACAAAGTACTACGTCAATTAATAGTATAGGCAGAATAGATGCCAAAAGGAGAATAAAGGAAGTGCCCAATGAAATTGAGTTAGATAAAAATTTAAATATAGAGGAAAAGAATTCCATAGAAGAAGTAGTAAAATCATTTCATGACGTCTTCCTATTAGAAGGAGACGAACTTTCGTTTACAAGTGTATTGAAACACGAAATTCCCACAGGCGCAGATCAGTCGCCAATGAACAGAAAACAGTATTGATTACCCCAAATACATAGGGAGGAAATAAATAAGCAAGTGAACAAACTCCTAGATGATGGCGTAATCACACATAGCACATCACCATGGAACTCACCGTTACTTTTATTGCCCAAGAAAAGTGGCAAGGACGGGGAGAAAAAATGGAGACTTGTAATAGATTACAGGAAGCTCAATGAAGCAACGATTAAACAAGTTTTCCCCATTCCTCGTATTGACGAAATTTTGGAGCAATTAGGCCATAGCAGATATTTTACAACGCTAGATTTGGCAAGCGGATATCACCAAGTTTTAGTCGATGACAGGGACAAGGAGAAGACAGCATTCAGTACAGGACTAGGGCATTTCGAATTCAATCGTATGCCATTTGGGCTTACAGGTGCCCCAGCCACATTTCAAAGGATAATGAACCATATCCTAACAGGTCTACAAGGGATAGACTGTTTTGTTTATTTAGATGACATTGTTATCTACGGTAGAAATCTCAAACAACACGAGGAAAGGTTATGTTCAGTACTACAGAAATTACGTGAACATAATTTAAAACTTAATACTGGGAAGTGCAGATTCCTAAGAAGAGAGATTATTTATTTAGGACACAAATGTACAGATCAGGGCGCACTCCCTGACCCCAGCAAAGTGGAATGCGTTAAGAGCATTCCACCGCCTAAGAACAAAAAGGAAGTGCATACTTGGGACTAGTGAATTATTATAGAAAATTCATACCGGGCACAGCAAAGATAGCCCAGCCTATTGACAAACTTATACGCAAAGACGCGAAGTTTATTTGGACACAAGAATGCCAGGAAGCGTTCGAATCATTGAAAAGGGCAATAATAACACCCCCGGTTTTGGCATATCCAGATTTTGAAAAGGAATTCATACTAACTACTGATGCAATTAAAGAAGCGTTAGGCGCACTACTTTCTCAGGGTAAAATAGGCGAAGATAGGCCGATAGCCTTTGGTAGTAGAGCCTTGAATGACGCAGAAAAGCGTTACTCAACAATAGAAAAGGAGTTTCTAGCCATTGTGTGGGCAACAAAAAATTTCAGAGCGTATCTGTTAGGAAGCCCATTCAAGATAGTTACAGACCATCAACCGTTAGAAAGAATAGCTAACATAAAAGACCAGACTTCAAGACTGGCAAGGTTTAGGCATAAATTATCAGAATACGATTTCGAAATTCTATATAAGCCAGGAAAGAAAAACTTAAATGCAGACGCGCTAAGTAGAATCCCACAGGCAAAACATAAAACAATAGCAGCCGTACAAACACGGTCGAAAGCAAAAACAGCTAAACAAGATCAACAACAAGGAACACCCGTTGAAATCGATAAAGATGATGTGGAACCGGAAAGCGGAGGAAATAACACAGCAACATTGCTATCCGACCCGAAAGAAATAGAGACCGTTATAAAAGATTTCCATAACACCCCCTTAGGAGGTCACCAGGGAGCAGTAAAAACGTACCTAAGAATCAGGCAACAATATAGGTGGCCAGGGATGCAAAGGCAAATAAAAGATTATGTAAAAAATTATCCTAAATGTCAAGCGAACAAAAGTTCGATATTAACAAAAATGCCCATGCTGCTAACAGATACACCAATACGTCCGTTTGACAAAGTTTATATGGACATAGTAGGTATTCTACTAGAAACTGTGTCTGGCAATAAGTACATCTTAACGTTTCAAGATGACTTTTCGAAATTTATGGCATGTCCATCCATGTCTATCCCAGACGCGGAAGCAAGTACTGTCGCCAGAGCCTGTTATGACGAAGTAATTACGCGTTACGGAATTCCGAGGATTCTAATTACCGATAACGGAACTAATTTCATTTCGAAATTGTTCTCGGACACACGCAAGTTGTTAGGCATTAAAAAAATGCATATAACGCCTTACCATCCGCAAGCTAATGGCTCATTAGAGAGAAGCCACAGACCATTAGCGGAATATTTACGTAGTTTTGCTAAAGAAGATGGGTCAAATTGGGACCAAGGGTTAACTGCAGCAATGCACGTTCACAACCACACACCCCACATTACGACTAAGCAAACACCGTTCCGTACTTTGTTTGGTTTCGATATAGAGATGCCGACTAACCTAAAAAGAAAGTTTAGTCCGGTGTATAATGCCGAAGATCCAAACAAGGTATTAAAATTTCAGATACAACGAGCCCATGAAATAGTTCGGAAAAACCAAGAAATGGCTAAAACGGTAGCAAAAAATCATTATGGTAATAAGTTAAATTTAGTAGAATTTAAAGTAGGAGATAGGGTACTAATTAAGAATCAGACTAGGAAAAATAAATTTTCGCCAATATGGGTAGGACCATATGAGGTAGTAGGGATCAAAAGTCAGATTACTACAGTTTTAAATATTAAGGGAAGGAAAAAAATAGCAATTAAGAAGGAAATAGGATTATCTAGGCAATTAAGTAGGAGTAATTCAGAATCACTTAAAGACGGAAATTAAATTAAGTAGTCATAAATTAAGGTAAACTTTAAATTAATAACAATAGGCACCTTATCAATTATTAGATAATAGGATAGGCTAATAGATATGATTGGGATAAACTATGAATAAGATAGAACAAGTAAGGACACAATGAATAGTAAACTAATGGATATTTTTCCCCAAAATAGAATAAATACCTCGTAATTTCGCCCAAGGAACAAACAAAAATGAAAGGACTCATGATATTGCTAATCGTGAACTGGGTCAATGCAGCACCGGTAGTCTTTGAGGACATACCTCCAACACCCATATTCTTCGAATCCCTAGGAGAAGCGCTATTCTATAACAGCGACTGGACACTATTCACACGGTTCGAACCATTTGACTACGCGTCATTGGTGGACCAGTTAGAAGAGCATGCAGCGGAACTCAAAGTAACATGCAATAAAATAAATAAGGATCTATTGCTGACCAACTTCAAAAACATATGCGGAGCCGTAGATGGTACAATGAAAATAGTGCTGACAAGACTTAAAGAAAACGAGAGAATCATAAACACCGCGATTTATAGGAAAAGAACCAAGCGAGCGCTGAATTTCGTAGGGGAGGCACTAAACTGGGCGTTTGACGTAATGGACCAAAAGGACGCAAACCAGATTTATCAACAATTGCAAGAGCTAGATGTAGAGCAACACACCCATTACAACCTAATGGAAAAACAGGTGACGGTAATGGAAGCAAATTACAAGTCGCTGGCTAAACCAATAACAGCGGCAGTAGAGCGGATAAATGCACTACAAGGAGAATTAAACAGTACAGTCGAACAACAAAACAAGGTTAACGATATGGCACGGAAAGAGCTGGGGAACATCGAGTTAGGACTAAGAATGGTGCAGTCAGCGGTAGAGGCGAGCCTTATCGAAATACAAGGGCAACAACTGATAGATATGTCTATCATAGACGACCTATATAGCGGAAAGCTTCACCCAGTCATAAGCAATGAAAATTTAAAAGAGGCAGCTAAGACGTTGGACTTGAAGAACAAAGCAGTATGGGTCCTAGAAGACAATCTCGATATCCATAAAATGGCAACGGTCAGAGCATTCCGAGGCGCACAGGGTCTCATAATAGCCGTAAGAATTCCGTTACCTGAAGAGGAGCGATTTAATATATTGAAAGCATATGCCATTCCCATATTTCTAAATGATAAGTGGGATATAACGACGCAAGTGACGTATGACTACTTAGCAGAGTCCAAATTGCAATGGAGATTTATCGGAATGTCACAAGATGATCTCAATGAATGCCAGTCACTACCGAACACCAAAGAAATTGACAACCAAGAATTAATTAGGGTTTGCAAAATACATGGGCAGTCATTAACGGGAAACTGCAGAGTATGTGAGATTACGCTACTACATCACAATAATTTGGACAAAGGGGTCTGCAAACAAGTAGCTATACAAGCGAGCGAAGGGTCAATGACAAAATTAAACGCACCAAATGCATGGTTGTACAGTCTCCGGATGAAGCAAAGTTTCGATATCCAGTGTGGGAATAGCACCACCACGGCCACAATAGCAGGATTCGGTCGCATGGAAATCAAAGAAAAATGCGAAGTCCATGGAAAAGAAATAATTTTACATTTCGAAGACAACGCCCAATCCACAATAGGGGGGGGTACATAAAACACAGAATCACACAATACTGATCACACTGATCACTGAGAATCACACAACGCCCTCCGCGGGAACTGGTCAGACACTATTAAAGCAGATTTTTCGGAATACAGACTAAAACCTGTCAAATTAACAGGGAATATGGAGGTAAGGGAGACATTAGCGGCAGGAGGCAGGATGATCGAAGAGCTGAAGAGGGAGATCAAACAAGAGCAGAATATAAACAAATTAAGTAACAAACAAACAGTGGTTGAAACTACGGGTGTCATTGGAACAGGAACACTCCTGACTTTGATAGGGGCAGCGGTAATACTACGGTGGTATAGAAGCAGGAAGAACCACGTAGAAAATAACCGCAGCATACCACAGCAAAGATTTGCAACGCCAATACAGTCAATATCACTGCCAATACAACAATTAAACATACCGCCGTTTGATCCCCCAAAACCACCAAAACAAGTAGCACAAAACATACAGCATGTAAGCATTTATGAGCAACCAATCGAAGCGCACATCTTCGGGGCGCACGTATAAAATTAGAGAAAAACAAAAAACAAAAAAAAAAAGGAGAAGAAATAATAAGAATAGCAAAATTCCTTTTCTATTAAATAAAATTCTAATTACAGAACATACAAACCTTAAACTAAATTGCAACTAAAACTACAAACTAGTTTTAAATTACCTACAAACGAAAATAAAAAGAAACTACTTCAAAGTATAATCATCAAGATATATAATAAATTTCCACCGTTAGTAGACTGTAACTAACAATTAATCCAACCTACACGAATTTCACATTCAGGAAGAAAACACAAAAACACGAAAAAAAACCTCCTTTTCTTTGCAAAACATAAAGTTGTCGGTAGAAAAACTAAAAACCAAACTCCAACGACCAATGGATAAACACTTGTTTTGCGGGACAATTTTTTTTTTATTAATAAAGAGGCCAATGTTTTTTTTATCTTTACAATACATAAATTTCACAACAGGAACGCCCGCTGTCTTGTTGCGCCATACTCCTAGAACAGCTGGTGGCCCAGCAGCTCCTACAGGTGGCCCAGCAGTCCTCGAAGCACGGGAATAGGGGTACCTCAGGATCAGTGCGGCGAAGTGCATACAGTAGATAAAGGATCACCCTGATTTTATGGTGAGTGGGATCCGCGTCGAAATTCTCCATTAGCGCCTGCATCACGCCACCCAAATCCTCCCAGTCCCAACGCTGTGCCCGAATGTACTCCATCAAGGACGTAACATACAAGCCCAGCGGGAAGATATAATGGTTAAGAGGATACATTTCCAAAAAAAAAAAAAAATTTAATTGAAATTGAAAATTTAAGTTATTGAAGTGCAAATTAAATTGACATAAAAGATTAACGCAACACAGCTCGCAGAACAATGAATGAACGTTGACTGAATAATTAAAGTCCAAAGGAACTTCGCGAATCCATACGACATTTCCGTGAAAAAAAAAAAAAAAAGAAAAAACAAAAAACAAACCCAAAGGGGGGTGGACAGAATGCTTTAAAATTAACTAAAATCAGCATTACTCGCGAAAACATCCGCAGGAAATGCAAAACAGCGGATATTAGCAAATTACACCCTACATAAAATAAGTATGCTTACATACAGGGTCAGGTCGTTAGGTCTGTTCTAGATCATTCCGTTTTAGATCATTTAAAGCAGAAACCGATGTACACAAACTTCGAATTAATAACCGGTAATTGTTAAATAACTCTTACGTTTATTCACAGTTTACTACCACTACATTTGCAATTAGTAAAATAATGAATGCACATGTAGAAGATATGCCTGAAGACTTAGTTCATGCATAAAACACACACGCACACCCTTTATACAAACAAATTCGCACCCATGTAGAAATTAAGATGAAGACAGAAATAAGAACTAGTATTAATACTAATTTAAAATTAGAAAATTTTTTTTTTTTGAGAAAAAAACAACTCTTGGTTTCCTTTATTGATAATTTCTGTTCGATTACTAATTAAGTATATTACTGCTAAATGTAGAGCATTGACAAACATATGTCAAAATAAGAGTAATAACAAAATGTAGCGATTAATGCAAGCACTGCAAAAATGCAGAAACAAAGTTAAACAACTTAACACGAGCGAAATGCAGTGTCAGCTTTAAAACAACTAATGAAAAAAAAAAAAAAAAAATAGAGAAAGAAAAAGAATAAAACACCAAAGGTGAATAACTTTAGAAAAAAAAAATAACACAAATAATAACAACATTCTTATATACATACATATATATAATATTTAAAAGTACAATTACAAATAATAAAGTACACACATACACATATAAAAGTAATTTTAAACTTAATTAAACTGTAATTTCAAATAGACTATCTACGTTCCATTAAAAAATTAATGAAATACAGGCTTAAGGGAAAACACAATTTCTTTTTTAGGAAAACACATACTTATAATAACAATACCAAAATATATATATATAACAAATTAAAAGATAAAATAAGTAAAATACTTGTACGAATTTCATTCAAAATGGTTGAAAATAAAAATTGATAGTTAAATGTAATTACGTATGTATACTAAATAAGGACTCAGCATGCACAGAAACCGGCCCGAACGCCGATGTACACCCACTACAACATAGGAGACGCAGTCATACTACAACCACACCACAACAGGGCGACGAAAAAGCGCCCAAACAACTCGAGGAGGGAAGGGTAGCTGTAACAAACAGCTGATAAGCGTAGCGACAACCATCGCGAACAAAGATAGAATTGTTGCAACAAACAAGCAAATCGTTGCAACAGTATTCGACAACAAAACACGAAGTTACCTTCAAAGAGGTCCTACAGCAGCAACCACGATAAGATAACTAGATGGTAATCCCGTGAAGAAAGTTAACAATCATGATCGCTATAAGCAATTCATCGGCGGATACAACTCAGTTTCCGCTCAGCAGCGGAATCGTAGTCAATAATGATCGCTATAAGCCAACAATTTAAGACAACATAAGCTATCGCATCATCAAGTGGTAGCGATGGTGATAAACCACGCAAACGACCGGATAGCAGTAAAAGCATCAACAGTTACAAAAGTAAAATTTTTGACTTGTAACATCAGCAGTAACCAGGACCGAATTACGGGCAAGGAGCAGTTTAATATAAAAACAGAAAAGGGCGCCAATGTAAAATGTGACGCAACTGCAGATGAAGCTAAGAATACCAACCCTTACATTACTTACAAATAAGAATTCTGGCAAGGATGGGGTCAACCATGAACACCATACTACCAAAGACAAGAAGTGATGAACATCAATATCAATCAAAATAGGAAGCGGCGGTTCGGCCGCCGCACGTTTCAAATACAACAAGACTACATTCAAGTCAGCTACCCAGCAACAGCATTCCTACACCACATTCGAGGAGAAGGTATTGTTACAACGGGGTGTACATCCACAGCAACGTCAACGTCGACACGACCGTCAACACGCTCACCAGCAGCAAAGTCAAACTCGACATCGACGTCAGCGTCGACACCATCGACAACATGTACATCTACAGCAACGTCAACGTCGACACGACCGTCAACACGCTCACCAGCAGCAAAGTCAAACTCGACATCGACGTCAGCGTCGACACCATCGTCAACATGTACATTCGCAGCAACGTCAACGCCGACACCAGCGTCAATATGGTCAACACAGCAACGGCAAGATGAACATCGACGTCGACAACAAAATGTTATTTCATCTTATTATTCTATTTTATTTTATATATTTATATAATATATTGCAAATTTGCATAAACACCAAACACATATTATTACAGATATGCATTACAATAAGTACGATTTCATAATTTAGAAAGAACAGTAAACCCATAACACACATAAGCCACCCAAACCAATCATAAATGTACAAGAAAAATTTAATATCATTTTATACGATACTCAATTTTTCTTCCCCTAGGGTGGAGGGAGGTTGAATGTCGCGATCGCAATTTCCAGTCAAGCTTTCTATTTTATATTTTTGAAAGCCAGACCAGCAACCACCGCACTTTGCTTGGTAGACAAAAGCTTTAGTCAAGCTTTGGCGAGTCGAGTCAGCAACCAGAGCGTTTGCATTGGTATGGATAGTGGAAGTTAGCGCTCGGTAGCGAGTTTCCAAACCATAAAAATCATAGCTCTTTGCAGTGACCATAAAACGCTTGTTTGGAGGAAATAATAAAAAAGATCCAAAACCAAGCGCGGAAGAATTAAATTGGGAGCGATTTAATTCTGCCGATATTGATATTTCGCAATACAAAAAATTGCGAAATACTAAAATCACAGAATAAGGGAAATTGCGACACGCGCCAACAGCGACCCACTTTGGTTCGGTCGACGGGTGCGTCGGCCAAGCCAAAGTGGAAACAAGAAACAGATTCCAACGAGAGTCTGAAAATTATATCCAAACGACGAGGTCGTCTCCCGTCCACTCGCGTATAAAGCCGCGAGTTAGGATTAAAAATTAGTTCAATTTTAAATTAGTTAAAATAACAATTTAAGAATAGAATTAGTGTTTTGGTGAATAAAAAGAGAATATACTAAATAAAATACAAGGGAAATTGAATACTAAACAACAACAAGGAGTTTTACTGGTTGTCCCGAGGACAACTGAAGAAGAAGAAGAACACCCCTAAAATAGTTATAACACTATTTTCGAAACATTTTTGTACTTGGCGGGAATTGTTTTTATATGAACATTATATACTTAGAAAAACACTTTTGCACTTGGCGGGAATTGTTAGTATATAAACATTATATACTTTAAGACACCTCATATATTTTTTTTTTTTTACTTAGTTTTTTTTTTCTTAGCTTTTTTTTTTCTTTTTCAACGCTATTGTACTATTTGTACTTTTAGAAACATTATATACTTTACTCGGTTTCTTCTTTTTTTTCTTAGTATTAACACTATTGTATGTTTTTGTTCAAATTTTTTTTCTCATGTTCCTTTTCTTTTGATTTTTGCAATCAAGAAGTCCTTAAAGTTTTCACCAAATATTATTAAGTATTCTGGAACGCTCTTTTAACGTTTAATTTTTCACAAACTTTTTTTTATACTGTCTATTAATGTCTATCTACTTTTTTTTGGTATTAACTTTCCGCGCTTGTAACTTCTGACTATCGTTCACCTTTTCACCTTGACTCCCAAAAATCCAATCACCTCTACTCGATCAACCTTTTCTATTCCTACCTTTTAAAATCTCACTCTCCTCTTTTTCTCCTTTCTTCTCCTCTTCTATTTCCACCTTCCCCACTCATTCACCACACACCCTTCGGCTCTTTTACACACAAGTTTCTCTTACATCAACATTCAACCCTAGGAGAACTTGCGTGACAGCTGTGAGGTAAAAATAAAAAAAGGTGGAAATAAGCAGGTAAGGTCACATGAATAAATTAATTATACACAATTTCATCCAAATAACATACATATATTTATTTTAGAACTAGTACTACATATAACACGGAGGTAAGTAATGTCTACACTAAAACATCAACTAAAATCCCTCTTTTATTTTCAGGTGCTGAACGGGCAGACACTACAATTGTTAATGGAAGATGAGGAAGCATTCTCACAAACAGAACTAATAGAAGAGGTAGACCTTCTCTTCAAAAACGGGAGAGAGAGAGAGTTTACTTCACTTTGCCTAAGTTCATGCAAAACAGAGTTGACAACAGTACGTTTAGAAACCTGTTCTGAGCGATTCACATCAGCTTGCTTTATTACAGTTTTCTGCTTGCGGGGGCGAAGACGCGAAGTAACAGGTTGTACAATGTTCGAGTCTTCGTTTTCTGCTGGTGAACAGTTAACTTCAGCTTTTACATGATTTAGAAAAAGTTTTTCTAATTTTATTATTTCACCTTTCAAATCATTAGTTACAGACAAAATATCCGAATCACGATTCAAAAGCGATACACATTTCGAGCAAAGCATTTTGCAAAAAAGAAGCAAACTATTGTATAAAAATTTAATTAAAAACGAAAATATAATATTTATACAGAGAGCGTCCGATCGATATAAGAATTGGAAATGAACTGGACTGGAACTGGAATTTTAATTTTATTTTTGTAATCACCTTCCAAAAAAATAATAGCGAGTTCGATGAGTTCTCTATAATCGTCGCGTACAATCGAGTTTTCCAGTTCGTTGTTAAAAAGTCACCAAGTCATTAATGATTGCGTCACAGAGATGTTGTTTACAAAATCAGTGCATCGTTCGATTGCACTAGGATTAATATCCTTTCAGTTTTCTCTAAACTTTTTGAAAAGTGGGATATCGGGACTGTTAGTGATTTTTTGGGTCTTTGATTCAAATAGACTTTTCAGCACAAGTTCATTAGATGCTGTCGTATCACAACACATTATTTGTACGCTATCAGTAAGGTTCCAATCATGAAGCGCGTTTGATACTGCTTGCGCTTGATTTTTACCGGAAGACTTTTCTAATTTCGGTACTGCTAGAAGTTGTTCCTTCTCCCCAAACGAGATAATAATTGGCGTTCTTCTGTACAGCTTATCACATCCAGGCCAGGTAACAGGGTTCCATCCCAATGAACTGTAACTACTTCAGGTAAGTTGTTTTGAAAATCGGATTTTATTGATTCTGCTCTATCTTTTCTTATTTTCGTTCGAACGCGTTGAAGAGAAGATCTATTTATTGGGTAATCGTCGCAACTAAGACCTAGTGCTTTTACTAAAACCTGAATTGTATAAAAAGAATCTCTGATACTTAGTTGACATCTGTCTAAGATTGCAACTAATTTAGACGTGATAAAATCATTCCTTCCTCTTTTTATCGTCGTAACTAAAGAACTTACGGATTGAGATGTGGAAGGCAAAAGTTCTTCCAGACTTCCTTCAGAGCTTGTAGATTGTTCATGCAATTCTTGAGATGTTGTATAGCTGTGTGAAGTAACAGATGTTATTAAGCTCTCTAAAGGCATTTGCTTTAATCTTTTGTTTTCTTCTGCTAGTTTTCTTAGTCTTGCCCTTTCTTCCATTTCAGCTAACTTTTTGTCTATACCCGCTAAGCACCCCGGTCGACATCGAATAAATTATCCAAATCCTGTTGAAACTCCTCCTCGCGGCGTCTATGAGAATCCTGTGTCTTCTTGCAATTTTTTTGCAGGTCTCGCCAGACATGATAAACCTCCACGAGCTTCTTAACGCAATTAGGAACAGCTCTTGTAGGTATTATACCTTTTTCCCCAGAGTATAATGTACTCCGTAACGACAAGATTTGCGCTTTCACTTACAGTCAATTTAATTTCGCGTATATTAAAAAATAAAACTGCAAGAACTTGACGATTAGACGTAATTTTGCACCCGTTAGTTGGTGATTTACCTCACCAACCATTACACAGGCAAAAGAGGGTTATATTGTTAAATATATAAACTTCCACAATAAAGATAACAACTTTAGATAACAACTTGTTTTCCAAAAAAAACATTATTACATCAAAACTGGGTGCGGTCCGCCCACTTTTACACTACATATACAGTAAAGCAGTATGAAAACAAGTTTATTACCACGGAAATAAAGTTCAAATGAACACAATAATAAATCAACTAAGCTAGTTATTTTGTTTTGAAAAAGGTAATGACCACGCCTGCTATTTATACAGAGGTGTAGCTAGGGCTCATGGGGCCCGGGACGGTTAATCAACTTGCAGCCCCAAAAATGCCTAGAATTCAATAAGTCACTACTTGATTTCCACAACTGCCGCCCCCGACATTGTGCCGCCCAGAGTGGACCACCAACCCCGCCACACCCAAGCTTCGCCACTTTTTTCAAAACTTTTAGATGTAGGGTATCTAAGATTCGGCCAGGCCGAATATAGCTTTCTTACTGGTTTTATTGCTTCTTAGTTCCACTGACATCTTCGAATTACAAAACAATCGGCGTTAATTACCCGAAAAGCCGACAATTACAATGGGCACGCGCCGCAACTATAACGCTACTTGTTTGAACATGTTTCCGCTCATGTCGGCACGGGTTGCACTGCACCAAATAACGTAAACAAAGTATTTTATAGTGTTTTGGGGAACAATCAAAAAATTTAGGCCCTATGCGTTGTAAAATATAATCTTTGAAAAATAAGGGACACCCTAATGTATGTACATAATAATATAATGTATAATGTGTAATGTATAATGTAAGTATAATGGACGTATAATACATCCGGTCGCCACCCAGCCGTTTACTTTAAATGCTCATAACGTATTTACTAAATCTACTATACAAGAACAACATAGCAAATCTACAAAAAGCAATAAAATAAAAAAGCAATAAAAATATTTTCTAACAACAACACCAACAATGTCAAGTGCACCAACGCTACCCTTATTCAGAACAACAACAAGAACGCTATGCATATTCATAAAACAACAACAAGTACATGCGCTTATGGATGCCACACACACAGACATATCTCCTTCTTACTTACTCTCACACGACCATATACCCGTTTCTCACTCTTACACATAGCACCATAAGCTCCGCAGGCAACGCTGTCAATACTTTCAAAAAGGTACATATACCCACTACCCCTTCCCCTCCCCCTCCGCAAACTCTAAGGCACTGTGGAATATCTCATTACATTAGCTGCGTTCCTCCTTGCTTATCTAATCCAGATTTAAAGTCGAACGAGCAGGGAAGTCACATCCAGGTGTCAGCACTAATCAAAAAACAATAACTTTTTACATGAATACTAGCTGACCCGGCAAGTGATTTTCTGCCATATAAATTGTTTCTGATTTCTAGGAACAACGAAGGCATGCATGTAAATGTAAATTATTTCTAATTTATATATCAAGGCCTCACGGCAGAGAGGCACGCACCACACTCACAACAGCCAACACGCCGAGCTATGTATGTCTGGCTGTCTGTCCGTTTTACACCGCCAACATATGTCACACGTACTCCCTCTCCCACTTCCTCCCATTCCCACTTCCGCTGTTTGAAATACGAACGATTTGGATATTGTTCATACAAAAAGTGGGATGTAAAAAAAAAGTAGGAGGCTGAAATATACTTTACGACCTATTCTCATATCTACCAAATATATACATAGAAAATTTCATAAAAATCAGCTGAGCCGTTTGGGTAGAGTTGGAACACAAACACCGTGACACGAGATTTTTATATATATAGATTGTTTGACAGTTAACAATAAATTATAATTTATATATATAGTAGTAGATAATCTATAAATTGAAAATAGACAACGACATCGATATAGTCATGGTATTTACATGTTGTCAGTTTTCAGGAAACATTAATAATATGTATATATTAGAGAGCTGCACAAGATGTGTTGAATTGCTAAAGGCACCATGCCACAATATTGCATTGCAGTGCTCTGTCGTGTACAAATTAACGATTTGACACGAACACTTCAAGGCAATTATCCGAACAAGCCGTGACTGCCTTGTAGAGTTGGGTAGTTCGTGAACGAACTAGTTCAATTGAACGAATCACTTGCGTGAACTATGAGATCTAGTTCACAGATCTTAGTTCTTTAGTTCACTCGCTCTTTTAGTTCACTCAGTCGGTTAGTTCAGTCGGTCTTCTAGTTCAGTAGGTCTTTCGTTCTTTTAGTTCAGCAGTTCTTTAGCTCTTTTCAGTTCAGCTACTCGTTAGTTTCTGTGTATGTTTCATCTCTGGTAAGAACTAACGAACTAAATGACCGAGTAAAGTACTGAAATAAATGACCGAACAAACTACTGAACTATATGACCGAGTGAACTATATGAACGAACTAGTTCACGACAGCTGATTGAAATAGAAAGATCGCTCTCTATAGTGAAATATAATGCCCAACTCTAATGCCTTGCCGTCTACCTGCTTCGAACAAGACAGTGTGTTGCTTTGCTTTTCTGTGAAGGCAATATAGCTTGAATTGTAAGCACAAAAGGCAATAGTGCTTGAGGAAGGCAACAAGACATTGAAAATAACCATAATGCTATGATGTCGGCAACGATGCGCAATGATATGAACGGCACATTCTTTTGAATGATCGGGCAACATGCGCTTTAACAAAAATGTTAAGTTAAGTTTGATTCATGTTTTTACGCTGTTTAAATATAAATTATTATTAAATTATTTACATTTAATAATACCATTCGTTGCTGTTAGCTAAAGGGGATCTAAATTCGGTACTTGAACCGACTTTAGGCCTTTTTGATTTGCTTTGACTCGGTACTTGAACCGATTCGAGGAGTTAATATTTGATTTAAGTTCCTTACAGGTTCGACTCGGTACTTGAACCGATTCGATGATCAAACTGCAGGTAATTGAAGAGCCACGAAATGAATTAGAACACCTTGAAGGTTTTGATAGCTCTCACTTTATTGATAACAATCGCAGTCTTTTATACTGCTAAATTGTCTATGTAAGCATTGAATTGAGTTAACGACATAGAGAAGAATATAAAACATGTAGTCAGCAAAAAGAAGTGCAGCGACCGATGGTTTTTGGCAGTGTTGGCATTGAACTGAGTCAACGACTTGGCTCGAGTGGCTTCTGGCGATGTCGGCAACCTTGTAGCGGAATTGTGAAACGCTACATCCTCCCGCCCGTCGAATGTTATTCGACTTCATATGCGAATCCTGTATGATGATTCGCGAGTTGAACGTGTCGGCTTCGCTGGGACATGAAATGAGGTTGATGGATGTTCATCTCGAACTTCCTGGTTTGATGACGAGGAGGCAACCCGTCTTCTGGATGTAATGTGCCATATTATCCAGGACCCTGCTAGCAATCCTAGGCATAACGCGCTGTAGCTAGTGACGTGATGATGTATCGAATTCGTCTCAATCGACTCCGGAAAGGTTGCACCATTCAGATGATTCTTGAAGTCTTCTAAATCTTGAAATTCTGTTTCGATTTTATTATTTCTATTGTAGGTTCCTGTTGAATCTGATCTATTCGGTCCTGCTAAGTTGATTGGGCCAAACCGAGGGTAGGAAATATGCATAGTGGTTGATATTGAAGAATGCCCCTCAAGCGCCATTGCAGCATTTCGAATTGTGCAATTACTGCTGACTTGCATCATTCCTACTTTCACCAAGCTAATTGAAAATGACTCTTCTCCACATACAGCTGTCATTTCCATCTTGTTGAGAGTTGCGAAAATCCATTGGTTTCCTTTGCTTAGCGTGGACCATTCTACCTTGATTTCTGTGAATGTAAACTTACATGTTGGTGCAATTTTGTTGGTTAACAAGTTGAATTCGCATTTGTGACTTTCTGATTCTGTGCCATAAGTGATCTGTTGGTTGGAGCAGATGTATTGATCCATTGAGATCAAGACGCAGTTTTGGAGTTCGTTCCAGTTCATGGGTATGTACCTATCTCGATGAGGGTTAATAGCTAGTAACTCTGTATTAGGTGTGATTTTAGCTATTGAGCGATTTATTATTGCTGGGATAGAAATTAAATTGAATAAGTCGTACTCTTCTAATCCGACCAACGGTATAGTGATGATGAAAACCATATGATCATCCGTTAATGTGGCTTTAGTAGCCATGATCTTATATAGCTTAAGTAATTCGTCTGAGTTGATGGGTAAGATGACACCTGGTGGGAGATGCCCTTTGATCTTTTGAATTTGACCTCTCATTTGAGCTGGTGTTACTAGTAGTGGGTTGATTCGACCATGATGTGCGTCAGTAAGTATGTAAAGTATATCGGCATAAGTTTTCTGGAG
Organism: Myopa tessellatipennis; assembly: GCA_943737955.2. NCBI lineage: Eukaryota > Metazoa > Arthropoda > Insecta > Diptera > Conopidae > Myopa > Myopa tessellatipennis. The sequence continues at coordinate 40,711,261 of OX031316.1, read as the reverse complement.
CCTAGACGCTAAGATAGTTAACTGCGATGACAGTAGGCTATACCATTCAAACATTTTGTGATGCTTCTCTTCTTGACGTATTTCCGTCCACTGAGTCTGCATGCGATTGAGATAACTTCTAGTATCCTGTTGGTCTCTTTTGATGATGTTGAGCGTTGAGTCTACTATGGATGTTTGATTCCTTGGTAAGGCGAGTAGGAAATGTTCGTTATTCTGAACGTTGTTGATGGTCATGGACATTTCTTCTGCATAATTGCTGTCAAGTACTCCAAATAATGATCGAGCAACATTACCAACAATGTCAAATGCTGATCTTTTCAGATGAGTGCTGGATACGATGTCGTTATCAAATTGCAATTCTGCACTGATGGACGAGAAGTGTGTGACTAGTGCGCGACAGGCACTGGGTAGCGTGATGTTCGCGCAAACTTGTTGTAGAACGGATATGCCACCTTTGAATATCTTTGTTTCGTTACGAATTGCCGCTAGGTCAAAATAAGCAACTAATCTCCAATTTGTAGTCGCAAATCTCGTTGTTCCTATGCCTTCGAAATATATCCCTGGTTTATTCTCGAATTCTGTGATGGTTATAGGTTTAGCCATTGCAATCGGTATGAAAAGTACTGTCAGCAGAGAGGTGAGCATCAGAGACGTGTGCGGACTACCTTTTCTTTTCCTTGATGGAGTGTCTGGATGATCAGCTGGACGTTTGGCCTTCCTGGAGATTGTTGAGTCTGTTGGTAGAGATTGATGCAGGTCAGGATCGTCGTATAATAGTGGTGCCAACCGGTGTATTGATCTGCGACATATTCCAGTGGCTGTTTTTACATCAATTACAAGAACAACTTCGTCGTCGCCCTTAATTAATCGTGTGATTCTTCCAAGAGGCCACTGTAACGGAGGTGTGTTGTCGTCCTTGATGATCACAAGCGTTCCTTCTTTTGGGTTCGGTAGCTGTGTCCTCCATTTCTGTTTTTGCTGTAGTGATGTTATGTACTCTACACTCCAACGTTTCCAAAATTCGTGTTTCAGCTGTGATACGAGATTCCATCTACTTGTCGCAGACCCTTTGAATTGAGCTGTCGCCTGATCAACTTGAGCTGTTAACGGCTCGCCGATGAGGAAATGACCAGGCGTGAGTGCCGTTAGGTCGTTGGGGTCTGCTGACAAGGGGGTGATTGGTCGTGAGTTGAGAATAGCTTCGATTTCGACGATCACCGTTTCTAATTCTTCATAGGTCAAGGAAGCTGTAGATGTGCTCCTAAGTAAGAGGTGTTTGGCCGATTTTACCGCTGCCTCCCATAAACCTCCGAAATGTGGGGCTCTAGGAGGAATAAATTTGAACTCGATCGCCTTCGTGTTGCATAACGATTTCTTGTTGCGCGTGTGATGAAAAAATGGACTCGTTTAATTCACTTAGTAGATTCCTTGCTCCAACGAAATTAGTCACGTTATCTGAATATATAGTGCGACAACGCCCACGTCGGCTGATGAATCGCTTAAGTGCACCAATAAATGCTTCCGTGGTGAGGTCACTCACCAGTTCGAGGTGCACCGCCTTAGTAGCGAAACAGCAAAAGATGGCCAGGTAAGCCTTGTGTGGTTTCTTACCCCTTACCTTGTAGTGCACCCAGAGGGGGCCACAATAATCCACTCCTGTTACTAAAAAGGGTCGTGTTGGGGTAACTCAATCCTCTGGCAAATTACCCATTATCTGGTTATAAAGATGAGGTCTTGCTCGGTTGCATCGTACGCAATTTTGAACCACACTGCGTGCCATAGACTTTCCCTTAATGATCCAAAAGCGCTGCCTGGACGCGGTCCGCAATGTTTATTCTCGTCATGCAATTCCTTCAACAATAGTTTGACTAACGGATCGTTGTAAGGCATCAAGAAAGGGTGTTTCGCATCATAGGTCAGGCTAGCTGCTGCTAAACGCCCTCCAACACGAATGAGTTTGTTTTCGTCGAGAAAAGGTGAAAGGCCATTGATTGGGTTATTCTTACTCAATGGCCTCTGTTTCGTTAATAAGCTGATTTCGTCGTTGAAGTCTGAGCCTTGAATTGTCCGGATGATAATGGTTAAAGCTTGGTTCAATTCTTCTATTGAGGATGTAATGCTGACGACCCGTAGATGCTTCGGTGTTCGACAGTTCTGCGCAAATCGTAGCACATACGCAATTGTTCTTTGAAGAAATTTGAATGAGTTTCTGTGATTTATACCGTATATCAATTGCTCGCGATCCCTTCCACTTTTTGAAGTTGCTGTTGCAATTGTTGAGGTAATCCTTTTTTCTAGCGGAGACTCAATGGATAGGTTTTTGTTGAAAGGATTTGGCCATATGGATTCTTGACCATATAGGAAGCGTGGGCCGTAGAACCACATGGTACATGTGGGTAGCATCTCAGGCGATACTCCTCTTGACAGGATGTCGGCAGCGTTGTCACTCGACTTCACGTGTCGCCATTGGTCAACTGTTGTCATCTGTTGAATTTTTGCAACTCTAGTAGCCACAAAGATATGGAATGATGATGCTGTGGCGTTGATCCAGTGCAAGGTGATTTCGGAGTCGGTCCAAAAAAAGGTTTTGACGTTGTGCAATCTTAAGTCTCTTTTGATTCTGCATGTGAGCTCGGCTCCTAGCAGCGCTGCGCAAAGCTCCAGTCTGGGAATCGTTTGCGTTTTTATTGGAGCGACCCTTGATTTTGCGCATAAGAGGGTTACCTTCGTTATCTGATGTTTGTATGTTGATGGTAGGTAAACTGCTGCTCCGAACGCCCTTTCAGAGGCGTCTACAAATGTGTGTATCTGTACAGTTGAGGGTGTCTCTGTGGAAAAAACGTGTCGATCAACCTTGGTTTTGTGCAAGGCAGTGGAATTGCCTTGAAATTTATGCCATTCATGTTGCAAGGATTCTGGAAGCTTGTCGTCCCAGGATAAGTTCAACTGCCAAAGTCTTTGGATAAAAATCTTTGCTGTTACTACTACAGGAGCAAGAATCCCCAATGGATCAAAAATTCGGGCAACGTCTGAGGTCACTGACCTTTTTGTCACCGTTGTTGTGACTGGCATCTGTACCCGAATGACGAACTGATCTGTTTTGGGTAGCCAGAGCACTCCTAATGTTTTGATGCGAGGTGTGTCTGAATTATTTAAGTCTAGGTCGACTTCTTGATATTGCCGTGGAATGTCCTGCAACAATCTGGGGTGGTTAGCACACCACTTTCGCAGCTTAAAGCCTGCACTAGACAATATTTCCTTCAATTGATTTTGTATTTCTAATGCCGCTGAAAATGTATCGGCGCCGCTTAAACAATCGTCCACATAGAAATCCTCATGAAGCACTTGAGATCCGGCTGGATGTGTACCCTTGGTTTGGTCTGCTAGATGTTGGCGGCATTTTGTTGCTAGGTATGGGGCAGATGATGTCCCGTACGTTACGGTTCTTAGCCGGTAATACCTTAATTTTTCGGTAATGCCTTCTCTCCAAACTATTAATTGATAACGTTGATCTGCCGGATGTACTATTATTTGGCGGTACATTTTTTCCACATCAGCTGAGAACGCATATCGATGCGAGCGGAACCGTACCAGTATTGAAAATAGGTCCTCCTGTACTGTAGGTCCTGCGTGAAGAATGTCGTTCAATGATAACCCAGTCGAAGATTTAGCGGATGCATCGAAGACCACTCGTAGCCTTGTGGTGGTGCTGTCGGGTTTCAAAACGGCGTGATGTGGCAGAAAGTAGTGAGGTGATGATATGTCATCTGTTGCTATTTCTTCCATATGGTTTAGTTTCAAATACTCCCTTAAGAAGTTGCTATATGTTGCCTTTAACTCATTGTCCTTGTCCAACTTCCTTTCGAGTGTGTAAAATCGCTTTAGCGCCATCTGTTGAGATTGCCCTAAGGATGTCGGTTCCTCTAGGAACGAAAGTCGGACCATGAATCGGCCTTCAGATGTCCTTGAAACGGTTTGTGCGAAATGGTTTTCGCACATTTTTTAGTCGATTGTCGATCATGATCGGCTTCTTCTAGCTTCCAAAACCGTTCCTCTAGCTCATGGGTTTCTACCTCATCCTTGCTGAATATTCCGCATGTCAACGACCCAGTCGAACCTCCCTCTTCCATTCTTCCGGAGATGATCCAGCCTTAGACCGTGTTTTGTAGTGTTGGCAGATTCTCGCCGAATTTCAGTTGCTCTGGTTGTAGGAGGTCGTAATAGAATTCTGCTCCGAGTAGAACATCTATCTTGCTGGGTTGATGGAAGTCGGGATCTGCTAGTGTGATGTTCGTAGGTAACGACCAGCTGGCCCGCGATACTGGTTGAGCGGGTTGCGAAGACACAATTTGTGGAATGACATGTGCTTCGACTCTGGTGGAGAATTTTCCTGTTGTAGATTCTAGCTTGATATTGATGCGCTGGTCTGATCGTCGTCCCTTCCCGCCAATACCTTCGATGAGTATTGTTGAGGATTCAGGTGATACTCCTAAGCGTTTGACTAATCTCTCAGTCACCAAGTTGACTTGTGATCCTGAATCGAGAATCGCCTTGAACTTGTGCGATCTTCCATTATTCGTGGAAATCACAACCATTGCGGTGGCTAACAAAACCACCTTCTGTTTGCTGGCATGAGTGTTGGCAGCTGCTACGGTAGCTGGTGTTCTCTTCACACGTGGTGGCAAGCGTTGGCTGCCTTGTTTCTTTAGGAGCCAAAGTCGTTCCTCCAGGTTTCAAATGTAACAGCGAGTTATGGTTGCTTTTGGTTGCACTTCATGCAACTTCTTGATGAACATTTGTCTGCCTTGTGGCCTGCCTTCAAACAATTGATGCACAAGTGTTCCTTACGGACGAAGTTAAGCCGCTCTGACGCTCGTAATTGCAGGAATTTTGCACACGCATATAACGGATGTTGCCCACTCCTGCATACTTTGCAATTACCCTGGTTGGTTGGGTGAACCGTAGCAGCCGCAGGTACGTGTGCTGTTTTGTGTGTTGGTTGAGCCGCCTTCTGTCCAATCACTTCCAGTGATTGAAAGTGTCTTTCCAAGAAGTCGAGAAAGTGGCTGATTTTCTGCATTTCAGTCGGATTCGAGATGCTTTGTTCATATCGGATGAGAGTTGGTCTGTCTAATTTTTTCATCATGATGTGTAACAGCAGAGGATCCCATGTTGATGTGTCTACAATCAGATTTTGTAGAGCTAATAGGCACTCTTGTGTCGTGTCTTTTAGTCTCTTGACATCGGATGCTGAACCGTTTATCGAAGGTTGATCTGCTAGCCTTTGCGTTAATGTAGATATCAAGATACGCTTATTATCCTAGCGTTCCTGAAGCATTGTCCAAGCTGCTATGTAGTTTTCTTCTGTTGGTGTATGCCTCAATCTGTTGCCAGGTCTGGCTGAAGTTCAGAATCTTCCACTCACAGAATTGTCGTGGTTGATCCTCTAGATTTTCAGGATTCGCGCTAATCAGACGCTCTAATGAGGCTGCTCTGATGGCGAACTTTCTTACAATTCCCAGTGCGCCTTGACTCATGGGTGCTTGCGACTGGTATTTGCTGAATGCTCCTGCTTGCTCCTGCTCTTTCGTTGCTGAATGCTATGCGGTTGACTGATTGCCGTCCTGTTGCCGTCCAGCGCTGTGCTGCTCCTGGAGCTTCGATATTTCTTGCTGAAATAGCTCGGTGTATTCCTCGACCAATGTCATGATTTTATTATAATAATCTGACGTGAAATAGTTGTCGTCTAAGGGAGTATCCTTGATGATCCGTATTTGGTTGTCTGTCGCTTCAAAGCGTTCCCAGATCTTCTGTAGTGATTGTAGCCGCTCGCTGAAGTATCCAGTCTTGTTCTTCCGCTCAGCAGGATCCTTTTTAAAGTTCCTTATGATGCGTTGGACCTCCTCCCCATCCTTCGCTTGTCGGGCAATGTGTTCTGCGTACATCTCCTTATTGCCTGCTTCGCTTATTAGAAGGTTGCGTCGTGATCGAGCGATCACGGTGGGGTCACCAAAAATGTTAGCTAAAGGGGATCTAAATTCGGTACTTGAACCGACTTTAGGCCTTTTTGATTTGCTTCGACTCGGTACTTGAACCGATTCGATGAGTTAATATTTGATTTAAGTTCCTTGCAGGTTCGACTCGGTACTTGAACCGATTCGATGATCAAACTGCAGGTAATTGAAGAGCCACGAAATGAATTAGAACACCTTGAAGGTTTTGATAGCTCTCACTTTATTGATAACAATCGCAGTCTTTTATACTGCCAAATTGTCTATGTAAGCATTGAATTGAGTTAACGACATAGAGAAGAATATAAAACATGTAGTCAGCAAAAAGAAGTGCAGTGACCGATGGTTTTTGGCAGTGTTTGCATTGACCAGAGTCAATGACTTGGCTCGGGTGGCTTTGGCAGGGTTGGCATTGAACTGAGTCAATGACTTGGCTCGGGTGGCTTTGGCAGTGTTGGCAGTGAACTGAGTCAATGACTTGGCTCGAGTGGCTTCTGGCGATGTCGGCAACCTTGTAGCGGAATTGTGAAACGCTACAGTTGCCTTACGTTGCCATGCATTATCAATTGTCATGGCAATTGTCATGCATTGCTTTTCGTTCAAAAAAGCAACGAATGGCAATGAATACTATTGCCTTTGTTGTGCTTTGCTATCAGCACGCTTTCGGCAGTCAATGTCTTGATTCGAAAGCAAAATAAGCAAGCAGTGCAAGGCTTGAAATTTTTGTTGTGTCTTGATGTGCGTTTCAAGACATCTTGTGCAGCTCTCTAATAGGCACTAAGCCAAAGTATTGCAGTGCAGTGCACTGTCGTATACAAATGAACGATTTGACACGAACGATTCAAGGCAACTACCCGAAAAAGCCGTGACTGCCTTGCCGTCTACCTGCTTCGAAGAAGACAGTGTGTTGCTTTGCTTTGCTGTGAAGGCAATACAGCTTGAATTGTAAGCATAAAATGCAATAGTGCCTTGGGGAAGGCAACAAGACTTTGAAAATAACAATACTGCTATGATGTCGGCAACGATGCGATCTGATATGAACGCCACATTCTTTTGCATGATTTTTCCTTTGAGTTTAGCGCCATTCTTTGCCTTACGTTGCCATGCGTTATCAATTGTCATGGCAATTGTTATGCAAAAAAAAATGCAACGAATGGCAATAAATACTATTGCCTTTGTTGTGCTTTGTTATCAGCACGCTTTCGGCAGTCAATGTGTTGATTCGAAAGCAAAATAAGCAATCAGTGCAATGCTTGAAATTTTTGTTGTGTCTTGAATGTGATTTCAAGACATCTTGTGCAGCTCTCTAGTTCATAAGGCACAACACTTTTTCTATTAAAAGTTATTGATTCGAGATTATTATTATTTTTAAGAAAAAACTCAAAATCTTGCTGGACAAAACAAATGCAGCTCACAAAGAAATACACAAATTTTTCCGTTGTATCGGAATATACATAGGTCTAATTTTTTCTAAACTTATAATGGCAGTCCTTCAAGACATTATTTTCTATTTATATTTTCGGGTAAGCAGATATTTCCAGTTGGTTTTGAAAAATATTAACATTTATTTTAAATGTTGGTTTTGGTTTTGTTTTAAGGAAGAGGATTTTGGACGACTATTCTAGTGGAATATCGTAAAAAACGATTGCTTTGAAATCTAACATACGAAAAATAAAATTTAAATATGCGATAAATTTGGTTTTGAGTTAAGAAAGAGTATTTTGGACGACTATTCTAGTGGAATATCGCAGAAAACTATTTCTTTAAAATATAACATACAAACGTTATAAAGGCTCGGTTATTCATGCTTTCCACTAAGAAGGAGCCAGCGTACAGAGAATTTAATAATGCAATGTGTGGAAAAAATCCATTCATTACTTCAGCCATCGATTTGTTCCACAACTTTTCGTAGACGTTGTGTCACTTTTTAGTGACAAATCTAAATTCTGTTATGTGAGGCGCCACAAAAATGAACGTTATCAAGCAACATACTGCAAAAAAAACACTGAATACCAATGTCCACAATTACCAATTTGATTGAATAGATGTCATGGCGGTGTAGGGTTTACCAAAAATAACGGATTCGCTAAAAAATATTAGGAAAAAAATTATTTTAGTACTATATACGTTGCATTTGTTTTGTCCAGCAAAATTTTTAGTTCTTTCAAGTTTGAGTTCAATAAAATTTTTAATAGCAAAAGTCAAAAGTTAATAGCCTTATCAAAAAAACAATTTTTTTTAAGAAAACGATTAAATGAGTTTTATAAGTAGCTTATACGCTTACGTTCGTAAGGCACAATACTTTTTCTATTACAATGTATTACCAACTAAGACATGCATATAAAAAAATTTTATAAAAAAGTTATTGAAAAATTTTATTAATATCAATATTTCACCTAATTTTATTTTTTATATCATATCACTATTTTAATCAGAAGTCACTCCAGAGTTAATGCAACAGCTTGATTATATTAATGTATATTATTGTATATAATGGAACAATTTATGTTTTGTTTCACATACGTAAGTAACACTCAGTCTGGTCATTGAATTCGTTTGGAAGGAGTGGGTGGGTTTCCAGGATTCTTTCTAACATATTACGACAGAATAAATAGTATACAGAAGTCGCATCTCGGCCTGCGATTCCTTTTCACTTCACGGTGCGCTCGGAACAACTGAGGGGAGATCAAACAACGAGAGAGCAAACGTGAACAGAGAGAAGCAATCACGAACAAGGAGAAGCAACGATAGAGCAAGCATAACACGTTTATGTGTGCGTACATCTGTTTTGCTAGACTGCGTCGTGAATTCACGTGGTGTTGACAAAAGTTTATTTCAAGCTTTAAATTTTTGTATTTTGGTTTTCTTCCCTTGAACGTTTGATATTTTATATTGCATAGCTAAGCGCAGCATCAACAGGAGTTACTGGTAAATTGTAGTGCTCTAGTAAAGAATTACTAGAGAGAATTTCCGTCACTTTGGATCAACAGCGGCGGAATTTCATTTTGAAAGAAACTTTTACTGTCATTAACCACAAAATAGTACAACCACTCGTCCATTGAGGTCCTGACCTTCCATCGCTAAGAGCGACTCTCGGCTCAGGCCCGCAAAAATAGTCAGCAGCTCCCTCCTTAGCAAGAGAGTCCGCTTTCTCATTTTGTTCTGTGCCTATGTGCCCTTTGACCCAACAGAGTGTTACCTTGTTGTACTGGGCACACTCATTGAGCTTCTGGACAGCCTCCAGCACCAGTCTGGAGCTAACGTTCGTTCGTCCGCGCCATGCTCTTAATCACCGCCTGGTTATCCAGTGCTAACAGGATTCTGCTATTCTGCATCTGATCGCCAATTAGGTGGTCCAGAGCATGTATCAGGGCCATAAGTTCGGCCTGATACACGGACACGTATTTCCCTAAATGGAGCTTACAGCCAAGGTTCAACTCCGAAGAGAAAACTCCTGCACCTGCCCTTCCATCCATCAATGACCCATCCGTGAAGATGTTTAGGTCATACTTGCTGCACACATCGTGCAGTCGGCCGTCTGCGATTAGAGTGTCGTGCCACCTATCGATGATTCGCACCCCGCACATACCATCCATAGACATGCCAACATCGCTGACCTTTGCACGGACAATGTCGATAATGCGACCATGTCCTGCCGCTGGTAAATCAGCACCACGCCATAAAGCGTTCCTCTGCATGCGCATTGCCGCCAGTGCCGCCGTCCTCTTAATAAATAAGTCTAACGGTAGCAGCCCGAGTATCGCCTCCAGAGCGAAGGTCGGAGTGGTGCGCATGGCACCGCTGATGGCTATGCATGCCAGACGTTGGACCCTGTCCAGTTCGACCTTCATCGTTATCTGATCTGCTTTACGCCACCAGATTACTGAGCCATAAGTCAAGCAGGGTCTAATCATAGCAGTGTAGATCCAGTGTGCCCTGTTTGGGGATATACCCCATCGAAGGCTACACACTCTTCTGCAGTGAAAGAGCACCGCCTTTGCCTTCCTAATCCTCTCCAACACATGCTCCTTCCAGGTAAGTTTGCTGTCTAGGATCACTCCTAGGTACTTCACCCTTCGGGAGGTGTTGATTTCGGATCCGAAAATCCTTAGAGGACTCCAGTTCGGAATTTTCCTCTTTCTTGTGAAGAGGTTCATATTCGTCTTAGTAGCATTGATGGTGAGTCCCTGCTCTCTACACCAACCCTCTACCGTGGAGAGCGCACCATGCATTATGTCCCGCATGGTGTCAATATCCCTCTCACCATCTCCGCTATGTCGTCTGCATATCTTATGGTATGTATGCACCTTGAGTCTAGCCTTTGAAGCAAGGAGTCAACAGTGATGTTCCAAAGGATTGGTGATAACACCCCTCCCTGGGGACATCCCCTCGTCACTATCGCTCTTAGCCTATGACTCCCACATTGCAGATTTACGGCCCTGTGGCGCAGCATGAATTCAATCCAGTTAGTTACGACTGGGTTGAGCCCACAGACCTCCAGGGCTATACTCAATCTTCCAAAACATATCTTATCGAAAGCACCCTCTATGTCCATAAAAGTGGTCATAGCGATGCCTCCATTGATCTCCCCACTCTATATGCGTGCTGAAATCTACTTAAAGGACGTTCCACAAATACTGATCCCTCCAGATAGTCCACCACCACCCTATCCATTGTCTTTAAGACGAAAGAGGTTAGGCAGACCGGTCTAAAGGATTTGGCCTCCGTGTAGTCCTTTTTTCCTGGTTTTGGTAGGAATATCACTCTTCCCTTCCTCCAAATACCAGGCACATAACCCATTGTCAGACATGCCACGAATACTCCCCGCATTCGCTCGAGCAGCTGCTCCTGGCCCCACTGGAGCAAAGCAGGGAATATCCCGTCCGGTCCTGGAGTCTTAAACGGGGAGAACGTCATCAATGCACTTCTTATCCCGTTCTTCGTCACTATCCCTTCCTCCTCGGTCCTCTCCGACCTTTGATACCATCTTTGCAAAGATGGCCAGGCCCAGCGTGTCCGATGCTTCCAGCAAAGTGTCTGTCCACCATCTCTTGAGTAGACTCTTCCAGAGTCTCCAGCAGGACTCCATCTTTGTTACGGATGAGTCCCATCTTGGACTCTGGATCCTTTGATATCAGCTTCTGCAATTTGCATACATCAGAGATATCCTTCGTATTGGTGCAGAACTTCCCGGTACAGATGACCATCCGTGTTCCTTGGGATCCTCATTAGCCTGGTTCCTCGCTGCCGTCTCAGTCCGTACGCGACATCGAACCGGATGGCCCTATGGTCAGACATGGTTAGCCTGTCCCAGACCCTCCAGTGTGATAGTCTCTCTAACATTCCGAGACTTGCCAGGGTTAGGTCAATAACTTCGCTTCTTATTGCGTTAACAAAAGTCGGTTCAGACCCTCTGTTTACGATTTGCAGGTTAAATTAGCTCACAAATTCGAGAATATTCTCACCTCTGCGATTATCGTCGGAGCTACCCCGCACTGTACTGTGAGCATTAGCATCGCAACCTATAATCACATTCAACCCCCTATCCACACCGTATCTCACCAGCCTTTCCACCTCCAGAGGTGGCGGCGGCTCTATTGAGTCGTATGGCAGGTAGACAGATGCGATCAGAAAGGAGCCACTCCCGCTTCCAATCTTCACGACCGTTAGGTCTTGAAAACATAGATGAGTCATGAGTATCGCTTGGACACCCCGTCGACTCTGAACATGAACGAAGGTGGAGGGAGCTCTCCACATGTCGTTAGGCGAAGATGGTTATCATTAAACCGCTTCGCAGAGAGGCCAGACGACTACTCGAATACCGAAGAGACAGTCTTAGCTGCCTTATCTCTTTGATCACTGGACACGGCAATTTCAGATATCATCTCCATAAGATGGGTCTTGCGGAGGATGGTGTCTGCAGGCTGTGCCTAGAGGATGAAGAGTCGGCGGATCACATTGTGAACCATTGTCCGGCGCTAGCAGCCAGAAGGCTCAGCGTGAACGTTCATAGCGACGACGTTCGACGCTGCGATTCTTGGTTTAAGAACGCACTTGCGTTGATAAGGGACCTGGTCATGAAGCGACGTGGGGGCGAAAAGGGACCTACTCGTTCTGGTCTGCTTCGACTATTCCCTAAAGGAAAGAGAACGGTTTTAGTGGGTAGTCCGCAAGTGAGGGAGTCCCACACTATCGGCGGACCTGGTTCAAGCGGGGACACTGATGTGCGTAAAAGCATTTCCTCCCTCATTAAAAAAAAAGCCACAAAATAGGGTATTTCGAAAGTATCTCCCAATTCCTGTTCGTAATTCCCTTCTAATCGCCTAATCTAATTTCATCCATGAACAGAATCATATTATTCATTTCGTACTGGTTCAAATCCAAGCACTTCTTTTTTATTAACTCGAACTTATGGTACGGTCACAACAGCTGAGGGGAAGATCAAACAACGTGTGAATCTTCGAGTGAGCTTGTTTTGGGAAAGAACTCTCTTTCTGAGGTACACTGAAAAGTTGGAAGCACGCGCTGCGCACCAATAAAAAAAAGGAAAAATAACCATAAGCATTAATGGGAATGATATTGTAGTCAATATTGATGAACAAATCAGACATTGTGGTTCGCCTAAATTATTTTCAAAAAACAAAAAGTGATTCTCCCATTCCTTATTAAAGATTTTTCAAAGTGCATTCATAAAACAGCGTGGTGCGATACACCCTGCTTGAAGTCTGTACATCGACTGACTGGTCTTTATAGGAACGATCGCTAATGTCGGTGTGAAAAAACGACGAGTGCTATCGTGTATATGTGAATAACCGAGAGAAAAACGATTGCACGATTACTCTCTGGTGGCTAGGGTCCCACGAACAAAATTTGCTTTGTACGAGATGCAACTTCTGTATAGTATTTATTCTGTGATATTACTTATTATTCTATGAATTTGAGTTTTATCTAGGGGAGTTGACGCTTGCTACGGAAAAACCGAAATAATCCTCCTAACGAGGCGACATATATCATTAGAGATCAAGATGAAAGTCTTCGAGACGCCGATCAGCACACAAAAAGCAGTTAAGTACTTGGGAGTAAGACTAGATTCCAAGGTGACCTACTGGGAGCAGATAAAGTACGCACAAAGGAAGGCCGGCCAAACGACAGCCTATCTTAGCAAATTGATGGCCAATATAGGCGGCCAACAGAGAGCAAACGAGTAATATCTGCATTCCGGATAGTATCCAAGGCAGCAGCACTAATCATCAGCGGAAATATCCCCATAGACCTCATAGAGAGAGGAAGAAACGGTGGGAGGCAAAGCAAATAAATACTACACCGCCCAATCTACGAGAGTTCAGACAGCAGACGTTTCACGCATGGTAAGAAAAATGAAATGCCGAGACTAGAGGCAGATGGACAAGGCTGATCCCACACGTCGAAGCATTCGTGAGCAAGCCCTTTAGTGAGGTCAACTACCATTTCACCTAATTGCTCTCCGGGAATGGATATTTTCATTGCAAAGCTAATGGAGTTAATACCTCGAATTTGTTTAGCTGTATAAAAAATAATGGCTCATGATATTTTTAGTTATTTTTGGTTTTCTTTTCATATTTATCGTTATTGAAGGGAACATTTGTTGATGTTTTGGATATACATAACATATTTATAATAAATACATATAAAGAAGTAAATAAATGTAATTTTCTTTGTTATAACTTGTATATTAATAATGTTATGGAACTTTTTTCACTGTCACAGGAAATGTTGCTTAGGTTATGCACAATACTGTATATAGGTTTTATTGGGGTATCCAAATGGATTCTGTTTGGGATTCCCAATTGGAATCCAGTCAGAGGGGCGTCACATTTCTAGCTGGAATCGGTCTGGATTACCTAAGTTGGAGCTGGAAAATCCAATTGGTTTCCGAGCAGAATCCGAGGGTTTTTCTACTCGGGTGAACGCAGCGATACAGCAGGATGACAAATAACCGAGCTGTTTGCAAGAGCAACGTTAAGATGACGAACCAGCACGCAGGAGAGTAGAATTTCCCTGTAAAGGACCACCTGTTTCTCTACCTTGAGGTAATGCGAAAGTGGTCCCAGGATAGAGATGCACCACGTGACGAGGGTGGTTTTTAGTGGATACACCAGATACGTAACGGCGACGGCCGTTATACGATACAAATGTATTTTTCTTCATCCTCACCCTTCAAAACAACTTTTTAACTCTAAACAATAAACTGCAACCACATCAGTTTTAGGGCTAGATTTAAATGGAACTAGGATATTACTCGGACTATAGTCACGAAAGTGGGACTGCCGAGTGGATCTAACAGGGCGCAACCCACAAGGCTTATATTATCCAATTAGTATTTACTGTTTTATTATTTATTTTTTATTTTATTTCTACTTAGTTATATTATCTGTTTGCGCCAAAGCAAACCGCTCGAGAGGCTGCCTATCCTGATCGTCCGAAACCGTGTCCTCTCAGAGCGCGGACTTCGGCCGCTCAGGAGAGGCAAGCTTAAAGCCTGACTGCGGGCTCTTCGGCTCCAGCCTTAGTGGTCGGAGTCGAACCGACACTGTCTTTTTAGCCGTGAACCACGCAGGGCGCAGCCAATTCTCTTCAGTGTCAAAACCAGTTAAGCGTTGAAGAACTCCATCATCTAATTGTTTTTTTGAAACATAAGGAATTGGAAGTCCAAAAAAAAGTCCCGGACATATTTTGCTAACAGACACGCACAGGGATTTTATATATATAGATTTTATCTTCAATTGTTTTATTTTATTGAAGTTTATTTATTTGTTTATATTATTTTATTTATTTACTTTTATGTATTTTATTAGTAATTTTTATTTTTTACTTATTATATATATATTATATTTTATATTTTTATATTCTATTATTTAATTTTATTTTATTTTCTACTATTTTATATTATTTTTATTTTATATTATATTTGTAGAATTCCCAATGTTATTAGTTGCCACGGCACATAAACCAGTGACAATTGTAGGGAAGATGATCTTATTGCCTTGGCACTTGAACCGTAGACAATTGCCGTTAAAACTTAAAGTGGCTGTTCAGGCCATGTGGCTGTTCAACCATGAACAGTTGCTGGAGAAAAGAATGAAACACTTTGGTTGTTTGTGTCAAAACCTATTCTCAATTTATTTACTATACTGTGAGTACTGTGACTGCATTTTTGGCA
This sequence comes from Myopa tessellatipennis, assembly GCA_943737955.2. Taxonomy (NCBI): domain Eukaryota; kingdom Metazoa; phylum Arthropoda; class Insecta; order Diptera; family Conopidae; genus Myopa; species Myopa tessellatipennis. The sequence goes on along the minus strand of OX031316.1, from coordinate 40,696,051 downwards.
TAAATATAGGAAAAAATAGTGCATCGAAAGACCAAATTAGTGATTATGTTGATTTAATAAAGATGGTATATGGAAAAAGCAATTATATAGTGCTGAACATCTCGTCTCCAAACACGCCTAATTTACGCAATCTGTACAATAAGCAAGAATTATCGAAATTGTTGAAATTCATAACTCTAACCCGGAAATCTAATTCTAATTAATGTTTATTATACAAAATATACAATTTGACTTTGCAGTCGCAGTTGGCTTCGTGCTCGGCTTTGCGCAAAATATTGCGTCAACTGGAGGACATTGCACCTTGGCGTTGAACTCAACGGCGACTGCATGCCGGCATTCATAGGCGACATTCATGAAAACGTGCCGGTGATAGTCCTCGAGACAGTAAATCCGCATGGTTGTCCTTAGAAGCCACATGCCTCCACTGCTGAGGTGTAGACGAATTGTGTATTGTTGCTACTCGATTAGCGACAAAGGTATGAAATGATGATGACTGTGCATTTATCCATGCGAGCAAAATCTCTGAATCTGTCCAATAGAATGTTGGTGCATTCATTAGGTTTAGATCTCTCTTTACTCTGTCGACAACACACGTGACTGCTCCACATAATTCTAGTCGAGGCTGTGTTTGTTTTTTCGTGGGTGCGAGATTTGCCACAAATCAAGCGGAGATACGTAACGTTATCCTTGCTTGATCGTAGATAAATGACAGCTCCATATCCGTTTAGCATCGCAGAAGGCATGTAGTTGAACAGAATTGTCTATTCCATGTGGCAGCACCCGCCTGTCGAATTTTGTATTCTTTAAATCTGCTAAGCTGTCCCGAAATCTTATCCATTTTTCATGCCATTTTGGTGGCAAGTCTTCGTCTCATGAAAGTTTGGCGGAGAAAGTTTGGCCCGCCATAATCCTTGAATGCAAGGCGCACGATGAAACGACCATCATCGCTACGCGTTGTATTGGTGGTGTAGTGTGTCTCACAAGCACGTTCAATTGAAGTAAATAGATGCTCCGCTATTGGTGGTTCTTCAATTTCCCAGAATCGCTCCAGAATTGTGTTGAGCTCATCTTCACTACAAATACAACAGGTGGCTGACGTCTGGAGGTTGCCTTCAATCTTGCCAGAGCACATCCATCCAAATACTGTGTTTTGAAGGAATAGACGGTCCGGAGAATTTTTATGTTTCCCGGATAGCATTAGCGCATGGTATAGTTCTGCTCCTAGTAGCAGATCTATATGACTCGGCTTGTAGATTTCTGGTCTGCCAACTGGCGCGTTGGTAACTTCCAGTCGACAACTTGTTAGCATTTCGTTGGTTGCGGTGAAACGATTTTTGGTATGACAAATGCTGTAATGCCAGTTGAAAATCCAATACAGGAGCCAATACAGGATCCTATAAGAGTGCTGATATGGCTGCTGGTGCATCTCTTGGCCCTTCCGATGCCCTCAATGGTGAGAGTGGACGGTTCTGGATGCAGCTGTAATCTCTGGACTAATGGTTGTGTGATTAGATTTATTTGGGAACCTGAATCTAAGATCGCCTTGCAGGTGATATATTGACCATCTGAAGCTACGAGGGTAGTCCCAGAAGTACCCGACCTGACGTATAGATGGCGGTTGTTGTTTGAAAAGAATGACTATGGTATGGAGTACCAACTTTATAAAGCTTAAGTTTGAAGTTTGACGACGCTACGTTGTTCAGTATTTATTTGGCAGCCATCAATAGTGAACGCTCTCAGTAATTTTTAAACATGGAAAAAATTGGGTGCCGCGATTACTCACAATGGAACAAAAACAGCGTCGTGAGGATGTTTCAACCGAGTGTTTGGCGAAGTTTCACAGCAATAAAGCAGAGTTTTCAAGAAAAAACGGCGGCACCCAATTTTTTCCATGTTTATAAATTCACTGAGAGCGTTCACTATTGATGGCTGCCAAACAAAAGAGGATGATTTGCTGAGCCCGTTGACCTTGTTTGATGTTGCAATGCTTCATTTCTTTTGCTTCATTCTTCATTCATTCTTTTGCTTCATTAAGATGCAATAATGTATTGTGCTTTTTATTGCACTTAAGGCAGGATCGAGACATGCAAATGTTGAATTTATGACCTTTCAGATAAATTATGCATAAGTTATGTTTTTTAACTAACTGCAATCGTTGTCTTGTGGCCATCTAAAGAAAGTGTTTGCATGCGAAAAGAAGATGACATTCGCCACTGCATGCCCTGCATTTTGTAGTTTGAGTCGTTGTAATTGTGGGTGGCAGACTCGTGAATGTGTTTAAACGCGGCTTGTCTCCCTGGCTGGAAGCAGCTTCTAAATATTGGAACCGTGACTCCAGGAAGTTGAGAAATGTTTTGATAGTTGGCATCTTCGTGGGATTCTGAAGTGATTGCTCGAATACCAAATGGCTCTGGTTGTCTAACTTTTTGAGCATTCAGTGCAGAAGTATGGGCCCCCAAGACGACGTCTCGATGGCTAAATTGTTGAGTGCATTTAGGCATTCTGTCGTCGTATCGTGTAAATTTCTTAGAGACGCTGTGATCGTCTCGCTGTTACGGCTGGGAGGTTGCTCTAAAAGTTTCTGCAGCAGCACTGATGTTAGAATTCTCTTGTTATTATAGCGATCTTAAAGCATCTGCCACGCTGTGTCGTAATTGCTCACGGTCATGGGCAAGTGCGTGATTAATCGTTCCGCATGTTCAGTCACATGAGTCTTCAGATACCACATTTTCTGGATTTTGGCGAGTTTCTTGTGGATCAATTCTTGAAACATTTCAAAGAACTGTCGCCATTTTAAGTAATTGCCATCAAATGGCTGAAGAGTAATTCTTGGCAGCTGGACGTCATTGTTCGAAATCGTACGGAGTTACTGGGTTTACTGTAGTCGGCACTTCTTGGGCCTTCCTGGTCAGCTCAATTATCTGCTGCTTGATCTCCTTCTCAAGATGCATGTATCCTTGAGAATCGTAGCCCTCTGTTGGTGGATCAATGCTGCATTCATAAATGAGGAAATGCAATTCCTCGGTCTGCCGCAAGAGCTGGTGAATACTATCTAATTTTACTTCGTAGTATTCATGTGGTGAATCTTCAGTAGTTTCGTCGTACATCACCCGATTTAGTCACGTCATTATTGCCTGTTGGCGACGAATCAATCTTCCGATTTGTACGTCAGCTACACTACTCTCCGCTGCTTAGTGCTGGTGTGATCAGCACCTGTAGTGCGTGACGGTGGGACACGAGGTCTGACTGTTGAGAGTCGTTGCATCGGTGACGTCGTTGGATCGTCCATACTGGCCCAATACTCGGCTTCCTTCGTTATGTACGCCTTGGCTAATTCCGAGATTTCTTCGTAAGAACCACTTGAAAAGCACTCAAATTCAAGTGGTGTCTCAAGGATGGTCCTGAGCGTTGAATCTTGCTTCTCGAATGCGTCATAAAGTGTTTCTTGCTTCGCGAGCCTCTCCTGAAAGTATTCGTACGACGTCTTCCGTGATGATGAATCCTTCTTGAAGTTGGGTCTGCCTGGATCTTTAATAGCTGAATGAAGAATCACATACCTTTCGAAGGATCACGTCAGGGTCATCAAATTTATGTAGAATTCTCAATGTTATTAGTTACCACGGCACATAAACCAGTGACAACTGTAGAGAAGATGATCTTATTGCCTCGACACTTGAACCGTAGACAATTGCTGTTAAAACTTAAAGTGGCTGTTCAGGCACTTGAACCATGAGTGCTGGAGAAAACCATGAACCATGCTGGAGAAAAGAATGAAACACTTTGGTTGTTTGTGTCAAAATTTATTCTGAATTTATTAACTATACTGTAGGGTTTATATATTCTAATTAATGCGTACTATACAATTTGAATTTGCTGTCGCAGTTGGCTTCGTACGTTTTTGAAGGCCCAATCGTCATAGAACTCAATTATTATAGAGTATTTGTAAATATTAAATACAGTAAGTACTTTCATATTCTCTGTTGGTGCTTCTGAGTCATACTCTCTACGGTTTGACTTAATTCTTGATAAAAGGTTTACGGTTTGTCTTACAATGCAGGGATGCGCCTCAGGTTGTTATGCCGTGGCGAATACAAGATTCACACAACGCGAAGTATGCCTGTTTCAATACTTTATAAGTGAAACATTATAAAGTTATTAAGTTTATTACATTATAAAACCTTATAAGAAACATTGAGCAATTGAAAGTTGCTTAAGTGGTATTTGTAATATGAAATCTTCCGAAGCTTTTTCTGAGTGTCTTCAATTTGCTCTCGCCAAGAGAGGTTTTGATCTAATATTATTCCCAGATATTTAAATGTACTGACCATTTCAATATACGTATCACATTCATCATCAACCTCTTTGATTTCTTTATTGATACTGGAATGAATACAAGATATATTGTGGTATTTGTCGTTTGTAATTTTTGAACAGCAATGTGTAGTTCCCGGTTTGAAGCTACGATTGCTGTATCATCGGCATATGCAAAAGCTGTGCAATTTGTAATTGTTTTGAAAATGTCGCTCACGTAAATATTATATAATATGGGGCTCAGTTTGGATCCCTGGAGTACACCATGTGTGATATTTCCCTCTCCGCTTCTTTCATAGCCAACACTTACCCGAAAAGTTCTGAAGCTAAGATAGTTTTCGAACCATTGTAAGCATTCGCCCCGAATTACTGCGCGTTCTAGTGATAAAATTAGCTGCTTATGCGTAAGCGTGTGGAATGCCTTTCGAAAATCTAAAAAAACAACGCTAGACTGTGGTATCCTTTACTTAAATGTTCATCAAATAGTTGGAAAAACGTCCTAATATTTTATTTTTATTTTTTCCACGTTGGAAGCCGAATTGAGCAGCACAGATTATTTTATATTGTTTTTGTCCATAAAGCTTTTTAATCTGCGAGCTATTTCTTCTAGTATTTGCTCTATTACCGGCAACACAGATATATGTAGGTCTGTTATTTTCGCATCTGTGTTTTTCACCACTTCTAGATGTTGGTCAAACAATTCACTGTTTTAATAAAGTTGGTATCTCACATTTTCCGAGACTAAGATTTATTAATTTTGTTATAACCACGGTGACGTCGTGTGCATTATTTCTTAAGTCCTTCGGTCGTATTCCATCACATCCTGCACCTTTTCTCATATTTAGAGTTTTAATAACATTATATACTTCCTCTTTAGTTGCACTTATAAATATGGATTTCGGATTTTAATCATTGAGAATGTGCTTTTATGTCACACTTATTTCACTTGTTATCCAAGGATTATGCTATTATATTATACTATTTTATCCTATTTAATTTATTTCATATATTGTTTTTACTTTATTTTATTTTATGCATTTAAACATTTTCTTCAATTTATTTAATTCAGTTTAATTTATGTATTTTATCTCTATTATCTTTATTTTTATTCTATTTAATTTACGTATTAGAAGTTCTCCATAGTTATTCCTCGAAACTCACGAGTTGTAGTATTTACATGTTTTGTGAATTAAAAATACTCAAAATTGAGTGGATACCACTTTACAACGTGTTGCTTTCTGTCAGAACGAAGCTAAGCGCAATATACTTCAGAAAAGCGAAGCATGTAGAAATGCCAGAATCGTAGGATGAGATTGAAATCGGCTTCTTCAACCGATCAGGAGAAATAGTAGGAATACTTGAACAACAACGGCAGCAAATTTATAAACAACAGCAGGCAAACGTTTTTGAGAAAATAACTGATTCCACCATATTAATATCTGAGTGTCCGAACTGTAGTCGGATCCAAAGGATATAAAAAATATAGTCGTAATATATAAAATAAATATAGAGCAATTGAACAAACGTATTTCTTTTACGCACGATGGCATTACAAATCAACTGTCCAGTGCTTTTACGAAAATGACTGAAACCATGACTAATTTGGCCCAGCAGATTGAAGGTCTCACTGCTAAAAATGTTGAAAAAGAGAGGCGCATTGCCGCATTAGAGAGAAAGATAAATGCATATGAGCAGCAATCTCTCGCAAACAATGTGAGATCCGTCATGTTTCAATGGCAGAGAACGATAATGTAAACCAGTAAGGGTGGTACATTCGGCCTGGCCGAATTTTAGATACTTTAGATAATTTATTTAAATTTTTAATTTATTTATTCATTGCAGAACAAAAACATTATAGCGTGAAATACAAACTGAAACTAGAAGAAATCAATAATCACATTTAATTACAGACGGGTATAAATACAGTGGCGTCGCTAGGGAGGGCGGGGTGGCCGTTACCTGTTTTCAAAACAAAATAACTAGCTTAGTAGTTTTTATTGTGTTCAAATTTAAATTTTATTTCCGTGGTAATAATTTTGTTTTTATGAGCTATACTGTATAAGTAGTGTAAAAGTGGGCGGCTCCCAGTTTTGCTGTTATAATGTTTTATTGGAAATTAAGTTGTTATGTAAGGTTTTATTCAGGAAGTTTATATGTTTAACAATATAAATATTGAAGATCCTCTTTTGCCTGTGTAACCTAAAACTGGGCGGATCACCCCTATATTTGGCATATTAACAAATAATGCTACTCTATTGTTGTCATAACTCAAAAACGAACGCTGATATCACATCGTTGTAACCTTGTTTACAGGAATTCGGCACATCCCACCGGTATCTGACAGCGCTCGTGACGAGGGAGCGGTGGATGCTCTCGTGGACTTTACTGCCTTGCAAGAGGCCATTGAGGGTCAGGGCGCAGTTGTACAGGTGGAACGACCAGATGGCCGAAGTCTGGAGAATATGCCGATGCGCCGATTGGCGCAACGTGCCGCTGGTCAATCACAAATGAGGAGAAGGTTACGGCTTATAAAGCAGTAAAAAAATCCCTAGGCAAGGCCATTCGAGCGGAGCGCTTTGTGATCGGGTGGAGCAGGACTAATGGGTAAAGGTTATGAGCTAGTGATGGGAAAGTTCCGCCCATCATGATATATGAATCAAAGTATGTTTCCGTCCCATCCTGATAGAGCGGACACTCGGGTGATTGTTGAGGAGACAGGTGTCCCATTTTTCAGTATTAATGAGCTCGTTGTGGCGGAGCAAAGTATTAAGTTTGGCAAGGACCCAGGCCCGACCAGCGGAGTATACCAGCGGAGTATATAAAACCAGAAGCTCGTAACTGTCTGTACCTCTTGCTTGAAATGTTCAATGCTTGTCTTATTCTCAGCTCTGTAGAAACAGACGCGAATGGCTCTGATCCCGAAGGTCAAAGGTGATATCAATCAATTTCAGTTTCTCTATTTTTGCTTTGTGTCTTTCTCTCATTATTCGGATCTATTATGCATGACTTTTTGAGATCGACTTTGCTTCTGTTATTTTGCACTAACAATGCAAGCGAACATGCGTAAGAAGATATCGATCCAACACTCGTATGCCAAGTAAAGTGTGAAAGAAAGAACCGATCAATTTGCTGAGTACAGCGGGTGATAAGAAGAACGGTGCGATTCGTCTTCTTTTGCTTCTCTTACAATAACAAACCATGTGCAGCCGTCCGTCCGCCTGAAATCGTTTTAAAATTTGCAATTTATGGTTTTTGAAAGAAATTTTGCTTTTCGAAGGTTTGTTCTGCTTCTTGTTCGATGCCCAAGCTTTGTAACGCGCTGGCATGATCTACGTTCCAAACATAGCGTGCTGTTGTGAATTCGTACATTGAACATGTTATACGAAGGAATCGGAAGATCGACTTTGTGTTTGTTATTTTGTACTAACAACTGAAGTGCTTCTGTATCGTGTATGAATTTACCTAGTTATTGTAGTGTCCAAAACCATTATTAAAATTATTAAACACTAAAATTTTTACTATTTATGATTTTAGTTCTATTAAGGAAGCATTGCCTATGGGCTGTCAATAAAACGAAATATTGGTGCAACAATTATATTATAATCTTAAATATACAAAATAACAATTAACAATAATCTAATTTAATAACAGACCTAATTTAAAATACTAAACAGTTGATTAAGCCGGCAAAATGTTATAAAAAAACAAAATTCCTTACTAAGCGAAGAATAATAGGGCGAAAAAAATCCAAGCTTAATAGACCGACAGACGTAAAGAAGTCAAATTCCCTTGTTCCCTCATCCCCTGGTTTTATCAAGAAATTGATCAACCGATTCATTCTCACCTCCTTTGACATACAAGATTCCATCGCGCAACTCTTCTTACGAACGAACGAATTCTGAGAGCATCAGTGCAAACACACAAACGAAGGTAAACAAAGGCAAGAGAGCGAAGCATTGAGTAATGTATCAACGATTCAGTAGTGGATAGGAAACAAATGCTCAGAGCAGCCAATAGCAAAAGAGAAGAGCGCGAAACACTCAGCATTGAGTAAAAACTCGGTCCAGTACTGGATCGACCATGGAAAATATTTTTGTTCAAGATTCGCCCTCTTGTTATTCTTTCTCTATGTATCAACTCTCCATCATCATACCGACCGCTGTGCAAATGGTGGTTTTGGTTTTGAGTTAAGAAAGATGATTTTTGACGACTATTCGGGTGAAATATCGCGAAAAACTATTCCTTTAAAACAACATTAAACACGTTCAGTTTCTCACACCACTGCTCGATTCCGTGCAAAAGACTATGCACGGACGGCAAGGTTTGTAAGAAAGAAAATCGATCGGAAAAGTCGAAAATTTGTATTTTTAATTTGTATGAAACTAAAACTTTACATCAAAGTTTAGAAAAATAAAAATGAGAATGAAAAAAAATATATGATATGATATACAATAATGATAGTAATCTATTTTTCTTGCATACATAGTATATTAAAAAAGTTGATAATAATTATTTTCAGTGATCAGTGCGGGATAATTTTGTCTTTTTGTTTACTGTGGTCATATAAGTTCGTAATAATTTAATATTTTGCTTTTGGTTTGCGGTTTGCGCTTTAAATAGCCACCAGTTAGACGGTCGACATACGCGTAACTCAGCTCGAACAAGTAACCATCGTATGAATGGGAAAGATGAAGAACGCAGACACTGTTTGGAAGAAAATCGTGTAAGAATTTCGCAAGGGCGATCGATTATGACTCCGGAACAACGTATTCAATAAAGTTCGATTCGATCAGTAAAAGCTAACGCTCGAAATAATTTTGAACGACGACAAAAAAGACGGCGAACCGACACAATCATTAACGAACGTTTGGCGTTCAGGTACGATCCAACAGTAGATTACGCAGCGGATATGGCAAACTTCGGTACAATGAGCACTGTTTGTCAATATTACAATGCTTTGAGGTTTCGACAGGAACCACCAGGAATATGTTGTGCGAGCGGAAAGGTAAAATTATCACAATTGACAGCGCCACCAGAGCCATTGGCATCATTGCTTTCTGGCGAAGATACTCGATCAAAGCATTTCTTGGACAACATACAAAAGTATAACATTTCCTTCCAAATGACTTCATTTGGGGCGAATATTATAAAAATATTATGAAAACACGAGGCTTTATCCCTACTTTTAAGGTAAATTCCTTTTCGAATGCAAATATTACAGATTTAAGAAAGAGCTTTAACGAAGGAAAACATCACACAAACTCAAGATATTGTGTTTGTTTTTATACATTCAAGGACAGGCGGGACAAGGAATTGTTGCCCGCCGTGAATGCTGATCACAAATTTCTTCAAATTTATTTCCTTGGAAATTCTGATGATGAAATTAATCGGCGTTGTGAGTTAAGATGCATTGTATTTAATTTAATAAAGTCATGATCGTATTAAAATTTTTCAATTCAGATATTATTATATTTAGGCGAGACAAAGTTCGTCGGGTCAGCTAGTTCTAAATAAAAACCGCATTCAGCATAATTCTTCGGTCAGCTAGTGAGGATATATTTATCAGCTTAAGTCAGAACTCGTATGGTGGCAAACGTAAACATGAATCCCAGCGAAGATTTCGTAGACAAAAAAGTAGGAACTGCTTTTGCAAGGATTCTATTTCAGAGATAGCAGCTGAAGCGAGGACTCCAAACTGGCGAAGCATACCCCAAAATGGGATGAACAAGCGATAAGTATAAAATTTTGGTGATCATTGAACTCTTTGGCCCAAGGCTTTATGGCAAACGTAAACATGAATCCCAGCGAAGATTTCGTAGACAAAAAAGTAGGAACTGCTTTTGCAAGGATTCTATTTCAGAGATAGCAGCTGAAGCGAGGACTCCAAACTGGCGAAGCATACCCCAAAATGGGATGAACAAGCGATAAGTATAAAATTTTGGTGATCATTGAACTCTTTGGCCCAAGGCTTTATGAAGCCTAGTACACTGCTGGCCCGGTTGGTTATGAGGCTGATATGAGTATGAAAACGGAGTTTCTGATCTAGAACTACACCGAGATCATTTACAGTTTCCAATCGATCGAGTTTATAATTGCCAATATTATAAATAAATAAAACTGTGCTTGTACGGGAAAATGTCATCTGTTTGCACTTATTTAGATTTACAGCCTTATAATGTAAATAGTTTGAAAACGAAAACACAAATGAAAACGAAAACGAAACGAGCCAAACTAGTATAATAGAAGCTTTTCGTTCGTATTGCAGACTTTCGTTGTGTTGCAGAGAGAAAATGTTGCCATGTGAACAATATTTGAAGCATATTTATAAGTAATTTCTACAAACGCAAAGATTTCGTGTAGAATTCAGTGCAAAAGCGTGTCGGCAACACTGTACACAACACTATACACATACAAATTCGACAACTTGCAAAACACAAACAATTTTACACTAGGCGATAGCCTTCTTGCTTTCGCTTGGTTTCTCGACTTTTTTCCTGGAAACTGCCGATCCATTATACCTCGCGTAGCTGATAAAATCTGCAAAGCATGTAAAAATACCAACAACAAGCACTTTTTCATTTAGCGGATTTTACTCGAGTTTTGTTATGCTCAATTGTCAAACAACTGAAAACTAATTACCAGACTAATTACAAGGACTACAAAATCTTAATAAATACTACGAAAGAACAAGAATGAAACAGACAGAAATGGGCACTGAAGATGGCACAACGCCGAAACCGGTTTGTTTCCAAACCAAATTTGACACGGGATGTGGGAAAATCATTCCAAAATACATGATATACCCGATCGGAAAACAAACACAATTTAAACAAACGTGTATAATTACCTTTAATAGCCTTCACGGCTTGTAAGACTATGTGTATATAAATTGTAGGCAGTGCAATGGAAGTCCAAAATATATTGAATGTGTAGCTCACTGAGTCATATGTTGACGTTGAATAAGTGGGCATAAAAAAGTTTCCAAAAAGACGAAAAATAGTTTGAATATTATTGAATTCCGTATGATCATAATTTTTAAATTCAGGATAAATTGCACTCTTCCTTTTCGTGTTGACAAAATCTTCATCTTTTGTAAGTACTTCGTATAATATTGTTTACACATACTTTGATATCTGCATCTCGCAGTTCTGTAAGAGATGAAACTTATAGTTGTACGTAGTTTGCAATATAATTTGTACTTATTAGATTTGAAATTCCGTACAGCAAGTAGTTCCTTATTAAACCAAGTAGGACTCGAGTTTTGAAAAAACTTAGTTATTGGTACGGAAGATATAAATGACTTTAATAGAGTAATATTCAAAGACTCCAGTGCCTTATCCAGGCTTGCAGAGAGGGATGATCATTCAATGATGAAATAGAACTCCAATCAATAGTGTGTTCATCAAAACGGCGTAATTTCTTTTCTTGAAGCAGTATAATTTTTTTGATCGAGTTATAAATTACCTTTACTGCCTTGGGATGTTTTATGCAAGTGTTGTGTAAGTCTGATTTCCAAGGTGGGATGGTGCCTATCTTCCGGTGTGACAAAAGACGCAGATCTCAAAACTGTCTTTTTCATCAACAAAAATTAGGTCTAAACAGCGATTATTTATATTCTGTATATGGTTAACTTGGATTAGACCATGTGACGATAAAGCGGTCAAAAAACTAGCATCGATGTGGCCTCCAGATGAAGGTAAATAAACTACGGGGTCGTGCACACTCTTTTTCCAAATCACATGAGGCAAATTAAAGTCACCGAGGACTATGATGCGGTCCGTTTGTAGGAGCTTATTGTAGAGCTTGTTTATACGGCTCAGATGCTTGTCATAAATATCCTTACTAGAATTCGGTGGGATATAAGAGCAAGTGATATACAATGATATGCTATCCATTTTAACAAAAACTTAGCAGATCTATTTCACCGTCGCTTGGAAGGATTACTTCACTTGAAAAACAAGTTGATTTCACCGCAATGAGGACACCACCGCCTCTAGTTAGGTTGGTGTAATGAAGGCGGTGTTTATCTTTGCTATAAACTGAATATTGCTTAGAGAAAATTTCGAAGTTTAATATGCTGGGTTTGAGCCACGTTACCGTTAGTACAACAATGTTATAATCTAGGTCAAAGGTTTTTAGAAGAAAATCAACCAGTTTCGTGTTTAATCCTCTAACATTTTGGTATAGGATATTAAAGTAAAAACTATTATTCAGTTTTTTGAAGTTCATATACGTGATGAGTTTGTAAGGTTGATAGGATTTCGTTTGGTGTTGTGTACAAATTCATGGATAATAGCATTATCTGGCCAGAAGTTTGGATAAACAATGCGACCAAAGAGATGATTTGGAAATGCAATTTTCAAAGAAGACACTTTTCTTGGAGTTTTAAACTTATATTTGTGGATATAAATAGATTTGTCCTCAAACCCCAAATTTAAATTAATATGCGCTTGCACCTCCTCTTCAGATGTTTAAGGCGCAAAGCGAGATGCAATAACAGATTTCAATGGCTGCACTACCACTAGCTTATTAATGCTATCAACAGGTTGCTTAGACTTAGGCTTGGCTCCAGTGCTATTTACATTTAGGTTCAAGTTATGTCTAACATGACCAATTGCATTGGAACGGAAGCTCGGCTGATTGTCGACGTCCACAATTAATGAGTTCAGTCCTTCCACTGCCGCAACGCGAACATCATTAGGAGCAACGGTGGTAACAGGATGCGATTAAATCAATCTAGTAGTAAGGATAAGGGGGTTCTGGAACAACTGAACAGGGAGCGCTCCCTGCGGTGCGTGGGGTGCTCTCCCTGGCGAAGTGTGGATTATGTGAAGCTCTATATGAAATACATGGCGGAGCGTGTGGGTCATGTGGTGGCTTGCGTGAGGTTCTCTGCCCGTAATGTTTTCTGTCCGTGAGGCACTATATGAATTACATGGCGAGCTCTGCCCGTGAGGTTGCCTGCGTGAAGACCGTGCGCTACTCTGACTGGCGAAGTGTGGAGCGTGCGGTACTCTGCCTGGCGAAGCGTGTGCCCCTCTGCCCGCTTGTGTATCGTTTGTGGTACTTGATATTGTTGTTGTTCTGTTGCTGAATATGTGTAGCGTTGTTGTTGGAAAAATATTCTTTATTGCTCTCATTTGATTGCTTTTCGTCATTTTGCTATGTGGTTGTTGTAGATTTAGTAAATGAGTTATGGGCATTTCAAGTATTCGATTGCCTCGCAAGCATACATATTGTATGTACAATTATTTCAATCTCGCTGGGTAGTAGTTTTGCTATGTCGTTGTGTGTTCTTTTCTCAACGGACTTTTAGAAATTTTTGTTCTTGCACAAAATCATAACAAATTTGTTTGTATATTGAACTTTGGATGGATGCAGATGGCTGGGTAATAGTTTTGCTATGTCGTTATTGTTGTTAACTTTATTGATAAAAATAGAAAACCATAACATTTTAATAGTCAAATAATTTATTGTGGCTGGGGTCTCTGCAGCTCCATCCCCGAGCATAAAATTAGCTCCAGCGAGTATAAAGAATCAATTGTAAAAGTGTCGCCAAAGAGTAAAGATCTAATGTTTTTTTAATAAAAGAAAAGTCTTCTAAAAGTTGCAGTTGTAAAAAGTTTTAAAAGAAAAGTTGCTCATTTTTCTGAAAAAGTAAAAGTTAAACAGTTAAATATACTATTTAAAAAGTTAATAAAATATAAACAAATTTAATAACAATTAAAAGAAACTGAAAAATATTATTTATTATTTACAATCAATTGACAATTCGGGGAAGTAAAGTGAAAAAGCTAAATATCCTATTTAAAAAGTAAAGCAAGTGAAATATTTTTTAAAAAAAAAAAAGAAAAAACAAATAGAAGAGCTTCATATGCAATGTTTGTGGACAGGAGTTTACTGCAATGCGCAATCTCAAAAGGCATATAAGAGGGAAGCATGAAAATGTGGCATTCCAGTGTGAAGAATGTGGAGTAAAATTCGCTAGGCGCTACAACCTGCAGAACCACATAAAATTGATCCACTCGAAATCATCATCATCATCGATAGCAACACCAACATCAATAGCAACAACACCATCAACATCTATTGCAGCAGCATCTTCACACATCCCACTCCCCAAATTCCTGCAGGAGAAGCACGCCTACATCAATGTTCAAAACGATACTCCCTACTCTTTCAAATGGGCGATCATCTCAGCTCTGAGACCCACCGAGAACAATCCACATAGAACAATAAATTATAATGTGGAGAACATTGTAGCTGATCTCATAGTACTGGATAATGGAGCTCAAGTGGATTTTAAAGGATTGGCGTTCCCCATGCCAATAAATAACATTGACCAATTTGAGAAGCAGAATCCAACGATGAGTGTCAACGTCTTCGGATTCGATGAAGCTTCGAAAAATATCGAGGGACACTATCACAGCACGCAACATGAAAAGGAGCAACATATAAACCTGTTGCTGCTGCAGGAAGGACAGCGGTTCCATTATGTGTGTATTAAAACTATTTCAAGGTAATTATATTGTATCACAATTAAAATATTTTATTTATATTAAACTTTTATATTAAGTATAAATTTTTCCAACTAATTTTATTTTTCTTTTACACATTAAATAGACTCATATGCAACCAACTCACACATCACAAAAATAAGGCATACTTATGCAATAGTTGCCTACAGTATTTGCCTTTCAACCTTGAGGACGGTGGTTCGAATCCCCATACGCATGGATGTTTAAAAATTGTGTTTGTTATCTTTCTCTCTCTCTACCTATCTATCCCCTCTATCCCCTTATCAGTCGATGGCCTTAGTTGCCAGTACTGTCCTATTTGTGTAGTAATTAATTACTGCATAATAATAATAATAATAATAATAATAATAATTGCCTACAGTACTCTCACAATGAGATGCCGGCAATAGATAAGGCGGTAATTAGTTTTAAAAATTATGAGCGTAAGCTACACGTACCATTCGATGTCTATGCAGACTACGAATGTGTACTAAGTAGCGTAGATTTAGATTTAGCGAATAATACTAGTAATATAAATAAGCATATACCCATAGCTTTTAGTTATTATATTAGTTGTAAGTATGATAGTAGGTTAAATAAATTTAAAATTTATTCGAGGGAAGATGCCCCCCACAAAATTTATAGAATATTTAGTTAGTGATGTAAGAATATTTATAACAATTATTTAAGTGTAGGCCAATAAACTATTTGTCTAATGAAAAGGTAAAACTCCAAAAAGACTCCAATTCTTGTCATATGTGCGAACAAGAATTGGGGGCTGATAGAGTGGCAGATCAATGCCATTTAACTGGAAAATACAGGGGGCCAGCACATAACGAATGCAATTTAAAATTTCAAATTGCAAAGTTTGTGCCTGTATTTTTCCATAATTTTTCTGGCTATGGCTGCCACCTCTTCATTAAAGAACTGAATTTATTCGAGGGTGATATTAATGTTATCCCCTTAAATCAGCGGTCGGGGAACTTTTTTAATTATTACCCCAAAATATTTTTGTGTAAGTTGATATTACCCCATGGCGAAGAGCAAAAAAAAAACGAAATCGCTTCTTTTTAGCATCTTTCATATTATAGCCCCCATGATAATTTTGAAAAGAAAACAATAACTAAAAATTTAATTTAAACATCATTTATTCAATTTATCAATGTAATACCTAGTAATACATAACGGTAATAATAATAATATATGTAATATATAGTTGAGGTACTGTAACAAATTATAATAATAATAATGGTGGTACAAACAAAAATTAGAACTAAAAAAATTGAAAAAAAAGAATAATTGAAAACATTCTTCCTTCACGTTTTGGAGAAATGATGTTGTTTCATGTTTGATACAATTGCTTCAAAATTGGGAATTTTTGATGTAAGAGCGATTTGAATACAGTCTTCGGCGTTTAATCGATTTCTGTTCTTCGTTTTTATGTTCATTAGAGTGGAAAAGCCTTGTTCGCACAAATATGTTGTTCCAAATGGCAACAATTTTTTAACCGCCTCTTCATGGGCAATTTTGAAAGCCTTTGCAGCTTTTGACATCCAAAAAGACGACAGATTTGGTTTACTCTCAAATTGAATACGTGCTTCAGTATTAGATCGAAGTTCAAGAATTGCTTCTGCCAAACCTGAAGGTTCTTCTGGTATCATAGCAATTTCACATTTAAAAGGATCTACAATCCAACTGACAGTACGTGTATCTGGAAAGATCTGGAAAGTAATCTGAAAACCGCTTTCTGAGTCTGATAAGATGTCTTACAATTGTATCCTTGATGTCAGCAAAAGTAATATTTTCGCAATCTTCCAAAAACAAAGTTAACATTGAAAAGGAAGATATCTTGTTCTGTTCTACTTTCTGTCTCCAATATTGCAGCTTTAATCCAAACGCTGACAGAACTTCTCTCGCTGAAATGATATTAATATTCTTTCCTTGCAATTCTTTGTTTAATATATTTATACTCTCAAAAATGTCCGCTAAATATGCGAGATATGCAACCCAGGAAGAGTTTTTAAACTTATCTGCGAAAATATTTTTTTGATCAACCCTAAAAATTTCGACTTCAGTTTTGAGAGTCCATACTCGATTTAGTATATTTCCGCGAGAGAGCCACCTTACTTCTGTATAATAAAGTAGGTCCGTATATTCAGCTTCACCGTCCTGACATAATTCACGAAATAGCCGAGTGTTTAGTGCATGTCCCTTGATCAAATTTACAATCTTGATGACATCATGCATGACGGCTTCCAGTGTAGGTTCTAAATATTAGACCATAAGGGCCTGGCGATGGATCATACAGTGAGTAACTTCAATATTTGGGTTATTTTTTTTTAAGAAAGCCGAAAAACCATTAATATGACCCAGCATAGCTGGAGCTCCATCCAAAGATACATAAATACAGTTTTCCCATTTTAAACTTTGCGCATTGAAGTATTCATTTACTTTATTGTAGACATCAATTCCACGAGATCTCATCTCGAGAGGAGAACAAAACAGCAATTCCTCTTCCAAATTATCTTCACCTTTGTAGCGAACATATACCATTAGCTGTGAATTGCTACGAAAATCAGTTGTCTCATCAAGCTGAATAGCAAAATATTTAGCCTGTTTTAATAAGAAAATAACCTGTTCCTTCACATTTTCTGCTAATATAGAAATTCGTTCTTTCACAATTCTCGCAGACAAGGGCACTGAATTCAGTTTCTTCGCTTCTTTTTGACCACACATAATCTCTGACATTTTTACAGCAGCTGGTTTAACCAAATCTTCACCAATAGTGTATGGTTTCTTATTTCGAGCAATCAACCAGGCTACTTCAAAGCTAGCACTTGATGCTGAATGCTGATCAAATGTACCAAACAAGTTGCTATTCAATCTTTGTGTCTTAACAGATATTTCTAAATTTGAAAAGTATTCTCGCGGTTTGGAAGACAAGTGTGAATGCAAATTATCTAAATGTTTCTTCAATTGACTTTTTTTTAAGATTCTGAAGTCAGTACCTTCATACATACACTGCGCTTCACATGAATAGGTGCACGATTTTACAAAGCTATTTAAGCTCTATGCGCTCAAAATAATTTGCAGAAACGATTGAGTTGAGATTTTTTGTATAGATATAACAATTAAAGAACAGAGTGTGTTTCTTCAATAGGCAAAGGCACTTGAAGTTCGGGAGTTTTGTCGCCTCACTTTAATATTAGTCTTTATTATACCCTACACCTTAAGGTAAGGGTATATTCACTTTGTAACGAAATGTGTAACGCATAGAACTAGAGACGATAGGTATAGAAAAGTATATATATTCTTGATCAGCGTGACCTCCTGAGTCGATTTAGCCATGTCCGTCCGTCTGTCTGTCTGTATGTCTGTCTGTCTGTTGAAATCACGATCACAGGAGAACCAATGAAGATATCGTGATGAAACTTTGCAGATATATTGTTTTATGTGGTGGGCAGGTTGGTATTGAAAATGGGCAAAATCGGTCCACGACCACGCCTATTTTTTATTAAAAATGTAATATCAGCGTTCGTTTTTGAGCTATTACAACAATATTTCATTCCTGGGTATAGAGTAGCATTATCCGTGAATGTGCCAATTATGGGCGTGATCCGCCCACTTTTAGGTCACACAGGCAAAAGAGGGTTATATTGTTAAATATATAAACTTCCTGAATAAAACTTTAGATAACAACTTGTTTTACAAAAAAACATTATTACATCAAAACTGGGTGCGGTCCGCCCACTTTTACACTACATATACAGTATAGCAGTATGAAAAAAAGTTTATTACCACGGAAATAAAGTTTAAATGAACACAATTATAAAACAACTAAGCTAGTTATTTTGTTTTGAAAAAGGTAATGACCAAGCCTACTATTTATACAGAGGCGTAGCTAGGTCTCATGGACCCCGGGACGGTTAATCAACTTGTAGCCCCAAAAATGCCTAGAATGCAATAAGTCAATACTTGATTTCCACAACTGCCGCCCCCGACATTGTGCGGCCAAAGTGGACCGCCACCCCCGCCCCATCCTAGCTTCGGCACTTTTTTTAAAACTTTTAGGTGTAGGGTATCTAAGATTCGGCCAGGCCGAATATAGCTTTCTTACTGGTTTTTTCTTAATTTAATTGTAAAGTTAAACTGAAACCACAATTCTTGGCACTTATTCTGTATATAAGTTGGATAGTATAACTAATGGCACTTAATTAATACTTGAGATTACTAATTTGTTGGTTGGTTGTTTGCCGGTTCACGGCTCTCGGCAAAGTGATGGCGCGACTCCGAGCACCAAGGCTGGAGCCGAAGAGCTCGCAGTCCAGCTTTAAGCTTGCCTCTCCTGAGCGGCCGAAGTCCGCGCTCCGAGAGGACACGGCTTCGGACGATCAGGAGAGGCAACCTGGCGAGCGGTTTGCTTTGGCGTAAACAGAGTGTATAAAGCAAAATCTTCAGAAAGTACCGTTAATTTGAGTGCGAGCTCTTTTACGAATTGCATGGAAATAATGTGAATTATTTTCGCGTCACTTGAATAGGTGCGCTTAAAAATTAAAGCAAAAATGAGAAATTACACAAGCTTAAAAAATAATTTGACATTAGTATTTATTGAGGAAATATTTTTAATAATGTGTACATCCGCCTTTAGCTAAAACTACTTCAAAAACTCTATTCGGAAGCGATTCACACAGATTTGCTAGGTACTGTAAGGATATTTCCGACCATGCCGATTTTATTGCAGCAATCAAGGATTCGCGGTCGTCGAATTGTCGTCCAATTAGGCGTCTTTCCTTAGTTGTTGAGCGCAAAGAGCTTAAATAGCTTTGTAAAATCGTGCACCTATTCATTTGAAATGTACAACACACTGTGGTTTCATTGTACCGTTGTCTTCTGTTTGCGTAAAACCGTAATTAAGGAATTCGTCTTGGTATGTTCTTTTTCTATTTGCTGCCATCTTAAGGGAGACAGAAAATAATAGTTGTAAAATACTTGAATTAAATTTTCAAATTGCCGCTTACCTTGATCGATATATCGATGATTAATGATAAAATGGTGGTCTTGTCAGCAACTAAAGGCCCAACCATGCAATGCATATGCATGCTATGCATGAAAAGAGAGAAACTACGAATAAACTGAATCCCATTTGTGCACCCATACTATTCACATGCATAGTTTCGTCAAGATCGTTCTCTCGCTTCTTGCATAGCGTGAATAAGAATATGCAGTCTGTATCGTACTTTCCGTAATAAGCAACGGAAAAAGAGTTACCATCCCGTACGAATTTGCAACTTACATTTTTGCAACCTAAAATTTTATTACTTTTATTTAGTGTTTTCCTATTTAAAAGTCCCAGAAAACTACTAAAAGTTATAAAAATAATACTATATGACTCTCTTTAAAGTTTTTAATTAATTTTATGCAATATTAAATAATTTCTTTAGTTTCGAGGACGCGTACTACGCGATTCTCAACTTTTCTTGTGAGGCTGGACAACTCTTAAAAGCAGAAGAAAACATATGTGATGTTTTTCTGGACTATGAAACAGCTGTTGTAATTGCTTTCAATTTCATGCAATGCTTGGTCGTTCTACTGATGCATGGAATGAATAGCTTGCTTTTCGTTGACTTCTCTCACAAAACTTAACATGCATATGCATTGCATGGTTGGGCCTTAACTAGAAACTAAAAACTCGCTCTCTGACTCGTCAATCTATTTGTATCTCGACAGCATGGCATGGACTGACCAGGTAGCCGGGGCTGTGCTTTACTGCGCAAAGATATAACTCGAGAACACTTAGTGGTTGGGAGTGAGATGGCGTGGCCTGCATATGTCGCTAAATTCTTTAAGTTGAAAAAAATACTAACAGGTTTATAAAATAGCAAATTAAAAATATATAGTTTTTACTCACAAAAGCTTAATTTTTACCCCCAAAAATTTCATTTTACCCCATTTGGGGTAATTTACCCCGGTTCCCCGACCGCTGCCTTAAATAAAGAGTTATACGTATCACTATCAAAACGTATTAAAATGGACGAAAAGAAAACAATCGAAATCAGAGTCTTGGATTCTTTTCGTTTCATGGCATCGAGTTTGAATGCATTAGCGCAAAATTTATAATCAAGTTATTTCCAAATAGTGCGCCAAATGTATCCAAATGATGATAGGTTTCAGCTCTTACGACGAAAGGGTGTATTTTCATATGAATACCTCAATTCAATTGATCGTTTAAGAGAAACCAGTCTTCCCAGTCATGATAACTTTTTTAGTCGTTTAATTGACCAAAATTGTTCGGTTGAAGACTATCAACACGCCTTAAAGGTTTGGAATGTCTTCAACTGCCAAACGCAAAAAGATTACATGCTGTTATATTTGAAGACTTAGCAGATGTTTTTGAAAACTTTAGAAAAGTTTGTATATTGTATATAAGTATAAGCTAGATCCGTGTAAATATTACACAGCTCCATGGTTATCATGGGACGCAATGTTGAAAACAACAAAGATAAACCTGGAGCTCTTCACTGATATTGACATGCACCTTTTCGTGCAAAAAAGTATTCGAGGCGGCATTGTCCAATATAGCACTAGGCATTCCAATGCAAATAATAAGTACATGACGAAATTCCATTCGATTCTCCCATCGGATACATACTCGAAGTAGATTTATATTACCCACAGGCTCTACATGATGCGCATAATGACTTACCATTTTGTGCTGAGAATAGAGCTGTGGGTAATTCAAAATCTAAAAAGTTGATTACTGACTTAACCAACAAAACTCGCGATGTTATTCATTATAGAAATCTTCAGCAATGTATAGAAAATGCTATGTTCTGGAAAAAAGTATATAAAATATTGAAATTTAAGCAGTCTTGTTGGTTAAGTGAATATATCAATCTAAATACCCATCATCGCAGTTTAGCAAAGAATACGTTCGAAAAGAATTTTTTCAAATTGTTAAACAATGCGGTGTATGGGAAAACAATGGAAAATGTAGATAAACGAAAAGACATTAAAATAGTGACCGACTGGGAAAGTAAGGGAAGGCGATTAGGAACCAGAGCGCTAATAGCCAAGCCCAACATTCACAACTGTACTCATTTTACAGAAGATATGGTTGCCATCGAGATGTCTAGGGTACGTACGATTTACAACAAACCTATATATTCAGGTTTTGTTGTACTTGAGTTGTCAAAGTGGAAGATGTATGACTTCCATTATAGTTATATGAAACCCAATTTTGACAACTTGAGGTTAAACTATATGGACACGGATTCGTTTACTACATATACAATCGAGACAAATGATTTCTATAGGGATATTCGGAATGACATTGAACGTAAGTTTGATACATCTGAATATTCCGTAGATAATCTGTGTGGTTTCCCCCTTAGAAATGCCAAAGTCCTTGGTATGATGACGGATGAGAATAAAGGTGAAATTTTGCAGGAGTTCATTGGCCTTCGATGAAAAGGTATTCAATAAGTGTAGCAAATAACATAGTCGTTAAGAAAGCAAAGGGGGTTAAGAAATCAGTAGTAAGTAATTTAAGTTTAAGTGATTATAAAGATTGTTTAGTTCATAAGAAAATTATATATGGAGACATGTACAATTTTAGATCTAAGCTCCATCAAATATAAACCCAACTAGCATAAGATAGCATTAAGTTCTAGTGATGATAAGCGTTTTATTAGGGAAGATGGTGTAAATACATATGCGTGGGGGCATTATAGAATACATTTAGAATTAGAGTTATGTAGGGATGAAGATATATTTATGGATATAGAATAATATAATATTATAAGAAAAATTAACAATATTTGTAAATAGATTTAAAAAATCAAACTTAATTAATTAAATGTATAATATATTTTAAAAATTTAAAGTGATATGTTTTATTTATGCATGTAAAATGAAGTTTCTGAGTAACATTGCATTTTCTAGTGCACAGCAACCATTATGAGAATGGCATATCTTTTATGCCATTGCCATATGCCATAAATCACTAAAAGTAAAAAAAACAAGTACTCCAGCTACGGCCAGAAATTCGACTTTTCAAACGAAACTATTTTCATTAGTTATGAAGATGACGATAACTTTTTCACTCAAATGGAAGATGCAGAAGTGAACAGATCAACACATACAAAATAAAAATTAATAATAATATTAATTTTCTGAACTCGATACTGCAAGAGATGTTCAGAAATCTACAGAGTCTACAGAATTCCGAATTGGAATAGCAGAATGTGTTGGATACCACATATGAACCATTGTTGGTTTGATGATAATATTTTTAAATTTGATTTATAAGTGGGGCATTTTCTTTGAGCCATATTCTAAAATCTACACACCTAAAATATAGTCACAAACATAGCTGAAGCTGAACTGTAATCGATCAACCTGATCCACCTGATCAACCTGATCCACCTGATCAACCTGATCCACCTGATCCACCAGGTCAACCGATCAACCGTTCAAACAGATCATCCTAATCAACCGATTAGTCAACCGTTCATCAGATCAATCGATCGATCGATTGTTGATTATGTTCTAAAAATGAAAACATAAAAATTGAACAGCTTTTGAACATCTTAGAACATCTTTTGAACAGCTTTGTAACAGCTTTTGAACAGCTTATGATCAGCTTTGAACAGCTTTTGAAGATCTTAGAACATCTTTTGAACAGCTTTGAACAGCTTTTGAATAGCTTTTGAACATTTTAGAACATCTTTTGAACAGCTTTGTAACAGCTTTTGAACAGCTTTTGAAGATCTTTTAACATTTTCTGTCCAATTTTTTAACAGGTATATGAAATATATTCAGTTGAATGTTATAATACTAATATTAATATAGTGGTAACCAGCGAATTAGTGAATGTATGTATATATCAAATCCCATTTTATATCGCCCCATTTTATATCGTCCACTATTACTTGGATTGTCTTTGTTACAAGAAATCCATATTTATCTTTCCAATATTCTCCGTATACATTAATCAATTTTTATAAGCCATATCTGTTGCGACATGATCATTGTATATGTACTTCATATTCATATTATCCTGCTTAAACATAATAGCATTGTCGCTTATCAAATGCGCGCATGTTGGGAATTCTTGTATATGTTTGAATAAATGAGAGTATGTTTGGTATGAGTAAATAGCAATCAATAGAGTTATGTCTGCTCATACAAAAGTACTCTCGAATGTGGTTTTACTTCTTTCAAGCTATGTCATCGAATAAATTTTATTGGCTTGGTTTTTCCTTTAAAACAGTCTCAAAATTTGTGCAGAACCGAATGTTTTCATCTAAAAATAATAGCTACTTCAAGTACTCATACTATCATTTATATAATTTGCAGATATATGTATGTATGTTAATAAAATTTAGTCCGTTCGGACTGTCTATATTAAATTCAGTCTTTTCGCGATTAGAAAGTCACAATCGAAATGGATTGAACAAATCTTGGGGAAACCTGTATTGTATGTAGAAGAATGTGTTTGCGAGAATCTGGAAACTCTTAGAGATACATACTTACTACAAAAGATATGCCATTCTCATAATGCCCAAAAGCCAGAAATGAGAAGCCAAATGATCCCATTTCCCATACAAATTGCCAAATTGCTCATTATCGAATCATCTCATTTTGGCGAAATGAGATCCAAACAAGTTGTAAAATAATATTTCGAATCAGCCTGTCGTGGGGAAAAATAAAATCCCAAAACAAAACAAGGGAAATGGAAGGGAAATAATGTCAATTAGCTGTCAAAAAACAATTGTAAAAAAAATCAAGCAAACAAAAAACAAACGAAATGCAAACAAGGCGGTGTAAACACTTTTCAAATGAGTGATTACAAATGCGCTGTTCTTAAAACTTAAAACTTTTGTTAAATCTTTTATTTATTTCTAATTTGGTTGCATCAAGCAACCTTGCGTTGACAATGTACTAAAAACAAGTGACAGAATGATACACGTGTCGTGCAGAAAACGATACACTCGCTGGTATATCGTACCAACTTCGAAAATCGAGAAAGAGCCAGGGATGGCACATTCCATAATTTCGAACATTCCGCCCACATCGTCACAACAGGCGACGAAAGAATTACTTGGAGTTTGAACTGCCGCCGTCTTCAAGCGCCGCTTCAACAGGCAATATCGACAATTTGCTAACTGGACGTTTCAGGATGGTAGATTTTGTTTTTATAGTTGCGACTCTGACTACCCCATCGGAACCGGTGTGTATGTCCACTACTCGACCCATAGCCCATTGGTTTGGGGGATTCGCTCATCGCGAATGAGAGCAAGTTGTCCAATTTCTATGTTACGATGTTGCTGTCACCATTTGGGTCTGGCAATAAGCCCTTGTAAGTATTCGTGTGACCACCTGCGCCAAAAATCATGATACATCTGCGAGAGCAGCTTCCATCTGTTGCGCGGTGTCACCTTGCTGTCGATTGGCTGCGTATCCAGCACCGACGTGAGAGGTCGGCCGACCAAAAAATGACCGGGAGTTAAGGCCGAGACATCTTCAGGGTCATCGGTAAGAGCTGTCAGCGGTCTCGAATTTAGACAGGCTTCAATCTGCTTCAGAACTGTGTAGAACTC
This sequence comes from Myopa tessellatipennis, assembly GCA_943737955.2. NCBI lineage: Eukaryota > Metazoa > Arthropoda > Insecta > Diptera > Conopidae > Myopa > Myopa tessellatipennis. The sequence goes on along the minus strand of OX031316.1, from coordinate 40,670,622 downwards.
CTCAAACGTTAATGTTGTCATCCCAACAACCCGTTTAAGATGGACTTTCATACTTTTCACCCCAGCTTCCCACAGCCCACCGAAGTTAGGTGCAGCTGGTGGTATGAAATGCCAGTTGATTCCACGCTGCGAAGAGTACGCGGCTGCGGTATGGAGTTGAGCCTTTAGGGCTTGGTGTTCCTCCTGTAACAACAGATCGGCACCTACGAAAGTTGTACCGCAATCACTACAGAGATCCGTACAGAGACCCCAGGTAGCAATGAACCGCTTTAATGCGGCGAGGAATGCGTCGGTGCTCATATCACTCACCAGCTCTAGATGACATGCCTTCGTGGCAAAGCAAACGAAGACTGCGACGTAGCCCTTATAAGCTCGATGACCTATGCCTTTCGTTGTGCGTACATAAAATGGGCCCGCATAATCCACTCCAGTGTGTGTGAAAGGCAGCGAGACGTTGCATCGTTGACTTGGCAATTGGCCCATAAGTTGTATATGGGGTTGACATGTTTGGCGAAAACACTTCATACACTTCCGTATGATTCGCTTGACGACTGTGCGACCGTCGATTACCCAGAATCGCTGGCGAACGTGGTAAAGCGTGGCTTGTGTACCGGCATGAAGTAGTTGTTCGTGTGCCTGTTTAATAACAAGAAAAGTAAAATTATTGTTCTTAGGAAGTATCATAGGATACCGGGCATTCACTGATAAGTTTGAGTGTTTGAGCCGCCCACCAACACGCATTATACCCTCAGCATCGATCATAGGACACAATCGGACTAGTTTGCTTCTTCTGAAAACGGGTTGCTGGGCCTTGAGTTGTTTGAATTCCTGGCTAAATTCGGTCTGTTGCACTCGCTTCGTCCACGATTTAGCGCAGCATACCTTTCTGCCCAAACGCAATAGGGAGCAGTAACGTGATCCCGTCTACATTTGATAGAGATGAATCGTTGGCACCAAGCCGTGACCGCTAACAATTTATTGAGGTCAGAGAACTTGGAGATGATAGACGAGTCCGCTGGTTCCGGCTGGGAAGTCGAAACGTGGATCCTTTTCATTTCCGGTAAATTCAGTTGACTTCTTGGTTGGAGTGTGGGCCATTCACATTCTGGACGCTGTAGCCAGTGGGGGCCCGACCACCATAACGGATGGGCAAGAAGCTGTTTCGATGATATACCTCTCGAGGCACAATCGGCAGGATTGTCGATCGTACGTATGAACCTCCACTGATCACCAGATGTCATCTCAAGTATTTGCGTAGTTCGATTTGCGACGAAATCCTTCAACTGGACAGGGTTTGACTGAATCCACCCAATGGTGATGGTTGAATCTGACCACAGAAACGTGTTAACTGATAAAAGTTTAAGGATTTGTGGTATTTTTGTCACTAGTTTTGCAGCCAGCAGGACCGCGCAGAGCTCTAGTCGTGGTATGGTCTCCTTTTTGATGGGTGCAATCTTTGTTTTTGCGGCAAGTAAGGTTATGTTGACTTTCGACGCTGACACAGACTTCAGGTACACCAGGGCTGCGTAAGCGCGTGTTGATGTATCGGCAAATGCATGATACTCGTACGACGTGTTTGAAGTATGGATCCAACGCGGAACTTTAAGCTTGTTGATCTCGTTTAAATCGGTTCAAAAACTGAGCCATTGCTCTTGAATGCTTATAGGAAGTTCGTCATCCCAATTCACGCCGAGAATCCACAGTTGTTGAAACATTTGCCTCTTATCAATACTGGGGTTAAAAATCCCAGTGGGTCGATAAGTTTTGCGACGTTAGACAGCAACTGTCGTTTTGTGAAACTCTGGTCAGAAACACCTACATTTAGCTCATAGCCGAAACTGTCTGAGGTGGTCCTCCAACCGACGCCTAACGCTTTCGATTTATGTTCTTGCGGTAACTCACATGAAACTTCGGAATCAGTAGAATCGGTAGAAAGAATATCGGTTTGTACCGATGGAGTTGGAGACCCATTTCCGTAATGTGAACCCTCCAACCTGTAACAATTGGTGTAATTCAATGCGCATTTGATTCGCCTCAACAACTGTGTCAGCACCTGACAACACGTCATCAACATAGAATTCTGACAGAAGGATGTCGACAGCCTTTGGATAGCGTTCCTTCTCATCTCGTGCAAGTGTTTGCAACACTTTGATCGCCAGGAATGGTGCACAATTAACGCCATAAGTTACGGTTAGCAATCTATAAGTCTCTGGTTCATCTTGTTCCGAAACTCGCCACACGATGCGCTGCAAATCCGCATCTTGCTGATTGACCAAGATCTGGCGGTACATCTTTTCGATGTCCGCTGTGAAGCCAATACGATATTTCCGCCAGTTCAATATAACGGCAGCAAGGTCACTTTGTAACTTTGGACCTGGGCATAAACAATCATTTAGCGAAATACCATACTCACTACGTTTCGATGCGTTAAACACTACCCTCAATTTAGTAGTGTCACTTGACTCCTTCCACACACTATGATGGGGCAAGTAATTGACACGCTGTTTAGTGTGGTTGCGACTGATTTCCACGTGTCCGAGTGCGTGACATTCTGCCATGAACGTATGGTATAGGTTGTGCAAGAGTGTTGCGATTTAAGCGACGTTCTACGTGTCTCAATGATGCTATTGCTGCATATCGCGTTGATGATAGTTGCACAAGGCTCGATTCCGACTTGACTGGCAATCTAACCACGTACCGCCCATTGTCAGTACGTATCGTCGTTGTATCGAAAAACTCGATACAAAATTGTTCTTCCTGCGTTAGCTTGTGGTCCACGCTGACCTTTTCTAACTCCCAAAATCTTCGGAGTAGCTGATCCAGCTCGACCTGGACGTGGAAGCAGTTGATTAGGTCTTTACCTTGAAACCGATCGCGCGTGAGCCGACCACCAAAAATAAACCACCCCAAATGGGTGTTTTGTGCAATAATGTTGCTTGTTGGATGCCGATGGACGCCAGTGAGTAAAATTGCTGCATAGTCAGCTGCGCTGAGGATGATGTCAACATTTCCAGAAGTGTTGAAATTAGGATCGGCTAAAGGAAGATGCTGAAATGGTTTGAAGTCTTCTGCTGGAGAATCGCTGGGCTGGGACTTCCAACACGAGGCAATACCAAAGCGCTGCAATGCATGTAGAACTGTGAATGGAGAGAATGTAAAGTAAATCCTACCGCTCCAGTAGCGATGGTTAGTCGCTTTCCATCAGCATCACTCAATGGAATGTTGACTGAGGTTCTTGGCAGTTTAGCTGAGCAACAGCGAACTCGCTGATGAAAGTAGCTTCGGATCCACTGTCTAGTAACGCACGCAATTGTAATGAATGACCAGTACTGGAATGTATCTCAACTATTGCGGTGCCAAGAAGCATTGGCGTTGTAGTGCCGAGACGGCTTCCCATGACATTTGTTTTGTGTACTGCTGCAAAGTTAGTTGCAAAGTCGGGACTGGTCCCTACTGGATTCACCGAAGTGCTACTGCTGTGCGTTGCAGTGTCGAAATACTCATGTAAAACGGTATGATGAGGTGCTTTGCATTTCTGGCACCGTCGAGTGGATGGACACTCCTTGAGTTTATGTCCTGGTCGCAGACAGTTTAAACAGAGGTTCGCCTTCACTGCTGTGTTTCGTTTTTGCTGTACGGTTTGGTTTCGGAAACCAGTACAAAATAGAATATAATGGTTATTAGAACAGCAAGGGCACGAATCGATGGAGGTATGATACCCTTTTATCCCTAGCTTTCGAGTTGTCTCCTTTGTTGAACTTGGGCTTTTCGTGTCGCCGAAGTCGTGTACGATTTCAAGAGATTTAATGTAATTCCCTAGAAACTGGCGAAGGTTCTCAAAGGTGGGAAGTGTCGTGCTACCCGATATGGAAAGCTCCCAAGCTCTTACGGTGGCGGTATCGAGTTTGTGTACAACGGTGTATACCAGCCAATCATCCCATTGATCTACTGGACGATTAAGATGCTCTAATGCTCGTAGTGACGACGTAACACTGTCTACCAGCGCTCGCAACTCAGCAGCCGATTCCTTTCGCATTAGAGGCAGCTTAATAATTTCTGTTAAATGTGCATTGATAATTATGCGCTTATTGTCATATTTGCGCTCTAACAGCTCCCATGCAACACAAAAATTAGCATCGGTTGTTATCCAATGCAGTTTTCGCACTGCCAATGAGACTGTCTTTCACATATTGTAAACGCTCAGTATTGGAAATCGTCATATTTTTGATGACGACGGAACTGAACAGATCCTTGAAAGAGTTTAAAAACGAGCCATCAAACTGCGGAATTTTCAGTCGTGGTAACGTCGGCGAAAGTGTAGAGTGCACCGCTGTCTGTCGTTCAAATGACATATTGGAACTATGAGCAGTTGAGTTGTCTGCAAAAGGAGTCATTACTTCAGCGCTCAAGTCTTCTAACTCACCCAAGGTTTCCCCATAGATACGCTCCACTTCGTCGTATGTCATTACGGTTCCTTCTTCTTGGCCTTTTGCCAAATTCGAGTCGGGATCTCGATCCAGTTCTTCATAACGAGCGACGTATTTACTCCAATATTGTCGTAAAAGCGTCCCGCGAACAGTCAAAAAACCCTTTGTTTGTTTAGTTTTTGCCGGTTTTCGAGTGTTGGTTGCTAACTTAGTGATGAGTGCCTCACTCTGCGATAGTGCATTAATTTTTGCCTCCATTTTGATTTGACAGAGTACCTGTCAGCCTGACACTTGGTCGTAAAAATAGCTTATTTGTCTATAGATGTTCCAGTTGCCTTTAAACTGTTCCGCCCTAACCTATTCTCGCCCTGTCCGATTTAACCTCAATCGGAAAATCAGATCGGAAAAATTTGCAGACTTTCAGCAGGGCGCTCCGTCATCGGAATAGGTCCTTGAATTTGTTTCTTGAGCGCTATCCGCCGGAGTAGATCCGCGATTCGCTCGAAAGTTATGCTCGAGTAGATCCGTAATCTGCGACAGCAAGGTTCGCACGGACTTGTGTTGTGGAATTTCCGCAATCTGCGACAGCAAAGTTCGCACGGAATTATGTCGGAGAATTTCCTCAATATGCGACAGCAAGGTTCGCACGAATTTATGTCGGAATATATCCTCAATATGCGACAGCACGGTTCGCACGAATGTATGTCGGAATATATCCCCGCAAGGGATGCCAAAATGTTCTTAAAACTTAAAACTTTTGTTAAATCTTTTATTTATTTCTAATTTGGTTGCATCAAGCAGCCTTGCGTTGACAATGTACTAAAAAAGTGACAGAATGATACACGTGTCGTGCAGGAAACGATACACTCGCTGGTATGTAGCTCACTCGTACCAACTTCGAAAATCGAGAAAGTGCCAGGGATGGCACATTCCATAATTTCGAACATGCGCATTTGAGGTCGGTGTAAACATAGCATTAGAACTTATTTTTAACAGCTTTGAACTTCTTAGAACATTTTTTAAACAGTTTTGTAACAGCTTTTGAACAGCTTATGATCAGCTTTGAATAGCTTTTGAACATCTTGGAACATCTTTTGAACAGCTTTGAACAGCTTTGAACAGCTTTTGAAAAGCTTTTGAACAGCTTTTGAACAGCTTTGTAACAGCTTTTGAACAGCTTATGATCAGCTTTGAACAGCTTTTGAAGATCTTTTAACATTTTCTGACCAATTTTTTAACAGGTATATGAAATATATTCATTTGAATGTTATCATACTAATATTAACCCTCTCATGCCCGATGTTGCCTATAGGCAACATTGTACTTTTATGTCCTAAGTCCCACTATTCTTATTTTTATGACCTGTTTTTTTTGCATTATGTAGCCTCATGTATTGTGCAAGTTTACAGTTATTTTTTGTATTGTAAGCTTTCTTTATTTAAATACATATTTAGATGCGTCTAAAAGGTCTAACGCAAGCCGAAATCGAAAAAATTGTAAACTTCGACTGGGATGATTCTGCGGATGAGGAAAATGAAGAAGACGAGCAGGAAAGAACAGCAAATTTCGAAGACATCATGCAAGAAACATTGAACAATGCGATTGATAACGGCGAAAATATGGAAGTTAGTCTGATTGAGAAACTTATTACCAGAGAAAGTGAAGGTGGAGAAATAGAAAAAGGAGAGTTTCTACAGGAGGTGATTGAAAAAATTGATTTGCAAAGTTTGAGGTGGAGGAGTGCAGAAGTAGAAGAATTTAATACCAGTTGGAAAGGCGAACTGCGCAGCAATAAGGTGAAAGAACCAATTGAGTATTTTGCCCAGTTCTTTGCAGATGAAGTCTGGCAGATGATTTCTGACAATACAAACTTGTATGCTCTACAAACTAATGGAACGGAGTTAAAATGTAATGTGTCAGATATTAAAAGATATGTTGGTATATTGTTATACCTTGCTGTGGTAAATATTCCAACATATAGAATGGCATGGGCACAAAATTTTAAATTAATGGCAGTTGCTAATGCTTTGCCAAGAAATAGGTTTGAAAAAATTAAACAATTTTTTCATCTGAATGATAATTCTGTTCAGCCTCAAAAGGGTCAACAGGCGTATGATAAATTATACAAAGTTCGACCGTTGCTAAGTTTTATAAAAACAAAATTCAACGAAATCCCCCAAGAAGAATTCCAAAGCGTCGATGAGCAAATGATTGCATATAAAGGTAATTAATTGCACATATGAAATAGATTTCTATCTTATGCTCACATATCTTAATTAGGTCAACACAGTTTGAAACAATATCTTCCAAATAAGCCGCACAAATGGGGCTTCAAAATGTTCACTAGGGCGGGTGTAAGTGGCATTATTTATGATTTTGCCCTCTACATTGGAGAAGGAACTTGCGACTCTTTTGGTTTGGGAATATCATCAGACATTGTTTTACATTTAGCATCCAATATTCCTATAAACCAAAATTTCAAATTATTTTTTGACAATTGGTTTACGTCAATAAGTTTGATGATCGCTCTGAGGCAAAGAGGTATATTATCTGTTGGTACCATCCGTAGCAATCGCTTGAAAAATTGTGCTCTAAGCAGTGAGAAGGAGCTTCAAAAACGAGGACGTGGATCAAGCGATTTTAAATATGAACCAACGCACAACTTGATTGCTTGTCGTTGGTATGACAATAAGAGTGTGCAACTGGTTTCCAACTACAAAGGTAAAAGCCCCAAAAGTGAGTGCAAGAGATGGTGCAGAAAAGAGAAGAAGTTTGTAAACATAGATCGTTCAGGTATTGTTGAATGCTACAACAAATATATGGGAGGGGTTGATCTTGCTGACATGCTGCTAGAACTGTACAAAATTAACCACCGCTCAAATAAATGGTACATGCGCATAGTATACTGGTGTATAAATTCCTCTGTAGCCAATAGTTGGCTGTTGTATCGCAGAGATCTCAAATATACAGACGGGGATGTAAAACATATGCCACTTATAAAATTCCAGTTGGATGTTGCTAACGAACTACTGAACGCAACACAAAGAACAGTTTTACCAAGAAAAAGAGGACGCCCATCACCACACCATAGAACGATGGAGTCAACACCTTCATCACCATGTGCTTTACCATCGTCTCCACAATCACCAGCACTTTCGACGACCTCTGAAGCAAGCTCATATAAAAGGACATATGTTGGAAAACCCGAAAAATCCATACGATTTGACAATCTTGGTCACTGGGTAGAATGGGGGGCAAAAGGGAGATGCAGGCTATGCTCCACCGGTTATCCGGGCTCTAAATGCAGTAAATGTAATGTTTACTTGTGCTGCAATCCACAAAAAAATTGTTTTGAATCTTTCCATACAAATCAATAAAATGTGAATTCAAAAATACTTTATATGTTTTTTAAAAATCATCACTAGTGCCCAATGTTGCCTATAGGCAACATCCTGTAACCAACAAACCAGGACACCAACGACTTAAAAATTTTTTGTCAGTTCGTATTGGCATCTAGACTAACGCATATCTGTCCTCTCAAAATTTCTAGCCCCGCCCATTTTAATTCGGGCATGATAGGGTTAATATAGTGGTAACCAGCGAATTAGTGAATGTATGTATATATCAAATCCCATTTTATATCGCCCCATTTTATATCGTCCACTATTACTTGGATTGTCTTTGTTACAAGAAATCCATATTTATCTTTCCAATATTCTCCGTATACATTATTCAATTTTTTTAAGCCATATCTGTTGCGACATGATCATTGTATATGTACTTCATATTCATATCATCCTGCTTAAACATAATAGCATTGTCGCTTATCAAATGCGCGCATGTTGGGAATTCTTGTATATGTTTGAATAAATGAGAGTATGTTTGGTATGAGTAAATAGCAATCAATAGATTTGTGTTTGCCCATACAAAACTACTCTCGAACGTTGTTTAACTTCCTTCAAGCTATGTCCTCGAATATAATTATTGGCTTGGTTTTTGCTTTAAAACAGTCTCAAAATTTGTGCAGAACCGAAGGTTTTCATCTAAAAATAATAGCTACTTCAAGTACTCATACTGTCATTTATATAATTTGCAGATATATGTATGTTAATAAAATTTAGTCCGTTCGGACTGTCTATATTAAATTCAGTCTTTTCGCGATTAGAAGGTCACAATCGAAATGGATTGAAGAAATCTTGGGGAAACCTGTATTGTATGTAGAAGAATGTGGTTGCGAGAATCTGGAAACTCTTAGAGATACATACTTACTACAAAAGATATGCCATTCTCATAATGTTTGCTGTGCACCAGAAAATGCAATGTTACTCAGAAACTTCATTTTACATGCATAAATAAAACATATCACTTTAAATTTTTAAAATATATTATACATTTAATTAATTAAGTTTGATTTTTTAAATCTATTTACAAATATTGTTAATTTTTCTTATAATATTATATTATTCTATATCCATAAATATATCTTCATCCCTACATAACTCTAATTCTAAATCTATTCTATAATGCCCCCACGCATATGTATTTACACCATCTTCCCTAATAAAACGCTTATCATCACTAGAACTTAATGCTATCTTATGCTAGTTGGGTTTATATTTGATGGAGCTTAGATCTAAAATTGTACATGTCTCCATATATAATTTTCTTATGAACTAAACAATCTTTATAATCACTTAAACTTAAATTACTTACTACTGATTTCTTAACCCCCTTTGCTTTCTTAACGACTATGTTATTTGCTACACTTATTGAATACATTTTTGATCGAAGGCCAATGAACTCCTGCAAAATTTCACCTTTATTCTCATCCGTCATGATACCAAGGACTTTGGCATTTCTAAGGGGGAAACCATACAGATTATCTACGGAATATTCAGATGTATCAAACTTACGTTCAATGTCATTCCGAATATCCCTATAGAAATCATTTGTCTCGATTGTATATGTAGTAAACGAATCCGTGTCCATATAGTTTAACCTCAAGTTGTCAAAATTGGGTTTCATATAACTATAATGGAAGTCATACATCTTCCACTTTGACGACTCAAGTACAACAAAACCTAAATATATAGGTTTGTTGTAAATCGTACGGACCCTAGACATCTCGATGGCAACCATATCTTCTGTAAAATGAGTACAGTTGTGAAAGTTGGGCTTGGCTATTAGCGCTCTGGCTCCTAATCGCCTTCCCTTACTTTCCCAGTCGGTCACTATTTTAATGTCTTTTCGTTTATCTACATTTTCCATTGTTTTCCCATACACCGCATTGTTTAACAATTTGAAAAAATTCTTTTCGAACGTATTCTTTGCTAAACTGCGATGATGGGTATTTAGATTGATATATTCACTTAACCAACAAGACTGCTTAAATTTCAATATTTTATATACTTTTTTCCAGAACATAGCATTTTCTATACATTGCTGAAGATTTCTATAATGAATAACATCGCGAGTTTTGTTGGTTAAGTCAGTAATCAACTTTTTAGATTTTGAATTACCCACAGCTCTATTCTCAGCACAAAATGGTAAGTCATTATGCGCATCATGTAGAGCCTGTGGGTAATATAAATCTACTTCGAGTATGTATCCGATGGGAGCATCGAATGGAATTTCGTCATGTACTTATTATTTGCATTGGAATGCCTAGTGCTATATTGGACAATGCCGCCTCGAATACTTTTTTGCACGAAAAGGTGCATGTCAATATCAGTGAAGAGCTCCAGGTTTATCTTTGTTGTTTTCAACATTGCGTCCCATGATAACCATGGAGCTGTGTAATATAGACACGGATCTACCTTATACTTATATACAATATACAAACTTTTCTAAAGTTTTCAAAAACATCTGCTAAGTCTTCAAATATAACAGCATGTAATCTTTTAGCGTTTGGCAGTTGAAGACATTCCAAACCTTTAAGGCGTGTTGATAGTCTTCAACCGAACAATTTTGGTCAATTAAACGACTAAAAAAGTTATCATGACCGGAAAGACTGGTTTCTCTTAAACGATCAATTGAATTGAGGTATTCATATGAAAATACACCCTTTCGTCGTAAGAGCTGAAACTCATCATCGTTTGGATACATTTGGCGCACTATTTGGAAATCACTTGATTATAAATTTTGCGCTAATGCATCCAAACTCGATGCCATGAAACGAAAAGAATCCAAGAATCTGATTTCGATTGTTTTCTTTTCGTCCATTTTAATACGTTTTGAGAGTGATACGTATAACTCTTTATTTAAGGGGATAACATTAATATCACCCTCGAATAAATTCAGTTCTTTAATGAAGAGGTGGCAGCCATAGCCAGAAAAATTATGGAAAAATACAGGCACAAACTTTGCAATTTGAAATTTTAAATTGCATTGGTTATGTGCTGGCCCCCTGTGTTTTCCAGTTAAATGGCAATGATCTGCCACTCTATCAGCTGCCAATTCTTGTTCGCACATATGACAAGAATTGGAGTCTTTTTGGAGTTTTACTTCCTCATTAGACAAAAAGTTTATTGGCCTACACTTAAATAATTGTTATAAATATCTCTTACATCACTAACTAAATATTCTATAAATTTTGTGGGGGGCATCTTTCCCCGAATAAATTTTAAATTTATTTAACCTACTATCATACTTACAACTAATATAATAACTAAAAGCTATGGGTATATGCTTATTTATATTACTAGTATTATTCGCTAAATCTAAATCTACGCTACTTAGTACACATTCTTAGTCTGCATAGACAACGAATGGTACATCTAGCTTACGCTCATAATTTTTAAAACTAATTACCGCCTTATCTATTGCCGGCATCTCTGCAACAGTCCTCCCACATACAAGCTTGTGATGTTGTAGAGTACTCTCATTGTGAGAGTACTGTAGGCAACTATTGCATAAGTATGCCTTATTTTTGTGATGTGTGAGTTGGTTGCATATGAGTCTATTTAATGTGTAAAAGAAAAATAAAATTAGTTGGAAAAATTTATACTTAATATAAAAGTTTAATATAAATAAAATATTTTAATTGTGATACAATACAATTACCTTGAAATAGTTTCAATCCACACATAATGGAACCGCTCTCCTTCCTGCAGAAGCAACAGGTTTATATGTTGCTCCTTTTCATGTTGCGTGCTGTGATAGGGTCCCTCGATATTTTTCGAAGCTTCATCGAATCCGAAGACGTTGACACTCATCGTTGGATTCTGCTTCTCAAATTGGTCAATGTTATTTATTGGCATGGGGAACGCCAATCCTTTAAAATCCACTTGAGCTCCGTTATCCAGTACTATGAGATCAGCTCCAATGTTCTCCACATTATAATTTATTGTTCTATGTGGATTGTTCTCGGTGGGTCTCAGAGCTGAGATGATCAAAAGAGTAGGGAGTATCGATTTGAACATTGATGCAGGCGTGCTTCTCCTGCAGGAAGTTGGGGAGTGGGATGTGTGAAGATGCTGCTGCAATAGATGTTGATGGTGTTGTTGCTATTGATGTTGGTGTTGCTATCGATGATGATGATGATTTCGAGTGGATCAATTTTATGTGGTTCTGCAGGTTGTAGCGCCTAGCGAATTTTACTCCACATTCTTCACACTGGACTGCCACATTTTCATGCTTCCCTCTTATATGCCTTTTGAGATTGCGCATTGCAGTGAACTCCTGTCCACAAACATTGCATATGAAGCTCTTCTATTTGTTTTTTCTTTTTTTTTTTTTTGTTAAAAATATTTCACTTGCTTTACTTTTTAAATAGGATATTTAGCTTTTTCACTTTACTTCCCCGAATTGTCAATTGATTGTAAATAATAAATAATATTTTTCAGTTTCTTTTAATTGTTATTAAATTTGTTTATATTTTATTAACTTTTTAAATAGTATATTTAACTGTTTAACTTTTTTCACTATTACGTTTTCAGAATTGTCACTTGTTTGTAAATAATAAATAAGATTGTTTAGTTTATTTTAATTGTTATTAAATTTTTTTATATTTTATTAACTTTTTATATACTATATTTAACTTTTTTCACTTTTACTTTTTCAGAAAAATGAGCAACTTTTCTTTTAAAACTTTTTACAACTGCAACTTTTAGAACTTTTCTTTTATTAAAAAAAAATTAGATCTTTACTCATTGGCGACACTTTTACAATTGATTCTTTATACTCGCTGGAGCTAATTTTATGCTCGAGGATGGAGCTGCAGAGACCCCAGCCACAATAAATTATTTGACTATTAAAATGTTATGGTTTTCTATTTTTATCAATAAAGTTAACAACAATAACGACATAGCAAAACTAGCCATCTGCCATCAAACCATTATAAACGTATTTTGAAGGCTGCGTAACTTAAACACCTATTAAACAAGAAAACGTTATTCATAAACAAATTTTTATTTTACGCAACGTTGTTTAAAGGCTGTGTAACATAAACACAAAAATTTGCGTTTAAAGCCTGTGTAAAGTGGCATATCAAAATTTAAATAATTTTTGTGTTCAAAAACTTCAAATCGCATTATATCTTTCCAAATGAAATTCAAAAACTTCAAATTTTTTACTTATTTGTTATAATAATTAATACCCTTGCTTTTAATCAAAAACGTATTCAAAGTTTCGAAAAGTTTCGCAAGCACTAAAAATCAATAACAAAAGTATTTGCAGTTTGAGATGCACTAACCGCTCTCAGAGTACACTTTTAGCAACAGCTTCGCTAGCAAACCGGTTTAGATTATTGTTTTATATGCAAATTATTATATTATGCAAATAAAGAATTACACATCAGAAAATTAAGGATTTCCACAATAATAGAGAAATTTCTCGGGAGCAAAATTAAAACACGACCGGTTTGTTATGCGTTTGCGTATTTGTTCCAGGAATGTTCGTAGATTTCCCTTTTTAGTGACAAATCTAAATACAATGTCCACAATTACCAATTTGATTGAATAGATGTAATGGCGGTGTAGGGAAGTTATCAAAAATAGGGATTCGCTACAAAATATTAGGAAAAAAATTATTTTAGTACTATATACGTTTTGTTACATATATAGTACTATATATAGTACTATATACATTTGTTTTGTCCAGCAAAATTTTTAGTTCTTTCAAGTTTGAGTTCAATCAAACTTTTAATAGCAAGAGTGTTGTGCCTTATCGAAAACAATTAAAAGGTTTTTATAAGTAGCTTATACGCTTACGTTGATAAGGTACTTTTTCTATTATCATGTATTTCCAACTAAGGCATGCATATAAACAAATTTTCAAAGTTATTTAAGTCTTACATGCATTTGTTGAAATATTAGATCTCTTCGCAAGAACTTCAACACTTTTATGACAGCGATCCATTGCCTCGTCGATTTCGTAGATGTAATTACTATTGTTGAAACTAATATCTTAACAGATGAAATTCAACTAGCTAAAAGCTTGTCTTTCTTCACTGTCACGGTATAAAATCGAACCTTTTCTATACCGCATTGTAATGGTTGATGAAATATGGATCTTATTCGACATTCGAAAACGTTCGGCAGAGCTCTAAACCAAACATTCATCAGAAAAAGCTTATGATGTCTGTTTGATGGTCCAGCGCCGAAATTATCCATTACAGCTTTATGAGACCTGGTCAATACATAACAGCAGATGTCTACTGTAATCAGTTGGACGTGATGATGAGAGAGCATTCCATTAAATAGCCTAGATTGATCAATAGAGACCGTCACTTTTGCCGTCATGTAAACTGTGTTTTTGATTATCGATTTCATACTTGTTGTTGGTTGAGTTCAATATGTCAAATAATGTAAAAATCACTCGAATTGCTGGACAAAAAGTGTTGACTCCCTCAACTCCTCTTGGCATGAAACCGTTATCTGTTGAAATTATTTGCAGCATCGGTCTCGACCCATTTTTTTGTATGTACTAGACCAAGGAGCAGAAACTCTTACACAAAACTGTGTCTAAGAAAGACGTAAATAGTTTTTTAACCGTCGATGCAACAGGAAGCTTTGCTAAGAAGCTGAAACTAATAAATACTGAGAAAAGTTCTTATATTTATTTGTACCATTGCGTACTCGCAATGGAGACAGATAGCTTACCGGTATATCTGCAAAACAAGATGCTGCTTCAATTACATACTTTTTTCTTTCAATTTTAGCGGACGAATATCCATGCCCACGAAAAGTTGTGATAGATTTTAGCAAACTGCTTCTAATGGCTGCCGCTAAGGTGTTTGCAAATTGTTCCAATATACAGGATTATATGCAAACAAGCCATTTCGCTAAAATGATTTCAAGGGGGGAATGCCTTCGAGGAAAAATACCGAGAGTTTTATTTTTAGGACGTATTTATGCCATGAACGATATTTTAGAAATAATCTGTTCTGTCTAAACCGTTTGCCATCTGTTATGACGGTTTCGATAACGGAAGATATTGGACATGATAAAAATAATGCCATTTTATCATCTGAATTACATTTGTAACGAGTTTTGTTCGTCGGCTGGGATAAAACTCATCGGTCCCAGGGTTCACTAAAGGGTCTCGTAACCCTCAGTTGATTTTACTGCCGAATTATGCACTGCTGGCGTGGTAGCGCCAGCAAAATTCACTAATCCCGAAAGATTTGGCTCGGACAGAAAAATTGTTTATTATTTATTTACTTACAAATACTTTACAATAATTGTTTCTACAATAATCGCGCAGCATCGTCGCTAGTGTACACATTTTACTAGCGAAGCTGCTGGTATTACGCTACGGGTTGCGTATTCGGTTCAAGTTGAGTTACGCTACGGTTTGCGTATTCGGTGAAAGCCGCGGTGGCTGAGTTACGCTACGGTTTGCGTAATCGGTTAAAGCCGCGGTGGCTGTGTTCCGCTACGGTTTGCGTAATGACGTCACTGCGTCTGGGTTGACTAATGACGTTAGGTGACGCTACGGTTTGCGAATTCGGTTTTTGGGAGTCGCGGTTGACTTGCAAGTGTATACACTGGTATGGCCGAAGGCAAGGAGTTGGTTGCTTACCAGCATGCGACCAATTCGCTGCGGTTCGGGTACCGAGTGTGCGGTATGCGCGCAGCCACTAAGGGCTTACCTGCTTACAATTCTGCAAGTAAACCACCAGTGGTTGGTTCGGCCGGTGCCGAGGGAAAGCCGAAGCGTGGTGACCGTAGTCGGAAGGAAGGGTTTAAAAAGAAAAGAAAAGAAAGAAAAGAAGGTAGAAAAAGATCGCAACAAGTGCAAAAAGAGCCAAAAGTTCGGTTGGGCAGGCGACTTAACGCACCCGCCACTTGACACCAACGCTTTATGATTCACCGTGTTTTGCAATCACCGTCCCTTATATGGACCGGTGATTGCAAAGTCCGCACGAATTATATTCGTGTGTGGCATGATCGTGCCAAAGCTAATTTGTCACTCAAAATTTATCAGGGCTGCCACTATGTGTGTTCGGTGGGTCAGGGTTGCTCACTATCGTATTTTCTTAGAACTAAGAATTATTACTAGGGATAATGTAACCTAAATGCTTCCAACTAAAAAAACGTTATTCGCTTGTCGCTTAATGATAATAATAAGACTAATATGTGAATACTTAATATAAAGCACTGTGACACAAATTTTGTGTTACACATTTTAGAAACATTAGTGTGTTAATAAAAGGCACAGTTTTCGAAAATTATTTCCATGACGAATTGTTATATGAAGAGGATGAGTTGATGATTTCGCTGGGTCCAATTCTGGATGTTCAGAATGGGCAGATACAATTTACGTTAAAAATACGTTCCAAAAATCGGAAGAGAATAGTCCATCGGGCTCTGTGTTTAATGCGTTCTTCAAACCACAAATTGCAATTAAACTGAAGAACTTAATTTGCTATCTACCGTTATGGACTGCCATTATGGAAGAAGATTTTTGCTCTCAAAGCAAGATACCCACTTCCTCCGCTGTGGAGTCAGCCCTCGCAGGACAAAAGCATCGAGAGAGTGCCGAACTTAAAAGTGCGTCTGAGAAGCCAGTGGAGGTAGTTGACACGTGGGCTGCCGTTGAAGATTGGAGAGGTTTAGCAAAGCCACAGTCTTGTAAGAAAAAGAAAAGGACATCCTTTTTGGATAACTGTCCAGAATGGGATGAAATGCTTACACTAAAAAGGGTAACGGTTCCTCTGTTGCGGAATGGCAGCCTATAAAAAGGCTCGTTTTGCGGCGACTAATTCATTATAGTTCGAGAAACATGCGCATTTGATTCTCTAGTACACTTGGTCACAAATTCATTCATAATGAATCTTTATTCCGAAAATGTAGCTCTTGCTAAAAGCAATGCATTCTACAATTTTGCGAAAAGTATGACAATGATTGAGGGTATTACGAATCAACTGTACCAACAACAAATAAAAATACTGAAGAGCATTCAACTCCTCGAGCTTAAACCTTACATGTCAAATGTTTTACATTTAAATGCAAATTGCAACGTTTCTCAGCTTACAGAATATTTATTCCGTGATTTCTCAAGTTTGACAATAATCAAAATTTGGAACAAATGTTCTCATCAAAGCACTAGGCAAATTCCAGTGATTTCCATCAATGTAAATATAATATTACAAAATGGTTTTCCAAATATTTACAGTCCAATAACAGATGTCAACCAAGAGAAATTGTCATCTTGCAAAATGTGCAATGAAATAGTCTCAGAAAAATACGCCTTCAAATCACATCTCTTAATAGATTGTAGCGAATATTCAAATGAAAAATACGCAAATTCGATTTGTATTAAAAGAATTAAATCAGCAAATTAGATTTACTGCCGAAATATTTGTAATTTTGATGAAATAAAAGCGAATTTCCTTTTTATATTATACTATCCAGTGATTTTATTGATATTGAGATGAAATTAAAATCGTCATGTTACATTTTTACTATGAAGTTAAGAAGGTAGAAAAACATGTGTTCTTAAGAACACGGCAGCGTTGCCAGATTCGGAAGTAAAAAAAAAAGAATGACCATGCCGGTATTGCCATACCCTTAACAAATTTAATACACAAAAATATGTATTTAGTGGCTGCCGCTAAGGTGTTTGCCAATTGTTCCAATATACAGGATTATATGCAAACAATTTTTAATTATATAATTTTGAGTAGGAAAGTAAATTACTAAATTCCTATATTAGGCTAGACGTTAGCCATTTCGCTAAAATGATTTCAAGGGGGGAATGCCTTCGAGGAAAAATACCGAGAGTTTTATTTTTAGCGTAGCGTGGCTTAATAAATTATCACAAATATATATGCGTCTGATTGAAACAATGGACATTACACTGGCTTTATTTATCAATGAACTAAGGATTATACTTATTATGATATGCTAAATAAACGTAAGTTAGAAATCGGGAATGAAACTATCGAAACACATTTATTAATGTATGTTGTTAATTCCGATCTGAAAAAGATGTCTTAAATACATGATGTAAAAAGTAAATTTACATATTGTATAAAATAAATACCTCATAAATAAATATAATCTAAAACGATAAGGTATCTTTTTTATGGTTATGGACGTTTTGATGTTCTTTTCCGAGAAAGTCAGAAATTATTCTTCGTTCTTAGCAGTACTGTGTTGTATGTCGCGATCGTAATTTCCATCCAAGCTTTCATTAAAGTAAACTTGAAAGCCAAGTCTGCAACCGCAGCGCTCTGTTTGGTAGCCAGAAGCTTTAGTCAAGTTTTGGAAAACCAAGCCAACAACCATAGCGTTTAGCATTGGTATGGATCGAGGAAGCTAGCGCTCAGTAGCGAGCTTCCAAACCATAAAAATCATAGCTCTTTGCAGTGATCATAAAACGCTTGGTTGGAAGAAATAATAAAAAAGATCCAAAACCAAACGCGGAAGAATTAAATTGGGAACAATTTAATTCTGCCGATATTGGTATTGCGAAATATAAAATTGCGAAATATAAAAATCGCAGAATAAGGGAAATTGCGACACGCGCCAACACCGACCCACTTTGGTTCGGTTCCGAGATTCGAACGGAGTCTTGTGAAAAACCCCAAACGAAGAGGTCGTTGATAATCGCGTATAAAGTCGCGTGTTAGATAATAAGAACGAGTTTTAAGTAAAGTATTAAGGTTAAGGAACTTGTGTTAGTTAAAAATTGTTTTATCTCTAAAGTAGTGAAAGGACGTCATAGTGTCCCTAGAAATATAATAAGCAATATAAGTGTAATTAATAACAAGTGCAGTTTTGAAAAGAAGTTAATAAAAATAACAATAAATAAAGATAATAAAAGAGTAACACTTAAACAAGGTGTTTTACTAGTTGTCAAGGGACAACTAACCATACCCAAGGACCACCCTATAATAGTAATACAACAATTGGCGCAATTTTCGAGCCGAGCTCGATAAGGAGAAAAGTAAGTAGAATGAGATACTTAAATAATCAATAGCTGAATAGTTTAGGAAAGATAGGAAGTGAAACAATAATTTAGTAATGAATTCGGCAGAGAAATTTTTGAAAAGTGAATTAATAATAATAGGAATAAACTAAAAAGTGAAATTGTAGCAAGTGAAATTAAAAATAAAAGTAGTAGCTTAACATAAATTAAAGAAGTGAAATAAGGAAAGTAGCTTAGAAAAAGAAGGAAAAGGTGAAAAGGATATTAAGGATATATATATAAGGATATAAGGATATATATATATATATATATATATATATATTAAGGATATATAAAATTAAAATAATTTAAATTACAATATATTTAAAATATATTAAACTAAGATTTTTATGCACTATAATAAATTTACTAATCGTTCTTAAGCCAATGGCAATAATTATTATAATCTGCCGGCGTTATAACCTTATAAAATAAAAGTCTTAGCTGAGGCCGATGGCATACTCTGCCGGCCAAGCCAAAGATTTTATAAATCAAGAGTGAATAAATAAACTAATTAAGTTGTTAATTTATTTAACAACCTTTACATTAATTTTCAGCGTTGGCAGTCGGTTCAAGTTCCGAATGCCAACAAATCAGCATACATCCTGGTGAAAGGTACTGACTCATGTGCTAATTATCTTTCGTTAATGCAAGTAATCAACAGCAACGATATAACGTCGCCAACATTAACTAATGACGAACTTTTTGCGATTTTTTCTATAAATTTTACGATATTGGTTACTGTTAGTAACAAATTGTGCGAAAATCAGAGTGATTTTACTAACTTAAATAAATTCTATTTAACGTGGTAAAATTCAATGATAAACGCAAATGGTTAAAAACAGGAGTCCGATACAAACTATATTAAGACAAAACGCGTATAGTATACCGTTAGTTGTATAATTTCGGGTGTGTCTTAGACCTTTGTCTTCAAATTACACAGGTTAAATAAGTTTTAACAGTTAATGTATTTGATTTCAAAATCGCACATTGTAATTTGATTAATCGATAATTAATTTTATCAATTTGTCTGAATTCTAAGTAAAACATTTTTTCTAAACAATACGTCACACGGTCGTAAGGACATGACATGAGGCATGAGGTTATTTTAAAAACCATTGTTAGAAGTTAAACATTTAAAGTAATGCGTTTAGAGACTTCATATCGGTTGGAGAATCAAAGCAAAGTTAGATACGTTGTTTCAAATAACAAGCAATTATAATTGCGTGCTGATGAAAACAATTAACGATAGCAAGCAATTAACAAAAAATAACTCGAACGAGCTCACTAGGTTAATCGTCCGAATCCGAGATTGCAAACGTTGCAGTTTTGTTGGCCGCTGAAAAATAGAGGCAAGTCGTTCGTTCCATTGTGTGAGGTCTTAAATTACCTTAGCGCAGTCACGAAAATTTTGACACTTCGTCTCTGCTTGAAACAAAGCATAATAGCGCAGTCACGAAAATTTTGACGCTTTGGCTCTGCATGAAACAAAGCAGCAGCGGACGTCAGCGTACAGACTAATAAACAGCGAATGTTTACTGCACGCTTGGTAAACGAAGCGAGCAAGAAAGCTAAGCCGTTTAAAGAAGTTGAATCTTCATATGAAAATTTTAATTATCTCTCATTCAAAAGTACTACGACTAGTATACAAATTAAACGTGTAATAAAACGATGGAACGTTAAGTAGCGGCGCTAAGTAATCGTTTTACAACATTTTTCACCAAACATTTTAAAATAAATTTAAATTTATATCATTAGGAAAAATTTATGTATACTCTTACATAGGTAAATTGTTAACATTGGGAAAAATAAAACCCCATTAAACTATATGTCGTTCGTTTAATTAATGGCCGAGTCATTACAGGAACAAACTTACATAGAATTAGATAGAACCCATAAAGAACTTAAACGCCAGTTGGGGGAGTTTATATCTAAATATTGGGCAATTTTAAAAGGGACTGTAGGCAACAAAGAGAACTTAGAATTGATAAAGTCTAGAGTAGGGGAGCTAGGAGACCTTACAAGTGTAGAAAGAGCAGACGCAGTAGTAGAGGAATTGCTTACATTCCTAAACCAGATAATAGAGAATAAGACAGAAGATTCCAAGACATGGGAATCAGAATTTAACGCACTGAAGAATAGGTACGATAATTACTTAGTAGATAAAGTATTTCAGGAGGATATACTAAGGAACGTAGAGGGCGAGAACATAAAACTAAGAGAATTATTAGAGAAAAAGGGAATAACCGAGGAAACGTTGAATAGAACACTAGAACAGGGATTTACATAGAAATCAAAAGAACACTGTAGCTCTTTAGAGGAAGCAAATAGACGCATACAAGAGTTAAAAGAGCAGAATAGACTTTGAAGTCAGGAAATATCGCTAGACCACGGTAGGACGCTTTATCATAAGGAAGCTACTCCGTCCGCAGTTATTGCGAAAGATTACAACGGAAGGTCATTTAAACAAATTAAGACGACAGATAGCATACATAAAATGGGTATAGGTGGGATAGCCAAGATTACGAATAGGCTGGTACCGCTCTTTTCGGGCATACAGACACCAGACTTACGCGGCGAAGTCTACAAATTCATACAAGGGTGCGAATTAGCCACAAGGGAAGTAGGTACAAACAATAGTCAGGACTACATAGACTGCATTAAGCAGAGGTTGCATGGGGATGCCTATGATTTGGTGAGATCAGAACGCTTCAATAGCCTCGAGGAATTCTACCTCACAATAGAAAGGGCGTATTTACCTAAAATCACCTTAGATACAATCATACAGATTATCCAAAATTGTAGCCAACTGCTTAATGAAGATATAAGACAGTTTGCAAGACGCCTAAACGCGCTAAGAACACAGGCAATAGAGATAATTCGAACGGATTACAACGGAGATGGAGATAGGGCACTATTAAGTATGCTGGAAGGGGTCGTAGAGAAAGCATTTAAAACAGGATTAAAGGACGCCGCATTAAGAATTTATATGCTCAACGTGACGAAGAAAAACGTGGAAGAAATGGTAGAATTGGCCCTAAAGGCACTCGAAACCATACACAGCAGCTCCCTCCACACAGACCAGTTAAACATCAACATGAATGCACCAGTTATTGCCACCATGCCGCATAACATACAAGAGCACCTTCAACAGGGAAGCCAGGGCAGGGCTTCAGGAGGAAAAATAGTAAAGCAACCAACCACGATACACGATACTCCACAAGGAGCGGCAGAGAGAATAATCTGCTCTTTTTGCAACAAGCGAAGTCATACTAGAGATGATTTCTTAACTCGCAAGAACACGCCATATTGCCACAAGTGTTCAAAATATGGACACGAGCCAAACTGGAGGTGTGACCAAAAAGGAGGCCAGAAAAATGTGGCAAGGAACACATATCAAGGGTCTAATTTTCGAAATCAAGGAAGTCAGCAAGGGAATCAAATCCAGCCAAATGGACAATCAAACCAAATAGAACAGAACTGGCAACCAAGCCAGGTACAACAAAACTGGCAGCCAAACCAAACCCAGCAAAATTGGAATCAAAACCAATTTCCACAGAACGCGAACCAAAGAAGGGCAATAAACTCTAATCCTACTACAGTTAACGGCTTGCAGAGGAATCAGACTCCTATGACCCCGCCGAATAGAGCGAACCAAACAATATGTCATTGGCGTAACAGACCAGGACACATAGTAGCAAACTGTGGAGCTAAAAGAAGCTGGGAAAATCTCCAGAATAATCAACAGGGAAACCGGAAAGGGCCCAGACAAGGCCAATAATCTGGGAACCCAACAAAAATAGAAATTTAAGGCCAAATGAAGTAGTAACAGTAAGTCCAACATCGGAAGAGATCGTGGATACGTTCCCGACTTCAGATATATTAGAAGCTAACAAAGCTAAAAATACTGGGAACAAATTTAATAATAAAATAAAAATAATAAAGCAGAATGATAAAGTAAATGAAACAGTCAGTAACGTAACCCAGTTTTCAATAATCATCTTGCTAATTATACAGTTAGCATGTACATCGATTGTAAAAACAATGTTTCTCAATTTTCAACATTATAAAGCAAGGAGCACTAGTCTTAATATAGCAGAATATATTACAGACTGAGTTTACTCGAAATCGAAGATTGTAAAAACTTTTCGTAGTTTACAAGATACAACGAATTTTGGTTTCAATCGACGGTTGGTGAAACTTTCGCGAAGTAACCACTTTGAATAACCGGATCACGACGATTTCGATCGCGAAATTTACAAGGCGGAGATTCCCACGAGTACGTACGCTACTCACCCTGTGACCAAAATCTAACATCCACCATAAAAACCCTCTTCAAAATAACGCTTACCTGTAGCTCACTGATGGCTGCGATG
The DNA here is from genome assembly GCA_943737955.2 of Myopa tessellatipennis. Classification (NCBI taxonomy): domain Eukaryota; kingdom Metazoa; phylum Arthropoda; class Insecta; order Diptera; family Conopidae; genus Myopa; species Myopa tessellatipennis. The sequence goes on along the minus strand of OX031316.1, from coordinate 40,647,404 downwards.
TTGTTGTTGTTCCCCGCTGCAGTACTCGTAGACGGATTTTAATTTGTGTCGCTATGTTTGTGACTTCGAATTTAGTAGTTCTTTCTTTGTTTCGTTTGTTTTACCGTGCACTTCCAACTGTTCACTTTCACCGCTTGACCTTAAGAAAAACTGAAAAGGATTATTCTATTCGGCAGCCTTTTATTCAAGGTTAGCGTGACTTTTCCAGGCTCTGGTACAGCCGTCGCCAGAGTTGCCGCTACCTCGAACTTTACCGTGTCCCTCATTCGCAAACTGTGTCCATCTAGAAAGCCTTTTTTTCATTTTATCAGGCTAATGTGCCGTTTATTCTTCTTCGAAATACTAATACTTATTGACTAACGGGTAAGGGGGTACTGTGAAATGGCTATGGTAGGCTTGGTTGTGGTGAGCGGCTACTCTATTGGACCGTGTCCAGTAGGACACGCAATTCTGCGCCCACGGCAACTGTCTTGTGCTCTCTCGTTCTTCCCATGCGTCTCCGCCGGTGGCGACAGAGATTCAGGGCTGCGTCGTCACAACTTCGATCGTGCAGGGTTGCAACGGTGTAGTAAGGACTGGATTTTTTAGTCCTTACAAGAGTTATACATAATGAGAAGAAGAGCCTATTTACCAACGATTTCATTGGACTCAACGTTAACAGAATTGCAGCCAATTGTAAAATGAGGACATCGTCAGTACGCAAGACGCCTAAATACCAAAAGAGCACAGGTATTACAAGTAATAAAAGACACCTATAAGGGGGTAGGCGACAGCGCACTAGTATCTATGGCAGAGACTAAGTGTCACAGGGAAAAGTATGGAGGAAATGATAGAAATAGCAGTGAACACGCTAATAGAAATACAAAGAAGTAACTCCCTCCATCAACCAACAATGACTCCGACAATTAATATGAATTCGGTAGAGCCCTATACAAGACCGCCTGTACATAATCTCGTGGAATATAGAAGACCAGAAGAAAGGTTAAACGTTTCGAGAACACCACAGGAGAAAATAATTTGTTCCTTCTGCAATAAACGGGGGCATACGAGAGAAAAGTGTTTAATAAGGGAGAACCAAAGTGTTTAACATATGGACACGAGACAACCTGGAGGTGCAACAACAAGGACAACAACAGGAGCGGTCAGAGCAACAAAAATCAAGGGCCTAATACTCGAAACCAGGGAAATCAACAATGGACCAGACCTCAGCAGAGTTGGCAATCTAACCAAGTCCAACCGAATTGGCAACCAAACCAAATCCAGCAAAATTGGCAGCAAAAACAAGCACAAACGAACTGGAAACAACAAAAAAAGAATCCAGGGAACTCAAACTCAACTACATTCAAGGGAGTGCAAATGAATCAGAGTCCTATGAACACCCCAAACGGCACGAAACAAACGCTATGTCATTGGTGTAACAGACCAATAATCTGGGAACCCAACAATAATAGAAATTTAAGGCCAAAGGAAGTAGTAACCGTACGTCCAACATCGGAAGAGATCGTGGATACGTTACCGACTTCAGAAATATTAGAAGCTAATAAAGCTAAAAATATTGGGTACAAATTTACTAATAAAATAAAAATAATAAAACAGAATGATAAAGTAAATGAAACAATCAGTAAAATAACAAATAAAGCAAGGAAAATAATAGAAATGGGAGCAGAGTTTTTCATAATCATCTTGCTAATTATACAGTTAGCATGTACATCGATAGTAAAAACAATGTTTCTCAATTTTCAACATTATAAAGCAAGGAGCACTAGTCTTAATATAGTAGAATATATTACAGACATAAAAGCGCTTGTAAATAAAATTAAATTAAAAGTATTAGAAAAATTTGAAATTTTTATTTCAAGTTTACAGAAACAGGACATGAAAACAATATGTTCGTGGTTAACGTATAATTTAAATAATAATTATAAAACTTCTATAAAGGAAGTATATAACTGGAATTCAGCCACGTTAAGTGATGTGTTCATTGAAATGCCTTGTGTAGAGGCGAGAAATGGAAAACTCATTTTACTGGTGGATACCGGAGCGGACACAAGCCTAGTAAAAGAATGTGCAATAAAGGAAGATGCCATTATAAATAGAAAGATTACAAAGTATTTAAGTGGAGCATTTGGAGGCTGTATAACCACAATAGGGTCCACTAGCATTTGCCATGATGAGGTACAACCCTTACGTTTAACGCTACACGTGGTGTCACTTAAACAAGGGGTACCAGAGGCCGACATACTGGGTAGAGACAACATGTGGAACAGATCCATTATAAACAGGCTCAATAAAAATTTAACACTATTTGATGACCAAAAAGAATTTATAATTAAGTTGCCATTGCTAGGCATCAAAAACATAGACAATAAAACATCCAAAAATAATATAACAATTGAAGCTAGAACGGTTAGAATAGCACCGTTAAAAATTAAAACTAAAGTTATGACTGTAGTAGTTCATAAACAAAAGATTGCACCAGGAGTGTACCTGACTACCATCAATAGTATAAGTAATGCGGACATGGCGCAACGGATGAATGTTTTAATGAACGATTTAGAATGGGATCCTTCCTTAAACCAAGAGGAAAGAGAATCCATAACAAAATTATGTGCGAAATATAATGATATTTTTCTTTTAGAGGGTGACCAATTGAAGTACACCCCAGTAATAACACATAAGATTCCAATAAAGGTGAATCAGCCACCAATTAACCAAAAACAATACAGAATTCTTCAGACACATAGAGAAGAGATGAATAGGCAAATTCACAAATTACTAGAGGAGGATTTAATATTTCCAAGTGTATCTCCATGGAACTCCCCACTACTTCTAGTTCCAAAGAAGAGTGGAAAAGATGGAGAAAAGAAATGGCGCTTAGTAATAGATTATAGGAAAGTAAATGAGGCCACAATTAATCAAGTTTTTCCACTGCCTAGGATAGGGGATCAGTTAGGCAGTAGTAGATATTTTTCGACCTTAGACTTGGCAAGTGGGTACCACCAAGTCCTAATGGATAAGGCGGACAAGGAAAAGACCGCATTTAGTTCAGCTTTAGGACATTTTGAGTTCAACCGAATGCCTTTCGGGTTAACCGGCGCTCCAGCGACGTTTCAACGTTTTATGAATCATATTCTGACAGGACTTCAGGGAATAGATTGTTTTGTTTATTTAGACGACATAGTCGTATACGCAATAACCTGGGACAGCATGAAGAAAGGTTAACTAAGGTTTTCGAGGTCATTAGGGAAAACCACTTAAAATTAAACATTAGCAAATGCCAATTTCTACGACGAGAAGTCGTATATTTAGGGCACAAGTGTTCAGAACATGGAGCACTTCCAGACCCTAGCAAGGTGGAGTGCGTCAAAAACATTCCACCTCCTAAAAATAAAAAGGAAGTACAAGCCTTTTTAGGCCTTGTGAATTATTACAGGAAATTTATACCGGGAACGGCAAAAATAACACTTCCAATTAACAAACTGTTAAGAAAAGACGCTAAGTTCGTCTGGACAGGAGACTGCCAGAGAGCATTTGAGCAGTTAAAAGAATCAGTCATGTCACCACCAGTGTTGCCATATCCAGATTTTTCAAAGGAATTTCTTTTAACTACCGACCACAAGCAATGAAGCTTTAGGCGCGGTCCTTTCTCAATGTAACGTAGGCGAGGATAGGCTAATAGTTTTCGCAAGCCGAGCGCTGAGCGACACAGAACAAAGGAATTCAACAATAGAAAAGGAATTCTTAGCAATAGTTTGGGCTACAAAAAATTTCACAGCATACCTTTAGGCAGACATTTCAAAATTTTTACTGATCACCAGCCATTAAAGGGAATAGCCAAATTAAAGGACCAAACTTCAAGACTGGCAAGATTCAGACACAAGTTGTCAGAATATGATTTCGAAATCATATATAAGCCAGGCAAGAAAAATTTAAACGCAGACGCATTGAGCAGAATTACTCAAACCCATAATGTAGTAACAGCAGTCCAGACCCGCTCTAGAACCAAAGAAATAGAAATGAAGAACCAAGGAAATAGCGAAAATTCAAGAACAATTCCGACGCCTGTAGAACCTGACACTCCAGGAATAACACAGAACGAAAACACAATTTTACTAGGAAATCCACAAGAAATAGAGACAGTGATCAAAGATTTTCATAATACACCATTAGGAGGTCACCAGGGAGCAGTGAAAACGTACCTAAGAATCAGGCAACAATATAGGTGGCCAGGGATGCAAAGGCAGATAAAAGATTATGTAAAAAATTGTCCTAAATGTCAAGCGAACAAAAGTTCGACATTAACAAAAATGCCCATGGTGCTAATAGATACACCAATGCGGCCATTTGATAAAGTCTACATGCTTTTTACCAGAAACTGTGTCCGGAAATAAGTACATCCTGACTTTTCAGGACGATTTTTCGAAATTTATGGCATGTACAGCTATCCCAGACGCGGAAGCAAGTACTGTTGCAAGGGCGTTCTACGACGAAGTGATTACGCGTTACGGGATTCCGCAAATTTTAATTACAGATAACGGAACAAATTTCATTTCAAAGTTGTTGTCAGATACATGCAAATTGTTGGGGATTAAAAAATTGCATATAACGCCATACCATCCGCAAGCAAATGGCTCATTAGAGAGAAGCTACAGACCGTTAGCGGAATATTTGCGTAGTTTTGCTAATGAAGATGGGTCGAATTGGGATCAATGGTTAACTGCTGCTATGCATGTTCACAACCACACACCCCACATTACGACTAAGCAAACACCGATCCGTACTTTGTTTGGTTTCGATATAGAGATGCCGACTAACCTAAAAAGAAAGTTTAGTCCGGTGTATAATGCCGAAGATCTAAACAAGGTATTAAAATTTCAGATACAACGAGCCCATGAAATAGTTCGGAAAAACCAAGAAATGGCTAAAACGGTAGCAAAAAATCATTATGATAATAAGTTAAATTTAGTAGAATTTAAAGTAGGAGATAAGCTATTAATTAAGAATCAGACTAGGAAAAATAAGTTTTCTCCAATATGGATAGGGCCATATGAGGTAGCAAAGATTAAAACTCCAATTACGACAGTTTTAAAAATTAAGGGAAGGGAAAAACCTTTCCATAATAACTTACTTAAATTATATAATAGTAAATAAGAAGATAGGCTTAGAAGTAAATTTATTTACAATAGGCACCTTATCAATTGCTAGATAATAGGATAGGCTAAATAGATATGATTGGGATAAACTATGAATAAGATAGAACAGGTAAGGACACAATGAATAGTAAACTAATGGATATTTTTTCCCAAAATAGAATAAATACCTCGTAATTTCGCCCAAGGAACAAACAAAAATAAAAGGACTCATGATATTGCTAATCGTGAACTGGGTCACTGCAGCACCGGTAGTCTTTGAGGACATACCTCCAACACCCATATTCTTCGAATCCCTAGGAGAGGCGCTATTCTATAACAGCGACTGGACACTATTCACATGTTTCGAACCATTTGACTACGCGTCATTGGTGGACCAGTTCGAAGAGCATGCAGCGGAACTCAAAGTAACATGCAATAAAATAAATAAGGATCTATCGCTCGCCAACTTCAAAAACATATGCGGAGCCGTAGATGATACAATGAAAATAGTGCTGACAAGACTTAAAGAAAACGAGAGAATTATAAACACCGCGATTTATAGGAAAAGAACCAAGCGAGCGCTGAATTTCGTAGGGGAGGCACTAAACTGGGCGTTTGGCGTAATGGACCAGAAGGACGCAAACCAGATTTATCAACAATTGCAAGAGCTAGATGTAGAGCACCACACCCATTACAACCTAATGGAAAAACAGGTGACGGTAATGGAAGCAAATTACAAGTCGCTGGCTAAACCAATAACAGCTGCAGTTGAGCGGATATATGCACTACAAGGAGAATTAAATATTACAGTCGAACAACAAAATAAGGACATGGCACGAAAACAGCTGGGGAACATCGAGTTAGGACTAAGAATGGTGCAGGTGTAGTCAGCGGTAGAGGCGAGCCTTATCGAAATACAGGGGCAACAACTGATAGAGATGGCTATCATAGACGACCTATATAGCGGAAAGCTTCACCCAGCAGTCATAAGCGATGAAAACTTTAAAGAGGCAGCTAAGACGTTGGACTTGAAGAACAAAGCAGTATGGGTCCTAGAAGACAATCTCGACATCCATAAAATGGCAACGGTCAGAGCATTCCGAGGCGCACAGGGTCTCATAATAGCAGTAAGAATTCCGTTACCTGAAGAGGAGCGATTTAATATATTGAAAGCATATGCCATTCCCATATTTCTAAATGATAAGTGGGATATAACGACGCAAGTGACGTATGACTACTTAGCAGAGTCTAAATTGCAATGGAGATTTATCGGAATGTCACAAGATGATCTCAATGAATGCCAGTCACTACCGAACACCAAAGAAATTGGCAACCAAGAATTAATTAGGGTTTGCAAAACACATGGGAAGTCATTAACGGGAAACAGCAGAGTATGTGAGTATACGCTACTACATCACAATAATTTGGACAGGTCTGCAAACAAGTAGCTATACCAGCGAGCGAAGGGTCAATGACAAAATTGAACGCACCAAATGCATGGTTGTACAGTCTCCGGATGAAGCAAAGTTTCGATATCCAGTGTGGGAATACCACCACTACAGCCACAATAGCAGGATTCGGTCGCATGGAAATCAAAGAAAAGTGCGAAGTCCATGGAAGAGAAATAATTTTACATTTCGAAGACAACGCCCAATCTACAATACGGGGGGTACATAAAAGACAGAATCACACAATACTGATCAACGCCCTCCGCGGGAACTGGTCAGACACTATTAAAGCAGATTTTTCGGAATACAGACTAAAACCTGTCAAATTAACAGGGAATATGGAGGTAAGGGAGGCATTAGCAGCAGGAGGCAAGATGATCGAAGAGCTGAAGAGGGAGATCACACAAGAGCAGAATATAAACAAATTAAGTAACAAACAAACAGTGTTTGAAACTACGGGTGTCATTGGAACAGGAACACTCCTGACTTTGATAGGTGCAGCGGTAATACTACGGCGGTATAGAAGCAGGAAGAACCACGTAGATAATAACCGCAGTATACCACAGCAAAGATTTGCAACGCCAATACAGTCAATATCACTGCCAATACAACAATTAAACATTCCGCCGTTTGATCCCCCAAAACATGTAGCAAAAGCACAGCATGTCAGCATTTATGAGCAACCAATCGAAGCGCACATCTTCGGGGCGCACGTATAAAATTAGAGAAAAAAAAAAACAAAAAAAAAGGAGAAGAAATAATAAAAATTAGCAAAATTCCTTTTCGATTAAATAAAACACTAATTACAGAACATACTACAAACTACAAACTACAGAACTACAAACTATTAAGTTAAGCCGAATATTCATGGAAAAAAACTCATGCTGTGTATTTGGTGGGATCAGCTTGGTGTCGTGTATTATGAATTGCTCAAACGAAGCGAAACTATTACTGGAGCTCTCTACCGAACACAATTGATGAGATTGAGTCGGGCACTTAAGGAAAAACGCGCCCATTACTACTCCAGACACGACAAAATTATTCTTTTACACGATAATGCTCGTCCACATGTTGCGGCGCCGGTAAAAACATACTTGGAAACACTCAACTGGGAAGTTTTACCCCACCCGCCGTATTCACCAGACTTAGCCCCTTCTGATTATCACCTGTTCCGGTCGATGGCACATGGTCTGTCTGAGCAGCGCTTCACATCATATGAAGACACCAAAAATTGGGTAGATTTGTGGATAGCGTCAAAAGATGAAGAGTTTTTTCGACGGGGTATCCGAATGTTGCCAGAAAGATGGGGAAAAGTAGTGGCAAATGATGGAAAATACTTTGAATAAAACGTAATGTACTGTTCCTTCACAATAAATTCCTAACTTTTTATAAAAAACCGAGGAAACTTATTTGTAAACCTAATAGTTTTAAATTACCTACAAAACTCATTAAAACAAACAAATTCAATTCTATAACAAGAGTTGATAAACCATATAAACATATTAAAAGCGAAGTAAAACAAAAAGAACCAACTGCTAACCATTTCATTCACTACTTTGGTAATAAACTGTTTAAAATCAACAACGACAACAAACGACAACTAAGCAATCCTGGAGACACCAAATCATCATCATTAAAATAGACAAAACAAATTTCTAAATAAAATAAAAAAAAAAAAATATAAAAGAAGAGGGAAAATCTAAAAAGCCACTAAAACCGTGAAAACAAAGAAAATAAAAAGAAACTACTTAAGGAAAAGGAAAACAAATGAGAAAAGAGATTTGTTGATTTCAATTACAATAAGTTAGAAAATAACCAATAAACAATAAACACTTGTTGCGGGACAATTTTTTTTTTATTATTCAAGTTCAATTTTCTTTTTACAATAAATAAATTTCACAACAGGAACGCCCGCTGTCTTTTTGCGCCATACTCCTAGAACAGCTTGTACTACAGGTGGCCCAGCAGCTCCTCGAAGCACGGGAATAGTTCGGGGACCTCAGGATCACTGAGGCGAAGGGAATATAACAGATAAAGGATTACCATGATTTTTTCGGGGGTGGGATCCGCATCGAAGTTCTCCATTAGCGGCTGGATCACGCCACCCAAATCTTCCCAGTCCCAATGCCGTGCCTGAATGTGCTCCATCAATGACGTAACGTACAAGCCCGCGGGAAGGTATATTGATTAATGGGATACATTTTCAAAAATTGAATTGAAATTGAAAATTTAAGTTATTGCAGAAGTACAAATTAAATTAACGTAAAAGATTAACGCAACATAGCTCGCAGAACAATGAATGAACGTTGACTGAATAATTAGAGTCCAAGGGAACTTCGTGAATCCATACATTTCTTTAAAAAAAAAAAAAAAAAACCCAAAGGGGGGGACAGAACGCTTTAAAATTAAGTAAAATCAGCATTACTCGCGAAAACATCCGTAGGAAATGCAAAACAGCGGATTAGCGAAATACACTCTACATAAAATAAGTATGCTCAGTGAAAATTAGCTGAAATCAGCTGAAAATTAGTATTAAAATTGAAAAGAATAGTAATATATTAATAAGTAGTCCTAAATAGGAGTATAAACAACCTAAAAATAGTAAACATTTGTAATTTCACATAAATATTAGCTTCCAACGACGCGATCAACACTCATCATGTGTTGTATGTCGCGATCGCAATTTCCAGTCAAGCTTTCTATTTTATATTTTTGAAAGCCAAACCAGCAACCACCGCACTTTGCTTGGTAGCCAAAAGCTTTAGTCAAGCTTTGGCGAGTCGAGTCAGCAACCAGAGCGTTTGCATTGGTATGGATCGTGGAATCTAGCGCTAGATCGTGGAAATTATGCTGAAATCAGCTGAAAATTAGTATTAAAATTGAAAAGAATAGTAATATGTTAATAAGTAGTCCTAAATAGGAGTATAAACAACCTAAAAATAGTAAACATTTGTAATTTCACATAAATATTAGCTTCCAACGACGCGATCAACACTCATCATCTGTTGTATGTCGCGATCGCAATTTCCAGTCAAGCTTTCTATTTTATATTTTTGAATGCCAAACCAGCAACCACCGCACTTTGCTTGGTAGCCAAAGGCTTTAGTCAAGCTTTGGCGAGTCGAGTCAGCAACCAGAGCGTTTGCATCGGTATGGATCGTGGAAGCTAGCGCTCGGTAGCGAGTTTCCAAACCATAAAAATCATAGCTCTTTGCAGTGACCATAAAACGCTTGTTTGGAGGAAATAATAAAAAGGATCCAAAACCAAGCGCGGAAGAATTAAATTGGGAGCGATTTAATTCTGCCGATATTGATATTTCGCAATATAAAAAATTGCGAAATACTAAAATCACAGAATAAGGGAAATTGCGACACGCGCCAACAGCGACCCACTTTGGTTCGGTCGACGGGTGCGTCGGCCAAGCCAAAGTGGAAACAAGAAACAGATACCAAAGAGACTCTGAAAATTATATCCAAACGACGAGGTCGTCTTCCGTCTACTCGCGTATAAAGCCGCGAGTTAGGATTCAAAATTAGTTAAACTTTAAATTAGTTAAAACAACAATTTAAGAATAGAATTAGTGTTTTGGTGAATAAAAAGAGAATATACTAAATAAAATACAAGGGAAATTGAATACTAAACAACAACAAGGAGTTTTACTGGTTGTCCCGAGGACAACTGAAGAAGAAGAAGAACACCACTAAAATAGTTATAACATTTTGGCGTAGCCGGTTTTTCGAGCCGAAGATCGCTCGAAGGAGGAAGTAACAAGTAAGTAAAAATAAAATATAACATTTTGGATATATGTATATTAAGGAACTGAAGCAGTTAGGAAGTTATAGGTGACAGTGAAAAACATTCACTTTGTAAGAAAGTAAAACAATAAGTAGATATGAAGTTGCCAGGATATTTTAAAAAGTGAAATAATAATGTTAGGAATAATTTAAAATCGAAAGTATGGGAGTGACCAAAGAAACTTAAAATTCAACTTTAAATTAGCTTACATATAGTGAATAGCTTAAATAGTGAACAACGAAATTCAATTTAAACTAAATAATTGAAATATATATAACACAAAAAATTTAAGTGGAAAGTAATTATAACATTTTGGCTATTATGGCTTATAGCATTTTAAGAAAGTGAAAGAAAAAAAAAATATGTGAACAAAACACAAGGAAACGTGTAGTACGGAAACTGTGAAGTCGGTGACAAATAAAAGAAAAGTAATAGTAGGATATATCACAGTGAAAAAACATGAGTAAAATTAGAATAATTTAAATTAAAATAGATTGAAGTATGTTAATACTTCATAATTGATATAAATAATAATTGATTTAAACTAATTAAGTTGTTAATTTATTTAACAACATTTTAATTTTCAGCGTTGGCAGTCGGTTCAAGTTCCGAATGCCAACAAATCAGCATACATCCTAGTGAAAGGTACTGGTTCATGTGCTAGTTATCTTTCGTTAATGCCAGTAATCAACAGCAACGACATAACGTCGCCAACATTAACTAATGACAAGTTTTTGCGATTTTTTTTTATTTTTACGATACTGGTTACTGTGAGTAGCAAATTGGCGAAATTCAGAATAATTTTACTAACTTAAATAGATTCTATTTAAAATGGTAAAATTCAAATGATAAATGCAAATTGTTAAAACAGGAAACCAATCCAGACTAAAATGAAACGCATACAGTAACGGTTTAGTTGTATAGTTTCGGGTGTGTCTTAGACCTTTGTCTTCAAATTACACTGTTTAACATGTAATTTGATTTCAAAGTCGCACATTTTAAGTTGATTAATTAGTAATTAATTTTATCAGTTTATTCGAGTTCAAGTCGCACATTTTTTTTGTAACTAATACGTCATACGTTCGCAAACGTATGAGATTTCAAAAAAAAAGGGTAATAATCGGGATTACAATAAATTAAAACATTAAATAGAATTTTTTTTTGGTTATTTTTAAAACAAAAACCAAAATTAAAAGTTAAACATTTAAGGTAATGCGCTTAGAGACTTCATATTGGTTGAAGAATCAAAGAAAAATTAGAATCATTGTTTCACTAACAAGCAATTAAAATTGCTTGCTGATAAAAACAATCAAAGATAGAAAGCACTTAACTGAGAAAGAACTCAAACGAGCTCACTAGGTTAATCGTCCGAATTCGAAATTGTGAGGTCTTAAATTACCTCAGCGAAGTAGCGAAAATTTTGACGCTTCGTCTCTGCTTGAAAGAAAGCAGAATAGCGCAGTCACGAAAATTTTGACGCCTTGGCTCTGCTTGAAACAAAGCAGTAGCGGACGTCAGCGTACAGACTAATAAACAGATGTACAGGGAATGTTTACTGCACGCTCGATAAACGAAGCGAGCAAGAAAGCTAAGCCGTTTAAAGAAATTAAATCTTCATATGAAAATTTTAATTATCTCGCATTAAAAAGTACTACGACTTGTATACAAAATTAAACGTGTCATAAAACGATGGAACGTTAAGTAACGGCGCTAAGTAATCGTTTTACAACATTTTTCACCAAACATTTTAAAATAAATTTAAATTTATATCATTAGGAAAAATTTATGTATACTCTTACATAGGTAAATTGTAAACATTGGGAAAAATAAAACCCCATTAAACTATATGTCGTTCGTTTAATTAATGGCCGAGTCATTACAGGAGCAAGCTTACTTAGAATTAGATAGGACTCATAAAGAACTGAAACGCCAGTTGGGGGAGTTTATATCTAAATATTGGGCAAGGGACTGTAGGCAACAAAGTAAACTTAGAATTGATAAAGTCTAGAGTAGGGGAGCTAGGAGAACTTACAAGTGTAGAAAGAGCAGACGCAGTAGTAGAGGAATTGCTTACATTCCTAAACCAGATAATAGAGAATAAGACAGAAGATTCCAAGACATGGGAAGCAGAATTTAACGCACTGAAGAATAGGTACGATAATTATTTAGTAGATAAAGTATTTCAGGAGGATATACTAAGGAACGTAGAGGGCGAGAACATAAAACTAAGAGAATTATTAGAGAAAAAGGGAATAACCGAGGAAACGTTGAATAGAACACTAAAATAGGGATTTTCACAGAAATCAAGAGAAGACTGTAGTTCTTTAGAAGAAGCGCACAAAAGAATCCAAGAATTGAAAGAGGAAAACAGACGGCTACAACTAGAAATAGAATTAGCTAACGATCAGACGCTATACCATAAGGAACCTACCCCTGCTATAGTCAGCCCGAAGGGGTATAACTCTATTTCATTCCCTATATTTAAGCAACCAGGGGCAGATCAAACCAAAATGGGTATAGGAGAGATAGCTAAGATTACGAATAGGCTGGTACCGCTCTTTTCGGGAACGCAGTCGCCAGACTTACGCGGCGAAGTGTATAAATTCATACAAGGGTGCGAATTAGCCACAAGGGAAGTAGGTACAAAAAATAGTCAGGACTACATAGACTGCATTAAGCAGAGGTTGCATGCGGATGCCTATGATTTGGTGAGGTCAGAACGCTTCAATAACCTCGAGGAAATCTACATCACAATAAAAAGGGCATATTTACCTAAAATCATATAATTGCTTAATGAAGATATAAGACAGTTTGCACGAAGCCTAAACGCGCTAAGAACACAGGCAATAGAGATAATTCGAACGGATTACAACGGAGATGGAGATAGGGCACTATTAAGTATGCTGGAAGGGGTCGTAGAGAAAGCATTTAAAACAGGATTAAAGGACGCCGCATTGAGAATTTTTATGCTCAACGTGACGAAGAAAAAAGTGGAAGAAATGGTAGAATTGGCCCTAAAGGCACTTGAAGCCATACACAGCAGCTCCCTCCACACAGACCAGTTAAACATTAACATGAATGCACCAGTTATGGCCACCATGCCGCAAAACATACAGGAGGAGGAGCTTTAGGAGGAAAAACAGTAAGGCAACCAACCACGATACACGATACTCCACAAGGAGCGGCAGAGAGAATAATCTGCTCTTTTTGCAACAAGCGAGGTCATACTAGAGATGATTGCTTAACTCGGAAGAACACACCATATTGCAACAAGTGTTCAAAATATGGACCCGAGCCAAACTGGAGGTGTGACCAAAAAGGAGGCCAGAATAATGTGGCAAGGAACACATATCAAGGGACTAATTTTCGAAATCAAGGAAGTCAGCAAGGGAATCCAATCCAGCCAAATAGACAATCAAACCAAATACAACAAAACTGGCAGCCAAATCAAACCCAACAAAATTGGAATCAGAACCAATTTCAACAGAACGGGAATCAAGGAAGGTCAATAAACCCTAATCCTAATACACTTAACGGCTTGCAGAGGAATCAGACTCCTATAAACCCGCCGAACAGAGCGAACCAAACTATATGTCATTGGTGTAACAAACCAGGACATATGATAAAAAATTGCGAGGCAAAAAGGAATTGGGAATCGTTTCAAAGTAATCGTGCAATGAAATCAAATGAAAGCAATGAAAACTTAAAAGAGGCATCTAAGACGATGGACTTGAAGAACAAAGCAGTATGGGTCCTAGAAGACAATCTCGATATCTATAAAATGGCAACGGTCAGAGCATTCCGAGGCGCACTGGGTCTCATAATAGCAGTAAGAATTCCGTTACCTGAAGAGGAGCGATTTAATATATTGAAAGCATATGCCATTCCCGTATTTCTAAATGATAAGTGGGATATAACGACGCAAGTGACGTATGACTACTTAGCAGAGTCTAAATTGCAATGGAGATTTATCGGTATGTCACAAGATGATCTCAATGAATGCCAGTCACTACCGAACACCAAAGAAATTGGCAACCAAGAATTAATTAGGGTTTGCAAAACACATGGGAAGTCATTAACGGGAAACAGCAGAGTATGTGAGTATACGCTACTACATCACAATAATTTGGACAAAGAGGTCTGCAAACAAGTAGCTATACCAGCGAGCGAAGGGTCAATGACAAAATTAAACGCACCAAATGCATGGTTGTACAGTCTCCGGATGAAGCAATGTTTCGATATCCAGTGTGGGAATAGCACCACCACGGCCACAATAGCAGCATTCGGTCGCATGGAAATCAAAGAAAAGTGCGAAGTCCATGGAAAAGAAATAATTTTACATTTCGAAGACAACGCCCAATCCACAATAGGGGGGGGTACATAAAACACAGAATCACACAATACGGATCAACGCCCTCCGCGGGAACTGGTCAGACACTATTAAAGCAGATTTTTCGGAATACAGACTAAAACCTGTCAAATTAACAGGGAATATGGAGGTAAGGGAGACATTAGCGGCAGGAGGCAAGATGATCGAAGAGCTGAAGAGGGAGATCAAACAAGAGCAGAATATAAACAAATTAAGTAACAAACAAACACTGGTTGAAACTACGGGTGTCATTGGAACAGGAACACTCCTGACTTTGATAGGGGCAGCGGTAATACTACGGTGGTATAGAAGCAGGAAGAACCACGTAGAAAATAACCGCAGTATACCACAGCAAAGATTTGCAACGCCAATACAGTCAATATCACTGCCAATACAACAATTAAACATACCGCCGTTTGATCCCCAAAACCACCAAAACAAGTAGCACAAGACATACAGCATGTAAGCATTTATGAGCAACCAATCGAAGCGCACATCTTCGGGGCGCACGTATAAAATTAGAGAAAAACAAAAAACAAAAAAAAAGGAGAAGAAATAATAAGAATAGCAAAATTCCTTTTCGATTAAATAAAATACTAATTACAGAACATACAAACCTTAATCTAAATTGCAACTAAAACTACAAACTAGTTTTAAATTACCTACAAACGAAAATAAAAAGAAACTACTTCAAAGTATAATCATCAAGATATATAATAAATTTCCACCGTTAGTAGACTGTAACTAACAATTAATCCAACCTACAGGAATTTCAAATTCAGGAAGAAAACACAAAAACGCGAAAAAAACCTCCTTTTCTTTGCAAAATATAAAGTTGTCGGTAGAAAAACTAAAAACCAAACTCCAACGACCAATGGATAAACACTTGTTTTGCGGGACAATTTTTTTTTTATTAATAAAGGCTAATTTTTTTTTTATCTTTACAATACATAAATTTCACAACAGGAACGCCCGCTGTCTTGTTGTGCCATACTCCTAGAACAGCTGGTAGCCCAGCAGCTCCTACAGGTGGCCCAGCAGCTCCTCGAAGCACGGGAATAATTGGGGTACCTCAGGATCAGTGCGGCGAAGTGCATACAGCAGATAAAGGATCACCCTGATTTTATGGTGAGTGGGATCCGCGTCGAAATTCTCCATTAGCGCCTGCATCACGCCACCCAAATCCTCCCAGTCCCAAAGCTGTGCCCGAATGTACTCCATCAAGGACGTAACATACAAGCCCAGCGGGAAGATATAATGGTTAAGAGGATACATTTCCAAGAAAAAAAAAAAAAAAATTTAATTGAAATTGCAAATTTAAGTTATTGAAGAAGTGCAAATTAAATTGACATAAAAGATTAACGCGACACAGCTCGCAGAATAATGAATGAACGTTGACTGAATAATTAAAGTCCAAAGGAACTTCGCGAATCCATACGACATTTCCGTGAGAAAAAAAAAAAAGAAACAACAAAAAAAAACCCAAAGGGGGGTGGACAGAACGCTTTAAAATTAACTAAAATCAGCATTACTCCCGAAAACATCCGCAGGAAATGCAAAACAGCGGATATTAGCAAATTACACCCTACATAAAATAAGTATGCTCACATACACGGTCAGGTCGTTGGGTCTTTTCTAGATCATTCCGCTTTAGATCATTTGAAGCATAAACCGACGTACACAATCTTCGAATTAATAACCGGTAATTGTTAAATAACTGTTACGTTTATTCACAGTTTACTACCACTACATTTGCAATTCGTAAAATAATGAATGCAGATGTAGAAGATATGCCTGAAGATTTAGTTCATGCATAAAACAGACACGCACTCCCTTTATAAAACAAATTCGCACCCATGTAGAAATTAAGATGAAGACAGTAATTAGAACTAGTATTAATACCAATTTAAAATTAGAAAAAAAAAAAAAAAACTCTTGGTTCCCATAATTGATAATTTCTGTTCGATTACTAATTAAGTATATTACTGCTAAATGTAGGGCATTGACAAACATATGTCAAAGTAAGAGTAATAAGAAAATGTAGCGATTAATGCACGCACTGCAAAAATGCAGATTCAAGTTAAACAACTGAACACGAGCAGAATGCAGTGTCAGTTTTAAAACAGCTAATGAAAAAAAAGAGAGAAAGAAAAAGAATAAAACACCAAAGGTGAATAACTTTAAAATAACCAAGAGAAAAGGAAAAATAAAATACACAAACAATAAAAACATTGTTATAAATATACATACATATATACAAAATTTTAAAGCACATTGACAAATACGAATATACACATATACATATATAAATTTAAAATAGAATATTTCCATATAATCAAAAATGAAGCCAAATAAAACTAATATTAATAATGAAATAAAGGCTTAAGAGAAAACAAACATTTTTTTTTATACAATTAAAAGAGAAAAATACGTAATCATAAGAACAATATCAGAATATATATATATAATATCTTACATAAAAAGTAAAGAGATAAGATAAGTAAAATACTTGTACACATTTTTATTGAAATAATTTTTAATATAATATTTATAGAAAAAAGCGTAACAAACTCTATTCAACTAGAATAACATAAACATTTATATTGCAGTAGGATAAAGATAAAATATTTCTAATTGAATTAAAATAAATACAATTTACGTACAATTTACATAGCACAACTACATAATAACAATTTAAATCATTCGTAATTGTAAACAAAGTTTAATTAGCTTAAAAATATACTGTAGGAACAAAAGAAAAATAAACATGAAAAATTATATGTAATATTTTATGTAATATGTATATAAAAGAAGAATCCAGCATGCAGAGAACCGAACAGCAATCCAAATGTACACCCGTTACAGCAGAACAAACCACGCACTCATAGACCAACGACACACAACAGGTAGACGAAGAATCGCCCGAACAAATCGAAGAGGGAAGGGTAGCTGTACCAAACAGCTGATCAGGTCAACAAAGACAACCAGCAACAACCTTAAATCTGGAAAAAACGGTCTGGAAACCATGACAACAACATAACCAGATAGAAGTCTCGAGAAGAAAGTTCATCAGCAGATACAAATCACTTGTCGCTGAATAGCGAAATCATCATGAATGATGAACTCATGATGGTAGCCTAGCTGCATATCTACCCATGACAGCTCTACTTTGAGTCCTGCGAGTGAATCGCGTGCTGCCACGTCGAAGAAGAATCTACGGTCAGGCAAAGTTTCGCCTAAGACAACTTAAGTTATCGCATCATCGATTGGCGACGACGGTGATATACCACAAAGTAAACAAACGAGAAGCAGCAAAGGGTTCGCCAGTTCAACCTACTGCGGCCTACTCTTACCTAATACAGAGCCCCTTACAACAACAGTCAAAAATAAAATAAAACATAACCAGAATAGTCAGAACGAGAGCATCAGCAATCAGCTTATGTACAAATGCTGATTTTGCAAAATCTGAACCATCAAAAGCTCAAGCGAACAACAATTGATCACAATTGTGGGACAGCCGATCCTACCAACATCAAAAACCATCACCAACGACATCGATTCTACCAACAACATTACTACAACAACTACAACTAAGTCAGCTACCCAGCAGCAGCATTCCTACATAACACTAGAGAAGAAGATATTGATACAACGGGGTGTACATCAACAGTAGCAGCAACGCCGACTTCACCATGTACATTCACAGTAACGTCGAATCCAACATCACCTTCGACACCATCGTCAATATGTACATCGACAGTAGCATTAACGTCGACATCAACTTTTATATCAACGTCGACGGCATCATCAACTCATACACAAGTGACATCGAAAGAGCGCAGCTACCGTTTGCATGATATTTGTATACAATCAGTTGCATTATTATTGTAATTATTATGATTGTAATTATTAATTAATTGTATTATTATATTAGCTAATATCACCTAATTATATTAATTACATAATTCATAAGACATTCGAAAAAAAAGAGATAAACATAAATAGACAATAGCATAGCCATAAGACAAATAAACCACCAACAAAAAAATAAATGTACAAGAAAAATTTAATATCGTTTTATACGATACCAAATTTTTCTTCCCCTAGGGTGGAGGGATGTTGTATGTCGCAATCGTAATTTCCATCCAAGCTTTCATTAAAGTAAGCTTGAAAGCCAAGTCTGCAACCGCAGCGCTCTGTTGCCAGAAGCTTTAGTCAAGTTTTGGAAAACCAAGCCAACAACCATAGCGTTTAGCATTGGTATGGATCGTGGAAGCTAGCGCTCAGTAGCGAGCTTCCAAACCATAAAAATCATAGCTCTTTGCAGTGACCATAAAACGCTTGGTTGGAGGAAATAATAAAAAAGATCCAAAACCAAACGCGGAAGAATTAAATTGGGAACGATTTAATTCTGCCGATATTGGTATTGCGAAATATAAAAATTGCGAAATACTAAAATCACGGAATAAGGGAAATTGCGACACGCGCCAACGCGACGGTTGCGTCAACCAAGCCAACGTGGAAACAAGCAAAAGATTCGAACGGAGTCTTGTGAAAAACCCTGTTATGAATCAGCGACGTGATTAAAACAAAAAGACAACGTGCCAAATTGTTTGCTTTATTCTTCACAAAAATCGTTTGCTTACACCTAAAGCGTGGTCTTTCTAGATTTCTAAAGAATATTATGTATACTAAAAAATGCAATCAAAACGTCAAAGACAAAAAACAGCATTGCCAACCTAGCGGGAATAAAAGGTTGAGCGAGCTGCCACCTGGGGTAAACTTCTTAACATTCCGGCCACTTCGTCCACTCTTGCGACGAAATGAATTTTGTATGTTGCTAAGATTATACCGCCGGCCACCGTAGACCCGGTTTTAGCCTTCGATTGGCAAAACTGCTAGCTTCGACACCGCTCGTTTGATAATAGATGTTTGAGTACGTATCGTGGCAACTCTTACTCGCTCATCTTCTCCTGGATGAACCTCGATTACTCTGCCCAGTGCCCATTGATTCGGCGGAGCCCGTTCATCCAGCAATAGTACAAGCGCACCGGTTTTTACATTGTTGGTTGCTCGTTGCCATTTTCGCCTTATTTGCAACTCTCGCAAATATTCACAACTCCATCTTCTCCAAAAGTCTTGATGCATCTGTTGAAGTTGCTTCCATCTCTTGAGGCGGTTCGTGCTTATATCCACCAGAGATGGCTCAGGCGGCGTAATTAAAGACCTACCCACTAAGAAATGACCTGGTGTAAGGGCCGTCAGATCACTAGGGTCATCCGAGAGTGGCGACAGCGGCCTCGAATTTAACACCGCTTCCACTTGTTTGAGGATCGTGTAAAATTCTTCAAACGTAAGCTTGGCCTCGCCGATGATCCGCTTGAGATGATGCTTCATGCTCTTGATACCTACCTCCCATATACCTCCGAAATTCGGAGCTCCAGGTGGAATAAAATGCCAAGTGACGCCGCGACAGGCTTCTATCCTTGCTGCGTCATACACATGCTGTCGATAACTCGCATACTCGTCTTTGAGAACTTTATTCGCACCTACGAAGGTAGTAGCGTTATCGCTGTAGATATCAGAAGAGTACCCGCGCTGAGCAAAGAACCTTCGTAGTGCTGCCAGAAATGCATCGGTTGTCAGGTCACTGACCAACTCGAGGTGAACAGCTCGTGTGCTGAAGCATACAAAGAGTGCGACGTATCCCTTAGATGCATGATGTCCTCGACCCTTTGTCGTCCGTGTCCAGTAAGGGCCTCCATAGTCCAACCCACAGTGGGTAAAAGCGCTGGTCGCAGTAACCCGGTGAGTTGGTAAATTTCCCATGATTTGCTTTGAACTGCTGCATCTTTGGCGATAGCAAATGACACATCGATTAATGAATTTTCTCACGGTCGACCGCCCATCAATCAACCAGTAGCGTCTACGAATAAAATTAAGCGTTGCTTGTACGCCTCCATGTAGAGTACATTCGTGGGCTTGAGCAATTAACAAACTACATAACGGGTTATCCTTTGGTAAGATTATCGGGATATGCTCAGCGAGTGGCAAAGACGCATTCATAAGTCGTCCTTTGAGTCGAACTAATCCATTGTCGTCCATAATTGGGTTTAATTTGAGCAACTTACTCTTTACACTAATCGGCTTGCTGCGACCTTAACAAAAAATCTCATTAGCAAAGTAAATATTTTGAATATACCTGATCCAAAAATTCAACGCCTTCTCTCGTTCTTTTGAAGTAATGTACGATGTCTGTTCATGGAGAGTCTTTCGCTTTGCTGCAATAAATCTATAACACCACGATGTTTCTGCTAACAACTTGTTTATGCTGGAAAATCTCAAGAGCAGCTCTTCTGCTAGTGTTGGCTCTACAACAGCTGTTGCTGTGAGTGTTACTGCTGGTTCCTGGTCGCCGTTAACAGGCGTTATGATGCATTGATTGGTCCATTGTTCTTCTGCTTCATACTGCCATGGTGGTCCTTCCCACCATAGTTTTGAATCTGCTAACTCTGATGGGAAAATTCCTCGGGACGCGACGTCAGCAGGATTCACTTCAGTGGATACGTACGCCCAACTATCGACACAGGTCAACTCTTGAATTTTTGTCACCCGATTGCTAATATATTGTTTATGTGTGCCCGGCCTCGATCGAATCCATCTGAGGGTTGTTTTTGAATCTGACCAGTAATGAATTCGTCTCATCGGTAATTTGCATGTTTTACCGATTTTAGCTGATAATTTAGCCGCCAGAAGCGCTGCATTCAACTCCAGGCATGGCACAGTTATTTTTTTCAGTGGGGCCACCCGTGTCTTCGCCATAAGCATTGACACCTTCACGGCACCTTGTGGTTGTTGACTTCGCAGGTATGCTACCGCGGCGTAAGCTTCCGTGGATGCATCCGCGAATACATGTAGTTGGTGAGTATCTGGGACTGGCCCCAAACCCACCCATCGTGCAATTCTTATATGGTTGATCTGATTCAGCTCGCTTCTAAATCTCAACCATTCGTGATGAAGTTTTACCGGCAATGGATCGTCCCAACCGCATCCTGCCAACCATAATTTTTGGCACATAATTTTGCCCGTAACGACTACTGGCGCTAGGAATCCCGGCTGATCATATATTTTAGCGACGTCCGACAGTTGTTGTCGCTTAGTTATTTGTCCAAATAACGGAGACACATGCACCTTATAGGCGAGACTGTCCGAGTCGCAACACCAATATAGACCAAGCGCCTTTGTTTCTTTGTCTAAAACTACATTGCAAACATTATCGTTGTTCGTATCCGAAAGGTTTACCTGACGCATAAAGGTGGTCGAATTCGATATCCATTTTCGAAGATTGAAGCCACCACTTCGCAATAACTCTTGCAACTGGCGTTTTAGTTCAACTGCTTCTTCAACCGTGTCAGCTCCATGCAAACAGTCATCCATGTAGAATGCTTCCTTCAGAACTTCTGCAGCTTCTGGGTAATTGCTTGCTTCGTCCGTGGCCAGGGTATGCAGGACTTTTATTGTCAAGTAAGGTGAACAATTTAGCCCATATGTGACAGTACGTAGTCGAAATATAGCCGCTTTGTCGTGAGTGTTATGCCAAATTATGCGTTGCAAATCACAATCATCACTATGTACTAAAATTTGCCGATAGCACTTCTCAATATCAGCCATGAAAGCCACTCGGTGGAACCGCCAGTTCAGAACAATTGCACACAACTCGTTTTGAAGTTTGGTACCTACGTGCAGACAATCATTCAAAGACACACCTGCTCCGAATTTCCTTGCTGCATTAAACACCGTTCTAAGTTTTGTTGTAGAGCTCGATTCCTTGTACACTCCATGATGTGGTATATAGCAGACCTTAGTCGGCTCCTTATCGTCCAATACATGTTCCATATGACCAAGACTTAAATATTCCGCCATAAACTCTTCATACAACTCCTTGATTACAGGACTCCTTGACAGGACTCTACAGGACATTACAGGACTCTACAGGATTACAGGAACTCCTTGATAGCGTCCGCAACTGAGACGCTTTATAGTTTGTTTGAAAAAGTCCTCACAATATATCTCGTCTTGTGTCATCTGTGATGGCAGCTCAGCGTCGTCTTGTTCGTTAAATTTCCACAGTTGTTGGACGAGCTCGCTTAGCTCGATTGCAGTTTTGGCACAAACTGTAGTATACAGGTGTACGGAAGACACGTCGGCTGCCTGTCCACAAATAACCCATCCTAGATATGTGTTCTGAGCTGCCGCCAAGTAAGTCGACGACTGTTTAACTTCTCCTAGCAATAGCCGACCGTAAAGATCGGCACCGATGATAACGTCAATGGCTCCTGGCTCGTAGAACTTCGGGTCCGCTAAGCTGAGACCTAAGAATTCGGAGAACGAGTTCGGGTCGACGTTATGTCGGGGCAGTAGATGACCCATACGTAACAGCACAAGCGCAGAACAGTCAAAAACGAAATCCGGTTCCGTCCGTGACAACCCGATGAATTCTACGAGTCCTGATGATAGCCCAACCTGGGTGCCTCCCACTCCAAGTACGGGTACCTTAACGCGCTTTTTCCGTAAGCGGAGCTGTTGTACACAGAATTCACTAATAAACGATGCTTGCGAGCCGCTGTCTAGTAGCGCTCGTAGATGTAGAATATGGCCATCAGGTGACCTTACGCCAATTATCGCAGTGGCGAGCAAAACCGCTGTGCTGGTTGATCTCTCATGATGATTGGTTATATTTGACTGATTCACGCGCGATTGCAGTACTACCGGCCCATTGGTCGGCGCTGCGCTGCTATCATGCAGTAACGTATGATGACTTTGCATACATTTTTGACATTTGTATTCAGATTTACAATCTCTAGCCTTATGGTCAGCTTTGAGGCAATTCATACACCGTTTGCTTTTTAACACAAACGCCCGTTTTTCATCAGGGGACATTACGCGAAATTGTGGACAGTACATCAGCGAGTGCTTCTCGTTACATCTGGGGCACCGCCCAATAGTCATGTGATGATTTCGCACACCTTGCGCCTTGCCAAAATTGTCTTTTATTTTATTCTTCTGGCTCGTTGACGACGCACAGTGGCCGGTTTTTCAACTTAGCGGCCAAAAGTCACTTTTTTCAATGTCACCGATTTCAAAATGGGTTAGGTCATATGAAAGTAGAAATCTGAGAACCTAGGGAGCCAAAAAATTACAGCTTTCTCTTGATTATTTCATTAGTAACTATGCAATAAAAAACAGCACTTTTTATTTTCAACTAAAATAAATACATTTTTTCAACTTTTCACAGATTTAGATATCCATATCTCTGTCAATATTTCAGATATTAAGTTCCGGTTTTTTTTATTAAATTCTTGGATATATTCATTGTCAAATGTTGTTACAATTGAGTAAAACTGTGGTATAGTTATTACGTAACAAGAATTCCAGAAATGCTCCAATTTTGGTTAAATTTCGTCGTATTTTGGAGCAGGACTTTTGCGCTCCAAAGTGCTCCAAAACAAATTTTACACCATTGTAAAGCTGAAAGTTTCCTCTAAAAGCCCATACCAATCCCATTATATGAGTCAAAGTCACACACTGCAAACGTTTTTAACATGTTTTCCGTTATTTTTTTTTTTGTTAGTGTTATACTTTTCTTTCAAATTATATGTATATTTGCACTAATTAGGTTTTTCTAATTATCAGGTAATTAGCTCTTATTACATATGTACTGTAAATGTACCTGTCCTAATATATTTTACCTGTAAAATGGAAAATTTAGGCACATAAAAATTTCTTATAAATGGGTATCAGGTAAGTATTACATGTGCATATGTAAAAAACCCGTGACGGAAAGAGTATTTAAAGAGTTGCGTTCATCGAGTTTCCATATTCTTGGCAAAAACATGGCTAAGTTCACATATAAAAATTTGGCAGATATTTACTTCTTACGAAAAGACGACAAAGATGTTACTTCGCATATTCTAAGTGATCCTTTTTTTTGACTCATGCGATCAAGAAGAGACATATAAAAAGAAAATATCTAACTTTTTATCGCATTTAAAAAAACGTTACACAGATGTGAATCGAAATAAGGAAAAACTGTACCAACGCAACACAGAATGGATGAAATCTGAGCTCGTTTTTGAAAAAGAAACCATGACTGATAATGGCAGCGAAGGAAAGGGTCGACCAAGGAAATCGATGGACGAATGCAGTGAACGATCTAGAAGGCGTAAACTTGGCGACATCAATGACGAAATATCTCATGAGAATATACAAAATGCATTCCTTCATCAAGTAGGTCCATCAAGAAATAAAAAGGACAAGATAGAAGTAATTGAGAAAATGATGAAAGCGAGCCCCAGACGCGTCAAAAGGGTACTGAGCAGTGTTCCAACTCCGACTGATGAAAAGAAGTTTACTCCTGAGGAAGCATTTGCACTATTTTTGGATTTGAAATTAACAAAAAACCAATACAAAGAATTACGCAAACGAACTAATGCAAAGAAATGCAACGTGTTTCCATGACGAGATAATTTCAATTAAAACGGAGTGTCTACCCTCAAAAAAAGCAATTGAAATTACTGCAAGTTCAGCAGAGGTGAAATTACAAGATCTTCTAGAACACACTGCGAACAGATTATTGCTTTCATTGGAAGAGACTTATGTGAAAAGTATTGGTGATTGCAACGTTACCCTCCTTTGTAAGTGGGGATGTGACGGATCATCTGGCCAGAAGCAGTATAAACAATTTAATGCAGATAATTCAGCAGACAACAATTTATTCATGATATCATTCGTTCCTTTGCGATTAAGGAGGAATAGCACTGAGGCTGAACCGTCAATCGAAAAATATGTACCGATTGATATATGGAAGAATGGGACACCTTCATCGACAAAATATTGTAGACCAATTAAATTTGCATTCAAAAAGGAGACTAAAGATGTGATTAATAAAATTAGGAGGCAAATTGATGAACTTCAGCCGCTGCTATTTGAGTATCATGGCCATATTATTGAAATAGATTTCAAACTTCTGCTGACCATGATTGATGGAAAAGTCGGACAAGCCTTAACTGATACTAAGGCATCTTCTAGCTGTATTATATGCCATCAAACCGCGAGTACACTAAGTCAAGCACCAGCAGATGCCAATTATTCTGAAGAGGCATACGAATTCGGATTGTCGCCTCTTCACACTAGAATTCGTTTCATGGAACATATACTCAAATTGGGCTATGATTTAGAATTCGGAGCAACAGGAACGGTTAGACAAAATGCAGTGAATATGGAGAAACGGAAGCTGAAAAAAAGCCAAATACAGGAACAATATCGTGAAATAGGGCTAATAATTGACCAGCCAAAACAAGGAGAGGGAAATACGAATGATGGAAACACCGCTAGAAGATTTTTCTCAGATCCTGAGACGGCAGCTTTCATTACAGGAGTGGACGTTGAATTAATTAAGCGATTCAAAATTATAATAGAAGTTATAGCATGCAGCAGGATGATTGATGCCAAAAAATTTGGTGAATATGCAAAGAAAACCGCAGAAATTTACAACGAAAAATATCCCTGGAGGAATATGCCATCAACAATTCATAAAATTCTTTATCATGGCGAGCAAATTATTGAAAATAGTCTACTTCCACTTGGTGATCTGTCTGAAGAAGCACAAGAAAAAAGAAACAAGGATTACAGATTCTTTCGTGAACACAACACAAGCTAATCAGCTAAGCGATCACAAGCAATCAGCTAATGATCGACATGACAACAGCACGTGTTTTCAAACAAAAGCTAAAATCTTTAATGGATTTTATAGTAAAATACAACTTATTTAGTGAAACGCGATGCTGGGTGTATTCAATGGAAAGGCAGAAACGTGGATTGCCACATGCCCATATTTTAATTTGATTGATCAACAAAATTAGACTAAAAGAAATCGATCAGATTATATGAGTAGAAATCCCAGATGAAACAGTAGATGCAGAATTGTTTCCGATTGTAACGACAAACATGATACATGATCTATGTGGTGCCATCAACCTCAATTCAACATGTATGGATCATGGTAAATGCATTAAACACTTTCCCAAGGACTTATTATCCGATACTGTTACAGAAATTGATGAATATCCACTATATCGTCGCCGATCTAATGAAAATGGTGGTCATTCCTTTGTAATAAGCTCAAACAATAACCAGAACGGTATGGAAATAGATAATAGATGGGTTGTACCCTATTGCCCTCTTCTATCAAAAACCTACAAAGCACATATAAATGTAGAATTTTACAGCTCTATTAAATCTATTAAATATGTATATGTAAATATGTGCACAAAGGCAGCGACATGGCCATTTTTGCTGTCCAAAATGTTAATGAAAATGACGAAGTTGCGCGACAGCAAATGGGCAGGTATATAAGCAGGAATGAGGCAGTCTGGCGAATCCTATGCAGAAAATGCAGTTAATCGAGCAGAAACACTACCAAAAACAACGTGAGCGGAATTTTTCAAGTTATGCCAACAACAAAATGATTTTGGACGTTCCGCAAAAGGCCTACTGTATTTAGACTTACCCAATTATTTTACATGGGAAATGTCTAAAAAAAAAAATGAATCACTCATTACATTGGGATTACCATCACCTAATCGTCCGTCAAGTTTTATTTATCGAGCAGATTTATTTAATCGAGATTTACAACGAGAACATTATTGATGACTTAAATGAGTACATTCAAATAAATGAACCACAATGATTGGCAGAACAAAAATTAATTTTTGATTGGGTAATGCTTGCAGTCACTGCAAAAGAATGTAAGAAGTAACAACAAATATGCGCATCCCACTTCAAAATTATCCATCTGTAGCGCTATTCTCAAAGCAATTGCTTGATATTGCAGAAGGCAAAATTAATGTAAATTCAATCAAGCCAACAATCAAGTTACAAGATAATTTTGCATCATTGTGCCATCTAGAGACGCATTAAATCAAAATGCATTTCCCAACATTCGAGATAATATCAACAATCATCGATGGCTGAGCGAAAGGGCAATTTTAGCAGAAAAAAGTATTAATGTCGATACCATAAATATCTACATTCAAAACGTGTTGGAATCTCCATTATTTTCATTCAAGTCAATTGATACTGTTGTAGAAGAAAATGAAGAAGTGAATTTTCCAACTGAATTTTTAAATTCACTTGATTTGCCAGGTCTTCCACCACATAATTACATTTTGAAAGTTGGATCACCAATCATACTGCTACGGAACTTAAATGCACCAAAATTATGTAACGGAACGCGGTTGGTTGTCAAGAAAATATTGGGTGACATTATTGAATCGACAATTATCAATGGCAAGTTTAAAGGAAAGGATCCCAATTGCCAAGGATTGCCAAGAATCCCAATGATTCCAAAAGATTCTCCAATAGCATTTAAACGGTTACAATTCCCAATTCGTCTGGCATATGCAACGGCAATCATTCAAATTCAACAAATCAGTCGATGCGAGTCTGAAAATTCATGCTTCGGTCATGGACAATTATATGTAGCCTGTTTTCTCGGAAACTACAAAACATGGATCCTTCCGGCTTGAAGCATTTTCTCTAGAATTGATTAGAGAATTTTATGGTCGAAAATATTTTTATACTTAATACCATAATTTTTAAAAAAAATTGCGACCAAAAATTTTTGTTCCGAATTTTTTTCCAAATTCTAGCTTTGACATTAATTTTCTCAAAAACTGTTTGACATAGGAACCTAATTTCAAAAGGATATTAAGAAGCGGATATTTGGCTTTGGAAATCAGGAAGCAAAAGTTTTTGACATTAATTTTCTCAAAAACTGTTTGACATAGGAACATAATTTAAAAAGGATATTAAGAAGCGGATATTTGGCTTTGGAAATCAGCAAGCAAAAGTTATCTAGGTCAAAGCATTATTTTGTAATATTTTTTTTGGGTGCTGAGTCGAATTCTTATAAAGTGTCCCCTTCCGTCTAAACGGGGTGAAATTGACCCCCCTCCCATACGATTTTTTTCTTGTCTAGACCCAACCTACACGTCCTAGTCTTCTTGTCCCTCTTATGCGAAACACCCTGTATATAATCTCTATATATACATAAATACGCCACAAGAAAAGAATTTCCTCCCTATAGCGTGTGTACCGTTTATTCAATTTCAGTGAATAATATACCGATCTGTAGTTACTTCTCCCTTTACTGCACAAAAAATCTTAACCGTAAAGCAGGTAAGATTTTTTATCAACGCTTCAATGCGTATTATTAAAATGGTGTCAATTTGGTATTATTTAACTCTTTCAACACTGAGTGAACAAATAATATACATGGCTCCGTAGAGTGATATGAAGATTTCATGTTAGAAAGCCATAATATTTGAATTACAGATGATAAACGAAGGATAGAGAATTATCCATAATAAGCTATTGGAAGTTTGTTTTTTTAAAAAACATACACTTTTTAGTTTTATTAGTTTTCATTTTTAGTTATCAGATATTATGTATGACAATTGTTTGTGAAAAACGATATCTGAAAAAAATTACCCCACCATCCCCTTAACAGACATAAATTAGAAAACGAACATTTTCGTTGAAATTTTGTATTAACTTTATTTTGAAAGCATGAAAGTTTTATGCAAAATTCGTCATAGAAACTGTCATAGAAAATGCTCAATTCTTGAGAACGACGTAGAATTGAAGAAGTTGATGGGTCATTCGACCGAACTATTTTTGGTTTGTCAGACGATCTATTAGCACATAATAAATAGTATGCAGAAGACGCATCTCGGCCGCGAGGCTTTTTCACATAATGGTGCGGACGGAACAGCGAGGCGAAGATCAAGCAACGAATAAGCAAACATGAAAAGCGAGAAGCAACGAGAGAGAAAGCATAAAACGTATATGTGTGCGTACATCGATTTTGCTAGCCTGCTTCGGGAATTCAAATGGTGTTGACAAAAGTTTATTTCAAGCTTTAGATTTCTGTATTTTGGTTTTCTTTCCTTGAAAGATGAGTTTGTTATTTTACGTTGCATAGCTATGTGCAGCATCAACAGAATTTACTAGTTAATTGTAGCCCTCTAGTAAAATATTATTACAGAGAAAAATTAACTATTGCCGGCACTTTGTATCAATAAAGTATTTAAATTTGAGCGGTATTTAATTTAAAAAATCAAAATAATCTTAATAAGAAAAGCCTATATGGTTTTGGAGAATAAAGTATGTATTCGTCTGAAATAATATGG
The DNA here is from genome assembly GCA_943737955.2 of Myopa tessellatipennis. NCBI lineage: Eukaryota > Metazoa > Arthropoda > Insecta > Diptera > Conopidae > Myopa > Myopa tessellatipennis. The sequence continues at coordinate 40,617,408 of OX031316.1, read as the reverse complement.
GAATAAATATATATTAGAAAAAAATTTTTTATTTATTTTTGTTTACGCCAAAACGCTATCGTTGTACCCTCCGTAGCGATAGACAGCAACCGTGCGGACCATAGCTTGAACCATCTGGGTTCCATGCAGCTCCTCTCCTCTCACCATCCGTTTTGGCAATTGTTCTGCAACAATTGCAATTTCCCTCTCTTCGATTTTACCTGCGCGACCGATCACTCGTGTTTTTTGTCAACCTCGGCACACAAAAGGAAAACGAAAGAGCTTCATCCATATCATCGTCATCAACGATTTTATCATCATCATACGATCTAACCTCATATCATTAATCCCATCTACCACCAAGCGCATCAACATCATCCGCCATCACGTATCACATCAACACCATCGACACTTAGCCGGCAAGTCATCATTAGCATTCTCAATACTCGCTTGACTCAATTCAAACGCGAAATCATTGGTCGTGCTCTAAGTTTGCTCTACATCCGCATTCACTTACACTACACTACTTCAGCATGGACCCCCTAAATAAATTTACTATATACATGTTTTCGAAACATTGGAGGAATTCGAAGACGAGTATAACAACATTCCGGAACGCGAAAACTAGGGTTTCTCGCTGGCCACTCATCAGGAGGAAATCCTCCTCCTTATAAAATCAGCATATGCCTCATGCCGGGATTTCTCATTAGCACGGCTGATTCCCTCAAAGAGGCAGATGCGCAAGCCGCCGATGTAATCTCTCGGGTCACAACATCAGCTTGCCACCGTGCGACTCTGATGTATTCTGATATGTTTTCTGCGCTCTATATCCGTAACAATCGACTGTTTCCTGTTGCAAAGTTGTTTCAACTCAACCAAAAGACACGAGGTGTAGCGAAGGAAATACTGCAGAATTCGCCCCTCATCGACAGAGGATTCGACCAAGCTTGGCGAAATCTTACCGATCGTTCCGAACACAAACGTATTCTCGTTAACGTTCAACTCCGAACGTTATTTTCTCTTACCCCAATCCACAAGGAATCTGTAGTTGCGATCAAACGCCTCCAACGAGAGATAAACAACTGCTTCAGGACTCTTACGTTGTACGATGTCGACGTGGGTACATGGTACGCAGTTATTGTGCATTTCTGCTCAACTCGCCGAAACTACTTTCTCTCTCACTATGGGAACAATCGCTTACTCATAAATGCAAAATTCCGAAATGGTGCGAAACGGACGCATTTCTATCTTCTCATTTCCAAACGTTGGAAACCGTGGACGACATTCGGAAGTCGGTCCAACCCCCTAAGAAAGCGTCGAATCCACCAGCACGCTTGTCCTCCGCCACGAAGTCTGTGAATACGTTGGGGGCTAATATGGTTTCGACCAGCTGCGAATTATACACTGATCGGCAACACCCGCTTCGCTACTGCCCACGTTTTCTGGCCATGAACATAGACACAGGTTGGGCGACAGTTCAAAGAATCCAATTCTGAACGAATTGTTTGGCACATTCACACCAAGTGGAACATTGTAAAAGTGTGTTCACATGCAACGATGATTAATATATGTTATCGCAACGCATCCGCATTTCACTCGCGCACTCATCGAGCCTAGCTAAATTTCTAAGCGATCAAAGAACGCGTGTGTATTGGAATTTACAAAATCGCTTAAATCTTTTTGCGCAAATGTGTCGATATTTGTTGGATTAGTTATTATTCGCTTGCATTTTTCTGTATTTGCTTTAACATTAATTGCCTGAACCATTTTTTTTTTAATTGCAACACTTACATTAGGATCGAAGAATGAAAGACCGACTGCTTCTTCCGACAAATACCACAAATGATTGCTTATTTTTTGTAGCAAAGCAAGAGCTATATCCCTTTCAGGATAAGCTATAATATTTTTAATTAAATTTAGGTCTTGATTTGGTGCTTCAATTGCTTTAGTGCATCCAAACCAGGCTTTTACATAAATACGAACTATAAACAGACAGACACTACGTATACCGTTTAGCTCTTGTTTGGTCATATTGAATTCATTACGAAACAAATACATTTTAAGTGCATAAATAGATTTTGACATCCATCGAGCATGAGAAGTTGCACCAGGTATACGAAAGGTGTTAAAATTCGGCACCGTACCACCAAGAAAACTGACAACTAATTGTAATAATTCTTTGTAGTCGCGTCTGCTATGAGCTTGTTTTAAGTTATCTAGGCAGTAATTTAAAATTGTTCCACGTTCTTCAGCTGTCAATTCTGTAATAATGTGTTCATCTTCTAAACAACTCTTATAATTTAATTTGTCAATATTATCCAGTATTTGCTAAAGCGATTAAAAATTAGCACTTCTGGACCGGCTGTAGTAGCCACTCTAATTTCAAACACTTTACGGATCAACAACTCGTAAATATGGTGTCTGCAGGGAAAATATAATAAATCGCGACCTAGTTTTCCTTCAAGCAGAGCAGCAGCACCGTTTTGTGCTCCTGTATTATGAGCAGTTGTGTCGAAGCAGATAATTTCAACTCGATCAAGCATTTCATATTCTTTTATTGAATTAAACACGGCATCTGATATTTCTTTTCCACTCGAAGATTTTAACTTTGGAACGCCAAGTAGTTTATCGATACCTTGAGATGAGACTATGATTGGCAAGCGATCAACTTTTTCCCTGCCACTAATTTCTGCGGGGGCACGGCTAAAAATTGTCCAATCAAGCTCAAATTTTTTTTGTGTATTTTTAGGATCAAATAAAATGGTTTTAGCGCTTGCCGTCATTCGAATTCGAAAAAAAAGAAATAAGGACCGGTCTAATATATATATTTATACTTTTTTATACTTTATATTTAAATATGGCATATTTAAATATATATATATATGATATTCGCGCTTCGCTCAGCCGGTTTCACGCTAAAAAAATGGACAGCTAACCATCCAAAACTCTTAAACGGAATCCCACCGGAAAATGTACTTAACAAAATTTTCTAGACTTGGAAGACGACAGCACAGCGAAGACTCTCGCATTCGATGGAACGCGAAAAGCGATTACTTCACTATCGAAGCAAAACCTTGCGCTATATTCCCTTTATTACACAAAACGAGAAATGTTATCTCTCATTGCAAAACTATTTGATCCGGCCGGTTGGCTGGCCCCAGTCGTTGTAACTGCAAAAACGCTGATGCAACAAGTTTGGCTTGACGGATGGGACGACCCCTTGACCCCCTTAAACTTCCTAGCTCTGGCAAAAATTCGTTCAATGCTACAAACACATCCGAATCTCCCGCTGTATTCAGTTCACTCCAAATAGAGCGGTCGAGAACAACGCGTTCTGCGATGCTTCCAAGAAAGCGTACGCAGGCGTTGTATATATATATATATGTATTATATATATATTATATATATATATATATATATATATATATATCGGCGTGCTGCACAGCTCAGTGCAGTACTGATCACACAATTTTATTTATTATATTTGTTTTATTTTAATATATTTATATATTTATTTTATTCTCTTCTCCCCTTCACTTTGATTGTCCGTAGACCGGGCTTGGCACCGACCCACCCATATTAATAAATTGCATTGTTATAGAGTATGCAATAGAGGTAAGCACATAGTTAGTATGTGTTCAACTCAAAGACTACAAGACTGGAAACTCTTCCACTACATTCAAAAATCATAAAATCAAAAAAATGTGCACTATACGTGTAATTTCGCATTGAATTATTGTTGCCGATTTGGTGAAGTTGGGAAAAAATTCGTTAACATGGCAACGGGTGGAGATGCCAACCTGCTAACAATATTTAATTCAATTTAAATAATTATAAAATGGTGAATAATTATATTTTAAGAATTTTTTATTGCAAATCGTGGCAAAAGGTATAAGGTTGTTTCTCACAAGAATTATAACAACAACAACAATTTTTCTCCAGCTCATATAATTTCTAAGTTACAGCCTTTGAAATTTGAAAGTTTCATGTCTATTTCTCCTAATCCTTTTGAGATACTTATATGTTATTATTATCGTTGAAAAGGTAATCGAATTACCTTTAATTTGTGTAAACTATAATTTTTTGGAGTAAATTTTACTTTTAGAGAAAAATAAAATGTAAAATTTTTCATATAATTTTTTCTATTCAATAATTGTTTTCTGAATAAAATGTATAATTAACATATAATTATCGCAAAATTGAGAAATTATAATCTCTTACCTTTCCAGATATATACGTATATGTATAACATCATAATCGGTGCAAGATTTTAGGAGAAAACCAACAATATAACTAAAAAAATACAAATTTTTGTCAAACATAACAACAAAGAAACGTCTGCCAAATCTAAAATTGAATTTTCCTTGAAAAACAAACATTTTTCAATAAAAGATTGGTTAACATAAAGGATAGATAATTTAAATATCTGCCAAATGAATTTCCTTAATGAAGATAAAATCAAATGCTGTCGGTGAAAATGGTATTTGCTTAATGCAAATGCATTGCTAAAAATTATTGCTTTTTTCATAGTCAGTCCGCTAGCTCATATTTTTAACCACTGCTTTACGTCTTCCACCTTTCCATCAGTATGGAACGTAGCCATAGTTGTCCCTATTGCCAAAACACCAACTGCAAATTAGCCAAATGACTTTAGACCTATTAGCATCCTGTCCTCCTTGACAGGATGGTTCTTGAGTGACCAGGTTCTTGAGTGACCAGGTTCTTGAGTCTCTCATGGCCAATCAAATCAATAAACATGTTCAAGATAATACTGGCATCTGCTCAGTCTGGCTTCCGCTCTAGCCACAGCTGCTCTACTGCCACTCTCAAATTATTAGATGACATTCGACCAGCTTACGATGGTGGTCTATTGACGTTATTATGTTTACTCGACTTTTCCAAAGCCTTCGCCACTGTAAGTCACTCTCTTCTGTGTATAAAGTTAAAGTATTTGTTTGGCTTTAGTAACAATGCTGTATGTTTCATGAACAATTACTTAACCGGACGCCTACAAAGAGTTAGGTGTGGGTGTGCCTTCTCAGCTTATGCTTCTGTGCATAGTGGTGTCCCTCAAGGCTCAGTTCTTGGACCACTACTATTCTCTCTCTTTCTCAATGACATTTTCGCCGTCTGTAAACATTCTACACTTCACGCTTATGGTCATGATGTACAGCTATACCTATCAAGTAGCACTAATTTCATGGAAAACCTTGCCTGCAAATTAAATGAGGATCTCTCAAGAATTAGTAACTGGGCCAGTTGCAATGGTCTTCAACTTAACGCCTCTAAGTCATATGTGTTGCCGGTCTCCAGATACAGGATAATATATGATGATATACCTGATCTTGCAATAGGTGATAAAAGAGTGAAAATTGTTGGCTGTGCTGTTAATCTAGGTTTCCCAATTAATTCTTCCCTTACATGTACTGATCATGTTAATGGCTTAGTTGGAAAAATATATTATATTCTACGAAACCTAAGATTCTCAGCTCAGTTTATACCCGTCGAAACCAAACGTAAGCTAATTCTTCAATTAGTACTACCCTTAATCACCTATTCAGAGGTGGTATATAGCAAACTAGACTCGCCGTCGCAATTGAAATTGGAAATTGCATTTAATTGTGCCACAAGGTATGTCTATGGGTTGCGTAAATATGATCACATATCTCAGTTTCGTAAAAACATTCTCGGCTGTGATATAATAAGTTATCTCACCGCCAGAAATTGTATCTTTCTACATAAGCTTTTGCTTACAAAAAAACCAATGTATCTTTAAGAAAAACTGAGGTTTGGTCAATTGAGCAGAAACAACCTACTAATAATCCCTAGGTTTAGCACATTAATCTCATCAAGATTCTTCTTTGTGAATGCCATAAGATTGTGAAACTCCTTACCACAAACGTTGAAAACTATCTCCCATGGGACACGTTTTAGGGTTGCTGTTATGAATTAGGTTAGGTTAGGTTAGGTTAGACTAGAGGGACTCCCTAGAGTCTTCCGGCCGCAAGCGACCGGAGCAACTTAGGCCTTGTGGCCCATGTGCTCCTCATATGGAAAGGAACGAGGAGAGGAGGGAAGGGTGTGGGGATGGGTGCCATTTTGCTTTAATTAAAGAACCCCGTGCCCTGCACGAAGCTCTTTATTGCCTTCCAGCCCTTGCGGCCGACTTCCTCAAGGGTAGTTAACTGCGTGGAGCCCAGTGTTTGTAGCCTTACCCTGCAAAATGCAGGGCAGTCACACAGATAGTGCTCCAGTGTTTCTGGGTATTCCAAACAGGACCTGCACAAGTCAGATTCCATGCTACGTAACTTCCGCAGGTGGCCTCTGAGTTCGTTGTGTCCTGTCAGAATACCTATAATTATTCGTAGTTTTCCCTTACTTCTAGAGAGAAGTTTCCTAGTTTGGGCCGCGTCAGGATTACCCCATAGTTTTTTAGTGACCCTGGAGCCGTCCGACGCGGTCCAGTCCCTATAGTGCAGATTGTTTGCGCCGTCCGCTATCTGGTTTTTTAGGGATTGAAAAGGCTTTTTCGCCGCTAGGGTAACCTCGTCCAACAAGGTGCCCTTTCGTGCTAGCTCATCAGCCCTTTCATTGCCCTCAATATTCCGATGTCCAGGCACCCATACCAGTTGTACTGAGTACCTCTCCGCCAGAAGTGCTATAGCTGCTTTGCAGCTACGTACCACCTCTGATGTCACCTGGCTATTTGATATGGCCATTATAGCCGCTTGACTGTCTGATAAGATTTTGCAACTCCCACCTGGGAAGGTGTTGTTGATTAGCCACTTAGCACCTTACATAATACCAACAATTTCAGGCTGAAAGACTGTGTTGGTGTCATGTAATCTGAAGCTTACTCCATAGTTACTGTTCATGCAGTAAAAGCCGGCTCCCGTGCGCCCGTCCATTTTCGATCCGTCCGTGTATAGGTGAATGCTATGCCTCATCTCGCCTATCCATGCAGTGTTCCAATCGGACCTGTTTGGTATGATGGATTCCACTGGCGTTCTGGACTGGATTTCCGGAATACGGTCGCAATCCCATTCGCCGGGCCTTATATTCATATGGTCAAGTATGGTCTGATGTCCTGTAGTGTGGTTCCTGTCATACCAGGAGCCCAGGACTCTCAGTCTTGCTGCAGTTATAGCTGCTTCATACTTGACTTGTATATCTATTGGGCGTATGGAGAGGATGACCGCCATCGCCTTTGTTGAGGTAGTGCCTAACGCTCCGCAGATCCCGATGCAGCATGATCGTTGCACCCTTTCCAGCGGCTTTACGTTACACTTAATTTTTAGCGCGCACCACCAGACTAATGAGGAATAAGTTAGTATTGGGCGGATCACGCTTAGATATAGCCAGTTGACTATATGTGGTTTTAGTCCCCATCTGGGTCCTATACATCTTCTGCATGTGGCCCACGTTCTATAGGCCTTGTTGACTCTGCTTTCAATGTGCTTTTTCCAGTTAAGTTTTCTATCCAGGATTACTCCGAGATATTTGACCTCACCCTTAAGCTTCAACTCTGTGCCTTCCAGAACAGGAAGATCAAACTTAGGTATCTTCCTTTTCCTGGTGAATAAGCATAAATCCGTTTTTTCAGGCTTTATATTTAGGCCCCTGGGTCTGGTCGAATATACGACTTTGCCCAGTGCCACCTGAATTCTTCTTGACAAATACTGAGGGAACCTACCTGTGGCTATGATTACTATGTCGTCGGCATAGCACACCACTTGAACGCCTTCCTCCGTTAGCGTCCTCAAGAGGCTGTTAACTACAGTGACCCATAGCAATGGTGACAAAATGCCCCCTTGCGGTGTTCCATGTAATACTTTCCCCTTCACCTTTATGCCCCATTGTTCACATCTTATGTACCTATAGCTCAGTAAGTGTTTTATCCATCTCAAGATGTACCAGTCCACATTAAATGAGCTTAAGAATCCTATAAGGGTTTCAGTGGATACATTGTTGAAGGCACCCTCGATGTCCACAAAAGCGGCGAGAGCGTATTCTGTTATGAATTACATGTCTGGCTAACTGCTGCTCAGCTTACCTCCATACTGCACGGTTCTTCTTCATTCTAACTCTTCACTCTACTTTCCTCTCAGCTCTCCACTACTCTACTTTGTGTTCTTCTTTCCATAACTCTTTATAGTATTAATTTTCTTCTTCCTTGTTATTTTTGTTTTTTTTAGTATAATAATTAGATTCTTAAGAATATATGTATGTAAGAATTCTTAAGAATATATCCTCAATCTGTTAACATAAACCATCCGTTGTACGTTAAAAGAGCCATGCTCTTATTGTGCATATATATATGAAAATAAATAAATAAATAAAATTAATGACACCAATAAAGTACAGTTTGCAACCATATAATTAAATACTTTATTATACATATATGTACATATATACATATATTACATTACACATATTAGTTAGTTGTTAGTTGGTATCTCTGGGAACACAAGCGGTGGTGAGCTTAGAAGCAGAAAAAAATATATGTCGGGAAGCGAAAAATCATAAAGTTTTATTCTAAATTGCTATTAAATAACAATAAAGATAACTAGTAATATGTCAAAAAAGGTGTCTGTAATGATTTTGAACATATTCTATACAAATTATTAAGTGGACAATAAAGTGAATGTGCTCACTTTGTACTGTGAAAATTCTATCTAAAACGCAATTTTCTAGACAAAAAAATCTCCTCATTTGTTTTGTGTACGTAAAGACCCCGGGGTTTTATGTAAACAAAAATTTCTTAGCAATTGTTGATGCATTGTTCTTCGTGGCACGCATACATTCATAGCATTTTCAAGTCTCCAGTCTTGTAGTCTTGGTTCAACTATTGTCGCGTGTGGTCGCTGTCTCCCTGAGGGTTGTAAGTACTTGTTTTTTTTTATTCTTATAATTAATTCCAAATATATTATTTTAATTATATTTGTATTATATTATATATTATATCTATTTTATACATTATAGAATTTATATGTTTTAATTATAAAATTGTTTTGTCTGAAGCATCACTGTGAAGCACAATGTGAGATGTATAGTACGAGTATACAGGAGCAGCACATTTCACACATGTGTGTACAATATTTACTCTACACACATGTAAAAATTAATAAATAATTTGTATGTTTTTATTTAATAAAATACTTATCTTTTCTATCCACGTTATTTAGTACTTCATATACAGGGTGTTTCGCATAAGAGGGGACAGAAGACTAGGACGTGTAGGTTGGGTCGAGACAAGAAAAAAATCGTATGGGAGGGGGGTCAATTTCCCACCGTTTAGACGGGAGGGGCCATTTTATAAAAATTCGACTTGATATCGAAAAAAAAATATTAAAAAAGAATGTTTCGACCTATATAACTTTTGCTTACTGATTTTCAAAGCAAAATTCAAAGCAAAATTTCTTAATATCCTTATTAAATTGGGTTCCTATGTCAAATAGTTTTTAAAAAAATTTATGCCAAAGTTAAAATTTGGAAAAAAAATTCCGAAAAAAATTACGGTATTAAGTATGAACATTTTTCCGACCATAAAATTCCCTAATAAATTCTAGAGAGAATGCTTCAAACCGGAAAGATGTTTTGTAGTTTCCGAGAAAAATGAAAATTACGAAGCATACTTTCCTTTCAAATACCAATTTTTCGGCTACTTGTGTTTTATTACTGGTGCAAAAATATGAAAAAAAGACAGCTCTGGGGAAGGAGTTTAGATCGTAATTTTAACTTTTCTCGGAAACTACAAAACATAGATCCTTCCGGTTTGAAGCATTCTCTCTAGAATTGATTAGAGAATTTAAACTTAATACCGTAGTTAAAAAAAAAAATTGCGACCAAAAATTTTTTTCGGAATTTTTTTTCCAAATTTGGCATTAATTTAAAAAGGATATTAAGAAGCGGATCTTGTCTTGTATTTGGCTTTGAAAATCAGCAAGCAAAAGTTATCTAGGTCAAACCATTATTTTTTAATATTTTTTTTTCGATGTCAAGTCGAATTTTTATAAAATGGCCGCTCCCGTCTAAACAGGGGGAAATTGACCCCCTCCCATACGATTTTTTTCTTGTCTCGACCCAACCTACACGTCCTAGTCTTCTGTCACCTCTTATGCGAAACACCCCGTATATTTACGTGTAAGTGCTCACAATAACCCGCATGTAGTGTATGTATATACATACATATATTTTTAATTTATCATATAGTGAATTTTTTAAAATACTTTTAAGTGTTTGTGTCCATAATCTGTTTCAAATTTTAACTAACTGAAAAAAAATTTTAATTAATTTCGGCTTCGTGAATATTAATTTGTATAAATTTTCAACAAATTTTGAAATACAGGAGAAGAGTGTAAACTATAAGTCAGCATATCCTATTCACAGTTCTATAATAACTGTTTAGAATCAAACATTAAAAACTATCGACACTTTGATTTGGATTTGAGATTCTGATTTAGTAGTCTTATTAACTTACTATTTGAAATTCCCTTCTTCTTGCGTATGCTCTTCTGATACCATAATCATGCCAGAGTCTTTTCATTATTGGGGCCATTTGTATAAATCTAGAGGTTTCGTTAAAGTTGTAATCAAGGCATTTCACACTATTCGCATCGGTTTCCCTCTCTGGATTTTCCCATGCGATATCCAACTTTTCCCTTGCATCAATTAAAACTTTCATTCCTGAAAAAGTTATGTACATGGTTTTTGTTAAAATAGTATTGTTTAGTGTTATTATACATATGTAGTACGTATGTTAATTAATGTGCTTTGTTTACCAGACACTTCCATTGACATTTAGTTGCAATCGCAACATAGTTCATATCTTTTAATAAATTCTACGGGAATTATATTCAAGAATTTGACACCTTCAAGGTTTCAATTTAACATTCTTTTCCAGAGGCTCGAATTATTGTTTAAGAGAAAAGTCCTTTACATTCTCAAATTAAAATCAAAATGCAAATTAATATAAATAAAAGAGTTTTCCTTTCGAGCGCAGAATTAGGTAAAGGCGGTCTTGAAAATGTCTTGTGAAAGTTGCCATAAAACCCAGTGAGCGAGAAATCCTGAAAGTAATTTGCTCCCTGGACAATTTTAAGAAACAAAGTTCCAAGAGAAGCCAATGATGCTGTCACTAGCCATGACATTTTTAAACTTTGATATTAGATAGGCACCTCTATCTAATATTTTAATTAGAGCACATTTTGCTTTTCAATTTAATAAAAATTCAAATTCAAATCAAAAATTAGGGGAACCAAAATCCTTTGAGATATCCTCAAAGATTTGATGGAGCAAGAAATAGTTCCACCTATCCTAAACATAATTTTATAAGATTCAACCATTTTCAGAGGGACGGAAAATACAACCCAAACCCAGAAACAATGCATGTAGACCAAAATACACTATATATGTCAGAGCATATAGTAATTGCAGGAATAATCAAAACTTCTACTGTCCAACTTATAGAAATGCTGAAAAACGAGCAAACGACTAATAACGAACAGGTTAACTCATAACAGCAAAATAAACAACTACGTATAAACAACATAATTAAAAATGCTTCTTTAGACAAAGCTTAGGACTACCGTACATTTACAGGACAGTCCGCGAAACAGACAGTATTTTAAAAATATTAATTGACACCGATGCAAAAAGTTGCTACTGCAAGCCCAACTACCTAACAGACAACCCAAAAATATGTATATCATAATCAGTAATCTTTACAAATTATGAACTAGTATCCAATGGAGAAAGAGAAAAATTGTATTATATATTACATAGAAAAAGCCATCTCCGAAAACGACGTAAATGAAGAAACACCGTTCATAAACACGAATCATTGCGAAACAGAGAAATTGAAAACCAAGAAAGTATGGAGTTATTGAATAATAGAAGAAATTGTGACTTTCGCAAAAAACTTATGGAAGTACTAAGAAGCGCAATAACAAGTGAAATAGAAACCGCCATCAAAACAGAAATACGCACAAGTATTGAATCGCTATTTGGAGTAAACAGTATGTAAACCCTTATGCTCTATCGGTAAACGGATTTGAAACTAAAGAAGGGCGTGAAGTTAAATACGTCGCGAACTGTTCTCTGTTAAGATCGCGACGTCGCGAACTTTAACCGAGCACTGTTAACTCCGCTGTTATTGACTTCCTAGCTGCGAGCGTACCAGATGAGTATGCCGAGATGAGATCTAAGCCGTATGAAAAGTCCCAGTCGGAAATATTTATGAATTTGTTTTGATTTTTGATTCATAAATATTTCTGACTGCGACTTTTCATACGGCTTAGATCTCATCTCGGCATACTCATCTGGTACGCTCGCAGCTAGGAAGTCAATAACAGCGGAGTTAACAGTGTTCTGTTAAAGTTCGCGACGTCGAGATCTTAACAGAGAACAGAACTTTGTTAAAGTTCGCGACGTATTTAACTTCACGCACTTAAACTAAAGAGATTAAGAAAATGTTAAATGTAGACGGAATAATTCGGAAAAATAAAAGCCCATACAACTCACCGATATGGGTTGTTCAGAAAAAAGGTATCAATCAAAATCAGGTACCAAAATTAAGAATGGTGACTGATTACAACAAATAAAAGACAAAGCAGTATACGATCGACACCCAATACCTGACACTAATGTTATATTGTCAAATTTAGCAATAGCAAAGATTTTTCCATCATCGATTTGGAATTAGGATTTCACCAGATATTAATGTTATAAAAGGGACATAGAAAAAATAGCTTCTTCTGAAATTCAAATACGTAACAATGCCGTCTGGACTAAAGAACACTCCAGGCATTTTCGAAAGAACTATGGATAATATTTTAAGAGATTTCTTGGGACAAATGTGTTATGTATATATAGACAATATAATAGTTTATTCAATGACAATTGAACAGCATACGGAAGACTTAAGAAAAATACCTAATACATTAAAAAATTCGAACATGAAAATATCACTTGAAAAATATTAATTCTACGAGGAAGAATTCAAATTTTTAGTTCGAAGAGAACAAGATTAATAGAAATTATAATATGTATCCAACTGCAACACAAACTATTGAGTGACTTGGAAGCAATTTACAGAGGGATGCAACAGTATAGTAAAACAATTCACTCAGCAAGAAATAATAAACTAGTATATAATGTTAAACCGTGACTGAAACCGTATAACAAAATAAACAGTGAGAACTTACAAGAGAGGTTGAAAATAGCGCAATCGAAATTGTTACCATAATAAGAATAAATCAATAAGAACATTTAGAAAGGGAGAAATAACTTATGAAAAGATAGTAACTGAACGAAACAAACTTAAGCCAAAATTAAAAAAATTGTAAAAAAAAAATTTTATAGCTATTTTTTAAAAAAATTATGTTAATAATAATAAATAAATAATAATAATAAATATAAATTTTCTTCAAAGTAAAAAATGCTGTAAATTAATTCTAGAGAAAATGTGTAATATCTATACGATACGAACCAGTAGTGTAATATATATACCATACGATCCACAAATAACACACCTACATGAACATAATACCTCAATTATAGCCATCGAGGATATCAAAAATAATTTCGAATTAAGGACATTGTTGAATGATTTCAACAAACGCAAAACGATACTTAATAGTTAATGCATCAATATCGGTGACGTTCTGCATAATAATTACCAATGGCGTTGTTTTATAATCAATAAACCTGAACCTATATGTATAACGTTTATTAAAGACACTTTATGGATGTTTTACAGTACAAAAGCTTTACATATCACAAACCTTTCACATTCGCGTTTAAATCTAAAACAGAATGAAGTCCACGACATATCAAATATCTCGATTACATAACACAAACGCTTACATACACATGTTCAGTTCAGGTTGACAAGATTTAATATTGACCGTCATGTAAAAATTTTTCCCATGGTTGTTTAAAACAATTGGAACGAGAAAAAAAATTGCAACTATGACCTGGCTTCCTCAAAGCCTCGATTTTCGTACAAAACAACAAAAAATTTTCTTATGACATGGGCAACAAATATCCAGTGGCGTAGCTACCTAGGCGTTAGGCGGTGCAGTGCCCCGGGGCCCTCGAATCCTTACCAGAAATGTTGATCGAACTGAACTTTTGGAAATTTCTCCCATTTTCAAAATAAATATAACAGGTTGCAAACCCACTTTAATCATGACAACTCAGTTGAGAGAAATTCAAAAGTTATGCATAGGGAATTATCCTAAATTCTTTCTGTAGGTTGGCAGTGTTGTCAATTTGACGGATAGTGATATGTGCGTTTTATTATTCATCGATGTGCGTTTTATTGTGAATTGGAGTTAAGATTTTTTTTTTCGAGAACGGTTAAAAAATGAATGCTGTATCAGGAGTAAGTAAGCTAATGTCAATAAGCTTTTTGGTACTGGTCAATATAGTGGTTTAATTTTATTTGATTTTACCACTCATATTGATGTCCGTTAGGTCAATAAATCGTGTCAAATCTCTAGATTTCGGCTCATTGTATAACGCGAAATATCGGGAAAAAATGCAAGTCACCTGCAGTAGGTACATTAATTCAGGTCCGCGGGCAGGAGATCGTTCATGGTCTCCACCGTTAAATGTGGTAACACTAACAGTGATGATTTTTTTCCGGGGAATCCCCAACGACACTTGTAGCGTGTCAGTGAACAGTGAGTTCAACAGTGAGTCCTACCTTCTCGAGCACAATCTAATATTGTATTGATTAAATAAATTAGAAAACTAAAATTATGGATAAAAAGAAGAAACCCAGAGGTGCATTTAAACGCAAACAACGCCAAGAAAGAGAAGATAGTAAACAAAAATTGCCCAAAATTGACAAGTTTTTTAGTCAGCCTTCTGCAAGTACATCTGGCCAAAATATTTCTATTGATAGTGACTCAAATAATGTGGTAACTGCAGTGTTGGTTGAGAAGCCTACTGAAGAAGATTCGGCAATTATTGCAGTTGGAGATACCTCCGCCGCCGATCATGTGAACGTGGATGATGTTTGCATGGCACACATAAGAGCGGAGGGTTTGGAGGAACAACAGACCTCTATATTTTTCGAAAATGTGTAAACAAATCTTCTTATAACTTGGGAAACTTCACGAACAAAATATAAAGTGACAACGAAAAACGTCAAATTCTTTATATGGGGCATTTACAGCCTTCAGGACCTTTCCAACAGACATCAAACAGAACAATCGGTGTTTTTCAAAATCGTACTACGTTTCGTGTTCTAAATATGGGCCAGTTAATCATTTTTGGTTGTGTTATTCCAAGATACTAGACGCTGCCTATTGTCAACCCTGCTGGTTATTTGCTTCACAAAGGAATAATGTTTGGTGTACGGGAATTCGAGATTGGAAGCATTTATCAGAAAGAATTAAACAACAGAGTTGTTCGAGTAGCCATTCGGAAGCATATGCTGTGTATGAATTTTGGAAAAAACTATACTAATATTATCGACAAGGAACTTGAAAATGAAATTCGCAAAGAAGCATCATTCTGGAAAATGGTTCTTCAAAGGTTATTCGATATCATACTTACCCTAGCAAAGAGTTCTTTGGCTTTGAGAGGACATCAAGAAGACTTAAGTCAGGAAGGATACCACGGAAATTTTCTGTCCTTTGTAGAGCTTGTCGTTCGATATGATCATATTTTGCGGCAAGTTTTGCATATGCCCAAAGGTAATAATAATTATTTCTAAGTTTTTTTATCGTTTTATTTTGTTTATAATTATTAACTGTTTAATATCAGGACTTTTTTGAAATTGTGTTTTTTATGTTTTTAGGATCTACAAGATATCTAAGTGCCGCAATTAAAAATGAAATGATTGAGAGCTTGGGGACCAAACTCGAAACCCATCTACTAGAACAAATTAGAGCGTCACCGTTTTTTGCCATCATAATGGATACGACACAGGACATATCGAAGGTAGATCAGCTAAGCTCTGTTGTGAGGTATTCAATAATAACCAGATCGGAAAATGGACAGCCAATTGATATAGAAGTAAAGGAAGTGTTTCTTGGCTTTTATGCAGCCATCAAACATGGCGCAGTAGATTTAGTCAACCAAGTGACAACATTATTTATCGACAAAAATATTGATTTAAAAAAATGTGTGGGGCAAGGCTATGATGGAGCCAGTGTGATGAGTGGTATGTATAATGGTGTACAAAAACATATTAAGGATATCCAGCCTAACGCAGAGTACGTACATTGTGCCACTCATAATTTAAATTTGGTGATAAATGATGCCGTTAGCAATTGTGTGGAAATACAGATTTTTTTCGCAACGTTGCAAGATTTGTATAACTTTTTCGGAAACGGCCTCAAACGTTGGGATCTACTGTCAAAATTCACTGGCGAATCGGACACCACTCTAAAAAAACTAAATCCGACTAGATGGTCCAGTAGGGTCAATACGATATCTGCAATAAAACTTCGTTATTTTGATATTATCAAAGCATTATCAGAAATCAGAAAATCAGTTCCAAAGAGTCCTAATAAAGATGAGCGTAGTAAAGCAGAGAGTATTAAAACAAAAATGCTAAATTTCGAGTTCGTGTTGCTTTGAATAGAAAATAGAAGAAAATATTCAGATATAATAGGCCTTAGTTTTTCATTTCAATTTATTAATATTTACCACCTAGTTTTACCTCAACTAACTCAAGCATGGACTGTTCACCAATTATGTAAGGAAATAATGAGCAAATATGGAGTGCTAGAATGTGACCTAACGGAAGTATTTACAGCAATGTTATTATTCTTTACAATTCCTGTCACTTCTGCAGCAGCTGAAAGGTCATTTAGCAAATTAAAAATAATAAAAAATTATTTATCGCTAATAGCATTTATCGCTAATAGCAATTGAAAACAAAACCGCATTAAGCCTGGATTTAAACGAAGTCATTGATACTTTTGCGAAAACTAAAGCTAGGAAAAAATTGTAAATATAATTGTTATTTAGTCAGTTGGTAGACCTGACCTTTATATAATAAACCCTTGAATCTTCTCTATTTCGTTTTATTAGCCAAACCTACACCAAGTATTAATTGTAATTTATGTTGTTACTGTTTAATATTTTTATTACCTGCCCTGCAGTGCACAAAAAAGAGCTTCAGTAGCTTAGCATTTTTAAAGTATTTGTATACATATTTCATATTTTTATTTGATAAAACCTAATAAGTTTACATAGCAGTGGGGCCCCATTTTTTAATTTGCCCCAGGGCCCTTGGTTACCTAGCTACGCCACTGCAAATATCGTAGCTGGAAATTTATCAAGAGCATTTGAAGTAAACGAATTTAAAAAATACATACAGACTTTGACTTTAAAATATAGGTTAAAGAATAAAAATATGATCAAAACCTTAAGAATTCTGTTATGGTAAAAGCACATAATTGCAAGATTGTATTGTGCGGAACCACCATCAATTCTCCAAGATCCTTTATCCACATTCTTTACGCAAACATTATTTAACAAATTAAATACATATACATAATATACCCGACTTTTTTTTTTATAAAATACTTTATACCGTAATTTAAAAAAAAAATGGCGACCAAAAATTTTTTTTCGGAATTTTTTACCCAAATTTTAACTTTGACACTTATTTTCTCAAAAACTTTTTGACATAGGAACCTAATTTAAAAAGGATATTAAGAAGCGGATATTTGGCTTTGAAAATCAGCAAGCAAAAGTTATGTGGATCTAAGCATTATTTTTTAATATTTTTTTCCCCGATGTTAAGTCGAATTTTTATAAAATGGCCCCTCCCGTCTAAACGGGAGAACATTGAACCCCCCACCCCTCCCATACGATTTTTTTCTTGTCTCGACCCAAACTTCACGCCCTGATCTTCTGTCCCCTCTTATGCGAAACACCCTGTATATTATACTAGCTGGTTACCCGCGACTTCGTGCGCGTGGGAGAGAAGTAGCCGATGGTATAGTGTGAATATGTGTATCTAATTGTTGCAATGTATGTATAAAAGATAAAATTTTCAGATTTTATCACTGAGCATTTGCAATTTTCCCTAAACGCTTGTTACTTTTTTATCATTGACACGCCCATTTCTATAATTTAGAGGTCTACTTTTTATAAAATAGGTAGCCTATGTCCATCCCCAAGGCTCAAGGTGTGTCCATGTAAAATTTCGTCAAAATCGGTGTAGCGGATCAGTTGTGAAAGCCTTATAGTTTCCTCATTACAGCGACTAAAATCATGACCACGCCAATTTCAACCATTTAGCGGTCGACTTTTTATAAAATATGTAGCCTATGTCCATCCCCATGGCTCAAAGTATCTCCATATAAAATTTTGTCAAAATCGGTGCAGCGGTTCAGTTGTGAAAGCCTTATAGTTTCCTCATTACAGCGACTGAAATCATTGCCACGCCCATTTCAACAATTTAGAGGTCGACCTTTTATAAAATATGTAGCCTATGTCCATCCCCATGGCTCAAAGTATCTCCATATAAAATGTCATTAAAATCGGTGCAGCGGTTCAGCTGTGAAAGCTTTATAGATTCTAATCCTATAGATTCCTATAGATTCTATAGATAATTCCTATAGATTCTAAGTCTCTTCTAGAGTTTGTAATTCGTATTAAGTTATTAATTACAAAACAACGAAGCTTATATAGCGAATGTTATACAAGAATAAACACCGACAAATATCGCTGATGAGGAACATTGGCATGTTCCGAAATAGCTATACGATCGTGCCAGTCAAGTTGATAGTTCAAATCCCATTGCAAATGAAACGCTCAAGCCGGAAAAATATGGGTTGTGTATGTATTTACATCACGCATATAATATAATAAAAATATATTCAAACTTTTCAGCGTTTAGGAAAACGTGCAAATTAATTAATTGATTTGCAACGAATTCAATACAATAACAATTCACAAAAAGAGCGTGGCGCGCTCATACACAAAAAATGCTCCTATCTCATGCTTGATTCCGAAATCGGCCTGCATAGAGAGAGCATGTAAAACACAAAACGCAACAGATTTGACAAAAACAACTTGTGGTGTGTACAATTATTTGCTTCTAAGTCTCTTCTAGAGTTTGTAATTCGTATTAAGATATTAATTACAAAACAACGAAGCTTATATAGCGAATGTTGTACAAGAATAAACACCGACAAAGATCGCTGATGAGGAACATTGGCATGTTCCGAATTAGCTGTACGATCGTGCAGTCAAGTTGATAGTTCAAATCCCATTGCAATTAAACGCTTAAGCCGGAAAAATATAAGTGGTGTATGTATTTACATTACGCATATAATTTAATAAAAATATATTCAAACCTTATAGATTCATTACGGCGACTGAAATCATTGCCACGCCCATTTCAACAATTTAGGGGTTGACTTTTTATAAAATAAAAATCCTATGTCCATCCCTATGGCTCAAGGTGTGTCCATGTAAAATTTCGTCAAAATTGGCTAAGCGGTTTAGCCGTGAAAAGGTAACAGACTGGTTTCACTAAAATGGCTATAACTCGTGAACCAATACACATACAGAGACCGTTTATACATAAACCTTGGTATTGAAGTCACTTTTCATATGAACCAACAAAATCGGTTCACGCATTCCAGAGAGCATCAATTACAATGCAACTTATTTTTATATTTTTTATTTTATTTTTTTTTTATTATTATATATTATATTATTATGTATTATAAAAATTAAATCCAATTTTGTTCCAATTTGAAAAATGAAAAGTTGCTCTGCCTCACTAAATCGCTTTTCCTCTGAATAAATTACTAGTCAATACTTTTTTCATTCTTATCCTTACTATTATTATGGACCATTTACAACAATTTCATTAAGCAAAACTCTAATAACTTAAGTATAGAGTTACAATTTTGAAAATAGATTAAATTAAAACATAAATCAATATTGTATTAAATAAAATTTATAATAGAGAAGAGGCAATAAAAGAGAAATAAACTAAAGAAAAGAAATTTAAAGTTAAATGTATGACAAAGGAAAAGAAATACGCAGAGTAAAAGAACAAATGGAATCATTTAGAGGAATATATTTAATTTAATGTATTGGCAGTTCTTGTACAGAAGTATTCAAATAAAATATTTTTAAACGTTGTCATGTTATTGCATTTTTCAACGGTATTCGGCAGAGAATTCGAAAGTTGAATAGAGTGTATGAAGAACTGACTTTTAGACATTAATCGCACATTTAAACCGAATGATACTGCGTATAAGCAACAGTCAAAGACCACTTCCGGGAGGTCGTTTATATATAATAAACAGCAGCAAACCAAGTACGGAACCTTGAGGTACTCCAAGAGTTAAACGAAAATGGTGGAAATCTGACCATCAAAGCAAACTTTTGAAGTGAGACTTATCCTTCAAGACTTGTTGAAGATTGAGTAAATTTAAATAATTTTCGCCCATTTTGACCAGAATGTCATGAACACTGAATCAATCATGAATCTGGTCTAAAACCAGATTGCTTTAGGGTTATTAAGGAGTTTCGATTACAATGGTTACGTATCTGTTTATTGATAATTATTTCCAAAGCTTTGAAAATATGCGGCAATATGGCAATATGGTCCAGCTTTAGGGTCTAGTAAGATTTTTGCCTTCCGCCATGCAGAAGGAAAAACAGAAGTAGTTAAAATTGTATTAAAAGTATCCGTGATATAAGACAACAATTAAGGTAGAAAGGCTTTGATAAAAATTGGGTTAATGTCATCAAGCCCAACTGCAACGACTTGAAAGAGAAAAAACTTTCAATAACATTTATCTGATCAAATTCGCTCATTGCAGTCGGTGTGAACAGTTGGTTTGGCCAATGTGTTTACTAATCCGATTTCTTTAATCTGTTGAACAACCTTTTCTCGTTCGCAAGAAAATACGTACAACTGATGTAGCCTGTACTGTTTCCATAGAGAATAAGGTACATTTCTTCTTTAATTAACAATTTTATAGTGTTAAAAAACGATTTTATAGTCCTTTTATGTCAGAGCTGTTGTTCTTGAATTGCCCCACTCGGATGATGGCAGCTGGACTACTGTCAGATTTTATTCATAGTGTTTTGTAAATTTTTCCCGCTAACATTATTTTTACAAGTTTAATATATTTTAATTTTTGCAATATATTTGATTCTATTTAAAGATCAGGATGGCGGTTCATCTCGGCATAGCCGAAGTCGTAATTATTCCGACTGTAGCTTTCTGTCTTTGGAAAGCGTGGAAAGTTTTTCTGTCCTCAGAAGAACCTAATTATTATAAATATTTCACCTAAAGGTGAATAATATTTCAAACGTGTTTCTGAGACTTCTACCGCAACATGGTTTGAATCCATATACGTCGTACTGATTTGTGCAACCCACGACAATTGGAGAGGCAGACTTCCTTACAAATCTATGCTGCTCCGGATAACTGCATCTCAATACTGTTGCTGACAATAAGTATAAAATGCGCTTCACAGAATCATTTAGATGCTCTATGTCGGGATTAATGACGAATTTTTCCAGTTAAAAAGTTAATTATTGGAGACCAATTTTGGAGACATTAAAAATTATTTTAGTGTCTCATTTTACCGCGTAGCAGCACGCTGTTTTGGTTTTAAACTCGGAAGAGTTTTCAAACAAGCCTTTTACACAGTGGTTGTATCCCTGAGGATATGAGGATTCAACAGTGAGTTACATTCAACACGCAGTTGTTGAACGTAACTCACTGAAGAATCTGTTATCTCGACAGCTGTAAGCGACAAATAAATTATCAAAAGTCAATTCTCCAAACAAGCCAACAAATAGAGAGCGACAAAGAGCGGTTAGGGTGGCCAAAAGAACCACAGCAGTAAAATATCGGGTAATCACAATAATCAGCAAAGCTAATAGAAGAAACACAGCACCGGAAAGTACAGCTTAAAGTAATGCATCTCTCCCTGAAACCATAAGTTCAGGTTGACAAGATTTAACATTGACCGACATGTAAAAATTTTTCCCATGGTTGTTTAAAACAATTGGAACGAGAAAAAAAATTGTAACCATAACCTGGCTTCCTCAAAGCCCCGACTTGAATCCCATTGAGCTTTTTTAAGGAAATAACTTGATCGACAGATATGAAAAGCGGGCCCAACGACTACACAAACTCTCCAGCAATAATTACAAGAATGATGGTACAAAACACAACCCAGAAAATTATTGATCAAGATGTCGAAATTATGCGAAGCAATAGTAAAAGCTCACGTGGAAATATCATGGTGAAAATATCGCGAAACTAAAATTTTAATGCAATTGTAATAATATTCGTAACAAAATTGGAAAAACATTTAGGCAATTCACAGTAAGTGCATGAAGTTAAATACGTCGCGAACTTTAACACAGTTCTGTTCTCTGTTAAGATCCCGACGTCGCGAACTTTAACAGAGCACGGTTAACTCCGCTGTTATTGACTTCCTAGCTGCGAGCGTACCAGATGAGAATGCCGAGATGAGATCTAATCCGTATGAAAAGTTACAGTCAGAAATATTTATAAATCAAATATCAAAACAAAACCCAATTACCATTTTTTTTAAAATAAATTTTGAAATTGGCCGTATATTATATATATATACATACATATGTATATATACATTGACTGGTCAAGGTGTTGTATAAAAGATGCCACTGTTCGTAAACCATGCTTAGTGCGTTGATGAAACCTACAGTGCCTAAAAGCCAATGAATACAGCCACCAACTGTAGAAAAATGGTTGAGACGGTTATAGCCAAAATTTTGTAAATAGCGTTTGAAGTTGGCCATATTTAACATAGACGACGGCCTGTCGAGGAGGTGTATAAAAGACGCCACTGCTCGTAAACCATGCTTAGTGCGTTGATGAAGCCTACAGTGCCTAAAAGCCAATGAATACAGCCACTAACTGTAGAAAAACGGTTGAGACGGTTATAGCCAAAATTTTTTAATCGCGTTTGAAGTTGGCTATATTTAACATACACGATGACCGGTCAAGGAGGTGTATAAAAGACGCCACTGCTCGTAAACCATGCTTAGTGCGTTGATGAAACCTACAGTGCTTAAAAGCCAATGAATACAGCCACCAACTGTAGAAAAATAGTTAAGACGGTTATAGCCAAAATTTTGTAAATCGCGTTTGAAGTTGGCCATATTTAACATAGACGATGGCCGGTCGAGGAGGTGTATAAAAGACGCCACTGCTCGTAAACCATGCTTAGTGCGTGGATGAAACCTACTGTTTACGCCAAAGCAAACCGCTCGCCAGGCTGCCTCTCCTGATCGTCCGAAGCCGTGTCCTCTCAGAGCGCGGACTTCGGCCGCTCAGGGTAGGCAAGCTTAAAGCTTGACTGCGGGCTCTTCGGCTCCAGCCTTGGTGGTCGGAGTCGAACCGACACTGATTTTTTAGCCGTGAACCACGCAGGAAGCCAGTTCTTTTACAGTGCCAAACCCTTTTCAATTTCTTCTGAATACTTTTAAAACTTTAATAGATAATTGAAATATTAAATATTTTGTTACAATTCTAACCATTTAAATACACCAATAAAAAGTGCTTTTCTGTCGACAACATTTGGTCCAGGACGAGCCGGATCGAGCTCCAGCCTCTACTCGACGACATCGTCGCCCCTTTTTGAGAGAAAAAAGGTAAGTTGCTTACTTTCGTTTAATTTAACAAAGTTCAAGTTTTAAATATATTTGATTAAATATTGATATTAAGCAAGTATATACCTACATATATACCCCCGTGTACACGCGAAGTTAACGGGAGAATTAACTTCGGTGTAACGATGCGCCACCAGTTAGAATTTGTTCACTTACATATAGGATAAAACCAAACCAGCCAGCAAAAGGTGGTGGTTTTTTGGTTTTTAAGAGAAGAGCGCAAACCAAAGCGAGAGCGAGCTGCAATTATGTATTCGTCGAAGAATAAATAATTGCAACACGTGCCGGTCAATTTAAGTATATAACCGGGTTCAAGGGCACACCCGGTTGCTGCCTGGTTTGGTTTTCGTGCTCTCCACAGACACGCTCACAGCTTACGCTCTTCTGCGCGGTTCACTTAAAAACCAAAAAACCACCACCCTTTGCGTGTTGGTTTGGTACGTGCGCTCACATAGCCACGCTCTCAGCTTGCAGCCAAGCAAGATCGCTCTCTCCGCGTGATACGCTACAAGCGGCGCGTTTTTTTGCATAAAATTCGTACTTGTACTATCAACGTCAACGTTCAGCAAAAACACTGTTCAGCGCTCCCATCGATATAGCGTCGTCGTTTAACGTGCCAAGAGAATCAACAATTCTTGCACAGTGGACGAAAAATATAAAACCATAATAAAATTTTTTGTTAGGAATAAAAATATTTTAGTGTTTTATTTCTGTATTAGCCCATCTAGCTAAGCTACTTTAGCCCCTGTATTCTTTTGCACCGACGAAAATCGATTCCATATCGCGGATTGCTAAATTAGTAGTAACCTTAACGCACATACAATGGAGAGTGTTGACTCTTTTCTACGTCTCGCGGACGATTTAGTGGAATTCGGCATGCACATTCTGAGCAGTTCAACGGATTCGCAAACGTTGGATACCCTGGAGTTGGACATTACGGAGCTCAACTCGCAGTGGTCCCTAATCAAGTCCGCGTATAGCGGCCTTCTCGAACAAATGCTGAAGGATGTGACGATGGCACCACATGTAAAAAGCGTTAAGGAAAACTATTTCAAAGCGTACGACAACTACAAACGATACGTTGGACTGATCAAAATTCAAGTCAACTCGATGATAAAGACCACCGCGCCGCGGCGCTCTACGGATACGGCAGAGCTGCCGCCCACTCGGTTCAATAGGCGACTATTTGTTATGGCCCTCCTTTCGCGACATGTTCACCGCCCTGTTTATTCAGAATACGCGTATTGCCCCAGTGGAAAAACTTTTCCACTTGAACCAAAAAACCAAAGGAGAAGCCAAGGAAATCGTACAAAAATCTCCTTTGACGAATGAAGGATTCGAGCAAGCATGGCAAAATCTATCGGATCGATACGAAAATAAACGCGTCCTCGTTAACACGCTCCTCAAAAATCTCTTTGGTCTCGCGCCGATTACTAGGGAAACCGGTCATGAAATTAAAAATCTACAACGTGAAATTAACAATATTCTCGCCGCGTTGGCGCTCCAAGGCGTCGACCCGTCACATTGGGACGCGATTATAGTTTTTCTGTGCTCTGTTCGGCTTCCGGAAGCCACCCTGTCGCTTTGGAAACAATCCATACCGAATAAACGTGAAATTCCAAAGTGGTCCGATCTCGACGCGTTCCTGACACATCGGTTTCAAACGCTGGAAACGGTGCAAGATATAAAAGGCGCGTCCGCAAACAAGAGTCGCACCTCACCCGCTCCACAACAGATGCCCCCTTCGACAAAACGCATTAACACATTCCAGCTGAATATAACAATATAATAGCTGAATATAACAATAACAACAAATAAAGCAAAATATGTGGTCACTATACATTTTCATCTATATAACCGCCTTTTGCCTTAATAACTGCATTACATAATCTCGGCAATTTTACCAAAGTTTCAGGCCTGATCTCGCCCCAAGATTCAAACAATTCTTCCAGAGATCTTCCTTAATTGTAGTACTTAGAGCTTTAGCCTTTCTGTCCAGCTCGTCCCACAAAAGTTCGATCGGAGATAAAACCGGTGATTGTGGTGACCACACTATGCGTTTCAAGATATTCTTGCCTTCCAGATATTGTAAAAATGATCTGCACAAACGGGAAGTGTGCTTCGGATCATTATCTTCTTGAAAAGTGAATCCTTGACCTATAATTCTAATTCCTGAAGCCACAGCATGTTCTTCTAGTATCTTCTTGTATCCTTCTTTGTTTAGTTTTTCGATGATTCTGACAAGGTCGCCGGTGGATCCTGCACCGAAACATCCCCAAATCATCGTGTTTCCTCCTCCATGTTTAACTGTAGGCACGATACAGCCATCCGACATCCGCTCTCCGATACGTCGACGAACAAACACACGCCTGTTGGACCCGAATATTTCAAATTTGGACTCATCAGTCCAAAACACATTTTTCCATTGCTCCAACGTCCAATCTTTGTGTGTCTTCGCCCATTCCAATCGCTTTTTCTTATTTGCAGGCCGAAGTAAAGGCTTCCTTGCTGATATTCTTCCTGACAAACCAGCTTCCTTTAGACGTCTTTTTACTGTGGAAACAGATATTGGATTTGGGCGGTTGCAGTTTACGTGGTTGGTGATATCTGGGGCCGTTATACGTCTGTTCCGTTTGCTCTGGAGTAGAACGAACTTATCATCTCCTGCAGTCATCTTTCTCTTTCTGCCGGGACGATTTCTGTTAGCAACACTGCCGATCTCTTCCTTTTTTTAAGAATGGCCCAAGCAGAACCCGTCGATATCTTTAAACGGGCAGCAATCTGCTCGTAGGAATATCCTTCTGCGCGGAGAGTACAAACCGCAGAACGTGTCTCAATTGATAATTCTTGTCGTTTTAGTATACTTGTGCTGCTTTTTTGACTTTTCAGGACGATATGCTAATTACAATTAATGTCCGAGAGAATTCAGTCCTGGTATTTAAAGGAATTGGGTACGGATTCAGGTAACTATAAAATTTAGTTCCCAACACCCAACAGATAAAAAACAAGACCATAAAAACCATTTGCATATCACCAATATTGTCAGGTAGTCATTAAAATATTGTGGATGACATTTTCTATAAAGACGAATTCGGAATATATGCACCTGTGCCACAACAAAAAAAAAGTTAGGGTTTTTAGGTTTCTCCCAAAAACCCACAGAGACGTCATAAAATCATAAAATCGAATTTTATTTCCAATGAATTGTACTGATTCCGAAAAATTTTGAATTTTAATGTCGTTCGAATACTTATGAGCGGTACTGTAAAAGGCGCACCCGCAGGCAAGAATCGCGCGTCACCCGCGCCACAGGTGGCCCCTTCGACAAAACGCGTCAACACATTCCAGCTGAATGTTGCATCGACCGTATGTCAGTTGTGCTCCGAACACCACACAATCCGAGTCTGTCCGCAATTTTTGGAACTGACTTCCGGTAAACGTCTAGAGGTAGTGAAAAAGTTACGTCTATGCTTGAATTGTCTCGCGCAAGCGCACCAGATCCAAAGATGCCCCAGTAGATACAACTGCGCGACATGTCAGGCGCGACATCATACGTTACTGCATCACGATCAAGCCCAGAGCCGACCCTTAGATAACTCAGCGTTGCGTCCGTCCACTAAATATTCAAAGTGTTCGCCCAGTAGAAACGCTGCATTGCAAACCAATCAGCCCCGTAACAACCCACTTAACGCGCGAGCACCCCCCTTTACTGGGCCCTCCACGTCGGCCAACGCCGCCCAAATCAGTCAACAACAAATACAGTCCGCTGATCGAAATCATCCCGATAACCATCAAACCAGTTCTGTTAGAAACCGCTACGGTCACCATATTCCACGACGGTACTTGCTATGCCGCGTGTGCCCTCATCGATCCAGGATCCGAAGTATCCTTCATCTCGGACCACGTCCAGAAGATGCTCAAAATCCCCATGCGGCCAGTGAAAGCAACGGTTTCTGGCCTCAACGAAACCATTTCTGCAAAGGTTTCAAAATCTTGTGAGTTTTTGCTCAAGTCGCCACGCGACCCCTCGTTCCAAATTCATGCCACAGCGCTAGTGCTGTCGCAAATCACGGGCAGACTGCCCGCCCACTCGTTCGATAGCGCGCTGCTTCGCAGCCTCCCTCGTAACATCGAGCTCGCAGACGTCAACTTTGTCAAAAGTCAGCAAGTTGACGTTCTCATTGGAGCCGATCTCTTTCCGGCGATCATACTTGACGGTATTCGCCGCAATGTGTTAGGTTCACTTCTAGCACAACAGACCGTGTTCGGCTGGATAATCACCGGACCAGTCCCCCTGCTACAATCGGGTAGCCCCGACATAAGGGTAGCCTTCTTCAATGAAGTCACCATCGAACAACAGTTCGAACGTTTTTGGGTGGTGGAGGAACTTCCGTAAACTCGTCACTTATCCCCCTCCGAAAAGATTTGCGAAGAGAATTTCGTAAAAACAACTCGTAGGAGCCCTGACGGCCGCTACATCGTTACGTTGCCATTCAAAAGCAAAGCCGTAAATCATCACTCGCTAGGATATTCACGGCACATCGCTCACCAACAATACCTTCGCTCAGAAGCAACGTTACTCAAAAATAATGACCTCAAAAGGCAATATGACGATGTAGTTCAAGAACACCTTGATTTAGGTCATATGACGGCCGTAGCGCCCCCACAACCCGATGCTGAGCACTATTATTTGCCACATCAAGCGGTTATAAAACCGGACAACACGTCCACCAAGGTTAGAGTCGTGTTCAACGCATCCTGCCCCACCACAAGTGGGCTCAGTTTGAACGATGTGTTACACGCAGGCCCTGTTCTACAAGCAGACTTAACATTCTTAATGCTGAGATGGCGCTTTTATCGGTATGTTTTTAGCGGAGACATACAGAAAATGTACCGCCAGATCCTCGTCAACCCGAAACACACCCCCACCAACAAATTCTCTTCCCAGATTCGAATAGCTCCAAAGTTAGGGACTATGAATTACAAACGGTAACATTTGGCGTGAACTGCGCCCCCTTCCTAGCAATACGCACGCTTTTCCAGTTAGCAGAAGACATTCAACAACAGTATCCGCTTGCAGCCCACATCCTGCGACATTCAATGTACGTCGATGACGTGTTGGCCACTCAAAAGCGCGATGAACTGTCAGAGGCGTTAAATACGGCAGGCTTCTCTCTTCGGAAATGGACAGCCAACGACAGACACATTTTGAACGACTTGCCTGGATCCCATTTGCTCAACGCTGAGTTCTTGAAGTTTGAGGACAACAGCACCGCAAGGATGCTCGGTATTCGGTGGAATGCCGCCAACGATTACTTTTACTTCGACACACAAGCGATCGACATACAGCCAACGTACACCAAAAGATAAGTGCTGTCTCTCATCGCGAAGCTGTTCGATCCAGCCGGTTGGCTGGCACCTATCATCGCGGCCTCGAAAATGCTGATCCAACAAGTCTGGTTGGACAAGATTGACTGGGATGACCAACTTCCCGTACTGACGCAGCAAACATGGTTGAGTTTCCTTCGAAATTACAACCATATCGCCACGATTCGAATTCCCAGGTGGATTCGGTTCACCCCCAACTGCACAGTGGATCTTCACGCCTTTTCGGACGCTTCCGAGAAAGCTTACGCCGGAGTCATCTACGCCCGCGTCCAAATCGGCGACACAGTTCATGCATCGCTACTGTACTCCAAAACACGAGTAGCGCCCATTAAAACAATATCGCTGCCAAGACTCGAACTCTGCGGAGCTACACTCGTCGCCGACATGCTCGACGCCCTAATACCCAATCTGCACTATCGACCCGAGAATATCTTCTGTTGGACAGACTCGACGATTGTTCTTGCGTGGCTTAAGAAGCCCCCTTGCGTCTGGGCCACCTTCGTGGCGAATCAAGTTGCCAAAATCATTGAAAGAGCGCCACACACTCAATGGTTTCACGTGGATTCGCACGACAATCCAGCAGACTTAGCTAGCCGCGGTACCACGCCCCAAGAATTAGTTGCGAGCACCTTCTGGTGGAATGGTCCACCTTGGCTCATCCACGACAAGGATCGTTGGCCCGAGCTGCGAACAGCTTCGGAGTTTGCTACCGCACAGGAAGAAAAGCCGGTAAAGGCTCTTCACATTTACTTCCGACCAAACGAAGACCCACTTGGCAGGTTTTCCTCTCTCCCGAGAGCCCTACGCGTGTACTCGTACGTACAACGGTTTATAGATAACACGCGCCGTAGTCGGAACCCGCTCTATGCCACTTTGCGACTCTCAGCGACAGAGATTCGAGACACCAAATGCCGTCTTACAAACATCTGTCAAAAGACACATTTTCCCGATGAGTATTACGCGCTCGAAAGAAAGCGACCAGTGAGCTCGAAAAGTTGTTTTCTTTCACTCAATCCTTGGCTGCATGAAGACAAAACGATGCGCCTTGGCGGGCGGCTGTCTTCATGCCCGAATTTGCCATTCGATGAACGCCACCCAATAATTATGCCGTACGACTGTCAGTTGTCTCGGCTACTTGTTCTTTTTATTCATCAGATCTCGCTTTACGGTGGTAACCAGCTGATGCTTCGATTGCTCCGGACCCAACACTGGATTCCGCGGGTAAAAAACCTAATCAAGACAACGATCCACCGCTGCAAGCCGTGCATCTTGCATAGGAAGCAACAAAGAACACAGATTATGGCGGCATTGCCAGAGGAACGCACGACTTTCTCCCGCCCCTTTGCTAACACCGGTGTCGACTTTGCTGTCCCTTTCGACATAAAGAATTACACCGGCCGGGCGTGCTTAATAACGAAAGGCTACACGTGCATCTTTGTCTATTTTGCGACCAAAGCAATTCATTTAGAGGCTGTCAGTGATCTGACCACGGCCGCTTTCCTTGCGGCCTTCTCACGTTTTGCAGCGCGCCGAGGCTGCCCCGCAAAGGTGTATTCGGATAACGGCACAAACTTCGTCGGGGCCTCAAAAGAACTCAAACAAGAATTTAAGCAATTCCTTGTTCGAACCCGCGATCTCATCGAGACCCAACATTCGCACCAGAACGTTAAAAGCCTGAAAACGCATCTGCGCAAAGTCGCCCCAACGTCCAAATTAACATTTGAAGAGTTTTCAACTCTCATGAGCAAAATTGAAGCGTGCCTCAATTCTCGCCCGCTTCATCCTCAATCTGAGGATCCCAACGTTATGGATGCAATAACTCCTGGCCACTTCCTAGTAGGCGGCCCTCTGCTCGCTCCGGCCGAGCCCGAAACCCTCGACAATCCGCTCTCCATTCTCAACCGATGGAGACGTGTCCAGGCCCTTGCCCAGCATTTTTGTCATCGGTGGAAAACGGAATATTTGCACGAGCTTGCGCGTCGCACCAAGTGGAAGACTCCCCAACTCAACCTACAGCCCAACGACCTGGTTGTGGTCCGTGACGACAACCTTCCTTCCACGTCCTGGCGGCTGGGCCGCATCATCAAGGTGTATAAGGGTCAGGAGGCATGAGTCCGCGTGGCCGATGTCCGAACAGCTAACGGCCAACTCACGCGTTCAATTTCTAAATTAGTATCTTTATCGTGCATGTCTCGAGATATTATTAATGCGCCCTTTGCCGTCTCGGACGCATGCTGGTTCCGCCAGCCGCCGTGCCCACGGCGCCACCCACTGCGAATCCCGGCCCCAGCCCCGAGATGCCACAGGTGGAAGAACCCATGCACGAGGAGGAGGACGTGCTGAGTTTGAATGCGTCCTACCAGTCGGAGGAAGACGACGTAACTCCGCCGCGCTCACCCGAGCCCCAGCCAGTTGAGGCTCCACTATCTCCTCCAGCGATGCCAGCACTGGCAGCGTACGTCCTCTGACGCCTGGAGATGGGCCTTCCAGCGCCATACCATCCGGCGCGTCGCGGACACGGCCAGCCACACCGACGCCCAACACCACCACGACTCCCGTCGCCCGCAGGCAGAAGGACGCCATCGCCCAGGGCGCAGTGCGGCCCCTTCCTCGAACTGCCCGTCGAGGCCCGGTGGAGGACGCTCGCAGGACGCCACGTATGCGTAAACTGTCTTGCGTGTTCACACACAACCCAGCGCTGCACCAGTACACGCCGCTGCAGGGCCTGTGGCGAGGCCCACCACACCGCCCTCCACGGTTAAGCGCCCGATCCACCCCAGGGCTGGGAGGGTCTGGGAGCTTTGCAGTCCTGCAAGGCGGGCGGGATGTTTACGCCAAAGCAAACCGCTCGCCAGGCTGCCTCTCCTGATCGTCCGAAGCCGTGTCCTATCAGAGCGCGGACTTCGGCCGCTTAGGAGAGGCAAGCTTAAAGCTTGACTGCGGGCTCTTCGGCTCCAGTCTTGGTGGTCGGAGTCGAACCGACACTGATTTTTTAGCCATGAACCACGCAGGACGCCAGTTCTTTTACAGTGCCAAACCCTTTTCAATTTCTTCTGAATACTTTTAAAACTTTGATAGATAATTGACATATTAAATATTTTGTTACATTTCTAACCATTTAAATAAACCAATAAAAAGTGTTTTTCTGTCAATAACACCTACAGCAACGAGAATATATTCGTAAAGAGATTGCATGAAACATTTGTTGCCGGCAACATCGTGATTTCATGCGCGAAGATTAGGGCAGCTGTTAATTAGCAGGACTTAGCGCTGTAAAGACACACCAGCTCTGTAAAACAGAAAACCGAAGATAAAAACGAAGTTCTTTACAGATTACAAAATTTCATTTGTATTCTGTGCTAGTAGCACAGCAAAATTGAATGATCTCCTAATGAGTGAGGGGTTCGGCGGATCTTTTTTAATGAGTTTGAAGGGATTGGTAGATCGACTTTGCTTCTGTTATTTAGCACTAACAATGCTAGCGAATATGCGTAAGAAGAGATCGATTCAGCACTCGTATACCAGATAACGTGTGAAAGAAAGAATCGATCAACTTGTGGAGTACAGCGGGCGATGAGAAGCACGGTGCGGCTCGTCTTCTTTGGGTTCTCTAACAATAACAAACCATGTGCCGCCGTCCGTCCGTCTGGAATCGATTTAAATTTTGCATTTTATGCAAATTAGCACACAAATCACACATTATGAGGAGTGTAACAAGCAGGTCCACACAGTGTGAGAGGCTGAATAGAACTGAATTCCTTGAAAACATCGAAGAACTTGCCGATTGTTATCGGATCCCCTACGATCATCTGCTCCTCCCATTAACTGAGTTGCTAAAAGACCGAGCATGCGAATGGTGTCGATATAAACGATATAAATGACGTCTGAATTTGGAGTGATTTCCGTACTGCCGCCGAAAATTTCTTCCGACCACCGCGACATATCAACCGATTAGAAAAGGAAATTATCCGTCAACGGCAAACCCCCCGTGAAAAGGCAAAAGAGTACATTATGAATTTGATGACTCTAGTTAGACAGCACTCCGGGATGAAGACACAAGATCAACTCGAACGAGAATATGAAGGTTTGCGGCCTGAATACCGCCTTTATATTCGGCGGAATGATTTCACCGATACGCTACTCGCGCTCATCTACGATTATGAACTCATCAAGACAGACGAGAGCCGTTTCAATCGCCATAGCAACAAGTGCATCACCAACCAACCTGCATCACCAACCAGGACACATTGTTGGGCGTACGACCAAGCCGGTCACATCAGACACCGTACCCTACCACTGCAACTATTCTCTTCCTACTGCCAAGTAAAGGGTGTACGCACATTAAACTGTCATTGTCATCAGGAGGAAGCTCCACCTACGGAAGGTCGATACCATCTAGATATTAAATGCAATCAATTCACCATACAAGCACTAGTGGACACCGGCCCCCACGCCGTCACCTGAGCCAACGAATCACCAAGACACCGCAACAACAAATAACGCTCGCAAATGGACGTACTCTCCGAATCAAAGAATCGTTCCAAGTACTCCCACCAAGTATACTCCTTGCCCGGCTTGACCGAACAATTTATCCTGGGCACGGACTTGTTAAATAAAATAGGGTGTAAATTGATGATAGGAGAACAAGAGATACCACTAAGCAGTAGCGATCCTGAGCAGTCACCAGGGCCAGCAACGGCATACACCACCACCAACATACAACAACTCATAGCCGCCGAAGAGAAATTAATGAAACAAATAAGAACCCCTTGCAAATAAGAACCCCTCGGGGTTCGCTTAATAAACCAACCAATAAATTCGGCCTTGTGGCCAAATCTTAAAAACATAGCGTGGCTCGCTTAGCCAAAAAAAGCACGGCCTGGTGGCCAAACTAATATGGCGATCCTTTACCTCCACACCATATTCAAGGCATACTCAGTAGTAGGGATATGTATGTTCTGGCGCAACTGAACAGGGTGCGCTGCCCGGCGGAGCGTGAGGAGCGTGTGGTGCGATATGTACGGTAGCGACTGCGCTGCCTGGCGGAGCGTGAGCTTCTCTATCCGTGAGGCACTATATGAATTACATGGCGAGCTCTGCCCGTGAGGTTGCCTGCGTGAGGTTCTCTGCCCGCCTCTGTATCGTTTGTGGTACTTGATATTGTTGTTGTTGTTGTTGTTCTGAATATGCGTAGCTATGTTGTAAGAAAATATTTTTTATTGCTTGAATTTAATTGCTTTTCGTCATTTTGCTATGTGGTTGTTGTAGATTTAGTAAATGAGTTATTTCAAGTGTTCGATTGCCTCGCGACCACACTTATTGTATGTACATATATTAATACAATTATTTCAATCTCGGAATTGGAGTTGACAATTTCGGTACTTCTGCTTACCAAATATTTCTCATGGTCTGATAGATAGACGAATGGACACACTGTTAGACAGACGGACATACATACATATAGACAGACGGACACACTTACATATGGACAGGCGGACATACATGCATAAGACGGACAAAGGGTCGAATAGACAGATGGACAGTGAACATACACAAATTGAATTGTTCATAAATCCAGTGTCATAGTTAACTTGAAGATCAGCTTGATGGCAAAAGAGGTTGACGGGAAGAGGGAATGGGAAAGTGTAGGGTGGGAAGACGAATAGACATACACACATACATACATATATAGACAGACGGACATACATACATATATACTGACAGACATACATACATTTAAATTTGGCTTATGTTGTTTTGTATACGATTTATTCTTGCTCTCTTGTTTTATTTTTAGGAATAGAGACGCTTGTTAATGATACTGAATTGTAGACGAGAGGATTGAGTAGGTAAACCTAGGATGCTCCACTTATTCTTTTTCTTCATTGTATAGCTTCTGTTAGAATAAGCATTTGATGTCCGGGAAGAGTTAATACAACAAATTTAGGGATTTTATACACATGAAGTAATATTTTGGTACATTTGCGTTAGGAATATGCTTAGGTATGCTATACTTGTTTTCTTTTATTTAATATAGTTTTTATTTTATTTCTTTTCGGGTGTAGATTTTTTTTTTCTTCTTATATAGGTACTAAATGAACATTTCAAGTGAACTTTGGTTTGTAGCCTCATAGATTATTACTAATATGGGTTACTTTTATTTTATGGTTAGCTAATAGTATGAGTTTGCTTATGTTGTTGTTGTAGGAGTTTGATTTATGTTGTTGTTGTTGTAGTAGTAGGCGATTTATTCTTGCGGTGTTGTTGTTTTGTATTTTATTTTTAGGAATAGAAACGCATGCTGTCGATGTTGAAGTATTAAAATGCAGTACTTAAACAGTTAAATTTAGAATATGTTCTTATAGTATTCTTATTTTAATTCTTGTTTTCTTTGCTGTAGGATAAGCATTTTAATTAATTGATAGTTAATTTTAGTGTCGGAGAATGAGATGCATATATTTAATCGCTTATTATTTTTCCTGTCTTTTTGTTTTTATAATGAGACATTTAGAAAATGCTATGATTATATTTTGAATATGGTTGTATATAGTTCATAAATTTCAATATGACTATATGGATTAATGAAAATTTGATAACATGATTTTTGCAGTAATTTGTTTGTAATATATTTTTAATTTCAATGTTTTAAATAATATTTTCTTTTACGCTAATTATTATTGCTTTTAGGTGTGAGAGATTTGTTTGATATCGCTTAGTTAGCAAATGTGTGTGAGAAAAGATATATTGAGAGACGCATCTTATTGATATTGAAGTGTAGACGTGAGAGGCTGTAGTTGGTAAAGCTAGGTTGCCATTCTTACACTTCTTTTCTCTTTCTTCCTTTTCCTGTTCTTTTTTCATTACTATTATTATTGCTTCTTATTCTTCTTTTTTCCGCGTGTAGCCAAATGATAAGGTAGTCATATAATGTATAAGCAAATAGTCAAAACGATATTTATATATTCGTCTTCAACGAAACAGTTATTCACACTTCAACGTATCACATTTAACTCAACTCTATCTCTAAAGTACAGGCGGATAGTCTAGATGTAGCGACAGAGGCGGATTCAGATGGTTGGTAGGATTTTGGGTGGGACTATGCTTAGCGTATTCATTATTATTATTATTAATTTATAATGTTTATTGTTTGTCGTCATTTTCGGATGTTTAATACATATAAGTAGAATTTGAACATATAAGTAGAATAAGTTAATATAGTAGATGTAGATATATAGTAAAAATATAGTATATATATATATATATATTATAGTAAATGTATCATATTGCTGTTGTTGTATTTTTAAGGCTAATCTAGCAATAGACTGATGAAGCAGAAGATGCGGGTTTGTAGGAATTTTGCTTGTGTTATTGTTGTAGGAGTTTGGTTTATATTGTTGCAGTAGTAGACGATTTACTCTTGCTGTATTGTTGTTGTAATAGAGATGCATGCTGTTGATATTTAAATGGTGACATGCTTAGCTTAAACATGCAAACCTAGGATGCCATTTTCTTCTTCTTCTTTTTTATTCGTTGTATAGTTTCTGTTAGGATAAGCATTTGATGTGCGTGTGAATTTTTATGTCGATGAAAGACACACATATTTTATTCGGTTATTATCGCTTATTATTTATTTTTCTTTTATACTGACACATATAGAAAATGTTGAGTAGATTTTCAACATGGTTATTGTTCATAAATTTGAATATTACTATACTATAATACTAGTACTACTACTAATGGGTTCATGAGCATATGATGACATGATTTTCCTTTCATTTCTTCTTGTAATATATTTTTAATTTCAATGTTTAAAATATATGTCTTTAGCGCTGATTTGTTTGATCCGGTTTAGATAGTTAATGAGCGATGGGTTAGTAAACGTATCTTTGAGAAAAGAGATATGGTTGGTGTTTAAAATTTTAGGAATAAATTTGTAATTAAATGTTGTCTAAATTATTAAATTTGAAGAAACAAAGCCTTTTAACATTGAAGTAAAGACATGAGAGGCTTGAGTTGGTAAAGCTAGGATGTCATTCTTACTCCTATTTTTATTTTTTTCTTCTTCTTTGTCTTTTTCTTGTTTTTTTTTTTATTTTATTACTATTATTATTAGTTCTAATTCTTTTTCTTTTCTTCTGCGTATAGCCGAACCATCAAAATAGTCATACCAAAATTTAACTTAAAACTATTACCAAAATTTAGCTTATATACTATGAACAATGTTTAGTCTAATGATAACAACTTCTTATTTCAATATTAAATGTTAGGAATTTATGTAGCTTAAATTATTTCTCTTGTAAACAATTCTATTGAACCAACAAAATAGCTGCTTGGTTGAAGCTTGACTACAACTTTTTATACTTTGGAATGAACAATAAGAATTTTCTTTGAGCGATAAAAACTGGCTATTAGTTAGGGATCATTATATAGGCTATAAATAACCGAAAACGATATCTATATTCGACCGCAGCGAAACACTTAAATACCCTACAACTTATGATGTCTAACTATAACTTTGAATGGAAAATGCTAAGGTTGCGTTCCAACATATTAAACTCTAACTTTAAGGGAAACCTATAATTATTGAGAAACAATAAAAAAAACATATTGATTTGTACATACACAGAAATAGTGAACTCCTACATTTCTGTTAAATTTCATTCGAATAGCTAAATGAGTTCTAGGACAAGGCTTAATCTCAATGAATCTCATTTGCACAATAAAATTTTTTCATATTATTCTTTTTAGGACATAAATTTAAAATCATTAAAGACCATAGACATTGAACTCAAAACCCAACTCCAAATTAATAAGACGGAGAAATGAAATAGACATTAACATGGAAATATAATATAATGCAAATAGGTATAAACACTACTTCTTATTATAATGAGTCACCAGATAAAGGTTCGACAATGATAATAGAAACAATCTTTAGAAACCAACAACAAGAGACAGCGGAAAAATGGATGGAAAACTCATAGAAACATCCACAATATCGGGCTAGTAATTTTATCAGCCCAGTTGTGTATATCAGTATGATAACATAATTGCAATTCATAACCTAAAATTCACTTAAACATCGACACACTAGCAATATAACTCAACAAACTATTAGCGAGACAATCAAGTAAAATTATATTAACTCCTAATAGATGTTGAAAATGTGTTACGAAGCAACCCTTATATACTTTGAATAATGTCAGTTAACAAAATACCATCTCTAGTTAATAAGATATCATCTCTAGTTTTTACCAGTTCGTAATAAAGCTTTGAAGTGAAAAGTAAGGTGTTCGTCTATTGCTCTGTATTTTCTGTTGCGAAATATCCAACAAAGGTTATGGGCCTAGATAAAAGGGTTTTTTTTCACGGTGAGCGTCGTGATTGTGAAAAGAAAGAAAACAGTATGAATTTAAGCATCGAAAAACTTGATGAAAATAATTACGACACGTGGTGTCTGTTAATGAAAAGTGTTCTTGTGCACTCCGATTTGTGGAAAGTCACAAACGGTGAATATAAAAAGACACAAGAAAACGCGGAAGAGTGGTCTTCCAAGAATGCGAAAGCTATCGCGACAATATTCCTGAGTATCAAAGCAAAATGCCTAAATGATGTCAAAAATTTGGAAACGGCCAAATCAGTATGGGATGTATTGAAAGATTTGCACCGCCTTACTGGTCCCGTTAAAAAAGTAACGCTATTCAAGAAATTACTCAACATGCAAATGAGTGAAGAAGAAAATATACAAGAACATATTCACAGTTTTTGCAAAACCGCTGACGAATTTGTGGAAATCGGCATAGCAATGCAAGAAGAGCTACTCGTTATAATGCTTCTAGCGAGTCTACCCAGAACATTCGAGAACTTCGTAGTTGCGATGGAAACCAGAGACGAACTCCCAAAGCTGAATACAATTAAAGGCAAATTAATTGAAGAAGACGAACGCCGAAAAATAAATAGGAATATTAGCAGTTCCCAAGCATTTGTTGCCCGCGACAACTCCAATAAGAATTTTAGAAGTCAAAATCGAAATAGAAACAACAACAGTAATGAAAACGATGAAAAGGAAAGCGATAATAGCACAAACGGCAAAAAGAGAAACATAAAATGTTTCAATTGCGGCAAAAAGGGCCACTATGCATCACAGTGCAAAGACAAGCAACGAAGACAACAGAAATCATTCGCAGTTTTTTCGGCAGCCGAAGTGAAAAAGGTTACTTCAGGTGAATGGTGTATCGACAATCCGGCAATCGAATTAGCCGGAAAATATAGCGTCAAAGCAGAAGGTATAGGCGACGTCCATGTAAAAACACAATACGATTTTTGTTTTTTAACACAATACGAAAAACACAAAAATGTTTATTTGTGCCGGACTTAAACATAAATTTCATATCAGTTCCGCGAGCAGATGAAAACGAACTTAAAGTAACTTTTGAAAATGATTTCGCGAAAATTGAAAACAAATATGACGGTGAAATATATCTGAAAGCAAAAAAAGAAGAAAATCTGTACATATTGAGAAATGAAAAACAGAAGTGTAATTTTACTTGTACAGAAAGTTCCATTAAATGGCATAATCGCTATGGACATATTAATTTTGTAAGTCTCATTGATCTCGCGAATAAAGACATAGTAAGTGGCATAGCTCCGATACGTAATATAAAAGATATTGTATGCATTTCGTGTCTAAAAAACAAGATAAGTGCGCAGCCTTTTCCAGTTTCAGAAAAACGATCTGAAAATATTTTAGAACTTATGCACTCGGACGTTTGTGGACCTTTCCCCACGCAATCGCATGGCGGATCGCGATATTTTTTGACGTTCATTGATGACAATACGAGAAAAATTTTTGTATACTTTTTGCGATCAAAGGACGAAGTTTTCGAGACCTTTAAATTATTCAAGAAAATGACTGAATTACAATCGGGGCGAAAAATTAAATGCTTGCGTACTGACAACGGCGGTGAATTCGTGAACAATGACTTTTCCAAATATTTACGAAACTGCGGTATTAAGCGTCAACTCACGGTACCATATACACCGCAACAAAATGGCGTGGCAGAGAGAGTCAATAGAACTCTAGTGGAGATGGCACGGTGCATGTTGGCACACGCTAAGCTATCGGAGAGTTATTGGGCAGAAGCCATCAATTGCGCGGCATATCTTCGAAATCGGTCACCGACAAAAGCGCTTAACAAAGAAATTACTTCTTTCGAGGCGTGGTATGGCAGAAAGCCAATGGTTAAGCATTTAAAAGTATTCGGGTGTTTAGCTGTTGCTTTGGAAAAAACGCAAAAGAATAAACTTCAGCCAAAGGGAAAAGAATATGTTATGGTTGGATATGACAGCGATTCAAAAGCATATCGGCTGTATGATCCAAAAGGTCGAAAAATAGTCGTTAGGCGTGACGTAAGGTTTGATGAAGACATGATGATGGGCAACATTAACGAAAATGGGTCTTCTCCATTACAACTAGCCCATTTTACGATTGATATAAATGAAAAACAGCAGACCTCGTAAGAACATGAAATAAACCATGCAGAAATATCATCCGATTACGAAGACGCAGAAGAAAGTCTATCTTCAGACAACGTGGAGCAAGAAATCGGTGAAGGTGGGCAGCACATCGGACCAGGAAGACCGAGAATTATCAGAACGGGTAATGTAGGACGGCCGAAAAAACAATACAATATGGTGAACTTGGCAAATCATCAAAGAATCGAAGTTCCAGAAACTGTTGAAGCAGCTCTGAAAAGTGATCAAGCCGAACATTGGCGAAGAGCTATGCAGGATGAATATAAAGCGTTGATACAAAATGACACCTGGGAAGCAGTCAGATTGCCAAAAAACCAAAACACAATAGGATGCAAATGGGTTTTTGCTATTAAAAGAGACGCAAATGGTGAAATCGAAAGATATATGGCCAGACTGGTAGCGAAGGGCTGCAGCCAGGTAGAAGGCGTAAATTATAGCGAAATCTTTTCACCGGTCACACGATATGCTACCATACGCATGATTTTGGCATTAGCAGCTGAATATGAATTGTACGTGCATCAGCTCGATGTTTCAACTGCATATTTAAACGGCGTACTAGAAGAGGAAGTATACATGACATTCCCGAAAATGTTCGAGCAACGTGGAGACAAAGTACTTAAGCTGAAAAAATCCCTATACGGACTTAAACAGTCGGGACGTGTTTGGAACACAAAGTTAAATGAAACACTTAAGCAGCTTGGTTATACTCCTTGCCCAAGCGAGCCATGTTTGTATACGAAGAATAATGGAGGCAGACTTAATATGATTGCAGTCTACGTCGATGATCTGATGATAGCATGCTCTGACCTAGGTGAGTTAAATGAGACGAAAACTCAACGTTCGAAAATATTTCAGATAGTCGACAAGGGAGAAATCCGTAAATTTTTGGGCATGGAAATTGAAAGAAATACTCCAACTGGCGAAATTAAAATTATATAAAGGCAACAAGTATTGCAACTACTGCAAAGACACGACATGATTTCATGTCGTACAGTATCGACCCCTTTGGAACCAAATTATCAGGTTGCATGCAGCAGTGATGAATGTCGAAAAGTCGATAAGACAGAATATCAATCGCTCATTGGTTCATTAATGTACATCGCAGTAAACACGCGCCCAGACATTCTACATTCGGTTTGCAAGCTGGCTCAACGCAATGCTGAACCCCATTCGGAGCACTTAGCAGCGGCGAAGCATATCCTCCGATACCTAAGTAAAACTATTGATTTAGGATTACATTACCGAAAGACTGGGAAATGGATGTATGGCTATTCTGATGCTGACTGGGTTGGTGATAAGTCGGATCGCAGATCCTATACAGGATATATATTTTTCCTTGGTGGCAGCGCATTCAGCTGGGAATGTAGAAAGCAACCAACCATTGCACTCAGCAGCATGGAGGCCGAATATATGGCATTGTCGGCGGCGGCTAAAGAAGCTATTTATCTTAGAAAAATATGGTCCGAAATGAATATGTATGTAAAAATTGCTCCTGTTATTATAAACGGGGATAACATGAGTGCTATTAATTTAGTTAAGAATCCTGTTTACCATGATAGAAGCAAACATATCGCAATTAAGTTTCATTTTATCAGAGAGGTGTATAACAAAAATGAGATTGAATTGAAATATTGTCCAACAAATTGTATGGTGGCAGATGTGCTTACCAAAAACTTGCAAAAAACAAACCATTCTAAATTCACTGAATTATTAGGATTAAATATTGATTGATTTAATTTTGATATGGGAAACAACAAAATTATGGCCTTCCTCTGTATGAAAATATTGTAAAGAGTATATAAGAGTTGAGGGAGTGTGTTGAAAATGTGTTACGAAGCAACCCTTATATACTTTGAATAATGTCAGTTAACAAAATACCATCTCTAGTTAATAAGATATCATCTCTAGTTTTTACCAGTTCGTAATAAAGCTTTGAAGTGAAAAGTAAGGTGTTCGTCTATTGCTCTGTATTTTCTGTTGCGAAATATCCAACAATAGAGGCAAGAAATACATAGTATTCATACTTAAACAATCCACAAATTTAGTTTCTTAAGAAAGCACATACGAAATAATATACCTACATGTCCACTACAGTAACACAAATACTATTTTAGCATCAGAATCTCCACACAACACATTCACTGCTACATTTATATCCACTTCCTATCAATAAAACAAAGGAAATTATTACAATAACACAGCTAGAATTAATAGAACTAATAAATGAAATTAAAATACTTACTTTAGCTTCAATAACAAAATATATAACTGAAAATATAAATATGTCTATGCGCAAACAAATAAATGGGGATAGCGGAATAAAACAAACCATTTGAAACAAAATAAAAACATAAGACATAAAACAAGTTACAAAAATAAATATAAATATAATATATCTATAAATCTGAAATCAAATAAATGTAAATAATAATATAAATAATAAAAAATAAATCTGAAATCAAATAAATATAAAAATAGGTTAAAAAAATACTATATGGATAAATAAATATAACGAAA
Organism: Myopa tessellatipennis; assembly: GCA_943737955.2. Lineage (NCBI taxonomy): Eukaryota > Metazoa > Arthropoda > Insecta > Diptera > Conopidae > Myopa > Myopa tessellatipennis. The sequence continues at coordinate 40,574,319 of OX031316.1, read as the reverse complement.
TTAATTAAATAATAACATGTATAAGACACAGTTCACTACCACCGAATTCAATAAGAGAGCTCATTTGTTGGCCCTTCTAATCGCGAAAAGACTGAATTTAATATAGACAGTCGGAACGGACTAAATTTTATTAACATATACTCGTATCTGTAAATTATATAAATGACAGTATGAGTACTTGAAGTAGCTATTATTTTTAGATATATGTATATATTGGGTTCTACACAAATTTTGAGACTGTTTTAAGGCAAAAACCAACCCAATAATTATATTCGATAACATAGCTTGAGGGAAGTTAAACAACATTCGAGAGTACTTTTGTATGGGCAGACACAAATCTATTGATTGCTTTTTACTCATACCAAACATACTCTCATTAAATCAAACATATACAAGAATTCCCAACATATGCGCATTTGATAAGCGACAATGCTAACATGACTATTATGTTTAAGCAGGATGAAATGAATATGAAGCACATATACAATGATCATGTCGCAACAGATATGGCTTATAAAAATTGATTAATGTATGCGGAGAATGTTGGAAAGATAAATATGGATTTCTTGTAACAAAGAATGTTAAAAGATCTTCAAAAGCTGTTCAAAGCTGATCATAAGCTGTTACAAAGCTGATCATAAGCTGTTACAAAGTTGTTCAAAAGATGTTCTAAGATGTTCAAAAGCTGTTCAAAGCTGTTACAAAGTTGTTCAAAAGATGTTCTGAGATGTTCAAAAGCTGTTCAAAAGGTGTTCAGAGCTGTTCAAAAGTTGTTCAAAGGGTGTTCAGAGCTGTTCAAAAGGTGATCAAAAGTTATTCAGAGCAGTTCAAAAGGTGTTCAGAGCTGTTCAAAAGGTGTTCAGATCTGTTTAAAAGGTGTTCAGAGCTGTTCAAAAGGTGATCAAAAGTTGTTCAGAGCTGTTCAAAAGGTGTGCAGAGCTATTCAAAAGATGTTCAGAGCTGTTCAAAAGGCGTTCAGAGCTCTTCAAAAGGTGTTCAGAGCTGTTTAAAAGGTGTTCAAAACGTGTTGAGAGCTGTTCAAAAGGTGTTCAGAGCTGGTCAAAGATGTTCGAAGCTGTTCAAGAGTTGATCATAAGCTGATTGGAAAGTAATCAAGAGCTGATCAAAAAAACTCCATATACATGATCTGATATTACTATCACTAAAATGGATAAGAAAATATTAAAAGATCTAATAAAAAACTAGACACAAATTGAAATACAAAAATTAAGCATATAAAATTAGGAAAAGCAGGTTTAGAGAATTAACTAGAAAGACATTTAGCCCCATCACAACAATTCTAAAAAGAAATAATCAAAGACTCCAATACAAATTATATAGCTAAGGCCATAAATTCGATTTTTCAAACGAATCTCTTTTCATTAGTTATGAAGGTGACGATAACTTTTTCACTCAAATTGAAGATGCAGAAGTGAACACATCAACCCATACAAAATAATAATTAATAATAATATTAATTTTCTGAACTCGATACTGCAAGAGATGTTCAGAAATCTACAGAATCAATGCTCTATTCCGAATTGGAATAGCAGAATGTGTTGGATACCACATATGAACCATACAAAGGATCGGATTTTAAGGCAAAACGGAAATAGCGCTGGCTAATAGTTGGTAACTTACACCTAGATTGCTTCAATTATTATTAGAAGCATCAAATTATAACAAGACCATATTTCAAAACTATTTTACATAACTATTAGTACTAACAAACATCATTTTAATAGAAATGAACAAGTAACGGGAATTAAGGGCTTTTCAAACTCAATTGTTGGTTTGATGATAATATTTTTAAATTTGAGATAGTTATAGGTGGGGCATTTTTTTTGAGCCATTTTCTAAAATCTACACACCTAAAATATAGTCACAAACATAGCTGAAGCTGAACTGTAATCGATCAACCTGATCCATCTGATCAACCTGATCCACCTGATCAACCAGGTCAACCGATCAACCGTTCAAACAGATCATCCTAATCAACCGATTAGTCAACCGTTCATCAGATCAATCGATCGATCGATTGTTGATTATGTTCTAAGAATGGAAACATAAAAATTGAACAGCTTTTGAAAAGCTTTTGAACATCTTAGAACATCTTTTGAACAGCTTTGTAACAACTTATGATCAGCTTTTGAAGATCTTAGAACATCTTTTGAACAGCTTTGAACAGCTTTGAACAGCTTTTGAACATTTTAGAACATCTTTTGAACAGCTTTGTAACAGCTTTTGAACAGCTTATGATCAGCTTTGTACAGCTTTTGAAGATCTTTTAACATTTTCTGACCAATTTTTTAACAGGTATATGAAATATATTCAGTTGAATGTTATCACACTAATATTAATATAGTGGTAACCAGCGAATTAGTGAATGTATGTATATATCAAATCACATTTTATATCGCCCCATTTTATATCGTCCACTATTACTTGGATTGTCTTTGTTACAATTTTTGGGTTGGTTTTTGCCTTAAAACAGTCTCAAAGTTTGTGCAGAACCGAATGTTTTCATCTAAAAATAATAGCTACCTCAAAATTTAGGCCGTTCAGACTGTCTATATTAAATTCAGTTTTTATCCATTTTAGTGATAGTAATATCAGATCAAGTATATGAGCTTTTTTTGATCAGCTCTTGATGACTTTTCAATCAGCTTATGATCTTCAGCTTACATCTTTGAACAGCTCTGAACACCTTTTGAACACCATTTAAACAGCTCTGAACACCTTTTGAAGAGCTTTGAACGCCTTTTGAACAGCTCTGAACATCTTTTGAACAGCTCTGAACACCTTTTGAACAGCTCTGAACACCTTTTGACCAGCTCTGAACACCTTTTGAACAGCTCTGAACACCTTTTGAACAACTTTTGAACAGCTCTGAACTCCTTTTGAACAGCTCTGAACACCTTTTGAACAGCTTTTGAACAGCTTTTGAACATCTCAGAACATCTTTTGAACAACTTTGTAACAGCTTTGAACAGCTTTTGAACATCTTAGAACATCTTTTGAACAGCTTTGTAACAGCTTATGATCAGCTTTGTAACAGCTTATGATCAGCTTTGAACAGCTTTTGAAGATCTTTTAATATTTTTTGACCAAGAGGAGGATTCTACGAAACTGAACTACTGAAAACAAAATATCCCAGCATATATCTGGTGGAAAAAGTTCTTAAAACTAAAGGCAGGCAAATTTTTGAAAAGTGGCTAGGATTTAGCAATGATCACAATTCTTGGATTGTCTTTGTTACAAGAAATACATATTTATCTTTCCAACATTCTCCGCATACATTAATCAATTTCTATAAGCCATATCTGTTGCGACATGATCATTGTATATGTGCTTCATATTCATTTCATCCTGCTTAAACATAATAGTCATGTTAGCATTGTCGCTTATCAAATGCGCACATGTTGGGAATTCTTGTATATGTTTGATTTAATGAGAGTATGTTTGGTATGAGTAAAAAGCAATCAATAGATATGTGTCTGCCCATACAAAACAACTCTCGAATGTTGTTTTACTTCCCTCAAGCTATGTTATCGAATATAATTATTGGGTTGGTTTTTGCCTTAAAACAGTCTCAAAATTTGTGCAGAACCCAATATATTTATCTAAAAATAATAGCTACTCATACTGTCATTTATATAATTTACAGATACGAGTATATGTTAATAAAATTTAGTCCGTTCCGACTGTCTATATTAAATTCAGTCTTTTCGCGATTAGAAGGGCCAACAAATGAGCTCTCTTATAGAATTCGGTGGTAGTGAACTGTGTCTTATACATGTTATTATTTAATTAATTTCGTTATATTTATTTATCCATATAGTATTTATTTTTAACTATTTTTATATTTATTTGATTTCAGATTTATTTTTTATTATTTATATTATTATTTATATTTATTTGATTTCAGATTTATAGATATATTATATTTATTTTTGTAACTTGATTAGAGTCTTATGTTTTTATTTTGTTTCAAATGGTTTGTTTTATTCCGCTATCGCCATTTATTTGTTTGCGCATAGACATATTTATATTTTCAGTTAAATATTTTGTTATTGAAGCTAAAGTATTTTAATTTCATTTATTAGTTCTATTAATTCTAGCTGTGTTATTGTAATAATTTCCTTTGTTTTATTGATAGGAAGTGGATATAAATGTAGAAGTGAATGTGTTGAGTGGAGATTCTGGTGCTAAAATAATATTTGTGTTACTGTAGTGGGCATGTAGGTATATTATTTCGTATGTGCTTTCTTAAGAAACTAAATTTGTGGATTGTTTAAGTATGAATACTATGTATTTCTTGCCTCTATTTGGAGTTAATATAATTTTAATTGATTGTTTCGCTAATAGTTTGTTGAGTTATATTGCTAGTGTGTCGATGTTTAAGTGAATTTTGGGTTATGAATTGCAATTATGTTATCATACTGATATACACAACTGGGCTGATAAAATTACTAGCCCGATATTGTAGATGTTTCTATGATTTTTCCATCCATTTTTCCGCTCAAAGTCCCTTGTTGTAGGTTTCTAAAGATTGTTTCTATTATCATTGTCGAACCTTTATCTGGTGAATCATTATAATAAGAAGTAGTGTTTATACCTATTTGCATTATATTATATTTCCATGTTAATGTCTATTTCATTTCTCCGTCTTATTAATTTGGAGTTGGGTTTTGAGTTCAATGTCTATGGTCTTTAATGATTTTAAATTTATGTCCTAAAAAGAATAATATGAAAAAATTTTATTGTGCAAATGAGATTCCTTGAGATTAAGTCTTGTTCGTCTCTCTGATGGAATCATGATCGCATTAGAACTCATTTAGCTATTCGAATGAAATTTAACAGAAATGTAGGAGTTCACTATTTCTGTGTATGTACAAATCAATATGTTTCTTTTATTGTTTCTTAATAATTATAGGTTTCCCTTAAAGTTAGAGTTTAATATGTTGGAACGCTACCTTAGCATTTTCCATTCAAAGTTATAGTTAGACATCATAAGTTGTAGGGTATTTAAGTGTTTCGCTGCGGTCGAATATATTATAGATATCGTTTTCGGTTATTTATCGCCTATATAGTGATCCCTAACTAATAGCGAGTTTTTATCGCTCAAAGAAAATTCTTATTATACCCTACACCTTAAGGTAAGGGTATATTCACTTTGTAACGAAATGTGTAACGCATAGAACTAGAGACGATAGGTATAGAAAAGTATATATATTCTTGATCAGCGTGACCTCCTGAGTCGATTTAGCCATGTCCGTCCGTCCGTCTGTCTGTCTGTGTGTCTGTCTGTCTGTCTGTTGAAATCACGATCACAGGAGAACCAATGAAGATATCGTGATGAAACTTTGCACATATATTGTTTTATGTGGTGGGCAGGTTGGTATTGGGGGCAAAATCGGTCCACGGCCACGCCTATTTTTTATTAAAAATATGATGTCAGCGTTCGTTTTTGAGCTATTACAACAAAATTCCTGGGTATAGAGTAGCATTATCCGTGAATGTGCCAAATATGGGCGTGATCCGCCCACTTTTAGGTTACACAGGCAAAAGAGGGTTATATTGTAAAATATATAAACTTCCTGAATAAAACTTTAGATAACAACTTGTTTTACAAAAAAACATTATTACATCAAAACTGGGTGCGGTCCACCCACTTTTACACTACATATACAGTATAGCAGTATGAAAAAAAGTTTATTACCACGGAAATAAAGTTTAAATGAAAACAATTATAAAACAACTAAGCTAGTTATTTTGTTTTGAAAAAGGTAATGACCACGCCTACTATTTATACAGAGGCGTAGCTAGGTCTCATGGACCCCGGGACGGTTAATCAACTTGTAGCCCCAAAAATGCCTAGAATGCAATAAGTCAATACTTGATTTCCACAACTGCCGCCCCCGACATTGTGCCGCCCAGAGTGGACCGCCACCCCCGCCCCATCCTAGCTTCGGCACTTTTTTTAAAACTTTTAGGTGTAGGGTATCTAAGATTCGGCCAGGCCGAATATAGCTTTCTTACTGGTTGTTCATTCCAAAGTATAAAAAGTTGTAGTCAAGCTTCAATCAAGCAGCTATTTTGTTGGTTCAATAGAATTCTTTACAAGAGAAATAATTTAAGCTACATAAATCCCTAACATTTAATATTGAAATAAGAAGTTGTTATCATTTAGACTAAACATTGTTCATAATATATAAGCTAAATTTTGGTAATAGTTTTAAGTTAAATTTTGGTATGACTATTTTGATGGTACGCAGAAGAAAAGAAAAAGAATTAGAACTAATAATAATAGTAATAAAATAAAAAAAAAACACGAAAAAGACAAAGAAGAAGAAAAAAATAAAAATAGGAGTAAGAATGACATCCTAGCTTTACCAACTCAATCCTCTCATGTCTTTACTTCAATGTTAAAAGACTTTGTTTCTTCAAATTTAATAATTTAGACAACATTTAATTACAAATTTATTCCTAAAATTTTAAACACCAACCATATCTCTTTTCTCAAAGATACGTTTACTAACCCATCGCTCATTAACTATCTAAACCGGATCAAACAAATCAGCGCTAAAGACATATATTTTAAACACTGAAATTAAAAATATATTACAAGAAGAAATGAAAGGAAAATCATGTCATCATATGCTCTTGAACCCATTAGTAGTAGTACTAGTATTATAGTATAGTAATATTCAAATTGATGAACAATAACCATCTTGAAAATCTACTCAACATTTTCTATGTGTCAGTATAAAAGAAAAATAAATAATAAGCGATAATAACCGAATAAAATATGTGTGTCTTTCATCGACATAAAAATTCACACGCACATCAAATGCTTTTCCTAACAGAATATATACAACGAATAAAAAAGAAGAAGAATATGGCATCCTAGGTTTCCCTGTTTAAGCTACGCATGTCACCATTTAAATATCAAAAGCATGCATCTCTATTACAACAACAATACAGCAAGAGTAAATCGTCTACTACTGCAACAATATAAACCAAACTCCTACAACAATAACACAAGCAAAATTCCTACAAACCCGCATCTTCTGCTTCATCAATCTATTGCTAGATTAGCCTTAAAAATTTCAACAACAACAGCAACATGATACATTTACTATATATATATATATACTATATTTTTACTATTATATATATTAGGTTATTATACTACATCTACTACATCTACTATATTAACTTATTCTATTTTTATATGTTCAAATTCTACTTATATGTATTAAACATCCGAAAATGACGACAAACAATAAACATTATAAATGAATAATAATAATAATGAATACGCTAAGCATAGTCCCCCCCAAAATCCTACCAACCATCTGAATCCGCCTCTGTCGCTACATCTAGACTATCCGCCTGTCCTTTACCTCTGTTAGGCTGTCCGTCTTTTCTTTCAAATTTAGAGTTAGATGTGGTACGTTGAAGTGTGCTTAACTGTTTCGTTGAGGACGAATATATAAATATCGTTTTGACTATTTGCTTATACATTATATGACTACCTTATCATTTGGCTACACGCGGAAAAAAGAAGAATAAGAAGCAATAATAATAGTAATGAAAAAAGAACAAGAAAAGGAAGAAGAAAGAGAAAAGAAGTGTAAGAATGGCAACCTAGCTTTACCAACTAGAGCCTCTTACGTCTACACTTCCATATCAATAAGATGCGTCTCTCAATATATCTTTTCTCACACACATTTGCTAACTAAGCGATATCAAACAAATCTCTCACACCTAAAAGCAATAATAATTAGCGTTAAAGAAAATATTATTTAAAACATTTGTTCACGAACGCATCACCGTTCCTCGATTACATGAAATGTCGAACAACGAACTTGGACGAGAGCAACCATTTTGTTTTTGTTAGTTAGTTACGTTTTGTGTCTTGTCTTGGTGCTGTCAGTTAGCTCGCATAATCATCATATAATAAAGATAAGGAATTAATATACAGAAGAATAAATCGTGTATTATTCGCAAACATTTGGTCCTTCAGAGTCGAATTTATAACGAATTACATGCGAATCACTGTGGATTACATGCAATAATCATGGATTACGAGCAATTGGCAAAAGTACGAGGCAGAGCAAAGGGTTCCCTCACACGTGCGGTTAACTTAGCGCAAGACGATCAGGTGGAGCTCACAGGGCAGCAGGCGCTCACAAGAAGAGAGCGCCTCGAGGAAGTTTGGCAAGAATTCTGCAAACTTACAAATCAGGCTTCCTCTGCCGACGACTTACCAAAGGAGGTCGATCTTGACGTAGAATTCCAAGATTACGAAGAAAACTATATCATGGCGCGTAGCTTCTTCGTTGCTCAAGAGCAACGCTGGGCACAATCGGACATCCCGACAGTAGCGGCTTCGACTCAACCACAGCATAACGACTATGATTTGCCGAAGATAAATATTCCTCCATTTTCAGGGAAATATATGCAGTGGCCATCCTTTAAGGATTTGTTCTCCAGCGCAGTTGATTCCAAGGCGGCAGTGACGAATACTCAAAAGCTTTTTTACTTGAAGTCACTTCTGAGGGATGAGGCTGCAAATTGGTTGGGATGAGGCTGAGGGATTGGTGAGACATATTCCAGTCACGGACTCAGCGTACCAAGCAGCATGGGAGCGGTTAAATGAACGATATAACCGCCCTCGACAAATCGTAAGTGAATTTATTGGATCCTTTTTATCACTTCCACCGACAAGAGGTGAAAGTAGTACCGATTTGAGGAGATTAGCCGACGGGGCTAATGACATAGTTAGAGGGTTGCAGGCGATTGGGCAAAGTGATCGTGACTGTTGGTTAATCCATTTATTGTTGGCAAAGGTGGACCAACAGTCTCGACGGAAATGGATAGAATATAGTAGAGATGATGCAGCGCCCCCTCTCGATACTTTTTTCAATTTCTTGGATGATCGCTGCGAGGAGCTGGAACTGATGGGTGCGCCCTCGAACTCAGCTCCAAAAACACAACCAATAGACAGAGGTAGAAGACAATCTTCGCACTTACTGCTCGCAAATGCAAAGGCAGAGACCTGCATTTATTGTAACGCCAACGAGCACTCGCTTTCAAAATGCGCTTTATTCTTGGGACTTTCGGTAGCCGAACGTCGAGTTGTTGTACAGAAGAAAGGGTTGTGTTTTAATTGCTTGAAAGCGGGTCACAATTCTTACGCATGCACCTGCAAATATCGTTGTAGGAGTTGTAGCAAACGACATCACACACTGGTGCACCCTGTCCAGGTCGAGTCACCGGAAAGTCAGCCTGCAACGTCGTTTCCACAAGTTGTGGCTAACCCTTCCACATTACCTAGCACATCCTGGTCCACTGTTGCAAACGTTTCATACCCTGTCCTAACTACAGATGCCTTTTCCAGCCAGGGAACCATTGAACAGAACAGTAGCCTAGCCATCTTACCTACAGCTCTTGTCAGAGTACAAAACTCTCGTGGTCAACTTGTCACTTGCCGTGCGCTTCTTGATAGTGCTTCCGAACTGTCATATATCTCAGAGCAATGTGCGAAAGCTATAGGCGTGTCAAGAACGTCTTCTAGTTTTGTTGTGTCTGGTATATCAGCGGTAAGGGCGGAAACTACCAAGGGCAAGTGTAATCTACACGTACAGTCCAGGTTCGCGGACAATTCGATCCTTATTTGCGCTCATATTCTTAGTAGAATAACGTCATCGCTTCCAGCGTCTACAGTAAGCCTCTCAGGGTTACAACAACTACAGGGCATTACACTAGCTGACCCGTCATTCCATGTGTCTTCTCCCATAGACATATTGATAGGAGCGAAACATATGTGGAACGTGCTCACATATGAAAGAATATTAAACGAGAAGAGAAACGTGATAGCTCTGTCTTCAATTCTCGGTTGGATTGTTACCTCAGCTGCGCCACTTGAGCACCAACAACGAACAACATTGTCATTTACAACTATGATAGATTTGGACAGCTCTTTGAAACGGTTTTGGGAAATCGAAGAACCCTTTCGTGCACACGCTCTGAGTTCAGAAAACGCACTTGTAGAAAAGCATTTCGTTGACACCTATGCACGGCATGCAGATGGAAAATTTATCGTACATTTACCATTCAAACCAGATATTCCCACATTCGCACAGACTCTACAGGGTGCTCTTTCTCGATTCTATGCTGTAGAACGTAGATTAATTCGAGACAAAAGCTTGAGAGATCAGTATACCAATTTCATGAGAGAGTACATAGGTTTAGGGCACATGAAACAACTTCGTGACGAAGAGCTCAGCGTGCCAGCATCTAAAGTCCTTTACATGCCACATTACCCTGTAATGGGGAAAAAGTTACGCGTCGTGTTTGACGGATCGTTTCAGGATTCCAACGGTATCTCGCTCAACAGTACATTGCATATAGGCCCAAGTATTCAACGAAATTTATTCGCAGTATCGTTAAGATTCCGTCTGCATAAATTTGTATTTTCGGCAGACATTATAAAAATGTTTAGGCAAATATGGGTGGTTGGTGAACATCAAGACTATCAACGAATTGTTTGGAGAGAAAACCCATTAGAACCGGTTCGTCATTACAAGCTGTGCACAGTCACTTACGGAACCTCATGTGCACCATTTCTGTCAGTTCGGGTTCTTGAGCAGATCGGTATTGATGGTGCTACGAAGTATCCCCTCGCATCAAATGTAATGCTAGAGGATTTTTATGTAGATGATGTGCTCACAGGAGCGGAAACTGAAGAGAAACTGATCAAGGTACGTGATGAATTAATTGCGCTTTTGGCAGATGCAGGAATGGAGCTAAGCAAATGAGTATCGAATTCCCGCAATATTATGCCGCAAGTTCTAGGACAACCCGATGAAGATTTCCTCAGACTGAGTGATGAGCCTACTAAAATATTGGGCGTTTTTTGGAAACCAGTTGAGGACTTACTCGCATACCGAGTAAATAGTAGACAATATGTAGATGTGACAAAGCGGCTTGTGCTGTCTGATGTATCTCGAATATTCGATCCGCTAGGACTCCTGGCTCCAATAGTTATCAGATTTAAGATTCTTTTCCAGGAACTCTGGTTGTTAAATCTTGCCTGGGACGATATACTTCCACATAACCTGTCAGAATATTGGCATGAATGCAAGATCGATATTGAAAATATTTCGGGTTACACCATCCCGCGGTTTATACCCAACACTGGTCATGTCGAGTTGCACGGATTCTCCGACGCATCGGAAAAAGCATACTCAGCAGCCGTATATTGCCGGTCCAAAGATGATAATGGCAATCTTAGCACATCTTTGTTGGCAGCGAAGACTCGCGTTGCACCCTTAAAACAGGTGTCATTGCCCAGGTTAGAACTATGCGGTGCATTGCTGTTGTGCCGTCTTATGAAGTCTGTGTCCGAATCGCTTTCGAGGAAAACGTTTACAGTTAATGCATGGTGTGATTCCACCATTGTTATCTCGTGGTTATTTGTTCCTCCAACAAAATTGAAAACGTTTGTTGCGAATCGAACAGCTGAAATCCTGGAAAATCTGCCTTGCTGTGTGTGGAGGCATGTGAGATCGGAGCAAAATCCAGCGGATTGTGCTTCACGCGGAATGTCTGCTGCAAATCTCATCCACTATTCTTTATGGTGGAGTGGCCCTACATGACTCAGCGACGAGGAGCAATACAATCAAATTTTATTGAATCAAAGTGTTATGCTAGATAAAACTGCCAACATTGGGGTCTCTGAAGAAATGAAACCAGAAAAGATCTTTACTTTGGCGACGATTTCGACACCACTCGCTACGTTAATCACCAGCTGCTCGACACTTAAAAGATTGCTGCGTATCCTGGCATATGTTATAAGATTTGTGTATATGTGGCACCCGCATAAGAGAGTTACTAGAACGGGTGGACTAACATTTGATGAAATTCGTCTAGCGCGAATTCTAGTCCTACGCTACGCACAACAGGTGTTTGAAAAGGATCGTGTCAAGCTTTTAAACAAGCAAGGGCTCCATAAGGGCTCAAATTATTGAGCCTTTCACCGTTCCTCGATGAAGATGGCCTCCTCAGAGTCGGAGGAAGAATAAGAAATTCGCTGCTTGACACCGATGCCCAACATCCTGTTATTTTACCGAAAAATCACCAGATTACAAGCCTTATTTTAGATGAAGAGCACAAAACTCATCTACATCCGGGTGTTTCGGCACTATTTGTAATAGTTCGACAGGAATATTGGATCTTTGGAGCGAGAAATCTTATACGCGGCTTAACTCATAAGTGCCTGCAATGTTTTCGTCAACGTCAAACGTCAACTCAGCAATTTATGGCGGAGCTCCCATCAGTACGAGTAAGACAGGCGTTTCCATTTGAAAAAACTGGATGCGACTACGCTGGCCCATTTTGGTTGAAACAGTACAAGTGTAGAAACGCCCGTAAATCTAAAGGTTATATCTGTTTAGTCGTATGCATGGTGACAACGGCGATTCATCTAGAATTGGCAACGGATCTAAGTACAGAATGTTTTCTAGCAGCGCTTAGACGATTTATGGCGCGTCGCGGTAAATGTTCGCACATATACAGCGACAATGGCAGAAATTTCGTTGGTGCATCTCGAGAGTTGACAGAGATGTATGCAGCTATCAACTCCAAAGAGCGCGCAAATACTGTCACTACGTCTTTAGCGGAAGAAGGGATTCAGTGGACATTCAATCCGCCTCAGGCACCACACTGGGGTGGGATTTGGGAATCCGAGGTCCGATCGGTGAAGCTGCATCTTAAACGCGTGATGGGCGATTCGATATTAACCTTTGAGCAGATGCACACATTGTTGGCACAGATCGAAGCTGTCGTCAATTCACGTCCCATTGGACTTACATCTGACGGCGACACTAACTATCTTGCGCATTCTCATTTTTTACTAGGTCGGCCGCATGCTTCCCTGCCAGAAACGGACCTAAGTAATCTACCGGTCAACAAGATGGAGTACTGGCAACACATCCAAAATATGTATCGTGGTTTCTGGAGACGATGGCATCGAGAATATCTCACTTCGTTGCAGCACCGGCTCAAGTGGTGTCGCGTTCAAGCAAACATCCAGATCGGAGACATAGTCATCGTTAAAGAAGCGAATCAACCCCCTGCTATCTGGCCTATGGCACGGGTAACAGCAGTTTATCCCCCGGAGATGACGGATTGGTCAGAATAGCGAAGGTCCAGACTGCGAGAGGAGAGCTGACTCGTCCGATAACAAGATTGGCCGTACTTCCACGGTTCTGAAACGACGTTTCAGGGCGCCCCGGGATGTTCACGAACGCATCACCGTTCCTCGATTACATGAAATGTCGAACAACGAACTTGGACGAGAGCAACCATTTTGTTTTTGTTAGTTAGTTACGTTTTGTGTCTTGTCTTGGTGCTGTCAGTTAGCTCGCATAATCATCATATAATAAAGATAAGGAATTAATATACAGAAGAATAAATCGTGTATTATTCGCAAACAACATTGAAATTAAAAATATATTACAAACAAATTACAGCAAAAATCATGTTATCAAATTTTCATTAATCCATATAGTCATATTGAAATGTATGAACTATATACAACCATATTCAAAATATAATCATAGCATTTTCTAAATGTCTCAGTATAAAAACAAAAAGACAAAGGCGGCAGTTGTGGAAATCAAGTATTGACTTATTGCATTCTAGGCATTTTTGGGGCTACAAGTTGATTAACCGTCCAAGGGTCCATAAGACCTAGCTACGACTCTGTATAAATAGTAGGCGTGGTCATTACCTTTTTCAAAACAAAATAACTAGCTTAATTGTTTTATAATTGTGTTCATTTAAACTTTATTTCCGTGGTAATAAACTTTTTTTCATACTGCTATACTGTATATGTAGTGTAAAAGTGGGCGGACCGCACCCAGTTTTGATGTAATAATGTTTTTTTGTAAAACAAGTTGTTATCTAAAGTTTTATTCAGGAAGTTTATATATTTAACAATATAACCCTCTTTTGCCTGTGTAACCTAAAAGCGGATCACGCCCATATTTGGCACATTCACGGATAATGCTAGTCTATACCCAGGAATGAAATTTTGTTGTAATAGCTCAAAAACGAACGCTGATATCACATTTTTAATAAAAAATAGGCGTGGCCGTGGACCGATTTTGCCCATTTTCAATACCAACCTGCCCACCACATAAAACAATATATCTGCAAAGTTTCATCACGATATCTTCATTGGTTCTCCTGTGATCGTGATTTCAACAGACAGACGGACAGACGGACGGACATGGCTAAATCGACTCAGGAGGTTACGCTGATCAAGAATATATATACTCTTCTACACCTGTCGTCTCTAGTTCTATGCGTTACACATTTCGTTACAAAGTGAATATACCCTTACCTTAAGGTGTAGGGTATAATAATAAGCGATTAAATATATGCATCTCATTCTCCGACACTAAAATTAACTATCAATTAATTAAAATGCTTATACTACAGCAAAGAAAACAAGAATTAAAATAAGAATACTATAAAGAACATATTCTAGATTTAACTGTTTAAGTCCTGCATTTTAATACTTCAATATCGACCGCATGCGTTTCTATTCCTAAAAATAAAATACAAAACAACAACACCGCAAGAATAAATCGCCTACTTCTACAACAACAACAACATAAATCAAACTCCTACAACAACAACATAAGCAAACTCATACTATTAGCTAACCATAAAATAAAAGTAACCCATATTAGTAATAAACTATGAGGCTACAAACCAAAGTTCACTTGAAATGTTCATTTAGTACCTATATAAGAAGAAAAAAAAAATCTACACCCGAAAAGAAATAAAATAAAAACTATATTAAATAAAAGAAAACAAGTATAGCATACCTAAGCATATTCCTAACGCAAATGTACCAAAATATTACTTCATGTGTATAAAATCCCTAAATTTGTTGTATTAACTCTTCCCGGACATCAAATGCTTATTCTAACAGAAGCTATACAATGAAGAAAAAGAATAAGTGGAGCATCCTAGGTGGAGCACCTACTCAATTATCTCGTCTACAATTCAATATCATTAACAAGCGTCTCTACTCCTAAAAATAAAACAAGAAAGAAAGAATAAATCGTATACAAAACAACATAAGCCAAACTCCTACAAGAACAACAACAAAATAAACAAAAGAAATTTTAATTCGTGCATGTTCACTGTCAGTCTGTCCGTCTATATGTATGTATGTCTGTCAGTATGTATGTATGTATGTCCGTCTGTCTATATATGTATGTATGTGTGTATGACTATTTGTCTTCCCACCCTACACTTTCCCATTCCCTCTTCCCGTCAACCACTTTTGCCGTCAAGCTGATGTTCAAGTTAACTATGACATTGGATTTATGAACAATTCAATTTGTGTATGTTCACTGTCTATCTGTCTATTCGACCCTTTGTCTGTCCGTCTTATGTATGTATTTCCGCAAGTCTATATGTAAGTGTGTCCGTCTGTTTATATGTATGTATGTCCGTCTGTCTAACAGTGTGTCCATTCGTCTATCTATCAGACCATGAGAAATATTTTGTAAGCAGAAGTACCGAAATTGTCAACTCCAATTCCGAGATTGAAATAATTGTATTAATATATGTACATACAATAAGTGTGGTCGCGAGGCAATCGAAGACTTGAAATGCCCATAACTCATTTACTAAATCTACAACAACCACATAGCAAAATGACGAAAAGCAATTAAATTCAAGCAATAAAAAATATTTTCCAACAACATCGCTACGCATATTCAGAACAACAACAACAAAAATCTCAAGTACAAAGTACAAGATACAGAGGAGGGCAGAGAACCTCACGGGCAGAGCTTGCCATGTAGTTCATATAGTGCCTCACGGATAGAGAACCTCACGCTCCGCCAGGCAGCGCAGTCGCTACCATAGCACCACACGGGCAGCGCAGTCGCTCCTCACGGCAGCGCAGTCGTTACCATACATAGCGCACCACACGTTCCTCACGCTCCGCCGGGCAGCGCACCCTTTTCAGTTGCGCCAGAACATACATATCCCTACTACTATACTCGACAAACTAAGAGAAGCAAAGGTCATTAGTACTATTGATCTAAGAAATTAATTTTGGCAAGTCGCTCTAGACGAAAGGTCACGAATTTACACGGCATTCACCGTACCCACCCTTGGGTTATTTCAGTGGAAAGTCATGCCATTTGGACTACACGCCGTGCCAGGCACCTTCCAGCGAATATTAGATCAAATAATAGGATCGGAGCTGGAGCCGTTCGCTTTTGCGTACTTATACGACATAATTGTGTTAAAATGCACAAAATTGGGCAAAACGCACACATAGCCAACTTAAAGATCATCTTCCAAAGTCTCCGAGCGGCAAATATGAAAATAAACTTCGAAAAATTCCAGTTCTGCAAAAACTGACTAGTATACTTTGGGCATGTCGTTACCCGAGAGGGCATACGCACCGACCCCGAAAAAATTAACGCAATCCTGAACTTAACAACCCCAAAGAACGTCAAAGAACTACGGAGAATATTAGGCATTACCTCCTGCTACCTACGGTTTTTAAAATCTTTCTCCACCACTGTGGCCGCCATGAACAGAAAAACCAATTATGGGCTTGGGGCCCACAACAAGAAGAAACTTTTACAAATTTAAAAATAGCACTAACCACCGCCCCTGTATTCTGCTGCCCACCTACGATCTACCTTTTACCCTACAGACCGATGCCAGTGGACTGGACTGAGTCCACTGTTATCACAAAATTATGAAGGAGGCGAAAAGCTAATAGCTTACGCCAGCCATACCTTGACGGAACTATAGAGGAAATATTCCGTAACCAAAAAAAGAATGTCTGGCGATCCTGTGGAGCATCCGAAAACTACGACCATACCTGGAAGGGTACACGTTCACCGTCATCAGCGACTACCATTCATCACGCTTCAATTAGGCGATAAGATATACAAACAAATTACAACAACTCCATACACACAGAATGGAAGTTATCCATACCCGACGAACAACAAAAAATAGCATTAATCTAAACACATGATATTGCTACAGTCGGGCATCTGGGGATAGCAAAAACACTCCGACGACTACAAGAACACTACGACCGGTATGCATCATAGCGCGAAACAATATGTCAACAACTGCCCAACATGTGCACGTTATAACCGGCCGGTCAGATGAATACTCTAGGTGCGAACCGACCCTGGCAAATAGTTTGCTCCGATTTTATGGGACCATTTCCCCGCTCTCGAAAAGGCAACATGACACTCCTGGTTTTTGCCGATAAATTCACAAAGTGGGTGGAAGTAATTCCCTTACCAAAAGCTACCACCGCTGCGGTCATATGACACCTACGCGAAGGAGTGATCTTCAGATTTGGATGTCTGGAAACAATAATCACCGATGGCGTACAATACACAAGTAAACTCCTGAATGAATTAAATGAACAATATGGCATCAAACACCGATTTACAGCCACGTACACGCCGCACGAAAATCCTACTGAACGGGTAAATCGGGTTCTCAAAACTATGATGGCAATACACCCGAGAAGAGCACTGAGATAGGGATTCCAAGCTACCACAGATCGCGTTCGCCATTAACACCGCCTACCACAGCTCCACAAAAATATCCCCAGTCGACATTTGGCACATGTGTCGCCAAATCTTGCACAACTCTGCGAACCTTACAACCCCACCAAAACGTGTATAGTCCATCTACAAAACTTAAGGAAGTACTCGGTAGACCATCCGAATATAAGGACCGTCACGCATCCACCATCGCAATAATAAAGCAGCATCTCCTATTCTTCTCATTCTCAAACTAGATGATGCAGCGAAAAGCCACACAACCACGACGTCCCGGACGCATCCATGAGAGCGAGATCATCCCCGTGCGAGCCTACCAACCACCACCGGAAGCCGCCCCCAGAAGTAAGCCAAAGCCAGCGCCGCTAATGGTAGCCTCCCGTCGGCTACATAGTCAAATAGCGCAAAGCTGGCGCTTGCTGGGCAAAGCAGCTGCCACCACAGGAGCAGCAAGATAACAGCAAAACCAAATAACCTCGAAAAACAGCAACCAACAACAACAATAGCCAGGAACAACGAAAGCAACCAACAACCAAAAACAAAACTCAAAAACAGGATGAACAAACCACCAACGACAAGCAAAAGAAATAGACAGCAACAAGCTCCGACACCATCAACAACCACCCACACACAAACAGCAAACAACCGATTGGACGAGATTAACATTCCGCCGCAAGTCAACCGTACACAGTGGCGATGGGTGATCCACCGACCCTGGGGAATAGTCCACGTCACCACTCAAGATGGATGGGCCCATCTCACACAAGGACCACACTCACGGCTGGTGGTAACAAACCAGAAACACGCCTCCGTGGCACCGCACCACTGGGCCTAAACCTAATTTAATTTCTCTATTGTTAAAAACTACAAAAAAAAAACACCAAAAAAGAGAAAATGCTGTTATATATATGAATTATTATCTATCAATTAATACACATTTTTTCTGTTTTAGGCATAATGAAGCCGAGCTAAACCATCGCAAGGTGGTCAGTGAATATTTTGCTCTGGCAGCAAAAGTACATAAGTCGCTTTCAATTTAGATTAAGTAGTCATGTTTATTGACTACTATATTTATTATTAGTATGAGGCGGCCCTCTGTTAAATCATACCTATAAACATCTCATAACCATGGCTCATTATATTAAAGAAATTCTGCATTTTTAGTATTTATATTACATTATACTTAGCGTATTATGATTATTAGTCTTATTATTATTATTAGGCGTATAATCCTCGCTCAATGCATATCTATAAACATTTCATAGTTCGTTATATTACAGAAATTATGAATTTTTAGCATTTGTATTACATTATACCTAGTCAAATGCGATAGTGGGCAACCCTATCTTTAAAACGCAATAGTGGCAAGCCTAATTATGCACGGTTGACGAATTTTAGCGTTGGCACGATCATGCCACGCACCGATATAATTCGCAATGACTTCGCAATCACCGTTCCATATAAGGTGCGACAATATCAGAGGAAAAGCAGTAAAAGCGTTGGTATTAAGTGGTGAGTGCACTCACACCTGCCCAACCGCACTTTTGACGCATTCCTTTTCTACCTTTTCCTTCTTTTCTTTTCAGGGCGCTTCTTTCCGACTACGGTCACCTCGCTTCTGTTTTCCCGACTACGGACACCCCGCTTCGGCTTTCCCGACTACGGTCACCCCACTTCGGCTTTCCCGGCACCGACCGAACCAACCACTAGTGGTTTGCTTGCAGAAGTGTAAGGTAAACCCTTAGGCTGCTCGCACACTGGATGCGTTTTTCGTTCGCACGAATTCTGACGAAAACATGCGAACGATCCCATTGCATGTTATTGATTGTAACTGCGCACATTGAAGCAATGTTCCGTCGTCAGAATTGTTACAAAAAGTTGCGATTGTTGCCCATTGAAATGGGATCGTTCGCACGAATTCTGACGAAGTGTTTTTTTTTCTATTATGTTATAGTTTCCGTAGTGAGCTAACGTGCTGTAAAAAATGGATACAGAGAAATTAATTAATTTACTCTTTAAAAGAAAACCTTTGTGGGATATGGCACATAAAACCTATCATATGAGGCATATTCAAAGAAAATTATGGGACGAGGTTGCCCAAGAAATGCATAGCGAAGGTAAAGTATATACATATGAAAATATTAAACATACAATAAACATATTTAGAATTTTTTATTTATAATCTTCTTCGTTTTTTCGTTTTATACAGAAGAGATAAAATTATTTATTAATTTTCTTCTGAACAAAAATATGTTTTAAATTTATTTCTGATAGTAGACGCTTCACTTGTCCCTCTATTCTCACCGATGTTGCAAAATTTTTCTTTCCGCTCAGTTAGGTCTTCGATAGAAGAAACTTCATGGCCTCCTTCTTTATCAATGATTATATTGTGTAATAGGCAGATGCATTTGACGATTTTACAACATTTATCAGGACTGACGTCCATGGGTTTATTAAAAATTTCCCATTTTTTTGAGAGAATACCAAAGGAGCATTCAATGACTTGTCTTGCTGACGACAACCGCTCGTTAAAAATACATTCCAGCCTACACAATTCGGAAATCTCCATTTTGTCCAAAATTCTTGAGACATCAATAGCAATTGTTCATTTGACGGGGCGGGCATGTGCACTTTGTGTACAGTTTCCCAAATTACCTCACAAGTCTCATGAACGATCTTTCCTACTTCATTGTCGGATATTCGAAAAGAGAGGGAAAGAGCTCTGAAAGATAAGCCACATGCCAAAAATCTGTAAAAAGAAGATGTAAACTATTAAAAACTTTCTTTTTCAGTTGATGCCGTGAAAAAGAAATGGAGAAATCTAAGGGACACTTTCCGTAAAGAGCTTCAGAAGATGAAAGGCAAATCTGGAGATGGAGCAAATGCGAAGAATTCTCTGACATGGCCGTTCCACCAGCAGATGATGTTTGTGGCAGGAAATTTTAAAAGAGGAACTCTGCAAGGAAACATGGCAGATGATGTCAATTATTCACCTGATGTAAGCTGTGTTCAATTGCCGGATGATAACGAAAAAGAAAATGAATGCGAAGAAAATGCAAACGAAGGAATATTGCAAACATCACAAGGGGATACACAAATTAGAGCATCTTTTACAAATCCTCGGAAAAAGATGAAACGGCAACTAAAAAGGAATGAGGACAAATATCTTGAAATTGAGAAAAAGAAACTTGAAATACTTCAAGAAAATTCGTACCACAAAGCTGATTCAGATTACCAGTTCTTGACGAGCTTGCTTCCGTATTTAAAAAAGTTCCTGAAAGTAGAAAACTACTTGTCAGAGCCAAACTGCAACAAGTTTTGATTGATGAGCAAGATTTCGACCGTGCATCATCTACTGTTTCACATTATTCTGAAGGATGCAGCATAACACCTACTATTCCTTCCCCAGGTGGTTCCTGCGATCAAGCTGCGGGTTCCAATGAAACACCTACTCTAATCACTTACTTCAGTACATTTGACAACAACTAAATATATACTATTATATACAAAATATATACTATTTATATAAATATATTCAAATAAAAAAAATATATATATATGCATATATATATAAAACGCAGGCTATAAATAATTACCTTAAAGTAAGCGATAGACGCTCATCCGGCGAAATCGTTTGTCGAAAATTTGAAAACTTTTCTATTTTTTCTTTTATGGAGTCTAAAATGTATTTATATGTGTTTTTGTTCATTCGGTAATACGTGTAGAACTTTTCTGGGTCTTTCAACAAATCCATATGCAGGTGATGAAATTCACCAAAATTACCTCTTTTCGCGAAAACATCACGAATCCAAATCCTCCTTTTGAAAAACTTTCCTTTTAGATAGGAATTTTCTAATAATAAAACGTCGTCAACCGCGTCCATCATATGTTGTTTCTGCTTTACTCAGAATTTTACGCACCAGTTCTGATAGAGTGTGCGGACTCGAAATAATACTTCTGACGAATTGTTTTCGTCAGAATTCGTGCGAACGAAAAACGCATACAGTGTGCGAGCAGCCTTAGTGGCTGCGCGACTACCGCATACTGAACACTCAACGAATTGGTCGCATGACTGTAAGCAACCAAATCCCTACCTTCCATCCTACCAGTGTATGACATTTTATTAGTCAACCGCGACTTGTATAACCGATTACGCAAACTGTAGCGTACAGTGTACTTGTCAACCGAGACTTTTCATCGATACCTAACGCAGGCTATCATTGCCGCCGTAACACACACGTCAACCGTGATGTAGTGCCGTCATAACCGAATACGCAAACCGTAGCGTAACACCAACAGCTTCGCTCGTCAAAGAGTATTAATACATAAAGAGATTTCACGAGACCAATGATGCTATCAACATTTAGTTTGAATGAGTCGAGTTAAGCTCAGGTCGAAAAACTGGTCGATATCGCGGTCGACCACTTTGACTGCGAACTGAAGCTCGTAGCAAAGCGAAATTGAATGATCTACTAAGGAGTGAGTGGTTCGGAAGATCTTTTCTAATGAGTATGAAGGGATCGGAAGATCGACTTTGCTTCTGTTATTTTGGACTAACAATGCTAGCGAATATGCGTAAGAAGAGATCGATCCAACACTCGTATGCAACGTAAAGTGTGAAAGAAAGAATCGATCAATTTGTGGAGTACAGCGGGCGATGAGGAGAACGGTGAGATTCGTCTTCTTTTGCTTCGCTTACACTAACAAAGCATGTGCAGCCGTCCGTCCGTCTGGAATCGCTTTAAATTTAGCATTTTATGGTTTTTGGAAGAATTTTTGCTTTTCGTAACTTTGTTTGCTTTTCGTAACTTTGTTTCGTAACTTTGTTCTTTGTTCTTTGTTGGAACGATTTACGTTCCGAGCATAGCGTGCGTGTTGAAGAATTTGTATGGGCAGCAGATTTATTTAGTCGGCATATCAACAAATTGAATACCTTATACCAGTAAGACAATATTATGGAAATATTTATATTATGTGTAACACTTGTTAAACAACTTTATTTTACAACACTTATTAAGTAAAATTATGTAAACTACATATATATATATATGAAACTATTCATTTCTCCAAAATTCTTCGCATTTTTACATCTGCCATGGATCCAGTTTTTGTCCTTTTTTTTTGGAAATTATCTCGCTAAGTAATTTCTGTTTTAGCCATCTTGAGTTTTTTCGAATTAGAATGGAAATTAAATATTCCAAAATTTGTTTCCTGTGGTGAAAACAATTCTCATTTGGATTAAACTGGGATCCTGGGAAAGAAATGTCTGTCTGTTTAAGGCATTCTTGCATAATTTTTTCTTTCAAATTAGGCTCATGGCATCTTTTTTCAAAAAGAGCTTTACAAATGGCAAAATGCTGTAAGCATATATTAAAAAATTTATCGGAGGGGTTTTGCAAATAAAGTTGCGTTTCACTGTAGTTTTTTGCAAATAGAAATGCTTCTGTATCAGGATCTACGGCATACGTTTCCAATTTGAGCAATTCCTGCTCACAAGTCTGGCATTGAATTTTCTGGCTAAATTTTGCGTGTAGGCCGTAACCCACGAAATATCGACCAGCAGAGCATTCAATAGGATTTAAGGAATTTAAATCCGTACAAGGCACTTCTTCTTCAATCGAACCTTCTTTAAATGTTTCACTTTCGTTGCTTGATTTGCCCGTCGGCTGAAAATTCCATTCTAACATTAGACCGATTTCAGAGCTTCTAACTCTCGCTGGTGTGAAATTATATTTGCATCCACCTTTTTTCTTAACTCGAAATATTTATTTTTATAAAATTCTAAAAGATGGCAATATTTTTGACAGGAGCCGCAAAAATTTTCCAATATTTCCTCATCTGATATATAATTATTAGAGCCCACAACAAAACACATTGCTACGTTCGTTTCAATTGTATATTGTATTGTATATTGTATATATATATATATATATATATATATATATATATACTTAATATATATTATATATATATATATATATATATATATACTTAAAATATATTATATATATATATATATATATATATATTGTATATTGTATTGTATATTCAATTGTCGATATTTATTTGTGTTACTATAGTTATTATAGTAATTATATAATTATTGTAGTATTTTAATGAAAACGGGGCTAATGGACTAAAATACATAATATAAATATTTCCATAATTTTGTCTTACTGGTATAAAGTATTCAATTTGTTGATATGCCGACTAAATAAATCTGCTGCCCATACAAATTCTTCAACAGCACGCTATGCTCGGAACGTAAATCGTGCCAGCGCTTTACAAAGCTTGGGCATCAAAAAGAAGCAGAACAAAGCTAAGAAAAGCAAAAATTCTTCCAAAAACCATAAAATGCAAAATTTAAAGCGATTCCAGACGGACGGACGGCTGCACATGCTTTGTTAGTGTAAGAGAGGCAAAAGAAGACGAATCTCACCGTTCTCCTCATCGCCCGATGTACTCAACAAATTGATCGATTCTTTCTTTCACACTTTACGTTGCATACCAGTGTTGGATCGATCTCTTCTTACGCATATTCGCTAGCATTGTTAGTGCAAAATAACAGAAGCAAAGTCGATCTTCCGATCCCTTCATACTCATTAGAAAAGCTGCTCATTAGCGAAGCTGCTGCCACTATTATTATTGGTAAAATTGTTGCAAATTAGTTTTAACAAAGAAATAAATAAACAATTTTTTTCCGCCCGAGCCAAATCCATAGGGATTGGTGAATTTTGCTGGCGCTACCAGCATTGCATAGATTGTTAGAAAATCTGAATAAATTAAGTTTTTAATAGTTTTTGAGATGCATTCAAGCAAATTAGTAGTGGTCGATTTCCCAACATAAAATCGATGTTATCAAGGGGAAATTAAAGAGTTAACATTCCGTGAGATAATAGAAACAATAATTTTATCAAATAGTTTAGGCAGCGCGCTAAGGTTGGCAATCCCTTGATAATTATTTATATTACATCTATTCCCAGACTTATGGAGTGGAACGATATAGGAAGACTTCCATGGATCTGGAAAATAGCCAGAACGTGACGCCAGAATAAGTGATGCTAATTCTTTCGCACAAAATTTTAAAATGGAAGACGGAACACCATCAGGTATTCCTCATTTACAGGTAAGTAACCCTTACAAACTTCTTTGCACAAACTTTGATACCTACATCTCACCGATCTGTAATTTATAAAGCTCACATTAGTTCGTAGTTTACAGATGGTTTGTACTTGTTAGTTTTTAAATTACTTAAGTTCTTTGTTAAACCAAGTAGGACTCAAGTTTGGCGCAATTTTGGTCATTGGTACAGATGATGTGAAAGATTCCAACAGAGTGTTTGTAAAATGTTCCAATGCCAAATCCAGGCTCGATGACATCTTTGATAGCAAGTTTCTTCTACTTAAAAAATAAGGTTTTCTCTTTGTTGCAATATTGAGAGAAATATTGTAGGAACATATTAATCTGCCGCCATTATTAGCTGTAGTTGACGGTTTAATAATTTTTTTTTATCCGAATGCATTCTCTTGAGGTTATCCCTTAATTTGGCCGTTTTCATGACTTCATTTCTTAAAGTTATCTCACAAAGAAGGCAGAACGGTTTTGTTTCGTTCATATTCCACTGAATATTTATTATTTATCTTCAATTTATATTGTCGGCATTTTTGTTTTCAAGTCGATGCCATTGGAGTCGTAATAAAACAATTCATTATCATGCACATGCATGCATAATAGATAGAAATAAAATACCCAGAAACGAACATAGCCACTGATAAAAATGAAAATTAGCCATTCCCGGAACAATTTCAGTAACTGATACACAAAACAACAAAAAATACTACGCTTGCATTTACCACAAACCTGTAAAATACGCTTATAAATTAGCATTATTATTCATCGAGCCCTAATAGACTCACTGGGTCGAAGCGACCCCTTTACCTTTAGATTATCCCTGGGTTCGATATTGACCACTTTGATGCAGGCCTGTTTGCAGGTCCACTTGCATTTGTCCAGTTCAGAGATTCAAGTAATAATTTTTTTCACGTTCTTCAAATGTTTGTAATGATGGTGAGAACCTTTTTTCAACTCATGTTCATTCGTCAAACACATCATTGCAGTGCTCTACCTGCACAAATCATGCGAACGATACACTCATAGACACCCGCCTGTATTTAAGCAGTTGAGAAAATTTGTCTTTGCTAGAAATAGCGGCGCAAAAATGTAACAAAGTTCGACCTCGCTTAACGCAATCCTCAACTATCGCACCTTTTTACTTCTCTTACCATCTATATAACTAGGATATAATAAGTCGTGCATTAGCATTCAATGACTGCATCAGTTTCTGATTTTATTTAGATGAAATCAATCGCTGGGCAGACAAAAAATTTTGACATTGTTTTTGCCTTGATTTCTATTACTTCCGTTAACCAAGGTCGCTAATTAGATTTCGATCGAAATACATAATATTAATTTTTCTACTTATCTCAATCCCTCTGCTTTAAGTCTTTTATAGCCATTTAATGTAAACAACCAACAATAACAACACAGGTATTTACACACAAGTAGATTCTTCTCGCAGAACAATGAGTTGTTGTTCTTGTAAGACATTGTCGCCACAGTACCTGTTGTCGATAAGGGCTACGGTTAAGATAACACATCCACACAGCCACCGATCAATGAATGAGTATTAAAATCAGCGGAACACAATAGTACACCAAACAAATTTTATGTAATGAAATTTAGATATACAATACAATAAAATATTCATTAATTTCGCCCAAACCTACTTAGAACATGAATATTGTCGTGTATCATTTATTTATATCACAGAATAAATAGTATACAGAAGTTGCATCTCATACAAAGCAAATTTTGTTCTAGGGTTCCAATATTGGCACCCTATTGAACAGAGAGTAATCGTGCAATCGTTTTTCTCTCGGCTATTCACATATACACGACAGCACTCGTCGTTTTTTCACACCGACATTAGCGATCGTTCCTATAAAGATCAGTCAGTCGACGTGCAAACTTCAAGCAAGCAACATCGTACTTCGGTTTTTTATGTATGCACTGTGAAAAATATTTAATAAGGAATGGGAGAATCACTTTTTGTTTTTTGAAAATAATTTAGGCGAAACACAATGTCTGATTTGTTGATCAATATTAACTACAATATCATTCCCATTAATGTTTATGGTTATTTTTCCTTTTTTTTATTGGTGCGCCGCCCGTGCTTCCATCTTCTCAGTGTACCTCAGAAAGAGATTTCTTTCGCAAAACAAGCTCTCTCGAAGCTTCACATGTTTTTTGATCTTCCCCTCAGCTCTTCCGCCCGTAGGAAGTTGGAGTTAATAAAAAAGAAGTGCTTGGGATTTGAACCAGTACGAAAAGAATCATATGATTCTGCTCATGGATGAAATGGCGATTAGAAGGGAATCGCGATACAATTCCAAACTAGATTTAGTGGATGGGTTTGAGAAAAATGCGGTTGAAGGGACAAACCAATCAATGTTTTCCAACTGGGCGCTTACATTTAATTATTTTGTTTCCAAAAATGGACTTTCTGCCAATATACTAAAAAAGATCATTTTACGAAATTTAACATTTTTGAACAGTTTTGGCATCATAGTTAAAGTTGTAACTTGTAACCAAATGTCCTCTAACAGGAATTGGGAGATACTTTACCCTATTTCGTGTATAATGACAGTAAAATTTTCTTTCAAAATGAAATACCGCCGCTGTTGATTCAAAGTGCCGGCAATATTTAATTTTTCTCTAGTAATTTTTTACTAGAGCACTACAATTAACCAGTAACTCCTGTTAATACTGCACATAGCTATGCAATGTAAAATATAAAACTTTCAAGGGAAGAAAACCAAAATACAGAAATCAAAAGCTTGAAACAAAATTTTGTCAACACCACGTTAATTCACGACGCAGTCTAGCAAAACAGATGTACGCACACATAAACGTTTTATGCTTGCTCTCTCGTTGCTTCTCTTTGTTCACGTTTGCTCTCTCGTTATTTGATCTCCCCTCAATTGCTCCGACCGCACCATAAAGCGAAAAAGCATCAAAGGCCGAGATGCGACTTCTGTATACTATTTATTATATGCATTAATAAATATAAATGTACTATTTCCAAAATTGAAATTTAGTGATTAATTATTGGCTTATCTGACACTAAAGCTGATTTAATTTTCCAGAAAGTTAAATAGTTCCAGAGTTTCTTTTCATTTCCTTAAAAATTAGTTTCTCCAAAATCTAGCCACTCGAAATAATTATCGAATCTGCGTGATCATTTCAAATGACCACATTATTTCAACTAAGAATGTTATTTCAAATAATTATTTCAGAAATTATTTTAAATAATTATCGCATCTGCAAGATTATTTAAAAAACCATGTTATTTCGACTTGAAATAATGAATTATTTGAGATGACAAGTTATGCATTTGCATGGTTATTTCAAATAATCATCTCATTTTGAAAAAACGAATTATTTAAGATAACGAGTTATTTAATTTTTAAATAAAATCCTTATTTGAGATATTAAATTATTTCAATTTGCCCAGGCCTGCTTTGATGATCCCTGCTTTAAACCAATGATATATTCTGATTAGGTCGTAAAAGGCCTTTAACCCCAAACAATTATATAAATACAATTGCATATCATCAGCACATAACTTACCAAAAAAAAAGAGTTAGCAAATGGTGAAAACGGTAAAGGCATTAGCAATGGCAATTAATGATATACGGAAGAAATATCTTCACTTGCTAATAGGGGTACCGGTTAATTCGTGCGGTTTTCTAACAGATGGCTTAACTTTTATTCCAATGATTCACCTTTCCAAATATGTGTTGGAAAGCTACTGATATATAGTTCAGAATCAGTATGTGTCATTTAGCTGAAGCGTAAACAACAATCCTTTTTGTGGGGAGTACTTCTTCATTACTTCAATATGAAGAAAAAGGCTGCCGAAAGTCATCGTATTTTGGTGGAAGTGTATGGTGTGCATGCTCTAGCTGAGCGTACGTGCCAGAAGTGGTATGCACGGTTTAAGTGGCAATTTTGACTTGGAGGACGATAAACGGCCAAAAAAGTTTGAAGATCACGAATTGGAGACATTGCTCGATCACAGGGGAAGTCTACCAACGACAATTGATGCGTTTGAGCCGGGTACGAAAAGCGGCCGCAATATAAACAAAGGCACGGCAAGGTAATTTTGCAACATGACAATGCTCGGCCACATGTTGCACAGGTCGTCAAAACCTACCTTGAAACGCTCAAATGGGATGTCCTACCCCTCCCGCCGTATAGTCCAGACCTTGCACCATCCGATTACTATCTCATCCGATCAATGCAACATGGCGACCAGCACTTCTCCAATTATGAAAAAGTAAAAAATTGAAAAATTAAAAGAATTTTCTAATAAAAAAAACGTCATCAACCGTGTCCATTGCATATGTTGTTTTTGCTTTACTCAGAATTTTACGCATCAGTTCTGAAAGAGTGAACGGACTCTAAATAAGACTTCGGACGAATCGTTTTCGTCAGAATTCGCAGGAAAGAAAAACGCATGCAGTGTGCGAGCAGCCTAAAGCTTCAATTTTCGAAAAAACCGCACGAATTAACCGGTACCCCTATTAGATAAGTCAGTGGTCAACAGTGTTAAGATATTTTGAATAGTCAAAAAAACCTTATTGAAACAGCAGCAGCACTTGTTACAAATTACTATTTAATATATTATACAGAATTAATAGGATATCTATACAATATATTATTTAAAACTATGTATATCTTAAAATAATATAAAAATATTTCTAAGATAAAATCATGAATTTAATAATGTAGATTTGGTTAAAAGATAATATAAGTGATTCTTATTAATTTAATATGGCCTTTCGTGGGTTTAATTTGCGCTCTGTAAAAGTTGTTTCACTTCTCCAATTTATTCCACTGTCTGTGATTTCCCTTGATGACGCCTACTATAAAGAAACGAAATCTATTTATAAACTGCCTATAGAAGTTTTTTAAAAATATTAGTAAGAACTACAAAATATATTTAAAAAAATAGCGGAAAATAGCCATCCGGAAAATTATACAAAATACATACAAAATATTTTATTGTAAGAACAATTGAAAATCATTATTCCTGGAATTTGTTGCTGGTAGTGGATCAATGGATCGAAACATCAATACATGAACGCAAATGCAACCCACTAAATATTTAAAAAAATATCTTGAAACCAAATTTATAACATTAATTCCATAATTCCCTGTTACAGTTTATGGCTCTTTATTATTAGATCATTATGACAGTCCGATTTTCATAAGAGCTGAGTTTGAGAGTTGATATGTCTCACACTTAACTATAACGGCTTTTATGTTTTTTCTTATCATGAAGGTGTAAAACGTAGTTCCCTTATGAATCTTCTGATATAGAGTAGCTTTTATAAGACAATGGACAGGTAAAAAATGCGGGTAATTTTCGAATATGAGTTTCGTCGCGGAACCAATGCATCGCAGGCAACTCGAAACATCAATGAAGTGTTTGGGGAAGGTGCAGCTAATCACTGAACCTTACATCGTTGGTTTAATAAGTTTCGTTCTGGTAATTTTTGCCTTGCAAATGAACCACGTGGAAGACCGGCGAGTAAATTGGATAACGATAACCTGAAGTGGAAGCAGATACGTGCTAAATGGTATTTCCTTTATGAATCTTCTGATATAGAGTAACTTTTGTAAGACAATGGACAGGTAAAAAATGTGGGTAATTTTCGAATGAGTTACGTCGCGGAACCAATGCATCGCAGGCAACTCGAAACATCAATGAAGTGTTTGGGGAAGGTGCAGCTAATCACTGAACCTCGTTGGTTTGATAAGTTTCGTTCAGGTGATTTTTGCCTTGCAAATGAACCACGTGGAAGACCGGCGAGTAAATTGGATAACGATAACCTGAAAGCTGTAGTGGAAGCAGATACGTGCTACGCGTGAACTAGCAGCAGGCTTAATGTTTCTATTCCAACAATTTTGGATCACTTAAAACAAATTGGTAAGGTCAAAAAGCTGGTTCGATGAGTTGCGTATGAGTTAAACGAGCATCAAAAAAGAAATCAATTTGAAGTTTTTCTTTGTTTACTGTCACGGTATAAAATCGAACCTATTGTATACCGCATTGTAACGGTTCATGAAAAATGGACCTTATTCGACAATCGAAAATGTAAAAAAGAGGTTCCAAAACAGAGCCCTAAACCAAACATTCATCAGAAAAAGCTTATGGTGTCTGTTTGGTGGTCTAGCGCCGAAATTATCCATTACAGCTTAATTAGACACGCACACGCGAACACGCATGATTCGCTTTTTTATAGTCGCCGATCGAAAATATTTGCAGTTTTCATTTTTTTTATTTAACAACCATAATATTCACTAAAAATAAGTTATATGGCAGCGTAACTTTTGCCGATTCAGCTAGCAATTATATAATTTTGGATAACTAAGTAAATTACCAAATTCCTAAGCTAGAAGTAAGCCATTTTGTTAAAATGATTTCAAGGAGGGAATGTCGAGGAAAAATGCCGACAGTTTTATTTTGCGGAGTTTAGGACATATTTATGCCATGATCGATATTTTGGAAATAGAGGAGCTTTACATTTTAGAAAAATTAGTGTGTTAATAAAAGGCACTGTTTCCGAAAATTATTTCCATGACGAATTGTCGAACCTGATAGTGCATCTAAAAAGCCTGTGGAGGTAGTTGACACGTGGGCTGCCGTTGAACATTGGAGAGGTTCGACAAGTACAGTACGACAATGATTGAGGGTAAAACTATTACGAATCAACTGTACCAACAACGAATAAAAATACTAAAGAGCATTAAACTCCTAGAGCGTAAACCTTACAAGTCAAAGGTTTTACTTTTAAATGCAAATTGTAACATTTCTCAGCTTACAGAATATTTATTCCGTGATTTCTCAAGATTGACAATAACCAAAAATTGGAACAAATGTTCTCATCAAAACACTAGACAAATTCCAGTAATTTCCATCAATGTAAATATAATACTGCAAGATGGTTTACCGAATATTTACAGTGCAATAACAGATGTCAACCAAGAGAAATTGTCATCTTGCAAAATGTGCAATGAAATCGTCTCAGAAAAATACGGCTTCAATTCACATCTCAAATAGATTGTAGCGAATATATAAATGACAAATACGCAAATTCGATTGGTATTAAAAGAATTAAATCAGCAAATTAGATTCACTGCCGAAATATTTGGAATATAATACACAAAAATATGTATTTAGTGGCTTAATAAATTATCACAAATATGCGTCCGATTGAAACAAGGGACAGTACACTGGCTTTATTTATCAATGAACTGAGGATTATATTTATTATGATATGCTAAGTAAACGTAAGTTAGAAATAGAAAATGAAACTATCGAACCACATTCATTAAAGTACATTTATTAAAGTAAAGATAACTTTGCAAAGATCTGAACCCTAAACACGAATACAAATTCGTATTTTGTACTCATTCCAAAGTAATGGCTTCAAAAGTAGCGCTCTTTTGTTCAACGAAATATATGTTTTTAGCAGCAAATATACACATTTCAAAGGAATAATATATGTATGTATATACCTCAAAGATTTCGCCTACTTTTGACAAAATGTTTACATTTGTGGAAGTGAGGTGTCTCAGACGGTGAAACTTCTTCCCCAATATTCAGCGAAAAGTTTTCTTCAACGAAAAACATAACATGGCCAAGTGGAATATAAGATTTGATAGCCTACTCCAATACCCTTCACAATCAGCAAAAACTTTTAGTGCACTCAGAAGGGTTTGGTCAGCATGGCCATTTGCAGTTGGCCTTACCCAGTGCAATTTTTCATGATTTTTAGAGAAAAATTTTCTTCAACGAAAAACATAACTTGGCCACGTGGAATACAAGGTTCGATAGCCTACTCCAATACCTTTCAGAATCAGCCCTTTCATCAATCAGCAAAGACTTTTAGTGCACTCGGAAAGGTTTGGTCACCATGGTCATTTGAAGTTGGCCTTACCCAGTGAACTTTTGCTATCTTCATGATTTTCAGGCAAAAAATGTTGTTCTACGAAAAACATAGCTTGGCCAAGTGGAATATAAGGTTCGATAGCCAACTCCTATACCTTTCTTAATCAGCAAAAACTTTTAGTGCACTGAGAAACGTTTGTTCACCATGGTAATTTGAAGTTGGCCTTACGCCGTGCAATTGCGCTATTCTCATGATTTTCCAGCGAAAAAATTTGTTCAACGAAAAACATAACTTGGCCAACTGTACAATTTTTTTACAAGTTTTTGGTGGTTATGAAAGGTATTGGAGTAGGCTATCGAACCTTATATTCCACTTGGCCACGTTATGTTTTTTGTTGAACAAAATTTTCATTGGAAAATCATGAAAATTGTACAGTGGCACTGGGTAAGGCCGACTTCAAATAACCATGGTGATCAAACCCTTCCCAGTGCACTAAAAGTTTTTGATGATTATGAAAGGTATTGGAGTAGGCTATTGAACCTTACATTCCACTGGCCAAGTTATGTTTTTCGTTAAACAAAATTTTTCCCTGCAAAATCATGAAGATTGCACTGGGTAAGGCCAACTTCAAATGGCCATGGTTGGCAAACCCTTCCGAGTGCACTAAAAGTTTTTGCTGATTCTAAAAGCTATTGGAGTAGGCTTTTTTTCGTTGAAGAAAACTTTTCGCTGAATATTGGGGAAGAAGTTTCACCGTCTGAGACACCTCATTTCCACAAAAGTAAACATTTTTTCAAAAGTAGGCGTAATCTTTGAAGTATATATATTTTTCTTTTGAAATGTGTATATTTGCTGCTCAAAATATATATTTCGTTGAACAAAAGAGCGCTACTATTAAAGCCATTACATTGGAATGAGTACAAAATACGAATTCGTATTCGTGTTTAGGGTTCAGATCTTTGCTAAGTTATCGTCGCATAAATACTACATGATGTAAAAAGAAAATTTGCATGTTGTATAAAATAAATACCTCATAAATAAATATAATCTAAATCGATAAGGTATCTGTTTTATGGTTATGGACGTTTTGTTGTTCTTTTTCGAGAAAGTCCGAAATTATTCTTCGTTCTTAGCAGTTCTGCAAGAGTTCTGACGATTTGGTATAGCAACTCGGTACCCTACAGACGATCTTCGTTCCATAAAAATTTTTTTCTTGAAAATCTAAAATTTATTTCTGTTTTGAATAACATCCCCAGAGTTCTGAATATTTGATCTAAAGACTTCATGTAGTATATCCAGTATTTAAAAAGTTCTGGCCGGTTCTTTAATTTTTTTTTCGAATTCATATTTTTCCTACTTAGCTGGGTGGAATTTTCTGGGGATTTATTTCGTATCTGAATATATCTATGGGGAATATCTACAACTCTATAAAATCAATTTTTTTAAATTTAAAAAAAAAATATTTTCCCCAATTTTTAGAGTTCTGGATAGCCACCAATAGTTCTACAGAAAATTGTACCACAGGATATATCCATCGCGAATAGTTTAAAATTTGTGGACGATTTTCATATTATCATTCGTGAAGTTAGCATTCAAACTTGGGTAGTCGTTTTTTGTGCTTAATTCGACAGAACTATTTCCAAAACTGGTAGAGAACTTTAGAATTCTTTAAGGTGCATCCAGAACTCTAAAAAAAATCAATTTTTTAAAAAATACAGTGCTAACTTCACACACACTAAATTTATAAAAAAAACTACCTTAAGAGAAAAAATAATAGAAAATTAATTGCCACACCTACAATATATACCATAATATAACTTATTGGAAAGCAAAAATTCCATTACATCACGGCCTTTCAACAAAAATAAACTAAGCAAATAGTATTCAAAAACATACATACATATATGAAGTCCAAGATGTTTTAAAAGTTGATTCCGAAAATATGTATTAGGTGTACAAATAAGTTTCCGCGATTTGTCAAAAGATGGCCCTACCAGAAGGTTATGGAGAAATTGTCAGATATAAAACGTAATATCCCAAGTTTCGTCATCCGGCAACACCATAACCTTAAAGTACTAGTGATTCCGTATCAGCATCACGTAATTTTTTTCCTGCAAAAATGTCAAGTTTTTTGCCGAATAAGCATCATTTGCGGGAACTTTTGATTTACTTCTTTAATTTGAAAAAATCTGCAGCTGAGGCGCATCGAGTGATTGCAGACACTTATGGTGAGGCCTCTATTAGTGGAAGAACGTGTCGTGAATGGTTACAGCGCTTCAAAAGTGGTAATCCATGGTTCGAAACTCATGCTGTGTATTTGGTGGGATCAGCTTGGTGTCGTGTATTATGAATTGCTCAAACCAAGCGAAACCATTACTGGAGCTCTCTACTGAACACAATTGATGAGATTGAGTCGGGCACTTAAGGAAAAACGCGCCCATTACTACTCCAGACACGACAAAATTATTCTTTTACACGATAATGCTCGTCCACATGTTGCGGCGCCGGTAAAAACATACTTGGAAACACTCAACTGGGAAGTTTTACCCCACCCGCCGTATTCACCAGACTTAGCCCCTTCTGATTATCACCTGTTCCGGTCGATGGCACATGGTCTGTCTGAGCAGCGCTTCACATCATATGAAGACACCAAAAATTGGGTAGATTTGTGTATAGCGTCAAAAGATGAAGAGTTTTTTCGACGGGGTATCCGAATGTTGCCAGAAAGATGGGGAAAAGTAGTGGCAAATGATGGAAAATACTTTGAATAAAACGTAATGTACTGTTCATACATATATCTAAATTTATAGCAAAAAACTACAATAGAAACAAAAATCAATAAGAATTCAAATTAATAGTAGTATATACATTTTATATATGTATATATGTATATATATTTTTTGTTAGTGTTCATCATCGGAGTCGTTCGTTGTATAGCAAACAATTTGAAAAAGTCTCCTCAGTATCCTCGGTACAGATTGTGAAGGCTCTATAGAAGGAGCTAATAATAATTTAAGACCTCTGCGGATATGTTATTTCGCATTTTTTGGGAACCTCTCGAAGGCTATTAATTAGAGGATCAAATGTGACATGTAACATGGAGAGTAAGTCCCTTTTCGTGGCAACACGTGAGCACTTTCTGGTGTAATGTTCCCGGAATTCAAGGGAATCTTTGTTTCTAGCTTCCCGTGCTTCTTCCGATAGCTGAGCAATTTGAACGAGAGAAGTTTTGATAACCTCTATACTATGGACCAATATTTTGTGTACAGTACTACAAATAGAGACTGAAACCAGACAACAACATTCTTAATAAAACATCAAACTTCTTAATTAGTGTTACATCCTATGCTGTGATCTGAGCACTTATTTCATGGTTCCCGAAAAACCGGCGAGCAGTGGTACTTGTCATTAGTTCAACCGAATCGTGGCTTTGGTTTGTCAAAAATAAGACCCATTTCTTGCTTGAATTTTAACCGATTGATTTAGAGTCGATGTAATAGTGCATCACTACTTAACTATCTTGCGTTTGTTTTTGATCTTTTTTGACAAATTTCGCTTTCCATATGAACGAACGGCAACTACAGCGGCAGTCATCAATTCACCAACACTACGCTATTGTACGAGGTCATCAACTCCGCGTCCTAGTTTTGATTGATGAATCCTTGAATGTTTTCTTTTGTCTTCCTGTAAAAACAGGTTGCCTGCTTGTTTGATCCTCATATGACATCTACGATGGAGACTGGGTCATACACACTTGAAGCTGTACTTCCTTTTCCTCTAACCACTTTTGGGTTGCCAATACAAAATTCTTCTTATACTTTCCCGCGTCTTTATATTTCTGAAAAATTTTAGAAGAAAAAGACAACATTTTCTTTATATTCCTCTCAGAATCAAGTGTAAAGTCGCAAAAATCAAATTTTGAAGAAACATATTTGTACATGTTCATGGTTTTTTTTTTGCTTTTCTCTGATATCAACCATTCTTTAAAAAGGCCATTTTTTTAAAAGCAGTATTCTGAAGTACATTGCGACTAATTTCCCTCAAAGATTTCCGTTAAGATGACTTTGTCTTTTTCCATCTTTAGTTTCTCTTTTCGTTTTGTTTTTTGTCCCGTGTCAATTTATTTATTCCTAAAATATTGTATCATATTTATTCTTCAAATATTGTATCTGTACTTGTAACTGTCATCTAATTGGGCTATGTGATCCCGAGCAGCATCTATGATTGTTGTTGCAGTCGTAATTTTTTGTTTTTCGGTCATGTAGCTAATTGTTTCTAAGGAGACAAAATAACTTCGTGTTTAAATACCTATAAATTACATGCTTATACGAGTACATTATATATAAGTTATATATCAATCAATAATAATATAAGTTATATATCAATCAATAATAATATAAGTTATATATCAATCAATAATAATATAAGTTATATATCAATCAACAGGTAATTGTTGTACCTGAATAAATGTATATATTATATATGTATGTATGTATATACATCAACAAATTTTTCTACAAAATAACGTATATACACGTATATGTTCCACTAAATTCTTCGTACATCACTTGGTCAAAACCTTATTGATTAAAAAAGGTAAATGATAAATGACGGTGGCGGAGTGATGGTATGGGGGTGTATGCCTGCTAGTGGCGTTGGTAACTTGGAGATAATTGAGGGAGTTATGGACCACCGTACATAGATCGATATACTTTAGTGGAAGAAGACTTTAGTGGAACACTCTAAATAGGTTTGTAAATACTTTGAACGTGTTAGAAAAATTGAAGTGAATAAATTGTGCAATTCAATTTATCACATTCTGAACACTACGATTCATCACTTCGGAATGTAAATCCAAACATACATATATCACTATTAAATTTGTAGGTTTGAAGTTATTTTTTAACTTATCTACTTACTCATTTCTAAAAAACTGAAAATTACTTTTGTCCATCTAGCTTGTTCTAAACGAAACACAGTGCTACGGCCATAGGGCTTCGGCTTTCCCGACTACGGTCACACGGCTTTCTCGGCATCGGCCAAACCGACCGCTGCCTTGCAGAATAGTGCGCAGGTAAACCCTTAGTGGCTGCGCCACTACAGTATACCGAATACTCGGTACCCAAATTGTAGCAAATTGGTTGCATACCTGTACGCACCCAACTTCCTACCCTCGGTCCCACCATTGCATGACACGTTAGTGAACCGCGACTTTTCCCTTGATATTTCCCGCAGGTTATCGTTAGCGCCGAGGGTAGGGAGTTGGGTGCGTACAGTTAATGCAACCAATTCGGTACAACTTGGGTACCGAGTGAAATATACAAAACACATATTTGAATGTGTCTTGGGTTTAAGTCTTTTCTAAGTTAAATACGTATTTAACTCGCTATTTGAGTGACCTAAATATGTATTTAATTTCACGCACTTCTTGCAAAGATGTTTACGTTTGAAAATGGAGAAAAATAATGAAAAATTGCGTTATATTTCGCAGTATTATTAAGACAAGACGGAAAGGCTTGTGAAAAAATTTTTGCAGTCTACGGAACTTTATCCAAATCTGCTGCGCTTTCTGGTTCTCTCGCATTTGTTCTGGTAATTTTAATGTGAAGGATGCGTCATATCTGGTCGTCCAATCACTGGAAAAGCACATGCAATTTTTGAAAAAGTACAGCAAGATAAGCATATCAGCAGTGTC
The DNA here is from genome assembly GCA_943737955.2 of Myopa tessellatipennis. Lineage (NCBI taxonomy): Eukaryota > Metazoa > Arthropoda > Insecta > Diptera > Conopidae > Myopa > Myopa tessellatipennis. The sequence continues at coordinate 40,535,959 of OX031316.1, read as the reverse complement.
GATATTGGTATGGAGCTAGACATTGACCACAAAACTTTTTAAATCATCTATACAAGGCTGGGGGGTATGGTTTGTCCGTGATTGGGGGATAACGGCTTCTCGCGACGACCCTCTGTATCTTTCGGGGGCAAACAAGACGACTTCTCCTTCCTCGTGGTGCTCACTGGGAACCGTTTCAGCTGAAACGGGCTGACAGAAGCAACGCCTCCCAATCCCCCTTCCCTTACCCAGAATCCATCCACACCCTATCCACCTACATCCACCCAAGGCGAAGGTGTTCGGCACATGCCGAGTGCCTGCATGGCTGACGGGTGGCTAAACAGGTCAGCAGCATACGGTCCCTACCGATGCCCAGGCAAGGTCGGTAGTATTCAGTGCCTAGTCCCGGTAAGGCGGTTTGCCGGGATGGTCCACCCTTTCCGACCTTACTCGTGGGAAAAAAAATGAACAAAGACAACAAACAAACAAACACAAAGAAAACGACGACAGGGGGAGACCGGGACAGTGGCTCTGTGGAGAAGTGCAGCGAAGATGAGCTGCTTGCCTCCAGCCAGGAGTCAACTGCTCCTCCGGCAGCAATGGTTAGTGCCAGACATAGCTCTGAATCCACCGCTGCAGACCACAAATTACCGAGTGCCGCCAGCAACAGTGGCACTCAGAAGAAAGCCAAGTCCACGGGCACAATAATGAGGCAAAATTACAAGAACGCCCTCTTCATCCTCGCTAAGGCCGCCAAGAACGACGACAGACATCCGACTCTCACCCACGGCACACCGAGCCGGAAACGAATAGGATTCGTTCACCCAGCTTTCCTCCCACGACCCAGTGTAGAGAAGTCCTGCGTGGGTAGATGTCTTGGTTGCGTCCAACGATAGCATCCATTCCACGTACACACTTTGGAACACTGACCTCTTGGTTGCGTCCAACGAGGACTGTCAGCTGCTCGAGTGTGTCGGACTGGCGGATTGACTGTCGTGGTTGTGTCCAACGACGACAGGCATCCTACTCTCACCCACGACACACCGCGCCAGCAACGCATAGGATTATTTCATCCAGCTTTCTTCCCACGGCCCAGTGCAGAGAAGTCTTGAGTGGGTGGATGTCTTGGTTGCGTCCAACGACGGCTTCCATTTCACGTACACACCATGGCTCAGCATGGTTAGATATGAAGAAGAAAGAGGTACAACAAAACCCAACGAAGTTTTCGGACTACGCCATCGTCGATAACTAGCTATACCTACATATCCCACAGAGCTAACACGACGATGAGACGACACCATGGAAATTATGCGTAGCAACGCCGCTAAGAAAGCAAGTTTCAAGGAAAATCACGACAGTCCTATGGCGGGACATCTCGGTATCAGAAAGACCACCCAACGAATCATTTCACGTTACTATTGGCCTGGAATGTTTCGCGACATAGCACAGTATGTACGAACATGTGATTCCTGCCAAAGGTACAAGGTAAGCTAACAACAACCAGCTGGTGAGACTGTTGTAGGTCAGAATCATTGCTTTGGTAATAACAACGCTTAACGTCGTTATCACCACATACCTTTCAGCCCAGTAGTTAACAATGTTTAACTTGTGGTAACACATACTTCTAGGCTGCACTTTAATTGTGAAGCTCGAAAGTACAAGTGAATCACACACCACTGTGGCCCAGATAAAAGCCGAACTTGATCGCATTCCGATAAGTGGAACAGCGCGCGAACTTGATCGCATTCCAAAATATGCAATGAGCGTCAAATTGCAAAAACGACGCGGAAATGATTCTGGCCAACAACGAATCTCAGAAGAGATATAAACCCATCTTTCGAATTGTAAGAAGGCAGTTGAGATCAGATAGTAGCTAATAACTTACAGATTGAGTGGAGTAAAAATTAAGCAGTTATTGTGAACTGACGAAACTTTCAAAGGAAAGATTGTAAAGCAAAAGAGGAGGACACCCCCGTGAATAATAAACGTAAGAGAAATTAACCCAGGATCTTTTTATTTCAGCACCTATCGAAAGACGGCAGTATTGCCCGACAGGTTAAAGGACCACAAAGGCGGCACCTTGGTGCCCGTGGTAGTTAGGCGAAAGGATCCACTACGGCAGGTTGCCGGATCCCAACGGTAAGTCCACTAAGACGGCAGGTCCTTGCCCGTGGCACAATCGTCCGTGGTCCTTCGCGTCGAAGGATCAACGACAACAACCCCTAGTATTAGAAACACTGTCAGTGATCCTTTCAAGGAAGGATCTACGACATTAAGTTTGTTCTGGGGTCCTACTGGAGGAACCAGATACAACATTTTGGCGCAGCCGGTTTTACGATCCAAGGATCGCTTTTTCTTTATTTTGAAGTGAAGTTTAAAATAAATTAAAAATAAATAACAATGTTTTTAAAATAGCATAAACACAAAAAATCACCATCCAATATAGATGTCATCGAAATCAGTATTACCCCTCGAAGAAGCCCTTAAGGATAAGCAAGCGGGACTTAGACCGATAACAATAGAAGAGTATTGGAAGAGACAGAAGTCGACACATGAGGAGCCAAAGAAGGAAATAAAGGTTAACCCACACCCACCAAAGAGTCGCGGCGGAAGAAAAGTAAAGCAACGGAGGGAAGTCGCCAACCTGCACCGGCTAGCAACGATAGCCACAACCAAAGAGGAAAAGAATGAATTCCTGTGGCAGATCCGCCAAATTTACAAAACCAACGACAAGAAACAACGTAGGAAAAACAGCAACACACACTAGCTGGAATGGTTGTGAAATAATAAACATATTTTAAAATATTATAAAATTATACAAATAAAATTAAAGGTAGTACTTTAAATGTTGGAACTTGTCTAAATAGAATACTTTTGTTTAATTCATTATAATTGGACTTTAAATTGAAGAATTCATTGGCAATTCATGTATAAATAAGGTAATTTTTGTTAAAGAGAAAAAATTTTATAAACTTGATGGGCAAATCAAGAAGAAATTTGAGCTTGTTAGGCACAACCGCCTGTAGAAAACACATAAGGTCTATGTTTAAGTTTTGGAAAAGAATAAATAAATGGATACAACAAACAAATCCGTTAGTATTTTTTAATAACAAATTAATTAATAGCAACCAGGCTACCAGCGATAGCTGCAAGACAATAAATAAAGTACATTCTGCTTAAATTGCAAGAAACTCATTGCAACAAGAAGTAGGTCAAAAACTTGAACTTGAACTTCAAGCAAGGGCAGAAGCGGCAAAATTGCTAGCGAGCGGCAATTCGTAGCAAAAACGCTAAAAAAGCAAAAAAAAAAACAAAAACAAGTAATAAAAACAAAAATTACGTCAGGCACCAGGCGAGCACAATTGAGCCACAAGCTCGAATTACAAAAAAAAAATATATATATAATAATAATATATGTATATATGTACGAGTATAAGCGTACGAATGTACGAATGTTTACAACGTGTTCAGCTGAATAAGCAAAAGTTAATTGCTTGAAGAAAAGCAATTAAGATTTTAATTGATTATAAAAAATACTAAATAATCAGAACGATGAGTATAAGATAATTAATGGCCGGATCGCTACAGGAACAAGCATATTTAGCCTTAGAAAAGACCCACAAGGATTTAAAAAGGCAAATAGAAGAATTTGCATCAAAACTTTGGAACATTCTAACACAGTTTCCAATAAAGAAAATTTGGCGCTAATCCAGACTTTAAAAATATAATAGAAAATAAGAACCAAAGTCTAAGGGACTGCTTATCAGAATTCAACGCACTAAAAAACAAATACGATACGTATTTAGAGGAAAAACATTTTCAAGAAAACATACTACAGACCTTAGAAGACGAAAACGAACAACTAAGAAAATTATTGAATAACAAGGGACTAACCGAAGAAACATTAAACAGAACATTGGAAAAGGGATTGGCACAGAAATCAAGGGAAGACTGTAGTTCTTTAGAAGAAGCAAATAGACGAATACAAGAGCCGAAAGAGCAGAATAGGCTTCTAAGTCAAGAAATGTCCCTAGATCACAATCAGTCACTTTTCTATAAGGAACCAGCTCAGTCCACAGTTAGTCCGAGGGACGGCAACGGTCATTACAACAAATTAAAACAATAAAAGAACAAACCAAAATGGGGATAGGAGAGATAGCAAAAATTACAAATAGGCTGGTACCTCTATTTTCTGGAACACATTCGCCAGACTTACGCGGCGAAGTTTATAAATTCATACACGGGTGCGAATTAGCCGCAAGAGATGTGGGTACAGACAGCATTCAGGACTACATAGATTGCATTAAGCAGAGATTACATGGGGATGCCTATGATTTAGTGAGGTCACAACGCTTCAATGGCCTCGAGGACTTCTACCTCACGATAAAAAGAGCATATTTACCAACGGTATCCTTAGACTCAGTGATAATAGGTATCCAAAGTTGTAGCCAGCTACTTAACGAGGATATACGACAGTTTGCAAGACGCCTAACCACTCTACGAACCCAGGCAATAGAAATAGTTCGAACGAAATATCACGGAAACGGAGATATGGCACTTTTGAGTATGGTAGAAGGAGCAGTAGAGAAATCATTTAAAACAGGGTTAAAGAACGCCGCATTGAGAATTTATATGCTCAATGTTACGAAGAAAAGCATGGAACAAATGGTGGAACTAGCAATCGATGCACTAGAAAGCATACAAAACAGTAGCCTCCTCCACTCAGACCCCTTAAACATAAACATGAATTCATCACTTCTTGCCACCATGCCGATTACGCAACAAGAACAAATTCAACACGGAAGTCAACACGGCAGAGCTTCAGGGGGAAATAACGTCAGGCAACCAAATAGGAAACAAAATACTCCACAAGGAGCGGCAGATAGAATAATATGCTCATTTTGTAACAAGCGAGGTCATACCAGGGATGATTGTTTAACTCGCAAGAACTCGCCGTATTGTCAAAAGTGTTTAAAATACGGACACGAGGCAAACTGGAGGTGTGACCAAAAGGGAGGCCAGAAAAATGTGGCAAGAAACACATATCAAGGGCCCAATTATCAAACTCAAGGAGTTCAGCAATTGAATCCACCCCAGCAAAAGTGGCAGTCAAACCAAGTCCAACGAAACTGGCAGCCAAACCAACCACAGCAGAATTGGCCTCAGAACCAATTCCAGCAGACCGGGAATCAGAAAGGGTCAATAAACCCCAACCCAAATACACTTAACGGGTTACAGAGGAATCCGACAAACAGGGCAAACCAAACGTTATGTCATTGGTGTAATAGACCAGGGCATATGATAAAGAATTGCGAGGCAAAAAGGAATTGGGAATCATTGCAAAATAATAGTTCGGGAAACTACCAAGGGCCCAGAACAGGCCAATAATCTGGGAACCCAAGAATATTAGGAACTTAAGGCCAAACGAAGGAGTAACAGTAATTCATACATCCGAACCGATTGTGGATACGTTACCAACTTTAACATATAAAGTGGTAACCGTAAGTCCGACATCGGAAGCGATTGTTGAAACGTTACCAACTTCAAGCGACTTAAACATTAATATCAAGTTGAAAGGGACTGATAAGAATAAGAAAAACAACGTAACAGAGAGGAATCATACGTTTGGAGAAACTGTTGATTTAGAGATGCCATTTATGTTGAAAGTGAAAACCCAGGATTTAAATCAGAAGATACCGTGCTCAATGAAGAAGTTAGCAAATAAAAATATAAATGTAGAAACAGGAGTATCTAACTGCACTCAAACCCAGCTAAATGACGTGTTCATCGAATTACCTTGCGAAGAGGCTATAAATGGAAAAATGGATTTTACTGGTAGATACAGGAGCAGATACAAGCCTGATAAAGGAATGTGCAATAAAAGATAGCACGATAATAGATAAGTCGAATAGGAAAGACTTAAGCGGAGCATTTGCAGGTTGTGTGACTACAGATGGATCAAAATAAATGCCAAAGGAAGAATAAATAAATCGCTCCATGAAATTGAGTTAGATAAAGATTTGAATATGGAAGAAAAGAATTCAATAGAAGGAATAGTAAAATCTTTTCATGACATCTTCCTATTAGACGGAGACGAACTCTCGTTTACAAACGTATTGAAACATGAAATTCCAACAGGCGCAGATCAACCGCCAATAAATAGAAAACAATATAGATTACCTCAAATACATAGGGAGGAAATAAATAAACAAGTGAATAAACTCCTAGATGACGGCATAATTACACATAGCACTTCACCATGGAACTCACCGTTACTTTTAGTGCCCAAGAAAAGTGGCAAGGACGGGGAGAAAAAATGGAGACTAGTGATAGATTACAGAAAACTAAATGAAGCCACGATTAAACAAGTTTTTCCCATTCCTCGTATTGACGAAATTTTAGAGCAATTAGGCCATAGCAGATATTTTACAACGCTAGATTTGGCAAGCGGATATCACCAAGTTTTAGTCGATGACAGGGACAAGGAAAAAACCGCATTTAGTACGGGACTAGGGCACTTCGAATTCAATCGAATGCCATTTGGGCTAACAGGAGCCCCAGCAACATTTCAGAGGATAATGAATCATATCCTAACAGGTCTACAAGGAATAGACTGTTTTGTTTATTTAGATGACATAGTTATCTACGGTAGGAATTTGAAACAACACGAACAAAGGTTATGTTCAGTATTACAGAAATTAGGTGAACATAATCTAAAACTTAATACAGGAAAATGCAGATTTCTAAGAAGAGAAATTGTTTATTTAGGTCATAAATGCACAGATCAGGGCGCACTCCCTGACCCCAGCAAAGTGGAATGCGTTAAGAGCATTCCGCCGCCTAAAAATAGAAAGGAGGTGCAGGCATATTTAGGACTAGTAAACTATTACAGAAATTCATTCCGGGTACAGCAAAGATAGCTCTTCCTATTAATAAACTACTAAGGAAAGACGCTAAGTTCAATTGGACGCAAGAATGCCAGACAGCGTTCGAAGCATTGAAGAAGGCAATAGCAACACCACCGGTTTTGGCATATCCGGATTTCGAAAAAGAATTCATACTAACTACTGATGCCAGTAACGAAGCGTTAGGCGCGGTACTTTCTCAGGGTAAAATAGGCGAAGATAGGCCGATAGCCTTCGCTAGCAGAGCCTTGAATGACGCAGAAAAGCGTTACTCAACTATAGAAAAGGAGTTTTTAGCCATTGTGTGGGCAACAAAAAACTTCAGAGCATATCTCTTAGGCAGACATTTTAAAATTTTTACTGACCATCAGCCATTAAAGGGAATAGCAAACTTAAAAGATCAAACTTCAAGACTGGCGAGATTTAGGCATAAATTATCAGAATACGATTTCGAAATCATATATAAGCCAGGCAAGAAAAATTTAAACGCAGACGCATTGAGTAGAATTCCTCAAAATCGGAATACAGTAACAGCGGTCCAGACCCGCTCTAAAACAAAAGAAAGGAAGAGCCAAGGGAGTAGTGATAAAACAAGCACAAGCCAGACGCCTGTAGAACCTGACACTCCGGGCATAGCACAAAATGAAAACAGAATTCCATTAGAAGACCCAAAACAAATAGAGACAGTTATAAAGGACTTTCACAACACACCATTAGGAGGTCACCAGGGAGCAGTGAAAACTTATTTAAGAATTAGGCAACAATATAGATGGCCAGGAATGCAAAAACAAATCAAGGATTATGTAAAAACCTGTCCTAAATGCCAAACTAACAAAAGCTCAAAATTGACAAAAATGCCCAAAAAAAAACGAAAGTGTAGTCCGGTATATAATGCCGAAGATCCAAATAAAGTTCTAAAATTCCAAATACAAAGGGCTCACGAAATCGTGAGAAAGAATCAGGAGTTAGCAAAAGAGATAGCTAAAAGGCAGTACGACAGCAAAGTAAATTTAGTAGAATTTAAAGTAGGAGATAGTGTATTAATTAAGAATCAAACTAGGAAAAATAAGTTTTCTCCCATATGGATAGGGCCATATAAAGTAGTAGGAATTAAAAGTCCAATTACTACAGTTTTAAATATTAAGGGAAGGGAAAAATCATTCCACAATAACTTACTTAAAGTATATAATATCAAATATAATAGCAAATAAGAAAATAGGTTTAGGAGAACGTTAAATTAAGTTATTTACAATAGTCACGTTATTAGGAGTAGGACAAAATCAGCTAATATATAATAGGATAGAATAAATAGATATGAATGGGTTATAAACTATAAATAAGATAGAGACACAATATGACATTAACAACAGAATGCAATAAAACTAATAGATAATTCTTCCAAAAATAAGATAAATACAGAGTTTTACTAATCACCTTGCTAATTACACAGTTAGCATGCACTTGGATTATAAAAACAATGTGTCTCAATTTTCCACGGTACAAAGCAGGGAGCATTAGTCTTGATATAGCAGGATATATTACAGATATAAAAGCACTTGCAAGGAACGGAAAATCACAAGTATTAGCGAATTTTTATTTAGGACAGGAAATTAAGAAAAATTCAACAAGAAAATAAAAAGAAAATCAGAATAGCGTTTAAATAAGCAACAACTTGTTTATTTAAGCGTAAAAATATAAGAAAAGAAAACTCATGATAAAGTAAACTCGTTGTTAATATTTGAATAATTTTTTTTTAATTGAACTTTTTAGTTTGTATTAATTTGGATTAATAGTAAACGGTTTATGTAAAGTAGCTGTTCCGTTTTAAGAACACAGCCAATTTGCATTTGCAATTATTATATTAATAAATGCACATGTAAACATATGCCTGAAGAAGTAGTTCATGCATATTACATACACACCTACACTATATACATATACGCACCTATATCGTTAGACATTAAGAGATGTACATAAGATCATGAAATTTAGAGACAAGATAAGAGACATGCAATAGAAGACATTACACATTACAAAATTAATATAATGGGAAACATAATATATATACTGTAAATAGGTCAATTGAATTAACTAAATGAAAAATAAGCGATCAAAGCAAGCACTGCGACAAAGGTGTAGAAGTAGAACAACTGAACGCAAGCACAATGCAGCGTCAGATAAAACAACAAAAAAATAAAATGAATAACAACAAAAATAGTCAGAAAAATAAGTAAAAGAAGTAAGAGAAAAGAATTGTATTGTAAATATATACATAAAAACGTGCACATATAAGAATATAAAGAAACTACTTAAAGTACGCATAATTGTAAGAGATAATTTAATTGTAATTTAGAAACAAAATATGCGAAACAGGAAATATGTAAAAAATTATGTTAGAAGTTAATTTAATTGTAAGTTTGAAATAAAATATGTACAGTTAAAACCGAATGATAATAAAAATGGAAAAAGAAATACATATAAAATCGTACATATTAAAGTAAAAGGAAAAATATCTAAATAATTGTACGAACTTTTTAAATACTTTCAAAGTTAACATTTATAATGAATAACCTTTCGAATTAAAGTCAACTACAATAAAGTCAATATTTATCGTAAGAATTAAAAATTATATTGAATTAAAGAAAATATTAGAAATAGAATGTTATCAAGAAATAATAAAATATTTTTCTAAATTAAAGTTATATACGAATAGGATTTCATTTTTTCTTAATTGGAAACAAATTATAAATAGAATTAAAACATATTGTAAGAGAAAACTAAAATAGGAAAAATTGACAATAACTTAATGGAGATAATAAAGAAGACAGCACGCAGAGAAGCTGACCTGAATGCCGATGTACACCCATCACAAAAGCAAAAGTGCAACCAAACACCACAACATGTTGACAACAGGGCGACGAAGAGCGCCCAGCCAACTCGAAGGGGGAAGGGTAGCTGAAACAGCTGATCAGCGCAGCGACACCAACCATCACAAACCAGGATAAAATTGTTGCAACAACCAAACAGATCAATGCAGCAGAAGTAAAAAAGCAAAACACGAAGTTACCTTCAAAGATATCTAAAAGCAGCAACAGTCAGAAACTGACGAGATGACTTATAGTCAGCAGCCTTGCAAGTTACGACACGCGTATGCGACACCAAAATCACGACGTAATAGCAGCAAGTAGACGAACCACTAATACAGTCATGGGTTCGACAGTTAGACTTACGGCGACATTTAGAACTTACGGGGTAGGCACGCTATACAGCATTATCTCAATTACCTTACATTAGCGGCAGCGATTCAAAATGCACCACCGCAAGAAGAAAAATTTAAGATTGATGATGAAGTTGAAGATTGATGATGTTTGTTTAAAACAACGAACCCGGCGAAATCTCAACCATCCGCTGCAGTTCGAGCGAACTTCAATTGATCCCAATTGTGGGACAACCGACACTATTACCAACGAACAACCGAAGAGTATCAGCAGAACAACGGGAACTAAGGTCGGAAGTTAACAGCGGCCGTTCCGAGTATAGTTCCTACAACACGGCAGCAACCACGTCAGCTACCCAGCAGCAGCATCCCCACAACAAATCGAGAAAGAAGACTTTAATACAGCGGGGTGTACGTCAACGGCAACATCAACAGTAAAATCAACAGTAACATCAACAGTAAAATCAACAGTAACATCAACAGTTACATCAACAGCTATACCAACTCCAAAATCAACACCAACATCAAATCATCATCAGCCTACACACAGACGACGCCGAAGAAGTGCAGCTACCAGTTGTATTATTATGTTATTATTGTAATTGTTTTTATTGTAATTATTGTTATAAGTAGTTGTATTATAATTATTGTAATTATTACTAATAATTAATCATTATTAATATGTCACATAAGATATTCACAAAACCACAAACATACATAAGTATACACTATGTAAAGCCATAATAAGCATACGCCACCCATATAAATGTACAAGAAAAATTTAATATCGTTTTGCGATACTAAATTTTTCTTCCCCGAGGGTGGAGGGATGTTGTAGGTCAGAATCATTGCTTTGGTAATAACAACGCTTAACGTCGTTATCACCACATACCTTTCAGCCCAGTAGTTAACAATGTTTAACTTGTGGTAACACATACTTCTAGGCTGCACTTTAATTGTGAAGCTCGAAAGTACAAGTGAATCACACACCACTGTGGTCCAGATAAAAGCCGAACTTGATCGCATTCCGATAAGTGGAACAGCGCGCGAACTTGATCGCATTCCAAAATATGCAATGAGCGTCAAATTGCAAAAACGACGCGGAAATGATTCTGGCCAACAACGAATCTCAGAAGAGATATAAACCCATCTTTCGAATTGTAAGAAGGCAGTTGAGATCAGATAGTAGCTAATAACTTACAGATTGAGTGGAGTAAAAATTAAGCAGTTATTGTGAACTGACGAAACTTTCAAAGGAAAGATTGTAAAGCAAAAGAGGAGGACACCCCCGTGAATAATAAACGTAAGAGAAATTAACCCAGGATCTTTTTATTTCAGCACCTATCGAAAGACGGCAGTATTGCCCGACAGGTTAAAGGACCACAAAGGCGGCACCTTGGTGCCCGTGGTAGTTAGGCGAAAGGATCCACTACGGCAGGTTGCCGGATCCCAACGGTAAGTCCACTAAGACGGCAGGTCCTTGCCCGTGGCACAATCGTCCGTGGTCCTTCGCGTCGAAGGATCAACGACAACAACCCCTAGTATTAGAAACACTGTCAGTGATCCTTTCAAGGAAGGATCTACGACATTAAGTTTGTTCTGGGGTCCTACTGGAGGAACCAGATACAACAAGACGCTGACCAGAATCCCCGAAGAACCATGGGCAACCCTGTGTGCCGACTTCATCGGACCACTGCCCAGGTCAAAACACGGCAACGCGATGCTTTTGGTATTTTTTGATCAATTCTCTAAATGGACCGAACTAATTCCGTTGCGCAAAACCACCACCCAGACAACCATCAAAGCCTTTCGAGAACGAATACTCGCCAGATAAAATAACCCAAAAGTATTATTGACCGATAATGGCACTCAGTTCACCAGCCGATGCTTCCGAAAATACCTCAAGGAAACAGGAATCAAACAGTAATTCACGGCACCCTATTCACCCCAAGAGAACCCAACCGAACAATAAAAACCATAATGTCTCAAACAATTCAGAACAATCAAAAAATATGGGACGAACAGTTACCCGAAATCATGCTCGCCCTTAACACCAGCCTTTCAACACTACGCAAAAACCAGACGAGTTGCAAACCACCCTAAAAGATATTTTCGACATTGTCAAAAACAACCTAGCCCGAGCCTCCAAAGACGGTACTGCAACTTACGACGACGACCATGGGCCCTAAAGGTAGGTCAGGAAGTATTAATTAAAAATCATCAATTATCTAAAGCCATCGACAACTTTAACGCAAAACTTGCCCCAAAATACATTGGTTACCAGTTTTAAATCACCAGTCATTGCGATTCTCAAAGAAATCGGGAAATCACGCACGAATACTGTACACATAAGTGAAATTAAACCATACCTCCATCACACCATATCTTCACCCCAAACATAAAACCAACGCTTAGCCCACCATTACCCGTTCATCTCGTCATGATACCTCACTTTTCCAAAACCTAGTTCTAATCTAAATACTTTCTCATCCATCTCACAGAAAGAATGGCCACGTTTGAGGACAAGGTAAACAAATTTTATCACACCATGGCAAAGGCGGAAGGGAGCCCCGAATTCAACGTTTACCATGCGACTTGATAGAAATCCCATATGGGAAAGGGAGGATCAGGGTGGTCCCAAAGATCAGCCCCAGGCATCTCCGCCATCGATGCACGAGCAATAGATTTTTGCCAAAACCTGCCCCCGCAGGCACCAAACGAGGAAGAACCCAACACGCCAAACCAAAAACCACTACAAACACCACTCCCGGTACCACCAGCACAGCAACAACAAGATCCGCAACACTTACCGACGATCACCCAACCAAACCACTCGTGATGACCCCGGCTTATCTACAGACCAAGGAATACAATCCCGAGAACCACAACACCCAAGAAGTCGCCAACACAAGCAGAGACGCCAACACCAATTCACATCACAACCACAACAAATACCGTTCCCCGTACCACCAGCACGACAACGACAGGATCCACAACAACCACCATAGAGTCTCCCATGAGCACAAAAACGTCACCTGGAAGCCTCCGACACGCACAGAGACGCTTCCAGCAATCATAATAGCAACAAACACCCAGCACTTAACCCCCTATACCAACAAAAACGCTCACTCCAGCCGTAGCAACAGCTCAAGAAGTAGCACCACAACAGCCACAAACACCCAACATCCAACACCTATGCCAACAATAACGCTCACTCCAGCCTTAGCAGCAGCTCAAGAAGTAGCACCACAACAGCAACAAACATCCAACAACCAACCCCCTATGCCAACAATAACGCTCACTCCAGCCGTAGCAGCAGCTCAGGAAGTAGCACCAGTAACACCCGGTCGAACCACAGTGCCAGCAGCGGCGGACAGACAATCAGCAGCCATAGCCAAACCTACAACACCGATCCTAATCACAGCAGCAGCATAAATAGCAGTACCGATGAGTTCGAAAACGAAGGCCCTCCGCCACGGAAAAACCTAAGACTCAGCCCAGAAGACTCGGAAATAAAAATTTTTTTTTGCATAAAAATGTATACACATTATTTTTTTTATATATTGAATTATTTCTTATACTTATCGCTGAGCGACAGATTAAGATATTGTATTTGACTACACCATGAAAGTAGTAATTATGTTTAAAAAAAAATAAAAATATTAAGTACTAACATTAAACCTAAGTTTTAAGAAAATAAGATATCGTGTAGAAATTTAAGTGTAACCCACCCTCCTTAGTCCAGGCAAACAGCTGTTCTTGAATACAAATTGCAAACATGGTAACAAGAACAAGATTCTGCGTGACTGGTTGCCTATAAAAGAAGCGGCAATCGCAAAAATAAGATCAGTCACCAGAAGCCGATCAGTGGGGTAAGTCATTCAGACCAAAAATTATTATATTAAATATTTTATTTCTTTTTTTAGATTTGCCGGTGTAGAGAAGTCCAGAGTGGGTGGATGTCTTGGTTGCGTCCAACGATGGCATCCATTCCACGTATACACTCTGGAACACTGACCTCCTGGTTGCGTCCAACGAAGAGTGTTAGCTGCTCGAGTGTGTCGGACTGGCAGATTGACAGTCGTGGTTGTGTCCAACGATGGCAGCCATCCTACTCTCAGCTACGGCAAGTCACGTTAGGAACCCATAGTATCAGTCCGTCCCCTTCCCCGGTCCGGTGCAGAGAAGTCCAGAGCGGGTGGATGTCTTGGTTGCGTCTAACGATGGCATCCATTCCACGTACACACTCTGGAACACTGACCTCTTGGTTGCGTCCAACGAAGAGTGTTAGCTGCTCGAGTGTGTCGGACTGGCAGATTGACTGTCGTGGTTGTGTCCAACGACGACAGCCATCCTTCTCTCACCCACGGCACACCGCGCCGGCAACGCATAGGATTAGTTCACCCAGCTTTCTTCCCACGGCCCAGTGCAGAGAAGTCCTGAGTGGGTGGATGTCTTGGTTGCGTCCAACGATGGCTTCCATTTCACGTACACACCATGCCTCAGCTTTCACCCACCACCCCCTCGTTCATTAAATTCTTTACTACTCCGAGTACAAAGCAAAGAGCAAACGAAACAAGAAATCGTGTTTCCTTATCTCGCCAGCTTTCAGTCGACTGTCCGTCCGATCTACCGCCCAACCACGGGAGGTCCGATTCAAGCCACCCGGGTGTGCCCCAGGCAGGTGGAGAGATCGAGAGAACTTTCAAGCGGTAGACTTACTTTCCCACCTCAACTTCGTCGAGAGGGATGCCAAATCAGTTTTACCAATGGCCGCCCCGTTCATCGAACCAGTCAAAGTCGAGATGAGGTCACTCTTCGCTCTGCCCTAAACTAAACCACAAAACATTAGAATATAAGAAAACCCATTGTACGAATATAAAATAAGAGAAAACATTTGCATTTGGAATTTTAAACAGTGGAACTTATCAATAAAAGAAAAGTATTGTTAAAATATTGTTTTCTTTTACCAAACAAGAAAGTTTTCTATTCATACTTATCAGGCTCTTGACACAAATAAATATTTGTGACAGAGAAGGATCGTGGACATCCGGCGAGCTTCACCCCGGCACGAAAGTACTTCATTACAATTGTGGTCACAAATGTTAGAAAAACAGACTGGGTAAAATTCTCAAGAGTTCTTGAGCCTCGATTAAGAGGCATCCCTTTAGCGTACGCTGAGTCAGCTGAGCTTCTGAATAAACTCGCCTCGGAGTTCGAAGGTGCCATGGAGGCAGCGTTACACCGATCGTGCCCCCTAAGCCACGGCAAGAAATCCTTCCCTTCCAGGTGGACCGAAGAGCTTAAGGTCCTCAGGAAAATGACCAGAGCTCTCTTCAACATCTGCTACAAACACAATTACTGGAAACCCTACCAGGAATGTCGGAGAATGTACAAAAAAGCCCTCAGGAAGGCTAAATCCACGGCTTGGAAAAGCTAATGCGGCAACATCGAAAGTACCAAGGAGTCTGCAAGACTCAGCAAGTTACTGTCCAAGGACCATTCCTGCCCTTCTGTGGTGAGAAGGGAGGACGGGACGTGAACTGGAGGATCCCTGGAAATACTCACCAGAACTTACTTTCCAGGTTGCTCTGAGTTTGACACCAGGACAAGCGTTACAAATGATATACCCAGCAATATCAGCCAACCTGACATTAAGATGATAGGAGACATCATCTCGACGGGCAGGATAAAATGGGCTGTAAGTTCGTTCGACCCCTTCAAGTCCCCTGGACCAGACGGTATCTGGCCGGTGATGCTGCAAAGAACGGTCTTAGTAATCCCCTTCCTAAACAGGCTCTTCAGATCCAGTGTAGAGCTGGGCCATGTACTAGACACATGGAGGAAGGTCAAGGTTGTTTTTATACCAAAAGTGGGGAAACGTGGCCACGAGTCAGCGAAAGACTTCAGGACGATTTCTCTCACTTCCTTCCTTCTAAAAACACTGGAACGCATTCTGGACGATAACCTGAGGGAAAAACTATACGACAAAATATCCCATTCCCCGCATGCGTACATCAAGGGAAGATCTACGGATTCTGCCCTACACAAGGTGGTGACTTAGATAGAGCACTCACTCCACTACAAGCAATATATGTACGTGGTGACCTTCTTGGACATAGAAGGCGCCTTCAACAACGTCAAATCTCCTGCCATCCGGGAGGCACTTAGAGACCTAGGAGCAGAAGACATTCTTGTAAGATGGATTCTTGTAATGCTGCATACAAGAGAGATCCACGCCACACTCGCGAACAGTAGTATCGTCACGTATGCTAGCAGAGGCACGCCCCAAGGAGGGTTAATCTCACCGCTACTATGGATTCTGGTGATGAACCCACTTTTGGAACAGCTTGACAAAACGGGAATCAAAGCCGTGGCATACGCCGATGATCTGGTCATATTGGTCTCCGGCTTCTGCACATTGACGTTTAGGTCCGTTACGGAAAGAGCCCTCCGCACAATTGTCGCATGGGCTACTCCACGAGGGTTAGGAGTAAATCCTTCCAAAACGGAGCTAGTACTCTTCACAAACAGATATAAACCTCAAGCATTTAAGCCGCCTAAGCTCCACGGACAGGAGCTTCAACTTTCGATGCAGGCGAAATACCTAGGCATAATACTCGACTCCAAACTAAATTGGGGAAGAAACAT
Organism: Myopa tessellatipennis; assembly: GCA_943737955.2. NCBI lineage: Eukaryota > Metazoa > Arthropoda > Insecta > Diptera > Conopidae > Myopa > Myopa tessellatipennis. The sequence goes on along the minus strand of OX031316.1, from coordinate 40,519,207 downwards.
AGAACAGAGAATCAAGAAGGCGAGTGTTGCTTACTACTCCTGCTGCAGAACTTTCGGTAAAAAATGGGACTAAAGCCCAAACTTACACTATGGTTGTACACGGCTATCCGGCCCATCCTGTCATATGGACCATTGGTTTGGTGAACGGCTTCAAGCAAGAAGTCTCACTTCATAGGCCTGGGAAGGGTACAACGCACGGCGTGTGTTGGGGCTACAGGAGCTCTAAGGACCTGTCCAAAAGAAGCTCTGAACGCCATCTTGAATATCCTCCCCATAGACCCGTATCTAAAACTCGCATCAACCACCTACTACTCCATCAACCACCATCTACCATCCCTGCGACTAAGGGAATCGGGAAACTGGAGTCCCAGACATTACGGTCACGGGAATGGTCTGGACCTGATTTTCAGCTCGCCGGAAAATGGTGAAAACTACCGACTTCGACAGGCGCTTCGAGGACGTTCTTCCTTCCAGATCCGCATGGAAAAGGCGGACGTAACACTTCACTGAAAACTGCGACACCATTGTATACACCGACGCCTCCAAAATGGACATCGGAGTGGGAGCAGGCGAATACTAGCAAAAACCACCCACAGAGATATCCCCGAAACTCCCACACTATGCCAGTGTATTCCAAGCTGAAATATCAGGCATAAGGGAGGCCTATAGGAGATTAACCCTTTAATGTCCAGTGTAGTATACAAAATACATTAGTTTCAGAGCTTTACAAAAGATGATTAAATGAAACATTGCTAAAACTTTTGATTAGCTTAGTCTCCCACATCTATTTTTTTACTATTTCTATTAGATTCTATTTTCTAAAAGAGGCCTAAAACGAACATAACGGTTCTTTTGTGACTGAACATGTTAGTTTTGTGAATGCAAAAATTTCAATTTAGAGTTATCAACTTTAGTCAACTTTAGAGTTATTTGCAATTTATTAAAAAAATTTCTAGTAACCACAATTGTCTAATTTAGTTTAAATATACCCAAGTTAATAAAGTAAATACTAAGCATTTTGTGATTGGATCTGTGTCATTTTAAAACTACAGCAGCAATCTGCGGTAAACCTTTAAACGATAAACAAGTGAAAATTTTCAGTGGTAAATAGGTAGGTATGTACAAATGTACATAATTTTTTAAAAGGTAACTAAATCTAATCATCATCTTTAATCATTTAAGACCATCAAATGAATCTTCCTCTCAGAATAAAAAGAAATTTTTAGGTTATGACCCCGTCCTTAGTGTAAGAAAAGACAACACTGGACACTGGCCACAGTACTCGGAAAAACAAAACCGCTGCAGGTATTATAAATATGGACAATCAACTGTTCAATGCTCAAAGTATTGTACAACTCTATGTTTCACAAAAAAAAGAAATTGGAATTGAAATTTCAATTGTATCATATGTAACTAAGGCTAACTAAACAAATAAAATCGGTATTTTTAATAAAATAATATAATTTAAATTCCAAAAATTCCATATTGATCTGCAAGATTTCTTTGTAATATACTTTGAAACACTGAATTTATATTTACTATATATTTATATATACTACAATATATATTATGTATACCATTTCTGCCCGCTGTAGTATAGAAATGACACTCGACCAAATGTTATCCTTTCGTTCTTTTTCAAATTTTTCTTCTAATTTGATATATTTATATCACGTTTACTAAGATTTTCATGAAAAAAAATTTTTGGGGCCACGGAAACATAATGTTGACATTAAAGGGTTAACAGAAGCGCGAATAACCGGCGGCAGACGAAGCATAGCCACCGACAGTCAGGCAGCTATTCTCTCCTTGCTGGCCACCACAACGTATTCCAAGGCGGTACAAGAGTGCCGCATGGACCTCAACAACCTCTGTCTTCACGCGGAGGTCAAATTACTCTGGGTCGCAGGACACCGAGGTATACACGGGAACGAAAGGGCGGATGAGCTCGATAGGCGGGGAGCCGCTATCTCGCCGGATAATGCCATCCCCATCTACAAGCCACTCAACATTCTAAACTGAGAACTATACCGCGTATTCCGCGATAAAGCCAACGACAGATGGAGAGATCTACCATCCTGCCGCATCGCCAGGACGTCATGGCCATCGTATGATAAGGCCAAGACGAAATGGCTCATTAACAGGAGCCGAACGGACATAGCCAGGCTAGTCGGTGTGATCACTGGCCACTGTACGATTGGTGATCAAGCGGAATGTCTGGGCCTGACCCACAACACCTTCTGCCGTAGTTGCGGAGACACTTCTCAAAAAGAAACGGTTTCCCACCTACTATGTGAATGCCCGGCACTCATGCGTGCCAGATTTACGACCTGGGGCAAAATCACCTTCAATGGACTGGAGGAGGTCGCCAATTTTCATACCAGACAACTGCTCAGGTTCTTCAACTTAGCGGGCTGGGTGTAACGCTTACTATCCCAATCAACACGGATATTTTTCCCCTATCAGGTCTCACGTGTACTTTTTAGGTGGATCAAAACGAGGCTCATTAGCCTTAATTGATGCCCACCATCGAGTGCGGTGGCACTCCACCTACCTACCTACCTACACAAAAGAAGCTGGCTACCAAAAGAAGCTCGATATATTGGATCCTCATGAGTTGAGCGAGAAAAACATGATAGACAAAATTAACATCTGCGATACGCTGTTGAAACGCAATGAAATCGAGCCTTTTTGAAACGTGCTCAACTCTTCTCCGACGGAAATGGAGCAAACATGAACAAAATCAGCATGTTTCACCACGGTTTCTTTTATTATTGAAATTGTTTCCAATTGTTTGCAAAATAAGTAAAGTGATTAGCATCCCGAGTTTCTTTTATTAAATGCTAAACAGCTTATTAAATTCATAGGTAGTGACGACCTCGATGTACTATCTGAAGAGGTCGTGTTTCAGGTTCTAATAAAGTGGATCGAATACGAACCAAAGAATCGCAGGAAGCACTTTACACAGCTTCTGGCTTAAGTGCGATTGCCTCTGTTGTCAATTGCTTTTCTGATGGAGAAGGTGGAGCCACTCTGTAATACAATGGAAAGCTTAAAATTGGTCCTGAAGACGATAAAACCTCGTCTACTACTGAAAATATCCTTTTTCAAGTTCGTACAGAAGACGACTCAACAGAACAAAAATCTAGCAATCGCAGGATACAATCTACGCACGAGTTTGTGGACCATATGTGATACAATAGAGATAGAGACAATGTAATCTATTCTCCAATAGAATTCCGGTCTGGGTTTGCTGTTTTTCTGAGGGGTGAAGACCTAATCGAGATGGGTGGAACATCAAATGATATACCGATTAATACAGTCGCGAAATTAAATATACATGCAATGGTTTCCAGTGAATTGGCTCCAATGAAAACGAGTCGAACAAATCGCGCTCTAACAGTACTAAACGGCGCTATTTACGCGATTGGAGGCTCTAATGTACGTCATATTTTGAATTCAGTAGAAAGGTAAAGATATCAAATGCAATTATGTGGTTAACAGAAAAATGTAAGGAGACCAAATTTCAGATGGGACAACGTGAATCGCACTTGTGATTTTATTCCTGTAATGAACAATGCTCGCCAGGACCCAGCTGTGGAATGCTACGATCCAGTTGAAAATACTTGGAGATCCATGACACGCATGAAAGACAATAGGGATTCACATTGTGTAAATAATTTAAATTTTTATATAAAAATCAGCAATTTATTTAAATTAATTTTTCCGTACAGCTCGCAGCTCACAAAGGTTACTGGTTTGCATTCGGTGGATGGAACGGCACAGGTAGACGTGTTAACAGAAACATCTTCCCCCACAAGAATATTACCAGGGAACGCTATGATCCACTCACAAATACATGGACAGAGGTATTTTATCCAATGTATTTAATTTAGCATTTTATAAATGAGTCAATATATCCATCTCTCATTCAGACTAAATGCACCTCACTTGGAAATACATTATTTATTTATAGTGATATTAATTCCGCATTGTGTACGGTAAGCAGTGAAGGCAGCTGTGACAACCTGAGGTAGCTGCTATACTTTACACTTTCAATGTTTTAATAAAAGAACTGACTAATTTGAAGCAAATATTGTATTTTAAAAAAATAATGACCTTTTGTATTTGCCAAATTTATTGTCAGGGATGACAGCAGCGGTCATGGCGGTCGTAGCCAGGGAGGTTGGCTATATGGATTTCAAGCGTGGTTGCAGGGGTGCAACTGTATTCTACTCTGTACTCTGATGACGCTGATCTTAAGGGGGCGACAGAGTGGCGTTAGGGGGCACATATGCATCATACATGGAGCGTTTGGCGTAAACATACCGCCCGCCTTGCAGTACTGCAACTTTACTCAGAGAAGAGTTGGGTGACGAAGGGGTTCGGCGCTCGAGACCACCATGGGGAGTTGGGATTAAAACGGTAAAGCTTCCTGGGGCTCCACAGGGGAGGGAGAGACCAGGAAGTGGGGACTGCGAGGTGCACGAGGTAGGGGCGACGGGAGAGCGCGCCTACCTAAACGCTGATGTTGCCCTAGAGCAACCATCCGAAGATGGTGTTCTGGGCGTAAGGCTGCCCGTAGTTATACGGCAGCGATCCAGGCTGGAAAAACCGGGCGAGAATATCACACCCCAAGCAGAGGCGAACGGTGTGACGTGTGTAAAATTCGGGGTCTGCGAGCTTGTAGTTTTGATACAAGTTTCGGATCCGCGCGTCGATGGAACGGCGAGAGGTGACCCTCTCCAAGTCACTGACGGTGACATGGTGTTCGATGGTTTCCGCATACTCTCCGCGGGTACGGAAAGTCAGAAGCACTGCTTGGTCGGAGCCGAAGGGGATCGGCGTCAGACCCAGGGTGCGCACCAGATGCCGCGAGATCTCCGACGTTTCGTAATCCGAATCAAACAGAGGTCTTTCGTGCACGAATCCATCATGATTGTGAAACCGCACCAGGGCAGTGAGTAGTAGTACGGTTGATCTGGTTGCGGGTCAGTGCGGTGCAGCAAAGTGTGATGGTGTTTTCGACATTTTTTGCATCGGATAGAACTGGTGCATTGCTCCGTGGGGTGCGAAAATGCCAAACAGCTGGTGCAAAACTCCAACCGGAGCACAGTTGCAAGGCGAGAGGGTGGTGACTGCGCCAGGAAGGTCGCGCAACTGCGTAGAGGGTGGTGAGTAATGATTCCTTTCTCGGTCCGAATGTCGACGACGCTTGTTTTCTTGTCGGCACCGTGATACAGGTGGGTCACGCGACCGAGTCGCCATTGCGTTGGAGGGAGATCTTTAAGATCTGGTTGGGATACCTTCCATTTGCTGCGTTTGTGTAGTTCGGTGAGGTACTCATGTTTCCACCGAATACAGAATTGTTGATAGATGGCTTTCACTTTTAACCACCTATTAATAATTGTGAGGGGGGAGTTCGGTAGCGCTGGTTCCGCGGGAGCTAGAAGAGGGCCACCGACAAGGAAATGTCCGGGCGTGAGAGGCTGCAGATCCGATGGATCGTTGGACATACTACTTAGCGGTCTCGAGTTGAGACAAGCTTCAATCCTAGAGATTATGGTAGCAAACTCCTCAAAGGTGAAGTGCATATTGCCAACAAACTTTCGGAAGTGGAGTTTGAAGCTTTTAACGCCATAGACCGCCCATATGAGGTGCGGCGGCGGGTATAAAATGCCATTTGAGCTGCTGATAGGCACAATGGGAAGTGACCGCTGCTTGTGAAGGAAGTGTGTTGTGTTGAAGGAAGAGTTTCCATTCGTTCCGGAGTATTTTAGAGGCTCCCACGAAGTTCTTTCCATTGTACGAGTACACGTCTTTGGGGCATCCGCGCCGGGCACTGAAGCGGTTGAAGGCAGCAAGAAATGTCGGAGTTGACAGATCACTGACAGCTTCAAGATGTATAGCCTTCGTTGCAAAGCAGACGAAGACGCAGACATAGCCTTTGGTGATGAGGCACGCTCTGCCAGTGTAGTTTTTGATATCGAACGGTCCAGCGAAATCTAGACCGGTGGCGGCGAAAGGACGGGAGAGGGTGGTCCGCTCAGGGGGTAGAGAGGCCATGAGTTGCGTGCGCGCTTGTTTCCTCTGAAGGATACAAGATTTGCATGTGTGAATCGTGGTCTTGACGAGGTTCTTGGCCTTGGGAAACCAGTGTTGCGTACGTAGCAAGCGCAACATTAGTTGGTTCCCTCCATGCAGACTGATGTCATGGATGAAACGAACCAATAATCGGGTGAACACAGAGCTGTAGGGAAGGAGAATGGGATGTCGTTCGTCATAAGAGAGTGACGGACACGAGCATAGCCGTCCACATACGCGCACCAACCCATCTTGAGATAAGAATGGATTGAGCGATAGAATGACACTCTTGGAGGGTAGATTGTGTTTCATATCGAGAGCACGATATTCATTGGCAAAATGTACCTCTTGTGCGAGAATAACAAGTCTCGTTTTGACGTGCTGCATCTCATCGGAGTCAATAATGGTATCATGTCGACGAGAGGACAACCGATACTTGGGGTGTGTATGATGTAGAAATCTAAACACATACGATAGCACGCGAAGAGCTCGTGGTAAAGAAGAGAATCTTTCCAACAAGTCTTTAAAATGGGGGAAGTAAGCGAAGTTGACGGGTTTCTTTTCCAGTTCGGTTTCGAGAGGTCCGAACCACCATAAGGAAGAGTTGATCAGTTCTGACGGATACATACCACGACTGGCCAAATCTGCTGGGTTGTGTTGCGATTCAACATGAGACCAGTGAGTAGGGTCGGCGATCTCCACGATCTTGGCTATGCGGTTAGCGACGAACGTGGTCCATGTGCACGGTGGTCGTTTCAACCACGCGAGCACAATGGTAGAGTCAGTCCAACAATACAGGTTATGTTGTGGGAAGCTAAGTTAAGGTAGATCTGTGTTCAGCATGTCGGATAGAAGGGCCGCGCCGCACAGTTCGAGCCGGGGTATGGAGATTGTTTTGATTGGTGCTACTTTGGTTTTGGCAAAAAGCAACGAAACACGGACCTCGTGTGCGTTACGGACACGCGCATACACAGCGCCCGCATAGGCCTTTTCCGAAGCATCGCAGAATGCGTGGATCTCGACTACACTATTCGGGGTGAAATGAATCCAGCGGGAAATTCGTATGAGTTTAATTCCGGGGTAGCACTGGGCGAATTTGTGCCAGAGCTGGGAAGTTTGGGGGGTTAGGGGTCGTCGATTTTGGCGATTATAACGACTGGGGCCAGCCAACCTGCCGGATCGAATAGTTTGGCTATGAGTGATAACATCTCTCCTTTGGTGCAAGATGGGAAAATATCGCATGGCTTCACTTCGGTATTGAAATAATCGCTTTTGGCATTCCATCGGATGCCGAGAGTCTTGGCGGTACTGGCGTCTTCCAACTCGAGAAAATCTTTGTTAAGTAAATCTTCCGGGGAAATTCCATCTAGGAGTTTCGGATGGTTAGCTGTCCATTTTCTCAGCGTGAAGCCGGCGGAGCGAAGAGCGAGGGTCAATTGAGATCGAGTTCGAAGTGCGGTGTCAATGTCGTGAGCACCGCAGAACGCGTCGTCCACAAACATGTCCTGTTGGAGAACACGGGAAGCGAGTGGGAATTGAGGATTAACATCCTTAGCCAGCTGATGGAGTGTGCGTATGGCGAGATAGGAAGCGCAATTCTCACCAAACGTCACTGTTTGGAGCTTAAAATTTTGGAGTTCTTCGCCCGGTGAGGTCCGGAAGAGGAGTCGTTGATAGCCCGAATGCTTGGGATCGACCAGAATTTGGCGATACATCTTTTCAATATCTCCGTTAAAGACATATTTGTAAAGACACCATTTGAGAAGTAGGAGTGTTAAATCCGACTGTAATGCAGGGCCGGGGTAGAGGACATCGTTAAGGCTGATGCCGTTGGAGGTCGGACAGGAGGCGTTGAAAACCACACGCACTTTGGTGGAGCTGCTCTCGGGTTTGAGCACCGCGTGATGTGGTAGGTAAAAAGTGGGGCGGACTTGTCTGACTGGATTTCCGATGGGTGAAGTAACCTCATATGATTTAAGTGTGAGTATTCACGGATCACCGAGTCGTAGGTAATTTTGAAAGTGGGGGTTTTGAGAAGTTTAGTTTCATTGCGGAGAAACTGTTTACGAGCTATTTCACGCGACTGACTGATCCTCAATTGCGATGGGAATCCCTCCTTAAAGGGTAACGAAACAATATAACGGCCATCTTCCCGGCTTTGGGTGGTGTTCGCGTAGAAATTTTCGCAGAACGTCTCCGCTGGGGTGCAAAGACGTGGTTTAGGAACTTCTTCCAGCTCCCAGAATCGAGCCAGCTGATGGTGCAGCTGTATTCTACTCTGTAGTAGATGACGCTGATCTTAAGGGGGGCGACAGAGTAGCGCTAGGGGGCACATATGCATCATACATGGAGCGTTTGGTGTAAACAAATAGTATTTTTTTTTTGTCAATAAGCGAACCACTATGCATTTGCAACAAAAAATTAGCACAGCGACTACTTTATACCTAAATAAATATGAGAAATATACAACAAATACTGTGTGAAATGTGGAAGTATAAATTTATTATCGTTATATGGAACTGATAGTTATGTTTTATATATATTTTGCACATATAAAAAACATAATATTTTTAATTATTTGTTTTGACGTTTCTAAAATGTACCCCGAAAAACAAATTTTTCACAAGTTTTTTGCAGCGAATTAAACTTTTCTTTCATAGTGTTAGTAAAATTCAAGCAAACATGCATAAGTGAACACAGAATTTGAGTGTCCAATCTCTTAATCTCTGGTCTGCACTTTCCCTAAAGAAACCCTAATAATATGGCGAAGAAAAGTTTCGATCAAACAGATCAACATGACAGAGCAATGTCTGTAGAGTCTGGCAGAACTGACAGAACCACATCCAAGAAATTCATTTTCTAGGAATGAAGTGGACATCTTAGGCCTGTTGAACTTTCCGCTTATGGTATCCATTGTCTCTTTACACGACCGCTTTAAATAACATAGTGATTATATTGTTTATTATCTGCATTTAAAATTTGTGTCAAACAAAGTTAATTAAGAACAATGTGTATAAGTATATATTAATAGTAACTTCTTGTTTTCGGGGCGGCTCAGAAGTAAGAAATAAGGCGTTCAGTCATTCTTGACCAGGATTACCAACAGGCCCATATTACCTTGCAAACAGTTGTTTGATCAAACAGTCCAAAGAAATTAATTATTTTACTCTCTTGTCCAATTTGTTTGCTTGCTATGTTACATTGCAAATACAGCGCATAGCAAACAGTGAAACACATTCCATAGTATTTATACATAGTAAGAGTTGCTTTGTGCAACTCTTGTGCAATAATTGCAAAATTTGCAATTATTTTCACGCAATACTCCTGTTTCCGATGTGTAGCTGTTTCACTCCAAAACATGCATTCTTTTTTATTACAGCAGACAACAACTCTGTTCTGTTTGCAGTTTGCACTCGTCGACAGTAGACAGAATATTTGCTGTGCCAACAGTTCATCCGTTTTCATTCTGTCACGGATGAACTGAGAGTTTAGAGCTTTGTAAAGAAAACAAAAACAATGTGTGCAAACAACTGTTTGCAATGTAATATGGGCCTTAGCTGAAAATTCGCTACAACACCAAAAGCAGGAATTTCAATGAGACTATTTTAATATTTACAAACAGAAGGACGAACACATAACAGGTCGAAATGGGGAAAAAATTAGAAAATAAGAGAAAATTTAAAATATTATTATTTGATAGAAAGCCGAGGTTAATCGAATCAATGAATAATTTTTACTCTCTCGCCAATGTTACATTAGAGCAGTGATGTCCAAACGCACAGTATCACATTTTGAGGGTGTATTGCAAATTTTGTTCACTTAGTACTGAGTAAAATATATGCGCTGAAACACAAAGCATGAATTTTTTTGGATTTTTGTTTGTTTGCACGCTACATATTTGGATGATTGCAGTACATTGCGATTGAAGCATAAGATCGGAAATTAACTTTTAATGAGTAATGTAAACGTAATATTTTATAATATAAAGTAAATAATGGAATATTTTATAATATAAAGTAGATAATGCAATAATATTTTATAATATAAAGGGAAAATTCGCATTCACTGTATGTCATAAAAACAAACAACGATAATTTTTGGGTGTAGAAAAATCGAAGAAGCGCAGCATACAGTCCTATCTCGTCGATGGCTTGCATTTACTGACGAGATTTCGTCGAACGCTCTCACTGTACACATATTATGACTGTAAAAAATTGATTAGCCGAATGGCTGCTCTTGGGCACCGCATGCATTAGAGCAATTAAACAGGAATCTGTACAAAAGTAATGATATGCCATTTTCTACTTCTCTATACTTTACGATAACTTATTTATAGCGACGAGTAACGCAGGTAATGAACACGCACGAGTAATGCAAATTTTTTGTTCTTTACTCGATATTCGAAATCGAAAGCGAATCAATAATTTGATAGCCCTATTTTAAGTTCATCATATCTGGCTGTGGTTGAGAGTTAACATCTTTCTATAGACAACTAGAAGCATTTGACTGTTTGGACAATCAAATTGCGATGTAATAACGGCACGGATTGATATACATTTCGTTATTAAATAAACAGTGAAAATGTACAAACCTTTGAAAACATTTTGGTATATAACATGTTGATATTCTCGAATAAGCTCTGGATCAAAACTAATTCCATGTATAATGCGCATTTGCTTAATGAATGTTGATTTTCCTGATTCTCCGGCTCCTAATAACAATAATTTCACCTGTAATTATAATATTAAAATGCAATAATTAAAATATTCGATAAACGAGTGAATTAGATATGTGGACGAATTATGAGCTTTTTGTAAGCATTAAAAATGTGTAGCAAACATTTACATATGTTCTAACGGAATGAGTTATAAAAGTTTTTTTCCTTATATTTATTAAAATGTTATTGCTGTATTTAATTAATTAATTCTCAAAGATCTTTATACCCTCAAAAGAAACATCACCGTTTGTAAAAATAAAGAAGAGCGTGAAGTTAAATTTGTCAATCCGACGATAACTTAGCAAAGATCTGAACCCAAAACGCGAATACGAATTCGTATTTTGTACCCATTCCAAAGTAATGGCTTCAATTATAGCGCTCTTTTGTTCAACGAAATATATATTTTGAGCAGCAAATATACATATTTCAAGGGAATAATATATATACTTCAAAGATTACGCCTACTTTTGAAAAAATTTTAAAATTTGTGGAAGTGAGGTGTCTCCGACGGTGAAGCTTCTTCCCCAATATTCAGCGATAAGTTTTGTTCTACGAAAAACATAACTTGGTCAAGTGGAATATAAGGTTCGATAGCCTACTCCAATATCTTTCATAATCAGTAAAAACTTTTAGTGCACTCGGAAGGGTTTGGTCACCATGGTCATTTGAAGTTGGCCTTACCCAGTGCAATTTTTCTTGATTTTTCGCGAAAAATTTTCTTCAACGAAAAACATAACTTGGCCAGGTGGAATATAAGTTTCGATAGCCTACTCCAATACCTTTCATAATCAGTAAAAACTTTTAGTGCACTCGGAAGGGTTTGGTCACCATGGTCATTTGAAGTTGGCCTTACCCAATGCAATTTTTCATGATTTTTCAGCGAAAAATTTTCTTCAACGAAAAACATAACTTGGCCAGGTGGAATATAAGTTTCGATAGCCTACTCCAATACCTTTCATAATCAGTAAAAACTTTTAGTGCACTCGGAAGGGTTTGGTCACCATGGTCATTTGAAGTTGGCCTTACCCAGTGCAATTTTTCATGATTTTTCAGCGAAAAATTTTCTTCAACGAAAAACATAACTTGGCCCAGTGGAATATAAGGTTCGATAGCCTACTCCAATACCTTTCATAATCAGTAAAAACTTTTCCGAGTGCACTAAAAGTTTTTACTGATTATGAAAGGTATTGGAGTAGGCTATCGAACCTTATATTCCACTTGGCCAAGTTATGTTTTTCGTTGAAGAAAGTTTTTCGCTGAAAAATCTTAAAAAATTTCACTAGGTAAGGCCAACTTCAAATGACCATGGTGACCAAACCTTTCCGAGTGCACTAAAAGTCTTTGCTGATTGATGAAAGGGCTGATTCTGAAAGGTATTGGAGTAGGCTATCGAACCTTGTATTCCACGTGGCCAAGTTATGTTTTTCGTTGAAGAAAATTTTTCTCTAAAAATCATGAAAAATTGCACTGGGTAAGGCCAACTGCAAATGACCATGGTGACCAAACCCTTCCGAGTGCACTAAAAGTTTTTACTGATTATGAAAGGTATTGGAGTAGGCTATCGAACCTTATATTCCACTTGGCCAAGTTATGTTTTTCGTTGAAGAAAGTTTTTCGCTGAAAAATCATAAAAAATTGCACTAGGTAAGGCCAACTTCAAATGACCATGGTGACCAAACCCTTCCGAGTGCACTAAAAGTCTTTGCTGATTGATGAAAGGGCTGATTCTGAAAGGTATTGGAGTAGGCTATCGAACCTTATATTCCACTTGGCCAAGTTATGTTTTTCGTAGAACAAAACTTATCGCAGAATATTGGGGAAGAAGTTTCACAGTCGGAGACACCTCACTTCCACAAATTTTAAAATTTTTTCAAAAGTAGGCGTAAACTTTGAAGTATATATATTATTCCCTTGAAAGATATATTTGTTGCTCAAAATATATATTTCGTTGGACAAAAGAGCGCTACAATTGAAGCCATTACTTTGGAATGCGTACAAAATACGAATTCGTAATCGCGTTTTTGGTTCAGATCTTTGCTATCGTCGGATTTACGAATTTAACTTCACGCACTTTATCTATACCGTATATCTTCTATAGTTTTGAAGATGTAGGGATACTAATTTCAAATGGCTATAACTTTGAAAGTAGGGGAGAGCGAGATGTTTTTGTTGTTTTTGGTGCCTCCATAACAATCAAACACAAAAACAACAACCCGATTGGCCGTACCGGGAAGTCGTAAATGTAAGCCTAAGCCAAAATGAAATATATAAACAAAAACAATATACAGAATAAAAATGTATAGTACCTAAAGCTTCATATTGGCTAAAATATTGGTATATTGCAAGATTTACCACACAATCACTAAGCCGTGCACTAATTGACATTTTTGGTTCATGCAATTTCAAATAAAAATGGATCTTCAGATATACATACATACCTGTCGGCGAAATGTGTATTTATCTTTCTCCAAAAATTTATCTATTTCTTTGGATTTGTACCGCTGCTCCATTTCATCAGGTGTTGTCCATAATTGAATCAAAATTGAAACAAAATTGCCCCAGCAACGCATGCACGAAAATGAATTTGGAAAACCGCTATCCTGAAAGGAATCACATGCAGCATATAAAGGATCACTCAATTGAAAAGTATTTATCGTTTCACTTGGAGATATCAGATTAGCTGTGTGTGCTGTACCCATTATCAGAACAATTCACAACAAATAGAAATTGAATTAGTATACAGTACTCTATTTAGCAAAATTAATCACATATTTGCAGTACATTATTACGTTCAAAAACATTAGTTTAATCTCTGAAAGAGGAGGAAGCAAAATCTCTCCAATTTATTCACAGCCTATATTATGCACCCTGTAATCATGGATATGACATACAGATAAGCGATATTTTGGTACCGGTAACTTTGTCACTGTGATTTAAGTCATTGGTCACTGCGGCGACAGAATATTATTTTTACCAGTGACAGAGACCGCTTTATTCCACGATATTTATACATACATTTGTTGCTGTCACCGTGAATTCGGAATACTATCTTTTTTCATGAAATGTACAGAAACCCAGGGTTGCCTTATTTACCATTCAATTAAATGTGATGAGTTCAGCGATATTTCGGTACCCGTGATTTTGTAAAGGCCTGATTAGTCGTACTTAGCACTTAAAGGCCAGATAAGTCGTACTTATAAGCTCTTCGAAGAACTTGACGTGCTGTCAAAATTCACTTCTAGCTTATGGAAACATGTGTAACCCCGCGGTTATGCTATCGAGCAAAACTCGGTGGAAAATTTATCTAATTTTTGTGACCGGAACCCGTGCAAAAAGAGTGGTTACGCTTGTGCTTGGCCCACGCTTGCTTTCTTCAAATATGTATATTTTTTCTCACCTTCAACAGCAACCCGTCTACTACACAAATGAGAAAACGTATTATTTTAGATGTTGTTTTCGACGCGATGGAAGACCAAATGTTTATATTAATTGAAATGTGTTTAACATATATAAAGTCGTAATATTTTGGAACGATAATCAGACGAATATGATTGATAAATTTATCAGTTAATTCCATTAGTTCACTCCATTCCACTTTTCAATACTTTTGTGAATATTGAGACTAAGCAACACCGGTTTGCTTGGTGTCCTCGGTGTACGCTAGACCGAGTTTTAGTGCTCGGTGTGAGATAGTGATGTTGAGAACAGAAAAATATCCCATTCTCTCTTTTACACACAAAACAACAAAAAAAAGTCCTACTTGCCAAGCAAAACTCGATAGCATAACCACGGCCTAACCGATCAGTCGTACTTACAAGGGAATATCAAATCGTTTTTGATATTTTGCTAAGTTCGAACCAAGTGACAGCCAAAACGCGTGACCAGATCGAACATGACGCTATTTTCGAAGATGTCTTTGCTTGCCGAATTTATAGTTTAATGGGATTTCAATATAATATTCTTTAAACAATTAATTTAGACGAAATCATCTCAATTATAAAAAAATACCATAATAATATAAATAATGTAAATATAAATACTAAAGTTTTGCTTCTAATTGCAAATCGAAGGCAATTGCAATCTATATCTAATTAAGTAAAATCCCACAAAAGCAAAAAATACCCAATTTCGAACATTAGTTCAACTAGTGGCTACACTAGAAGTGTCAGTACCCCCTGTAACCCGTAAACATATAAGTTATGCAATGAACACAATTGGTCGAACAAAACACTAAACACAAAATCAACTGTCAAATTTACACAGGCTCTTATGGGATTCAAGAAAAAAAATTAGTTATCTACGAACATTTGTGTTTAGATAAAGAAACGCATGTCCGTGAGATAGCTCTATTTCTATTTTGACAGCTTTTGTGCACAAGATCTTCTTCTGCTTCTGTATATATTCAAATTGTTTACACAAGAGAATTGACAGAAATGACAGATTTTGTTTTTTGTGCGCGAGGCCCAATTGTGTGCGTGTTCTAAGCAAAAGATACAGAGACAAATGTGTTTAGTGTTTTGTGCTTTCAATTGTGTTTAGGCATTAAACGAAACCTATAAGTGCTAAGTACGACTAATCAGGCCTTTAAGTTTGCTCGCACACTGCATGCGTTTTTCGTTCGTGCGAATTCTGACGAAAACGATTCGTCCAAAGTCTTATTTAGTGTCCGCACACTCTATCAGAACTGGTGCGTAAAATGATAAGTAAAGCAAAAACAACATATGCACCATATGTGACCATAACATAATGAACAAGGTTGATGACGTTTTTTTTATTAGAAAATTCTTATCTTATACTATGTTCGCACTAGGCCAAAACTATGCAATTTCGCTCCTTACCACAATTTCGGCTGAAATTGAGCATAAAATCCATAATTTCGGCATACAAAAGGACGTCAAACAAAATTGAGGTGGTGAATAAATTTATTTCAATTTCAACGAAATTGGAAGCGAAATTGACTACAAATAGAAAATCAACCCTGATTTTGTAAGTGCCATGTTACATTGCAATTTTTTGATTGCTGCAAATTGGAATATTTTACTCTCTCAACAATTTTTTATTTGCTGGTATGTTACATTGCAATCAGTTTGCCAGCAATCTGTCAAAAATAGTATCAGAACTATGCGTAGTATTTCATACCGATTTTGCAGGCATTACAAATATCAAAAGTGATAAACAATGCAAACAATTAAAGAATTAGAGGCAATTCTACTTAAATTATTAACAAACGCTAAACATTTGGTTCAAAGCACGAAAAATAATAAGCAATCGCAGCCAACGAAGTAAATTTTTACTTGGATGGAATTGGTTGCAGAAATAAAGAGTTGCTTTGCGCAATTATTTTCACCCAAAATTACTTTTTCTGGTAAAAGTGGATCTTTTTTACTCCAAAATGTGCTTACTTTTTTATTACGCCACACAAGAACACCGTTTTGATTGAAATTTGGAGCCGTCGACGGCAAATTTTTTGATTGCGGGTTCCGTAGTTCATCGGCTCTCTTTCTCTCACGGATGAAATCGGCGTTGACAGTTTTGTACAGAAAACAAAAACAAAGAACAAACTGAAACAATCAAAAAACTGCAATGTAACATGGCACTAATAGAATGTGTTATAAATTGGTATTGAACTTGCAGCACTGAGTACATTTGTACATTTGACTAGTACAATTGTGACATTGAAGAATTTTTCGAAAAATGAGAAGCTATAAAAAGCGAAATTTGTGGGGTGAAATGGCTGGCGACTTGCTAATAGAAAACTGGTCAAACAAAATTGACCAGTTACGAGGGGCAAGGCGCAACAGCCATATTTACATGGATATAGCTCAAAAATATATGTTAATTATTTGTAAAACTTTGACAATTTCCATTGTTTTTTAATGTTAACAAAACTCTCGCGCAGTAAACAAACGAAACGTCAAATGAAATTGGGAATGCCTAAACCGAACACTGCCAATTTCAAATGAAATTGTATCAATTTCGAGGGCAATTTCGGCCTAGTGCGAGCACGTTATAAAAGGAAAATTTTTCAAAAGGAAGATTTGGGTTCGTGAGGTTTTCGCGAAAAGAAGTCCTTTTGGTGAATTTCATCACCTGCATAACTAATTGAACAAAAAAGAAAAACACTTCGTCAGAATTCGTTCCCCATTTGAATGGGATCGTTCGAAATTCGCAACTTTTGGCAGCAATTCTGACGACGGAACAGTGCTTCAATGTACGCATTTACAATCAATAACATGCAATGAGATCGTTCGCATGTTTTCGTCAGAATTCGTACGAACGAAAAACGCATGCAGTGTGCGAGCAGCCTAAAAGTTGTTTGGTACTTTAATGTTTACGGGTTGCAGGGGGTACCGGCACTTCTAGTGTAGCCACTAGTTGAACTCATGTTCGAAATTGGGTATTTTTTGCTTTTGTGGGATTTTACTTAATTAGATATAGATTGCAATTGCCGTCGATTTGCAATCATAAGCAAACTTTTACAGCCTTATTTATAAACGTATTTTAAAGGCTGCGTAACCTTAAACAGCTCTTAAACAAGAACACGTTATTTATAAATAAATTTTTATTTTCCGCAACGTTGTTTAAAGGTTATGTAATTTAAACACAAACATTTGCGTTTAAAGCCTGCGTAAAGTGGCATATAAAAATTCAAATAATTTTTGTGTTCAACCAAAAATTTTCAAAAAAAAACTTCAAGTCGCGTTATATCTTTCCAAATGATATTCAAAAACGTAAAATTTTTTACTTACGTATTATAAAAAAGTAATAGAGAATGTCTTTTTGTAATACACACTTACGCAGTGTGTAATTAAACAATTGTTTAACTCTTTATCTCTTTCTAACTTATTGGCACTAGAAAAGGAGAAAGATAGGCTGTCTGTAATTCCGAAATTCGAAACAGCTGCAAACTAAAAACTCAGTCAAAAAACCGAAAGCATTTGAGTTTAGCGCTGGAATCGCAACAACAATTTCAACGGAGTTCAAACAGTTTACGAGTGGTTTGGGGCTTAAAACATTTTATTCCAAAAACCTGGAAAAACCATTTTATGGACACACCATATAACAGTGAAACGATTCGTTCCTGTCAGTGGCTGGTTCCCGTCGCCGTGAATTCGCTGTTGCGGATATTACACTACGAACATTGTTTGTCGTCGATGAACCATTTCTGCCCTCTCTCAAAATTTTGTTCAGAATTGTGATTACACATAGAGTGATTCAAATACAAAACAAAATTACGGAGTTGCTTTGTGAATTTCTTTCTTACATGAAGTGCCTTTTATCAATAAGAGAGCAGTTATTTCAATCCTAGTTTGTCTTCGTCCACCACAATCATTTTGTTTTGCTTCGCAGAAGTTCAACCCTTCTGGATGAACACAACTCTGAAATCTGAGCGTAAGGTTGACAACTTTGTACAGAAAGCAATAACAATTTTACAGTAATGTCGAACAATGTTCGTAGTGTAATATCCGCATATATGATCTTTTTCCAAAAAAATTGACTACAGATTGCGCTTTATGCAGGTCCTTTATATGTAAACAAATTTGACAACCGGCATTCCAGTGTGTGACGTCAGAATAGCAAACATTTTTGTGAGAGCCATAGGCAAAGCCATAGATACATAGTAAATTTTGTGATTTAAATATATAATTTGATGAAATAATAATGAATTGCAGAGTTGAAAACTGTGGAAATTGGAATCAGAATGCCGCTATACAGCTAGATTCCGGGCTGTTTTTTAAAATCAGGAAACTTAATAAAGAAATTGAGGATAATGATTACAAAAGGAAGCGGAAGCTATGTAATACTGCTAAAAGTTTTCCAATTATTGTATGTTAATATAAGTCAATTTATTATTATATATTTTTAAGTTGTGAATCTCAATATAAAATGTAAATTCTAAATTTTATTTAATAATGTCAATAAAATTTACTTTTATGGCCACATTTACAAAATATGTATTTATTTATTATTTTCAAAATAAAAAACGAATTTTAAGAAGTATAAGCCATCACCACCGGTTTGATATGGCGTCATCACCACATCTAAGAATCATAGGAAACAATTTTTGTAACTGGAGTAACTGCGCTGGCAGATTTTAATCCAAGCTGTGGACAACAGTATCCAAATTATTTTATCCAGTGAGCCAAATTATGCACTAATTGCTTCAAAGTGGAACTGTGGCTTCTGTCATAATTATTTTATCTTGGCCGAAGTAATCCCTTCTGAGATTGTTGGACATAATATGTGGGGGGTTGAGATTCCAAATCTTTAGCAGTGAACCTAAAACAGAACGCACGTACATATGTACATAGCAAATATCCATCAGTAATTTAACATGAACTGGCTTGTATCAAAACCCATTCCTTTGACATTGTAACAATTTAATAAAAAAAATTATGTTACATAACAGCCAGTTCACGGTACATATACACGATTCATTACAGCGCCAGTTCACGGTATATACAGTGTTGTATGTCGCGAACGCAATTTCCAGTGCCGGGCGATAAAAACTTTCAAGGCCAGTATTAATTTTATAATACTACTCCGCGAGTGAGTCAAGGCCAAGTTCAAATTAATGCAACCACATCACTTTGCTTGGTACCTTGAAGCTTTAGTTTAATTTGGTTTAGTCAAGCTATGGTTTAGCCAAGTCAGCAACCGGAGCTTGGCAATTGGAATGGATCGTGGAAGCTAGCATTTAGTAGCGAGCTTCCAAACCATGAAAACCATAGAGCTTTGCAATTGGAGTGGATTGTGGAAGTTAGCTTTCAATAGAAAGCTCGCAAACCATTAAAACGCTTGGTTTAAATTAACCAACGATCAGAATCCACACGCGGAAGAATTAAATTGAGAACGATTTTCTTCCGCGTATTGATTCTGCGAATATTACAAATTTGAAATTGCGAAATAATGGAAATTGTGAACCACGACATACTGGCCCACTTCAGTTCAGTCGACGGCTGTGTCGACCGAGCTAACGTGGAAAATAGAAAAGATTCCAACTGGAGTCTTGTGTAAAGGCCTGATTAGTAGTACTTAGCGCATAGCACTTATAAGTTTCGAAGAACATAGTTGTTTACGGGTTGCAGGGGGTACCGGCACTTCTAGTGTTGCCAATAGTTGACCTAATGTTCGAAATTGGATATTTTTTTGGTTTTGTGGGATTTTACTAGATTACAATTGCCTTCGATTTGCAATCAGCAGCAAAATTTTAGTATTTATATTCACATTATTTATATTATTATGGTACTTTGTTATAATAGAGACGGTTTCGTATAAATTAATTGTTTAAATAATATTATATTGAAATCCCATGAAATTATAAATTCGGCTAGCAAAGACGACATCTTCGAAAATAGCGTCGAGTTCGATCTGGGCACGCGTTTTGGCTGTCACTTAGTTCGAACTTAGTAAAATATCAAAATCGATTTGATATTCCCCTTGTACATAAGTACGACTAATCGAATACACACATTTCCATAAGCTAGAAGTGGATTTTGACAGTACGTCATGTTCTTCGAAGTGCTGCTAAGTAGGACTAAAAAGGCCATAAATATCGAAACGAAGAAGTCGTTTATCGTCGCGTATAGAGTCGCGCGTTAGTTTTGTAATAAGTGTAGCATAAGAGTAGTGTGTAAAAATAATAGTAATAAAAATATAAGAATAGAAATCCAAAAGAAGGAGTTTCATTCGTTGTACAGAGGACAACGATAATAGCAAAGAAGACCACCCACCAAGGTTAAATACAACAATTGCCGCAGCCGGATTTTCGAGCCGAGGATCGCTCGAAGGGAAAAAGTAAGTAACAATCAAATACAAAAATAAATAAGTAAGATTCGTAGCTTAGGAAAAAGAGTAAATTGAAAAGTGAAAGAATAAGTTAGCTAAGAATTTGACAGAAAATTTTTAAAAAAGCAGTGAAATAAAAATTTTGTAGCAGTAATTGAAATGCAGCAGTTAGCAAGATATAAGTAAAATCAAGTTTTAAAAGAAATTTTAAAAAAGCAAAACTGGTAAAAAGTGAAACGATAATTTCGTTAATAAATAATACGCAAAAGTGAAAAATAATTTGCTGGTGATTTTGGCATGAAGTTGTAAAACAAAAGAAAAAGTGAAATAAGAAAAATTAGTAGCTTAAGAATAAGAAAAAGCAAAAGTTGAAAAGTAAAAAGTAAAAAGGATACTAATAGAATTAAAATAGTTTAATTCTTTTAAATATATTAAAATATATTATATTATTATATGCTATGAACTATAAAATAACTTTCAGGTCCAAAAATGATCGGTTTCATCAAAAGGATACTAGCGTAAAAGCACGGCAAACTTATCTGTCCAATAGCATTAGCTGGACAAAAACTTTACTGAGGTCGACCCTTTTCACTCGGGAAGCTACTTCATAGGTTTAAAATTTATTTAGTAGAGTTAACAGGACTCATGTTTTAAATATAATGAAAACAATTTTAAACAAACAAGTTAAAGAATTTTAAATTAACTAGAAACTCACCTTAAATTAACCCCCTTATTCAGAGAGTCACTTGAAGTGAGTCGGACGTCGTCGTCTAAAAGTCACCTGAGTGGAAGACGTCGTATTCACAGAGTCACTTTTTGAAAGGTGACTAGCTCTTACGTCGGGCTCACCTCAATTTACGTTGTGCTCATATATGACAGTTGGTTTGTGCATTAGCTAGCATTTTTAGTGTTACAATACAAAAATTTTACTATGGAAGTAATAAAATTCTTAAAAAATAGATTTTTTTTCCACGAAATTAGATTTATAAATGTTGTAAAAATAAAGAATAACTTCAGGAGTTTATGAGAGGAATATTTATTTTGTTTTTGTATTGTATTTTCGTCATTTCAATTGCACCAAAATATATTAACATTGGAAATTTTCTGTAGAAAATTTACAACACTGTAAAGTTGTATACAATCAGGAATTCTAAACAAAAAAAACAGGGATTGTAAACAATCAGGAATTCTAAACAATTGCAAAGTGCAAACTTTTAAGTTGTGTTTATCCAGTGCCTTTTTTAGAAATATATTTTTAAAATATGGATCCTTTAGTGGAATTTTTAGTAGAAGACGACGACAGCGATACATCCGAAAACAGCATCCGTATTCGGAATCGCCATATGAGGGACGCAACAAATATATACGATTTACCGGAGCTTGAGTAAGTTTTTAAATTTGTTATTATTATCTGTATATATAAATATAATATAAATATAATACCATTTTCATTTTAACAGATTCGGCGGAAATTTTCGCATGAGTAAAGAGTGCTTTGGGCAAATTTTAAGCGAAATCGGCCCAAAAATGAAAAGCACTTGTTTGGCAACAGCAATTTCTCCGGAACTTAAGTTTGCAGCCTTTTTACGCTTCCTGGCATCGGGCAGCTACCAGAAATGCGTTGCCAATTCCTGCCTTTCGCTGATGTCCCAAGCTACAATGTCAAGAGTGGTTTCCGAATGCCTTGACATATTCGAAGAGCACTTTTGTGGAAAATGGATTTCTGTGGAAATGACGTCGGAAGAGGAAACGGTGGCTAAAAGAGATTTCTACACGAAGTATCACTTTCCTGGTGTGATTGGTTGTGTAGATTGTACCCATATCAAGATCTGTTCGCCAAAGCAGGATCTGAAACATTTGTACTATAACCGTAAAGGATACTATAGTATAAATGCGATGATGGTAATTGTGATGTTTTTATCTTAATGTATATAATATTTTTACTTTATGTTATTTTTGTTTATTTTACAATATTTCAAAATTACAAAATTTAAAATGTTTCAGATCTTCGATCAAAATATGGTTATCCGGTATGTAGACGCTACGCATCCTGGAGCCAACCACGATGCGTACGTATGGAGGATCAGTGCTGCCAATGATTATTTCGCAACAGCATATAACACAGGCAGAGGAAATACTTGGATATTGGGTAATATAAATTTTTTTATCAATATCGTATTGAACTAAAATATGTTGACGTTTTTGCAAAATTTCAGGCGACTCTGGGTATCAGTTGTTGCCATACCTGATGACCCCTTACAGGAGCCCAACTGAACACCATCAAGTAGTCTTTAATGAAAAACATTGCAAGGCACGCAATGTAATTGAAAGGTGTTTCGGTGTGTTGAAGAACCGCTTCCGCTGTTTGCTTCAAGAACGAGGTCTCCATTATTCGCCCCAAAAGTGCACAAAAATTATTAATGCGTGTTGTGCTCTCCACAATACCTGCATTTTTTATAAAAATGCCTGGCCGCATATAGAGACTGAAAACGTCAACGGAATTGACGAAAGTTACGCTACAGTGCCACCATCGGAATTGTCGATAGGTATACGAGACCGGATAGCTAGGAATATGCTGTAAATTAAAGTGTAGAAATCGGTCCTTTTCAGGAGAAAAACTTTGCCAAAACATTTTAATTTCAATGAAATAATAAATAAATAATAATAAATAATTTCATTTTTATTTTATTTCATAAATGAATATATATAAATTCATTACTTAATTTTATTCCATTTGTACATTTTTTTAAACATGAGGTACATATGTATTATGTTTCATACTCGCACTCAACTTCTATTTCCATTTAACTGCAGCAACGTCTCTGCCGCTTCTCTTCTCCTCTCTTCATCACGCCTCTTTTGCAATTGCAACTGCTCTGCAGCAATGGCAGTTTGTTGCTTTTGATATTCCGATATTTGCTGTAATGCTGCAGCACCAATTTTATATCTGCTGCAATATCGGTTACAGCTTTTACAAGAACTGTGTGGTTGGAAATCTGAAACCAAATTTCAAATCTACATTATTTGCGATTATTTAATCTGATATAAACTTTACCTGCTTTCGGAGCAATGAAAGGTGCTCACTGTGGAAAGAAGATTTTGACTTTGGGGATTTTGAAAAACGTTTTTTCAATTGCGGACCTTCTTCTTCAGCTTCTTCCTCAGCCGCATTCCCTTCATCCGGGTCAAGGACCCCTTCTTCTTCTTCCAACGATGGCATTTGTGCTGAAATAGCATATTATGATTAACTTTACCATTGGCCAATCACTTTCATTTAGTTGTTGTTGTTCTTAGTGTTGGTTACAACAACAATAACAACAACTTCTTTTGGTCCCATGTAGTTATCGGGTTACGGCCCGGCGAAAATGAAAAAATATTAAAAATTGTACCGCTATATCTCCGAAACCATTTCAAACAATTTTAGTACCTTTTTCACCCAATACAAAATCGTTTTCCGCCCAAAGTAATGCTGTCTTTAAACTCTTATTTCACATAAATATAAGGTATTTCAAATTTATTTATCCAACCTATGCAGGTGTCTGTAATAGTTTCTGAGATATAGCGGTACAAATGCACCTATTTAAAAAATAACTTTATTTTCTTACTTTCTCTGGTTGAAGGGCAC
Organism: Myopa tessellatipennis; assembly: GCA_943737955.2. NCBI lineage: Eukaryota > Metazoa > Arthropoda > Insecta > Diptera > Conopidae > Myopa > Myopa tessellatipennis. Next base: position 40,494,992 of record OX031316.1, on the reverse strand, counting down.
TTTCTTTTTTCCGCTGATGTGGACGGGTGCTCATCAGGTGTCCTCCGTAGCGGCCCATTGCCCCTACCGAAGACGGCACCTGCTGGTTGGGCTGCTTTCAGCAATTGTAAAATCCATGCTCCATCCTCCAATGGTGTGAGGAAAATACCGTTGCTGGGGCCACCACCTGTGGCTGTGAGATCCTCACTCATTTGCCCTAGCTTCTTTTTCACCCTGCATTTCAAATCCCTCCATATCTGCAATTTTAAACATATGTAATTGCACATATGACAATTAACTAAATTAATTACCTTCTTCCATTCATTCAAACTGAGAACGGGAGGCCCCTTAGAGTTCAAAAGTGTACGAACCCGCTCCCATTCCTCTTCATCCTTTATCCGGCTGGAACCAAAAACCGGTACACCTCTAGCCAAATCTGGCATATTCTCCATTTCTCGCACCAGTACCTCGAACTGTGTCGCTGTCGTAAACTGCACAGTATATCTTAAAGAATAAATAAAATATTAAAAAGAAAAAGTAATATAATTAGTTATTATTCACTTAAAAACTTTATTAGTTTACCTTTTCTTTGTTGTTTCTATTTGTGCATCCATGTTCATAATTTTGTATTTTTGTGTATTATAATTTTCAAAGATCACAAGAAAATAACGGGAAACAACGATTTTTTTACCACAGTTGTTAAATAGAAAAGAAAAAAGAAAGGAAAAAATTTGTCTTCACGAAAATATTAACCCATTTCCCCGTGCAAACATATCTTTCTCCAGAAAAAAAAACATTTCAAAATATCATGATGTAATATATGTTTATTTATTTTATTATTGTTTTATTTTATTGTTGTATTATAAATATAATAAAAAAAATCATAAAAGATAAATATAAAAAATAAGCAATAACTTGCAAAATATTTCATTTTTAAATATAATAAAAATAAATCATAACAGATAAATATAATTTAAAAAGTAACAATAACCTACAAAATATTTCATTTTTAGCAAGAGACGACACCAAGACGACACCTAAGAGGCTGTCGTCATATTTGACAGCTAATGTCGGCATTTGTCGTCTCTGTGAATAGGTTTTTGCTCACCTCCAAACTACGTAAGACACGACACCATGCTTAGCTAAGACACCTCATCGTCTCTGTGAATAGAAAAAGACGACAAACAGCTGTTTTAGACGACGACGACAGCTAAAAGTGACTCTCTGAATAAGGGGGTAAAACTGTATTAAAAATTTAATCGAAAGAGGCAATTTAAAGTTAATCAGTTAAAAAGTTGTAGTTTTAAACGACTTCAAATTAACTTAAGATTGGCTGGAGATTAAACAGAATGAAATTCAATTTAAATGAGAATATTGAAACACATATAAAACAAAATCTTTAAATCCAAAGTAACCTTAGAATAACGTAAATCGGACTCGACTAAAATTTAAATCATATTAAAAAAAGGAATAATATAGTGATTTAGCATAATAATTAGCATAATAATTAATTGAATACGAATTTTTAAAAATCAAATCCAAACATTTCAAATTTACGTTGTTGGTTGGTGAGTAGCAAATTAGCGAAAATCAGGAGTACTTTATTAACTTAAATAAAGTCTATTTAACGTGATAAAGTATACTCGATAAACGCAATTAGTTGAAAACAGGAATCCATTAAAACAAAAACAAAACGCGTAGAGTTTAAGTTTTCGTTGTATCGTTTTCGGATGTGTCTTAGACGTTTGACTTCAAATGACACATGTTAAATAAATTTTAACATTTAAGTAATTTGATTTCAAAGCCGCACATGTTAACTTGTTTAGTGATTAATAATTTTGTAAATTTATTGGATTGCAAAGTCACACATTTCAATTTATCTCATTCAAAAGTAGAACATTTTAGAAAACAGATTAAAATTTCATTACTTATAAAAATGGAAATTTCAAAAATTAACCGGGAAAGGGAAATATCTGGGAAAATTCATCAAACAAATGGAGTACATTCCACAAAGCGTGACGGACACTAAAGTGCAACCTCCGAATTATGTCCCATCGGTGATAAAGAGGCAGGGACCAGCCAGACTAACAATCGAGGAATACCGAAAGCGGGAGCAAATTCGAAAGGAAAAGGACGCTACAGTAATACCGCAGCCAGAGGGAAGAACGGAACCGAAGCAGCGGCGAGGAGGTAAACTGGTAAAGGATAAGAGGCGACTAGCTTATTTGAAGGCACTTGTAACAGACGAAGTACACCCAATTCCGTGGAACAGAACAAACCAAGTTTGGGAGGAAATAAATAAACTAAAGCAAAGTTTCAAGGAACGCAAACTGAAAGGAGCTAAACCCAGAAAATACAACCAATTTCTAAAAAACCCTAAGAAAGAAGACCATAATTGTTCTTAAATTATATATATATCTAAAATTACAGACCTTAAATTTCGGAAACAATAATTGGAATTATACAAATAAATTTAGAAGTAGTACTTTGAAACAAATTTAATATGATGAAAAAAAAAATAAATTTGGAGTTATACTAACACAAACACGTTTAGAAAACAAATAATTAAACTATGTTATATTAAGTTTTGGAAATAAAAAAGAATTCACAACACATATTCATTAGTTTTATTAATTCATAGCGACCAGGCTAACAGCATTACCTGCAAGAATTAAACGAAATCGATTCTGCTGTAGTTGCAAAAAGAAGTAGGTCATAAACTTGAACTTGAACTTCAAGCAAGGCCAGAATTGTCAAACTACAAGCAGCAGCTGATAGCAAAAACACTACAAGAATAAGAGACAATAAACACAAAAGCACGTCAAGCACCAGGCGAGCATAATTAAGCGACGAGCTCAGATTACAAAAAAAAAAAAAAGAAAAAAAAATATTTTTAATAAGAGAAATAAAACAACAAGCGTACGAATGTATAGCAATATTGTAATATTGACAACGCGATTGAAAAAAAGGGGGTGTCAATGAGCCGTATTAAAGCTGAGTAAGCAAAAGTTAATTGCTTCTAGAGAATCAATTAAAGTTTGAATTGATTCCGAAAATATCCAAAATACATACTTAGAACAATAAGTATAGGATAATTAACGGCCGAATCGCTACAAGAACAAACATATTTAGTCTTAGAAAAGAACCATAAGGATTTGAAAAGGCAAATAGAAGACTTTGCATCAAAACCTTGGAGCATCCTGAAAAGCACTGTTTCCAATAAGGAAAATTTAGAGTTAATAAAGACTAGAATACAAGCCTTAGAAGAAACATCAACTTTAGAAAAAGCAGCCGCAGTCATAGAGGAATTGCTAACATTTTTTAAAAATATAATAGAAAGTAAAAACCAAAGCATAAGGGACTATTCGTCAGAATTTAACGCGTTAAAAAAGAAATACGATACTTATCTAAACGAAAAACATTTTCAAGAAAAGATAATAAAGACTTTGGAAGACGAGAACGAACACCTAAGAAAATTACTGAATGACGAAGGATTAACAGAAGAAACCTTAAATAAAACGTTAGAACTGGAATCAGCACAAAAGTCAAGAGAAGACTGTGCATCTTTAGAAAAGGTGCATTCCAGAATCCAAGAATTAAAAGAGGAAAACAGACGGCTAAAACAGGAAATAGAGCTAGCGCACGACCAATCACTATACCATAAGGAACTAACCTCCGCCGCACCCAGTCCAAAGGAATATAATTCAATTTCATTCCCTACATATAAGCAACCAGCGGCAGATCACAGCAAGATGGGTATAGCAGAAATAGCCAAAATAACAAGCAGTATTGTTCCACTGTTTGTAGGAACGCAGTCACCAGATTTGAGAGGTGAAGTGTATAAGTTCATACAGGCGTGCGAGTTGGCTACAAATGAAGCAACTGAAGCAAATAAACCACTTTACATAGAATGCATCAAACAAAGATTATATGGAGACGCTTATGATCTTGTAGGCACACAACATTTCAACACTCTAGAGGAATTATACCTAGCGATAGCAGTAAACACGCTGGTGGAAATACAAAGAAGTAACTCCATTCATCAACCCAATATTACACCAATATTTAATATGAATTCAATTGAACCATATATAACACCTGCAGTAAATAATCACGTGAATTACAAAAGACCTGAAATAAGGCAGAACATCTCGAGAGCGCCACAAGATAAAATAATTTGTTCATTTTGTAATAAACGCGGGCATACGAGAGAAAAATGTTTAACTAGAGAAAACACACCGTATTGTCCAAAATGTCTAGCATATGGTCACGAGACAAACTGGAGGTGCAACACCAATGACTACAACAGAAGTGGAGCGAACAACAAAAATCAAGGGCCGCATAATCGGAACCAAGGGAGTCACCAATGGAACCGACCTCATCAAAATTGGCAACCAAATCAAGTACAGCAAACCTGTACAAAAAGGTACGGGCAAACAGCGCGTAGTTACGCTACGCCGGGCGTAGATTTACGCGATGGAGGTCAGACAGAACGCGACATCGACAAGTCAGCTGTGTGTATCGGTGAACAGAGGAATGCCGTATTGGAAGAAACGATTTCATTGTTATGAGATTGAAGATTTGAATAAAAATTCCGAAAGTTAAAATTTGGAATAAAAATCCAATAAAAATTTTTTTAATGCAATTTTTTTTAAAAAATTACGGTATTAATCATAAATATTTTTACAACCATAAAATTCTCTAATCAATTCTAGAGAAAATGCTTGAAACCCGAAGGATATATGTTTTGTAGTTTCTGAGAAAAGTGAAAATTACGAAGTATACTTTTCTTTCAAATACCAATTTTTGGCTACTTGTGTTTTATTACTGGTGCAAAAAGAAGAAAAAGAAAGGAAGAAAAAGCAGTGGAGCTAAAAGTGTGCCGCAAAAATTCCGACATTTATGCGGAGATATCAGCAGTTTTGGCGAGCTCCGGACATCTCTTCAAAACAAATGAAATCCATATGAAGATTCACAACTGGAAAAATAAGTATCGGTGAGTAGAAACTTTTCATTAGTTGTATTAATAAATTACTAACCAAAAATTAATTTCGATTTTTTTAGCGACGAAAAGGACAAAATGGGCACCGGTGCATCGCCCTCCGAGTGGAGGTACTTCGAAAGAGTGGATGATATAGGGAGTTTAAGAGCATTGAACTTTGCAACGATGGTCGAAGAAAGTGAGTAAATATTATAAATTCAAAACGCAAAATGTTTGATTTTTTCTTTTATTTTGTTTTTTAATAAAGGCTGCTTTCACCCAGAGTCGCGCTCCTTATCGCCACTTCATTCCTCGACATCTCTGAGTTCGTCGCTGCCGCTGTCGAGCACGCCATTTTGATCGTCGTCGCCGTTAGTGGAGGAGTCTTCCATCGAGTCCGTGAGCGAGCCTGGTCGGAAGAAAGGAAAAACACATGTTAGTGAGATAAAGTAGGCGTTGGATGATTTGAATTGAAAATTTGAATTTTTTTTTGAATTTTGAATTGAAAAAGGTCACCGATTCTGAAAGGAATGGGACAGAATTGCAGAAAGAAAGTCTACAAATTGAAAAGGATCTATTGCAGGTAGAAAGAGACCGCAACGACCTTTTGAAGGACTTGCTAAAAGCTGACAATTCAAAAGAATAAAAATCTTATAAAAAAGCTTGTGTTTTTGTTGAGAAAGAAAGGTATAATTAAAAAGCTTACAAATGCAATTAGTCAGTGCATTTCGTATTGCTTCCGCTCTGGCCGTTCCCTTCGTTTTGACTCTTCAAATCTTCTTTCAACTTGCAGCCATTTATCGTTTATGTTGTCGTTTTGCTCGTTTAGCATTACAGCATTACGAATGTTGTTGTCTATGCCTTTGCCAATCCATCGGAAACGGGCTTTTATGTGACCAAAAGCATTTTCCACCACTCGTCATGCTTTGGACAAATTGTAATTGAAAAGCTTCTGCCTGGGGTCTGCTTCAACGCAAAATGAATACGGTTTCATCGTATATTGGCTTAATTTAAAAGGGGAATCGGCGATTATAACAACAGGAACACTGATTCCACTTATCATTCTTGCTATTTCTTGGAAAATACTTTGATGTTGAAGCTGCGCTTTTAATGCAGATGATTCAAATATCCTTGAGTCGTGGCACCGCCCTGGTGCTCCAACATTAATATATATAAATCTGTATCTAAAGTAAATCAATTTATTTTATGGATGATTTTATAGTTAGCTTTGGAACGAACCTGTAATCAACGAGGGCTAAAAGTACCATTTAGTACCAACGCTTGTAGTTGCGGTAATCTTTGGTCTCTTCGGCTGGTGGTTGTACCTCAATATGGCAACCATCTTGAACAAAATATGTGAATATTAAAAATCTTATTATAACATTGTACTTTTTAATTTACCAATCGATTCAAAGCACTGCGGAAATCCTATTGCTGCGAAGCCATTAACGCAATCTGTTACTCTCTCCTGAGTAAATATATCTCCACTCAAGTATTCTGGGGAGAGAATTTGCCACACTTGAATACAGAATTCGTGCAGTATCCGCCACACACTTGTTTTGAGATACCAAACAATCGCCCCACAGTGCAAAACTCCGCTGAAGATTTTGAAGTATACAAAGCAATCGCCACACGCTTTCCAAGAGGTACACAACGGCGATAGTTGGTATCCTGCCTTTTTAGGACATCTAATTTCCCGCACAAAATTGAAAAGCTACTTCGAGTCATTCGAAACGTATTCTTGAAGTATATTTCGTTCATTTTAGGAACGTCCTTCTCCTAAAAATGTCTATGCCTTTCCTTCAATGAGAAAAATTGAGTTGTGTATGAGTGAGTCCCTTGTATATGAATGTTGACTACGCAATCTACTGTGGAGTGCGGCAACATACTCTGCCGCAATTTTTCCCACCTAGATTATAATTCTTCTGAAGTCGGAATTCATTCATATTTCAAATAAATTATTTCAAAAGACAACGTAAATATTTGTTTGCTTGAGAACACTAACGTAAACAAACAAATGACAGCTCGCTTCTGTTTAACTTGGTGGAGACGACCTGATTATCTGAGTAGATTTTCGAAAATCTAGTCTAGTCTAGTAGCAGTTAATCTTCGGAGGAGACATGCTATAATGGTCTATATATAACTAAGACCATTAGATATACAGGGTGTTTCGCATGAGAGGGGACAGAAGACTAGGACGTGTAGGTTGGGTCGAGACAAGAAAAAAATCGTATGGGAGGGGGGAGGGGTCAATTTCCCCCTCGTTTAGACGGGAGGGGCCATTTTATGAAAATTCGATTTAACATCGAAAAAAAAAATATTAAAAAATAATGGTTTGACCTAGATAACTCTTGCTTACTGATTTTCAAAGCCAAATATCCGCTTCTTAATAAACTTTTTAAATTAGGTTCCTATGCCAAACAGTTTTTGAGAAAATTAATGTCAAAGTTCAAATATGGAAAAAAAATGTTTGGTCGCAATTTTTTTTTTAAATTACGGTATAAAAATTTTTCCGACCATAAAATTCTCTAATCAATTCTAGAGAGAATGCCTCAAACCGGAAGGATCTATCTTTTGTAGTTTCCGAGAAAAACTACAAAACTATGTTTTACAAGTTTACAAAACAAAAATTTAACATGATTTATTGTTGAGGTGCCTCAGCATTTGACAGAGTGGTTATTCTAATAAAGAGTATAATCATACAATTAGGAAAACGTAGTTTTGGCAAATTTGTATGTTGGATTTCTCCCGAATTAGTTAACCGATTTCAATAAAAAAACACCTGTAAATAACTTAATAACTCTACATTATTAAAATGCAAACGTTTATACAGGTTTCTGAAGAACTTTATTTGAAAATCAGTAAGAAAGCTATATTCGGCTTAGCCGAATCTTAGATACCCTACACCTAAAAGTTTTGAAAAAAGTGCCGAAGCTAGAGTGGGGTGGTGGTGGCGGTCCACTCTGGGCGGGACAATGTCGGGGGCGGCAGTTGTGGAAATCAAGTAGGGACTTATTGAATTCTAGGCATTTCTGGGGCTACAGTTGATTAACCGTCCCGAGCTCCATGAGACCTAGCTGTATAAAAAGTAGGCGTGGTCATTACCTTTTTCAAAACAAAATAACTATCTTAGTTGTTTTATTATTGTGTTCAAATTTAAACTTTATTTACGTGGTAATAAATTTGTTTTCATACTGCTATACCGTATAAATAGTGTAAAAGTGGGCGGACCACACCCAGTTTTGATGTAATAATGTGTTTTTGTAAAACAAGACGTTATCTAAAGTTTTATTCAGGAAGTTTATATATTTAACAATATAACCATATTTTGCCTATGTAACCTAAAAGTGGGCGGATCACGCCCATATTTGCCATATTAACGGATAATGCTACTCTATACTCAGGAAAAACGAACGCTGATATCACATTTTTACTAAAAAATAGGCGTGGTCGTGGACCGATTTTAACCATTTTCAATACCAACCTGCCCACCACAAGGAACAATGTTTATGTAAAATTTCATCACGATATCTTCACCGGTTCTCCTGTGATCGTGATTTCAACAGACAGACAGACAGACAGACGGACGGACATGGCTAAATCGACTCAGGAGGTCACGCTGATCAAGAATATATATACTTTTCTACGCCTATCGTCTCTATTTCTATGCGTTATACATTTCGTTTCAAAGTGAATATACCCTTACCTTAAGGTGTAGGGTATAAAAATTAATAAATACTATAAAAAATAGTAGTAAAAATAATTAATGCGATTTGCGGGGAAACTAAAAGCTTTTCCAAAAAATCTCTGAAAAGATAAATTATAGATATTAAAATTACGTTTCCAAAGATGTATATATCGTTCCTATACAGGGTGTTTCGCATAAGCCTGTTCAAAAGACTAGGGCGTGTAGGATGTTTGTTGGCGTTGTCGATCATTTGCTCTGCGTGTGTTCACTACGAATCGGCGCGCTTGTCTCCGTTCCAATTGTCGTTGGTGATTTCGTTCAGCTCGTGCCTCTTGTGATTGAGATGCAAGCAATCGCAACATACTTTCACGCATATCTTCATTATCTTGATACATTTGTTCGTCTATCCTTTCTGCTCTACTATTTAGCATATTTGTTGCATTATTCGTTCGACGTCACAAATGGGCCCCTTGCGTCTTACTAGCATTGTTCACTGTAACACGGACAAATATACCAAATTGTTTTATTTACTGATGGTACACCGATAATGTATTTGTTCAACTAACCTTCCACAATCATAAAACACGTAATCGATTTCATATAAATTCAAATAAATCGTACAAAATTTTTCACGTCAAAATGACACAAAGCTTCTCGTAAATGACTTCAAAGTTTTATAAGGCACGCGTAGCTCAGCAATATAATTAAATTCGTTTTAGTTGAAATACGAATTTTGAACTAAAATCGCAACTAACTATGCAATAGTAGGGTGAGGGTAGGAGGGTTAAATATACTTTACGACCTATTCTCACACCTACCAAACATATACAAAAAATTTCATCAAAATCGGTCAAGACGTTTCGGAGGAGTGCGAACACAAACACCGTGACACGAGATTTTTATATATATAGATTATTTATTAAGTAGGAATTTTTTCGTCTGGTACAATTTCCTAGTCCAAGTCGTTACCGTCTTCGGCCTCCGGCTTACGGCTGCGCTTTTTAATTATAAAGCTTTAACCACAACCAAGGCTGCAGGCTACAGGCTGCTAACTGCAAAAGTAGCTAGCTTCCAGTGATAGCTGCTGGAAGGCAGCGGCAAATGTCAAAACGCAAATAAAACGTCAAAAGTTTGTTTATAGAAAATCTTGTGTGTATCAAAGTCAACACAATTGTTTAAAATGAATGAAGAAATTTCAGTGGATGAAGAAATTGCAATGGAATACTATAGTTTTTTATTTCAAGTAGGTGCAATTGCCTGCACAGCTTACGAAGGCTATTTGTATTATCAGCAGAAAATGCGGCGAAGGTGGCGGGTTCGCCCAGTCAATCTCACTCGGGACGAACTTGGTTTCCATGAGACTGGTACAAGGCAGCTTCAATTGTCCGATCAAGAGCATTTCTTTAAAGCGACAAGGATGAATGGAGCCAATTTCAAATGTTTACTCGAGCTCTTGAAAGAGAGATTACAGCGGCATTCTCATCGCAAACCAATATCGCCAGAATTAAGGCTCTCCATCACTCTTCTGTAAGTTTACAAATATCAATTTTCAGCAACCGTATTTAACCGATGTGTTCGAATTTTAAGGTATTTGGCCCAAGGATGCAACATCCACGTCCTTGCTTGGACACATAAGTTGGGCTTTCTCAACGGTTAGGAGCATTATATACGATACATGTGATGCCATATGGATGGAGTTACACTCTATATATTTAGCACCGCCGAATTTGTCAGAACTTCTCAAAATTGCCGATACGTTTTATGTGAAGTCTGGGATGCCTAACTGCTTGGGTGCTATAGACGGCAAACACGTTCATATTGTGCGCCCGAAAAAAAGTGGATCCCTGTATTTTAACTACAAAAGATACTTCAGCATAGTTTTGCTGGCTGCGTGCGATGCAAACTATTGCTTCACCTATGTCGACATTGGAGCATTGGGAAGTCAGAGCGATGGGGGAGTGTTTGTACGAAGTGCTTTCGGAAAAAAAATTCTGAATGGTACACTTATTGTTCCGCAGGATCGCCTGTTGCCAGGTGCATCGGAAACGTTTCCGTACTACTTCGTTGCTGACAGTGCTTTTCCATTGCGACCAAATGTAATGCGGCCCTTTCCTGGAAAAAATTTGTCACCCGACAAGCAGCTCTTTAACAAAACTTTATCTCGCGCTCGCGTATATATCGAAAATGCATTTGGCATTCTAAGCAGCCGTTGGCGAATCCTCCGTTCACCAATACACGCAAATCCGGAAAACGTAGATAAAATCGTTTTGGCTACGGTTGTGTTACACAATGTTTTGATGTTAAAACACGACAGCTACTATTATAACGAAGATGAAGCAAATAATATTCGTGATGCTGTTGATTTCCGTTCAGCTCGCTTGTCCTCCTCCAACCGTTCATCATCCATTGCTTTCAATTTAAGAAATCATCTAAAAGATTACATATTTAATAACATTTGATCCAGATACTATTTGGTAGGAATCAAAAACCAGAATGAAAAAGTGTTCAATAAACTGATATATATATATTTCACTTCATTTTTATTCATTTTTTAAAGACAAAATATACACAAGTATATCACACAAATAAAGAAATTAAATTTACTTAAGATTACATTTATAAAAAAATTAACTTTGAATTCACAGAAAAATACATGTAACTAAATAACTAAAAAAATGTCGCAATTGCTACTTTCAGTAGTCAATTGTCGTTCATATTGCGCGAGTTCCACAAATCCAACACCTCGAAAACGGCGTTGTTGGCATTGTGGAGAGCGCGTTGCACCAGGTAGTCAGGCATATTCGCCTGATCCAAAATTTTGGCCACCCCTAACAGATAGGTTTCTGCTGCTGTATGCGGATTTGATCTCTGGCGCTCTTGCAAGAGAACGCCGGCCCTTTCCACCGAGTCCGACAATGTCCCCAGAAAGGACGTAAACTCCTGTTGGACTTTTCGCTGAAATAAAAAGAGAATGGATACAATTTTGTTTTACACATAAAAATGTGCAAAATATATTACAGCCGGTGTTGGGGTTGTCGGTGGTGGTGTCGGATTGCTCGCCGGCGTTTCACTTCCTGGAGATGGTGATGGTACCGAAACGTAGATCGTTGGGCGCGAGGGCTCTGGGCTGTCACAGAGTGCGCCATCTGCCACATTGCTTGTGGTTCTGCAAATGGATTAACAAAATTGAGTATATTGCACATAATTGAGTATAAACATAAACTTAAATAACTTTCTTTCTTTGTGACTGCACGCCATCTAAAAACGACATGGCGTCGTAATAACGCCACCTTTTCTTGCCGGGTTGCGCTGCGGATCCTGATGCCAACAGCATCGATTGTTTGGTTCGTCGGTAGGTGTCGCGCAGCGCTTTCCATCTCTTCTTGCACACGGCTCCTGCAACAGAAATTGCATAAAATAAATATAACCACACAAATTTTACTTTCAAAAGACTTACCATCCAAATTCACCCTTTTGGCAATATTGGCCCAGATTGCCTCCTTGGCATTCACATTTTTATAATGTTCTGAGGAAAGGTCGTAGAGTGACTTGTGACACCTCACCTCCTCTATCAAAACTTCGTCAATGTCCATTATTATTTAATCTTATAATCGGATCTATTAATCGGATCGAAGTCGTCGAAAAAATATTTCCTTAAAATCCAAAGAAATAATAAACAATAATATCTGTCAAAAAACGTAAACAAACATGAAAGAAGAAGAAGAATACCTACACCGCCAGAGAAAAATAGAACTCGATCTACTGCAAGCGGCGTGTAGCTAGCGGCTAGCCGCTAGCTGCGTAGCAGCTAACCACAGATACGTAGCGGCGACTGGAAATCAATGTTTTTTTTCTTGATCCCCATAAGGGCCAATGTAATTTTGACAGAAGCCGCTTGTAGCCTGCAGCCTGTAGCCTTGGTTGTGGTTAATGCTTAACCTTCAATATGTCAAACACCGGCTACGCCTCAGTATGTCAAACACCGGCTACGCAACAGAAGTGTTTTGTGGCCAATTTTAGAACGCGTGTGTGGCGCCTCCGGCCGCGCTTTTTGATTATAACCCTCAGTATGTCAAACGAGGGTTAATGCTAAAAAACGGAAATTTTGTATATTTCAGTGAATGTGGGCGGAACTGAGCAACTCCAACATATTATATATCGTTGAAAAGAGAAAAAAATGGCTTTTATATTATTAATTTTAATACATACCTTAATTGTCATATAATAGGTAGGGGAAGGTTTTATAATGGCTCTTCCATCATGTTTTTCCTAAAACTAAAATATCTCCTAAACAATTGAGAATATCGAAACAAATATATGTACACATATTACTAAAACATAGGTGCAAATACTTCCTTTCAATCGGTATATATATCTTCTCTATAGGGCTAATAATAGGGGTACCGGTTAATTCGTGCGGTTTTCTAACAAATGGCGTAACTTGACTTTTATTCCAGTGATTCACCTTTCCAAATATGTGTTGGAAAGCTACTGTCATACAGTTTCAGAATCAGTATGAGTCATTTAGCTGAAGCGTAAACAACAATCTGTTTTTTTACTCTGAAAATGTCGAATTTCGTGCCGAATAAAGTGTTTTTGCGGGGAGTACTTCTTCATTACTTCAATATGAAGAAAAAGGCTGCCGAAAGTCATCGTATTTTGGTGGAAGTGTATGGTGTGCATGCTCTAGCTGAGCATACGTGCCAGAATTTGGTATGTACGGTTCAAAAGTGGCAATTTTGACTTGGAGGACGATGAACGGCCCGGACAGCCAAAAAAGGTTGAAGATCACGAATTGGAGACATTGCTCGACCAAGATCCATCCCAAACGAAAGAAGAGCAACGTATGGATACCCCGGCCATCATCATCGACGGCCGTTCAAAATATTCATGGTGTGAAGGTTATGTTGTGTATTTGGTGGGACATGTATAGAAAACTTAAGGCTAAAGAAAAAAGGAGACTTATTAATTGTTATCTCCAACATCCTAAACATTTTATATACAGGGTGTTTCGCATAAGAGGGGTCAGAAGATCAGGGAGTGTAGGTTGGGTCGAGACAAGAAAAAAATCGTATGGGAGGGGGGTGAATTTCCCCCCGTTTAGGCGGGATGGGACATTTTATAAAAATCCGACTTAACACCGAAAAAAAGTAATATTAAAAAATAATGGTTAGACCTAGATAACTTTTGCTTGCTGATTTTCAAAGCGAAATATCCGCTTTTCTCGGAAACTACAAAACGTAGATCCTTCCGGTTTGAAGCATTCTCTATAGAATTGATTGGAGAATTTTATGGTCGGAAAAATTTTTATACTTAATACTGTGATTTTTAAAAAAAATTGCGAACAAAAATTTTTTTTCGGAATTTTTTTTCCAAATTTTAACTTTGTCATTTAATTTCTCAAAAACTGTTTGACATAGGAATCTAATTTAAAAAGGATATTAAAAAGCGGATTTTCGCTTTGAAAATCAGCAAGCAAAAGTTATCTAGGTCTAACCATTATTTTTTAATATTATTTTTTTCGGTGTTAAGTCGGATTTTTATAAAATGTCCCCTCCCGCCGAAACGGGGGGAAATTGACCCCCCCTCCCATACGATTTTTTTCTTGTCTCGACCCAACCGACACGCCCTAGTCTTTTGAACACCCTTATGCGAAACACCCAGTATATGCCGGGATTATGGAAATATAAGTCATAAAAGCTTCAAACTTTGAAGGCTCATACCTCCTAAAGGGGGGCGGTATTTGTTTTCGTGGGTAGCTACAACGACTACAACAACAACAATAACAAAAACAACAACAATCACACCGGACATGCCTTGAATATAGCCTATAAATTTAGTTTATATGTATCTAATGGTCTAAGTTATATATAGACCATTACTCAAAAATAAGGCTTAAATAGGTTTTTCATAACAACGACACACGGTGTTGTTGTTTTTGTTATTGTTGTTGTTTTTTGTGCTGACCCCAACAACAAGCCCAAAAAGGGATGGCAAATTTCGGTTCCGGTTTTACATCCCTTTGAAATCTGAAATTTAAATTCCTATATCTCCTCAACTATGCTAGATATCGGATTAGCATAAGTACCGTTAGAAAGATATTAAGAATGCCCTCCATTTATATCATATAAGATTTCATCGAAAACCTTACAGTTTTCGACAAAAACGCAATTTAAAATTTTTAGTATTTTTTTTCTCAGCTCCTTAATTTTTTTGGAAGTAAAATGCCTAATTAAGACATATAATTGTTCAAATAATAAGAAAGCAGGTATCCTTAGCTATCTTTTGAAATATATTTGACAATAATCGGTGCAGAATTTTAGGAGAAACCGCCCAAAAATGAAAAAATCCGTTTTAGATTCAGATGGGAAAGTTGCCATCCCTTTTTGGGGTTGTTGTTGGGGTCAGCACCAAAAACAACAACACCGTGTGTCTTTGTTATGTAAAACCCATGCTTTATAGAAAGAAGGTTGCGCCGCGCGCAAGTCCGTTATTTTTTTTCGTTTGACAGGGACGTCAATAAGTATTTGTATTGAAATTTTGTTTCGAGGCGCCTGCACACTGGTTATAGCAATAATTTTTAATGTTAATGTTTCAAGTGAATTATTCTTTGAATTATTATTCCAATAAACCTTGTGTAAAACCTATATGTTCCTACTTTAGTCTAAAAAGAAACTTCGTAAATCAAAGGCCATATGTAATGGTGTAAACCACAGTAAACGCACGTGCACACGGAATCTACGATATGAGGATCGGTAGGAGCTATTTTAGAGATTTTGGTAGTGCTGTTTCTCCAAGATGTGATTTTAAGTTGTTCCAAACAAGCAAAGGTCCACCGACAATAGTGGACGAAAAGTGCAATAATTTTTCCAATTCATCCCCAAATATACGCAATGAAAGTGAGTATAGAGAAAATGATTTCCATATTCAAATGATTTCAAGGAACCTATATAATCAAATTTTCGGAAAATATAATAGTGGACCGTCTGCACCGGATGTAATCGTACAACGACATAAAGATGAATTAAAAAAGCATGGAATCAATTTACAAAATTCTGATGTGATTCCAAATGTTCGTCTAAAAATTCCTAAATTGCGTGGGAAAAATATTGTCGAGCATTTTAAAGTAATAGCAATGGAACAAGTTAAGCCTTACGAAGAACTGTTGAAAACTTTGATTAACTTGCCCGATGTTCCGTCTCCACCATTGAGGTGGGTATTTCGTGAGGGATGGACACAATATAAACCTGATAGTTACAAATTCCAATCAGTGGATTTCCCTACGGAAGATGGACTTATATTAGATGTGGAAGTATGTATGTCAGTTGGTAGTGGTCCAATTCTTGCAACGGCTGTTAGTAGTTCATACTGGTATTCATGGGTAAGTCCACACATGTTCCCATGTTATAAAAAGAATATTTCGGAAGGTTACCAGCTTGAAGAATTAATTCCGTTGGGTACAAAGGGCCCAAAATTAGTAGTAGGCCACAATGTGGCATACGATAGAGCACGCATAAGAGAACAGTATTTTGTAGAGGATACAAAGGTACGATTTATAGATACCATGTCTTTGCATATATGCGTTAGTGGTGTAACTAGCTATCAACGAACAGTTATGAAGTCGAAAAAAGAACATTGTTCTGAAGACTTGTCCTGGATACGACAAAGCTCTTTAAACAGTTTGGGAGAAGTTTACAAATTATACTGTAATGGTGAAATTCCCTCCAAAGAACCGCGAAATGTTTTTGTAAACGGAACACTTGATGACATCGGAAAACAATTTCAAGAATTAATGAGTTATTGTGCAAATGATGTTATCCACACTCAAAAAGTATTAAAAATGCTGTTCCCTCTCTTTGAAGAGCGTTTTCCAAATCCGGTTACACTTGCAGGAATGTTAGAACTTGGTTCATCCTATCTTCCAGTGAATTCCAATTGGTTACGATTTATCAATGAATCCAATCTTGCATACGATGATTTGAATATTGAAGCTAAGTTTCATTTGTTGAAACAAGCAAATGATGCCTGTCACTTACTTATCAATAACAAGTATAGAAGTAACTTGTGGTTGTGGGATGAAGATTGGAGTATTCAAGAACTAAAAATGAAGAAAACTAAAACTTATCCTAAGAAATTGATTCCGAAAAGCGAGTCTTCTGAAATAGATAGAAGTGTTCTTAGATTCAGAAAAATGCAGAGAAATGCACCACTTTTTGAAAAATTTAAACATTTATATGAAATGAAAAATCTTCTACCTGTTCGAAGACCACTTCTGCCGGGTTATCCTGCGTGGTATCGAAAATTATGCCAGAAGCGTACAGAGCAAGCTCAGCATATTTTTTACTCTTGTCCAAATGCGACTGAAGTAGGGATTGGAATGCAAATATCGCCTAAGATACTTTCATTATGTTGGGAGGGATTTCCATTACATTATATTAAGGAACAGGGTTGGGGATTTTTAGTGCCATTCACATTAAAAAACCTTCATAATTCTACATACTGCACGAATATGAGGAGAATACCAATTGAACAATTGATTAACAAATGTGCTAATAATCATATGAGTACAGCGGCAAGTAGGAACGAAAACAATGAAATTACAAATTTAGAAGTAGACTCAAATCATTTAGCAAGAGATTACGAATTAAGGTTTGAAAACTACAGAGGTTCAGGTATTTGGTGTAACACAACCCTAGATAATTGTTGTTATTTTCTTAAGTTGCCTCATAAAAACGGAATAGAGTTTCGAGTTGGGAGTCCTCTATCGAAAGACTTTATTAATAAGTTTTATGACAATGTTTTAACTAGTGAAAACAAGGATAAAAAATCTGCCGAAAGAATAATAAACATTGCTCGAATGATGTCATATTGGAAAAATAACCGTGATCGTATTAATAAGCAAATGGTCGTTTGGTTATCCGTGAAGCAGAAACGGGACAATGGAAGTAATATTATGCAAGGAGCTATTTGTCCACAAGTAGTTGTATGTGGTACTTTAACAAGACGAGCAATGGAACCCACGTGGATGACTGCATCCAACTCTCATAGCGACCGAATCGGTTCTGAACTGAGGGCCATGATACAAGTGCCAGAAACATATAAAATAGTTGGTGCTGACGTGGACTCGCAGGAATTATGGATTGCATCAATTCTAGGAGATGCGTATTCTTGTGGTACTCATGGTGCTACTCCGTTAGGATGGATGACACTTAGTGGGTCTAAATCAAATGGAACTGATTTGCATTCCACAACTGCTAAAGCAGTAGGAATATCGAGAGAACACGCTAAAGTTGTAAATTATGCTCGCATGTATGGAGCTGGTCCGAATTTTGCAAATGGATTGTTGAAACAATTTAAACCGTCTCTTACCAATAGCAAGGCTAAAGAAAAAGCTATGAAAATGTATTCTATTACAAAAGGGGAAAAAATATTTGAAATACGAAGTCACCTTAGGGATCAGTATGGACACAAAAGGCAAGTATATGTATTATGGTATAAGTGCGTGAAGTTAAATTCGTAAATCCGACGATAACTTAGAAAAGATCTGAACCCAAAACGCGAATACGCATTCGTACCCATTTTGTACCCATTCCAAAGTAATGGCTTCAATTGTAGCGCTCTTTTGTTCAACGAAATATATATTTTGAGCAACAAGTATACATATTTCAAGGGAATAATATATATACTTCAAAGATTACGCCTACTTTTGAAAAAATTTTAAAATTTGTGGAAGTGAGGTGTCTCCGACGGTGAAGCTTCTTCACCAATATTCAGCGATAAGTTTTCTTCTACGAAAAACATAACTTGGCCAAGTGGAATATAAGGTTCGATAGACTACTCCAATACCTTTCATAATCAGTAAAAACTTTTAGTGCACTCGGAAGGGTTTGGTCACCGTTTCAGCGAAAAATTTTCTTCAACGAAAAACATAACTTGGCCAAGTGGAATATAAGGTTCGATAGCCTACTCCAATACCTTTCATAATCAGTAAAAGCTTTTAGTGCACTCGGAAGGGTTTGGTCACCATGGTCATTTGAAGTTGGCCTTACCCAGTGCAATTTTTCATGATTTTTCATCGAAAAATTTTCTTCAACGAAAAACATAACTCGGCCAAGTGGAATATAAGGTTCGATAGCCTACTCCAACACCCTTCATAATCAGTAAAAACTTTTAGTGCACTCGGAAGGGTTTGGTCACCATGGTCATTTGAAGTTGGCCTTACCCAGTGCAATTTTTCATGATTTTTCAGCGAAAAATTTTCTTCAACGAAAAACATAACTTGGCCAAGTGGAATATAAGGTTCGATAGCCTACTTCAATACCTTTCAGAATCAGCAAAAACTTTTAGTGCAGTCGGAAGGGTTTGGTCACCATGGTCATTTGAAGTTGGCCTTACCCAGTGCAATTTTTCATGATATTTCAGCAAAAAATTTTCTTCAACGAAAAACATAACTTGGCCAAGTGGAATATAAGGTTCGATAGCCTACTCCAATACCTTTTAGAATCAGCAAAAACTTTTAGTGCACTCGGAAGGGTTTGGTCACCATGGTCATTTGAAGTTGGCTTTACCCAGTGCAATTTTGTTATCTTCATGATTTTTCAGCGAAAAATTTTCTTCAACGAAAAACATAAGTTGGCCAAGTGGAATACAAGGTTCGATAGCCTACTTCAATAGCTTTCAGAATCAGTAAAAACTTTTAGTGCACTCGGAAGGGTTTGGTCACCATGGTCAATGATGTTGGCCTTACCCAGTGCAATTCTTCATGATTTTTCACCCAAAAATTTTCTTCAACGAAAAACATAACTTGGCCAAGTGGAATATAAGGTTCGATAGCCTACTCCAATACCTTTCAGAATCAGCAAAAGCTTTTAGTGCACTCGGAAGGGTTTGGTCACCATGGTCATTTGAAGTTGGCCTTACCCAGTGCAATTTTTCATGATATTTCAGCGAAAAATTTTCTTCAACGAAAAACATAACTTGGCCAAGTGGAATATAAGGTTCGATAGCCTACTCCAATACGTTTCATAATCAGTAAAAACATTTAGTGCACTCGGAAGGGTTTGGTCACCATGGTCATTTGAAGTTGGCCTTACCCAGTGCAATTTTTCATGATTTTTCAGCGAAAAATTTTCTTCAACGAAAAACATAACTTGGCCACGTGGAATATAAGGTTCATAATCATAATCAGTAAAAACTTTTAATGCACTCGGAAGGGTTTGGTCACCATGGTCATTTGAAGTTGGCCTTACCCAGTGCAATTTTTCATGATTTTTCAGCGAAAAATTTTCTTCAAATCTTAAAATACTTAAAATCGGATAATTAAAATAATAAAATCAAATAAAAAATAATAAAATAATTATTACTGATTTCGATATCCGCTTCTTCACCTTTTTTTAAGTTATGTTTCTATGCCAAAAAGTTGTTGAGAAAATTAAGGCCAGAATTGAAAATTTGATATAAATAAAAAAAAAGGTTTTGGTCACAATTTTTTTAAACTGTAGAATTAAGTGTAGAATTTCTAGACAAAATAAACCGAAATGATCTGCATCCAATAGTTTCTGAGATAATTAAAAATGACCAATTATATTATATTATACTTCTTCCCAAGGAAGCTCTTTTTGGATGATTTTTGCAGTATTTTTAGAGTAAGGCAGAAGAAAGAATTCGGCGAATTTTTTAGGTTCCACTCTTTCACTTTCAACAAAAATGTAACTTTCATTTCAATCCGTTGAGATCAATCGCGCTCTAACGTCTCATGTGTAAAGATAATTTGGTGATAATGGAAAACGACAAATATTCAAATTAATTTTTAAAATTTTCTCTATATAACATTACAAAGAGTGAAGGTTTTAATTAAAAAAAAATAGAACGGTATTTCAACAACAATGATTATTTTCAAACAATTTTTAATAACTATAAAATGTGGCAAAACAGTGTGAAATATAAAAAACGAACCACAAGGCACAATTTCAACAACAATAAACGAAATAGGAAACGAATTTCATCTCTTTTTAGAAGAATGGTAAGTTGTGTAATAAGGCTAAACCGAAAAAAGAGCTCTACAAAGAGTTAAGTTTACGTTAATAAAATTAATGTATACATATATCTGTCTATAAATAAAGTGTGTGAAGTTAAATACGTCGCAAACTTTAACATAGTTCTGTTCTCTGTTGAGATCGCGACGTTGCGAACTTTAACAGAGAACTGTTAACTCCGCTGTTATTGACTTCCTAGCGGCGAGTGTACCAGATACGTTTGCCGAGATGAGACCTAAGCCGTATGAAGAGTCACAGTCAGAAATATTTATGAATCAAAAATCAAAAGAAAACTTAATGCCCATTTTTCTTAAAATAAATTATGAAAGTGGCTTCATATTATAATATATTACATATACAAGGTGTTGTATAAAAGATGCCACTGTTGGAAAACCATGCTTAGTCGTTGATGAAACCTACAGTGACTAAAAGCGAATAAAAAGCCACAGCCTTTACCTGTAGGAAAATGGTAGGGACGGTTATAGCCAAAATTTTTTAAAACAAAATTCATCAACGCACCAAGCATGGTTTTCCAGCAGATGCATCTTTTATACAACACCTGGACCTTGTACATTTTCATACGGCTTAGATCTCATCTCGGCAAACTCATCTGGTACACTCGCAGCTAGGAAGTCAAAAACAGCGGTGTTAACAATTCTCTGTTAAAGTTCGCAACGTCGCGATCTCAACAGAGAACAGAACTTTGTTAAAGTTTGCGACGTATTTAGCTTCACGCACTTACATATATAAATAACTACACAACTTTTTGCTCTTTGTGTTGCAGGCAGCAACATATTATGATTATGCAGCCGATTTGAAACAATTTGAAAACTTGTGCTTAATACAAGATGAAGCGACTCTTATAAAAATGACAAAATCTTTGTCAGGTATAAATATTTATGAAGCAGATAAACAACATTCATTAGAAATACAGATTCCAAATTTCGGCAATTCTAATAGTCTGCCATATGAACTAATAGACAGTTACGTGTTTGGAAGTAAACACAATGAAACGCCAATAAAGAATATTTCGGAGACATCTTTCATATTGACAATTGAAAAATTTGCAGAAGATAAAATTGGGTCTAATATAGGTCAGACTTCCTTTATTGACAACATATGCTATGCTTAGTTGACAAGCTATGTTCAACTAAGCTAAATTTTCCAACTGTTGATGCTAATAGTGGTACAAATCAAAACGAATATAATAACGCAGATCGCTGTTATGTATTCAATCTTTCCCAAGGAAATATTGCAACTGACTCTGAACTTATAAATTTTCTACTTAGTTCTCCAAAGCAGAATTATTCCCAATTAATTCACAGCAAAAAGTCTGATAGTTGTCCCTATAGCGATTCTAAAATAGTAAATACACTTCTGCCAGAACATCAGCTTTTAACCGATAACTCAGTCACCCAAGCAACCTGTAACTCAAGTTGTGATGGACTTCCATTGACACAAATTAATGTAACAACGAAATCCATTGACGCTTGTCTTCTTCAAGAGATCAGAAAAACCAATAAACATACTAAGCCCAATAGATCTGCGAAATTAGTCAACACTGAAATAGCTTCATTCAAACAATGCAATTTATCTTCAAAACGCACCTTCCGATATCTAGACGCAACTTTTGAATTTCCAACTAAAAATTTCGAATTTATTCGCAAAAACTATTTAAAGTTAAACAAGAACTGCGAAAATACTGGTTCAAAACTGCCTCTTGCAAAGTATCTGCAAGATGTGATTCGTGAACTGTACAAGAAGTGGAACAATGAATGCGAAATAAATTTTACAAGTAACGGAATTAATAAAAAGATCCTGTGTGGCGTTTTTATGCTAGGTGCATATGCTGTAGTTGCAAGAAATTTAAATTTGTTGTTCGCCTGTCAGATAACATATCTGTAAAAGTATTTTCAAACTTAGCAAATATAATACATCAAAAAAATGGGAGGAAACGTCAACAGATTCGCGCAGTTCGCAGAACCATTGCAAAAAGCGAACTAGCCCATCAGTTCGCTTCAAACTCGCGATTCAAAACTACGCCAGCAATCACTCCTCCTTTGCAAACTTGGAAATGTTCAAGGTGTCCCCAATCTGCAAACAGCAAGAAAAATAAAATCGGAAGCAAATCGTGCTCAAGATAGAGATGGTGACGCATTTTTAGACCTAGTTAAGATGAGAAGGGATTCAAAGTATAAAAGCTTTATTCAAAGAGTTTCTGAACCACTTTATGGAAATTTATGGAAATTTATTTATGGTCTAAAACTCAGCTTGAATTAATCCAAAAAAAATCGAAGTTACTTTTAAAAAAAGCAGAAATTCGATATTCATGGACGCAACGGGCGGAATAGTGCGCAAAACAGAAAAAGAAACGAAAAGGCTTTTTCTATATAGCATTATAATTCATGTCAAAAATATGGATAAAAATGACGCAGGTATTATGTTTCCGGTTGCAGAAGCTTTTTTATGTAGCCATTTTTCGGAGGACATTGAGTGCTTTTTATTGAACTTGAGAGTTTTTTGCTTAAAAAACAAAATTATGTGGCCGATAGCAAAACGCATAGTCATAGATTGGAGCTTCGCCAGCATGAGGGTTGCATAAGGGTTTTCAATGTGAAATCAAAAATGTCGTCCATAAAAACCTATTTAGCTGCGTGTTTCGAATTTTGCGTTGCTCTAAAAACAAAAACTAAAGGAAAATTAAAATTCGTAGTAATTCAAATATGTTGCAGCCACTTTTTAAAAATTGTATTTAAGGATGTGGATGATTATTTTAAGGACGAAAAATTAAATTATGCTGTTAAAAAATATATTGGAATTGCAGTGAATATTTCTTTTATCACGGACTTCTTTTCATGGTACGATGCAATCACCACTATTCTTATAAACACTATAAAGTCGAAAAAATTTTTTAAATCACTTCAGTATTTGAAAAGCTTAACTACAAATAACGTTGAAGAAATCAACTCAAGCAGTGTCCCAATTAATCAAATAGATGAATTTAAAAATGCAGATTTGAACAATATTTACAAAAGCAGTCGCTTTTACATTAAGTCACTACAGTTATTTCTGAAAATTCAAAAAGATGCTCATATTGGCAAAGGTGGTGTACCTAATGAGTTTTATAACTGTCGATTGGCAGATGTGATATTGAAAAAGTATTGCCCTTATGCGCCTATGTGGACTAATATGATGGGATACCATCTGGAAACCACAAACAAAACAAGAATATCAAATGGTCCTGTGGAAGCATATTTTTCCAAGCAGAAATTGTAATTGTTGGAGGGCAAAAAAAAATGTGCGGCCAAACAGGCAAAAACCAATGAACTTCTAAATTTGTATCCAGATTTGTCAGAAAATTCGGTCATAGAAAATGATGGCGACAGCGAAGATGTAAAGCCCCAGTTTTCAAAATTAGTGGAAGACAAATGAGAAGACAAAATTAGTCGAGTTAGTGATGAGAGAGTAACCAGACGTGTTTTCTTGGTCTCCGCCGTGGCTTGCGTTTTTCATACGATTAATCGGTCATTTGATCGCGTTCTTGTGCATAATAATTTCAACCACAACTTGGAAGTTGGCATACAATTGAATTAGTGTGTTTTATAACATATGTATATCAAAGTATTTAAATAAAAGAATAAACATTTTTCCTGGTGCCAAATTTATTGGAGTTAATATACATACATACATACTCGAACAATACACCTATTTCTGTGGAACATGAGTAACGGTTCTTCCTCTCACGAAGTTGTCAACACACGTTCTAAGAAAGCTCAGTCTGCAGTAATTGGCGCTGTGACGTCGGCTCACTCCACCAAAAATACGGTAAAGGTGAGCGAAGTACATAACATGTCGCTCACAGCACGTGAACTTGAAGAGCATCTACATAAGCAAGCCGACCTTTTGCTGAGTCGCTTCTCAGTAGAATTGACCTGTCATCGGAAAGAGCTCTCTGATCAAGTGAAACAGATTGAGAAGAACATTACTCAGAGATTGAACGCTTTTGACGAATCTTTGAAAGATCTACAGCAGCGCGTGGTATGTGTGGAGGAGCAAAGAGGTGATTGTGAGCAATTAAAAGCAGATTTTGTCGCAGTCAAAGAATCGTTAGCTAAACTGGAATTGAGGTGTGACGCAGCTGAGAGACGCGAAATTGCGTGCGATGCAATACTTGCAGGCGTTCCCAAACTTGATGATGAGGACTTAAACAAAATTTTTAATACGTTGTGCTGTGCTGTGGGATACACTATGCTTGCTGCTGTCTCAATTTTTCGTCCACCACAGCAAAACCGTGATCTAGATCCACCCATTATCATCAAATTTAATTCGTTGTCCGAGAAGAACGCAGTTTTTAAAGCTGCTGCTAATTTTCGAAAACGAGAGGCTCGTCAGCTCCGGCTTTCAGACGTCGGTATGGAATCTACTAAAAGCATATTCCTGAATGAGAGCTTGACGCGGCCAAATCGCTTGATACTCCAACTTGCTGTCAAGTTAAAACGTAACAACCTGATTTATGCAGTTTCCACGAGGCGTGGTGTTGTTACCGTGAAATCAAGGAATAACAGCAGCTGGACAACCATTACACATGCTGGAACATTGCAGGCTATGGTGGATAGCGGCCATGTCGACGATAACCACCAATGAAAGCCTCACATAGATATCATCACTTGCAGTTGTTATTAAGTATCTTATTACTTTGTAGCAAAAATTTGCCTATAATTTTCACATTTATTTTCTTGCTATGTACTTCTGTCTTACTTATTCTATCTTATCATTTTTATTCTTGCACTACTTCTCACCACTATGGAACTCCTGCGACCGACAACCTGTATACATGTATTCCAATCCTAAGTGGGTACTATATCAAAACAAGCCGAATGTACTGGTGGTTGTTCTCCTCGTCTAATGTCTGTCATGAATACAGATATCACTAATAATGGAATTTCCAGTGCCTGCGTGCATAACATGGTGCGTGTGTTTTGTAGACAAAGTGATGGTCTCAAGATCTGCCATATTAATGCACAGTCTAATTAAGAAAATTGACGAATTTAGATATATCTTTGAGAGGTCTGATATAGATGCTGTATGCATCTCTGAAACATGGTTTAACTCTACACTGCATGATGGACTGTTTTCAATTCATGGTTATCGATTACTTCGGAATGACCGACTGTCGCACGCAGGGGGCGTTGCAATCTATATCAGAAACAATATCTGCTGTAAAGTGAAACTCAAATCACCGCCAAACTCAACTATTGAATACATATTTGTTGAAATTCATTCCGAAGTTGACAAGTTGCTGTTGGGTTCCGTCTATAGACCAAATTGCCAAGTAAACATGGATGAGTTTTTTGACACCATTCAAAACTTATTGCCCTGTTATCTGCACATTATTATCGTCGGGGATCTAAATGGTAACTTACTTGTTGACAATGTCTTAACCGACCGCATGTGTAGTCTCGCTCTATACCCGGTAAATGTCGACGTACCTACACACTACACATGTACTAATGAGACCCTTATTGATGTCATCTTTGTGTCCGATAGAAATAAAATTCGATTCTACGACCAATTATCTGCACCCCAATTTTCGCGACATGATTTACTGTTTCTCGTGTACGATTTTAGACTTAATTACCTTTCTGGCTCATTTACCTTTCGAGGCTTTAGAGATATCAACATTCCTGGCCTACGCTCAGATATTGCACTTGTTAACTGGAACGCTATTCACGCAATGTTATCAGTCAATGATCAAATAAATTTTATTAATCAGGAAATCACGAAAGCTTTTGATAAGTTTGTTCCTCTAAAAAGAAAGGTTGCAAAATGCCCTGATAAGCCCTGGTTTTCTAATACAATTAAGGAATTAATCTCACAGCGAGATTTAGCGTTCAAGCGTTGGAAGTGATTTAGACTAGCGGCTCTGTATCTGAAGTTTACTCAAGCTAAAAGATTAGTAACCAAAGCCGTCAAAAAGGCCAAGCGTGCATACTTCAGTACCAAATTTTCGTCTGCCGTTAGTTCCAAGCAAACTTGGAACCTAACAACAAATTTCTTAATATTAATGTACCACAAGTTAGTGTTAACCATTATATGACCAGCAGCTTCCGCTCGCTTGGACCCTCCAATCCAGTAGTTGATTTTTGCTTCAGATGCGTGAATGGAAAAGAAGTTCTAGCGAGTCTAACAAGTCTTAAATCCAATTCCGTTGGACTTGATGGCATCTATCCCTCCTTCATCAGATTGATAGCTGCTGAATTACTACCCGTCATAACGTACACTCTTAATAGGATCTTTACGGCCTCAACATTTCCGGATGCCTGGAAAGTCGCTAAGGTTATTCCAATCCCGAAATTCGATAACGATTTTCGTCCAATATCGATCCTCCCTTTTTTATCCAAAGTGTTTGAAAAAATAGCATTTAACCAAATATCTGAAATGTGTGCAGAATATACTCTAATCTCTGAAATGCAGTCGGGCTTCAGAAGTGGACGTAGCTGTATCACTGCTTTAATTGATGTTGTTGAGGATGTGCGTTTGAACATTGAGAATGATAAAGTCACCTTTCTTATACTACTGGATCACTCCAAAGCATTCGACTCAGTTGACCACAATATCTTACTTACAAAGCTTTCACGCATGTTTGGATTCTCGTCATCAGCAGTGAATTTAATTAAGTCTTATCTTGCTAACAGAACACAGGTAGTATGTCATAATGGATATGTCTCCCAGCCCCTTTACATAAAGCGGGGTGTACCCCAAGGCTCCATACTGGGTCCCTTATTGTTTTCCCTGTACATTAATGACTTACCTGGTGTTCTAGTTCACAGCAAAATCCATATGTATGCTGACGACGTGCAGGTCTATTCTACTTGCAAGTACAATGACCTTGCCTTATGTGTCAACGACCTAAATAACGACCTTGAAAGAATTAATCAGTGGGCACTTAGAAATGGGCTCTGTCTTAACCCATTAAAGTCAAAATGCTTAGTTATTAGCAGAAAGAAAATATGTAACACTAGCCTGCCCAAACTAAACTTGAATGCGAACACAATTGAATATGTAGGCAAAGCGAAAAATCTTGGAGTCGTCATAAGTAGTTCCTTATCGTGGAATGATCACATCAACCATGTGGTAGGGATTACTTATGCAAAACTTCGAGCTCTCTGGTGTACTAAATCTTTTACTCCATTTAAAATCAGACTCTTGCTAGCAAAGACGTATCTCATCCCAAGTCTTTTATATGGTAGCGAGTTGTATTGCAACTGTGATGTCGAAAGTAAGGGTAAATTAAGTTCCGCATATAATAATATTGTAAGATATATTTGGGGCTTAAAACGATTCGATCACGTATCGATACATCGTGATTTGGTGTATGGCATGTCCTTCGACTCCTTACTAGTTCTTAGGGTTTTGACTTGCCTACACAAAGTAATCACTCTCAAGGAGCCCTCATATTTAGTCCGTCGGCTAAAGTTCTCCAGATCTAACCGCAATAACGCCTTAATCCCACTTAGACACCAGTATCTGATTTCCGAGCGTCATTTCTATATATTTGCAATCAGGCAGTGGAATTCCTTACCAGCTCAGATACAGAGAATCACCAATACATTGCACTTCAAGACCAAATTGATACAATATCTCACTTCCGCTTCCCAATAAACTCGCAGGTAGTCAGTGTCGGTTTCATTTCTTTCTTTCCTTCTTTCACTCTTTATCTCTCTCTCTATATCCTGTCTTTCTAACCACCTTCTGAACTGTACATCAACATCTTTGTTTTTCTGGCCTTTCTGGGTCTGCTAATTTACGATAATTATGTTACATTAAAATCGTTTTGTTGTTACATTATTATATTTACTATTTTTTATTACTAAATTTTCTAATTATATATCATTATTATTAGTATAACTACACATTTATATGCCTTGTACAACGAATTATACAACTTATAAGACCTTCTAGTCTTAATGTATAATTAATAGAATGAATAAATAAATACAAATACAAATACAAATACAAATGGAAAAGAGCTCCAAAAAAGTCCGCGAATATTATTGAGTCTGCTCAAACGAAAAAAATTTTTAAAAATATTGATAAGGAAGAAAATATAAAGAAGGAAAATTATTATTCGATAAAAAAACTGCCTCGACAACTACGGGATATACGTTTTTATCTAAATGATTACAGCAATATTTTCTCAAGTATTTACACAGAGTCCTTTATGCGCTATGGAACATTGGATTTAGTGGAGCTTTGTTCCCTTGATGGTGTTGAAGAACTGTATAACAATATTGTGGAAATATACAGTCATTTAATTGTTTATAGTTTAAAAATTAAAAACGTATTCATAAGTATGTGCGTACAGGGAAACGATATTTTTAGTGAGAAGAGCGTGAGCGATATTGCTATTGAAAAATTTTTGCGAATTGAAGGCAATAACATGGTCTTCATACCAATATTAAAATATAGGCACTTTACCCTAGTTTACGTTAATGTAATTAAAAAAAAGTTCACGTATATTGATCCCCTTGGCGAAAAAGAACTCACAAAAAATGCAATGTTCCAAAGGTTTTTGAAAATATTAATGTTGCTGAAAGTGAGCACAAAAAATTGGAAGATAGAAAGCATTGAGCATGACATACAGATCGACAGCTATAACTGTGGCGTACATATATGTCAGTTCATCGAAGCACTATTAAAAGGCGAAAAGCTCACCAATTTAGAAAAACCAACACAATATCGGAAACAGATTAAAGCGACACTCATAGAATATTTCAATAACACACACGACACATGTTTTCACTGCGAAAGGAGCAACCCGACAAGTATCTAAGTTGTCGAGACTGCTCTAGAGTGATTGATGATTATTGTCTTGTAAAAATATATGGTACTCGATATGAAACCGAAGTTGTTAATAAAAAATCATTTATATGCCTATTATGTAAATATTAATAAATAATATAATATATAATGTATATAATAATGAAAACTAATAATATTAAATTGTTATAATATATATAAACATTAATATTAATAAATGTAATACAATATATGTATGTATATAGATGTACGTGGAATGTTTGTTTGTCTGGGTAATGATTCTAAAAGGTATTGGGATAGGCTTTTGAACCTTATATTCCACTTGGCCAAGTTATGTTTTACGTTGAAGAAAATTTTTCGCTGAAAAATCATGAAGATAACAAAATTGCACTGGGTAAAGCCAACTTCAAATAACCATGGTGACCAAACCCTTCCGAGTGCACTAAAAGTTTTTGCTGATTCTGAAAGGTATTGAAGTAGGCTATTGAACCTTATATTCCACTTGGCCAAGTTATGTTTTTCGTTGAAGAAAATTTTTCGCTGAAAAATCATGAAAAATTGCACTGGGTAAGGCCAACTTCAAATGACCATGTTGACCAAACCCTTCCGAGTGCACTAAAAGTTTTTGCTGATTCTGAAAGGTATTGGAGTAGGCTATTGAACCTTATATTCCACTTGGCCAAGTTATGTTTTTCGTTGAAAAATCATGAAAAATTGCACTGGGTAAGGCCAACTTCAAATGACCATGGTGACCAAACCCTTCCGAGTGCACTAAAAGTTTTTGCTGATTCTGAAAGGTATTGGAGTAGGCTATTGAATCTTATATTCCACTTGGCCAAGTTATGTTTTTCGTTGAAGAAAATTTTTCGCTGAAAAATCATGAAAAATTGCACTGGGTAAGGCCAACTTCAAATAACCATGGTGACCAAACCCTTCCGAGTGCACTAAAAGTTTTTACTGATTATGAAAGGTATTGGAGTAGGCTATCGAACCTTATATTCCACTTGGCCAAGTTATGTTTTTCGTTGCAGAAAATTTTTCGCTGAAATATCATGAAAAATTGCACTGGGTAAGGCCAACTTCAAATGACCATGGTGACGAAACCCTTCCGAGTGCACTAAAAGTTTTTGCTGATTCTGAAAGGTATTGGAGTAGGCTATTGAAGCTTATATTCCACTTGGCCATGTTATGTTTTTCGTTGAAGAAAATTTTTCGTTGAAAAATCATGAAAAATTGCACTGGGTAAGGCCAACTTCAAATGACCATGGTGACCAAACCCTTCCGAGTGCACTAAAAGTTTTTGCTGATTCTGAAAGGTATTGAAGTAGGCTATCGAACCTTATATTCCACTTGGCCAAATTATGTTTTTCGTTGAAGAAAATTTTTCGCTGAAAAATCATGAAAAATTGCACTGGGTAAGCCAACTTCAAATGACCATGGTGACCAAACCCTTCCGAGTGCGCTAAAAGTTTTTACTGATTATGAAGGGTGTTGGAGTAGGCTATCGAACCTTATATTCCACTTGGCCGAGTTATGTTTTTCGTTGAAGAATATTTATATGCCTATTATGTAAATATTAATAAATAATATAATATATAATGTATATACTAATGAAAACTAATAATATTAAATTCTTATAATATATATAAACATTAATATTAATAAATGTAATACAATATATGTATGTATATAGATATACGTGGAATGTTTGTTTGTCTCGGTAATAATTCTAAAAGGTATTGGGATAGGCTATCGAACCTTATATTCCACTTGGCCAAGTTATGTTTTACGTTGAAGAAAATTTTTCGCTGAAAAATCATGAAAAATTGCACTGGGTAAAGCCAACTTCAAATAACCATGGTGACCAAACCCTTCCGAGTGCACTGAAGGGTGTTGGAGTAGGCTATCGAACCTTATATTCCACTTGGCCGAGTTATGTTTTTCGTTGAAGAAAATTTTTCGCTGAAAAATCATGAAAAATTGCACTGGGTAAGGCCAACTTCAAATGACCATGGTGACCAAACCCTTCCGAGTGCACTAAAAGTTTTTACTGATTATGAAGGGTATAGGAGTAGGCTATCGAACCTTATATTCCACTTGGCCAAGTTATGTTTTTCGTTGAAGAAAATTTTTCGCTGATAAATCATGAAAAATTGCACTGGGTAAGGCCAACTTCAAATGACCATGCTGACCAAACCCTTCCGAGTGCGCTAAATGTTTTTACTGATTATGAAAGGTATTGGAGTAGGCTATCGAACCTTATATTCCACTTGGCCAAGTTATGTTTTTCGTTGCAGAAAATTTTTCGCTGAAAAATCATGAAAAATTGCACTGGGTAAGACCAACTTCAAATGACCATGGTGACGAAACCCTTCCGAGTGCACTAAAAGTTTTTGCTGATTCTGAAAGGTATTGGAGTAGGCTATCGAACCTTATATTCCACTTGGCCAGGTTATGTTTTTCGTTGAAGAAAATTTTTGGCTGAAAAATCATGAAGAATTGCACTGGGTAAGGCCAACTTCATTGACCATGGTGACCAAACCCTTCCGAGTGCACTAAAAGTTTTTGCTGATTCTGAAAGGTATTGGAGTAGGCTATCGAACCTTATATTCCACTTGGCCAGGTTATGTTTTTCGTTGAAGAAAATTTTTGGCTGAAAAATCATGAAGAATTGCACTGGGTAAGGCCAACTTCATTGACCATGGTGACCAAACCCTTCCGAGTGCACTAAAAGTTTTTACTGATTCTGAAAGGTATTGAAGTAGGCTATCGAACCTTGTATTCCACTTGGCCAAGTTATGTTTTTCGTTGCAGAAAATTTTTCGCTGAAAAATCATGAAAAATTGCACTGGGTAAGACCAACTTCAAATGACCATGGTGACGAAACCCTTCCGAGTGCACTAAAAGTTTTTGCTGATTCTGAAAGGTATTGGAGTAGGCTATCGAACCTTATATTCCACTTGGCCAAGTTATGTTTTTCGTTGAAGAAAATTTTTGGGTGAAAAATCATGAAGAATTGCACTGCGTAAGGCCAACATCATTGACCATGGTGACCAAACCCTTCCGAGTGCACTAAAAGTTTTTACTGATTCTGAAAGGTATTGAAGTAGGCTATCGAACCTTGTATTCCACTTGGCCAACTTATGTTTTTCGTTGAAGAAACTTTTTCGCTGAAAAATCATGAAGATAACAAAATTGCACTGGGTAAAGCCAACTTCAAATGACCATGGTGACCAAACCCTTCCGAGTGCACTAAAAGTTTTTGCTGATTCTAAAAGGTATTGGAGTAGGCTATCGAACCTTATATTCCACTTGGCCAAGTTATGTTTTTCGTTGAAGAAAATTTTTCGCTGAAATATCATGAAAAATTGCACTGGGTAAGGCCAACTTCAAATGACCATGGTGACCAAACTCTTCCGAGTGCACTAAAAGTTTTTGCTGATTCTGAAAGGTATTGAAGTAGGCTATCGAACCTTATATTCCACTTGGCCAAGTTATGTTTTTCGTTGAAGAAAATTTTTCGTTGAAAAATCATGAAAAATTGCACTGGATAAGGCCAACTTCAAATAACCATGGTGACCAAACCCTTCCGAGTGCACTAAAAGTTTTTGCTGATTATGAAGGGTGTTGGAGTAGGCTATCGAAGCTTATATTCTACTTGGCCAAGTTATGTTTTTCGTTGAACAAAATTTTTCGCTGAAAAATCATGAAAAATTGCACTGGGTAAGGCCACCTTCAAATGACCATGGTGACCAAACCCTTCCGAGTGCACTAAAAGTTTTTACTGATTATGAGGGTGTTGGAGTAGGCTATCGAACCTTATATTCCACTTGGCCGAGTTATGTTTTTCGTTGAAGAAAATTTTTCGCTGAAAAATCATGAAAAATTGCACTGGGTAAGGCCAACTTCAAATTACAATGGTGACCAAACCCTTCCGAGTGCACTAAAAGTTTTTACTGATTATGAAGGGTGTTGGAGTAGGCTATCGAACCTTATATTCCACTTGGCCGAGTTATGTTTTTCGTTGAAGAAAATTTTTCGCTGAAAAATCATGAAAAATTGCACTGGGTAAGGCCAACTTCAAATGACCATAGTGACCAAACCCTTCCGAGTGCACTAAAAGTTTTTAATGATTATGAAAGGTATTGGAGTAGGCTATCGAACCTTATATTCCACTTGGCCAAGTTATGTTTTTCGTTGAAGAAAATTTTTCGCTGAAAAATCATGAAAAATTGCACTGGGTAAGGCCAACTTCAAATGACCATGGTGACCAAACCCTTCCGAGTGCACTAAAAGTTTTTACTGATTCTGATAGGTATTGAAGTAGGCTATCGAACCTTATATTCCACTTGGCCAAGTTATGTTTTTCGTTGAAGAAAATTTTTCGCTGAAAAATCATGAAGATAACAAAATTGCACTGGGTAAAGCCAATTTCAAATGACCATGGTGACCAAACCCTTCCGAGTGCAGTAAAAGTTTTTACTGATTATGAAGGGTGTTGGAGTAGGCTATCGAACCTTATATTCCACTTGGCCGAGTTATGTTTTTCGTTGAAGAAAATTTTTCGCTGAAAAATCATGAAAAATTGCACTGGGTAAGGCCAACTTCAAATGACCATAGTGACCAAACCCTTCCGAGTGCACTAAAAGTTTTTAATGATTATGAAAGGTATTGGAGTAGGCTATCGAACCTTATATTCCACTTGGCCAAGTTATGTTTTTCGTTGAAGAAAATTTTTCGCTGAAAAATCATGAAAAATTGCACTGGGTAAGGCCAACTTCAAATGACCATGGTGACCAAACCCTTCCGAGTGCACTAAAAGTTTTTACTGATTCTGATAGGTATTGAAGTAGGCTATCGAACCTTATATTCCACTTGGCCAAGTTATGTTTTTCGTTGAAGAAAATTTTTGGGTGAAAAATCATGAAGAATTGCACTGCGTAAGGCCAACATCATTGACCATGGTGACCAAACCCTTCCGAGTGCACTAAAAGTTTTTACTGATTCTGAAAGGTATTGAAGTAGGCTATCGAACCTTGTATTCCACTTGGCCAAGTTATGTTTTACGTTGAAGAAAATTTTTCGCTGAAAAATCATGAAGATAACAAAATTGCACTGGGTAAAGCCAACTTCAAATAACCATGGTGACCAAACCCTTCCGAGTGCACTAAAAGTTTTTGCTGATTCTGAAAGGTATTGGAGTAGGCTATTGAACCTTATATTCCACTTGGCCAAGTTATGTTTTTCGTTGAAGAAAATTTTTCGCTGAAAAATCATGAAAAATTGCACTGGGTAAGGCCAACTTCAAATGACCATGGTGACCAAACCCTTCCGAGTGCACTAAAAGTTTTTGCTGATTCTGAAAGGTATTGGAGTAGGCTATTGAACCTTATATTCCACTTGGCCAAGTTATGTTTTTCGTTGAAAAATCATGAAAAATTGCACTGGGTAAGGCCAACTTCAAATGACCATGGTGACCAAACCCTTCCGAGTGCACTAAAAGTTTTTGCTGATTCTGAAAGGTATTGGAGTAGGCTATTGAATCTTATATTCCACTTGGCCAAGTTATGTTTTTCGTTGAAGAAAATTTTTCGCTGAAAAATCATGAAAAATTGCACTGGGTAAGGCCAACTTCAAATAACCATGGTGACCAAACCCTTCCTAGTGCACTAAAAGTTTTTACTGATTATGAAAGGTATTGGAGTAGGCTATCGAACCTTATATTCCACTTGGCCAAGTTATGTTTTTCGTTGCAGAAAATTTTTCGCTGAAATATCATGAAAAATTGCACTGGGTAAGGCCAACTTCAAATGACCATGGTGACGAAACTCTTCCGAGTGCACTAAAAGTTTTTGCTGATTCTGAAAGGTATTGGAGTAGGCTATTGAAGCTTATATTCCACTTGGCCATGTTATGTTTTTCGTTGAAGAAAATTTTTCGTTGAAAAATCATGAAAAATTGCACTGGGTAAGGCCAACTTCAAATGACCATGGTGACCAAACCCTTCCGAGTGCACTAAAAGTTTTTGCTGATTCTGAAAGGTATTGAAGTAGGCTATCGAACCTTATATTCCACTTGGCCAAATTATGTTTTTCGTTGAAGAAAATTTTTCGCTGAAAAATCATGAAAAATTGCACTGGGTAAGCCAACTTCAAATGACCATGGTGACCAAACCCTTCCGAGTGCGCTAAAAGTTTTTACTGATTATGAAGGGTGTTGGAGTAGGCTATCGAACCTTATATTCCACTTGGCCGAGTTATGTTTTTCGTTGAAGAATATTTATATGCCTATTATGTAAATATTAATAAATAATATAATATATAATGTATATACTAATGAAAACTAATAATATTAAATTCTTATAATATATATAAACATTAATATTAATAAATGTAATACAATATATGTATGTATATAGATATACGTGGAATGTTTGTTTGTCTCGGTAATAATTCTAAAAGGTATTGGGATAGGCTATCGAACCTTATATTCCACTTGGCCAAGTTATGTTTTACGTTGAAGAAAATTTTTCGCTGAAAAATCATGAAAAATTGCACTGGGTAAAGCCAACTTCAAATAACCATGGTGACCAAACCCTTCCGAGTGCACTGAAGGGTGTTGGAGTAGGCTATCGAACCTTATATTCCACTTGGCCGAGTTATGTTTTTCGTTGAAGAAAATTTTTCGCTGAAAAATCATGAAAAATTGCACTGGGTAAGGCCAACTTCAAATGACCATGGTGACCAAACCCTTCCGAGTGCACTAAAAGTTTTTACTGATTATGAAGGGTATAGGAGTAGGCTATCGAACCTTATATTCCACTTGGCCAAGTTATGTTTTTCGTTGAAGAAAATTTTTCGCTGATAAATCATGAAAAATTGCACTGGGTAAGGCCAACTTCAAATGACCATGCTGACCAAACCCTTCCGAGTGCGCTAAATGTTTTTACTGATTATGAAAGGTATTGGAGTAGGCTATCGAACCTTATATTCCACTTGGCCAAGTTATGTTTTTCGTTGCAGAAAATTTTTCGCTGAAAAATCATGAAAAATTGCACTGGGTAAGGCCAACTTCAAATGACCATGGTGACGAAACCCTTCCGAGTGCACTAAAAGTTTTTGCTGATTCTGAAAGGTATTGGAGTAGGCTATCGAACCTTATATTCCACTTGGCCAGGTTATGTTTTTCGTTGAAGAAAATTTTTGGCTGAAAAATCATGAAGAATTGCACTGGGTAAGGCCAACTTCATTGACCATGGTGACCAAACCCTTCCGAGTGCACTAAAAGTTTTTACTGATTCTGAAAGGTATTGAAGTAGGCTATCGAACCTTGTATTCCACTTGGCCAACTTATGTTTTTCGTTGAAGAAAATTTTTCGCTGAAATATCATGAAAAATTGCACTGGGTAAGGCCAACTTCAAATGACCATGGTGACGAAACCCTTCCGAGTGCACTAAAAGTTTTTGCTGATTCTGAAAGGTATTGGAGTAGGCTATCGAACCTTATATTCCACTTGGCCAAGTTATGTTTTTCGTTGAAGAAAATTTTTGGGTGAAAAATCATGAAGAATTGCACTGCGTAAGGCCAACATCATTGACCATGGTGACCAAACCCTTCCGAGTGCACTAAAAGTTTTTACTGATTCTGAAAGGTATTGAAGTAGGCTATCGAACCTTGTATTCCACTTGGCCAACTTATGTTTTTCGTTGAAGAAACTTTTTCGCTGAAAAATCATGAAGATAACAAAATTGCACTGGGTAAAGCCAACTTCAAATGACCATGGTGACCAAACCCTTCCGAGTGCACTAAAAGTTTTTGCTGATTCTAAAAGGTATTGGAGTAGGCTATCGAACCTTATATTCCACTTGGCCAAGTTATGTTTTTCGTTGAAGAAAATTTTTCGCTGAAATATCATGAAAAATTGCACTGGGTAAGGCCAACTTCAAATGACCATGGTGACCAAACCCTTCCGAGTGCACTAAAAGTTTTTGCTGATTCTGAAAGGTATTGAAGTAGGCTATCGAACCTTATATTCCACTTGGCCAAGTTATGTTTTTCGTTGAAGAAAATTTTTCGTTGAAAAATCATGAAAAATTGCACTGGATAAGGCCAACTTCAAATAACCATGGTGACCAAACCCTTCCGAGTGCACTAAAAGTTTTTGCTGATTATGAAGGGTGTTGGAGTAGGCTATCGAACCTTATATTCTACTTGGCCAAGTTATGTTTTTCGTTGAAGAAAATTTTTCGCTGAAAAATCATGAAAAATTGCACTGGGTAAGGCCAACTTCAAATGACCATGGTGACCAAACCCTTCCGAGTGCACTAAAAGTTTTTACTGATTATGAGGGTGTTGGAGTAGGCTATCGAACCTTATATTCCACTTGGCCGAGTTATGTTTTTCGTTGAAGAAAATTTTTCGCTGAAAAATCATGAAAAATTGCACTGGGTAAGGCCAACTTCAAATTACAATGGTGACCAAACCCTTCCGAGTGCACTAAAAGTTTTTACTGATTATGAAGGGTGTTGGAGTAGGCTATCGAACCTTATATTCCACTTGGCCGAGTTATGTTTTTCGTTGAAGAAAATTTTTCGCTGAAAAATCATGAAAAATTGCACTGGGTAAGGCCAACTTCAAATGACCATAGTGACCAAACCCTTCCGAGTGCACTAAAAGTTTTTAATGATTATGAAAGGTATTGGAGTAGGCTATCGAACCTTATATTCCACTTGGCCAAGTTATGTTTTTCGTTGAAGAAAATTTTTCGCTGAAAAATCATGAAAAATTGCACTGGGTAAGGCCAACTTCAAATGACCATGGTGACCAAACCCTTCCGAGTGCACTAAAAGTTTTTACTGATTCTGATAGGTATTGAAGTAGGCTATCGAACCTTATATTCCACTTGGCCAAGTTATGTTTTTCGTTGAAGAAAATTTTTCGCTGAAAAATCATGAAGATAACAAAATTGCACTGGGTAAAGCCAATTTCAAATGACCATGGTGACCAAACCCTTCCGAGTGCAGTAAAAGTTTTTACTGATTATGAAGGGTGTTGGAGTAGGCTATCGAACCTTATATTCCACTTGGCCGAGTTATGTTTTTCGTTGAAGAAAATTTTTCGCTGAAAAATCATGAAAAATTGCACTGGGTAAGGCCAACTTCAAATGACCATAGTGACCAAACCCTTCCGAGTGCACTAAAAGTTTTTAATGATTATGAAAGGTATTGGAGTAGGCTATCGAACCTTATATTCCACTTGGCCAAGTTATGTTTTTCGTTGAAGAAAATTTTTCGCTGAAAAATCATGAAAAATTGCACTGGGTAAGGCCAACTTCAAATGACCATGGTGACCAAACCCTTCCGAGTGCACTAAAAGTTTTTACTGATTCTGATAGGTATTGAAGTAGGCTATCGAACCTTATATTCCACTTGGCCAAGTTATGTTTTTCGTTGAAGAAAATTTTTCGCTGAAAAATCATGAAGATAACAAAATTGCACTGGGTAAAGCCAATTTCAAATGACCATGGTGACCAAACCCTTCCGAGTACAGTAAATGTTTTTACTAATTATGAAAGGTATTGGAGTAGGCTATCGAACCTTATATTCCACTTGGCCAAGTTATGTTTTTCGTTGAAGAAAATTTTTCGCTGAAAAATCATGAAAAATTGCACTGGGTAAGGCCAACTTCAAATGACCATGGTGACCAAACCCTTCCGATTGCACTAAAAGTTTTTACTGATTCTAAAAGGTATTGAAGTAGGCTATCGAACGTTATATTCCACTTGGCCAAGTTTTGTTTTTCGTTGAAGAAAATTTTTCGCTGAAAAATCATGAAAAATTGCACTGGGTAAGGCCAACTTCAAATAACCATGGTGACCAAACCCTTCCGAGTGCACTAAAAGTTTTTACTGATTAGGAAAGGTATTGAAGTAGGCTATCGAGCCTTATATTCCACTTGGCCAAGTTATGTTTTTCGTTGAAGAAAATTTTTCGCTGAAAAATCATGAAAAATTGCACTGGGTAAGGCCAACTTCAAATGACCATGGTGACCAAACCCTTCCGAGTGCACTAAAAGTTTTTACTGATTATGAAGGGTATTGAAGTAGGCTATCGAACCTTGTATTCCACTTGGCCAAGTTATGTTTTTCGTTGAAGAAAATTTTTCGCTGAAAAATCATGAAAAATTGCACTGGGTAAGGCCAACTTCAAATAACCATGGTGACCAAACCCTTCCGAGTGCACTAAAAGTTTTTACTGATTATGAAGGGTATTGAAGTAGGCTATCGAACCTTATATTCCACTTGGCCAAGTTATGTTTTTCGTTGAAGAAAATTTTTCGCTGAAAAATCATGAAAAATTGCACTGGGTAAGGCCAACTTCAAATAACCATGGTGACCAAACCCTTTCGAGTGCACTAAAAGTTTTTCCCGATTCTGAAAGGTATTGAAGTAGGCTATCGAACCTTATATTCCACTTTGCCAAGTTATGTTTTTCGTTGAAGAAAATTTTTCGCTGGCAAATCATGAAAAATTGCACTGGGTAAGGCCAACTTCAAATGACCATGGTGACCAAACCCTTCCGAGTGCACTAAAAGTTTTTACTGATTATGAAGGGTATTGAAGTAGGCTATCGAACCTTATATGCCACTTGGCCAAGTTATGTTTTTCGTTGAAGAAAATTTTTCGCTGAAAAATCATGAAAAATTGCACTGGGTAAGGCCAACTTCAAATAACCATGGTGACCAAACCCTTCCGAGTGCACTAAAAGTTTTTACTGATTATGAAGGGTATTGAAGTAGGCTATCGAATCTTATATTCCACTTGGCCAAGTTATGTTTTTCGTTGAAGAAAATTTTTCGCTGAAAAATCATTAAAATTGCACTGGGTAAGGCCAACTTCAAATAACCATGGTGACCAAACCCTTCCGAGTGCACTAAAAGTTTTTGCTGATTCTGAAAGGTATTGGAGTAGGCTATCGAACCTTATATTCCACTTGGCCAAGTTATGTTTTTCGTTGAAGAAAATTTTTCGCTGAAAAATCATGAAAAATTGCACTGGGTAAGGCCAACTTCAAATGACCATGGTGACCAAACCCTTCCGAGTGCACTAAAAGTTCTTACTGATTCTGAAAGGTATTGAAGTAGGCTATCGGACCTTATATACCACTTGGCTAAGTTATGTTTTTCGTAGAACAAAACTTATCGCTGAATATTGGGGAAGAAGCTTCACCGTCGAAGACACCTCACTTCCACAAATTTTAAAATTTATTGTAGATTGCGTTTTTGCTATAAGCCTACTTACAAAAAATTACAAGAGAACGAATATAGATATCATCATAAAATTTTCCACAGATTTTCTCTATCATGAGAAACTCATTGGTATTGGAAATGTGAAAAATAGGACCATTTCCGCTAAATTTTTACAATGAATATATGTAAATTCGTCCATGCTTATACCTCAAATTTTATTCGCGTGTTGGACAAAAGTATACTAAAAATTGGGCTTAAATATCTACGGGTGTAAGATATATGAAGTTTGAAATTTTATTGAGCCTATTTTTGTATAAGTGCGTGAAGTTAAATACGTCGCGAACTTTAACAGAGTTCTGTTCTCTGTTAAGATCGCGACGTCGCGAACTTTAACAGAGCACTGTTAACTCCGCTGTTATTGACTTCCTAGCTGCGAGCGTACCAAATGAGTATGCCGAGATGAGATCTAAGCCGTATGAAAAGTCACAGTCAGAAATATTTATGAATCAAAAATCAAAAGAAAACCCAATTTCAATTTTTTTTTAAATAAATTTTGAAATTGACCTTATATTATATATATATATGTATATATACATTGACTGATCTTCAATCGCGATTTATAAAATTTTGGCTATAACCGTCTCAACCAGTTTTTCACAGTTAGTGGCTGTATTCATTGGCTTTTAGGCACTGTAGGTTTCATTAACGCACTAAGCCTGGTTTACGAACGGTGGCGTCTTTTATACACCTCCTAGACCGGCCATCATGTATGTTAAATATGGCCAACTTCAAACGCGATTTACATAATTTTGGCTATAACCGTCTCAACCATTTTTTCCCAGTTAGTGGCTGTATTCATTGGCTTTTAGGCAATGTAGGTTTCATCAACGCACTAAGCCTGG
Source organism: Myopa tessellatipennis (assembly GCA_943737955.2). Taxonomy (NCBI): domain Eukaryota; kingdom Metazoa; phylum Arthropoda; class Insecta; order Diptera; family Conopidae; genus Myopa; species Myopa tessellatipennis. The sequence goes on along the minus strand of OX031316.1, from coordinate 40,453,340 downwards.
TTTACGAAGAGTGGCGTCTTTTATACACCTCCTGGACCGGCCATCGTGTATGTTAAATATGGCCATCTTCAAACGCGATTTACATAATTTTGGCTATAACCGTCTCAACCATTTTTTCCCAGTTAGTGGCTGTATTCATTGGTTTTTAGGCACTGTAGGTTTCATCAACGCACTAAGCCTGGTTTACGAACAGTGGCGTCTTTTATACACCTCATGGACCAGCCATCGTGTATGTTAAATATGGCCAACTTCAAACGCGATTTACATAATTTTGGCTATAACCGTCTCAACCATTTTTCCCAGTTATTGGCTGTATTCATTGGCTTTTAGGCACTGTAGGTTTCATCAACGCACTAAGTTTACGAACAGTGGCGTGTTTGACCAGCCAATGTATATATACATATACATATATAATATAAGGTCAATTTCAAAATTTATTTTAAAAAAAATTGAAATTGGGTTTTCTTTTGATTTTTGATTCATAAATATTTCTGACTGTGACTTTTCATACGGCTTAGATCTCATCTCGGCATACTCATCTGGTACGCTCGCAGCTAGGATGTCAATAACAGCGGAGTTAAAAGTGCTCTGTTAAAGTTCGCGACGTCGCGATCTTAACAGAGAACAGAACTCTGTTAAAGTTCGCGACGTATTTAACTTCACGCACTTCGTATATTATTAATATTAGTTTCACGTAAAATTCAATTTAATATTCAATAATATTCAATATTGAAATTAATATTCCCCATTATCCTTAAGAAAATATGATTTCATGTACTTAAATAACTGTAGATCAACATTTCTAAAACATGAGTAATTTTGAACGGTTTCAATTCGGTATTTTAGGTCATTGCAAAATATTGTATTAACGAAATACGAGTAGTACCTATAATTTTATAGTAAGTTTAATATTATATAATAATAAGTTATAAGTATAACCTTGATTTTCAAAACTATAAAGCTATATGTTAGACCTAGTTTTTGTTATAAATAAATAAATAAACAATTTCTTTTGTACTACAAGTACAGGGTGTTGTTTGTATCCCCTTGTAAAACAGGATTGAAGAAAAGAAACGTAGACCTAACTTCCAAATATTTGCAAAGAGAAAATAAACTTTCAATAGCAGCTTTTATTAATGTAATGAATGGGAAAATACAAGTTATTGTATTAATCGCGGCTTTAAATATCGTTTACTTCTTACGCTGGTGTCTGCTATCAAAAATAAGGAAACCACACGCTTTTTGACAGCGGAGAAAAAAAAACGAAATACGAATATCGTGGAAACGGACATCACAAGGTGATGGCGAATATCGTGGAAAACGAAAACATCGCAGGGTGATGTCGGCAACACAGGGACTAATTATTTCCACTAGTAGGTGAGAGCCAATGCCCACTTTTACCGGAAGCTTGAAGATTTAGGGTAAAACACCCTCACTCCAAAATTTTTTACTACCAAAATGCAAAAAGCTTTTAAAACTTCATCGCTACTATGCCGAAAACTGTATAAAAGTGGGATGCTACTTACTCAGATATATGTACATCTTTACGTCATATTTTGCTTTAAAAATAGTGTGCAGTGACTATTTTCATCGAACGGTTCCCGAGTTTACCCATGGTAAACAAACAACTATATCTTTATTATATAGATTATAATATTATATAATAAAATAATTGATAATTATCAATTCACGGCTTAGTACAAATGCTTTAATTTGACATTGCTAGTTTATAGAAAATTATAAAAAGGCGAACTTTTTATACAAATGTTTCCTAAAGAAATTATAAAAATTATAATTTTCTTTCATTTTCAAAATTAATAATATAATATTTGTTTAATTTGTTCTTTTAATCTACTTATTTATTTTAGTTATACTGGACTTGAAGCAATGAAACTAGCTTTAAAACATAAATGTACTGTTGATGAAATGTTTTACAAATCGTATTGGAAAGGAGGAACAGAAAGCGCAATGTTTAATCGAATTGAAGAAATCGCTCTAAGACGTCAACCAAAAACTCCCTTTTTGGAAGGCCGTCTAAGTCGTCCCTTAGAAGGAGGTAAACAACTTGAAAAAAGATTTCTTCCAACTCGTGTTAATTGGGTAGTTCAAAGTGGTGCCGTAGATTTTCTTCATCTTATGTTAGTGTCAATGCGATGGTTAATGGGTTCAAATATACGCTTTTGCTTGAGCTTTCATGATGAGCTTAGGTATATGACTAAAGAAGATATGGCATACAAAGCCGCATTGGCTATGCATATTACAAATTTATTAACGAGATCATATTGTTCATCGCGTTTGGGAATAAATGATTTGCCTATGGCTGTGGCCTTTTTCTCATCTGTCGAAATTGATACCGTGCTTAGAAAAGAGTGCACAATGGATTGTAAAACACCTTCAAATCCTCATGGTCTGCAAACAGGTTATGGAATACACAATGGGGAAAGTCTAAATATATACGATGCGATCAAAAAAGCTGAAGGTGGAGACTTATCACAATGGGATTGGATTATGTAATTACATGTAAACATTTAGGAAATAAATGAAGATTTAATTTATGTCGCTATAAGAAAAAATAAATTAAAAGCAGTAATGAGTTTGGTTCATGGACATGGATTTGGTCAATGGATTTGGTAAACGAGGATTAAAAATTAATTTTGCATGGTGTGTTGTGTGAGGGAAAGCTGTAGAAATAAATACCTAAAATATTAATATGTAAAAATATTATAATAATAAGTAAATTGTTTTCTACCATACACTCGCGCTCAAAAAAAAGCCGGTTTCATTTTGTAATGTTATCACCACACAAAAATTAAATATTATTCACTCACGTGTTAATATTTGTTAAAATTCTGTTTTAGTGAAGTGCCTAAAGAGATTTTTCAGGTGTATAAATAACATTTTTATAATATTTAAAAACATTAATTTTGAAGGAAATCCGTATATTCTACGAATAAGGTATTTTCCAATGCTAAAACTTTAATGTGAAAAGCAGGGAAAAAAACACATTTTTATGTGGAAACAAGGTTTTTTTAACTTTATTTATTTATTTTTTTTTATTTTATTTCAGCCCTTATTCATTACAAAAATTATTGTTTTGTTTAATAACGGGTTTGGCCATTAAAACAAAATTTAAAAATTAAAAAAAAAATTATAATTTTCTTAATAATTCTGGTTTCAAGCATGAATAATCTATTTAATTTTTGGCAAGGAATGTGGTGATAACATTACAAAATTAAATCGGCTTTTTTTTGAGCGCGAGTGTAAGTAATTCTAATATATGTTATACATTTTTGAAAATTATGTTATAACATATCGAAATAGGGATATGGATTGCATAGGTCCACTAAGAACGGATTTTGCAGAACTGCGCCCCTAAGTGGTACAAATGGGCAGGATTTAAACTGGCCATAATATAAAAAATACAAGGCCTAGTAAGCTGAAATTTTGCATGTTGATGCTGGTGAAACTTAATAAGGTTTCTGTATCATTTTTTTGGAAAATATCCTTTAAATTGGTATGGAAAGATTTTTTTTAAAAAGAAGCTCAGAATGAAAACTCATAAAGAAAAAAAGTATTATATTTTAAGAATTTTCTATGCTAAAGCATTTAAAAGAGAGAATATGTGTAAGGTTTAAGGAAATGTAAACAGAAGCCGGCCCAGCAAAGTCGGGCAACGGGCAAGCTATAATATATAAAAACGTTGGAAACGACGGATCAGCATGTTGCACTCGCAGGTTCTCTGCGTCAGTCCCAACATGAGCGATCCGACGGACCACCATGTTGCTACCTCGGCAGCTAGAGCGGCTGGGGAGAGGATAGAGAGGGGATACGGCCATGCTCTCGCAAGAACAACACGACGATCCGACGGACCAGCATGTTGCACTCGCAGGTTCGCTGCGTCGGTCCCAACACGAGCGATCCGACGGACCACCATGTTACAAGCTCGGCAGCGAGAGCGGCTGGGGAGAGGATAGAGAGGGGATACGGCCATGCTCTCGCAAGAACAACAAGACGATCCGACGGACCAGCATGTTGCACTCGCAGGTTCGCTGCGTCGGTCCCAACATGAGCGATCCGACGGACCACCATGTTGCAACCTTGGCAGCGACAGCGGCTGGGGAGAGGATAGAGAGGGGATACGGCCATGCTCTCGCAAGAACAACACGACGATCCGACGGACCAGCATGTTGCACTCGCAGGTTCGCTGCGTCGGTCCCAACACGAGCGATCCGACGGACCACCATGTTACAACCTCGGCAGCTAGAGCGGCTGGGGAGAGGATAGAGAGGGGATACGGCCATGCTCTCGCAAGAACAACAACACGATCCGACGGACCAGCATATTGCACTCGCAGGTTCGCTGCGTCGGTCCCAACATGAGCGATCCGACGGACCACCATGTTGCAACCTTGGCAGCGAGAGCGGCTGGGAAGAGGATATACGGCCATGCTCTCGCAAGAACAACACGCCGATCCGACGGACCAGCATGTTGCACTCGCGGATTCGCTGCGTTGGTCTCAATATGAGCGATCCGACGGACCACCATGTTGCAACCTCGGCAGCGAGAGGGGCTATGGAGTGGACAGAAAGGGAAGAGAGAATCTTCTCCCAACTCCAACCACGGCAGAGGCGATTCGATGGACCACCACTCACCGTGGCTAGAGACGAGAGAGCCTTATCTCACCAGGTCTTATCCGGGTCACTGCCAACGAACGACTGATGACTAGTGTGTTGTATAGTTCTTTTATGCCTGCTGAAGCTTCTGCCGTTTCGGGCGTTCGCGTGCTTTCATCACCACAACGCACCTATCTCCGTCTTCCTCTAACTCATCGGCTCTTAGTGAGCTCTATACTTAATCCTATATTTACACAAATCTGACCGTCTAATAACGGTAGTTATGTGTAAGTTTACACATTTTGTCTTATTTCTACTTCTCTTGCTCCTACAGCCACCACCACTTAAATGAATACGCTAGGTTATGGTTAGATAATATAGGATATTTTAATTGTAGATACTGTAATGTATAAAATGTAATACTATGTGAGCGCATTTGCCTCACAGGTTCTATGCCGTTAATGTGCGGAATTATCTCATCTTTTAGCTCTTGAATTGTTGCTGGCTTATCGATGTACACCTCTTCTTTCAAATAACCCCAAAGAAAGAAGTCCAACGGTGTCAAATCACATGATCTTGGCGGTCAATTGACATCGCCACCACGTGAGATAACACGGCCATTGAATTTGTCGCGCAAAAGAGCCATTGTTTCGTTAGCGGTGTGGCAAGTGGCACCGGCCTGTTGAAACCACATATCGTCCACATCCATATCTTTCAATTCGGGCCATAAAACGTCCGTTATCATCTCACGATAGCAAACACCATTCACAGTAACTGCCTGACCGGCCTCATTTTGGAAAAAATACGGCCCGATGATGCCGCCAGCCCATAAACCGCACCAAACAGTCACTCTTTTCCGATTGTACGCACATTTGGACGATAAATTGACCGAAAAAAATCACGAAGTGCACGATATGCATTTTGATTTGAACGCCCATTTTCATAATAAGCCTGAATAACTTTAACGCGTTGGTCGATTGTGTATCTTTCCATGGTTCAAATTGAGTTAGTCTGAAATTGAGAAATGTCAAATGAAATGCAGAAAAAAGCTTGACGTTTAGGTGTGGTTCACATTCAACATCGGCCCGTAAAATTTAACCACCCTTTACAAGCATGCTGCTTAAATAATATTACGCGATTTTTATATGGATGATTTGCTTACGGGATCATCAAGTATACACGAGGTTCTATCAATAAAAAGAGATGTTTCTACTATTCTGAGCAAGGGTGGGTTTACGCTATGACAGTGGGCTTCGAACAGTTCCGAGTTAACAGCTGACCTACCTCAGTCTTGTGAGAGAATCGAACATTATTTAGCAGAAAATATGAGCAGGTCTTGTTTGGAAAATAAGGTGGACTATGGTTCACTATCGGATCCGTCGACTCTTCATCTTTTAGGCACAGCCTGCAAACACCATCCTCCGCAAGACCCATCTTCAGATGATATCTGAAATTGCCGTGTCTTGTGAAGAGATAAGCCAGCTAAGACTGTCTCTTCTGTATTCGAGTAGTCGTCTGGCCTCCTTGCCAAGCGGTTTAATGATAACCATCTTCGCCCGACGACATGTGGAGAGCTCCTCCACCTTCGTGCATGTTCAGAGTACAATCACTCGTCCATCAAGGCCCTGACCATCCCATCGCTAAGAGCGACTCTCGGCTCAGGCCTGCAAAAATAGTCAGCAGCCCCCTCCTTAGCAAGACGGTCCGCTTTCTCATTCTGTTCTGTGCCTATGTGCCCTTTAACCCAACAGAGTGTTACCTTGTTGTACTAGGCACTCTCATTGACCTTCCGGACAGCCTCCAGCACCAGTCTGGAATTAACGTTCGTCCGCGCTATGCTCTTAATCAGTTGGTCTTAATATGCTCCGGGAAAGTGGGGTATCTTAACCCCAACAGAAAAAAATGGGACGGAGTCGAATAAAGGGCTCAAGCCACCTTTCGGAAAACAGACGAGCAAAAATGATAAAAAAACCAATGCCGGTAATCCCCTCGCGAAAATATCGAGACGCCTCGTGCCTTAGCCACCAGTAAGGATGAAGGAGATGGGGGGGGGGGAGTAGATGTTAGTTCCCTCCCCCTTCTATACCCACCCTACCATGGTTGGTGCCGTTGATGGTGGTTGCACCAACCCCTATGGTGAATGGCAGTAGAAACGGATCTCGCCATATGGTTTGAGACCAGACCAGCCGAGCGAAACAAAAAAAAAACCGACCGAAACCGAGACAGCGAACCGAGGTGCCACCGATGGCGATCCCAATACTCAATTTGCCGTGGTGGTGTTCAACAAGTAATGAGTGTTCCAGACCTCACAAAGCAGTTACTATTCGAACACGGTAGAGTTCGACATAGAAGCTGAAGGGAAATAGTTATTCGGTTGTATGAAAAAAAAACATTTACATTTCGCCACCAGATATCCTTAACATGAAAAGTTCCCACATGCGACCCCTCTATATCCTCAAAGCGATAATATAAATTTCCTATTTTTTCCTTAACCTTGGCTCTGATACCGATTGGAGCTAACTTAGCATTAAAATTTGTAGCCATTTTGCTTTGCGCGAAATTTCTCCTAGTAACTATTTGACCTACGGTAAACTCTCTCGGTCTCGATCTGCGATTGTACGTTTTAAAATTTTTATCAAACGCCTTTTCCAAATTGCTTTTAATAGTTTCTTGTATACTAGCGTATTTATCCGTTTTACTAAGTTTAGCCGATCCCTCGTTCAATAACTGTAGATTTCTCAGCAATGAATAATCCTTACCATGCGTCAACATAGGTTGGTCAAAAACTACATAATATGGGGCAAAACCTAAGGACTGGTGCATACTGTTACGTAAAGAGCAATTTTTGCTGCTGATATAACAATCCCATCTCGCTGATCTTTACGGATATATGATCTCAACGCCTCGTTAGATGAACGATTTACACGTTCAGACGCATTGAATTGCGACGAATATAGAGCAGTGCATGTATAGGTAATTCCAAATTTAGAACAAAATGTTTCGAGTTCGTGGATCTTGAATTGACTACCATTACCCGTAACAATCGTTTCAGGGACTCCGAAACAGTCAAATACGTTAGTCTTTAGATAGTCAATTATCAAACGCGATGTAAATTTTTTCAACGTTTGTATAAAGGTATGTTTCCTATGTTTCCACGTTTCGAACGGGGAGAAGGACCAATTAAATCCATGTACAGTCTTTGAAATGCCCTGACGGTTTCAACCTTTTGTCCCATAGGAGGGGACCCAGTTCACACGCCGTCACATACTCTCGGACCTGATTTACCATCCCTGGCCAATAAAATTTCCTACGCAATGTTTCTAATGTTTTACCTATACCGGCTTGAACTGAACAGGGTTGATCATGTGCAGCAAGAACACAATCAAGGTGCAGCTCTGTACGAACGTATAGCTTCCACGATTCAATATCAATATCTTCGGTACCGGTAGCAAAATCTGTGCGGCGGTATAAAAAACCGTCAACTACTTGAAAGTCTGCTAAATTTCCTGAGTCAAATTTTTCCTTAATTTTTTTGTAGTTGTGTGATGGAAAAGCAGGGGAGTCTAAGTCAATTTCGGGCATTACGTCGAGATCTAAAGCAAACACCGATTCAACCGTAGTGTCCGCAAAGGCTCTGGACAAGGCATATGCTACGACATTTTCGATACCCTTGCGATGCTCAACTGAAAAATTGTACCCTTGAAGCTTAAATGCCCATCTAGCTAATCGGCCAGTCAGTTCCTTTTGTCGCAAAAGCCAACGCAGACTCGAGCCAACGCAACGTAACAATTTTAAACTCATGTCCTTCTATGTACATTCTAAATTTGTTTATTGCGAGTACATCCGCCAAACATTCCCATTCGGTAACGGAGTAATTTCGCTGCGCTTTGTTCAGTTTTTGTGATATGGGCTATGGGCTTCTCGTGCCCGTCATCATCGACCTGAGCCAAAAGCGCTCCGATTCCAAAAGTACTGTACTATAAAAGGTTTTCCATAATCTGGGTGAGCGAGAATAGGTGCCGATACCAGCTTTCGCTTGATCTCAGAAAATGCTTCATGAGCTTCTGGATTCCATAAAAATGTTTTGTTCTTTCAACAAATTCAACAATGTTCAACAATTCAGTCAAATGGTATGTGGCATTTGCATAATCAGGTATAAACCGACGATACCAACCTGCCATGCCTAAAAATTGTCGCAATTGCTTAACAGTCTTCGGTACAGGGTGATCAGTTATGGCTTTTCCCATTTCAGGATTTACTTGCAACGTACCGTTTCCTACTATGAAACCTAAATAATTTACTTGATTCAAGCAAAAACAACTTTTCTTAATGTTGATTGTCCTGCTTTACGCAACAGCAAGGAGGTGTTCTTGAAAAGTAGTGGAAAGTATCAACAGATCGTCCAGGTATACGAAAACATGAATCTTAAGGTTATATGATATTACGCAGTCTATGAGTCTGTACATTGTTTGTGGTGCATTGCACAGTCCGAACGGCATTCTCTTAAACTGGTACAATGGTCGGTTGGGTACTGTAAACGCTGTCTTTTCCTACAACGTTCTTCAAGGTTGATTTGCCAAAAGGCGTCTTTAAGGTCTACCTTGGAGATATAATGAACAGGCGGCAATCGACTCAATAAACCATTTATGTTGGGAAGTGGGTAAGCGTCCTTCACAGTTAGGTCATTAAGTTTACGTGAATCCAAGCGAAATCTAATTTTTTCAGGTTTTACAATTAATACGGCAGGGGATGACCACGCCGAATTTTCGGATTCCTCAATAACTCCTAGATCCAACATTCTGTCTATTTCAGTACATAACAACTTTTCCATGGCTGGAGACAAGGGATGGAATCTCTGTTTGATTGGTTTCACTTCATCAGTGTCGATTACATGTTCAATAAGGGATGTTCTCCCAAGTCCTTCTACTTCAGATGATGGAAAGGCATCTACTCTAAGTTTAAGCTGATTTTGCTGCATCTGTGTCAATGCACATACATATGGATTGGGATCTTCTTTCACTAATTCCTCAACAATATAATTATTCGAAAGTTTAATACCAATTTTTCCCAAAAGTCCATTCCACAAATTATATTTTACGTAATTGTAGGAACTACAAAAAATTCAAAAGTCTTAACATTGTCGTTTTATTTTACTTCTGTGGCAAATATTCCTTTAATTTCTTGTCTGTGACCGTCTGCCGTTCTAACTTTTCCGCAAACCTTCCTCAATATTTCATTTGAATCTAAGAATAAACGCGCTAAATCTCCACCTATGACACTACTATTGGCACCATCCTATAGTGGTTATTGTTGATGACAACGTTTGCGTACGGGCGTATATCATTATTCTGATGATTTAGTGAAGATATAACCAATTTACTTAAACGTTTTATATTCGCTCAATAATACCGCATACGTTGGTTGGATCTACATCTTTTTCATATGTACTTCAGAAAATTCCATTTATATTTCAGAATCTCCATTTGCACTTCAGAAAATTCCATTTATACCTCAGAATCTCCATTTGCACTTCAGAAAATTCCATTTATATTTCAGAATTTCCATTTGCACTTCAGAAAATTTCATTTATATTTCAGAATTTCCATTTGCACTTCAGAAAATTCCATTTATATTTCAGAATTTCCATTTGCACTTCAGAAAATTCCATTTATACTTCAGAAAATTCCATTTGCACTTCAGAAAATTGTATTTATACTTCAGAAAATTCCATTTGCACTTCAGAAAATTTAATTTGTACTTCAGAAAATTCCATTGGCACTTCAGAAAATTTAATTTGTACTTCAGAAAATTCCATTTGCACTTCAGAAAAGTCCATTTGCACTTCAGAAAATTTTTAATACGTAGAAAATATTTTATTCAGAATGAAAAACGGCTATCTGACCATCAGAAATATTTTGAAAGTTTACAGATTTGAGCCAAATAATAAGATATCTCATTTAATCCGAAAGCAACATTATTTATTTATTATGTAGTATATATATATATTAAGAATAGTACATGTAAAGGTAAATAATAATTAAAAATCCAAGAAAATATGTTCAAGTTCCAACATTCATATCTTCCAAGTCGAGTACACTCGTATTGAAGGTAAGTGCATGCTGCACCGCCCTTCCACAATCACCCTGTGTTACCGTCTCCTTAGCTCTATCTATAGCATCCTCCAAATATTGAATTCTTTGCTCAACTGCGCCTGGACCACTGCACAGAGGAAGACCAATAATGGATTTAACTTTTGTCTTAATTTTTGACCATATATTTCAACTGTATATTTTTTGGGAAAATCGAGTAGTCTACGAAAAAATTTTCTTTACTTTCGCTTTTGTTAATAAAAATAATTTCATTTAAAAAAGCGAAGGAAAGAAAACTTAAGTATTTTTAAAATGCAAGTCCAATATAATTGTGTCATTTGCCGTGTTAACATGAAGAGAGGCGTGGTTCTACGTATTCTACCCTGTCGGCATTTGCTTCACGAAAAGTGCTCTAATTCGGTGATTGTTGCTGGACTGTGTCCAATATGCAGAGGGTCGATTGATGGTAAGCACATTCTTATCCATTTGGCCTTTACAGAATTTTAAACAAAACCAGTATTTTCCTTTTCAAACAGATACTGCAGTTGTTGAACGCGCCAAGTATAAAAAATACTCGCCCGTTGATCGAAGCAGATTGATTGAGGCTGCGAATCGAGGGGATGACTGGGTAACCTTAGCACAAGGGATAGGAGTAACATATAAGACCGCATTCTCCTGGATAAACTCAGGGATTACCAATACACTTCCAAGACGTGGACATTAGAAGAAAACGTTAAAAGAAGACCAAATCGACGTTATAGTTAAATGGGTTGAAGAAAATTCAACAATTACTTTAAATCAGATTTCCGCTAGGATTCAGCAGCAGTTCCAGAAACAAGTATGTCTGACAACTATCTCAAATTATTTAAATGGCAGAGTATTTACGATGAAGAGTGTACACCATGCGGTTGCCAATATGAATACTGCTGAAAATAAAATTAAACGTGCAGAATATGTAAAAAGTTTGAATGTACATATTCAGTCAGGCAAGCAGATTTTATATATCGACGAGACGAATTTCAACCTATATTGTCGACGCTCCCGTGGCCGCTCACGGGCTGGCACAAGAGCCATACAGATCCTTCCTCCATCAAGAGGTAGAAACGTACATCTGATTGGAGCTGTTTCTGCTTCCGGGGTACTGTCCATAACACGTCGTAGGGGCTCATTCAAAGCTGTAGATGCGAATGAGTGGCTCCATTCAGTATTACAAATGTGGATAGATGCAGGTAACAGTCTGGCTCATCTTATTGTTGTATGCGACAATGCACCATGCCATTCAACTTTAGAAGATGCGATAAATTCTTTTGGGAATGAGGAAAAGGCCACCCTTCTTCGCTTGGGCCCGTATTCGCCTATGCTCAATCCAATCGAAAATATATGGTCAAAAATTAAGACAAAAGTTAAATCCATTATTGGTCTTCCTCTGTGCAGTGGTCCAGGCGTAGTTGAGCAAAGACTTCAATATTTGGAGGATGCTATAGATAAAGCTAAGGAGACGGTAACACAGGGTGATTGTGGAAGGGCGGTGCAGCATGCACTTACCTTCAATACGAGTGTACTCGACTTGGAAGATATGAATGTTGGAACTTGAATATATTTTCTTGGATTTTTAATTATTATTTACCTTTATATATATACATATTAGACCGGTCCTTATTTCTTTTTTTTCGAATTCGTATGACGGCAAGCGCTAAAACCATTTTATTTGATCCTAAAACTACACAAAAAAAATTTGAGCTTGATTGGACAATTTTTAGCCGTGCCCCCGCCAACATTGAAATGTTTTTCCCCGGTTTTTCTTGAAATGTATCTGGCAGCCCTGTTGGTAAGTACTTATTGAAATGTGTGTGTGTGCGTTTGGCAAATGTGACACACACTCTCTCTTTTTTTGTGGCGGCCCAGTACTGTGTTGTTGTTGTGTACGTCTGACGAAAATTCGCATAAATAAATCATTTTGTATTGCAACTTTCACACGTGGAGATCGACGAATTTAGTGAAATCGTGAAGTTCAAACAAAAAAATTTAAAAGAATATTGTCCAAAAGATTACCTTTAAAAAATTGAACAAATAAATTTTAAAATTAAAAATCCAAAGCGATGACAACCAAAAGATTTCGATCGGATGATGATATTATGTTAATTGGCGTAATTGACCACCAAATTACTGGAGCTAAATTACCAGGAAGAAAACAAGTGCTACAAGTTTTATTTTATAATTTAAGAATAGTTGGTTTAAATTTAAGAGAAAGTTCTAAATTAGTTGTTGCTGAGGTTAGTACGTTTTGGCAAAACGCACGAATTCCAACACACCATGAAAAACACTGCATTGAGAAGCTGGAAAAATTATACAACGAGTGGAGAGATATTACAAAGCATCATGGTCGAAAAACAGAATTTAATTAAAAATATTATAGCTTATCCTGAAAGGGATATAGCTCTTGCTTTGCTACAAAAAATAAGAAATCATTTGTGGTATTTGTCGGAAGAAGCAGTCGGTCTTTCATTCTTCGATCCTAATGTAAGTGTTGCAATTAAAAAAAAAATGGTTCAGGCAATTAATGTTAAAGCAAATACAGAAAAATGCAAGCGAATAATAACTAATCCAACAAATATCGACACATTTGCGCAAAAAGATTTAAGCGATTTTGTAAATTCCAATACACACGCGTTCTTTGATCGCTTAGAAATTTAAAAAGAATTTTTGCAAGTCGATCCGTCGGATTGGAATGAAAGATTTGACTACGCTCAGGGATCACAAATTTGTAAAAACTTATCTGTAGTAAATGATGCAGCTGAAAGAGGCGCCAAATTCATTACAGATTATAATAATAAATTAACCCACAATGAAGAGGAGAAACAATTCCTTTTTCAAGTGGTTAAAGAATATAACATGAATTATCCCACTTTTAAAAAGACTTCACTATTAAATTAAAATAATATTAATGTTACTATGAGTATGTAATTAATAAAAATATTTCAGTTTATTCTTACTTTTCAAATAAATGCAAATAAAATAAAAAAATATATTTTTTTTTGCCTTATTTCTCATAATAAAAACAAAAAGGTGCTTGGGGCACGGCTAAAAATTATCCAATCGTTGTCAAATTTTTTTTTATGCTTTGTGAGACTAAAACGAATATTTTTAGCGCTTGCCGTAACATATATTCGAGAAAATAAATTTGTCCATATAAATAAGGACCGGTCTAATACATATATATATACATATATATCTTAGTATATATACATATATACTACATAATAAATAAATAATGTTACTTTCGGATTAAATGAGATATCTTATTATTTGGCTCAAATCTGTAAACTTTCAAAATATTTCTGATGGTCAGATAGCCGTTTTTCAATCTGAATAAAATATTTTCTACGTATTAAAAATTTTCTGAAGTGCAAATGGACTTTTCTGAAGTGCAAATGGAATTTTCTAAAGTACAAATTAAATTTTCTGAAGTGCAAATGTTATTTTCTGAAGTACAAATTAAATTTTCTGAAGTGCAAATGGAATTTTCTGAAGTATAAATGGATTTTTCTGAAGTGCAAATGGAATTTTCTGAAGTATAAATGGAATTTTCTGAAGTGCAAATGGAAATTCTGAAATATAAATGGAATTTTCTGAAGTGCAAATGGAAATTCTGAAATATAAATGGAATTTTCTGAAGTGCAAATGGAGATTCTGAAGTATAAAAGGAATTTTCTGAAGTGCAAATGGAGATTCTGAAATATAAATGGAATTTTCTGAAATCTAAACGGAAATTTCCGAAGTACATGTGAAAAAGGTGTAGTAACATTTTTGAAATTAGAGTTTTCAGAAAATATTTCAGAACAGTTTTAAATTATTGGAGATAGCTTTCTCAGGTGTAGCAGACACGGAATCGTCTACCACGAAGTTTTGTATTTCTACTGTCGAGCGCGAGGTTGAGGATATCCGGGATTTACTCGCCGGATATCCGCTTTGGAGTTTTCCGAAGCGGAATTGCAAAATGGAAAAGAAGGCTTGTACCTGTCGAGGTCACCACACCCATAACAAAAAATCCTTCTCGGTTGCACCGTGCAATCTTGGTACCTGTGACCATTAACGTCGCAATTCCAACATCTCATCTTCATTGGATTTACGTTAATTTCGCACACTTCATTTGCGGTTGCATTTTCTTTATAACTATGAGTAATCTCGCTAACGAGTACCGAAACATTTCGCCTGTTCGGAAAAACGCGAGGTTGTTGATTGTACCCGTAATTAAATAAAAAGTGTTCATGTTTATGACACTCACGTCGCAACACCAATATGTCGTCGATATTAACATGAAGAAGTTCGTGCCGTAATTCTGGTTTCAGATTACGTAGTACGGTTTCTACTGATTCCTGATCTGTTAGTTTCTTTATTTATCGGACATCCGACGTCCAAAAATTGGTCGAAACAGTTCAGTTGTCTTCTGTTTACGTTGTCGCATATTTTCTTTAAGGTCAAAGTCTGAAAGATCATCGTATTTTCTACGGAGAGATTCGCTAAGATTACGCCAATCTAGTTGATCAGCTTGCTGATGGTGACGCCAAAACCAAGATTCGGCTTTCCCACCAAACAACAGGTGTGCATGTTGACATAACAGAATGAAATTACCGTTTAAACATTGAGCCGTAATAGAGTTGACTCTATAAATGAAATCTTCTACACAAATATCGTCTGAATAACTCGTGAATTTTTTTTTCCAGTTGGAAATAATATTTGAAATTTTCTCGTTACTAAATGAGTTACCCCCTGAAGGAGCATATAACGATTGTGCGATATTTTGTGACTGGGCCATATCTGTCGTCTATCTATGTTTGACGCGGCGTGCGGCCAGTTAGTTTGTTCGACACTGTTTAAATGTAAACCGAGTGGTACTCCCTATTGTACCACATAATGTCACATCACTATCATTATTGCACGACATTGCAACGTTGCATGTGTGCCAACACTTGCACTTGCATGGGTGCCAACTCCGAAGAGCTGGAGAGAAGAAGAGGGAGGTAAACGCAAGTTCCGGTGAACTCAACCTCTTATTCTTTGGACATCGCAGCAAATCGGCCGTAGTCGTTCTTCAGAGAAATCAAGCATTTAAATAAAGAAAAGCAAATTTGTTAATCCGTTTTTTACTTATTAGTTTCAACCCATCCGCAACGTAACCGGCTCCCACTTCAACATCAGATTTTGGTCCATTCGAACCGGGATACGAGAAGATCATTCCAAAACTTTGGAATTTTAAGAATTTTCCCGAATTTAGTTAAAGGTGCGTATTGTAATTTTGGCCGAGCTTTGTGTTAATATATCCTAAAATTAACAAAAGGGATCAATTCATAAACAAAACATATAATACATATGTACATATATTCTACAAACCTACAAAAATATTTACGCGTGAAAAATAATTAAAACATATAATACATGTGTACATGTATTCTACAAACCTACAAAAATATTTACGCGTCACAAATAATTAAAACATGTAATACATAGGTACACATATTCTACAAACCTATACAAAATATTTCTGCACAATAGAACCAGCAGAGAAGAAAAAACCTGTTTTCGCTCAACCATACATACATACATATCGCACTTCGCTCTCATGCATAGTTGTTAGTTAGTTTCGGTCTCAGTACTCTCAAGTGTATATAAGGTAACCTTGAACTTGACTTGGAGTTATCAAGTAAATAACAAGTTCATTATGTTTGTGGATTTTCGTCAGCTGTTACAGTGGATTACAGCTGTTCGATTACAGTGGAGCAGAAGAAAATAACACATTGGTTAATTCATTAAGAATCTCTTGGTCTGTGTCGCTTATTTTCAACTATTATATCTTATAAATAAAATGGAAGAGTTAGATCAATTTAGACGATTCTCGGATCAAATTATAGCATTTGAGGCAGATTTCAACCAAATTGCGTTACAAGACCACACTCCGTTTTCATTGGAAATTAGGCAGGAAGAATTAAAATCAATTGGGATAGAACAAAAAACATTTACGACAAATGCTTATGTTCCCTAGAGGAGGGTTCTGAAGATCTTGAGGTGATCACGGGTAAATTTAAAGCCACACTTCATTCGTATATTAACTGCGCATCAAACATAAAGAAAATATTACATGAAACCGCAGTACTTCCGGTACCAATCCCTCGCGTCTTGGCGGCTGAGGTCAACAATCATTCTCACTCGAATAGTCCTCATGTGCCACCTTGTGACACCGAGATATTCCAAGGAGATTACTTATCTTGGCCCACTTTCCGCGATTTATTTACGGCAATCTATGTTAATAATACAAGATTAACAGATGTCGAAAACTTGTATCATTTGATTAAAAAAACAAGCGGAGATGCCAGAGAAATTGTAAGTAAATCATCTCTTACAAATCAAGGTTTTCAGCTCGCGTGGACAAATCTTAAGGACGCGTTTGAGAATAAGAGAATACTGATTAAAAGCCAACTTAAATTATTGTTCAACTTACCCTTTCTTAGAACAGAAAGCGAGTCAACCCTTAAACAATTACAGAGGGGAGTTAACAATTGTTTATCCGCACTTCAATTGTACGATATTTCAGTTTTTGGTTGGGACCCGATTTTGATTTTCCTATGCTCCCAAAGATTGCCTGAAGCTACGCTCGCATTCTGGGAACAAAGCTTAGAGAATAAAAATGGTTTACCTACATGGGCGCTGTTGGACAGGCTCTTATCTCAACGATGCAAAACGTTGGAGTCCATTGGTGACTTTAAGGGAAGCCAAACACCGATTAGTGTACCAAAGAAACAACCAGCAAGCAATATTGCCTCGCACAAGAAATTAAATTCGTATCACTCTAAGCTTTCAGCCAACGTCCATTGTATTCTGTGTCCAAACGAGCAACATCCTTTAAGGAAATGTCAAAAATTTATTGACTTGTCCGTGACTGATCGGTTTTCTGCAGTCAAAAGATTTAACTGTTGTATCAACTGCTTGAGCAAAACTCATTCTTAAAGAGAATGCATTAGTCAATTTCGTTGTTCAACATGTAAATCCAAACATCATTCCTTGTTACACAGAGATGATTCCGCATTAGCAACTCCTTCGGGATCCACTGCTAATCGCACTATGCCTCCGGCATCTATGAATATATCCTCGCTTCCAACTTCTAGTTTGAGACCTACGGCTTTAAACTCAATGTCTCCGACATTTAACCCCTCACTTCCAGTGTCCAATACAAAGCACTCGGCTTTCTACCCTCCGCCTTCGACGGGGTCTTCGCAAGCCTATCATACAAAACTACAGTCCACTACGTTGTTAGATTCAACTATCCGTAAACCATGTGTCGCTTCGGAAAAGAAAAATATTCTGCTAGGCACTGCCAATGTTCACATACACCATTAGGGGCGACTTATGCAGCACGCGCCCTTATTGATTCCGCTTCCGAGGCGTCATTCATTTCTGACCGCCTTCGGAAACTTATTAAGTTACCTGTGAGCTACGCTCATACCAAGATCTCCGGTCTAAATCAACAGGTCTCTATTAATTCTTCGCAACTTTGCTCGTTTGTTCTGGGTTCACCTATTGACCCTGATATTCGAATCGTGCTTCCTCAAATTACTGGAAATTTGCCATCATTTTAAATGTATGCCTATCCTACAATTCAGCCTCTTAACATTCCAATAGCTGATGTTAACTGCTTGAAAAGCGCCCCAATTGATCTATTGATATGTTGTGACATTTATCCATTAGTTATGCTCGATGGAGTAAAGCACAATGTAATAGGATCGCTTTTAGCGCAAAACACCATATTTGGCTGTATGTTAACCGGAGCTATATCAAATCCGGATACTCTATACCTCACGACGCAAGTGTCGCTTAGCGACAACTCCTCCTTAGATAAGCAAATTCAACGGTTCTGGGAAATCGAGGAGCTTCCAAAAAGACGAATTCTATCACATACCGATAAGTTATGCGAAGAACTCTTCTCTAATACAACCTATAGTTCTGGGAGATATGTAGTCTCATTACCCTTTAAAGATAGCTTCCCATCTCAAATACAGGTTGGCGCTTCACGCCATCTCGCTTCTAAGCAATTTGTGCGGAATGAATCGTCTCTATTTAAGAATCCTTCACTAAAAGTCATCTACGATAACGTTATAAAGGAGTACCTTGCGCTTGACCACATGGAAAGGGTTTCCACTCGAACGTGATTCGACTCCTGCCCATCGCATTGCTATATTCCTCATCACCCTGTTATCAAACCGGACAGTAAAACTACTAAAGTTCGCGTTGTTTTCAACGCCTCTAATCCTACCTCTAACGGAATCTGCCTTAATGATATTTTACACGTTGGGCCCGCACTTCAAATTAATTTAATCGCTATAATCTTACGCTGGAGACTTTATAAGTTCGCGGTTTTCAACAGCGATATTCAGAAGATGTATCGACAAATCATGGTACAACCTTCACATCGTCCGTTCCAAAGAATTCTTTTCCGTGAGTGTGTCGAAGACGAGCTCACCGATTATCAGCTGAAAACCGTAACATTTGGCGTGAATTGTGAACCCTATTTAGCTATACGGATACTATTACAACTCGCTGCTGATGTACGACATTCCCACCCTCTAGCTTGTGAAATCCTTCGAAATTCAATGTACGTTGATGACGTACTCGCTGGATTCCACGACCTTGAGACTGCTTTAAAATATCGAGATGAGCTCATTGAAGCACTTGGTTCCGCTGGCTTCTTATTACGTAAATGGTGTGCTAATGAAAGGCGACTTCTAGAGAATCTACCGGGTGATCATTTATTGGACAAAGAGTTCCTGCATTTTGAAGACTCAAGCAAAGCGAAGGCACTTGGAATTCACTGGAGTGCTTGCCAGGACAGGTTTTATTTTATAGCGGAAAATATTTCTATAACGGATTCATTTACTATACGTGAAGTTATGTCAATTACCGCAAAATTGTTTGATCCTGCAGGTTGGTTAGCACCCATTTTAGTCGTTTCAAAAATCATCATGCAACAGATATGGTTAGACAAAACTGAATAGGACGAACCACTTTCAGCGTTGACTCTTTCAAAATGGATAACCTTTCTTACGAACTATCCTTATATAAATAAGATTACTATTCCCCGATGGATAAAATTTTCTGCTCAGGGGACCGTACAAATTCACGGTTTCTCTGACGCCTCTGAGAAAGCTTATGCGGGTGTAGTGTACATTCGGTTTGAAACTGCCTTAACAGTCCATTCGTCTTTGATCTTGGCTAAAACCAAGGTTGCCCCCGTTAAGACAATCTCGCTACCAAGGCTCGAATTGTGCGGAGCACTTCTTTTAGCTGATATGCTTGAGTCCATTTTGAGGGAATTGAAATTGAAGATTGATTCAGTATTTTGTTGGACTGACTCAACAATCGTTCTCTCCTGGCTAGCAAAAGCACCAAATACCTGGACAACATTTGTGGCTAACAGAGTTGCTAAAATTCAAGACAAGGTCGGAAACGCACTTTGGCGTCATGTTGATACCAATAACAACCCTGCGGATATTGGCACTCGCGGTGTGAGTCCACAAGAATTGTGTCAGAACCAATTATGGTGGCATGGACCGAAGTGGCTCGAATATGATGAGCACCACTGGCCTAATTCTAGCATGCATGATCTCAGCATCGTCAGTTGTGAATTTCGGGAGCACAAGTCGCATGCCTCTACGATTCAAAGCTCAGATGATCTTCTGGATAGGTTTTCTTCACTCTCCCGTGCATTACGAGTGTTATCATACGTATTTCGTTTTATTAACGCAGCTCATAATAAAGAACGCTGAAATTCCTTAGAACTGTCCAGCAGTGAAATCACATCGGTTCGAATTCGACTTATCAGATTAACCCAAGAAAAATATTTTCCTGATGATTATAAGAACTTAACTGCCAAGAAGCCTCTTCGGTCAAAAAATAAAATTCTAACATTTAATCCTTATGTAGATTCTCA
This sequence comes from Myopa tessellatipennis, assembly GCA_943737955.2. Lineage (NCBI taxonomy): Eukaryota > Metazoa > Arthropoda > Insecta > Diptera > Conopidae > Myopa > Myopa tessellatipennis. Next base: position 40,432,659 of record OX031316.1, on the reverse strand, counting down.
GGGCCTTATTAGAGTTAATGGGAGGTTAGCTAACTCAGCTGAGTTGTCTTTCAATGAGAAGTATCCATTGCTCTTACCATATGAGAGCCGTTTTTCTAAACTACTCGTTCATTTCATTCATATCGTTTCATTACATGGTGACAATCAGCTTGTCCTACGTTTAATTCGTCAGCAATACTGGATTCCAGCAAAACCTCTTGTCAAACCTATAATTCGTACTTGCAAACCATGCATTCTTTTTAAAAAGCACCAACATACCCAAATAATGGCAGCTCTTCCGGTCGAGCGTTCCACCTTTTCTAGACCCTTCGAAAATACTGGAATTGATTTTGCTGGCCCCTTTGATCTAAAAAATTATACTGGTAGAGCATGCCTTATTACTAAAGGTTATGTTTGCGTCTTTGTTTGCTTCTCAACGAAATCAATCCATCTAGAGGCCACCAGCGACTTGTCGTCCATCACCTTTCTGGCAGCTTTTAGCAGATTCATTTCCAGAAGGGGATGCCCAAGACAAATCTTTTCAGATAATGGCACCAACTTCGTAGGTGCTTCGAAACAGCTGAAGACCGATCTTGAAAATGTGTTGAAGTCGTCACGAGAAAAAATTTGTTCCAACTACAATCATCAAAACATCCATTGGAATTTTATCCCTGCCGGTGCTCCGCATATGGGAGGTTTATGGGAGGCAGGCGTCAAAAGCTTCAAGGCGCACTTTCGAAAAACAGTCCAGGTAAAACTTACTTTCGAAGAATTATCGACACTGCTCTGCCGGATCGAAGCTTGTTCAAATTCGCGACCAATTAGTCCTCTATCTAATGACATTAATGATTGTGCAGCTCTTACTCCAGGTCATTTTCTGATAGGTGCTCCTCTTCTCGCTCCTGCAGAGCCAAGTATCACATCCAATCCAATTTCTTTAATAAATCGTTGGCAAAAGGTTAAGGCCTTGAGTCAACATTTGTGTTTTCGATGGAAAGAAGAGTACTTGAAGGAACTTCATAAACGCTACAAATGGTAATTCCCAGAAAGGAATCTGAGTGTCAACGATTTCGTCGTCGTGAAACAGGAGAATTTACCTCCAACTGAATGGCGCCTGGGGCGTGTGTACCAAGGAAGTGACAGCCGCGTTCGAGTCGCTGATATTCGCACTCAGAAGGGAATCATTACGCGACCTCTAGTGAAACTTACTATACTTCCAAAGTAACTTTTATTCCAGTTGATGGGCACACTTATTGTTGTTCTGTTTCTTTTAGCATCTAATTATGGATAAGTCTGCGTCATCATCAAATCAAAGGCGGTCACCGTTTATGTGTAGAGTTTGTGATAGGAATCATCCGTTAAGATTTTGTAAACGTTTCTTGGCCATGAATTATGAAAAACGTTTGAGAACAATACTCCATCATAGATATTGTTCAAGATGTCTCGCACATTCGTAATTGTCCGAGTAATCGAAATTGTGCCTATTGTCGACGCGATCATAAAAGCTTACTTCACGCTAATCGTCGACTAAACATCTCGTCCGATCCTGCAAACACGGGGTGTTCCATCAATGAAGCAACCACATTATTGCCAACTTGTCTAGTACATATCAGATTGAGGAATCATTACTATCCGGTGCGCGTGCTATTGGACCCATGCTCTGACATGAGTAAAATATCAAAATCTTTCGTCAACCAAGTACAACTGCCATCGTCATCAATAAAGGGATCGCGATTTTGTGAGATAATCATTAGCTCCATACTGTTGTATGTCGCGATCGCAATTTCCATCCAAGCTTTCATTAAAGTAAACTTGAAAGCCAAGTCTGCAACCGCAGCGCTTTGCTTGGTAGCCAAAAGCTTTAGTCAAGCTTTGGCGAGTCGAGTCAGCAACCAGAGCGTTTGCATTGGTATGGATCGTGGAAGCTAGCGCTCGGTAGCGAGTTTCCAAACCATAAAAATTATAGCTCTTTGCTGTGACCATAAAACGCTTGGTTCAAAGAAATAATAAAAATAATCCAAAACCAAACGCGGAAGAATTAAATTGGGAACGATTTAATTCTGCCGATATTGATATTTCGCAATACAAAAAATTGCGAACGAATGGAAATTGCGACACGCGCCAACACCGACCCACTTTGGTGCGGTCGACGGGTGCGTCGACCAAGCCAGAGTGGAAACCAGAAAAAGATTCGAACGGGAGTCTTGTAGTGAAACCCAAACAAAGAAGTCGTTCTTCAGAATCGCGTATCAAGTCGCGACGAAAGAATAGTGTAAATAATATTGTAAAAGTAATGTAAGTCCGGTTAAGAAGAACATTGTCACTAAAGATATAAGAGTAATAAAATTACACAAACGGGCGAAATCATAAATAAGTGTATGAAAAGACCAAAGAGTGTCACTATAATATAATATAATATTAATTAGTCAATAATAAAGTTAAGCACGACCAATCCCATTAAAACGTGTAAAGTGAATTGTAACAAAATTGAAAAGAGGTAGTAAATAAAATTATATAAAACCGGACCACAAGGTGTTTAATTTTAAAAGGAACGATAGGCTAAACAAATAAGAAGACCTCCCTACAGTAACGTCCAACAAATTGGCGCAGCCGGATTTTCGAGCCGAGGATCGCTCGAAGAAGGGAAAAAGTAAGTAAAAACAAAATACGAAAATTATTATTAAGATTAGTAGTTTAGAAAGAGCTAAAAGCAAGTAACAAGTTTTACAAGAAAAAAGGAAAACCAGTAAGAAAGCTATATTCGGCCTGGCCGAATCTTAGATACCCTACACCTAAAAGTTTTAAAAAAAGTGACGAAGCTAGGATGGGGCGGGGGTGGCGGTCCACTCTGGGCGGTACAATGTCGGGGGCGGCAGTTGTAGAAATCAAGTATTGACTTATTGCATTCTAGGCATTTTTGGGGCTACAAGTTGATTAACCGTCCCGGGGTCCATGAGACCTAGCTACGCCTCCCTATAAATAGTCATTACCTGGTCATTACCTTTTTCAAAACAAAATAACTAGCTTAGTTGTTTTATAATTGTGTTCATTTAAACTTTATTTCCGTGGTAATAAACTTTTTTTCATAATGCTATACTGTATATGTAGTGTAAAAGTGGGCGGACCGCACCCAGTTTTGATGTAATAATGTTTTTTTGTAAAACAAGTTATCTAAAGTTTTATTCAGGAAGTTTATATATTTAACAATATAACCCTCTTTTGCCTGTGTAACCTAAAAGTGGGCGGAGACACGCCCATATTTGGCACATTCACGGATAATGCTACTCTATACCCAGGAATGAAATTTTGTTGTAATAGCTCAAAAACGAACGCTGATATCACATTTTTAATAAAAAATAGGCGTGGCCGTGGACCGATTTTGCCCATTTTCAATACCAACCTGCCCACCACATAAAACAATATATCTGCAAAGTTTCATCACGATATCTTCATTGGTTCTCCTGTGATCGTGATTTCAACAGACAGACAGACAGACAGACAGACGGACGGACGGACATGGCTAAATCGACTCAGGAGGTCACGCTGATCAAGAATATATATACTTTTCTATACCTATCGTCTCTAGTTCTATGCGTTACACATTTCGTTACAAAGTGAATATACCCTTACCTTAAGGTGTAGGGTATAACTAGCAAAGAAGTGAAAAATAAAATTAACCTAAAATAATAAAAAAGAAGTGAAATAACGTAGAATAGTACCTTAGGAAATATTTAAAGGTGAAATAGTAAAAGTGAACAAAGAAATGAAAAATAAGAATTAAATAATAGGAGATACAAATGAAAAGGATTCTATTGATGGAATTAGAATAATTTAACGAAACACAACAAATTAAATTTCTTTTCTCATCAAGAAAAAAAAAATATATAGTGAAAAGTGAAACAATGATTTAGTAATGAATTTGGCAAAGATATTTTGGAAAATAAGTGAAATAATAATTTTAGGAATAAATCGAAAAGTAAAAATCTAGCAGTTATTGTATAATACAACATTTTATACAATATTATTGATAATACAAAATACAACACCTAAACAGGATATTGGTTTTTCCTATAGGAGTAAGTGCGGCCTGGTGGCCAAATCTTAAACATAGCGAGGCTCGCTTAAATGTCAAACAAAGCAAGGCCTGGTGGCCAAACTAATGCAGCGTGACCCGCTAAACAAACAGTCACAATTTTTTTTTTCTACTCACTTTTTCTACTCTCTCTCTACTCAACAAGCAACGACATAACGTCGCCAACATGAATTAATAGCGAATCTTTGGTTTTTTTTATTAAATCTACGATATTGGATACTGTGAGTAACGAATTGGCGAAAATCAGAGTGATTTTACTAACTTAAATAAATTCTATTTAACGTGGTAAAAGTCAATGATAAACGCAAATGGTTAAAAACAGGAATCCGATACAAACTATATTAAGACAAAACGCGTATAGTATACGGTTAGTTGTATAATTTCGTGTGTGTCTTAGACATTTGTCTTCAAATTACACAGGTTAAATAAGTTTTAACAGTTAATGTATTTGATTTCAAAGTCGCACATTGTAATTTGATTAATCGATAATTAATCAGTTTGTCTGAATTCTATGTAAAACATTTTTTCTAAACAATACGTCACACGGTCGTAAGGACATGACATGAGGCATGAGGTTATTTTAAAAACCATTGTTAGAAGTTAAACATTTAAAGTAATGCGCTTAGAGACTTCATATCGGTTGGAGAATCAAAGCAAAGTTAGATTCGTTGTTTCAAATAACAAGATTGCTTGCTGATGAAAACAATTAACGATAGCAAGCAATTAACAAAAAATAACTGGAGCGAGCTCACTAGGTTAATCGTCCGAATCCGAGATTGCAAACGTTGCAGTTTTGTTGGCCGCTGAAAAATATAGGCAGGTCGTTCGTTCCATTCTGTGAGGTCTTAAATTACCTTAGCGCAGTCACGAAAATTTTGACGCTTGGTCTCTGCTTGAAACAAAGCAGAATAGCGCAGTCACGAAAACTTTGACGCTTTGGCTCTGCTTGAAACAAAGCAGCAGCGGACGTCAGCGTACAGACTAATGAACAGATGTACAGCGAATGTTTACAGCACACTCGGTAAACGAAGCGAACATGAAATCTAAGCAGGTTAAGGAAGTTGAAACTTCATATTAAGAATTTTAATGGTTTCTCATTCCAAAGTACTACGAGTAGTATTAAGAATTAAACGTTTAATGAAACTATTAAATGATAATTTGTGGCGCTAAGTAATCGCTTTAATAGAAATTTAAGTACGGAAAATTGGGAAAAATTTACAGATACAAGACATATGTACATATTAATAAGATAAAAACCATTAAACTATATGTCGTTCGTTTAATTAATGGCCGAGTCATTACAGGAGCAAGGTTTCTTAGAATTAGATAGGACTCATAAAGAACTGAAACGTCAGTTGGGGGAGTTTATATCTAAATATTGGGCAATTTTAAAAGGGACTGAAGGCAACAAAGAGAACTTAGAATTGATAAAGTCTAGAGTAGGGGAGCTAGGAGACCTTACAAGTGTAGAAAGAGCAGACGCAGTAGTAGAGGAATTGCTTACATTCCTAAACCAGATAATACAGAATAAGACAGAAGATTCCAAGACATGGGAATCAGAATTTAATGCACTGAAGAATAGGTATGATGATTACTTAATAGATAAAGTATTTCAGGAGGATATACTAAGGAACGTAGAGGGCGAGAACATAAAACTAAGGGAACTATTAGAGAAAAAGGGAATAACTGAGGAAACGTTGAATAGAACGTTAGAACAGGGATTTTCACAGAAATCTAGAGAAGACTGTAGTTCTTTAGAAGAAGCGCAAAAAAAAAGAATCCAAGAATTGAAAGAGGAAAACAGACGGCTACAACAAGAAATAGAATTAGCTAACGATCAGACGCTTTATCATAAGGAAGCTACTCCGTCCGCAGTTATTGCGGAAGATTACAACGGAAGGTCATTTAAACAAATTAGGACGACAGATAACATACATAAAATGGGTATAGGTGAGATAGCCAAGATTACGAATAGGCTGGTACCGCTCTTTTCGGGCACACAGTCACCAGACTTACGCGGCGAAGTCTACAAATTTATACAAGGGTGCGAATTAGCCACAAGGGAAGTAGGTACAAACAATAGTCAGGACTACATAGACTGCATTAAGCAGAGGTTGCATGGGGATGCCTATGACTTGGTGAGGTCAGAACGCTTCAATAGCCTCGAGGAATTCTACCTCACAATAAAAAGGGCGTATTTACCTAAAATCACCTTAGATACAGTCATACAGAGTATCCAAAATTGTAGCCAACTGCTTAATGAAGATATAAGACAGTTTGCAAGACGCCTAAACGCGCTAAGAACACAGGCTATAGAGATAATTCGAACGGATTACAACGGAGATGGAGATAGGGCACTATTAAGTATGCTGGAAGGGGTCGTAGAAAAATCATTTAAAACAGGGTTAAAGGACGCAGCATTGAGAATTTATATGCTCAATGTGACGAAGAAAACCATTGAACAAATGGTAGAATTGGCCGTAGAGGCACTCGGCACCATACACAGTAGCTCCCTCCAGACAGACCCCTTGAACATTAATATGAATTCGCAGTTTCGTGCCACCATGCATAACCAGCAAGAGCAGATTCAACAGGGAAGCCAGGGCAGAGCTACAGGAGATAGAATGGTTCGGCAACCAACTAGGACACAAAATCCTCCACAAGGAGCTACAGAGAGAATAGTCTGCACATTTTGCAATAAGCGAGGGCATACCAGAGAAGATTGTTTAACGCGCAAAAACACGCCATATTGCCAGAAGTGTTCAAAATATGGACACGAGGCAAACTGGAGGTGCGACCAAAAAGGAAGCCATTATAAAATTTAAAAGAGAAAAATACGTAATCATAAGAACAATATCAGAATATATATATATAATATCTTACATAAAAAGTAAAGAGATAAGTAAAATACTGGTACACATTTTTATTGAGATAATTTTGAATATAAGATTTATAAAAAAAAAAAAAAAAAAAAAAACCTAACAAACTCTATTCCATTAGAATAACATAAACATTTACATATGTTGTAGTAGGATAAAGATAAAATATTCCGAATTAAACTTAAAATAATACACGTCACAAAAATCATTGCATGAAATTATAAATAGCAAAATAACTATTGTTAGTTATAAAAAATTGATAGTTAAATGTAATTACGTAGGTATACTAAATAAGGACCCAGCGTGCAGAGAAACCGGCCCGAACGCCGATGTACACCCACTACAACATAAGAGACGCAGTCATACTACAAACACACCACAACAGTAATGAACACTTACAACAGGGCGACGAATAGCGCCCAGCCAACTCGAAGGGGGAAGGGTAGCTGGAACAGCCAACCAGCATAGCGACAACAAACATCGCAACGACAAGATGGGATAGTTGCAACAACCAAACACATTAATGCATCAACGTCCGACAACAGTAATAGTGACAATGAGATACGCAACATGATAGAAAACTAACCAATCGGCAGCAGCTAATTACAACCCAGTGGCGGCGCAACAGCGAAATCATCATGAATCATGATGGCAGCCTAGCAGCTTAACGCCAAGCGAAAGTAACGTTAAACGTAGGGGACAGCATCACCACGTCGCGGCGATGAAGCAGCTAGTAGACTACTACTAATGCAGTCACAGGTCCGCCAGTTAAATATACGACGATACATTCTCCCGTGGCACAAGTCACACTCTACAGCATTACCTCAAGTAGTAGAAATGGAAAGCGTATCACCACTATCTACAAGCCAGCGAGAACCTCAGCGGTCAGCTGATGTTACGAATGATGGCCCCGACAAAATCTCAGCCGTCAACAGCCCAAGCAACCGAAAATTGATCACAGTTGGGATCAGCCGATTCTACCAACATCAAAAACCATCAACAACGACATCGATTCTACCAACAACACTACTACAACAACTACAACTAAGTCAGCTACCCAGCAGCAGCATTCCTACATAACACTAGAGAAGAAGATATTGATACAACGGGGTGTACATCAACAGTCACAGCAACGCCGACTTCAGCATCAACAGTCACAGCAACGCCGACTTCAACATCAACAGTAACAGCAACGCCGACTTCAGCATCAACAGTAACAGCAACGCCATGGTCAACATGCTCAGCAACAGCAGCGTCAAGCTAGAAATCAACGTCAACGTCGAAGCCATCGTCAACGTACATGTGATCGACGGCAACTTCGACACTATCGCCAAAACGTACATTCACAGCCACGTCAAGACCAACAGCGACGTCAACGACAACCTGTTTTATTGTATTGAGTTTTTCTTTTGTATAACGCTATAATATTATTAATTCAAGTAACAAATTGTAAATAAAATTAAAAACTATAACGTATTGTCTGGAAAACATGTAACAAACATCTCATTTAAGGATAAAAAGATAAATTGCTGTTAACAATAATTTGAGAATAAAAACTCAAATAAAGATAAAACAATAAACCACCAACACAAAAACATAAATGTACAAGAAAAATTTAATATCGTTCTATACGATACTAAATTTTTCTTCCCCTAGGGTGGAGGGATGTTGTATGTCGCGATCGCAATTTCCATCTAAGCTTTCATTAAAGTAAACTTGAAAGCCAAGTCTGCAACCGCAGCGCTTTGCTTGGTAGCCAAAAGCTTTAGTCAAGCTTTGGCGAGTCGAGTCAGCAACCAGAGCGTTTGCATTGGTATGGATCGTGGAAGCTAGCGCTCGGTAGCGAGTTTCCAAACCATAAAAATCATAGCTCTTTGCTGTGACCATAAAACGCTTGGTTCAAAGAAATAATAAAAATAATCCAAAACCAAACGCGGAAGAATTAAATTGGGAACGATTTAATTCTGCCGATATTGATATTTCGCAATACAAAAATTGCGAACGAATGGAAATTGCGACATGCGCCAACACCGACCCACTTTGGTGCGGTCGACGGGTGCGTCGACCAAGCCAGAGTGGAAACCAGAAAAAGATTCGAACGGGAGTCTTGTGTGAGTTCCCAGTTGAAGAAGTCGTGGTTTAGCGCGTAAAAAGTCGCGAATTAGTTATAGTCAGAAGTGTAAAAAGAAAAGTAGTAAGGTATAAAGGGAGTGTTAAGCCTTACGAGTAAAACTGTTAAGTATAAAGTTAAATACCAACTACTATAATACAAAAACAACAAACATCAAACTGTGTAGTAAAAAATAAAGTAATCTAAAACAACTACAAAAATAAAATAATTACACACTTAAACAAGGAGTTTCACTCGTTGTCCAGAGGACGACGGAATAAGAAGAAGACCACCCTTAGCATACTACAACAATACATGATCACGCCATACCTCTGTTCGTCAAGCCTACAATGGTGCCCGATTTTGACCTCAAAACTCCTACACGACATGTAAATGCAACCGTTGTCACAAGATTCAATAACTACAAACTAGGTGACCCAAAATTTTATATCTCTGCTGCAATAGCAATGGTCCTCGGTGCAGAGGTTCAAAGGTACTGCGACCTGAGCTGCTTGTTTGTCCAGGACTCCCTATGGCGCAAGATACCATTTTTGGCTGGGTCCTTTCAGGCCCGTGTGTCTTTTAAGACACATGCACATGAAAACAAAAACAACAACACTGAAGCTCAGACATACTTATTAATGCTTGCTCCCACACGCATCTATTTCTTTATCCTTTATATCTATCTGTATATACCCAACTGAAATATTATTGAATTATTGAATTACATTGTACTTATAAGAATTAAGATTAAGCGCAGTCTGATTGCAATGTACACATCGCAAGGTGGGCGGCAATGTTTAAATGTAAACCGAGTGGTACTCCTTATTGTACCAGATAATGTCACATCACTATCATTATTGCACGACATTGCAACGTTGCATGTGTGCCAACACTTGCACTTGCATGGGTGCCAACTGCGAAGAGCTGGAGAGAAGAAGAGGGAGGTAAACGCAAGTTCCGGTGAACTCGACCTCTTATTCTTTGGACATCGCAGCAAATCGGCCGTAGTCGTTCTTCAGAGAAATCAAGCATTTAAATAAAGAAAAGCAAATTTGTTAATCCGTTTTTTACTTATTAGTTTCAACCCATCCGCAACGTAACCGGCTCCCACTTCAAGAGACACTTTGATTAATTTGAGTGTTTCCACCTATATTTAAATTTTGGAATAATCTCTGAAATCTCCTCACACAACAGCAGTTATTTCCCCACGAAAATCGTTTAACGATTGACTTATCAGTTGACGTACTCGATTTTCCGACAAATGAGTTTCGATTTGAGATCCCATCTTTAGGTTAGGTCTGGGGGGTGTAGATGTGTGGGATGCTTGTGCAAGAAACGAATACTGAGAAGTATCAGCTTGGGGTCTATTGGTTCGTGTATATTGCCGAGTGTGTGGTCGTTGCTTAGGAACTGCACCTCCTCTGGCTCTAATCGAGTTTGAAACTTCTGAAACAGTAACAGGGCCGTCCTCTGAGAAATGAGCGATGCTCTGATAGGATAATAAGTCATTTTCGGTGCATACACCTCGACAAACCGGACAAGTTTCGTTTTCAGTTAACCACTTTTGCATACAGGGCCTGTGGAACCGATGTTTGCAGGGTGTCTCAACTGCATCTGTGCGTTGTCGATATGTCTCGTTACATATTGTACAGGTTAATTCGTCAGAGCTACTGTTAAAATTTAACAAATTCTGACTGCTGGGTCGAACAGCCATTGTAACAAAAACTTTGGGTAATTTCAAAATGGAAAAGAAAATATTGTCACTTGACAAGAAATTATTAATTCCACAATTAAGGAAATAAATATTATAATATTAATAATCGTTACAATATTATTAGCAATAAACATATAAATAGTTAGGAATGTTATGTATTATATAAGTAATAATAAAATCCAGCTTAAATACTTGTCTTAACTCAAAAATAATTTTTAGGCCAGCGATTAACACGTTCGCGCCTCACGTAAATAATATATGCTTCAAGCGCAAATACTTCGTATTTTTTTTTCTTTGTACATTCGTATATATACAAAAGAAATTTAAAAAAATTTATAAGGTTAATTCAATGTGAGCAGCGGTTCTCCCACCAAGTGACACAACTCTGACTCCATCCAAACTGTAATAAATTACGGTTAAATTCAACCACAATTCATGGCGTTAATATTAATCGGCCTCCACGATCCCGACAGTACCGCGAGGGGTTTTCGGTGGCAACCACTAGTGAGCGCTTTAAAACCAGGGGCTAAACTACAAAAACAAAACAAAAAAAAAATTACCAACTAAGAATCCACCCAACGAGCCATCACCGACAAACCAATCAATAGATGTAATCTCTAATTGGATCAATCCTCAAAGTCACAGTTTCAATTTCATTCGAGATTCCTGACGAGTTGCGAAACGATATTGCAATTCATTTGCAAAATCTCGCCAAGAAATTCCTCGACTTTACTTTAACCAGAAAACTCAACAATTAAAATTAATGGTCAGCTTCCTTCTTCCGCGGAATGGCCTTCACCAAGCAATCGCAGGAAGCAACAACTCATTGGTACGCACCGAACATAAAAAGTTCAATAGCGCAAATCCAGCACGAGTTAGTGAGGAAACCATTTAAAACAAAAAATTTTATCGTCAAAAAAAAATTTTTAAAGTTACCACCGAAAAAAAAAGTTACCATTTTAGCGATAGTAACAAAATATATCAGATCAGGTATATCAGCTTTTGATCAGGTCGAACCATTAGGTCGAAAAAAGTTACCATTTTAGCGATAGTAACAACATATATCAGATCAGGTATATCAGCTTTTGATCAGGTCGAACAGCTTTTCAACTACTTTTGATCAGGTTTTGAAATGCTTTTGAACAGCTTTGAAGAAACTGCTTTAATAAAACAACTGCTTTGATAAAATTACTAGCCCGATATTGTAGATGTTTCTATGAGTTTTAAATGCATTTTTGTTCTTTTATTTTGAATTGATTAGAGTCTGATCTTCTTACGTTCAAAATCCCTTGTTATTGGTTTCTAAAGATTGTTTCTATTATCATAGTCGAACAGTCTGGCGATTGATTATAGTAAGAATTAGTGTTTATATCTATTTGCATCATATTTCCATGTTAATGTCTATTTCAATTCTCTGTCTTATTAATTTATAGTTGGGTTTTAAGTTAATTGCCTATTGCTTTTAATAATTTTAAATTGATGTCCTAAAAAGTATGATATGAAAATTGTATTGTGCAAATGATATTCATTGAGATTTAGCCTTGTTTGTCTGTCTGTTGGAATCATGATCTCAGGAGAACTGATTAAGGTACTGGAATGAAATTTAACAGAAATGTAGGAGTTCACTATTTCTGTGTATGTATAAATCAATATGTTTCTTTTATTGTTTCTTAATTATTATTGGTTTCCCTTAAATTTATAGTTTAATATTTGGAACGTTATTTTAGCATTTTCCATTCAAAGTTATAGTTCGAGATCATAAGTTGTAGGGTATTTAAGGGTGTAGGGTATTTAGGGTCGAATATATAAATATCGTTTTCGGTTATTTGTAGACTATATAATATATAATATTCCTAACTAATAGCCAGATTTTATCGCACAAAGAAAATTCTTATTGCCCTTTCCAAAACATAAAAAGTTGTAACCAAACTTCAATCAAGCGGTTGGTTCAATAGCATTCTTTACAAGAGAAATTATTTAAGGTACACAAATCCCTAGCATTTAATATTGGAATAAGAAGTTGTTACCATTTAGACTAAACATTGTTCATAGTATAGATATAAGGTTTTCTTAGACAAACATATGTTTTAAGCTAAATTTTGTTATGATTATTTTGATGGTTCGGCTATACGGAGAAGAAAAGAAAAAAATAGAACAAATAATAATAGGAATCAAAAAGAACAAGGAAAAGAAGAAGAAAAAGAAAATAAGAGTAAGAATGGCAACCTAGCCTTACCAACTCATGTCTGTACTTCAATGTGAACAGGCTTTGTTCTTAAAATTTAATAATTTACACAAAATTTTATTACAAATTTATTCCTAAAATATCAAACAACAACAATATCTAACAATAACAAAACAAAAAATTGATATCAAATTTATTCCTAAAATATCAAACAACAACAATATCTCTTTTCTCAAAGACATATTTACAAATCCATCGCTCATTAACTATCTAAACCGGATCAAACAAATCTCTTACTCCTAAAGGCAATAATAATCAGCGCTAAAGGAATATTATTTAAAACACTGAAATTAAAAAAAATATTACAAGAACAAATTAAAGAAAAAACCATGTCATAATATATTCATCCATGATTAACTAGCCATTAACTAACCATATTCAAAATCTACTCATAATATTTTCTATATGTCCGTTCTCAGTATAAACAAAAAAAAGCCGATAAAAAAATCACATGCACATCAAATGCTTAACAGAACCTATACAACGAATAAAAAAAGAAGAAGAAGAACAGCATCCTAGGTTTGCCTGTTTAAGCCACGCATGTCACCACTTAAATATCAACAGCATGCGTCGCCATTCCTTAAAATAAAAAACAACAAAAATACAGTAAGAGTAAATCATCCACTAATACAACAACATAAACCAAACTCCTACAAGAACAACAAAGCAAAACTCCTACAAACCGCTTTTTCTGCTTCATCAGTCTATTGCTAGATTAGCCTTAAAAATGTCAACAACAACATGATACGTGTATATTAATTTATTCTAGTTGTATGTTCCAATTCTACCTATACTTGTATTTCAGATCTGAAAATTACGACAAGCAATAAACATTATAAGTGAATAATAGTATTTCTATCGATGTCAACAAGTGACGCATACGCACGCTAAGCATAGTCTTACCAGAGATACTACCAGCCATCTGAATCCGCCTCTGTCGCTACATCTACACTACCCGTCTGTCCTTTACCTCTGTCAGTCTGTCCGTCTGTTTGTCCGTCTTTGCTTTCAAATTTAGAGTTAGATGTGATAAGTTGAAGAGTGCTTAACTGTTTCGTTTAGGTTGAATATATTATATAAATATCGTTTTGATAATTTGCTTATACACTATATGACTACCTTATGATTTGGCTACACGCGGAAAAAAGAAAAAGAATCAGAAGCAAGGTTTACCTACTCAAGCCTCTAATGTCTATACTTCAACACCAATATCATGCTTCTGACAATATCTCTCTTCTCAAACACATATTCACAAACTCATCGCCCATTGACTAACTAAACCATATCAAACAAATCTCCTACACCTAAAATCAATAATAATTAGCGTTAATGAAATATTATTTAAAACACTGAAAATATATTACACTTACTTCGAAAATATATTACAAGAACAAATTACAGCAAAAAAATTCATGTCATCAAATAATTATCCTACAACAAAGATAAGGATACGTAAAATAAGAATACTATAAGAACATATCGACACTATGTCTACTACACTACTTCAATATCGACAGCATCCTCTATTCTTTAAAAAACAACAACACCACAAGAATTAATCGTCTATTACAAGCACAACTTAAGCAAAACTCATACAGAAAACTGCTCCATAAGTATGTCGGTAGATTAGCTAACCATAAAGAAAACTAAATAACCCATATTAGTAATAACCTATGAGGCTACCAACCAAAGTTCACTTGAAAAATTCATGTAGTAATAACAAAAAAAAGCAATAAAATAAAAGCAATAAAAAATATTCCATCAATGTCCTCAAGATTAAATTTCAACCAGTTGTTGTATCTGGTTCCTCCAGTAGGACACCAGAACAAACTTAATGTCGTAGATCCTTCCTTGAAAGGATCACTGACAGTGTTTTTAATAATAGGGGTTGTTGTCGTTGATCCTTCGACGCGAAGGACCACGGACAATTGTGCCACGGGCAAGGATTTGCCGTCTTAGTGGACTTACCGTTGGTATCCGGCAACCTGCCGTAGTGGATTCCTTCGCCTAATTACCACGGGCACCAGGGTGCCGCCTTTGTGGTCCTTTAACCTGTCGGGCAATACTGCCGTCTTTCGACAGGTGCTGAAATAAAGACTTGGATTATGGTTCTTACTTTTATTTATCTCCAGTAATTATCCAGGTACACTCGATGTATTCTTCTGACTGCGATTCACGCTTGCTATACTTCAAAATGTTGTATCTACCACTTATGACACTATCTGATCTCAACTGCCTTCTTACAATTCGAAAGATGGGTTTATATCTCTTCTGAGATTCGTTGTTGGCCAGAATCATTTCCGCGTCGTTTTTGCAACTATCTAAAGAATTATTTTTAGCAATAATTCTTGACAACAATGTGCGAATTTTGCTCTTCTGATTTGAGAGCGACTTATTCGCGCGCTGTTCCACTTATTGGAATGCGGTCACGTTCGTTCTTCTATCTGGGCCACAGTGGTGTGTGATTCACTTGTACTTTCGAGCTTCACAATGAAAGTGCAGCCTAGAAGTATGTGTTACCAAAAGTTAAGCATTGTTAACTACTGGGCCGAAAGGTATGTGGTGATAACAACGTTAAGCGTTGTTATTACCAAAGCAATGATTCTGACCTACAACACAGTACAGCATACGCTAAGCATATTCCCAACGCGAAAACATAAACATTATACATCTTCGCCAAAATATTATTTCATGTGTATAAAAAGAAATCCCTAAATTTGTTATATTAACTCTATCGACTCGCCACTCCATTCCTGAAAAATTCGCACGATCAAATCATCCTAACAGAACCTATACAAGTATTGAGTATCAGAGACACGCGACTACATATATTTCTCAAAGGAACAACAACAACATAGCAAGAGTAAATCGTATACCACAACAACATAAGCCAAGCTTCTAAAACGATAAGATCAAATTTCAACGAAAACTATTCTTTCGGTCTATATGTGTGTATGTCTGTCTGTCTGACCTTTACCTATTTCAGTCTGTCCGTCTGTTAGTCTGTACAACTATCTGTATGTCTGTCTGTATATCTTCTGTGTTTATGAATGTGTGGATAACAGACTCTAAAATTAAAAAAATCCAACCGAAAAAATATATTATAATTCTAATTATAAATAAATAAATAAATATATAAAATAAATATAAATATAAAATTTTAATTATAATAATATACATACATACATAAAATTTGGAAAGAAAAATACCAGAAAATAACCAGGAAAATAAATAACAACAACAACAAACACATAGCAAAACTTCTTACTTCTACAATAGCATAGCACTTTACCGATATACCAAACACCTACCATATAAAAATACTAAAAGTCAAAAGGCTGATTTGCGTTGATTTGAATTAACAACCACAACACAGCAAGGAAAACTCCTACAACAACAGCTTCGACTATTCCATCCGACCGCCTGTAGATTATCCCTTAAAAGGTCAACCGCAAACACGTGCATGTTTCCCTACTATCACACAACAGGTGATCAAAGCAGCGAAATTACTACTGTGTACCCAACATAATCACGCTACATAGTGCAAGTGCTGAAAAAAGGTTGATTTGGGTTGCTACGATCAAAGTATCGAAGTGAATCTTCACCTAAAATAAATAACATGTGTGTGTGTGTGTGTGTGTGTGTGTGTGGATATAAGACTCCAAAATTAAAAAATTCAAAAGAAAAAAATATAAATAAATAAATAAATATATAAATATATAAATATAAATAAATATATAAATAAATAAATAAATAAATAAATAAATAAATATAAATATAAAATATAAGTTATAAATTATAATTGTTATGCTCAAAGGTAGGCCAAATGAGGTTGGTTGTTTAAAAAGGTGACTTTATTTCATTATTTCTTTATTTCACTCTGGTTATTTCACAATGTTGAGAATAAATTCACAAATTCACAGAATTTCACAATGTTGAGAATAAATGATACACTATTACGTATGCGCGTTATGAAGATAAAAGTTTGTGAGGATAGTGCTAAGCGACGGTGATTTATAGCAGCCCGTATGTCCAATGGTATAAGAAGAGGCGGTTGAGAAACTGGTGTTCGTGATGGATCAACAGTCGGCAGCCAAGTGCCGGCTCTAATCCGACCACCAAGGCTGGAGCCGAAGAGCTCGCAGTCAAGCTTTAAAGCTTGCCTCTCCTGAGCGGCCAAAGCCCGCGCTCCGAGAGGACTTCGGACGATCAGGAGAGGCAGCCGGGCGAGCGGTTTGCTTTGGCGTGAACATCCCGCCCGCCTTGCAGGACTGCAAAGCTCCCCGACCCTCAGCCCTGGGGTGGATCAAGCTTCTACAGGTGTCGGGTGCTATGATGGGCCTCGCCGCAGTCTGTGCAGCGGCGTGTGCTGGTGCAGCGGGGTGTGGTGTGCGAGCATGCCAAACAGTTGACGCATACGTGGCGTCCTGCGAGCGTCCTCCACCGGGCCTCGACGGATAGGTCGAGGAAGTGGCCGCACTGCCGGAGCGGATGCGCTCCACGGCAGAGCGGGCAGCATCCTCTGCGGCGTGATGGGCGGGAGCGACGGAGACGATCGCGCGGCTCCCGGGGGTAACCATTGCTTTGGTCGATGGGACGCGAGCGTCGCTGCCCCATGGCGGCGTTCGGTGGCTCTGCGAGTCGCTGGAGCCGGCCACGTGCCCTGGCTGCTCCTAGACCCGCACTGGGTGATGGTGTTCGTCTGGCCTCGGGCGACGGGAGCCGTGGTGGTGTTGGGCGGCGGTGCGGCTGGCCGCGACCCGCCGGAAAGTATGGCCCGTGAAGGGCAACCGGTAGTCGGCGGCGCCAGCCATCTGCCGGTGCTGGCATCGCTGGGGGCAATGGTGGAGCCTCAGCGTAATGGGGCTCGGGTGAGCATCGCGTCTTGCTCACTGGCGGCACGAGGGAGCCCGGCGGAGCCACGTTGCCTTCCTCAGACTGGGAGGACGCACTCAGGCTGAGCACGTCGTCGTTTTCGGGTTGGTGCTCCTCGCATGGCGGCATCTCGGGGCCGGGATTTGGCGTAGAGGCGCCGTTTGCACGGCGGCTGGCGGAGCCAACACACGGCCCAGCCGTTAAAGGGCGCCGCGGCGGCGAACGCGTTTCATCTTGGATCTGCGGAGAAAAAAGTTATTAATAACAACTCGAGACATGCACGATAAAGATACTAGTTTAGAAATTGAACGCCTAAGTTGGCCGTTAGCCGTTCGGACATCGGCCACGCGGACTCGTGCGTCCTGACCCTTATACACCTTGATGATGCGGCCCAGCCGCCAGGACGTGGAAGGAAGGTTGTCGTCACGGACCACAACCAGGTCGTTGGGCTGTAGGATGAGTTGCGGAGTCTTCCACTTGGTGCGACGCGCAAGCTCGTGCAAATATTTCGTTTTCCACCGATGACAGAAATGCTGGGCAAGGACCTGGAACCGTCTCCATCGGTTGAGAATGGAGAGCGGATTGTCGAGGGTTTCGGGCTCGGCCGGAGCAAGCAGAGGGCCGCCTACTAGGAAGTGGCCAGGAGTTATTGCCTCCATTACGTTGTGATCCTCAGATTGAGGATGAAGCGGGCGAGAATTGAGGCACGCTTCAATTTTCCTCAAGAGAGTTGAGAACTCTTCGAATGTAAACTTGGACGTTGGGGCGACTTTGCGCAGATGCGTTTTCAGGCTTTTAACACCGGCCTCCCAGAGTCCTCCCATATGAGGAGCACCGGGGGGGATGAAGTGCCATTCAACATTCTGGTGCGAATGATGGGTCTCGATGAGATCGCGGGTTCGAACAAGGAATTGCTTAAATTCTTGTTTGAGCTCTTTTGAGGCGCCGACGAAGTTTGTGCCGTTATCGGAATATACCTTTGCGGGGCAGCCTCGGCGCGCTGCAAAACGTGAGAAGGCCGCAAGGAAAGCGGCCGTGGTCAGATCACTGACAGCCTCTAGATGAATTGCTTTGGTCGCAAAAGAGACAAAGATACACGTGTAGCCTTTCGTTATTAAGCACGCCCGGCGGGTGTAATTCTTTATGTCGAAAGGGCCCGCAAAGTCGACACCGGTGTTAGCAAAGGGGCGGGAGAAAGTCGTGCGTTCCTCTGGCAATGCCGCCATAATCTGCGTTCTTTGTTGCTTCCGATGCAAGATGCACGGCTTACAGCGGTGGATCGTTGTCTTGATGAGGTTTTTTACCCGAGGAATCCAGTGTTGGGTCCGGAGCAATCGGAGCATCAGCTGGTTACGACCGTGAAGCGAGATCTGATGGATAAAAAGAACAACTAACCGAGACAACTGACAGTCGTACGGCATAATTATTGGGTGGCGTTCATCAAATGCCAAATTCGGGCATGAAGACAGCCGCCCGCCAAGGGGCATCGTTTTGTCTTCATGAAGAAAGGGATTGAGTGAGAGTAAACAACTTTTCGAGCTCACTGGTCGCTTGCTTTCGAGCGCGTAATTTTCGTCGGGAAAATGTGTCTTTTGACAGATGATTGTGAGACGACGTTTGGAATCTCTGTCGCTGAGAGGCGCAAAGTAGCATATAGAGGGTTCCGATTACGGCGCGTGTTATCTATAAACCGCTGTACGTATGAGTATACGCGTAGGGCTCTCGGGAGAGAGGAAAACCTGTCAAGTGGGTCTTCGTCTGGTCGGAAGTAAGTGTGAAGAGCCTTTACAGGCTTTTCTTCAAGTGCGGTAGCAAACTCCGAAGCTGTTCGTAGTTCGGGCCAACGATCCTTGTCGTGGAGGAGCCAAGGTGGACCATTCCACCAAAGGGTGTTCTCAGCTAATTCTTGGGGCGTGGCACCGCGGCTAGCTAAATCTGCTGGATTGTCGTGCGAGTCCACGTGAAACCATTGAGTGTGTGGTGCTCTTTCAATGATTTTGGCAACGCGGTTCGCCACGAAAGTGGCCCAGACGCAAGGAGGCTTCTTAAGCCACGCAAGTACACGCAAGTCTGTCCAACAGAAGACATTCTCGGGACAATAGTGCAGATTGGGTACGAGAGCGTCGAGCATGTCTGCGACGAGTGTAGCTCCGCAGAGTGCGAGTCTAGGCAGCGATATCGTTTTAATGGGCGCTACTCGTGTCTTGGAGTACAGTAGCGATACATGAACGGTGTCGCCGATTTGGACACGGGCGTAGATGACTCAGGCGTAATCTTTTTCGGAAGCGTCCGAAAAGGCGTGAAGATTCACTGTGCAGTCGGGGGTGAACCGAATCCACCTGGGAATTCGAATCGTGGCAATATGATGGTAATTTCGAAGGAAACTCAACCAAGTTTGCTGCGTCAGTGCGGGAAGTTGTTCATCCCAGTCAATCTTGTCTAGCCAGACTTGTTGGATCAGCATTTTCGCGGCAACGATGATAGGTGCCAACCAACCGGCTGGATCGAACATCTTCGCGATGAGAGACAGCACTTCTCGTTTGGTGTACGTTGGCTGTATGTCGATCGCCTGTATGTCGAAATAAAAGTCATCGCTGGTGGCATTCCACCGAATGCCGAGCATCTTTGCGGTGCTGTTGTCCTCGAACTTCAGGAACACAGCGTTGAGCAAATGGGATCCAGGCAAGTCGTTCGAAATGTGTTTGTCGTTAGCTGTCCATTTCCGGAGAGAGAAGCCTGCCGTATTCAACGCCTCTGACAGTTCATCGCGCATTTGAGTGGCAATGGCAAGGTTGTGAGAACCAGCCAACACGTCATCAACGTACATCGAATGTCGCAGGATGTGGGCCGCAAGTGGAAACTGTTGTTGAGTATCTTCAGCTAGCTGGAGATGAGTGCGGATCGCTAAAAAGGGGGCGCAGCTCACGCCAAATGTTACCGTTCGTAACTCATAGTCCCTAACTTGGGAGCTATTCGAATCTCGGAAGAGAATTCGTTGGTAGGGGGTGTGTTTCGGGTCGACGAGGATCTGGCGGTACATTTTCTGTATGTCACCGCTAAAAACATACCGATAAAAGCGCCATCTTAACATTAAGAATGTTAAGTCTGCTTGTAGAACAGGGCCTGCGTGTAACACATCGTTCAAACTGAGCCCACTTGTGGTGGGGCAGGATGCGTTGAACACGACTCGAACCTTGGTGGACGTGCTGTCCAGTTTCATAACCGCGTGATGTGGCAAATAATAGTGCTCAGCATCGGGTTGGGGGGGCGTCATATGACCTAAATCAAGATATTCTTTAACTACATCGTCATATTGCCTTTTGAGGTCATGATTCTTGACTAACCTTGCTTCTGAGCGAAGGTATTGCTGGTGGGCGATGTGCCGTGAATATCCTAGCGAGTGTTGGCTTACGGCTTCGCTTTTGAATGGCAACGTAACGATGTAGCGGCCGTCAGGGCTCCTACGAGTTGCTTTTACGAAATTCTCTTCGCAAAACTTTTCGGAGGGGGATAAGTGACGAGTTTTGGGAAGTTCCTCCACCACCCAAAAACGTTCGAACTGTTGTTCGATGGTGACTTCATTGAAGAAGGCCACCCTTATGTCGGGGCTACCCGATTGTAGCAGGGGGACTGGTCCGGTGATTATCCAGCCGAACACAGTCTGTTGTGCTAGAAGGGAACCTAACACATTGCGGCGAATACCGTCAAGTATGATCGCCGGAAAGAGATCGGCTCCAATGAGAACGTCAACTTGCTGACTTTTGACAAAGTTGACGTCTGCGAGCTCGATGTTACGAGGGAGGCTGCGAAGCATCGCGCTATCGAACGAGTGGGCGGGCAGTCTGCCCGTGATTTGCGACAGCACTAGCGCTGTGGCATGAATTTGGAACGAGGGGTCGCGTGGCGACTTGAGCAAAAACTCACAAGATTTTGAAACCTTTGCAGAAATGGTTTCGTTGAGGCCAAAAACCGTTGCTTTCACTGGCCGCATGTGACCGTAGCGGTTCCTAACATAACTGGCTTCGGTGCGGCAGCGAAACAAACTTGATGGTTATCGGGCTGATTTCGATCAGTGGACTGTATTTGTTGTTGACTTAATTGGGCGGCGTTAGCCGACGTGGAGGGCCCTGTAAAGGGGGTTGCTCGCGCGTTTAGTGGGGTGTTACGGGGCTGATTGGGTTGCAATGCAGCGTTTCTATTTGTCGGGGACTTTGGAGGCTTAGTGGACGGACGCGACGCTGAGTTAGCTAAGGGTCGGTTCTGTGCTTGCTCGCGATGCAGCAACGTATGGTGTCGCGCCTGACATGTCGGGCAGTTGTATTTGCTGGGGCATCGTTGTATGTGATGCGCTTGTGCGAGACAATTCAGACAAAGGCGCAACTTTTTCACTACCTCTAAGCGTTTACCGGAATTCATTTCCAAAAACTGCGGACACGAATTGTGTGTTGCTCTGAGCACAGCTGACATACGGTCGATGCCACATTCAATTAGAATGCTGTTGAGCGGGTGACGCGCGAGTCTTGCCTGCGGGCCCGCCTTTTATATCTTGCACGGTTTCCAGCGTTTGAAACCGATGTGTCAAGAAAGCGTCGTGATCGGACCATTTTGGAATTGCAAATTTATTTGAGATAGATTGTTCCCAAAGCGACAGGGTGGCTTCCGGAAGCCGACTAGAGCATAGAAAAACTATTATAGCGTCCCAGTGTGACGTGTCGACGCCTTGGAGCGCCAAAGCGGCGAGAATATTATTGATTTCCCGCTGTAGATTTTTAATTTCGTAACCGGTTTCCCTAGTAATCGTCGCGAGACCAAAGAGATTTTTAAGGAGCGTGTTAACGAGGACGCGTTTATTTTCATAGCGATCAGATAAATTTCGCCACGCTTGCTCGAATCTTTCATTCGTCAAAGGAGATTTTTGTACGATTTCCTTGGCTTCTCCTTTGGTCTTTTGATTTAAATGAAACAATGTTTCAACCGGGGTGAGGCGCGAGTTGCGAATGTATAGGGCCGAGAATATGTCACGGAACGAGGGCCATGACAGATAATCTCCCTTAAAAACGTCTGTATCACATGGAGGCAAGCTAATGTTAAGCCCAGGAGAGGGCACCTCTGCCGTCTCCTTACCGGGCAGCGGCGCGGAGGATTTTGTAATCGCGTTGATTTTAATTTGAATCCATCCCACGCATCGCTTATAGTTGTCGTACGCTTTGAAGTACTTGTCCTTAACGGCTGCTATGTGCGGTGTCAACTTCTCATCCTTCTGGATGTGCTCGAGGAGGGTGAGATACGCGGTCTTAATTACAGTCCACTGCGACTGAAGCTCCGTTATGTCCAACTCCAGGGTTTCCCCCGTTTGGGATTCTGGTGAATTGTCCAGAACGTGCGCGCTGAACTCTACCAAAGCGTCCGACAGACGTATAAAATTGTTAAGCCGCGCCATGGTACGTGCGTTAGGGCTACTACCAATTTAGCAGAGGGATACACGATATGAAATCGATTTTCGTCGCTGCAAAGGAATACAGGGGCTAAAGTAGCTTAGCTAGATGGGCTAATACAGAAATAAAACACCAAAAGATTTTTATTCCTAACAAAAATTTTATTATTGTTTTATATTTGTCGCCCACGGTGCAAGAATTGTTGCCTCTCTTGGCACGAAAAAACGACGGCGCTATATCGATGGGAGCGCTGAACAGTGTTTTTGCAGCGTGAGTAGTTGTGTAACTCAGCGTTGACGAGCGCGCCTATCGAACCCCAACAAATTTGCGTATACTTCCCTAAACTCAAACGCACGCACCAATCGTGCGCTCTAAACGATTGGTTTAGAGCGCACGATTGACGACTTTTTGCGATGAGTAGGTGAGTAAGTATGTCGCCGGTTCTGGTGCCAACACGGGACAGTGTGCGCTTCTTGATAAAATGAACGTTGACGTCGATTGTACAAGTACGAATTTTATGCGAAAAGCGCGCCGCTTGTAGCGTATCACGCGGAGAGGGCGATCAATGTTAGAACGAAAGAACGTTCTATGCTTGGTTGCAAGCTGAGAGCGTGTCTATGTGAGAGCACGTAAACCAAACAAACCAGCAAAAGGTGGTTTTTTTGGTTTTTAAGTGAACCGCGCAGAAGAGCGTAAGCTGCGAGCGTGTCTGTGGAGAGCACGAAAACCAAACCACACAGCAAAAGGTGGTGGTTTCTTGGTTTTTAGGAGAAGAGCGCAACCCAAGCGAAAGCGAGTTGCAATTATGTATTCGTCGAAGAATAAATAATTGCAACACGTGCCGGTCAATTTAAGTATATAACCGGGTTCAGGGGCACTTATCCTATATGTAAGTGAACAAATTCTAAATTTTGGCGCACCGTTACACCGAAGTTCATTTTCCCGTTAACTTCCAGTGTACACGGTAGTATATGTAGATATATACGTGTTGCGTATATCCAATTCAATCAAGTAAATTAGCAAGTTAGCACTTTATTAAATTTCAACTTTATATTAACGTCTATCAATTGCTCGGAATTAAGCAACTTACCTTTTTTTGTAGAAAAGGGCGACGATGTCGTGGTTGAGCTCGATCCGGCTCGTAGTGGACCAAATGTTATGCTCAAAGGTAGGCCAAATGAGGTTGGTTGTTTAAAAAGTTGACTTCTTTATTTCACTCTGTTTATTTCACAATGTTGAATAAATGATACACTATTACGTATGCGCGTTATGAAGATAAAAGTTTGTGAGGATAGTGCTAAGCGACGGTGATTTATAGCAGCCCGTATGTCCAATGGTATAAGAAGAGGCGGTTGAGAAACTGGTGTTCGTAATGGATCAACAGTCGGCAGCCAAGTGCCGGCTCCAATCCGACCACCAAGGCTGGAGCCGAAGAGCTCGCAGTCAAGGTTTAAAGCTTGCCTCTCCTGAGCGGCCAAAGTCCGCGACCCGAGAGGACACGGCTTCGGACGATCAGGAGAGGCAGCCGGGCGAGCGGTTTGCTTTGGCGTGAACAATAATAATATACTACTATCAAACAACAGGTGATCAAAGCCCCCGAAATGACTATTGTGTACCCAAAAACTCACACTTCATAGTGCAAGTGCTGATAAAAAAAGGTTGTCCCTTAAAATGTAAACCGAACCTTAATTTACGACTTTATTTAATTGAAGTTCCACGGCACTTCGGAGCCAGATTGTTGCAGCTGGCGATCAAAGTGACGAAGTGAATCATCCCCTAAAATAAATAACAACACCAACAACCACATAGCAAAATTAAAAAATTCAAAAGAAAAAAAATATTATGATTATAAATAAATTATAAATAAATATAAATAAATATAAAATATAACTTATAAATTATAATACTATACATACATAACACTTGATCTTTAAATCTACTATCACACAGCAAGCGAATCATCCCCTAAAATAAATAACAACAACAACAACCACATAGCAAAACTTCTGACTTCTACAATAGCTTAGCACCTTACACATATATGTACGAAACACACATCATATAAAAAGACTAAAAAGTATGCTACGCTTTTTGCTTCCCTATTTATTCCCACCAAAGACAAAATCACAAATTCATTCCTAGCACTGAGAAATTATCAAAAAAGACTAAAAAAGTATGCTACACTAAAAACTTCCCACTAACGCCATCTACTTCGGTGTAGCAAACGATCGGCATTCCTAAGTCTATATCACAGACACAAGCCTAAATGAACATTCCAAAGCACTTATCCACGATGGCCATCTGGTGGACGATAGCCAAACCTATCGGCTAAAAGGTGAAAAATTACCCGAGAAAACACCCCTAAAAACACTTTTTTAACAAAGACACAATCCTAAATGGCTAAAAATGCAATAATCATTTAAAAAACTCCTAAAACTATACTTTCAGCAAGGGCACAAAGCAATTTTTAGCAAAGACACACTCCCAAATTTTATTCCTAGTTATTCCCACTTTTCCTTTGTGCCAGAAGCGGCATATAACCACTACTCGCATGGCACCATTGATGGCTATGCATGCCAGACGTTGCACCTTGTCCAGTTTGTCCTTTATTGTTATCTGGTCTGCTTTATGTCACCAGACAACTGAGCCATAAGTCGAACAGGGTCTAACTATAGCAGTGTAGATCCAGTGTACCTTTTTTGGTGATATACCTCATCGAAGGCTGCAAACTCTCCTGCACTGAAAGAGCACCGCCTTAGCCTTCCTAATCCTCTCCAACACATGCTCCATCCTGGTAAATTTGCTATCTAGGATTACTCCTAGGTACTTAACCCTTCGGGTGGTGTTAATTTCGGATCCGGAAATCCTTAGAGAGATCAAGTTCGGAATTTTCCGCTTCCTTGTGAAGAGGATCATATCCGTCTTAGTAGCGTTGATGGTGAGGCCCTGCTCTCTACACCATCCCTCTACCGTGGAGAGCGCCCCATGCATTACGTCCTGCATGGTGTCAACATACTTCCCTTTCACCATCACCGCTATGTCGTCTGCATATCCAATTGTATGTATGCACCTTGAGTCCAGTCGTTGAAGCAAGGAGTCAACAGTGATGTTCCAAAGGATTTGTGATAACACCTCTCCCTGGGGACACTCGTCACTATCGCTCTTAGCCTATGACTCCCGCATTGCAGATTTACAGCCCTGTGGCGCAGCATGAATTCAATCCAGTTAGTTAGGACCGGGTTGCGCCCACGGGCCTCCAGGGATAATCTCAATCTTCCAAAACATATCTTATCGAAAGCACACTCTATGTCCATAAAAGTGGTCATAGCGATGCCCCCATTGTTCAGTTCCTTTTCCGCCACCCCGACCAGGTCGTGGAGGGCGGTCTCCGTAGATCTTCCCGCTCTATATGCGTGCTGAAATCTATTTGGAGGACGTTCCACAAATACAGTTCCCTCTAGATAGTCCACCACCACCCCTTCATTGTCTTTAAGACGAAAGAGGTAAGGCAGACCGGTCTAAAGGATTTGGCCTCCGTGTAGTCCGTTTTTCCTGGTTTTGGTAGGAATACCACTCTTCCCTCCCTCCAAATACCAGGCATATAACCTGTTGCCAGACATACCACGAATACTCCCCTCAATGGCTCGAGCAGCTGCTCCTGGCCCCACTGGAGCAAAGCAGGGAATATCCCGTCCGGTCCCGGAGTCTTAAACGGGGAGAAAGTCATTAACGCACTTCTTATCGCATTCCTCGTCACTTTGCCTTCCGCCTCGGTCATCTCCGACCTATGATATCATCTACGCAGAGACGGCCAGGCCCCAGCATGTCTGATGCTTCCAGGAAAGTGTCTATCTACCATCTCTTGAGTAGACTCTTCCAGTGTCTCCAGCAGACCTCCATCTTTGTTATGGATGAGTCCCATCTTGGACCCTGGATCCTTTGATATGAGCTTCTGTAATTTACATATATTAAAGATATCCTTCGTATTGGTACAGAAGTCCCTCCACGTCTGCCTCTTCCTCTTGTGAAGGGTCTTCTTCAACCGTTTCTTCTTTTCCTTATAATAAGCCCAAGCCACTGTGTCCTTATGCCTCATGTACCGATTCAAGGCCGTTCTCGTCTCCCTCTTCGTGAATTCCAGTTCCTCATTCCACCAGGGAACAGAGTCTTCTTCATCCATGGTCCGAAGTTAGGTCAATAACTTCACTTCTTATTGCATTTACAAAAGTCGGCTCAGAGAACTCACAAATTCGAGAATATTCTCACCTCTGCGATTCTCATCGGAGCTACCCCACACTGTACTGTGAGCATTAGCATCGCAACGTATAATCACATTCAACCCCCTATCCACACCGTATCTCACCAGCCTTTCCACCTCCAGAGGTGGTGGCGGCTCTGTTGAGTCATATGGTAGGTAGGCAGATGCGATCAGAAAAAAGCCACTCCCGCTTCCAATCCTCACGACCGTCCCATCATTGCTGACGCTGCTCTACTGTGGTAAATGTTCGGCTGACACACCCTCAGAGTTTGTATGGTATAATAGGACTCTTACCAACTCCTGTCTTTACTTTGTACGACAAACGTAGAATAAATTTGACTTACTTAATTCTAACATGCAATATTGACACCCCAAATTTACATGTTTTTGGATTTTCTGTGATTGCCTCTGTCAAGTCATTAAAGTTTTTTGGCACATACTTACATATGTATGTAGCACCTGGTTGTTGAAGTCGTGTTAGTTAAAGCATTAGCCACTTTTCCGTCTACCATTGCTAGCAGTAATAAGTATGTGTTTGATTTGGGTATTCTCATTCACATCTGTCGCTGGCACATTTTTGGTTTTATTTTCCGCGTATTGAATCTCTCCATTAGGCATGGCGTTATTTTTTTTTTGGCAAATCTCATTCGGATAGGTTTGCAAAATCTAGGTGATGATGGGAATGATGATGCAACCCCACTGGAACATAAGATAAAAATCTTTGTTTGCACATTCGATGCTATCGATGACTGGTTCCAAATATTTATACTGTCTGAAAGTTGTATGATCAACCAAACCTCGGCATAAGTTTTGTCAACACTTTTTTATGGGTAAAACCTTTACTGCGCCGCTTTGATCGGTCACTTAATTTTCTGAACTCTTTTCGGTTCGACCTTTAGAACTTTGAGGGCCTGGGGTAGCAGGTAATGAAATTTCTTAATTTAGCCAATCTGTATGTATTTACAGGATCACTATTAGACGCGAGAAAATTTCCGCTTATAAACCGTTCTAAAATTCTCAATGGCAATTTGGATTACTCTCAGGGGGGGCCTTTGTAATGATCATTAACTTTTCTTCTAAATCTCGTCTCTCGTTTTTCATCAAACAATCGCTTTGAGCTTTACCTTATCAGATGGCGTAGTTGCTATCAAGTCATAGATTTGACGAAATCTACAGAAACCGACAAAAATTAGCTAGATATCAAAAAGGGACTATATTTGAGACTAAATTTTTTAATGCGAAAACTTGTGAAAACTTTTTTGCGAAAAAAAATACATTTGACACCAGCATGCGGAAGGCTATCAGCTTAGATAAACGAATTGTTCTTGCTTTATATGCTTTGGATACTTTCCCTCTCACCGAAGAGAAACTCATGTGCTACATGAACGGTTTTGAAATGCTAGGATTTCCGTAGTGGTTTGGGGCAATTGGTAAGTTTCCTAGAATAACAGCTAATGAGATTTAATAATAATAATAATTTGGGCCACCCAAAACAGCCCAAAACCAGCCGCCCAAAAACAGCCGCACCTCGAAAATTTGCAAATTGTCCAGTTTAAAAATGTTTTAACTCATAATAAATTTCATTTGTACCTGCTTATATGTACATAAATTTTTCTGCTATAAAAAGAAACTCATGGAAATATATGACAACACAGTAATTTTAATATTATTATTTCAAGAGATGGCTTTAGTAATCTGTATCTCGCTTGGTATAAGTGCGATCGGGTAACGCTAGCATTTATATGGCATTAGAAAGATAAGATTTCGTACTAAAAAAAATTCTCAGACAATTTTGTGATTGCTTGACTCAGTTTTATTTGAGAGCGCGTCAACGATGGAAAAGAGAAGCAAAGAGAAAATACGCTATATTTGACAGTTTTTGTTCGATAAATGCGAAAACGCAAGGCATGCGGCTGAAATGTGAGTAGATAGATATAGCCCAGATCAGTAGATATAGCTCATCAATTTTGAATTTCAAGGTGTTATAAGTGTCATGTTACATTGCAATTTTTTGATTGTTTCAATTTCTTCTTTGTTTTTGTTTTCTGTACAAAACTGTCAATGCCAAGTTCATCCGAGAGAGAAAGAGAGCCGATGAACTACGGAACCGGCAATCAAAAACTTTGCCGTCGACGACTCTAAATTCAATTAAAACGGTGTTGTTGTGTGGCATAATAAGAAAGTATGCACATTTTGGAGTAAAAAAGATCCACTTTTATCAGAAGGAGTAGTTTTGGGTAAAAATAATTACGCAAACCAACTCTTCATTTCTGCAACCTATTTCTATCAAATAAAAATATACTTCGTTGGCTGCGATTGCTTTTTTGTTGTCCATTATATAAATAATAATAAATAATTATATTAAATATTATTAATAATTAATAATAAATAATTAGGTAAATAAATAAATTTCCACAATATGTCCCAATGATTACTTTCTCTCAGGTTCGTGCTTTGAACAAAACGTTTGTTAATAATTTAAGTAGAATCTCCTCTAATTCTTTAATTATTGCATTGTTTATAACTTTTGATATTTGAAATGCCTGCAAAAATCGCAATAGGTATGAAATACTACGCATAGTTCTAATACTATTTTTGACAGATTGCTGTCAAAGTGATTGCAATGTAACATACCAAATAAAATTTGTTGAGAGAGTAAAATATAAGTGCGTGAAGTTAAATTCGTAGCGAACTTAGCACGGACACGAACCAAAAAATTCACCACACGATCTTTTCTCACTCCACCACAGTTCGCTACGTAGCGAACTTTTTATTTCATTAAAATGTCTGCAATAATCACTGAAAATATATTTTTATTAAATTATTATACGTGGAAATAGTAATTAGAAATATTTTTAATGAACTCTGATTAATTTTTTTAATTTTGGAAAGGAAATATTCCAAATATTGGAAAGCAAATGGAATCGGGTTTCAGGGAAAGTAACTGCCATGCTCGTCTCGATTCTCCGAGTATTTTTCTGACTTCTTGAAAATTCACTATTTCAGAGGTGAGTAAGTGGTCAGGATGTAGTGGCTAATGGCTACCTTGGAGGAGGTGTGCATCGATCAAACCTGAACTATTGGAAAGGAAATGGAATCAGGTTTCAAGGAATGTAACTGCCATGCTCGTCTCGATTCTCCGAGTATTTTTCTGACTTCTTGAAGATTCACTATTTCAGAGGTGAGTAAGTGATCAGGATGAAGTGGCCAGTGGCTATCTTCGAGAAGGTGTGAATCGATTAAACCTGAACTATTGGAAAGGAAATGGAATCAGGTTTCAAGGAATGTAACTGCCATGCTCGTCTCAATTCTCCGAGTATTTTTCTGACTTCTTGAAGATTCACTATTTCAGAGGTGAGTAAGTGGTCAGGATGAAGTGGCCAGTGGCTGCCTTGGAGGAGGTGTGCATCGATCAAACCTGAACTATTGGAAAGGAAATGGAATCAGGTTTCAAGGAATGTAACTGCCATGCTCGTCTCGATTCTCGGACTACTTTTTCTGACTACTTGAAAATTCACTATTTCAGAGGTGAGTAAGTGGTCAGGATAAAGTGGCTAGTAGCTACCTTGGAGGTGGGGTGCATCGATCAAAGCTGAACTATTGGAAAGGAAATGGAATCGGGCTTCAGGGAATGTAACTGCCATGCTTGTCTCGATTCTCCGACTACTTTTTCTGACTTCTTGAAAATTTACTATTTCAGAGGTGAGTAAGTGGTCAGGATGAAGTGGCTAATGGCTATCTTCGAGAAGGTGTGCATCCTGGCAGGATCGCCATGTAATGTTGATTTGTTCTGTTGCGTGGGAATTGTGTTTGAAGAGTTCTACGTGTTAATAATAATTTAGATTTGTCGTCTTTTAAAAAAAGCGTAAGCTTACTGAGCTCTTCAGCCGAATATTTACATGCGCCATCCTTTTGGTCGCACGACTTTTAACTGAGCTCTTGAAGGAGCTGATGAATTAGAAGCTCTATGTTGGAGCCGAAAGGAAAGAATATCGAGGTGTCTGAGTTTGATTCATAATTGATATTAATCTTTATTTACAATAATTCGCCTATTTATACATTATCTCTTACATGCTAAAAAATACAAATCCCTTACAGTGCTAATTTGCAATCATTGCTTTGTTGACCTAGTCATTGTGAATATGATCCCTGCAAGTATGTCGAGTCGCTGCTTCCTTGGGTCACAGCACGCGTCGACGTATTGCAACCAGATCGACAACAAAAACACTTGCCTTAGTTTTCGCGATTGCTGTAGGTAAGCAAGTTCGCACGGTCAACAATTAATGCTTACCAGGTGTCGCCAACCTTGGCGCACTACAGTTCACTGCCTCATCAATCTCACTATGTTTCCTCGTATTACGTACTGGCTGGCTGATCCGTGTGTTTTCTTTGATGCGCGTGGCATACTCGACGCTCAATTAAATAATACAGAGTTCCGGGCACCAACGCGAAGAGAGAGAGGCTCCGTCGGTTTTCCGTGTTTTGATCCCGATCATTCCAGAATTGACGTTCATAAGTGGTGCGAGGATGTGAACCGAAGAGTACAGCGAGACAGTTTGGAAAACTTTGACATCATTCCTAAAATACAAGCTGCTCTGCTGGGGAGAGCGAAAGTGTGGTTTGAAAAGTATGGGTACCAAACATTATGGTTGGACAGATTTGCGTGCCTTCCTCATCCACTCCTTTTCAAGTGGCACAGATATCATCATGCAATTGCGAGTGGTTGCCAATTCTGAGAGCCACAAGTATACAACGTATACTGACGTGATGGAGACGGTTTCACAAATAAACACATTGCCTTTTGAAATTCCCAAAAGTAAAATTGTTAAGATCATTGTTGGCTGTATTTCTGGTAAACCCCGGCAAAAGCAGGAATTTCTGTCACGTCATTTGCCGCGTAAGTCCATTTTTGCAAGTTATGCTGATGAGGAGTCCCTGCCAACTAAACGAATGCCAATCGATGATGAGAGAAGGTGTTTTGGGTGCGGAAAGAAAGACCATATTAGAGCAAATGAGTAGTAATGAGAGTAATGAAAAAACCGGTAAAGTATTATCGTTGCCATCGGGTAAGTCAACTGCTAATGCGGATATTACACTACGAACATTGTTTGTCGTCGGTTAACCATTTCTGCTCTCTCTCAAAAATTTGTTCAGAATTGTGATTACACATAGAGCAAACAAATAGCAATATTTACAAATACAAAGCAAAGTTACGGAGTTGCTTTGTGAAGTTTTTTCTTACATGAAGTACCTTTTATAAATAAAAGTGCAGTTATTTTAATCCTATTATTTTGTTTCACAACACTAGAATCCCATTTTAATCAAAGTTTTTCTTCGTCGACCACAATCATTTTGTTTTGTTTCGCAGTTCATTCTCTCTGGATGAACTCAACTCTGAATCCTGAGAACGTAAAATTGACAACTTTGTAAAGAAAGGAATAACAATTTTACAGTTATGGCGAACAATGTTCGTAGTGTAATATCCGCGTAATGATATAGTTACACTAGCCTGGTTTTACTTGTCAAAAAGGAAAAGGGTGAAAACTGCCGTTATGTGGATTTTAAAGCACTTCACAAGATAACTGCAAACGACCGCTATCGGTTACCAAGGATCGACGACCTTATTCATGGTTAATCATGGTTGAATATGTTGTAAAATTAATGATGAATATGTGAATAAGTTTAAGATTGTCTCTGAGTCATAGTATTCATTGTTGAATATGTTGCAAGCTAAAGTTGAATATGTGAACATGCTTAAGATTGCCTATGAGTTATATTATTCATGGTTGAATATGTTGTAAAATTGATGATGAATAGGTGAATAAGTTTAAGATTGCCTCTGTCATAGTAGTCATCGTTAAACGTTTAAAATTAAAATTGAGTACTTTAAGTAAAGTATTGGTAGGATTTAAATATTATATCTTAATTCATGACTTTATACCTAAAATTATTTTAACTAATTAAGAAATGCTTCATCATGAAGGCCCATGGCAAGTGCTGTGACTAATAAAAATTTAAGGCAATCTTGAAAATTTTACTGCCTAGTAATTTTATCTACTTTTAGTTTAATGAGTTAAATTAAGCAAAGCTATTGTTCTAGGATCTGTGTTGTACTATGTAAACAACGATGGAACGAAAATTGAAATTCAAATTGAGAGAAAAAAATTACTTTTATTTTATTTCTTAATAATAATAAAAATAACTTAATGAATTCAAGTAAAGTAATAAATTACACTGGCCGACAGCCATTTTGTTTCGGGATGTTTGACAGCATATTATAAAGGATTTTGGTCCGCCATGAAAAATGATAAAATAACAAAAATGAAATGAACCGTTTTCGAGATAATCGTTTTTGAAATTTTTAAGGTCCATCCACTTGAAGAGCTACTACAGCTGACATATGTAACCGATTCGATTACAACTAAATTAAAGAGGAAGAATGCATGCATATTTTTTGCTAACATTACTTTGAAATCCGAAAAATAGTTTAAAACCTTTTGCTGAAATCGTAACTTCAAAAGAAGAATTTTTTAAGAAAAAAGACAAAAAACTGCTATATAACTGTACGTAAAAATATGTTCCCGAAACTTTTTTACCCTTTTTATTTTTCTTATCGATAGGTTGGACATTTGCTCGAATTTTAAGCCTAATATCTTCTAATAAATAATGGCTATCTAATAAAAATCTGCACAGAAATGGTTTCTTGGTTCGCGTTAAAGTAGATTTAGTGCTTTTCGCAAAAATTTACAAATATTGTGGCAACTGATCGTCACGCACCAAAAAATACTAAACTTTGAAAATAAATGGTGTCGCGACTCGCTATGCTAACGGCAGCACTTTTTCTACCTTGGACTGTGTCATCGACTGCGAGCATGGCTCAGTGTCGTTGACTGCACTCATATTACGCTGGCGGTCGCTGACCGAAATCAAAATTAAGTTAGCTTGCGAATTTGCTGACGCTCACTAATATAGCGTTTTTAATTATTTTGTCTTCTGTTTAATTTAAATTGTTTCACAATACTTCTTTGTCAATTAGGCAATATTTCTTAATTTATTTTATTTTCTTATTGTTATTTATGCTTAGCTCAAGTGTTTTTTATCTATAAATGAAATCGATTTAATAAAGAAATTGGTAGTATTCAACTAAAAATCAGAGAGTATTCATTTAACCCCAATTATAATACTATCACTCAAAGAATAAAGTGTGGATTCGGTTCAAGTTCCGAATTGCACTTATAAAATAATAAAAGGTATTGGAATTGGTTCAAGTTCCAAATTCAATTACCTATTAAACAACAAAACATTTGGTGACCCCGACGTGATCCTTTAAAGGATCACATAAACACATCAGTCAGCACAGAGTCTACCAGAAGAGTCTACAAGGATAACCCCGACATGGAAGGGTTTACTCAATTGATAAAAGATCAACAAGAGGCTGGAAATCAAATCCAGACTATAATCCGAAAATACAAAAAGGATTCGGCTTCGCGCAAACAAAATGAGAAATATTTCATCGATCGTCTGCAGTGTCTGAGGGATATTTGGGACGGTTTCGTGACGAGAGACAAGACAATTCGAGAGGACGAAGATGTGGACCAGGAGGACGCCTATTTCACATCGGACTTCTTCGAGCAAATGAAGCAGTTAACCGCAACGTACATCCAAATCTTCGAAGAAGAAAAGAAACAGGTGCCGCCAACAAAGGACCAATTAAAAGATGTCGCCAGTCAGTCAATGGGTTCAGAAACAGGCATCAAAAATCATAGTGGATTGGTACGAAAGCTTGTCGCAAGAAGCAATGCACTAGAACGATTGTTGTCAAACGTAAATAGCAACAGGCAGCCTCAGCCACAGCTATACTACGACATCAAAATAAAAACCATCAAACAAGCATGGGAACAAATTGAACAAATAAACGATGAGATCTGGACTCAATTTGAAAGTCCCGAATCCGTCGGTTATAACATACAGCCATATGTCGATATGGAAGACCAAGTGCAGCAGACTTTAGTCAATTTAGCAGTAATTGCAGAACAACAGAAAATAAGTAGCGAGTCATCAACAACTTCAACTACAAATAATTCAACATTACAAACCAACGTACATCTACCTAAGCTAACAATTCCTAAATTTGATGGAAGTTATCTTCATTGGCGTCAGTTCTTCGATCTCTTTTCGCAAATGGTGGACCGGCAACCCATCTCCAAGGTTCAAAAAATGTTTTACTTGAAATCGAACCTTCTTGGAGAAGCGGAAAGATTAGTCAGTCACTTAGCACCCACTGAGGAAAATTATGATGTTGCTTGGACAATGCTGCGACAACGCTACAACAATAAAAGGGTATTGGTATCAACTCTAATCCAAAAAATCGTCGAGCAGCCATCAGTATCTGGATCAGTAATGGCGTTAAAGGGATTACACGATACAACTCAGGAATGTCTGCTGGCCCTAAACAATTTGGAAATTGCCACGGTCCAGTGCGATCCCTTATTATTAAATTTATTTACGAAAAAGATGGACAGACAGTCATTGATTCGATATGAGCAAACAATTTCGAATCCCAGAGAAGTGCAAACAATTCCCGACTTTCTTACCTTTTTGGAAGGACAATTCTTATCACTGGAAATGATAGGACAAAGGGATAAGGTTCCAGCAGCTCAGAAAACGGCACATGTCCATGCAACATTCGTCTCGAAACCTCAGGGCAATAACACATGTCGATCATGCAAATGTGGCACGCATCCCTTATTTGCGTGTCCACACTTTCTTCAGCTTGGAGCATCAGACCGATTAAATTTTGTGCGCAAGCAAAATCTTTGTGTGAACTACTTGAAGGCAGGTCATCTGGCTGGTCAGTGTCCTTCGCGAAGTTGCAGTCGATGTAATAAAAAACACAACACGTTATTACATTTGGAGCATACTCAAACCTTCAGTACAGGGCAGAACAATCAGCAAGTTAAGGACAGCACTCGGCCAACAAACTCTACACCTATTAAGACATATAACGCGCCAACTACAGTAGCATCAGCCAATCAACAAGGCAACAGGCAGGCGTATGTTATACTAGCCACCGCTGTAGTTTCAATATCTGCAGCCAATGACAAGTCATTCAACTTTAAGGCAGTTTTAGATTCCGGTTCGCAAGTTAATCTGGTAACTCAGAGGCTCATCAAGAAGCTATCCCTATCGCCCCGAACTTCATCACTTCAAATCGAAGGCATCGGACGCAAGACTCGCAACTCTAGCAACAGGGTCAATGTGGGACTTCAATCACAAGATGGAACCTTCTACACCAGGCTCGAGGCATATGTATTACCGCAAATTATGGCACCACAGCCGACACAAACGTTGGACATGGTTCAAAATGGTCCATACCAAGTAACGTGAAATTAGCGGACCCAACTTTCGACAAACCGGGCAAAATCGATGTACTCTTAGGAGCAGAGTTTTTCTACGATTTAATGCAAATCGAACAGTTAAAACTTGGCAAAGATATGCCCATCCTACAAAATACAAAATTAGGATGGATAGTATCGGGAAAAATCAACTCAACAATTCATCAACCTATTACGTGTGGAGTCTTTCCGGACAGCAACGAGACCACAGACGAGTTAATCGAAAGATTTTGGCTATTAGAGAACACTGAAGACGAGAAAAAACAATTGACGGTGGCAGAGCAGTTGTGTGAAAGCAGCTTTACGCAAACAGTATCGAGATCCGAAACTGGGCGTTTCATAGTCCGGTTACCATTAGCAGAAAAGGGTGAAGCATTGGGAGAATCATTTTCAATGGCTCTTAGCCGTTTTTATGCGCTAGAGAGACGATTACAAAAGGAGCAAAATCTGAACACAGCCTACTGCAACTTTATGGAAGAGTATTCTCAACTTGGACACATGGAAGAGATCGCACCCAAAGATGTACCAAAGGAACACTACTTCATTCCTCATCATTGCGTTCTTAAGCCGGATAGTAGTACCACTAAATTACGGGTCGTCTTCGATGCTTCAGCAAAGTCGTCGTCAGGACTCTCCCTAAATGATATACTACATGTCGGACCAACGATTCAAGAGGAACTCTTCTCCATTTTAATTCGCTTCCGTCTCCACAAATATGCATTCTCCGCTGATATCGAAAAAATGTATCGGCAAATCTTAATACATCGTGAGGATCAGAGATATCAGCTGATAATTTGGCGAAACAATAGCAAACAAGAATTAAGGTATTATCGTCTACAAACAGTAACATATGGGACGTCGGCCGCACCATACTTAGCTACAAAATGCCTTCAAACGCTAGCAAGGCAGAACAAGTTGGATCATCCAATGGGATCTCAAGTTCTACAAGATGACTTTTATATGGATGATTGCTTGAGCGGTGCAAACAGTATTGCCGCAACATTAGAAATTCAAGCACAACTGAGGCACATCTTAGATAACGCAGGGTTTAAGCTGCGCAAGTGGTGCGCTAATAATGCAAAATTGCTCGAGAACATTTCATCTCATGATCAAGAAGTTGATCTTGATCTCCACTCTGCACAGTCTCCTTACATAAAGACACTAGATGTAATGTGGCTACCAAGGGATGATCAATTCTCAGTTCGGGTGAAAATGACTCCCACACAATGTTCAACAAAGCGATCAGTTACTTCGGACTTGGCTCGCATTTTCGATCCTCTGGGAATCATCGCACCTGTAGTGGTAATTGCCAAAATATTCATCCAGCAGCTTTGGCAATTAAAGCTGTCATGGGATGACGTCTTACCAGCGCAACTACAAAGGGAATGGCACAGCTTTCAAGAAATGTCGGCTTCTCTAAATAAAATTAGAATTGATAGACATGTCTTCAAAAGGGAAATACCAATTTCAGTGCAAATCCACACATTTGCAGATGCTTCAGAAAAGGCTTACGGGGCAGCGGTATATCTAAGATCTTCATTCAGAAACGGACAGGTTATACTGCGATTGCTGTGTGCGAGATCTAGAGTTGCCCCACTTAAAAAGCAAACTATACCACGCCTAGAACTATGTGCAGCTGTTTTAGGCGCCGAACTTACAATCAGGGTAAAAACCGATCTAAGATTGCAAGACGCCAAGGCCTTCTTATGGTCGGACTCTCAGGTGGTACTATGCTGGATACACTCAACAGCGTCATCCTTTCACACCTTTGTGGCCACTAGGATCGCAAAAATTCAACAAAGAACAACACCTACGCAGTGGCGGTATGTCAATACGAAGGAAAATCCCGCAGACGTCCTATCAAGAGGCCTGACAGCGGATAAATTACCAAATTGCGATATGTGGTTCTACGGTCCCTTCTTCTTGCACGGCAATGAATCTCACTGGCCTGCAGCATTTTCAAAACCCTCAAGCCAGGAACCCGAATTAGAAAGGAAATCAATCGCAGCAACCTCGTTAATAAGTACGGCGGGAAGAGAAGAACTTATATATGGTATTAATCACAGAAATTCTTTTCGCACACTGCAACGCATTGTTGCCTATGTGTTGCGGTTCATCAGCAACGTACGACATACTGCACCACGGTTACAGGAGAAGGAATTATCACCACAAGAATTACAAAAGGGCCTACAACTAATAGTACAAACAATACAGCAATCAGACTTCGCAACAGAAATCAAAGCACTTACTCAACACAAGGCGTTAGACAAGGCAAATTCAATAAATAGTTTACCATTTATGGTTGAACACAATCTTCTTCGAGTGGGAGGTCGTCTACAAGCAGCTAATCTATCATACGATGCAAAACATCCACTACTCTTACCATATAATGATTCATTGGTAAGGTTACTGCTCCAGGGTCTGCATGAAGACAACAAACATTGCGGAGCCCAGGCACTTCTGGCTATATCCAGACAGCAATTCTGGATCATAAAAGGCAAATATATGACGAGAGGTGTTATTCAAAATTGTGTTCGATGTAATAGAGCAAAACCTCACCTATTTAAGCAAATAATGGGAAATCTACCAGCAGAAAGAATATCGCCAGCGCGACCGTTTATTACATCAGGAGTAGATTATTGTGGCCCTTTCTGGGCACACTATAAAATTCGAGGTAAAAAACCACATAAGATTTATCTCGCAATCTTTTGCTGTTTCGCGACTAAAGCTGTCCACCTGGAATTGGTCAGCGATCTAACTACTGAAGCATTCATTGGCGCAATAAAAAGATTTATTAGCAGACGCGGAAGATGTCAAACATTATACTCTGATAATGCAACAAATTTCGTTGGAGCCAAGAACATGTTGACGGAGTTAAATGAGACGATTTTTTCGGAAAAGGCGCAAAACAGCATTAAGGGCGCATGTGGCGCTAAGGGAATCGAGTTCAAATTTATTCCTCCTAGAGCACCACATTTCGGAGGCCTTTGGGAAGCGGCGGTGAAATCTGCAAAGCATCTGTTGCTGAGAAACGTATCAACAGAAACGTATCAACAGAGAAACGTATCATCTCTGACATATGAAGAAATGGAAACAGTCATAGTAGAAGTCGAAGCCATTTTGAATTCACGCCCTTTAACTCCGATGTCCAACGATCCTAATGACCTCACAGCATTAACACCTGGTCATTTTTTTAATCGGCGAACCCCTGACTGCTCAAGTGACACTCAACTGGCCTCTGGGAAGAGTGACCAAAATATACCGCGGTCCTGATACGAGTTGTGGATTTAAAAACCGCGTCTGGTATGCTTCGTCGACCAATCCATAATTTAGCCCCATTAATGAAGGAAGATTCTATCCCAGCTGCAACTCCAGATGAAGGATCGACTAGCTCAGTGGCTCAGAAACACTCACACGTTCAAGTTCCAAATTCAATTACCTATTAAACAACAAAACAAATGGAATTGGATAATTGGAATCAGTGGGACCAAAATCCTTTAGAATATGTTGTCAAATAGCCCGTAAAAAAATGTCAATTTGTAGGCTAGTGTTATTAATCATCAAAAGTGCTGATTCTGCAGGATGGCCGCGTTAGAGCGATACTCAATCAGTAGTGTGAACTATGGTATAGAAACTGCCCTGCGAGTTATATGTTTTCTAATATTTATGTATCTTAAGATACAATATTAAACACAATTTTGGTTTAGTTATTTCAAATAAATTTATTATTATTTAAAATAAATATCTACAATAAAGAAAAGGACTGTTCTTTTTGAGATTGATCTTAAGACTAACTTAAAACTATTTCGTGAGTTGGAAGGTCTCGTCGGAGGCAGAGATTAAGTACAGCATTTTTAGTATTCATATGTTGATATTGATGTATATTTCAGATCCATATGTTTTACAAGGGATACTTTGCGAGATAATGTTTAAGCACTTGTCTCGTTATTTATATCCTTGTTTGCATATAGGTTTCGATAGAAATGTAACTAGATCTGTAGTGCACAAATCCTGTGAATCGTACAATTTTAAAAAGGATCGAAATTGGAATTCGATTCTTTATTGCTTGCAGCTGTAGCTGTAACGCTACATCTGCAACTCATTAAAGTATTTTATTTATTAACCCATTAAATCCCAAGCAGTCCAATTTTGCGAATTCTGCAGTGATATTCAAAACTCTGTCCTTAAATGCAACTGAAATAAAAAGTCTTGGAGCAAAAAAAATATTTTCATTCCGAAGTTGGTTTTTAAAGCTGTCCTATAAATAGGACGATGGGGGTTCGAGGTAATAAAATAAGACGACATATTTTTTACTGGATACATTTTATTTCAGAATAAATATTGGAATTACATTTCGAATGCGTATATGCAATGCCTACTTCGTGTGATAAGGTACAAAACAATCAGTGCACAATGTTTTGTCACATGTGGCACATAAAGTAATGGGTTTCTTTTTGGCAGTTTTCTCCCTGACACCGCCTTTGCTTCTGTCTTTTCAACATATAATGACTCTTATTGTCATACCTTGTAGGATCTAAAAGATTTGCAGAGGTTCCCGAAGATGGTTTCGATATGCGGATGATATGAGGAGAAAATTAATATTCCAATGAATGCTTTTAGCTCACTTGCATTTAAATCAAAAGTTGAATCATTTCTTAAATTTGTTGTTTGAATTTTAACGTCTCCTTCATGATGAACTCCAATCAATGAAGATCAATGCAGAGAACATCATAGAACCCATTTGCCGCCTAATTGGTTTACCATTCCCTCCAAATTATGTTTATAGGAATTGGATTCATTTATGCATTCGGAATATGTAGGGTGACACTTACACCAATGAAAACTTCTTTGCG
Organism: Myopa tessellatipennis; assembly: GCA_943737955.2. Classification (NCBI taxonomy): domain Eukaryota; kingdom Metazoa; phylum Arthropoda; class Insecta; order Diptera; family Conopidae; genus Myopa; species Myopa tessellatipennis. Next base: position 40,390,820 of record OX031316.1, on the reverse strand, counting down.
CACGCGATTCCACTCCAGGCGAATAATTTTCATTGTTTTGTAGGCTATTTAGTGTAGCAGAAAATTCAACCTGACCGGCTACATCTGTTATTGGTACAATATCCACTTTGTCATGGTTTCCTTCCTCTATATCGGTGACTTCATCGATAAGACCAGGAGGTAATACAGCTATTTCAATATTGTCCAAGTCCTCATCGCTTGAGTCATCATCCTATTTCCTGCAGATATTCTGCTATTTCTGAGGTCGTCAAAGCCTTTTTATATTTAATTTTTACAGGTTACATAATCTACAGAGTACAAAAATCTTCAGCTTCGCGACAAATTACATAAGTATAAACATTATTGATTTTGAGCTTACCTTCGAAATAATTTTCTACAATTACAATTTAAATAAACGTTTTCAAATTAGGTAACACTATATATTGCAACTGTTGCTATTGAAACTGTTGCTATTCTCGTAGCAGACTTGGACAATCATGCATTATTAGATATGCACCAATATCGCCACCAGAACTATCTTCCCATTGTCATATTTATAGTACAGCACTTTTTAAAAGCACGTACAATCCATTCAAACTTTCAGATTACATATTAGGAAATAATAGTTTTTCATTACTTTATAATATTTTATACCTCTTGTAAACAAAATTTGTAAAATTTTATATTAATTATAGTAAAATATATACAAGACCACAAGACAATAAAATTTCATAGCAAACATAACCTTTTTAAGAGATTTATTAAATATTACATATTGATAAAAAAAATTTTTTTAAAATTCTATACGCAAGAGAATTGATGTAAAATAATATGTAATATATAAAATAGTATTATATTTAAGATATATAATAAGAAAAAATTAACCAAATATGGTGTCATATATATAGGACGATGGTAAGTAATGGGTAAACTTTCTTAAAATGTGAGAAATATCTCCAGTTGCCTCAGACGTAACTCCTCCCCCACTTGTTTGAGGATTCTCCTGAATCCTATTTATTATATTATTGCTCTTTTTATTAATTTTTAAAATTGTGTATTTTTTAATAATAATTTGACTTATTATTTGTTTAGTCGACCTTTAATTGTATAAGAATTAGAATTGTTTAGGCTCGAGGTGAATTTGAAAACATTACGTTTTCTGAATATAAAACATGCATATAAAACAACAAATCTTGTTGTATTTATTTTAAAAAAAAATAACAAATTTATTTGACTCCAACTGGCAGATCGCATAGCTTTTCGAAACTTGCCAAAGTTTCTCATCAGCGACCTTAGTTGATGAGTTTTCTTATATGCAACTGCCGCTATATGAGTCCAACGTTGGACAACATTGTTGTGAATTACAACGTTGTTAGAAAACTCAGAAGCAGACCATTGCAAACACAACTCAAGTTTTTGTCAAAATTTGTTGTTTCGTTTTTTGTTGTATATGTTCATTCTGTGGCGAACACGAGTTCGAATTCTGAACCAAGCAGAAGAACATGGAGTATGCCCTCTCCCTGTTAATTGTGTATTTTTTAATAATAATTTCACTTATTATTTGTTTAGTCGACCTTTAATTGTAATTAATTAAATTACATTATTATTATTACAATAATTATAATTACAACTAATATTATTACGAGTGATACATTTATTCCATGAGATCTTCTGTATTTTTAAAACTTATGTTAACAATATTTATCTTCTATAATTTGTTATTATTATTAATTTTACAATTATTAAACATTACCAGAGCATTTTTCGAAATAATGATTCGCATTTTTCTATCATCGCAATTTTGATGTGTGATTTCTTCTCTAGCATTGTTTTATTAATAAAGTTTAGTCATCAAGTTCGTCAATTTGCGTTGCGTTATTATGTCTGAATTTACAAGTGTTTGTAAAGACACAGTTCCTACTTCTTTTCAAATGTCTAAGGAGCTTATTGTCTTGGTAAGTATAGGCTACATTTCCTAATTGTATATGATTAATTTGAAGTATTCCTCCTGGAATTGCCATCATTAGTTACACCATCATTATTTGGAAAATCTGTAAATTTAAATGGTCGTTTAATGTTACTTTCGTGGACGTTATGAAGGGGGTATTTTCTAAATTTCGGTTGCTCTTTATGCCTGACGTTAGAGTAATTTTTAATATATCCTACCTCTCTTGTTTCTTTATAATCTTTCCTAATTCTGTTTCTTTTTTTAATAACGTTAGCCTTTTGTGTTTTAATTGTATTTCTTAATACCTGCTTATTTATTTTATTATTTTTTACTTGTAATGGTGTTGTCTTAATTGTTGAGTGGTATGTTTTGTTGTAATATGCTATAGCTTTATATACTCGATCTTTTATTGGAATTTTATTTTCTGAGTTTAGTGCTCTTATTAGTTCCGTTAGTGTATTATTTAATCTTTCTATATCTGAGTTACCTGTGTGGTTATTTGGTTTTGTGAAGTGTATTTCTATGTTTTCTTCTCTGCAAAAATTTTTTATATTAATGCTATTAAATTCATTATCACAAACAATTCTATCCATCTTGCCCTGTGTGGAAATATAAAGCCTGATTTTCTCAATTAGTGTCTGATTGTTCCTATCTTCTAGGAAAAAACTTATGGCATGTTTAGAAAATTTGTCAATAAAGTTTATAAAGGAGTGCTTACTGTTGAAATAAATGTCCAAATGCACTATTTGGTTGACGTCTGATGGTGTTTCTGTGTTAGAGAACTTTTTGTTTATAGAGTTTCTGTCATATTTCGCTCCTGTGCGAAGGTTGTTGATAACCTTGCTAATTAATTGCTTTAGATTTGGGTAGAACAGTTTTTGTTTCATACCCTCGTATGTTGCAATTATACGAGTGGCCTAACTCTTTTACATGGTAAACAGAAATCTGCCTAAAAGCTTCCTCTTCATTATTCAAATCTCGTGCCATGTGACTACATTTAACGAACTTAGTTGTTCAGCGACTTTGTTAAATTTTCCTTTCACATATTCGATTCTCGCATCGTATTCTCCAAGTTGTATTAACCATCGTTGAAGTCTTGGACTTATAACATTCCCATTATGTTTCACTTGCAACCATTTAAGCGGTTGATGATCGGTTTGGAGATCAAATTCTTTCCCGAACAAATACGGCCTAAAATATTGTGCTCCCCAAACAATAGCAAGTAGCTCTTTCTCAATAGTTGAATAATTTTGTTCGTGTTCATTTAAGGTCCTAGAAGCATAAGATATAGGGTGTCCATCTTGAGTCAGAACAGCACCTAACGCGAAATTGCTTGCATCCGTAACAAGATTAAATCTCTTATTATAATCTAGATACCTTAAGATAGGATACTCTGTACTTTTAAGGTGTTCGGTTTAACACCTTCAGGAGTTAAAATATGGCCTAAATACTCCGTTTCCCTACACAAAAACTTGCATTTATCGGGTTGCAGCTTTAAGCCTGCTCGTTGCAATGTCTCGAATATTTTATTTCGGCTTGTAAAGTGTTCTTCAAGAGAAGTACTAAAGACCAAAATATCATCTAAATATACAACGCAAATTTTGTTTATGAATTCTCTTAAGATTGAGTTCATAAGCCTTAGAAATGTGGATGGTGCGTTTTTTTATCCGAAAGGCATTCTTATGAACTCATAATGTCCAAAGGGGGTAGAAAATGCGGTTTTCTTCCTATCGCTAGGTTTTACCAAAATTTGATGAAATCCTTTGGCCATATCGAGTGTTGTAAAATACTGGGCTTTTCCTAGTTTTCCTAGTATTGACTCAATATTTGGTATTGGAAATTTATCGCAAACTGTAAGTTCGTTTAATTTGCGATAATCCATAACGATTCTCCATTTTTGTTGGCCTGAGTTGTCGATTTTCTTTGGAACAATCCAGAGAGGACTATTATAAGGAGAGTTGCTTTCTGTAATTATACCTTGTTCTAACATTTCCGAAATTTGCTTTTCTATTTCTTTTTCATGAATTCTTGCGTATCTGTAAATTTTTGAATATATAGATCGATCTATACTGGTTATGATATCATGTTGTATTTCGTGTGTAAATGAGAGTTTATCGTTTTCAAAGTAAAATAAGTTTTTGTATTTTTCTAAAATGGTTTTTAATTTTCTACGTTCCTCTATGTTAACATGATCTAAATTTAGGTTGTTAATTGAGATATTTATAGTTGCCTCTAATGTATGTACATTTTCAATATTGAAAGGAAACCCGTTGTTAGTGAAAAAAATTTTGTTTTCATTTATGTCTAAATATCTAAGTTCCAAATTGATTTTTGCTTTAAAAAGTGATAAAACATTTTGCCCTATTATTGCATCATATTTTCTATTCCCTAATTCTACGACCTTCCAAGATATAGTTCCTAATCTTTGAAATTCCCTAGGTATTGGGGTAGTTTTTTCATATTTGATTTCACTAAACCCACTGATTGTTACAAATCTCTTTGGCCTTTGTAGTGTTTTTATAGGAATGCTTTTTAAAATATTAGGCTTAATTGTAGTGGGTATATGGCGGTTCTGGAACAACGTAGCGACTGCGCTGCCGTGTGGAGCGTGTGGTGCGCTATGTGTAGGAGTGAGAAAGGGCTATATGGATATGTCAGAGTGAGTGAGAAGGTGATAGCTTCTGCCTGTAGACTGAAGTGCTGCTTTGAGCGGGCCATGTCACACTTGTAAGCATGATGCCTGCATCACTCTTGCGAGTGGTTAATTCAGGGGCATGTGTGATATGGAGCATTGTGGCAAAAAGTGGGAGGGAGAGAGTGGGCGTAGAAGGAAGGGGCGTGGTGGTAAGTAGACGTGTCAAAAGTCGGTGTGGTCGGAAGTGGGAAGGGGGGGAAGTAGGTGTGACAGATTGGGGCGTGGAAAAACGGACATATAGACGGACATACATACATACATATATACCGACAGACAGACATACATAGCTCGGCGTGCTGACTGTTGCGAGTGTGGTGTGCCCCTCTGCCTTGATCTCTGCCCGCCTGTGTATCGTTCGTGGTACTTGATATTGTTGTTGTTGTTGTTCTGAATATACGTAGCGTTGTTGTTGGGAAAATATTTTTTATTGATCTCATTTGATTGCTTTTCGTCATTTTGCTATGTTGTAGTTGTTGTAGATTTAGTAAATGAGATATGGGCTTTTCAAGTGGTCGGTTCGCTCGCGATCCACTTATTGTATGCACATATATATATATTAATACAATTATTTCAATCTCGGAATTTGAGTTGACAATATTTATGAGTTGACAAATATTTCTCGGAGTAAAAAGTCGTAAATTAGAATCATAATGGGAATAAACGGCTGGAGAATATGGGGAGATGGGTGGTGGATGCAAATACAGCTGGCTGGGTAGTAGTTTTGCTATGTCGTTGTTGTTGTTCTTTTTCTTCATCTCAACGGACTTTTAGAACTTTTTGTTTTGTACAAAATCATAATGTAAACAAGCGCAACTGGTCATTTAGAATATGGACGAATTTGTTTGTATATTGAACTTTGAGTGGATGCAGATGGCTGGATATAGAGTCGTTGTTGTTGCTCTTTTTAATAGTCAAATAATTGATTGTGATTGGGGTCTCTGCAGCTCGATCCGCAAGCATATAATTAGCTCCAGCGAGAAGAAAGAATCAATTGTAAAAGTGTCGTCAAAGAGTAAAGATCTAATTTTTACTAAAAGAAAAGTGCTCTAAAAGTTGCAGTTGTAAAAAGTTGTAAAAGAAAAGTTGCTCATTTTTCTGAAAAAGTAAAAGTGAAAAAAGTTAAATATAGTATTTAAAAAGTTAATAAAATATTAACAAATTATATAAACAAATTTAATAACGATTAAAATAAACTGAACAATATTATTATTTATTATTTACAATCAAGTGACAATTCGGGGAAGTAAAGTGAAAAAGCTAAATATACTATTTAAAAAGTTAATAAAATATAAACAAATTTAACAACAATTAAAAGAAACTGAACAATATTATTAATTATTTACAATCAAGTGACAATTCGGGGAAGTAAAGTGAAAAAACTAAATATACTATTTAAAAAGCAAGTAATTTGCAACAAAAATAAAAATGAAGAGTTTCATATGCAATGTTTGTGAACAGAGTTTCACTGCAATGCGCAATCTCAAAAGACATGTGCAAGGGAATCATGAAAGTGTGGTATCCCATTGCGAACATTGTGGCCAAAATTTTGCACGATTGGATGCTATGCGCAGACACATAAAATTGATCCACTCGAAATCGTCTTCAACAGCAACGCCATCAACATCTGCAGCAGCACCATCATCAACATCATCATCATCAACATCTGTAGCAGCACCATCATCATCAACAGCAACACCATCATTATCAACAATAGCAACACCAACACCATCAACATCTATTGCAGCAGCACCTTCATCATCAACATCAAGAGCAGTACCAGTCAGGCTACCAGTCAAAGCTAACGAGAACGTTCGTTGTCCAAATTGCAATGAAGATGTTTCTCGAAGAGACTGGAACCATCACATAAAAACATTGAAGCATAAGAGGAATTGTTGGATTACCGTAAGTGGTGGTGGTCTGAAATGCATAAGATCATCTTTCCGAAATAGGATTCAAACCCTGATATTCCAAAATGAGGATGAGGGTCTTGTCATTCCGGAAAAGTTTTTTGAGAAGGCTCAAAATATATTGATCAAAGAGCTAGTAAAAACGATAGAAAAGCATGCATCATATAAGTTCAACATGGAGCTGTATGCTGAATATTTCAAAGTGGTGGATGATGATGAAATGGTGGTGGAGATGAAATCGTTCCAAACCAAGATGATTTTGGTGGAAAAATATGAAGATCTAACGGCCATATACAATGACATGTGGCAACAGATCAGCTCCAAAATGGGTGAGTTCCAGGAAAGGGACAGTGGATGGTCCCTACTGAAAATATGTCACGTAGAGGTGAATATTAATAGATATCGACCGTTGAAGGGATCGTCATATATCGCACTACCCAAATCCCTGCAGGAAAAGCACGCCTGCATCAATGTTCAAAATGACGATCCCTACTGTTTCAAATGGGCGATCATCTCAGCTCTGAGACCCACCGAGAACAATCCACATAGAACAATTAATTATAATGTGGAGAACATTGGGGCTGATCTCATAGTGCTAGATAATGGAGCTCAAGTGGATTTTAAAGGATTGGCGTTCCCCATGCCAATAAATAACATTGGTCAATTTGAAAAGCAGAATCCAACGATAAGTGTCAACGTCTTCGGAATCGATGAAGCTTCGAAAAATATCGAGGGGCCCTGTCACTGCACGCGACATGAGAAGGAGCAACATATAAATCTGCTGGTGCTGCAGGAAGGAGAGCGGTACCATTACGTGTGGATTAGAAATATTTCAAGGTAATTATAATTATATCACAATTTAAATTTTTTTTTTGTTTTATATTAAAATTTATATTATGTATAAGTTTTTCCAACTAATTTTATTTTTCTTTTACACATTAAACAGACTCATACGCAATAACAAACACATCACCAACATAAGGCATACTTATGTAACAGCTGTCTACAGTACTCTCTCAACGAGAGTACACTGCAACAACACAAGATTGTATGTGGGAGGACTGTTGCAGAGATGCCGGCAATAGATAAGGCGGTAATTAGTTTTAAGAATTTTGAACGTAGTTTAGACGTACCATTCGATGTCTATGCAGACTACGAATGTGTACTAAGTAGCGTAGATTTAGATTTAGTGAGTAATACTAGAAATATAAATAAGCATATTCCGATAGCTTTTAGTTATTATATTAGTTGTAATTATAATAGTAGTTTAAATAAATTTAAAATTTATTCAGGGCCATCTTCCCCCACAAAATTTATAGAATATTTAGTTAGTGATGTAAGAGATATTTATAATAATTATTTAAGCGTAGTTAGGCCAATGAACTCTTTGTCCAATGAAGAGGTAAAACTCCAAAAAGACTCCAATTCTTGTCATATTTGCGAACACGAATTGGGGGCTGACAGAGTGGCAGATCATTGCCATTTAACTGGAAAGTACAGGGGGTCGGCACATAACGAATGCAATTTAAAATTTCAAATTGCAAAGTTTGTGCCTGTATTTTTCCATAATTTTTCTGGCTATGACTGCCACCTCTTCATTAAAGAATTGAATTTATTTGAGGGTGATATTAATGTTATCCCCTTAAGTAAAGAGTTATACGTATCACTGTCAAAACGTATCAAAGTGGACGAAAAGAAAACAATCGAAATCAGATTCTTGGATTCTTTTCGTTTCATGGCATCGAGTTTGGATGCATTAGCGCAGAAATTTATCATCAAGTGATTTCCAAATAGTGCGCCAAATGTATCCAAACGATGATGAGTTTCAGCTCTTAAGACGAAAAGGGGTATTCCCTTATGAATACCTCAATTCAATTGATCGTTTAAGAGAAACCAGTCTTCCCAGTCATGATAACTTTTTTAGTCGTTTAATTAACCAAAATTGTTCCGTTGAAGACTATCAACACGCCTTAAAGGTTTGGCATGTCTTCAACTGCCAAACGCTAAAAGATTACATGCTGTTATATTTGAAGACTGATGTATTGATCTTAGCAGATGTTTTTGAAAACTTTAGAAAGGTTTGCAAAAACATCTATAAGCTAGATCCGTGTCAATATTATACAGCTCCAGAGTTATCATGGGACGCAATGTTGAAAACAACAAAGATAAACCTGGAACTCTTCACTGATATTGACATGCACCTTTTCGTGCAAAAAAGTATTCGAGGCGGCATTGTCCAATGTAGCACTAGGCATTCCAAGGCAAATAATAAGTAAATGACGATGAAAGTAAACCTTCAAAATACCTAACTTATTTGGACGCCAGTAATCTGTATGTCTGGGCAATGTCGCAATATTTACCTTATGGGGGATTCGAATGGATGGAAAATATTGACCAATTCAACGTTCTTGAAATTCCATTCGATTCTCCCATCGGATATATACTCGAAGTAGATTTGGATTACCCACAGAATTTACATGATTCGCATAATGATTTACCATTTTGTGCTGAGAATAAAGCTGTGGGTAATTCAAAATCTAAGAAGTTGATTACTGACTTAATCAACAAAACTCGCTATGTAATTCATTATAGAAATCTGCAGCAATGTATAGAAAATGGTATGTTGTTGAAGAAAATATATAAAATACTGAAATTTAAGCAGTCTTGTTGGTTAAGTGAGTATATTGATCTAAATACCCATCATCGCAGTTTAGCAAAGAATACGTTCGAAAAGAACTTTTTCAAATTGCTAAACAATGCGGTGTATGGAAAAACGATGGAAAATGTAGATAAACGAAAAGACATCAAAATAGTAACCGACTGGGAAAGTAAGGGAAGGCGATTAGGCCCAACTTTCACAACTGTACTCATTTTACAGAAGATATGGTTGCCATCGAGATGTCTAGGGTCCGTACGATTTACAACAAACCTATATATTTAGGTTTTGTTGTACTTGAGTTGTCAAAGTGGAAGATGTATGACTTCCATTATAGTTATATGAAACCCAAGTTTGACAACTTGAGGTTAAACTATATGGACACTGATTGCTTTATCTATACCATCGAAACAAATGATTTCTATAGGGATATTCGGAATGATATCGATTCCAAATTTGAAACATCTGAATATCTCGTAGATAATCTGTATGGTTTCCCCCTTATAAATCCAAAGTCCTTGGTATGATGAAGGATGAGAATAAGGGGGAAATCATGCAAGAGTTCGTTGGCCTTCGATCGAAAATGTATTCAATAAGTATATCAAATAACATAGTCATTAAGAAAGCAAAGGGGGTTAAAAAATCAGTAGTAAGTAATTTAAGTTTAAGCAATTATAAAGACTGTCTAGTTAATAAGAAAATAATATATGGAGACATGTACAATTTTAGATCTAAGCTGCATCAAATATATACCCAACTAGTTCATAAGATAGCATTAAGTTCTAGTGATGATAAGCGTTTTATTACGGAAGATGGTGTAAATACATATGCGTGGGGCATTATAGAATAGATTTAGAATTAGAGTTAAGTAGGGATGAAGATATATTTATGGATATAGAATAATATAATATTATAAGAAAATAAACAATATTTGTAAATAGATTTAAGAAAAAACATTTATTTTCAATCAAACTTAGTTAATTAAATGTATAATATATTTTAAAAATTCAAATCGATGTGTTGTATTTATGGATGTAAGATGAAGTTTCTAAGTATCATTGCATTTTCTAGTGCACAGCAACCATTATGAGAATGGCATTTCTTTTGTAGTAAGTAAGAAATCTTGGGGAAACCTGTATTGAATGTGGAAGAATTTGGCTGCGAGAATCTGGAAACTCTTAGAGATACATACTTACTACAAAAGATATGCCATTCTCATAATGGTTCCTGTGCACTAGAAAATGCAATGTTACTTAGAAACTTCATCTTACATCCATAAATAAAACACATCGATTTGAATTTTTAAAATATATTATACATTTAATTAATTAAGTTTGATTTTCGATCGAAGGCCAACGAACTCTTGCATGATTTCTCTCTTATTCTCATCCTTCATCATACCAAGGACTTTGGCATTTCTAACGAGGAAACCATACAGATTATCTACGGGATATTCAGATGTATCAAACTTGGAATCGATATCATTCCGAATATCCCTATAGAAATCATTTGTCCCGATTGTATATATAAACGAATCGGTGTCCATATAGTTTAATCTCAAGTTGTCAATTTTGGGTTTCATATAACTATAATGGAAGTCATACATCTTCCACTTTGACAACTCAAGAACAACAAAACCTAAATATATCGGTTTGTTGTAAACCGTACGGACCCTAGACATCTCGATGACAACCATCTGTAAAATGTCTGTATGACAATCTTCTGTAAAATGAGTACAGCTGTGAAAGTTGGGCTTGGCTATCAGCGCTCGGGCTCCTAATCGCCTTCCCTTACTTTCCCAATCGGTTACTATTTTGATGTCTTTTCGTTTATCTACATTTTCCATCGTTTTTGAGAGTACTGTAGACAGCTGTTACATAAGTATGCCTTATGTTGGTGATGTGTTTGTTGGTTGCGTATGAGTCTGTTTAATGTGTAAAAGAAAAATAAAATTAGTTGGAAAAATTTATAAATAATATAAAAGTTTAATATAAAACAAAAAAAAAAATTTAAATTGTGATATAATTATAATTACCTTGAAATATTTCTAATCCACACGTAATGGTACCGCTCTCCTTCCTGCAGCACCAGCAGATTTATATGTTGCTCCTTCTCATGTCGCGTGCAGTGATAGGGCCCCTCGATATTTTTCGAAGCTTCATCGATTCCGAAGACGTTGACACTTATCGTTGGATTCTGCTTTTCAAATTGACCAATGTTATTTATTGGCATGGGGAACGCCAATCCTTTAAAATCCACTTGAGCTCCATTATCCAGCACTATGAGATCAGCCCCAATGTTCTCCACATTATAATTAATTGTTCTATGTGGATTGTTCTCGGTGGGTCTCAGAGCTGAGATGATCGCCCATTTGAAACAGTAGGGATCGTCATTTTGAACATTGATGCAGGCGTGCTTTTCCTGCAGGGATTTGGGTAGTGCGATATATGACGATCCCTTCAACGGTCGATATCTATTAATATTCACCTCTACGTGACATATTTTCAGTAGGGACCATCCACTGTCCCTTTCCTGGAACTCACCCATTTTGGAGCTGATCTGTTGCCACATGTCATTGTATATGGCCGTTAGATCTTCATATTTTTCCACCAAAATCATCTTGGTTTGGAACGATTTCATCTCCACCACCATTTCATCATCATCCACCACTTTGAAATATTCAGCATACAGCTCCATGTTGAACTTATATGATGCATGCTTTTCTATCGTTTTTACTAGCTCTTTGATCAATATATTTTGAGCCTTCTCAAAAAACTTTTCCGGAATGACAAGACCCTCATCCTCATTTTGGAATATCAGGGTTTGAATCCTATTTCGGAAAGATGATCTTATGCATTTCAGACCACCACCACTTACGGTAATCCAACAATTCCTCTTATGCTTCAATGTTTTTATGTGATGGTTCCAGTCTCTTCGAGAAACATCTTCATTGCAATTTGGACAACGAACGTTCTCGTTAGCTTTGACTGGTAGCCTGACTGGTACTGCTCTTGATGTTGATGATGCTGCTGCAATAGATGTTGATGGTGTTGGTGTTGCTATTGTTGATAATGATGGTGTTGCTGTTGATGATGATGGTGCTGCTACAGATGTTGATGATGATGATGATGATGATGGTGCTGCTGCAGATGTTGATGGCGTTGCTGTTGAAGACGATTTCGAGTGGATCAATTTTATGTGTCTGCGCATAGCATCCAATCGTGCAAAATTTTGGCCACAATGTTCGCAATGGGATACCACACTTTCATGATTCCCTTGCACATGTCTTTTGAGATTGCGCATTGCAGTGAAACTCTGTTCACAAACATTGCATATGAAACTCTTCATTTTTATTTTTGTTGCAAATTACTTGCTTTTTAAATAGTATATTTAGTTTTTTCACTTTACTTCCCCGAATTGTCACTTGATTGTAAATAATAAATAATAATATTGTTCAGTTTATTTTAATCGTTATTAAATTTGTTTATATAAATTGTTAATATTTTATTAACTTTTTAAATACTATATTTAACTTTTTTCACTTTTACTTTTTCAGAAAAATGAGCAACTTTTCTTTTACAACTTTTTACAACTGCAACTTTTAGAGCACTTTTCTTTTAGTAAAAATTAGATCTTTACTCTTTGACGACACTTTTACAATTGATTCTTTCTTCTCGCTGGAGCTAATTATATGCTTGCGGATCGAGCTGCAGAGACCCCAACCACAATCAATTATTTGACTATTAAAAAGAGCAACAACAACGACTCTATATCCAGCCATCTGCATCCACTCAATGTTCAATATACAAACAATTTCGTCCATATTCTAAATGACCAGTTGCGTTTGTTTACATTATGATTTTGTACAAAACAAAAAGTTCTAAAAGTCCGTTGAGATTTTTAGAAGAAGAAGAACAACAACAACGACATAGCAAAACTACTACCCAGCCAGCTGTATTTGCATCCACCACCCATCTCCCCATATTCTCCAGCCGTTTATTCCCATTATGATTCTAATTTACGACTTTTCATTCTGAGAAATATTTGTAAACAGAAGTAGCGAAATTGTCAACTCAAATTCCGAGATTGAAATAATTGTATTAATATATATGAGCTGTTATTTTGGAAAGTGGAATAAGTCCATTTTTTTAAAAAAATGAGTTAAGGGTAATTTTAGTAAGATATAACCACATTCTATCCATATTTATAATCATATATTCAATTGATTATTTTTGAATGTGGTACAAGTCCATTCGGAGATAAAAATATCGTTTATTTATTAGATAATTTTAATTATTATTACATCATAACAAAATTAAAAAGTGTTAAAAAAAGCATTCAAATTGATTAGCTTTTGACAATATTTTTAAATTTATTCAAATGAAAACCCTTAAATATTCTAATACATGAAAAAATGGACTTATTCCACTTTCTAATATAACAACACAAATCTTATCGCAAAAAAGTTTTTTTTGAAAGTGGTATAAGTCCATTTGGAGCTTAAAAAATCCCCTATTTTTTGAAATATTTTCAATAATTATTATTTCATAATAAAATTTAATAGGTGTGTAGTGTTAAAAACATCACTCGGATTGATTAACGGTTGCCAATATTTTTAAATTGATTCAAACGCAAACCTTTAAATATCTCGATACATGAAAAAATGGACTTATTCCACTTTCAAAAATAACAGCTCATATGTGCATACAATAAGCGTGGTCGCTGGGCAATCGAACACTTGGAATGCCCACAACTCATTTACTAAATCTACAACAACCACATAGCAAAATGACGAAAAGCAATCAAATGAGAGCAATAAAAAATATTTTCCAACAACAACGCTACGCATATTCAGAACAACAACAATCTCAAGTACCACAAACGATACACAGGCAGGCAGAGATCAAGGCAGAGGGGCACACCACACTCGCAACAGTCAGCACGCCGAGCTATGTATGTCTGTCTGTCGGTATATATGTATGTATGTATGTCCGTCTATATGTCCTTTTTTTCCAATCTGTCACACCTACTTCTCCCCCTTCCCACTTCCGACCATACCGACTTTTGACACGCCTACTTACCACCACGTGGTACTTACCAGCCTTCCTTCCACAATGCTCCATATCACACATGCCCCTGAATTAACCAATCGCAAGAGTGATGCAGGCATCATGCTTACAAGTGTGACATGGCCCGCTCAAAGCAGCGCTTCAGTCTACAGGCAGAAGCTATCTCCTTCTCACTCACTCTGACATATCCATATAGCCCTTTCTCACTCCTACACATAGCGCACCACATGCTCCACACGGCAGCGCAGTCGCTACGTTGGCCCAGAACCCCCATATCCCTACTACTCTTAATGACACTAGTGGTTGACCCCGTGTCGATTAAGCATCTAATTACCTCATTTCCTATACTAAGTCTAACTAGTGAAAGTTGCTGATCCGAGGCTCTTTGTGAAAATTTGCGTCACTTTCCTGAATGTTATCAATCTCCATCAGTTGATATTCGTTATATTGCTGGCCATGGTCATTCAAAAAAGTATTACCATGTCTGTATTGTCCAGAGTTGTTGTTATAATTTAGGTTTTGTCTGTATTGTCCAGAGCTGTTGTTATAATTTATGTTTTGTCTGTATTGTCTAGAGTTGTTGTTATAATTTACGTTTTGTCTGTATTGTCCAGAGTTGTTATAATTTACGTTTTGTCTGTATTGTCCAGATTTATTGACGTTAATTTGTTGATGTTACCTGGAATTATTATTTAAATTACGCTCTAACGTAGAATCTCCAGAATAAGTATTTGAATCTGGTTGTTTTGTGTAACTTACAGGCTTGTATTTATTTTGCACACTTGTTATGCTGTAATTATTAGGTGTACAAATAAGTTTCCACGATTTGTCAAAAGATGGCCCCACCAGAAGGTTATGGAGAAATTGTCAGATGTAAAACGTAATATCCCAAGTTTCGTCATCCGGCCATAACCTTAAAGTACTAGTGATTCCGTATCAGCATCACGTAATTTTTTTCTGCAAAAATGTCAAGTTTTGTGCCGAATAAGCATCATTTGCGGGAACTTTTGATTTACTTCTTTAATTTGAAAAAATCTGCAGCTGAGGCGCATCGATTGCTTCTAGAAGCATATGGTGAAGCAGCTTTAAGTGAGAGAAGTTGTCAGGTATGGTTTCAAAAGTTTAAGAACGGTGAGTTTGACGTGAAGGACAAAGAACGCAGTGGAAGGCCGAAAGCTTGGTGTCGTGTATTATGAATTGCTCAAACCAAGCGACACCATTACTGGAGCTCTCTACCGAACACAATTGATGAGATTGAGTCGGGCACTTAAGGAAAAACGCGCCCATTACTACTCCAGACACGAAAAAAATTATTCTTTTACACGATAATGCTCGTCCACATGTTGCGGCGCCGGTAAAAACATACTTGGAAACACTCAACTGGGAAGTTTTACCCCATCCGCCGTATTCACCAGACTTAGCCCCTTCTGATTATCACCTGTTCCGGTCGATGGCACATGGTCTGTCTGAGCAGCGCTTCACATCATATGAAGACACCAAAAATTGGGTAGATTTGTGGATAGCGTCAAAAGATGAAGAGTTTTTTCGACGGGGTATCCGAATGTTGCCAGAAAGATGGGGAAAAGTAGTGGCAAATGATGGAAAATACTTTGAATAAAACGTAATGTACTGTTCCTTCACAATAAATTCCTAAACTTTTTATAAAAAACCGAGGAAACTTATTTGTACACCTAATACTATTAGAATTACTTCTCATATTTTTTTTCTATGTCTAATATCTATTGCCCTATAGTCATCTAACAATCTTAGTTTAGTGTATCTATCAATAATTTCTCTAATTGATGTTTCTGTAACTATATGTGCTCGAAATTGTCCATCGATTTTCTCTAAGAGTATTTTAGTTAAGTCCCTGTCTATGTTTTCTGGTAAATAAATACTGGGTTTTCTTATATCGTACTCATAAATCTCATTAATTTCATAATTACATTTCCAAAATATATCGAATAATTCACTTAAATTGCTAACTTTAACGTTTCTACAATAATTGAATACCTCAGCATATGTCTTCTTTGGGGAAAACTGCTGCCGGAGTCTTGGCTGCATAACTATTGTTAATAGCACTTTTTTTTGCACTTTATGTTTAAGTTTAAGTTAATTAGTTACATAGGTGCGATCTTCTTTTCTTCAGAAAAGAAGTTGAGTCCGACTGCGCCAGTTATATGTTTTCTAATATTTATGTATCTTAAGATACAATATTAAACACAATTTCTGTTTTGTTATTTCAAATAAATTTATAATTATTTAAAATAAATATCTACAATAAAGAAAAGGACTGCTCTTTTTGAGATTGATCTTTAGACTAACTTAAAACTATTTCGTGAGTTGGAAGGTCTCGTCGGAGGCAGAGATTTAGTACAGCATTTTTAGTACATATATTCTTCAGAATATGTGTCATATTTCAAATCCATATGCTTTACAAGGGATGCTTTGCGAGTTAATGCTTAAGCACTTGTCTCGTTATTTATATCCTTCTTAGCATATGGGTTTCTAGAGAAATGTAACTAGATCTGTAGTGCACAAATCCTGTGAATCGTACAATTTTAAAAAGGATCGAAGTTGGAATTTGATTCTTTATTGTTTGCAGCTGTAGCTGTAACGCTACATCGTGATTTGGACAGAATTTTCTAACATATACAGTAGCAGACATAAAAATCCGGACACCTAAAAAATTATTATATTTCCCATTTATTTTTTTACCTGCGAATATTTTATTAGAAAACCTTTTACCCATGAATATGTATGTCCTTTGACTACCTGAAACGCAATGTAATTAGCAATGTAATAAAAAGCCTGTTTTTTGTTTAAAATGGTAGAATGTCTATAACGGATTTTTGGTTTTTTTACAACATTTAACAAGAATTTTTTTATTACATTCTGTTTACGCCAAACGCCGCTCGCCTCGAGTCGCCTCTTCGGACTGCGCTTGTCAGCGGACTCTCATCCTGCTGACATGTCGCGGCTTAGAAGAGGCGACCCGAAAGCTCGACTGCGAGCTTCTCACCACGGAGTCGTGAGTGGACGAACGAACGGCCGACGCTCAGGAGCGACGTCCTTCATGTGCCTCTCTAGCTGCGATCGTAAAACAAGAAAGACGTCCACAGACAACACCAAACCTTCATATTCACATTCATTCAAAACACATTGTACAAATTACATTAAACAGTGAAAGCAATAAACAATATACAATTAACAACACATCCATCATCAAACAACCTTTTTTTACCTCATCTATTCAAGAGAAACATTGGTCCTAAGCGAGCCGGATCGCGCTCCAGTCATCATCAAAAGTAATAAAAAAGGTATTGATTTGGGTTTACTATATTTGATTATATATTGTAGTGAATATTTTCTGTGTGCGACGATATATCTACTATATATATCAAACACATAATACACACATACCGTACACCCGAATTACAAAAATTCGGAGTAACGGTACCACAAATACACAAATCATTAGTGCGCTCCAAACCGGTTTGTGCAGCCGCACTCAGAAAATATTCGAACGTAGGTTTGTGTTTTTCGTTGCTGTTGACGCCGCGCTCTCTCCTCGGTACGATTTAGAAACTCTGCTTGCGTGCTCCAACTCCGTTGCGCAGCCACGCTCTAAGCAAACAAACGTAGGTTTGTGTTTTTCTTCGCTGTCGACGCCGTGCTCTTTCTACGGTACGATTTAGAAACTCTGCTTGCGTGCTCCAATTCCGTTGCGTAGCCACGCTCCCGGCACAGAAACGTCGGTTCGTGTTTTTTCGTGCTCTTTCGCTATTGTAGAAACCAAAGGCTTACTTGTGTGCGCCAATTAACGTGAGCAGCCACTCTAATACCACGTTTACACCGACGCTAAATGGCTCATTACGCCCAAAAGCCAGAAATGAGAAGCCAAATGATCCCATTTCCCGTTTCCCATTTTCACGCTCAAAGCAAGCAAACGTGGGTTTGCGGTTTTTTTTCTCTCACTCGGTGTCGCGCTCTTTCGATAGACAGAAAAAACTGTGTTTGTGTGCTCAATCAGTTGCGCAGCCACGCATAAACTCGGCTGGAAAAAACGTCGGTTTTGCGTGTTTCTTTTTCGTGCTCTTTCGTTATTGAAGAAACAAAGGCCTTGCTTGAGTGCTCAGAATCATTTAAACAAACGCACTAAGTATAAGCCTACGATCTGCAACAGTCTGCTGATCAACCAATCTTTGGTGTATTTCTCTTTTGTTCTTCGACAAAATCAGATTCTCGCACGCTTCTCGTGTAGCCTTAGTTTGCCCCACTGTTAAAACAAATACAGTCATTTGGTGCTGGCTAACGAAAGCAGAGAAGTTACATACACTTATCCTTGGAACGTTGGTGTATCAGGCTTACGCTCATCTAGTGAGCACTCTCTTCGGAGGCGTGTCTAAACTGCGACTTACAGAGGAAACTCAAGGTCGCAAATCTCATCAGTGAAGTAATTGCATTTGGTGAGAATTGCTACGCTCAACTGTGCGCTCTATCATCTCTGGTGTAAGCAACGAGCATCGATATAGCGTGGTATACAGTGGGCGACCGCTGAATTTCGTTGGTAAAAAATATTAGTTACAATCCATGATAAATAATAAAAAAGAAACTAGACACTAAAGAGTTTGTTCTTATTTTCTCATTTTTCAACAGAGGTTTAGCTCCTGGAGTTTATTATTTTTACAACCTTTTTACTTTTTCGTTAAAACATTTTTCAACAATGGTTGCCCTCGATACTTTTATTCGTCTCGCCGACGCTCTCGTCGAGTTCGAAGTCGATTTTCAGGCAACGCCTTCTCGGGAACATACAATTCGTACGCTCGACCTTCAAAGAGACGAACTCAAGTCTCAATGGATGTTGATCAAATGCACGTTTGAGGAGGCAACGAGCGAGGAGGCAAGCACTTTAGAAACTCTGAAGGAGCAACGTCGCCATTGTTACGCCGTCTACCTACGATGCACCGACACCATCATCGAAATGATAGAGAATCTGGCAACTCCATCCGCTTCAACGGAAGCCTCATTCGTCGAAAGTCCTCCGTCAGGTTACAATATTAGTTTGCCCCCCTGTGACACCGAAGTGTTTCGCGGCGATTACCTATCGTGGCCCTCTTTCCGTGACATGTTCACGGCCCTTTATATCCAAAACACAAGGATAGCCCCGGTGGAAAAACTATTCCACATGAACAAGAAGACTACCGGTGAAGCCAAGGAGATCGTCCAGAAATCTCCGTTAACCAATGCTGGTTTCAGTCAGGCATGGAAAAATCTTTCCGATCGGTATGAGAACAAACGTGTTCTCGTCAACACGCACCTGAAGAAACTTTTTGGTCTCGCACCGATTACCAAAGAGAATGGAAGCGAAATAAAAACCAGAAAGAGTGTTAACTTCGGCCTGGTCGAAGTTCATATACCCTACACACGTTTATTTGAAAATTAGGCGTGGTAATGGTCCGATTTTGCCCATTTTCAATACCGAAAAGTTTCTGATGATAGACAACATTCGTTTGATGAATAGACAAATTTGATGAAAATATCTCTATTCGTTCTCCTGTAATCGAGTTTTATTTAATTAGTGGGCGGACCACGCCCATTTGTGGTAGTCTGTTTTGGTCAGAGGCAGTCGACTTCTGGACAAAATTTCAACCCCAAATTCGTTCTACAAGCTGAGAAATTGAGCTATAAGCATGCATGAATTTATATTTACTATAAAAAGTAGGAGTGGCAATGGTCCGATTTTGCTCATTTTCAATATCAATAAGTTTCTGATGATAGACAACATTTGTGCCAAATTTGATGAAAACATCTCTATTCGTTCTCCTGTAGTCGAGTTTTATTTAATTAGTGGGCGGACCACGCCCATTTTTTGTAGTCTGTTTTGGTCAGAGGCAGTGGACTTCTGGACAAAATTTCATCCCCAAATTCGTTCCACAAGCTGAGAAATTGAGCTATAAGCATGGATGAATTTATATTTACTATAAAAAGTAGGCGTGGCAATGGTCCGATTTTGCCCATTTTCAATACCGATGAGTTTCTTATGATAGACAATATTCGTACCAAGTTTGATGAAGATATCTCTCTTCGTTCTCTTGTAATCGTGATTTCCACAGACAGACAGACGTACAGACAGACGGACGGACATGGCTAAATCGATTCAGGAGGTCACGCTGATCAAGAATATATATACTTTTCTATACCTGTCACGCCTCCTTTAATGCGTTACAAACGGAAGCAGTAAGTGAATATACCCTATTCACTTCGTGTGTAGGGTATAAAAACTTGCAGCGCGAGGTTAACAACATTCTCGCAGCCGTAACGCTTCAAGGAATTGACACTTCCAATTGGGACGCCATAATCGTCTTCCTGTGCTCCAGTCGCTTGCCAGATGCTACCATTGCGCTATGGGAACAGTCCATCCAGGACAAAGCTGAAATTCCCCAATGGGCAGATTTTGACGCTTTTTTGACGCACCGTTTTCAAACGCTCGAGACTATGCAGGACATAAAGAGCGCTTCCAGCACGAGAGGTAAACAAGCAAGCCAACCTGCACCACCCGCAAAACGCGTCAATACATTTCAGCTAAACGTTGCAATAGACCGTTGCCCTTTGTGTCACAACCAACACAGTGTGCGGGTGTGCTCTCAGTTCTTGAGCCTGGACATTCACCAGCGGCTGAATGTCGTCCGGAAACACCGCTTGTGCAACAACTGTCTGTCCAATTCACATTCTGTGAAAAATTGTGCGAGTCGTTATAATTGTGCTAAATGTAACGAAAGGCATCACACACTTTTGCACCGTGAACCAACTTCAGCCCCCTCGACCCTTGTACCATGTTCGACTCAAAGAACCTATCGAGAGCGGAGGCACGATAAAAGATCTGGAGCACAGACGGCAACTGTAGTGAAGCCGGCGCTCGGTTCGACCCGGCCCACCTTCAACACCGATCGATCTCAAACCCATCGCGCCGCGAACGTCGATCGACCACACTCCTCAGCGAGACCCGCAACAGTTGATGCCTCTCCGAGGCCTTCAACGTCGGCTCAATCCGCCCAGAACAACCAACCGATGAATATACAGTCCACTCCTCAAACCCAGCGGAATCCTCAAGCTCAGCAGGATTCCCACCAGGTATGCTTCGCAGCCTCACCAAAACAGGTGTTGTTAGGGACCGCAATGGTCACAATACACCATAACGACATCTGCTACATCGCTCGCGCTTTGATCGATCCCGGATCAGAGATATCGTTCATATCAGAACGAATCCAAAAAATGTTGAAACTTCCAATGCAGCCCGTAAACGCAATGGTCTCCGGCCTTAACGAAACCGTTTCGGCAAAAGTTTCAAGGTCCTGCGATTTCATACTCAAATCGCCTTAGGACCCACTCTTTCAAATCCACGTCACCGCTTTAGTGCTGTCCCAAATCACGGGAAAACTCCCGTCGCATTCTTTAGACAGCGCGATGCTCCGTAGTCTCCCTCGAGACTTCGAGCTAGCAGATGCAAACTTTGTCACAAGCCAGCAGATTGATGTCCTCATAGAAGCCGACTTCTATTCTGCGATATTGCTTGACGGCATCCGCCGTGGCGTGTTAGGCTCCCTGATAGCCCAACAAACGGTGTTTGGGTGGATCATAACCGGACCAGTTCCCGGTCTCCAATCCGATAGCCCGAACATCAAGGTGGCCTTCTTCAACGAAGTCACAATCGAACAACAGTTTGAACGTTTTTGGGAGGTGGAGGAACTTCCCAAAACTCACATTCTATCTCCCTCAGAAAAGTTTTGCGAAGAAAATTTCGTAAGAACGACACGGAGACACGATGACGGCCGTTACATAGTCGCTTTGCCGTTCAAAAGCGACTTTCCAAATGGACTCCGCCTAGGTGCCTCTCGACAAACGGCACTCATGCAGTATTCGCGATCAGAGGCAAGGCTACTTAAGACTCCAGACTTTAAACGGCAATACGATGAGGTAGTGACAGAGTATCTCGATCTGGGACACATGATCGCCGTGTTACCTCCGCAGATACGACCGCAGCCTAATCACTACTATTTGCCTCACCACGCCGTCATCAAACCAGAAAGCACGTCGACAAAGGTAAGAGTCGTGTTCAACGCATCATGCCCAACAACGAGCGGGCTCAGTCTGAATGATGTCTTGCATGCTGGCCCAGTCTTACAAACCGACTTAACCTTTTTGATGTTAAGATGGCGCTTCTGCAGGTATGTTTTCAGCAGCGATATACAAAAAATGTATCGCCAAATTCTGGTCGACCCAAAACATACCCCCTTTCAACGAATTCTCTTTCGAGACCCAACTAATTTCGAAGTTAGGGACTACGAACTGCAGACAGTAACTTTCGGCGTCAACTGCGCTCCAATTTAGCGATCCGCACTCTTCTTCAACTGGCAGAGGACGTACAACACGAATTTCCGCTTGCGGCCCAGATCTTGCGGCATTGTATGTACGTTGACGATGTACTAGCAGGCTCTCATGATCTCGCAACTGCCAACGAGATGGGGAACCAACTAATAGAAGCTCTGCGCACGGCAGGTTTCTCGCTTCGGAAATGGAGTGCCAACCACATAGACATTCTACGCGACTTGCCAGAATCTCATCTACTCAGCACGGAATTCTTGAAGTTCGAAGACAGAAGTACAGCAAAGATGCTCGGAATTCGTTGGAACGCCTCAAACGACGACTTCTACTTCAAGACACAAGCGATCGAAATTATGTCAAGCTACACCAAACGAGAGGTACTGTCGCTTATCGCGAAATTGTTTGACCCAGCTGGCTGGCTAGCCCCCATTATCGTCGCCGCAAAAATGATTATCCAGCAAGTGTGGTTGGATAAAATTGAGTGGGATGAACATTTGCCACCAATCTCACAGCAGGCTTAACTTCCTGCATAATTATCACCATATTGCTGCGATACGAATGCCGCGATGGATTGGGTTCACCCCGGACTGCGAGGTGGACTTTCACGACTTTTGTGACGCATCTCAGAAGGCATACGCTGGTGTTATTTACGCCCGCGTGAAAATAGCGCAGGATGTTCATGTTTCACTAGTGTATGCTGAAACAAGTGTAGCTCCCATCAAAACGCTATCTCTGCCTCGCTTAGAGCTCTGCGGAGCCACTCTTCTAGCCGACATGATGGACGCCTTAGTACCACACATGCACGTACGACTAGGTAACGTTTTCTGCTGGACAGAGTCGACAGTTGTTCTCGCTTGGCTTCGAAAGCCTCCTTGTGTCTGGGCCACCTTCGTGGCGAACCGCGTGTCTAGAATCATTGAGAGAGTACCAAACACTCAGTGGTTTCATGTCGAATCGCAAGACAATCCTGCCGATTTAGCTAGCCGCGGTTCAACTCCACAAGACTTAGCTCTGAGCTCCCTTTGGTGGAATGGTCCGCCATGGCTCCTCCACGACAAAGATCGTTGGCCCGAACTGCGAACTGCCTCCGAGTTTGCTACCGCGCTTGAAGAAAAACCGGTGAAGGCGCTTCATAGCTCCCTCAATAGCGACGAAGATCCACTCGAAAGGTTTTCCTCGCTAGCCAGAGCCTTGCGCGTCTATTCATATGTGCACCGTTTCATTCATAACGCTCGGTATCGTGATAATTCGTTGTATGCCACTTTACGCCTCTCAACGACAGAGATTCAAGACACAAAAACTCGGCTCACAATTCTCTGTCAAAAGACATATTTCGGTGAAGAATACAGCGCACTCGAAACCAAACGACAGTTGACTTCAAAAAGTAGTCTGCTTTCGCTCAATCCGTTCCTCCATGAGGATAAGACACTGCGTCTTGGCGGGCGGTTGTCGTCGTGTCCTAACTTGTCATTTGACGAACGACACCCGATCCTCTTGCCTTACAACTGTAATCTCTCTTGATTACTAGTGCTCTTCATCCATCAGATATCACTGCACGGTGGTCATCAATTGGTGCTCCGGTTAATCCGGACCCAATACTAGATTCCACGAGTCAAGAATCTTATTAAAACGACTATTCACCGTTGTAAGCCGTGCATCTTACACCAAAAGAAGCAGAGAACGCATCTCATGGCTGCACTGCCGGAAGAACGTACCACGTTTTCCCGACCCTTCACCAACACGGGTGTTGACTTTGCGGGCCCCTTCGACATTAAAAAGTACACTGGTACACCTCTTTAATTACAAAGGGCTATGTTTGCGTGTTCGTTTGTTTCGCGACGAAGGCCATTCATCTCGAGGCAAGTAGTGACCTTTCGACGGCAGCGTTTTCCCGGTTCGTCGCCCGACGAGGTTGTCCAACTAAGGTCTACTCGGACAACGGCACCAACTTCGTTGGCGCCGCGAAAGAGCTGAAAAGTGAATTCCAAGAATTCGTGAGACGCACACGTGACTTAATCGAGGTCAAATATTCGCACCAAAATGTCTCCTGGCACTTCATCCCTCCTGGAGCTCCTCACATGGGAGGACTTTGGGAGGCCGGTGTTAAAAGCCTAAAAACCCACCTTCGAAAAGTGGCTCCAGCTATGAAATTCACTTTTGAAGAGTTCTCGACTCTTCTCAGTAAATTAGAAGCGTGTCTTAACTCACGCCCCCTTCATGCGCTCTCAGAGAATCCCACCGTCATGGAAGCGATAACTCCAGGTCACTTTCTTGTGGGTGGCCCTCTTCTGGCCCCAGCTGAAGCGGAGAATCTTGACAACCCCCTTTCGGTGCTCAACCGCTGGCGACGAGTTCAAGCCCTATCGCAACATCTCTGCCAACGGTGGAAGTCTGAGTACCTACGAGAGCTCCAGCGTCGCACCAAGTGGCAAACTCCTCAACCCGATCTCCGAATCCACGACTTGGTAGTCATCCGAGATGAAAATCTACCCTCCACTGCATGGCGGTTAGGCCGCATCAACAGGGTCTATCAAGGCAAGGACCAGAGAGTCCGGGTTGCCGATGTGCGCACCGAAAAGGGTCTGGTCACCCGACCAATCACGAAATTAGTGTCCCTTCCAGCTTTAAGACGAATTTCTACTAATGTTTCTTCTCTCCAGAGATTGCCAATGAAGCTTATCCGGCGCGAGTACTCCCGCTTCCGGGCTGGCCGTATGTTTGCGCCCCCAGCCGCCGTACCGTCAGCTGCGCCTCCTCGCCCCGAGGCTCCCAGCCATCCTGGAGAACCCTCCAGATGAGGACTGGTTAGAGATGGACGCCTCCTCGCACACAACCTCGGAGCCGACCGAGGAGCAGCAGCGAGAAGCAGTGTGCCTTATGAGCCCCCGAGACCTCATCCTTAACGAGATGCGGCAGTCCTATGCCGTCCGCGGCCTAGAGATCGAGGTGCCCCAATCGGCGGTCGTACCGCTAGCTCCAGCGCGGCCGATGAGCCCCCGCGAACCCACGTTCCACCAGGTTCGGCAGGCTTACGTCGCCCGCTGGCTGACGACCGAAGTGCCCCACTCTGCGGGCGAGCCGCTCGACCGGCCTGAATCGCCACAACATCAACGATTGCCGGGGTCGCCGATATTTTCCGACGACGACGAGGATGACGAGGACCAACTTCCGGCCCTGCTCCGGTACTTCAGTGAAGAATCCCCGACCCACGACCAGCAATGTCGCCAACGCATCCAAGCCGCGGCGCGATCCCGAAGATGGCTCCGCCCCAACCACGACCATCAATGTCGCCGAGCCGTGACTCGGCTATAAAGGTGGCTCCCTCCGCCCAACAACTATCGCTTCCACAGACGCGACGCCGACCTACAGCGCTCTCCCACGCCAGTTTACGATGTCCGGCTCATAGACTTGGAAGCGGCCCCTCGCCCACCGCCACCACCTCGCTGGCGAGACGTGCGTGCCATCCGACCGGCCAGACGAGAAAGAACGTCACCCATGAGTCGCCGACTGGGTGATGTGAACATACGGTCTCTCCACCTGGACCCAGGCCTGAGCTATGCAGAGGTGACAACATGTTGCCATGTTGTCGAGGACATCACGCCCTGCGGTCCTGCGAGGACTTCCGCAGACTGCCCGTGGACGAGCGGCGGGATGTCGTTGAGCGGCAGCGCGTTTGCTGTAATTGTTTGGCGCAGTCACACCGAAGGGACCGGTGCCGCAGCGTCCACCGATGTTTATGGTGTAGACAGGCCCACAATACTGCTCCATCGCCACTAGATGCCCCCCCCAGCGTGGACACGTCGTGCCGCCATCGCTCGCTCCGGCTCGGGGCTCCGTGGGGGACGTGTTGCAGTCCTGCAAGGCGGGCGGAATGTTTACGCCAAACGCCGCTCGCCTCGAGTCGCCTCTTCTGACTGCGCTTGTCAGCAGACTCTCATCCTGCTGACATGTCGCGGCTTAGAAGAGGCGACCTGAAAGCTCGACTGCGAGCTTCTCACCACGGAGTCGTGAGTGGACGAACGAACGGCCGACGCTCAGGAGCGACGTCCTTCATGTGCCACTCTAGCTGCGATCGTAAAACAAGAAAGACGTCCACAGACAACACCAAACCTTCATATTCACATTCATTCAAAACACATTGTACAAATTACATTAAACAGTGAAAGCAATAAACAATATACAATTAACAACACATCCATCATCAAACAACCTTTTTTTACATCATCTATTCAAGAGAAACATATTCAATAAAAATACAAAATTACACCTGAAAACAATTATAACCTTAAAGATTCTAAAAAACTTTACTTTAATACTTCGTGGAACCTCCTTTGTTTTTTATGACCATATTAATGCGATCGGGCATTGAGTCAATCAAATTGTGTAGTGTCTGTGCTGTGATACCCTCATACCAGACTTCCTCGATTATGCGGTCTAATTCAGGTAAAGTCCGGGGCTTCCTCTTTGTAACTTCTACCTTCATAATGTGCCAGACGTTCTCGATTGAGTTGAGATCAGGGCTATTTCCAGGCCAATGCATTGCCCAAATTCCGACTTTTGATAAGTAATCATTTACCTACACAAAAATAAACCGATTTGACAAATTAAAATTTTTGTAATTATTAATCAATTCTACAATCATCAATAAAATATTATTACTTACCAATTTTGTACGGTGACAAGGCGCAGAATCATCCTGGAATATGACGTTGTCTAGTAGCGAAAAGTGTTGCTCCACTGAGGGGACTAAATTTTCTTCCAGAATACGCTGGTACATAACAGCATTCACTGTTTGGTCTAGAAGAACCAGCTGTACAACACCACGGTAGGAAAAACATCCCCATACCATTCGCCTAACACCCTGTCTGACGGTACGTTTAATGCATTCGTCGCTGTAACGCTCGCCTTTTCTTCGCCTCACGTACGAAATTCCATCGGATCCAAACAAGTTAAACTTGCATTCGTCTGAGAAGATCACTTCTCTGCAATTCACCTCAGTACAATTCTGATGTCCTTTGGCTCAATTTAGGCGCTTTTGACGCATTTTTGCTGTCAAGAGAGGCTTCTTGGCAGGGCGGCGGGCGCATAAGCCGGCTTCTGTGAGTCTTCTACGAACAGTTCTTGTGCTGATTTGGGTTCCAATGTCTTCTTCAAACTCTTTTCTAATATCCTCAGCCGTTTTGAAGCGGTTTTGCAAGCTTATGCGTTTTAAAACGCGACCCGTCCTGGCCCTGGTTTCCGCTGCAAAGATCCAGTTTCATTACGCTTTATTAAAAAAACGCTGATGGACGATTTACTTAATCCAATTCTTCCACTAATGTCCCGGAGACTCAGCTATTCCGCGCGCAATGCCAAAAACCTGAGCTTTATCGGCGCAACTAATTTTTTTTTAATTTGGCATTTTTTCGCTTTTTTTTAATTTGTATGGTACTTGTCATGCCAGTAACAACAGAATGATAAAAAAATGCACATAATGCATGTATTTATACAAAATAATTGCCCTACC
The DNA here is from genome assembly GCA_943737955.2 of Myopa tessellatipennis. Lineage (NCBI taxonomy): Eukaryota > Metazoa > Arthropoda > Insecta > Diptera > Conopidae > Myopa > Myopa tessellatipennis. The sequence goes on along the minus strand of OX031316.1, from coordinate 40,362,675 downwards.
AATAGGCATTTGTACCTGGGGAGCACTACAACCCTTTGAATGCATCCCCACTACCTGTCCGGATTTTTACGTCCGCTACTGTATGTATATTAAAGATAATAAATTAAAGAGATTATATACATCTTCTTTAGTTTTTCCGAAAGGGCAAAGAACAACGGTAGCAATATACTCATACAAACACTGTGTTGGATTGAGATGGATGTTCTCTATTACACGCTGGCCTTTCGAAGATTCAAAGTTCTGCCATTTGTATAAGCGGCGCCAATAATCCAAATCTTCAGACGCATTAACAGCGTGTCACTTTCTCTGTTACCCCTAGGTATATGCTTCGGATAGGCGCCAGCCAAAAAGGTACCCGGATAATTCTCAGCGTAGATAAACTATGGATATGGCCACAGTACTGTACTGGAAGGGATCCACGAAATCCATACTGAGGTTGTGTAATAGTTATTCACAGAAGAAGGAGCTTTGTAGACTTCACTTTGAGCTGATACTCCAAAGCTCGAGAAAAGGTAGGATATGTGGTCAACTTCGAACATCTAGCAATTAAAATGCCCTCACTACTGGAAAGATTGTGTATTCTAGGCAGAAGTGTAAGCCATAACGGCGATGCCCACAACGGTTATATCGTATTGCATCCACAAGAGGTATATCGTATTGTATCCACCATGAGTATATCGTATTGTGCTCTAGTGATATCGCAATGGGTTTTGCTTGGCTTAAGTGAGTTGGCTATTCCAGCTGAAACATACATACTATACCTACGCTAAGAAACGCAAATGACAATTTTTAACGGAATTTTAAACGGAACTCCAAATTAATCAAATTCGATTGTCAATTTACACATTCTTTAGTTTATGTTAAAAGATTGAATTTGGCTTAAAAATTTATTCGAAAAATTTAATTCTAGCTCTAATTTACAGTTTATAAGCCGGGTTGTTCCGGCTGACAAGTACACATAACCTAAACTATGTGAAAAACATCGACCGATAATTTTTTAAGGAATACAACTAACTACAAATTAGTTAAAAGTTTGTTAATTTACACATTCTTTATTTTGAGTCCAAAGATTCCATATGGCTTAAACATTTATTTTAAAAATTTAGTAATGGTTCTACCAATGTTTAAAGGTACGTTTTTCGGAATAATTAAAATTAAATAGTTCATCACAAAAATTCCATAATACAGTGCAATCTAGCATTTATCAATAATATACTATATATACAAAGAATGCATACATACATATGTATATTACGTAGTATTTTAAATGATATGTTAAAAGCAAAAACAATATTATTTTTATATATGTATGTACATATGATATTTTAAATAAAACTATTTTTAACTTAAACGTTTATACCAAATAGGTACCATAAACTATAGAACTTCGCGATTAGAAGTCATATAACACTGCTATCCTTGTCGTGAGCAGGGTTTGGAACAGCTTTCGTGTTTAAGATTTTTTTATTGGTACGATCTGAAAGAACTTTGGATAAAGAAGGAAATTACATACACAAGATAACGTAAACATCTTATATATACAGTAAGAATTATAGTGTAAGTGCACCATAAACAACTTCCATGTAACATGTATATTACAATTTAAAAAATTTGCCAATATTTAGACAGGCGTCTATCTTCTGGAGTCCCATACGTTTAATATATATCCTCTTCTAAAGATAAGTCGGATATTTCTGAAGAATATATTGAGCTGAAAAATAAGAAGAAATAATGCTATACAAAATTAACATTTCAATCAATGTAAATATAAGTTTTTTTATAAATAAATAGGGGTCTTCGCAACGAGTTCGTTAAACCCTTATTGGGTATTTTTTAAGATTTACATGTAGTTTGTTATTGCAGTGTGGGGCAGCTGTCTCAGCAAGGTCCTTGCAATTGCACGGGTGCGTGGTCGTCGGCCTTAGAAGGGTGTTGGACTTCGCACGAAATTGTAAAAAAAATCAGGCAAACAAAAAACATAAATTTGGTCTGATTAAACACTTCTAAACACTTCAAATGCGTGATTAAACATAGTGTCGGTGTAAACATAGCATTAAGAAGCATTCGGGCTAAGCACTGAATCTAGTATAAATCGGAGATTTTACGAATTAACCGGATCGCTGACACCAGGAAGCAGTCGTACAGCGAAATCCTGAACGACCGGTTGGTACCGGCGGTGGTTGATAAAAGCGATCCCGACTGTGTCATATCCATTGACTATATGTCGATCATTAGAAGAAAATTGAAGTCAGTCTGGCTGTAAGCTTTTTTCCAATGGTGAAGGAGTTTCCAGGCGCTGTACCAATAGTAAGAGATGCTGGGTGGCATCAGGGGCATGTGAAGCTGATCGCCTGCGGAGATCAGAGGTTGTACGACCTGGACAAGCTGGCGATCAGCAGATTAGGGGAAATATGGCCGGGTGCGCAACTTGAAGCCATCTCCAGAGAAGAAATTTCGTCCCGGCCTAGAGCTAGGGCGTGGATCCCAGTGGAGCCAGCCGACCCTGCTATTGTACTAGAGATGTTAAAGTACCGCAATCCAGACCGGCCTACTGGAAACTGGAAAGTCTCTAAACTAGAGAAACTGAAGGGGGACTACAGATCAGCAATGATGGTCCTAAAAAAGGAGTCCTGAAACCTCTAGAGAAGGCAGGCTGGGTGGTCGGCTATGGTTTTACGTCGGTAACGTTGAAGGTCTACCAATAAGACCAAGGCGAAGCCAAAGCCATGGGAGAAGTAGCTGGCTCCTGGAGTAGTGACGGACTCCTGGATATACTCTATGCTACACGAGGGGTGAAGGAAGGCCCAGATCCTGTATTCTGTTGAAGAATAAACATAATGGTTTTCTTCTTAATAATCGGACCCCTCATCAGCCACTACTAGAAGTCTGGTGACGGCGGCACAACGAGGCAAGGTGGAACAATGCAAAATTCCTTGCTCTGATCATGGACAGGGAACTTAGCTGGAAAACAAACATCAATGAGAGGGTGAACAAGGTAGCTCTCTACACTTGCAGAAAGGCCATTGAAAACAAATGGGGCCTTAATTCAACAATAACGGACTGGTTATATATGGCCGTAGTCAGGCCCATACTGCTGTATGGGGTTGGACACCAGAGAATTATGGAAGGTTTGCCATCCTCTTTCGAAAACCTCGACTATACCATACCATCCCTTCATCCATGGAAATAATTTGGGTCTGAAATACTAGCTAGAGATGAGAGGAGAGTGGGACACTGCCAGGGAGCGTATACATTGGTATACAAACGGATAGAAAATGCTTGGCAGGGTTGGTGGGGTGTTACCTGTGAACTTCTTGGGATTGAAGTAAACTTTCGTCTACCGGACTACTGCAGCGTCTTCCAAGCGGAAGTGCTGGCGATCCGCGAGGTACTGTCCTGGCTGAAGGACAATCAGACATACGATAGGGATATGTGTATTTGTACAGACCGCCAGGCAGCGATAAAATCTCTGGATGCAACCTTTATCATTTCCATGATGGTCAAATCTCTAAATGAGATGGCAGGTCAGGTTTCCATAAAATGTGGCGGCATGCAAGACTGCGAGGCAGCTAAGACCCACTTACCACCAAAAGAATTCAAATTACCTCCTTTCGCTGAGCAGGGAGAACATTTGGCGGGTGATAGGAGTCATAACATAAGGTCATAGAGTCATAGCATAGGGCTTTTCGCAAATGACTTTTGCAGGAGCTGCAGGGATGAGGAGGAGGAAGAGACGGTAGCGCATCTCTTGTGCAGCTGTCCAGCTCTGGTCCAAAAAAGGCAAACCCACATGGGAGCCTTTTACTACAACAACCTCTTCGAGATGATACCCCTCAAGATAGGGGTCCTGAGTGGTTTTATAAATAGGTCGGGGTGGATGAGCTAAAGTTTTGGGGGTGAGATCCATATCGCGATTTGCTATGCTAACGGCAGCACTTTTTCTACCTTGAACTGGGTCGTCAACTGCGAGCATGGCTCAGTGTCGTTGACTGCACTCATATTACGCTGGCGGTCGCTGACCGAATTCAAAATTAAGCTAGCTTGCGAATTTGCTGACGTGCACTAATGTAGAGTTTTTAATTATTTGACTTCTTTTTAATTTAAATTGTTTCACAATACCTTTTTGTCAATTAGGCAATATTTCTTATTTTATTTTATTTTCTTATTGTTATTTATGCTTAGCTTAAGTGTTTTTTATCTATAAATTAAATCGATTCAATAAAGAAATTGGTAGTATTCAACACAGAATCAATGTATACTTATTCAACTCATTTATTATAACTCAAATAATATAAAATGTGGATTCGGTTCAAGTTCCGAATTTACACTTATAAATAAAACAATAATAAAACAATTAATAAATAAAACAAGGGATTGGAATTCGTTCAAGTTCCAAATTCAATCACCTATTAAACAACTAAGTATTTGGTGACCCCGACGTGATCCTTTAAAGGATCACATTCTGATTTTACTGATTACTGATTTGATAAAGGAACAACAAGAGGCTGGAAATGAAATCCAGGCTATCATACGAAACTACAAGAAGGATTCGGCTGCACGCAAGCAAAATGTGAAATATTTCACCGATCGTCTGCAGTGTCTGAGGGATATCTGGGACGGCTTCGTGACGAGAGACAAGATAATTCGAGAGGACGAAGATGTGGACCAGGAGGACGCCTATTTCACATCGGAGTTCTACGAGCAAATAAAGCAGTTAACGGCAACGTACGTCCAAATCTTCGAAGAAAAAAAGAAACAGGTGCCGCCAACTAAGGACCAATTACAAGATGCCGCCAGGCAGTCAAAGCGTTCAGAAACAGACATCAAAAATCATAGTGGACAGGTACGAAAGGTTGTCGCAAGAAGCAACGCACTAGAACGATTGTTGTCAAACGTAAATAGCAACAGGCAACCTCAGCCACAGCTTTACTACGACATCAAAATCAAAACCATCAAACAAGCATGGGAGCAAATTGAACAAATAAACGATGAGATCTGGACTAAATTTGAAAGTCCCGAATCTGCCGGTTATAACATACAGCCATATGTGAATATGGAAGAACAAGTGCGGCAAACATTAGTCAACTTAGCAGTCATTGCAGAACAACAGAGAATAAGTAGCGATTCAGCAACAACTTTAACTACAATTAATTCAACATTGCAAACCAAAGTACATCTAAGCTAACAATTCCTAAATTTTGATGGGAGTTATCTTCATTGGCGTCAGTTCTTCGATCTCTTTTCGCAAATGGTGAACCAGCAACCCATCCCCAAGGTTCAAAAAATGTTTTACTTGAAATCGAACCTTCTTGGAGAAGCGGAAAGATTAGTCAGTCACTTAGCACCCACTGAGGAAAATTATGATGTTGCTTGGACAATGCTGCGTCAGCGCTACAACAATAAAAGGGTATTGGTATCAACTCTAATCCAAAAAATCGTCGATCAGCCATCAGTATCTGGATCAGTAATGACTTTAAAGGCATTACACGATACAACTCAGGAATGTCTTCTGGCCCTAAATAATTTGGAAATTGCCACAGCACAGTGGGATCCCTTATTATTAAACTTACTTACGAAAAAGCTGGACAGACAGTCATTGATTCGGTATGAGCAAACAATTTCGAGGCCCAGAGAAGTGCAAACGATTCCCGACTTTCTTACCTTTTTGGAAGGACAATTCTTATCACTGGAAATGATAGGACAAAGGAATAACGTTCCAGCAGCTCAGAAAACGGCAAATGTCCCTGCAACATTCGTCTCGAAACCTCAGGGCAATAACACATGTCAATCATGCAAATGTGGCACGCATCCCTTATTTGCGTGTCCACACTTTCTTCAGCTTGGAGCATCAGACCGATTAAATTTTGTGCGCAAACAAAACCTTTGTGTAAACTGTTTGAAGGCTGGTTGGTCAGTGTCCTTCGCGAAGTTTGCTGTCGGTGTAATAAAAAACTCAACACGTTATTACATTTGGAGCACACTCAAAACTTCAGTACAGGGCAGAACAATCAGCAATTTAAGGACAGCACTCGGCCAACAAACTGTACACCTGTTAAGGCAGATTACGCACCAACTACAGTAGCGTCAGCCAATCAACAAGGCAACAGGCAGGCGTATGTTATATTAGCCACCGCTGTAGTTTCAATTTCTGCAGCTAATGGCAAGTCATTCAACTTTAAGGCAGTTTTAGATTCCGGCTCGCAAGTTAATTTGGTAACTCAGAGACTCATCAAGAAGCTATCCCTATCGCCCCGAACTTCATCACTTCAAATCGAAGGCATCGGACGTAAGACTCGCAATTCTAGCAACAGGGTCAATGTAGGACTTCAATCACAAGATGGAACCTTCTACATCAGGCTCGAAGTTTATGTATTACCACAAATTGTGGCACCGCAACCGTCACAACCGTTAGATATTTCAAAATGGTCCATACCAAGTAACTTTAAATTGGCGGATCCAACTTTCGGCAAAACGGGCAAAATCGATGTACTCCTAGGAGCAGAGTTTTTCTACGATCTGATGCAAATCGAACAGTTAACACTTGGCAAGGATATGCCCATCCTACAAAATACAAAATTAGTATGGATAGTATAGAAAAATTAACTCAACAATTTATCAACCTGTTACATGCGGTATCTTTCCTGACAGCAACGAAACCACAGACGAGTTAATCGAAAGATTTTGGTTATTAGAGAACACTGAAGATGGGAAAAACCAATTGACTGTGGCCGAACAGTAATGTGAAAACAGCTTTACACAAACAGTAGCGAGATCCGCAACTGGACGTTTCATAGTCCGGTTACCACTGGCAGAAAAAGGTAGAGCTTTGGGAGTGTTATTTTCAATGGCTCTTAACCGATTTCATGCTCTTGAAAGACGATTACAAAAAGATCAAACTCTGAACACAGCCTATTGCAACTTTATGGAAGAGTATTCTCAAGTTGGACACATGGAAGAGATCGCACCCAAAGATGTACCAAAGGAACACTACTTCATTCCTCATCATTGCGTTCTTAAGCCGGATAGTAGTACCACTAAATTACGGGTCGTCTTCGATGCTTCAGCAAAGTCTTCGTCAGGACTCTCCCTAAATAATATACTACACGTCGGACCAACGATTTAAGAGGAACTCTTCTCCATTTTAATTCGCTTTCGTCTCCACAAATATGCATTCTCCGCTGATATCGAAAAAATGTATCGTCAAATCTTGATACATCGTGAGGATCAGAGATATCAGTTGATAATTTGGCGAAACGATAGAAAACAAGAACTAAGGTATTATCGTCTTATTAACAGTAACATATGGGACATCGGTCGCACCGTACTTAGCTACAAAATGCCTTCAAACGCTAGCAAGGCAGAATAAGTTGGATCATCCAACGGGATCTCAAGTGCTACTAGATGACTTTTATATGGATGATTGCTTGAGCGGTGCAAACAGTATTGCCGCAACATTAGAAACTGAGGCACATCTTAGACAACGCAGGTTTTAAGTTGCGCAAGTGGTGCGCTAATGGTGCAAAATTGCTCGAGAACATTTCGTCTCATGATCAAGAAGTTGATCTTGATCCCCACTCTGCACATTCTCCTTACATAAATACACTAGGTGTAATGTAGCTACCAAGAGATGATCAATTCTCAGTTCGGGTGAAAATGACTCCCACACAATGTTCAACAAAGCGATCAGTTACTTCAGACCTGGCTCGCATTTTCGATCCTCTGGGAATCCTCGCACCTGTGTGGTAATTGCCGAAATATGCATCTAGCAGCTTTGGCAATTAAAGCTGTCATGGGATGACGTTTTACCAGAGCAACTACAAAAGGAATGGCGGAGCTTTCAAGAAATGTCGGCATCTTTAAATAAAACTAGATTTGATAGACATGTCTTCAAAAAGGAAATACCAATCTCAGTGCAAATCCACACATTTGCCGACGCCTCAGAAAAGGACCATTGCTGTGTGCGAGATCTAGAGTTGCTCCACTTAAAAGGCAAACTATACCACGCCTAGAATTATGTACAGCTGTTTTAGGCGCCGAACTTACAACCAGGGTAAGAACTGATCTAAGATTGCAAGACGCTAAGGCCTTCTTATGGTCGGACTCTCAAGTGGTACTATGCTGGATACATTCAACAGCGTCATCCTTTCACACCTTTGTGGCCAATAGGATCGCCCAAAATTCAACAAAGAACAACACCTACGCAGTGGCGGTATGTCAATACGAAGGAAAATCCTGCAGATGTCCTATCAAGAGGCCTAACGGCGTATAAATTACAAAAGTGTGATATATGGTTCTACGGTCCCTTCTTCTAGCACGGCAATGAATCTCACTGGCCTGCATCATTTTCAAAACCATCAAGCCATGAACACGAATTAGAAAGGAAAACAATCGCAGCAACCTGGTTAATAAGCACGGTTATTAACGTGCTTGTTAATCGTAACTCGTAAGAAGGAGTGAGTGAAATAAAGTGTTCAATGACTCAAATTCCAAACTGGAAGAACATTGCTGCATCGAACATCGCACAGAACATCGAAAAAAAGTAAGGTAGCGTGCGTGAATGTGTGAAATGATACATTAAGTTGAAGATTTATTTAATTAAATAAAACTTGCAACCTTAGAATTCTTGAATTGATAGTGAGGTGAATTCTTGCTATATAGTTATTAATATAGTAATAATATTTACTGGCTCTCTTACTTCTTATAATTACTTGGTACATTACACTTGGTACTTGAATTTTTGAATAATTGCTCTTAAAGCTAATTATGTACACCCACTGAAGAAATAGTTGCATTTTGTCTCTCTCTCGTCTTCATCGTGGGCAGACTCACCGGCTGCTGCGTCAGACCTCTTGGGTTTTCCGACGCTGGAGGGCGAGCAAGTCAGCTACCCCCAACCATTGCAATTCAATTACAACAACATGAATGATTCTAACCCAGGTGGTTTAAGAAGCGGCGAACAGCAGAGTTTATTTGGTGAAGCGTCAGCCGCTGCAGAGTTGCCCTCGGGCGATACGTTAGAACCGTGGCTAATTTCGCGATTGACTGAGACGATACACACCTGCTGACCACGCGCCTTAGGAAATTGGTCCCCGATAACCACCGTGAAGATCACGCCGGTGTTGTCAACAATATAGCTAACCAGCCCCGATTATACGATACACAAATGTGTAACGACCCATTTCCGCCTACCGACCGCGGTGGTCGACTAGAAATGCACCGTTGAACATCTCATTTTCCGGTGACGGGACGAGATTACAAGTAGACGACTTTGTTCGTCGATTGGAATACATTACCGTGTCCCAAAGATTTTCCTTCGAGGAAGTGACGCGGAACTTATACATTCTGCTCAAAGGACATGTAGCATCCTGGTGCTTTCAGTAGATCGCTAGATATCTTGGTTCTTCTTGGACTTATTTGAAGCCAGCGCTGGACGACCAATTCCGATCTTCAGACACGGATTGCAACCTGGAACATCGGATCATGAACCGCGTGCTTTGGAGTGCGAATGAGACTTTTGATTCCTTTTATGGCTCCGTAATCGAGTTACACTATCGTATGTGGAAACCAATACAAGGTCTTGACCTGATAGACATAATGAAGCGCAACGTTAGCAATAGAATGCTCGTGTTCATCCACAACTCTACGGTCAACAATTTACCAGATTTTTGAAGGAGTGCAGACGAGCAGAGAGGAGCGCCATCAAAATGGAAGGTACCCCTCAGAAGCCCAAACTCAAGATACATGAGATTAGTCGCGTAGAGGAAGATGTGGACTTCGACATAATGGAGGCCTTGGACAGTCGACAAGAAACCGAGGCCGGCCAGATCCTTCTCGGATAACCTGTTTTCATTGCCATAAAGAAGGACATATCGCCATCAACTGCACTCAAAAGTCAAATCGAATCTTCTGCTACAGATGCGGCACAGATAACTACGTGGTTTCGACTTGTCCAAAATGCGCGGAAAGAAATTTTCGAAAAACGTGCACATCCAGGGAGCACGTTTGGATGCTCCCTCCATAAAAGGGTACTCCCCCGCCAACTCACCACCTGGAATATACACAAACTCCAACCAACCAGTCGACGCATGCTCCTTTTAACCTGACATACCCGATAATGCAGTATCAGACGATCTTCAAGAATCATTCCACCAGAAATTGCAGCTGTACAATATCCGCCGGAGACAAATTTTCGGCGATTCAGAGGCGTCCCCACCCAACAGCCGGCCAAGCAGACCCAACCTCAACACTCGTAGGCGACACCAATTGCTCAAGAACGAGCACAAATGCATTGCCAGCGCTGTACAGCCAGCAACGATTCATCCGATGATCCGAAACCGTTCGCGGAGGTCCAAATATCTCACCAGCCTATTAGGGGACTACTGCACAGTGGTGCCACCATCAGCGTGCTAGGTGCGGGATGCTTGCAACTTTTGAAGGAACGCCATCTGAAGTTTAAATGTATAAAATCCTCTCTTCGGACGGCAAGCGGAGATTCGTTACCGGTCATCGGTAAGTTAACGACCACGGTCACGTATAAAGGACACACTAAACCAATTACACCTAGCACCAAAGTTGAAGCAGAATTTATACCTGGGTATTAATTCCTGAAAATTGTTTGGGCTGGATCAACTGATCATCTCCGAAATACAACAACACATGGAGTTGTTGCAACAGGTAGCCCGATGTATTCAACGAAGTGGGCTTACGATCAACGTAGAGAAGAGTCGATTCTGCATGCAGCAAGTGAACTTCCTCGGTTTCCTCGTAGGAAAGGGTGGCGTGCATACTACGGAAGAAAAAGTAGAAGCAATAAGGAACTTCAAGATCCCTCGTAATCCAAGGGAGGTGAGGCAGTTCATCGGTCTCGCCAATTATTATCGGAAATTCGTGCCTAACTTCGCGGCATTAGCTGCCCCGCTAACTGAACTGATGAGGAAAAACCGCCACTTCGAGATAAAACCTGAAGCTTTAGACACTATACATCGAATTAAAATAGCACTGATCACGGCACCGGTCTTGATACATCCCAATTATTCCAAACATTTCATCGTACAACGCGACGCTTCCAGTACGGGAATTGGAGCCGTCCTCTGCCAAGCCAACGACTCAGGAGCGGATCTTTTATTTCTCTAAAAAACTCAACAAGGCACAACGCAATTATACCGTGACAGAGTTGGAATGTCTGGGGCGGCTGTTAGTGCCGTAAAGAAATTCCGTCCGTACCTGGAGATACAGCCATTTAAGATTATTACCGATCACGCCAGCTTGAAATGGCTCATGAGTCACCGTGACCTCTCCGGTCAATTAGCTCGGTGGAGCTTATCATTAGCAGCCTACGATTTCGAGATTGAGCACTGCAAGGGTGTGAAAATGTGGTTGCGCTGATGCGCTTTCACGAGCGTTCATGGCAGAGATTGAATCGTACATTGTTGAAATCGATTTAGAATCTACAAAATTCAACTCCGCCGAATATACCACGCTCCGAGAAAAATGTAAGGCGAACATGGCCGCCTTACCCGATATAATAATTTCCGAAAAATATATTTACAAGAAAACGCAGTTTGCGACGGGAAGTTCGGAGAATGATACCCTATCGTGGGGGTTATGGGTACCAGCCGAACTGACGCAAAGACTCATTGAAAAGGCCCATAATCCGCCGCAGGCCGCGCATGGAGGACTAACGAAAACGTTTTATCAGCTGCGAGAAAAGTACTACTGGCCAACATGGCCGTTCAGGTTCGTGACTTCATCTCACGTTGTGCCACCTGTAAGATGTCCAAGGCCCCAAATTTTTGCACCCGACCGCTGATGGGAAAACCATTCCAGCTGTATATCGATTTGCTTGGTCCATATCCACGCTCGAAGCAAGGCAACACTCACATTCTGGTCGTGGTTGATCATTTCAGCAAATTCACGTTCGCCAATCCATTACGACATGCGGACGCCACCTTCATTATATCATATCTGCAAAATCACGTCTTTCCTGGGTTCCAGAGACTCTACATAGCGACAACGGCCGGCAGTTCATCAGTAAGGAAATGGCAGCATTGGCACGCACATATGCCATAAAGCAAATGTTCTGGGGAGCCGCCATCCGTTCGTACATTCTTTCTGATCAAACTTGCTGGGACGCACAATTACCATCCATTGGATTTGCCCTGAGAAGCTCGTAGCACTCAGCCATCGGCATGTCGCCGTATTACGCACTATTCGATCGTCCCATCATTGGCCATGGATCGGCATATTCGCTGCTGAGGAAATTTGTGTCCATCGGGAATACCGACCTGCAAGTGCTAGCCAAACCCGACCAAATGCGGTTAGTCGACAACACCATCATAGAAAACTTGGAGAAAGCCTATAACAGAGGAGTTGTAACCTGGAGAAAGCCTAAGCCTACAACCTTAGGAGTAGTCCATTAAGCGGTTATCAAACTGGGCAAACTGTCTTCGTGCGAAATTTTCAACTAAGCGACGCCAGCAAGAAACTTAACGCCAAATTGGCGCCCAAGTACACCCCTGCCGTGGTTCATTCGCAAGTAGGTAACAATCTCTATAAGTTAACAACTTGAAAGCGGAAAACTATCGGCACGTATCACGCTAAGGATCTAAGACCATAGATGCAGAGCCCGGCTAAATCTAAAAGTGAAGGAATCGTTGGTCGGACCACACGTTGGAACCTATGTGTGTAAATACGAGTACCACCAGTACCAAAACTTGCCCCGGCGGTCAAGATTTTGGTGGGTGGGTGCTTGTGTTACGTACAGGTGGCAAGCCCACTACTACCGCCATCTAATGCCAAGTAGGGCAAGCCACGAGAGGTGACAGCTGAAAGATAGTAAGCTATCAAAAGGTGAAGATGGGTTTTGTGGGGATGCCGATCGTTCTTCTTCCGGCAGTGGTCCTCGTGGGAGGTTCAGCGAGCCGAAAAAAAGAAGAAAAAATCCAGCCAGACCAGGGAGGAAGCACCGGGGAGCAGTCCAGCAGGGAATTACGCCGAGCAGTGAGACTGGCCACATCGCCTTTCAGCAAACAGAATTCGATCATACCCGCCGTATAATAAAATCTATTTTGTATCTTTTAGCATAGTTATATTTAAGTCATTCCTCTGTTAATTGAAATCTTAATCATCTTTCTTTCTTTTTCATAATTGTACTGGCTGAGCGTGAGAGAGTATAGGCCGATTTCGTGCTTTAGCGACGAAATTCGAAAAAATGCTGAAATTACTTTCTAGATATTTGTAAGACACTTTTTCGCACAACAAATACTACTGTGAGCAAAAAATAGTAAGACTTTGTTCATAATTTTAAAATTCTTTATTTATTCTGCCAAATCTATTTCGTCCCCCTCAAAGTAATCCCCCCCCCCCCGGCCATAATAATTTCCGGAATAGTCTTCAATGCGCGAAGCGATTCACGTATAATGTCTTCAATTGACTCAAAACGATTTCCCCGAAGCGGTCGCTTGAGTTTGCTGAATAGCCAGAAGTCACACGGAGCTAAATCAGGCGAATACGGTGGTTGTGGAACGATATTGGTTGAATTTTTGGCGAAAAACTCACGAAGAATCAATGCGGTATGCGACGGTGCATTATCGTGGTGCAAAAACCAAGAGTTGTCAACCCATAATTCTGACATACAATTATCACCGAAAGCCTTTTGCAACATTTTGAACGTTTCAGCACCAGAAATTTCATTCCGCACACAAAATTTAATGGAACTTCTTTGTAATAATTTCACTCATTGTAAAAATCGCCGAATGCACTTGTTGTACTTCAGAAAGACAAGCGTATACTAAACACTAATGATTACTTTGATGTGATATTTGGCACAGATGTCACTGACAGTCATATCAACGTAGAAAAAAAAATTTCGACGAATGGATTTCCGCGCGAAATTTAAATTAAAAAGTCTTACTAATTTTTGCCCACAGAAGTATATTCGCATGTCAGTTCTTTTAGAACATAGTTTATGACAAACTGTAGCGGAATTATTATTTAGAACTTAAACAAAATGCTTCTTTTATTTTAATAACTTTTATTTTATATGGTACAATTTAAGTTCAGTTCATTTCACTATATAAAATTTTATGATTTTTTAATTGACAATAGCCGCATTCAGCGGGTGAGCGCTAACTGATCAGTGATGGCTAAGTGTTCCTGATCACTGAGCGGAAACATAAAAATAGTAAACAATACGGGAAAAAAGTCGCCACGTTTGATTTTTCCACCCGAATTTCAAATATCCCTAAAATATCCTAAACCTAAAATATGGGCATAAGGGGCGTTGCAAAAATAAAATAATTTACAATAAAGGCTGTTCAATTCGTCACCAGGTCAACTAATCAGGGACCGTTGAACCAGCCCAAACATAGGACATTTTCCAAAAATGCTGTGCAGAAATTCTGCATACTTTGCACATAGCGGTTGCTGATCTGGTAACCAGATATATCGCACGGTAGTTGCAGTCGCCATTGAGTTCAACGCCCAGGTGCAATGCCCTTCAGTTGACGCAGCAATATTTGCGCGAAGCCGAGAACGAAGCCAACTGCCACTGCAAAGTCAAGTTGTATATTTTGTATAGTAAACATTGATTAGAATATATAAACCCTACAGTATAGTTAATAAATTCAGAATAAATTTTGGCGCAAACAGTGTTTGTTCTTTTCTCCAGCAACTCTTCATGGTTCAAGTGCCTGAACAGTCACTTTAAGTTTTAACAGCAATTGTCTACGGTTCAAGTGCAATACCATCATTTCCCTACAGTTGTCACTGGTTTATGTGCCGTGGCAACTATTAACATTGGGAATTCTACATAATTTTGGTGACCCCGAGTTGATCCTTCGAAAGGTACGTGATTCTTCATTCAGCTCAATTGACACGTTCTACCATGGCGAACCTGGCGGAGCTATTAAGGATCTAGGCAGATTGTGGCGAAAACATTCAACGCTTGATCTCCAACTTCAAGAAGGATTCATCATCACGAAGACGTCGTACGAATACTTCCAGGAGAGGCTCACGAAGCTAGAAACTTTTTATGACGCATTCGAGAAGCAAGATTCAACACTAAGGACCATCTGTGAGGTACCACTCGAATTTGAGTACTTTGCAAGTGGTTCTTACGAAGAAATCTCGGAATTAGCCAAGGCGTACATAACGCAGTTTGCGAAGAAAGCCGAGTATTGGGCCAGTATGGAAGCCCCAACGACGTCACCGATTCATCTACTCTCAACAGTCAGAGCTCCTGTCCCACCGTCACGCACTACAGGAGCTGATCAGACCAGAATCAACCAACTGCACCAAGCAGCAGAGAGTAGTGTTGCTAACGCACAAATCGGAAGGTTGATTCGTCGCCAACAGGCAATAATGACGTCACTAAAGCGGGTGATGTACGACGAAACTACTGAAGATCCACCACGTGAATACTACGAAGTAAAATTAGATAGTATTCGCCAGCTCTGGCGGCAGACCGAGGAATTGCATTTCATCATTTATGACTGCAGCATCGATCCAGCAACCGAGGGCTACGATTTTCAAGGATACATGCATCTTGAGAAGGAGCTCAAGCAGCAGATAATTGAGGTGACAAGGAAGGCCAAAGAATTGCCGACTACAGTAAACCCAGCACCGCTGCACCATTTCAACAATGAGCTGGTCATAAATTCAACAATTGCATGTCTCGATCCTGCTTTAAGTGCAATAAAAAGCACAATACATTATTACGTCTTGATGAAGCAAAAGACATTGCAACATCAAACGAGGTCAAGGGGCTCAGCAAATCATCCTCTGGTAGGTCTTAGGCAGCAACGCACAACTTACCGGGAAAGGGTTTCGAGTCATCGACTACATCCTTAGTATCTGCAACGTCGCAACTTGATAGACGTCTGCGAATACCGTTCTTAGATTCAGGTTCCCAAATAAATCTAATCACACAACGATTAGTCCAAAGATTACAGCTGCATCCAGAACCATCCACTCTCAACATTGAGGATATCGGAAGGGCCAAGGGATGCACCAGCAGCCATATCAGCACTAGCATAGGATCCTGTATTGGCGGATTTTCAACTGACATTACAGCATTTGTCATACTAAAAATCGTTTCACTGCAACCAACGAAATGCTTACAAGTTGTCGAATGGAAGTTACCAACGTGCCAGTTGGCAGACCCAGAAATCTACAAGCCGAGTCATATATGTAGATCTGCTACTAGGAGCAGAACTATACCATGCGCTAATGCTATCCGGGAAACATAAAAATTCTCCGGACCGTCCATTCCTTCAAAACACATTATTTGGATGGATGTGCACTGGCAAGATTGAAGACAACCTCCAGACATCAGCCACCTGTGGTATTTGTAGCGAAGATGAGCTCAACACAATTCTGGAGCGATTCTGGGAAATTGAAGAACCACCAATAGCGGAGACACCTGTGCCTGTGAGACACACTACACCACTAATACAACGCGTAGTGATGATGGTCGTTTCATCGTGCGCCTTCCATTCAAGGAAGATACGTCCCGCCTTGGAGAATCCGAACGGATAGCCACACCGTTTCTACGCAACAGAAAGGCGACTGGAAAGAGATAGCAAATTAAAACAAGGCTATGTCGACTTCAAGAAGTCAATTTAGACTTTGACTCACATGATGATGCTACAGTTAAAACACTTGGACTCAGTTGGCTACCTAAGTTTTGTATAAAGGTCGACGTGTCAACCGCCCAACACATCACCAAGCGTACGGTCATGTTAGATATAGCTAAAATAATAGATCCACTCGGCATTTTAGCACCCATAGTCGTCAGCGCTAAAATGATCATACAAGAATTATGGCAGGCCAAACTTTCATGGGACGAAGACTTGCCACCAAAATGGCATGACAAATGGATAAGATTTCGGGACAGCTTCGCAGATTTAAAGAATACAAAATTCGACAGGCGGGTACTGCCACATGGAATAAACAATTCTGTTCAACTACATGCCTTCTGCAATGCTTCCGAAAAGGCATATGGAGCTGCCATTTATCTACGATCAAGCAAGGATAACATTACGATTTGGGCGATTTGAAACTAAACTTACCACCACCACCAATCGGATACAAAACATTGAAGCAGAAAGACAAGAAGCAAAAATCTTCCAGTTGCTAACATCAGTTGAAATGGAATTGTCGTTAGTATCTTCAAACATACAGCAAATTCATTCAGCACTAATCAGCGTCCTCACTAATGCTCATTACAAAACTCTGTATGTCAAACATACAACAAATTCATTCAGCACTAATCAGCGTCCTCACTAATGCTCATCACGGACAAATTAATCCGTTATTGCTTTCCTCAGCACAATTAGAGACTGAAGTGCGAAGAATACGAGGACATTTGCCACCAAATACAGAACTAGTAGGAGATCCAAGTGACTTATCTACAAATTGATGACAGTTCAAGCCGCCGTTTCAGAAAACAGTGTCTTATTTCGAGTCACTTTTCCACTGAGAAGTGCAGAGTATTTCAATTCTGTTTCGGTTTATACCAATTCCAACATTTGTCAACAACACTATGATCGCCATCAGGCTGTCTACACCTATACTGGCAATAACTCTTCACCGAGACAAATACTTCTCAACAGATGCAGAAATTCTGAATCAATAGCCGCATTCAGCGGGTGAGCGCTCCTTGAGCGCTACCTGATCAGTGATCGCTATGTGTTCCTGAATGGTATGCTACCTGATCATTGAGCGGAAAGATAAAAATAGTAAACAAGACGAGAAAAAAGTTGCCACGTTTGATTTTTCCACACGAATTTCAAGTATCCCACAAAAAGAAAATTCCCAAACCTAAAACTTCAATCGTATCCCAAACTATAATACATATTCTATATTTTTATAATTATTATATAATTCCTTTGTTGAGTCATTCTGAGTTCAATAACTTTCAAATTAATTTTATTTCACTTAATAATGCGTTGATTTATTAAGCCAATTCTTTAAAAACACTTTGACGTTTGCTCTATAAAAAGCGAATTTATTTGTTTTTTTTTTGCTTGCTTGTTAGTATTGCAACTCTGGCAAATGTAGCGTAAAAGTAGCGTAAAAACTTTTCGCTACAAAAAATGGCGACCGCTCCGTGAATATGTAAACAATAGGGTACGTTCAGTGACATCAATGCTGAATGCGGCTAATGTCAATTGAATAGTCGCTAAGCAATCATATTTATGTCCGAACACTCAACCCATTTACCAAAAGGGATCAGAAGTATGCGTTTGTGAAATCAACTTATTCAACAATCAAACTAAGCGGCTTTGCGAATTCACACGTGCAAAACAGGAAGTATGGATAAAAACATCGAAAAATCAATGGATTTTCGCTCTCAAATACGATACTCAACTGACCGTCATCTGCGGCGAAGAAGTGTCACAGCAATCACTAAAAGGATCAGGACTACTAACTATCAATCCCGGATGCATTCTCAAAACAGAAGTGTCAATGTTACTCGGAAGCCGATCTATTACCACCATAACTAGTGGTTCATATACAAGTTTTGGCGCTATATCAGAAATAGCTAAGCCTAGGCAGTCCATTCTCGAAGACAACCATGAGGATCATTATTGGACACAGATAAACAAGTTGGAGACCATACACGGACTACTTAGTTGGAGACCTCAGAGCTGATGACTTTACAGTTTCAAACCAACAGCGACCACAACCGGTTAATTGGATATCTAGTTTTAACGTTAGTCATTGTCCTCGGTCTTATTGCTTGCCTAAACCGATGTGCTGAACGGGGTACCAGTTGGAAGGTAGCTCGATCTCCAAAATCACCTAAAGACACCGTCATCTAATTGACCTGCAGTTAATGGCGGGGAGGATGTTCAATTCGTCACCAGGTCATCAAATCAGCGACCGTTTAACCAGCCCAAACATACAATTTCCAAAAATGCTGTGCAGACATTATGCATAGTTTGCATACTGCGGTCGCTGGTCTGGTAACCAGATATATCGCACGGTAGTTGCAGTCGCCGTTGAGTTCAACGCCCAGATGCAATGCCCTCCAGTTGACGCAGCAATATTTGCGCGAAGCAGAGAACGAAGCCAACTGCGACTGCAAAGTCAAATTGTATATTTTGTATAGTAAGCATTAATTAGAATATATAAACCATACAGTATAGTTAATAAATTCAGAATAAGTTTTGACGCAAACAACCAAAGTGTTTTATTCTTTTCTCCAGCAACTGTTCATGGTTCAAGTGCCTTTAAGTTTTAACAGCAATTGTCTACGGTTCAAGTGCAATACCATCATCTTCCCTACAGTTGTCACTGGTTTATGTGCCGTGGCAACTATTAACATTGGGAATCCTACAAAGGCTTTATTTTGACAGTGCGGGCATAATTAATTTGACAATTTTAAAAAATTAATAGAAATATAAGGGAAATAGTTCAAGCTACAGATGATAATGTACTCATTAATAGTATAAATAAAGTTACATCACTTTTGCTGGAGTTGTGGGCGATTCAAAAGAGCAACGGAATAAAAGGATTAGGAATCCCGTTTACATATTACGAAAAAATAATTCCTAAATACACAGACATCCAATTTAAAAATCATTTTAGAATGTCTCGATGTAGTTTTCAGGTAAATATTGTTGTCTTTTTGTGCAGTGCATGTCCTTATTTTTGGCCATTTACGGCTTTGGAAAACACCGTTGGAAACAATCTGCATGAAAATGTTTTTTTTCGGTCTATATCACTTCGAAAAAAAATAATGTTTTTATTGTGGATTATAGGAAAGCAAGAGTCGTTTCTCTCGACATCATCCGAGGCATGTGTTAGAAAAAGTGTGTCAGAATGTTTTATTATTTAATTCAATGCATTTAACCAAAAGGAATTTAGAAATAACATTTCAAGTTGTAAGTTTATACTTTAAGAAAAATAGAATTGAGCAATAATGAATTTCAAAATACAGCATTTAAACATTTGCCAGAATATTCGTTCTATCTCGGCCGACGAGCGATGACCAACTGAACGACCAACCAACTTTCTTTTTCACTAGTGTTTTAAATGAGTTTTTTAGTTTTACAGATGTTTAAACAATTTTAGTTTACAGATATTTGAGCAGCGTTCTCGCGGTCTTCTAACTATAGTTGGGGCGATTGATGGTTGTCACATACCCATTAAGCAGCCTGTGGGAAACCCATCTGATTTTGACAACAAGAAAAAAATTTTATTCCATAATACTGCAAGGTATCACATTAAATGGAGTTTACAAATAACGAAATTAAATGTAATTAATATCTTGTTTTTGCAGGGGTCTGTGATCATTCACTCAAATTTATTGATGTGTTTATCGGAATGCCAGGAAGGATGCATGATGCTCGTGTACTTCATTGCAGCTCAATGAATTTAGAGATAATGGACAATCCCTATTTAGGGATAATGGACTCAATTTAGGGGTAATGGACATCTCTCTACGGCACAGAGAAGATATAACACTAAGCTGTGTTTAATCCGCTCTACTATAGAGCGATCTTTTGGGATTTTCAAAACAAGTTCCGTAGATTAAGATTTGTGGACGTATCCGATGTGGATTTCGGCAAGAAAATTATATTCGCTGCATGTATGCTGCATAATTTCATTTTAGTTAATGACGGTGACGAAGTTGAAGTTGAAATCATAACTTTTGACTAAAGTGAAGATGGCACTTCCCAAATTCAGCAGCACGAAACGCAAGCCTCTAATGCTGCTGTCCAAAAAAGACTACGCATTGTCCGAAATATTCAACATCAAGCGATGGCAACAGATATAACAAGAACAGAAGCAATAAATATGGACATAATTCACTATTATTTATTTTATTTCACAGAATCACAATTTAAAAATTTTAAAAACTTCTCCTAAAATATGCTTTCGTAACAACATTTTTTCACAACCACGGGTTTTTTCAAGAAGTCTATAAATTAAGCTAACTTCTTTGGAATTCAAAAGAGTTACTAGTTAACAACCAGTTTAGCAGAATTTTTCCTCTATTTTTGTTTGCATAGACATTAGCCACTGAACACGAAAACCAAAAATTTTGTAGCATGAGTTTCGTGTTCAGTGGCTCAGTAGCTTTGAAAAAAAAAATAAGTGGCGATTAATTGGCAGAAAATTTTTTAAATGTTGATAACTACTGATATTAATAAAATTGCTTAGAATATTAAACTAAGGTTTGTCCAAAAGTTTCAATAAAATTTGGTTCCTTTTTTTTTGAATATTATTATGCTCCTCCAATTTTTCAGCAATGGAACGGGCTGCTGCAATTCGTTCTTGTTCGATGTTTTCAATGCTTGAAAATTGGTTTCTACGCCTCTTGGTGATTCTTGGCGTTCACGGAGATCTCAGGATATTGTTCTAAACACGATCGACCTCACCAAGTTATGGTGAGTTTTCATCTGATGATATTGTTAAGTTGGAACATGATAATCCAGAAGAAACTGATGCATTGGGTAGTGATAATATGTTTTATCGAGGATTTATAGTAACATCATCGGAAAATATGTCTTCGAAAAAATCGAAATATTCCTAAGTGATTCGTCCTCTTAATCGTCTTCTTAATTTTTGGGTCACGAAATCGGTCCTTTTTCTCTCTATACCAGCGGTCTCTATATACCCAAAATATTTTTGTGTAAGTTGATATTACCCCATGGCGAAGAGTTTCTTACTCACAAAAGTTTCATTTTTACCCCCAAAAATTTCATTTTACCCCATTTGGGGTAATTTACCCCGGTTCCCCGACCGCTGCTCTATACAGTTAAAAAAATACTTTTTGTCTACAGCAGTCCACTGATGACCAACTCGACATTCAAGAACATTCATTTTTGAAAAAACCCGTTCGTTAGCATATGGAAACTACATATTTTATGGAGTTTAATAACCTTAACCTTGCATTTGCACCGGCTTCATCCACGCCCACAGCTTCAAATGTTCCCATTCTATCGCGCATACATTCATTGAAAAAATTTCTGTCTAAAAATCAGAAATTAAATCAGAGCAGGCGTACAGCGAATAATACTTTGCCCGGAGCACTTACCACTTTGCAAACGTTCATGAACTTCAATCGTATCTCAAACTACATATTCTATATTTTTATAATTATAATTCCTTTGTTAAGCCATTCTGAGTTCAAAATAACTTTCAAATTAATAATATGACTTCACTTTAATTGCGTTTGACGTTTGTTCTATAAAAAGCGAACTATGTATAAAACACAAGGCAGCTTCAGCTTCAAAAACAAACAAAAGCAAAATTTTATGGAATGTGAGGACCAAATTTATTTCTATATCTATATTACTGAATTTGACCAACACAAATATGATATTCTTATTTTTTTATATCGTATTATCGTATTATTTCGTGCAAATATTCCGTTTTCCACCGATGACAAAAATGCTGGGCAAGGGCCTGGACACGTCTCCATCGGTTGAGAATGGAGAGCGGATTGTCGAGGGTTTCGGGCTCGGCCGGAGCGAGCAGAGGGCCGCCTACTAGGAAGTGGCCAGGAGTGATTGCCTCCATAACATTGGGATCCTCAGATTGAGGATGAAGGGGGCGTGAATTGAGGCACGCTTCGATTCTGCTCAGGAGAGTCGAAAACTCTTCAAATGTAAATTTAGACACTGGGGCGACTTTGCGCAGATGCGTTTTCAGGCTTTTAACACCGGCCTCCCAGAGTCCTCCCATATGAGGAGCCCCAGGGGGGATGAAGTGCCATTCAACGGTTTGGTGCGAATGTTGGGTCTCGATGATATCGCGAGTTCGAACAAGGAATTGCTTAAACTCTTTTTTGAGCTCTTTTGAGGCGCCGACGAAGTTTGTGCCGTTATCGGAATATACCTTTGCGGGGCAGCCTCGGCGCGCTGCAAAACGTGAGAAGGCCGCAAGGAAGGCGGCCGTGGTCAGATCACTGACAGCCTCTAAATGAATTGCTTTGGTCGCAAAACAGACAAAGATACACGTGTAGCCTTTCGTTATTAAGCAAGCACGGCCGGTGTAATTCTTTATGTCGAAAGGGCCCGCAAAGTCGACACCGGTGTTAGCAAAGGGGCGGGAGAAAGTTGTTCGTTCCTCTGGCAGTGCCGCCATTATCTGCGTTCTCTGTTGCTTCCGATGCACGATGCACGGCTTACAGCGGTGGATCGTGGTTTTGATGAGATTTTTTACCCGCGGAATCCAGTGTTGTGTCCTGAGCAATCGGAGCATCAGCTGGTTACCACCGTGAAGCGAGATCTGATGGATAAAAAGAACAAGTAACCGAGACAACTGACAGTCGTACGGCATAATTATTGGGTGGCGTTCATCAAATGCCAAATTCGGGCATGAAGACAGCCGCCCGCCAAGGCGCATCGTTTTATCTTCATGGATGAAGGGATTGAGTGCGAGTAAACGACTTTTCGAGCTCACGGGTTGCTTGTTTTCGAGCGCGTAATATTCGTCGGGAAAATGTGTCTTTTGACAGATTATTGTGAGACGGCGTTTGGTGTCTCGAATCTCTGTCGCTGAGAGGCGCAAAGTTGCATATAGAGGGTTCCGATTACGGCGCGTGTTATCTATAAACCGCTGTACATATGAGTAGACGCGTAGGGCT
This sequence comes from Myopa tessellatipennis, assembly GCA_943737955.2. Classification (NCBI taxonomy): domain Eukaryota; kingdom Metazoa; phylum Arthropoda; class Insecta; order Diptera; family Conopidae; genus Myopa; species Myopa tessellatipennis. Next base: position 40,339,073 of record OX031316.1, on the reverse strand, counting down.
CTCGGGAGAGAGGAAAACCTGTCCAGTGGGTCTTCGTCTGGTCGGAAGTAAATATGAAGAGCCTTTACAGGCTTTTCTTCAAGTGCGGTAGCAAACTCCGCAGCTGTTCGTAGTTGGGGCCAACGATCCTTGTCGTGGAGGAGCCAAGGTGGACCATTCCACCAAAGGGTGTTCTCAGCTAATTCTTGGGGCGTGGCACCGCGGCTAGCTAAATCTGCTGGATTGTCGTGCGAGTCCACGTGAAACCATTGAGTGTGTGGCGCTCTTTCAATGATTTTGGCAACGCGATTCGCCACGAAGGTGGCCCAGACGCAAGCGGGCTTCTTAAGCCACGCCAGAACAATCGTCGAGTCTGTCCAACAGAAAACATTCTCGGGACGATAGTGCAGATTGGGTACGAGGGCGTCGAGCATGTCTGCGACGAGTGTAGCTCCGCAGAGTTCGAGTCTAGGCAGCGATATCGTTTGAATGGGCGCCACTCGTGTTTTGGAGTACAGTAGCGATACATGAACTGTGTCGCCGATTTGGACACGGGCGTAGATGACTCCGGCGTACGCTTTCTCGGAAGCGTCCGAAAAGGCGTGAAGATCCACTGTGCCGTCGGGGGTGAATCGAATCCACCTGGGAATTCGAATCGCGGCGATCTGATGGTAATTTCCGAGGAAACTCAACCATGTTTGCTGCGTCAGTGCGGGAAGATGGTCATCCCAGTCAATCTTGTCTAGCCAGACTTGTTGGATCAGCATTTTTGCGGCAACGATGATAGGTGCCAGCCAACCGGCTGGATCGAACAGCTTCGCGATGAGCGACAGCACTTGTCTTTTGGTGTACCTCGGCCGTATGTCGATCGTCTGTGTGTCGAAGTAGAAGTCATCGCTGGTGGCGTTCCACCGAATACCGAGCATCTTTGCGGTGCTGTTGTCCTCGAACTTTAAGAACTCAGCGTTGAGCAGATGGGGTTCCGGCAAGTCGTCCAAAATGTGTTTGTCGTTGGCTGTCCATTTCCGGAGAGAGAAGCCTGCCGTGTTCAACGCCTCTGACAGTTCATCGCGCATTTGAGTGGCCATGGCAAGGTTGTGAGAACCAGCCAACACGTCATCAACGTACATTGAATGTCGCAGGATGTGGGCCGCAAGCGGAAACTGTTGTTGAGTGTCTTCTGCTAACTGGAGAAGCGTGCGTATTGCTAAGAAGGGGGCGCAGTTCACGCCAAATGTTACCGTTCGTAACTCATAGTCCCTAACTTGGGAGCTATTTGAATCTCGGAAGAGAATTCGTTGGTAGGGGGTATGTTTCGGGTCGACGAGGATCTGGCGGTACATTTTCTGAATGTCACCGCTGAAAACATACCGGAAAAAGCGCCATCTTAGCATTAAAAATGTTAAGTCTGCTTGTAGAACAGGGCCTGCGTGTAACACATCGTTCAAACTGAGCCCACTTGTGGTGGGGCAGGATGCGTTGAACACGACTCTGACCTTGGTGGACGTGCTGTCCGGTTTTATAACCGCGTGATGTGGCAAATAATAGTGCTCAGCATCGGATTGTGGGGGCGCTACGGCCGTCATATGACCTAAATCAAGATATTCTTGAACTACATCGTCATATTGCCTTTTGAGGTCATTATTCTTGACTAACCTTGCTTCTGAGCGAAGGTATTGTTGGTGGGCGATGTGCCGTGAATATCCTAGCGAGTGTTGGTTTACGACTTCGCTTTTGAAGGGCAACGTAACGATGTAGCGGCCGTCAGGGCTCCTACAAGTTGTTTTTACGAAATTCTCTTCGCAAAACTTTTCGGAGGGGGATAAGTGACGAGTTTTGGGAAGTTCCTCCACCACCCAAAAACGTTCGAACTGTTGTTCGATGGTGACTTCATTGAAGAAGGCCACCCTTATGTTGGGGCTATCTGATTGTAGCAGGGGGACTGGTCCGGTGATTATCCAGCCGAACACGGTCTGTTGTGCTAGCAGTGAACCTAGCACATTGCGGCGAATACCATCAAGTATGATTGCCGGGAAGAGATCGGCTCCAATGAGAACGTCAACTTGCTGACTTTTGACAAAGTTGACGTCTGCGAGCTCGATGTTACTGGGGAGGCTGCGAAGCAGCGCACTATCGAACGAGTGGGCGGGCAGTCTGCCCGTGATTTGCGACAGCACTAGCGCTGTGGCATGGATTTGAAACGAGGGGTCGCGTGGCGACTTGAGCATAAACTCACAAGATTTTGAAACCTTTGCAGAAATGGTTTCGTTGAGACCAGAAACCGTTGCTTTCACTGGCCGCATGGGGATCTTGAGCATCTTCTGAACGTGGTCAGAGATGAAGGATACTTCGGATCCTGGATCGATGAGGGCACGAGCGGCATAGCAAGTACCGTCGTGGAATATAGTGACCGTCGCGGTTCCTAGCAGAACTGGCTTCGGTGCGGCAGCGAAACAAACTTGATGGTTATCGGCCTGATTTCGATCAGTGTACTGTATTTGATGTTGACTGATTTGGGCGGCGTTGGCCGACGTGGAGGGCCCTGTAAAGGGGGGTGCTCGCGCGTTGAGTTGGTTGTTATGGGGTTGATTGCGCTGCAATGCAGCGTTTCTACTTGGCTTAGTGGACGGACGCGACGCTGAATTCGTTAAGGGTCGGTTCTGCGCTTGATCGCGATGCAACAACGTATGGTGTCGCGCCTGACATGTCGCGCAGTTGTATTTGCTGGGGCATCGTTGTATCTGATGCGCTTGCGCGAGACAATTCAGACAAAGACGCAACTTTTTAACTACCTCTAGACGCTTACCGGAAGTCATTTCCAAAAATTGCGGACAGACTCGAATTGTGTGTTGCTCTGAGCACAGCTGACATACGGTCGATGCCACATTCAGCTGGAATGTGTTAACGCGTTTTGTCGAAGGGGGCATCTGTTGTGGAGCGGGTGAGGTGCGACTCTTGTTTGCGGACGCGCCTTTTATATCTTGCACCGTTTCTTGCGTTTGAAACCGATGTGTCAGGAACGCGTCGAGATCGGACCATTTTGGAATTTCAAATTTATTCGATATTGATTGTTCCCAAAGGGACAGGGTGGCTTCCGGAAGCCGACTAGAGCACAGAAAAACTATCATAGCGTCCCAATGTGACGTGTTTACGCCTTGGAGCGCCAACGCGGTGAGAATATTGTTGAATTCCCGCTGTAAATTTTTGATTTCGTGACCGGTTTCACGAGTGATCGTCGCGAGACCAAAGAGATTTTTAAGCAGCGTGTTAAAGAGGACGCGTTTATTTTCATATCTATCCGACAGATTTTTCCATGCTTGCGCGAATCCTTCATTCGTCAAAGGAGACTTTTGTACAATTTCCTTGGCTTCGCCTTGGGTCTTTTGGTTCAGGTGGAAGAGTTTTTCCACGGGGCCAATACGCGTATTCTGAATATACAGGGGGGGCGAACATGTCGCGGAAGGAGGGCCATGACAGGTAGTCGCCCTTGAAAACGTCGGTATCGCATGGAGGCAAGCTGATGTTGAACTGAGTGGGCGGCAGCTCTGCCGTGTCAATAGAGGGCCGCGGCGCGGAGGGCTTTGTCATCGAGTTGACAAGATCCTGGATCAATCCAACGCATCGTACATAGTTGTCATACGCTTTGAAATACTTTTCCTTAACGCTTGGTATCTGGGGTGCCAACGTCTCATCCGGTCGCATTTGTTCGACAAGGCCGCTATACGCAGACTTGATTAGGGACCACTGCGAGTGGAGCTCCGTCATGTGCAACTCCAGGGTAGACACCGTTTGCGATTCCGTTGAACTGCTTAGAATGTGCGCGCCGAATTCTACTAAATCGTCCGCGAGACGTAGAAAAGAGCCAAGACGCTCCATTGTATGTGCGTTAGGATTACTACAAATTTAGGAATACCCGATATGAAATCGCTTTTCGGGGGTGCAACAGATTAAAGGGGCTACAATAGCTTTGGCAGATGGGCTACTAAAGAAATAAAACACCTTAATATTTTTATTCCCAAACAAGAATTTTTTTTTTTTTTTTTTATTATAATTTTATGCCCAGGAATTATATGTTTCGCCCACGGTGCATGCGCGGTCGACGTCTCTGTCACGTTAAACGAAGCCGCAGCGGTGGTTTGTTCAGAGTGTATTCTAAGCAAACAGGTTTTGAGTGCACGGTTGACGACTTTTTTCGCTGAGTAGGTGAGTATATATGTCGCCGCTTCTGCTGCCAGCACGGTACAGTGTGCGCTTCTTAAACAAATGAACGTTGACGTCGATAGTACGAGTACGAATGTTAAACCAAAAAACGCGCCGCTTGTAGCGTATCACGCGGAGAGGGCGATCAATGTTGAACGAAAGACCGTGTTTTATGCTTGGCTGCAAGCTGAGAGCTTGTCTATGTGAGAGCACGTAAACCAAACAAACCAGCAAAAGGTGGTGGTTTTTTGGTTTCTAAGTGAACCGCGCAGAAGAGCGTAAGCTGCGAGGCGTGTCTATGTGAGAGCACGTAAACCAAATTAACCAGCAAAAGGTGGTGGTTTTTTGGTTTCTAAGTAAAAGAGCGCAAACCCAAGCGAGAGCGAGCTGCAATTATGTATTCGTCCAAGAATAAATAATTGCAACACGTGCCGGTCAAGCCTGGTATATGACCGGGTTCAAGGGCACCTATGTGTATATAAGTGGACAAATTCTAATTTTAGCGCACCGTTACCCCGAAGTTAATTCTCCCGTTAACTTCGCGTGTACACGGGAGTATATGCCTATACATATATACGTGCTGCGTATATATGTACAGTGTAAGCAATGATTGAACTTGTACTTTGACTTTTGACTTATTTAAATTTGCACTTTACTTTACTTTAATCAAAAACTTACCTTTAATCAAAAAGGGCGACGATTTCGTGGTTGAGCTCGATCTTGATCCGGCTCGTACTGGACCAAATATGAAGGTTTGATGCGTCCGGCGATGTTCACTGATGGCAGCCAAGTGAAGTCGAACATATCCGATCGCCAAGGCTGGAGCCAAGGAGCTCGCAGTCAAGCTTTTAGCTTGCCTCTCCTGAGTGGCCGAAGTCTGGCCGTGAGAGAGCACGGCAGATCAGGAGAGGCAGCCTGACGAGCGGTGTGTTTGGCGTAAACAGGTAGAGTTAGTGGTTGTTAGAGTCTTGTTGTCTAGAAAACCTTTCCTTGTATACATATTGCCAATGTTAAGTTGCTTCCGAGGCAATATCTAGTTTTTCGCTCCTAGGGTCGCGATCAAATATTGGTGGTCAAGTGGTGCTTCCCCGATATTTCGATCAATTAGTTTCTCTGTCGTAAGGAAAGATTAGATCAGTCGTCGTCAAAGTAGAACACCGTCCTTGTATACATATTGCTTAAGGTAAGTTGCTTCCGAGGCAATATCTAGTTTTACGCTCCTAGGGTCGCGATCAAATATTGGTGAGCAAGTGATGCTTCCCCGATATATCGATCAATTAGTTTCTCTGTCGTAAGGAAAGATTAGGACAGTCGTCGTCAAAGTAGAACACCGTCCTTGTATACATATTGCTAATGGTAAGTTGCTTCCGAGGCAATATCTAGTTTTCCGCTCCTAGGGTCGCGATCAAATATTGGTGGTCAAGTGATGTTTCCCCGATATTTCGATCAATTAGTTTCTTCTGTCGTGACACTTGGACAAGTGCAGGTAGAATAGACAGACTACCAAGTACGTACAAACTAACCCTCACGCTGAACATTCCCCGCACGCCACATCAAAAGCGAATGTGTGAGTGGATTTAGTAATCCCCAAACTACTGTCGTTAGTTTAAATAAATATTTCTATACGCGAAGCAATAATAAAATAGTTGATTCAAACAAGAAACCAGAAGGTTCTATTTTAAAAATTTGCTGCAACGAATTCTGGATTGACTGAGAGTATCCCAGCCTGTTAGAGAACAAGAGAAAGTTCGTTACAGGAAACAAAAAATCCTCAGGCGGCCTCAAAATATATCTTCGTATGGCTTCAAAAATTTCCCCTCAAAAGTGTTGTCTACGTTTTATCATAAAAATATGTTTCATTTCAAAAATGTCAATGAAAACCATAAGATTTTGACAGCAATACAAATTTTTTTACTTGAAACATTTTTATTATATTTCAGCAGGCAAAATAATAAGCCTTGTAAAAAAATTAACAGAAATTAGTGGACATGAAAGCATTTTCAATTAAAACAAGCCCCATAATATGGACCCGTGCCCCAATTATAATGTAGTTTGTTAATCATTTTAAGATATTTTTATTTTTCTGTGCATAAAATATCTAATTTATTTTGTTTTTTTCAGCTGTTGATGCCTGAAGGTGAAGCTTTGTATTTTGTTCCGACTTCAAAAAAGCCGTCGAAAAAGCTGAAGCTGTGTTATGTTTAAAGCCTTAATTTGTTCTTTGGCTTGCTTGTCAGTACTGCAACTCTGACAAATGTAGCGTATAAATTTTTCGCAACAAAAAATGGCGACCGCTCCGTGAAAATGTAAATAATAGGGTACGTTCAGTGACATCAAAACAACTGAGCGCTCCCTGAGCGCTCAACCGCTGAATGCGACTAATATGTTTTTATATTGAAATAAATTAAAACTACTTTCCACTTACTTAAAATTATTTCTAAAGTTAATTTTGGTATGCTAGGCAAAAGGGATACGACGTTGAACGACACTAATATTTCTTCGTTCTTTATACGACGTGTTATTTATTCTGTCCTTGAAATCAACCGCAACTTTTATATTATATTTAGATTCTTTTGTAAAATTTTTTAATTGGTTGGTTCGGAGTCTGCACAGTCCATAAGGCGCAGACTTAATGGATGAGCCGAAAAATGCCTAAAGAACTATTTACTGACATATTAAATTTTTGAATAAAAGAAAACAGATAATTTAAAAATGAAGATAAAATCTACGAACAATTAAAAGGATTCCCTGTGGTTTCATCAGTATCACCAACAATAGCAGACGTTGTCATGGAAGAACTTCTGGACAAGACTATGGAAACTATAAACCATTAAGAGTGCTATATTCGGCCTGGCCGAATCTTAGAATCCCTACAGCTAAAAGCTTTGAAAAAATTTAATTGAACGAAATTTTTTTTATTTAAATTTGTAATTTATTTAGATTTTTCATTGCAAAACAATAACAGAACAATTTCACTTTAGCGGTTTTGCCCCAATTTTTTTGTAACTTTTTTTACCGTTATTTGGGACCATTATAACGGTATAGCCTCCCACTTTTTTTTCATTGCATTTCGCATTTCTCATTTTATTCAGATTTCAGATTTTCTCTTAACATTTAGTTTAATAATAATAGTAGCAATTAATATTGGTAATTGAATGTTAAAGAGGCGCTAATATCGTGTATACTTAAAATATGCGAAGCTTGTGAGGGTTTGTCTGCACGGGAAAATATCGAAAAATATCGATTATAACTCAGTTGTCTTTCAAAATAGGAGAAGTATTTAGCAAAAGGTAAAAGTATATTACAAAATTCAAAAAAAAGTTGATAATATCGAAGAAGCCAAAAAACCAAAAAAAGAAAAGAAATATATTATAGTTTTGGCAATGCACATTCTTTTTCCGCTCTTGTGTATCTCGGGTTGTTATTGATATTTCTGTTGTTAATGTATATCATCATTAATAATTGTTGTGGTTTGTTGTTGTTGATTTCGGGTGTTTTTGGGTTTCTAGGCATTTACATTGATGTAATGTTGCTTCAGTTCCTTTTTTCTTTTCGAAATATTCGTGGTGCTAACTAGTTTCGTTGGAATCTCGTTTAACAGTCTTGGTACCACTGCTTGTAACGTTCGCGCACCATATTTGTTGAAGAATCTGGTAACCTGATATCTTCCCTCTGTTCTTCGTCGTGTACCGTGCTGGTAACCCAGCTGAATTCTTAAATCTTCATTTCCGTAAAATTCCTTAAGGAGCGTTGTTTTGTATACTCCAGCCACGCTTAAGATGTTCAGTTGTTTGTTGAGTGGTTCATCGCTATCGTATATTTGCGCGTTTTTGGCTACAATTTTCAGCAAAATATGTTGATTTTTTTGCACCGTTTTGGAATTAGATGAGCTGCCCCATGCCGTTATACCATGTCGTATGTAGGCTTCGCCGAGTGCGAAATAAACTTGCCTAAGGACCTTGTTATTAGAGCAGTTGTTTAGGTGGTATAACATATAGGATACCTTTCGTAGTTTTTTACGGACGTTGTCGATGTGGTCGTGCCATTGTGGTCCACAACACCAAGATATTTAAAGTTGTTCACTTGTTCAATTTTAGTAGAACACATCACATCCTCGGTTCCGGTTACGCCGAGTGCTGTTATCTTATTTTTATGTATACTATCAAAGCTGTGGAAAATTATGTTTATATTATGTCGCAATATATTTGGTTTACATTTAAAACTTTTGTTTTGCTAGCATTTATTATAGTTTCAGGCTTTTAGTAAGTACGTTCATTCATAGAGAAATAATAACAAGAGGGCGAATCTTGAACAAAAATATTTTCCATGGTCGATCCAGTACTGGATCGATTTTTCACTCATTGCTGAGTGTTTCGCGCTCTTCTCTTTTGCTATTGCCAATGCTAATGTGTTTCCATTGCTGCTCTGAGCATTTGTTTCCTATCCACTACTGAATCGTTAAATCTTCGTTAAATCGAAGCAAATAACACGAAATTGCCGCGAAGTTTCAAACAAATGAGAAGAGAGTAGAGAGAATGATAGCAACCATAGAGAAAGAAATAATAATAAATCTTTCTCTATGTGGGAACGAACGAATTCTGAGAGCATCAGTGCAAACACAAACGAAGACAAACAAAGGCAAAAGAGCGAAGCATTCAGTAATGTATCAACATACATAGATAGAAAAACACAAAGCAAAAATTAAGAAACAGAAATTGGGTGCTCTCTGCTTGTTGATTCATTTCGCACTCATTGCACTTCTTCGTTTCCCTTGCGGACCGCCCGCTTCCATGTAGCCGAATGAGTAAATTTGGCTGATTCGGCCTCTTTTTATTTTCTCTATGGTTCATTTCATGTTGCATAATGGCAGTTGCGGTTTCTATGGATTTATGTGTTACAATAACTGCAGTATCGTCCGCATATGAAAATGTCCGGCTGCGTTTAAGCTGATTTAGTAGATCGTTTGCATATAATATGTACAATATTGGACCTAATTTCGATCCTTGTGGAATACCATGAGTAATGTTCATCTCTTTGCTGTATACATTTCGCACTTTAACACAATATAACCTGAAGCAAATGCTTTACTATTGTATAATCTACGAATAGCACAAGACTATGGAATCCATTGCTAAGGTTTTCATTCAGAGTACTGGAGAAATACCCTAGAAGCTTATTTATACTTTTACCTTTTTGAAAGCCATGTTGATCTTTGTGTATAATCTTTAATCTATAATGAAACTTGTTAATCTTCTTACAATTATTTCTTGAAGAATTTTCTCTACCGCAGAGAGTATTGCAATTGGCCGATAGTTGTCGTAATTATCTTTGCATACACTTTTATATATCGGACGAATTGTTGATATTTTCAGCATTCTCGTGATTTTGGCTTCATTGAGGCTTAAGTTTATCATTTTGGTCATAAATCATGTCTGAGAAATTTTTTGCAAAACTGTTAGATACATCATAAAGTCTTCATTTTTCATGTTTTTGATGATCACATATTCGAGATTTGGTGATTGTCTTTTTTTAATTTTTGTAGTGTATTTTGATTTTTTATATTTGTATGTCGTTAAAAATATCTTGCATTTTGCAAAAAATTTCTTCAGCTAAACTCGCAACATTACTCCAGTCAGCAGATCTTATTAGTGTGCTTACCCTATGTTCGTTAATAGCTTTGTTTGTTATTGCATTCTCTGTGGTTGTTGTTGTTTGTCTGCACGGGAAAATATCGAAAAATATCGATTATAACTCAGTTGTCTTTCAAAATAGGAGAAGTATTTAGCAAAAGGTAAAAGTATATTACAAAATTCAAAAAAAAGTTGATAATATCGAAGAAGCCAAAAAACCAAAAAAAGAAAAGAAATATATTATAGTTTTGGCAATGCACATTCTTTTTCCGCTCTTGTGTATCTCGGGTTGTTATTGATATTTCTGTTGTTAATGTATATCATCATTAATAATTGTTGTGGTTTGTTGTTGTTGATTTCGGGTGTTTTTGGGTTTCTAGGCATTTACATTGATGTAATGTTGCTTCAGTTCCTTTTTTCTTTTCGAAATATTCGTGGTGCTAACTAGTTTCGTTGGAATCTCGTTTAACAGTCTTGGTACCACTGCTTGTAACGTTCGCGCACCATATTTGTTGAAGAATCTGGTAACCTGATATCTTCCCTCTGTTCTTCGTCGTGTACCGTGCTGGTAACCCAGCTGAATTCTTAAATCTTCATTTCCGTAAAATTCCTTAAGGAGCGTTGTTTTGTATACTCCAGCCACGCTTAAGATGTTCAGTTGTTTGTTGAGTGGTTCATCGCTATCGTATATTTGCGCGTTTTTGGCTACAATTTTCAGCAAAATATGTTGATTTTTTTGCACCGTTTTGGAATTAGATGAGCTGCCCCATGCCGTTATACCATGTCGTATGTAGGCTTCGCCGAGTGCGAAATAAACTTGCCTAAGGACCTTGTTATTAGAGCAGTTGTTTAGGTGGTATAACATATAGGATACCTTTCGTAGTTTTTTACGGACGTTGTCGATGTGGTCGTGCCATTGTGGTCCACAACACCAAGATATTTAAAGTTGTTCACTTGTTCAATTTTAGTAGAACACATCACATCCTCGGTTCCGGTTACGCCGAGTGCTGTTATCTTATTTTTATGTATACTATCAAAGCTGTGGAAAATTATGTTTATATTATGTCGCAATATATTTGGTTTACATTTAAAACTTTTGTTTTGCTAGCATTTATTATAGTTTCAGGCTTTTAGTAAGTACGTTCATTCATAGAGAAATAATAACAAGAGGGCGAATCTTGAACAAAAATATTTTCCATGGTCGATCCAGTACTGGATCGATTTTTCACTCATTGCTGAGTGTTTCGCGCTCTTCTCTTTTGCTATTGCCAATGCTAATGTGTTTCCATTGCTGCTCTGAGCATTTGTTTCCTATCCACTACTGAATCGTTAAATCTTCGTTAAATCGAAGCAAATAACACGAAATTGCCGCGAAGTTTCAAACAAATGAGAAGAGAGTAGAGAGAATGATAGCAACCATAGAGAAAGAAATAATAATAAATCTTTCTCTATGTGGGAACGAACGAATTCTGAGAGCATCAGTGCAAACACAAACGAAGACAAACAAAGGCAAAAGAGCGAAGCATTCAGTAATGTATCAACATACATAGATAGAAAAACACAAAGCAAAAATTAAGAAACAGAAATTGGGTGCTCTCTGCTTGTTGATTCATTTCGCACTCATTGCACTTCTTCGTTTCCCTTGCGGACCGCCCGCTTCCATGTAGCCGAATGAGTAAATTTGGCTGATTCGGCCTCTTTTTATTTTCTCTATGGTTCATTTCATGTTGCATAATGGCAGTTGCGGTTTCTATGGATTTATGTGTTACAATAACTGCAGTATCGTCCGCATATGAAAATGTCCGGCTGCGTTTAAGCTGATTTAGTAGATCGTTTGCATATAATATGTACAATATTGGACCTAATTTCGATCCTTGTGGAATACCATGAGTAATGTTCATCTCTTTGCTGTATACATTTCGCACTTTAACACAATATAACCTGAAGCAAATGCTTTACTATTGTATAATCTACGAATAGCACAAGACTATGGAATCCATTGCTAAGGTTTTCATTCAGAGTACTGGAGAAATACCCTAGAAGCTTATTTATACTTTTACCTTTTTGAAAGCCATGTTGATCTTTGTGTATAATCTTTAATCTATAATGAAACTTGTTAATCTTCTTACAATTATTTCTTGAAGAATTTTCTCTACCGCAGAGAGTATTGCAATTGGCCGATAGTTGTCGTAATTATCTTTGCATACACTTTTATATATCGGACGAATTGTTGATATTTTCAGCATTCTCGTGATTTTGGCTTCATTGAGGCTTAAGTTTATCATTTTGGTCATAAATCATGTCTGAGAAATTTTTTGCAAAACTGTTAGATACATCATAAAGTCTTCATTTTTCATGTTTTTGATGATCACATATTCGAGATTTGGTGATTGTCTTTTTTTAATTTTTGTAGTGTATTTTGATTTTTTATATTTGTATGTCGTTAAAAATATCTTGCATTTTGCAAAAAATTTCTTCAGCTAAACTCGCAACATTACTCCAGTCAGCAGATCTTATTAGTGTGCTTACCCTATGTTCGTTAATAGCTTTGTTTGTTATTGCATTCTCTGTGGTTGTTGTTGAAGCTGATAGGTGTGGATATTTTGCAGAACGCAGCGTAGTGATCGGAGATGAAGGTGCAAACAATTGAGGTGTGTAAATCTTTCGCTTTACATCGCACAAAGAGATGATCGATGTTTGTATTCGTTTGTCGTGTAATTTCCAATCTCGTGCTCAGTTCGTTGTTTGTGTTTTCGAAGCCTTGACATGCCAGCTAGGTAGAGAGTTGTATTACACTAGCCTACAAATTAACATTTTTTTTTGTAACGGGCTGTTTGACCACATATTCTAAAGGATTTTGGTCCGCTGATTCCAAAAATGATAAAATAAAAAAAATGAAACGAGCCGTTTTCGAGATAATCGTTTTTGAACTTTTTGGCGACTTTACGTTAAGGTCCATCCACTTGAAGAGCCACTACAGCTGACATATGTAACCGATTCGATTACAACTAAGATTAAATTAAAGAGGAAGGATGCACGCATATGGTTTGCTAACATTACTTTGAAATCCGAAAAATAGTATAAAACCTTTTGCTGAAATCGTAACTTCAAAAGAGGAATTTTTTAAGAGAAAAGACAAAAAACTGATAGATATCTGTATGTAAAAATATGTTCCAGAAACTTGTTTACCCTTTTTATTTTTTATATCGATAGGTGCGATTTTTAAGCCTAATATCAAAAAATCTGCACAGAAATGGTTTCTTGGTGCGCGTTAAAGTGAGTTTAGTGCTTTTCACAAATATCTTGGCACTTGATCGTTATTCACGAAACAGTGTGCGTTTGTTTATGAACAATGTTTTTGGACTTTCCCCGATTGTCATTTCCTAGAAACCCATTAAAATCGGCTTTACTTGGATCCTATTCCCGATGCATGTACTTCATCCTTTTACCGCTATTAGTTCAGATGCAGGTACTTCCACCGTAATTTTTTTTCCTTTTCGCAGTTTTTTCTTTTTTGCATCAGCCGAAGTTTTACATTGAAGTCGAGTTGTGTTTTTCAATATTTGTGTTACTTCAATATTTGGAGGATGCTATAGATAGAGCTAAGGAGACGGTAACACAGGGTGATTGTGGAAGGGCGGTGCAGCATGCACTTACCTTCAATACGAGTGTACTCCGCTTGGAAGATATGAATGTTGGAACTTGAAGATATTTTCTTGGATTTATAACTATTATTTACCATTTCATATATGTACTAATCTTAATATATGTATATACTACATAATAAATAAATAATGAAGGTGGAGTTACTTTCGGATTAAATGAGATATCTTATTATTTGGCTCAAATTATTTGGCTGAAATATAAATGGAATTTTCTGAAATCTAAATGGAAATTTCCGAAGTACATGTGAAAAAGGTGTAGGTTAAACCATTATTTTTCAATATTTTTTTTTCGATGTTAAGTCGAATTTGTATAAAATGGCCCCTCCCGTCTAAACGGGAGCAAATTGACCCCCCTCCCATACGATTTTTTTCTTGTCTCGACTCAACCTACACGTCCTAGTCTTCTGTCCCCTCTTATGCGAAACACCCTGTATAATATAATTATACGAGCATATATAATTTGTAAGCAATCAAGTAAAATCAGAGACGAACACTAAAGTATAATTTTGCTTATAATTTAGCTAATAACTAAGTGCATATACATATATATTATACCATTCTTTACCATATAATTATACCTTTTTCCACTCAAACTTAGATTTTACAGGTGGTCTAGTAACATTTAATTCCTTTTTTACTATAGTCCAAAACTTTCCAACCTCGTCCTTGGTCCGTTTTGTGTATCCAGAGGCAATATCTGGATACTCTTCCATTGAATTAACCAATATTTCAAGTTGGTTTCAATTATCCTTTAAAAAAAAGGTCAATTAAAAAACTGCAAGTTATAAAATTTTTGCCTCTGTTTTTTTCAACTGATACTTTTTACACTTACATGTCGTCACTTCAAAATTCCGCGTCATAATAACGACGGAAAAATGTACAGAAATTCGCTAAAAAATTTCCTTAAAAAAATTATTCGTGATAGGTACATCTCCTGCGGAATTTTATTTAACCCTTTCGATTATTGTTTGCGATACCTGGAAAGGAAAAACGGAGAATTTCCAAAGGAAATACCAGTTCACGATTGCCCTGATTTGGTTAGATATTTTGAAGGTTACGGTTTGGAAGATATTTGAATTTTAAGAAAAAAGTGGTGGAGGTGCCATTATAAAAAACCTTCCCCCTCCCTCTTATACGACAATTAAGGTACATATTAAAATCACTATTTATAAAGCCCATCATTTTCTCTTTTCAGCAAGATATAATTATTTACAAACAGTTTTTTATGTGTATTTCATGTGGTTGTTTTTATTAATTACTAGCTGACCCGGCAATAGTTACGCTGCCATATAAATAATTTTTAGTGAATATTTTGGTTGCTAAATAAAAAGAAATAAAAACTGCAAATATTTTCGATCGCCGACTATAAAAAAGCGACTCGAAAAATAAAAAATTTTTGCTGGCAATATTGCTGTCTTATAGCTTTCTTATCGGCCCTTGTATATAGCTGTTTCCTTGGCATCAAGTCAAGTAGCCAAACAATTGCCGTAGCATTTGAGCGCATGACAATGGGGACATTCTTTGTCCATAGCACCAATGAGCACTTTTGGATGAGTGTTCAACATCTGGCTCGTACTCGAATGCGAGACGACTGAACGAAACGGATGTATATGCTCGATGTATTTGTTGGCGTTGTCGATCATTTGCTCTGCGTGTGTTCACTACGAATCGGCGCGCTTGTCTCCGCTCTAATTGTCGTTGGTGATTTCGTTCAGCTCGTGCCTCTTGTGATTGAGATGCACGCAATCGCAACATACTTTCACGCATATCTTCATTATCTTGATACATTTGTTCGTCTAATCTTTCTGCTCTACTATTTAGCATATTTGTTGCATTATTCGTTCGACGTCACAAATGGGCCCCTTGCGTCTTACTAGCATTGTTCACTGTAACACTGACAAATATACCAAATTGTTTTATTTACTGATGGTACACCGATAATGTATTTGTTCAACTAACCTTCCACAATCATATAACACGTAATCGATTTCATATAAATTCAAATAAATCGTACAAAATTTTTCACGTCAAAATGACACAAAGCTTCTCGTAAATGACTTCAAAGTTTTATAAGGCACGTGTAGCTGTCAGCAATATAATTAAATCAGAGCCTGAAAATAACTCTTATTCCCATGAAATTCCTCATAAAAGTTAGACTTTTAACTTTTATTTTGAAAATAAAAGTTAAAAGTTTTTCTCATAACTTTTATTTTGAAAATAAAAGTTAAAAGTTTAACTCTTAACTTTTATTTTCAAAATAAAAGTTAAAAGTTTAACTCTTATTTTAAAAGTTTTCGATAAAAGTTTTTCTGGTGACTTTTTCTGCTGACTTTTTCTAAATAAGAGTTATTTTAAGAGTTATTTTGAAGACGTGTGGAGAAGCATGAATATGTGGTTAGGTTTGGAATAAGCTACTTGGGAGTGAAAATAGTTAGTTTTAGATTAGCGAATAATTAATAAGCAATATTAAGTTTTTAAAATACAGAGCACAATACGTTAATTGCTTTGTAATGACACTATAGTAGGTTTTCGGCAAATGTATGTACATATGCATATGTTTATTTCAGAACATTTTGTTAGTATGTACTTATATAATAAAAGTTTGCATCAAAGATAATTTGGTGGGCTAATCTTTATATACTCTAACTGTGTGCTGCTGAGATTTGTTGTTTATTCCTTGATCGCAGTGTGTGTGTATCTAACATTACCGCGACCGTAGCCCTTATCGGCAGCAGGTACAGTACAGCGGCAACATGCTTTGAAACAACAACAACAACTCATCGATCCGCTGTGAATCACTGTGTTGTTATTGTTAATTGTTTCTTTAAACGGTTATAAAGAATTAAAGCAGAAGTACAGACCCAATTATTTAGATAGAAAATCTATTATTTGCATGTTAATTGAAAGTTAGCTAACTCTTAAACGGGTGTAACGATTTTGATGCGGTTTTCACCATTAGCCATTTCACCATTCACCATAGCCCACCAAATTATCTTTGATGCAAACTTTTATTATATAAGTACATACTAACAAAATGTTCTGAAATAAACATATGCATATGTACATACATTTGCCGAAAACCTACTATAGTGTCATTACAAAGCAATTAACGTATTGTGCTCTGTATTTTAAAAACTTAATATTGCTTATTAATTATTCGCTAATCTAAAACTAACTATTTTCACTCTCAAGTAGCTTATTCCAAACCTAACCACATATTCATGCTTCTCCACACGTCTTCAAAATAACTCTTAAAATAACTCTTATTTAAAAAAAGTCAGCAGAAAAAGTCACCAGAAAAACTTTTATCGATGACTTTTAAAATAAAAGTCATACCCATAACTCTTATTGCAGACTTTTAAAAATAAAAGTCATCGAAAAAGTTTTTTCAATGACTTTTAAAAATAAAAGTCTTCAATAAGAGTTATGGGTATGACTTTTATATTTAAAAGTCATCGATAAGAGTTATGGGTATGACTTTTATATTTAAAAGTCATCGATAAGAGTTATCCACATGACTTTTTCGATAAAAGTCATAAAAGTTTCAAGGTCTGAATTAAATTAGTTTTAGTTGAAATACGAATTTTGAACTAAAATCGCAATCAAGATGTTTCGGAGGAGTGCGAACACAAACACCGTGACACGAGATTTTTATATATATAGATTATTTATTAAGTAGGAATTTTTTCGTCTGGTACAATTTCCTAGCCCAAGTCGTTACCGTCTTCGGCCTCCGGCTTACGGCTGCGCTTTTTAATTATAACCCCCAATATGTCAAACACCGGCTACGCTACACAAGTGTTTTGTAGCCAATTTTAGAACGCGTGTGCGGCGCCACCGGCCGCGCTTTTTGATTATAACCCTCAGTATGTCAAACGAGGGTTAATGCTAAAACACGGAAATTTTGGGAGTTGTAAAACGCGAATTTTGTATATTTCAGTGAATGTGGGCAACTGAGCAACTCCAACATATTATATATCGTTGAAAAGAGAAAAAAATGGCTTTTATATTATTAATTTTAATACATACCTTAATTGTCATATAATAGGTAGGGGAAGGTTTTATAATGGCACTTCCATCATGTTTTTCTTAAAACTAAAATATCTCCTAAACAATTGAGAATATCGAAACAAATATATGTACACATATTACTAAAACATAGGTGCAAATACTTCCTTTCAATCGGTATATATCTTCTCTATAGGGCTAATAATAGGGGTACCGGTTAATTCGTGCGGTTTTCTAACAAATGGCGTAACTTGACTTTTATTCCAGTGATTCACCTTTCCAAATATGTGTTGGAAAGCTACTTTCATACAGTTTCAGAATCAGTATGTGTCATTTAGCTGAAGCGTAAACAACAATCTGTTTTTTTACTCTGAAAATGTCGAATTTCGTGCCGAATAAAGTGTTTTTGCGGGGAGTACTTCTTCATTACTTCAATATGAAGAAAAAGGCTGCCGAAAGTCATCGTATGTATGGTGTGCATGCTCTAGCTGAGCATACGTGCCAGAAGTGGTATGTACGGTTCAAAAGTGGCAATTTTGACTTGGAGGACGATGAACGGCCCGGACAGCCAAAAAAGGTTGAAGATCACGAATTGGAGACATTGCTCGACCAAGATCCATCCCAAACGAAAGAAGAGCAACGTATGGATACCCCGGCCATCATCATCGACGGCCGTTCAGAATATTCATGGTGTGAAGGTTATGTTGTGTATTTGGTGTTCCCTGCTGGGTGTGATCTATTATGAGCTGATGCAACCGAATGAAACGATCACAGGGGAAGTCTACTGACGACAATTGATGCGTTTGAGCCGAGCACTGCGCGAGAAACGGCCGGAATATGAACAAAGGCACGGCAAGGTAATTTTGCAACGTGACAATGCTCGGCCACATGTTGCACAGGTCGTCAAAACCTACCTGGAAACGCTCAAATGGGATGTCCTACCCCATTCGCCGTATAGTCCAAACCTTGCGCATCCGATTATTATCTCTTCCGATCAATGCAACATGGCCTGGCTGACTAGCACTTCTCCAATTATGAAGAAGTAAAAAATTGGATCGAATCATGGATAGCGGAGAAGCCGGCCGAATTTTTCAGAAAGGGTATTTTTTCAGAAAGGAAAGTTTGTTGCCATAACTCAAAAATCGAACGCTGCTATCACATTTCTAAAAAAAATAGTAGTGGTCGTTGAGCAAATTTGCCAATTTTCAATACGAACCGGCACACTATAAGAAAGAATATTTCTGCAAAATTTCATTTGATATCTTCACCGGTTCTCCGGTGCTCGTGATTTCAGCAGACAGATATACAGAAGGACGCACGGACATGGCTAAATCGACTCAGGAGGTGACGCTGATCAAGAATATATATAATTTTCTATATCTATCTTCTTTATTTCTATGCATTACACATTTCGTGACAACGTGAATATACTCTTAACCTAAGGGTGTAGGGTATAAAAAGAAGGCATATTTGCATTCCTTGACGCTTTAAAATGATACATTTTTAAAAATTGACATGTATAGAAAACTTAAGGCTAAAGAAAAAAGGAGACTTATTAATTGTTATATCTCCAACATCCTAAACATGTTATATACAGGGTGTTTCGCATAAGAGGGGACAGAAGATCAGGGAGTGTAGGTTGGGTCGAGACAAGAAAAAAATCGTATGGGAGGGGGGTCAATTTCCCCCCGTTTAGACGGGAGGGGCCATTTTATAAAAATCCGACTTAACATCGGAAAAAATAATATTAATAAAAAATGGTTAAACTTAGATAACTTTTGCTTGCTGATTTTCAAACCCAAATATCCGCTTCTTAATATCCTTTTTAAATTAGGTTCCTATGTCAAACAGTTTTTGTGAAAATAAATGTCAAAGTTAAAATTTAGAAAAAAATTCCGAAAAAAAATTTTTGGTCGCCATTTTTTTTTTAAATTACGGTATTAAGTATAAATTTTTTCGACCATAAAATTCTCTAATCAATTCTAGAGAGAATGCTTCAAACCAGAAGTATCTATGTTTTGTAGTTTCCGAGAAATGTGAAAATGCAGCTTCACCATATGCTTCTAGAAGCAATCGATGCGCCTCAGCTGCAGATTTTTTCAAATTAAAGAAGTAAATCAAAAGTTCCCGCAAATGATGCTTATTCGGCACAAAACTTGACATTTTTGCAGGAAAAAAATTACGTGATGCTGATACGGAATCACTAGTACTTTAAGGTTATGGTGTTGCCGGATGACGAAACTTGGGATATTACGTTTTACATCTGACAATTTCTCCATATCCTTCTGGTGGGGCCATCTTTTGACAAACCGCGGAAACTTATTTGTAGAAAGAATTCATTCATATAAATAAAAAACTGCTCAAAATGAAGGCCACAGTATTTGAAAGACATCGGTAATTGGAGGTTAGCAACCACGGCAGTAGCAGTTTTCGGGTAAACAACACCTCCAGCCATTATGCTTATTGCATTTATTTACTGCAATCTAATTAATTAATTTATTAATTGTTAAATTGCTTTTGGCTTAATTGCAAATATTCAACCGTAATCCCTTTTATGTTATAAATTCAAATTCAATATTAACAAACCGTTCACAACTAGAAATTCACCACTTAAGAAGTAATCACTTCATCCAACTTGTGTTGTGGTTCAAGTGTCGCAACCAACCAAAACCAAAGGAAAAACTGCTGCAAACTATTTATATGGCTGAACAAATATTCTTAAATCATAACAATCTGTTAAGTTCACTTCAGTATGGCTTTCGAAAGGGTCACAGTTGTGCTACCTCGATAATAAGTGTTTGAGGACCTGAGGCCCTATTATGATGATGGATGGTTTAGTCTCTTACACAATTTTTAAAAGCTTTTGATGTTAACCATGAACTGCTATGTTGTACACTAAAGTATATGTTTGGCTTTAGCGATACCTTTAGTGAAATC
This sequence comes from Myopa tessellatipennis, assembly GCA_943737955.2. Lineage (NCBI taxonomy): Eukaryota > Metazoa > Arthropoda > Insecta > Diptera > Conopidae > Myopa > Myopa tessellatipennis. The sequence goes on along the minus strand of OX031316.1, from coordinate 40,318,654 downwards.
TGTTTTCTAAATAGCTATCTCTCTGAGAGAATGCAGAAGGTAAAAGCAAAAATCTTTTTTCAGATTGTAGACTGATCTGGAGAGATGTTCCGCAAGGATCTGTTCTGGGTCAATTATGTACTATTATTTATTGATTATTGATGATAGTTTTAAGGTTTATAAGTACTCCTTAATGCACAGTTATGCAGATGATACCCAAGTGTACATATCTGTAGGGAATAATCTTAAGGAGGACTTAGTCTATCGTTTAATTATGATTTAGCCAGTTTTAAATTATGGACAGATGATAATGGCCTTAAAATCAATATATCAAAAACACATACTTCTTGTTTTTAATGGTATATTTACTTTTTCAGACATACCTGAGGTACTACATGGTAATAAAAAACTGCAAATGGTTTCAACCGAAAATAATCTAGGTTACTGCATTAATAACCTGCTTACTTGCACTGATCATATTAATGCTGTGGTTAAAAAAATCTATTTTACGTTACGCAAGGTGAGGTACTTTGCTACACACCATTTGATACTAGACGGAGGCTTGCTATCCAACTGATACTGCCATTTGCGACATACTATGCGGAAGTTTATCTCAAGTTCAATTCTTGTTCCTCATTGAAATTATCTATGGCGTTTAACCATGTCACGAGATATTTTTTTGGGATCCGAAGGTATGATCATTTAGCCCAATTTAGAAATGGAATCTTAGGTTATGATATTTTCTGTTATCAAAGGATAAGAATTTTGATAATTAAGAAATTTATTTTTGCATAAATTGATATATTCGAAAACAACCTTTTACCTCTATCAATAATTACATTTTGGCCAGTCGAGAAGCTTCCTTATTACGCCAAAATGTAAATCACGGAATTCAAGCAGATTCTTTCTTGTCAGGCTATGGAACTCGTTACCCAATAACATTAATTCGATTCCTAGTAGGATAGAATTTAAGCAGGCCATTATATCGTTATTCATATAAGGTCAGCTCTATTTACTAGTTTTCTAACCTTCTTTCGTTGTGGTGTTCTATTTCTTTCCTACTCTACAAGCTCTTACTTAGTTCCTAAGTTCTTCTTTTTATTTATTTTATTTTTATATTATTTATTTTTTTTTTGTTCGTTTTGTCTTAATTATATTTTGTAATGAGAACCGTCAATTTGTTATATTATCTATTAGCTCATTTGTGTTGTATGTACTATAAAAGAATTATGTTCTTATTGTACCCGAATTAATAAAATGAAATGCGCAGACGTTGGCAAATGCATATTTTCGTTCTCCTATCCAAGTGCTTCCACATGACCCTTGACACTTTCCAGGTAGAAATTGGTTGGCATTTTAGTGTCACCATAAATTTTTGACAGTCATCGACTGTTGTCAATATACATCCCGTGCCAAAAAAATCCGGACTAGTAATTTTCCATTGTTCGTACAAAATAAAAAAAATAAACACGGTTTCACTTATTTATATTATTCGATCCATATAGCCTCTACTTGTACAAAAATCTTGTAGCAAAAGAAGGTGGGCGAAGTACATGTCCGTAAAATAGGTGAAAGCATTATATTGCATATTTTTTAAATAATTATAAAAAGGGGGGTAACAAAAAAAATTGGGTTTCCTTGTTTGTTTAAGTTTATTATACATATGTAAATAAAATATTCTGGGAATTCAAAAGTTGTTTCCTTCTTTTTTTATATTATTTTTTCCCAGTATTCATTTGTTCCGCCTTTTGCCATCAACACAGCTACACAATCTTCTAGGAATTGATTCGTAGTGATTTTGGATTTTGGTTGTGGTTCTTCATCGTATCACATTTCATTTATAAGAATTTTCAACTCGTGGACAGATTTCGGTTACATTTCTTGGGTTTTTCGTCCCATAATTCCTCATAAATTTTCGATGATATTGAGGTCTGGACTGTGTCCTGGACAGGATATTGATGTTATCCTAAGATTTTCTGTATATTATGTTATGCAGTATTAGGTAATAATTAAATATGTGCTTATAGGACGAGCACGATGACAATCGTCTGTGAGTGTATTATGGTCTTGAAATATGGCGTTTACATCGTGGCAGCTTAGCCTTTATTGTACGGAGCCTCTAGCAACAAAATCTGCCCAATTCCATGACATGTTATTATATAAATTCCGTTATCATAAAATAAAGTGAATGCTTCGAAGAATATACTCATCGGAGTATCGTTCTTTCACCCTTCTTCGCACTCTCGCCTTTCCAACCGGCCCTATCACATTGAATTTGTATTCGTCAGAAAATATGGCATAATGCTAATCCAGAGCTGTCCATTCTAGTTGCTTCTTGGCCCATTTTAAACTTCTTCATAGCCGTTGTTGAGAATGGCGTTTTGGCAGGCCGACGAGTTTCAAGACCCATATCCTTAAGGCGTTGTTGACAGTAAACCCTTGAGTTGATCGTTTGGTTGCATGGAAATACACAAAATACACAACACCTTTGTAATCCCACCAAATTAACAGCATGCTCTTCTTTTGATGCACTTCAGCTTTCGATATGATTTGTGAATTATGCTTGAACCATGATCGTTTTACATCAACGTTGGTGTAGACCAGTGATCGGCAAAGTGCGGCTCCAGAGCCGCATGTGGCTCTTTGACTCCTTAAGTGCGGCTCTTTCCAAGAAGATGCAAGCACATTGTTCGCATTAATAAATATTTATTAAGTATGAAGTTTGGTTTTATTTAGTGTACTACTTAATTAGTGTAATAAAAATTTACCAAAGAAGCAGATTTGGCTCCCATTTTTAAAAAAATTGTAATGTAATGTTTATATTTGGTCTTTGGCTTATAAGTTTGCCGACCACTGGTGTAGATGATCCATTTTTCGTCACCTGTAATTATCCGCTTCACAAAAGGGTCGATTGCATTACGTTTGAAATGCATATAACAAACATTGATTCGTTGCGTTAAATGAATTTCTTTCAACTTCGTCACGAGTCCAAGACATCTTATATGATTTTCGATCGTTGTATGCGATACATTTAACAATTTTGCTATGTCTCGCACCGTTATATGGCCATTCGATTCAATTATGGCTTTAATTTTGTCATCATCATCTTCAGAAGGTTTGAGTGAAAAATCTCCAGAACGAAATTTTTTCAACCAATTCTGGCATGTGCGTTCTGTTAAGCAATCAGTACCATAAACTTCACATATCTCTCTGTGAGCCTCAGCCGCGTTCTTGCCTTTACGAAAATAAAAAAGGAAAATCTCTCGAAAATGTTGATTTTTGCAAACCATGTTCAAATCGACAGTAAACTCATTTGTAAATAAAACCAGTAAGAAAGCTATATTCGGCCTGGCCGAATCTTAGATACCCTACACCTAAAAGATTTGAAAAAAGTGGCGAAGCTAGGGTGGGGCGGGGGTGGCGATCCACTCTGAGCGGCACAATGTCGGGGGCGGCAGTTGTGGAAATCAAGTATTGACTTATTGAATTCTAGGAATTTTTGGGGTTGCAAGTTGATTAACAGTCCCGGGCTCCATGAGACCTAGCTACGCCTCTGTATAAATAGTAGGCGTGGTCATTACCTTTTTCAAAACAAAATAACTAGCTTAGTGGTTTTATTATTGTGTTCAAATTTAAATTTTATTTACTTGGTAATAAATTTGTTTTCATGCTGCTATACCTTATAAATAGTATAAAAGTTGGCGAACCGTACCCAGTTTTGATGTAATAATGTTTTTTTGGAAAACAAGTTGTTATCTAAAGTTTTATTCAGGAAGTTTATATATTTAACAATATAACCATCTTTTGCCTGTGTAACCTAAAAGTGGGCGGATCGCGCCCATATTTGGCATATTAACGGATAATGCTACTCTATACTCAGGAATGAACTACTCTATACTCAGTTGTTGTCATAACTCAAAAACGAACGCTGATATCACATTTTTAATAAAAATTAGGCGTGGTCGTGGACCGATTTTGCCCATTTTCAATACCTGCACACCACAAGAAACAATATATCTGCAAAATTTCATTACGATATCTTTACCGGTTCTCCTGTGATCGTGATTTCAACAGACAGACAGACAGACAGATGGACGGACATGGCTAAATCGACTCAGGAGGTCACGCTGATCAAGAATATATATACTTTTCTATACCTATCGTCTCTATTTCTATGCGTTACACATTTCGTGACAAAGTGAAAAACGCGGAATTTGGTTTAGTAGTAACAAAAAAGTGTTAGCTGTCAAATCTCAAAAGAAAAAAAATAATATGATTGACAGAAGAGTAAGAAAACGAACATATCGCTATCTCTTGTAAAAACCGAAAGTACTTTCTTGCCTTGCCTTCTTGCAATAATTAGCGACCTGAAAAGGCTGGATATTCCTACTTTCTTTAAATTCCTTTCTAACCCTTAAATCAACAGACTCAACAATAAAAACACATGAATTAAGGCAGAAGCCGGAAAATATGTTGTTATTGTAATGCGATGCCGCCACCTTGTCTCCGATAAGAGAAATTGATAGCGATCAGAGTAACAATCCTACTTTGGTTATTTTAACTTTAACGGCAACAAAGTAACTTCGTTAATTTAACGACAACGATCAGAGTCGATCGTACTTCGTTACTTTAACGTTAACGAATGCAAAGTAACTTCGTTACTTTAACGATAACGAAGACGTCTGTGAAAGTAACGAAGTTAAATTAACTTTAACGAAAACTACATAGTTAATAGCTTTGCTAACTCTGCTATGTCCCTTCGTTCGGAATACTTTTTTTATATACACAAAAAGATATTTATTTAATACTCTTTAAGTGTATTTTGGAACGATTTTCCGTCATCCCGTGTCAAATTTGGTTTGGAGACAAACCGGTTTCGGCGTTGTGCCATTTTCAGTGTCTTTTTTCGTTCTTTTTTTAGGGGCCTTAATACTTTCGAAGTATTGTATGTTAGGTTAAGTTAAGAGTAGTCCACAGACCACGTCCAACCTCGTAGTGGAGTGGACCCACGCGGTAACCAGAACAGATCCCATAGAGGCCTCCGCCGATCAATGGATAGAGGTCGCGTTAATGCGGAACCGATGCTTTTAATCAGCCTTAGACGACTAGATAATGGTCTTTCTACCAGCTACGGAAGTTCATCTAAAAACCTAGTTCCAACAGTCTTGAATCGTCGGTTCGCAAAGGCCGGCATTGGCAGAGCAGGTAGAATATGGTCTCCTCTTCCTCAACGTCCTCACATCTGCAGTGATACAATATGGCACTAGGTTTCCATCTAAAACGGAAACTAGGAACTATTGTTTTTAGATCCAACAATGAGGTATCAATCGATTTCTTCTAATTGGAAATTGGTGTGAGAATTGAAAATGCGCTTCAACGAGATATAGGGATGACCCTGTTCTCGCCATGAGGTCTGCGCGTCCATTGCCCTCGCTGTTTAAATGGCCAGGAACGGAGCAGAGTCCGACGGTGTGGGCCTCGTGCAAATCCCTCAGCGTGTCCACAACATAATCGATCGTGATTTCACCTTCGCTAATCAAAACGCTTTTAGAGCAGCTTGACTGTCGACAAAGAAGTGGATATGCTTATTGGATATCTTTTCTGTCAATACATAGTTAGCTGCCAACTCTATTGCAAATACTTGTGCTTCGAACATTCGTAATCGCTAAGATCGTTGAACTTGCAGTGTGTTCCAGGAGAAGACTGCTCCAGTCCCATCCTGAGTTTTTGAACCGTTCTCTACCTGCGGACCAATCTTCCCTTGAAATCAGGGCTGTTCATTTTTTATTTCAACTGAAATAAGAGATAACAAATTGAAATAACTCCTTATCTCAAATAATTCGTTATTTCAAAATTAAATAACATGGTTATTTGAAATAATCTTGCAGATGCGATAGTTATTTCAAATAATATGTGAAATATTTATTTGAAATAACATTCTTAGTTGAAATAATGTAGTCATTCGAAATGATCACGCAGATTCGATAATTATTTCGAGTATCTAGATTTTGGAGAAACTATATTAGTTAAGCGAATGAAAAGAAACTCTGGAACTATTAAACTTTCTGGAAAATTAAATCAGCTTAAGTTTGAGATAAGCTAATGATTAATCACTAATTTTCAATTTTGGAAATAGTACATTTATGTATATTTATTAATGCATATAAATAAACTAGTATATAAGCCTTTCTTCGCCAGGAAGTTATTATTTTCTATTTATTTCGTAAAAAAAATTGCGAGGCAAATTAATCAGCACAATCTAGGAAAAAAAATACAAATTTCCTCCCAATCCGATTTTTTGCAAAAAAATGGCAAAGCCGTTTGGATTTTTAAAATTTTTTTTCTCATCAACAATAGATGCCCAGAAACATCTGTGAAAATTTTCAGGCTTCTAAGAGACGTGGAAGTCCAAAAAAAAGTCCCGGATATATTTTGCTAACAGAAACGCACAGGGATTTTATATATATAGATGATACACGACATTATTCATGATCTAAGTAGGTTTGGGCAAAATTAATGAATATTGTATTTTATTGTATATCTAAATTTTATTACATAAAATTTCTTTGGTGTACTATTGTGTTCCGCTGATTTCAATGCCCATTCATTGATCGCTGGCTGTGTGGATGTGTTTCCCAACACTTATCGACAGCAGGTACTGCGACGACAATGTTTTACAAAACCAACAACTAATTGTTCTGCGAGAAGAATCTACTTATTTGTAAATGCCTGTTTTGTTATTGTTGGTTGTTTACATTAAAGGGCTATAAAAGACTACATAAAGATAGTGGACCTCTAATATTTTTTCGTAAACATTTTTTTTGCTTCTCATTTTCAATATTTGCATTACAATGGTAGGAATTACCAGTCATTACCTCTTTAGGCATTGAAAAGTAGATAATTGAGTATTTATTTACAATCACAAGAAATTGAAAGTGAATTCTGGACAGAATGGTGAAAACCGTCTCGAAATCGGTGCAGCCGTTTAAGAGTTTAACTTTAAATATTTAATAGAAATCTAACTTATTAGATTTCGATCATTACAAAATCATTACATTCGATGATTACAAAAGATCATTAAGAACATCAGGATCCAGCTCACAACTAGTTTCAACTTTGCCAATAATTCCGAGCTTCTTAATATTTTTCCATAATTGCTTGGGGCTTAAGGTATGGTTAAGCTTAGAGCTGAAGTACCGCTTCTTCGCGTTCCTTAATAGTAAAGTAGCTGCATTGCGAGCTCGGCGAAACTCCTCCCACGCCTCAGCCGTTCTACTTTTCTTCCAGTTAGAATGCAGTTTATTCCTTTTCTTTAAAGCGGTCAGAACATGAGAAGTAAACCATGGACAGCCACTGTTTAATGCTCTCACGGAGCGCAATGGAACATGATTATGGAAAGCAGAGATTAATTTAGATAAAAAATCACAGAGCTTATCATAACAGATTCAAAGAACGAAATGTCATTCCAACATTTGGAAGCTAATTCGGTAAACAGCAAATCAAAATTAATTGCATTAAAATCATAATAACTGAACTTGACTATCTGGGCTCTATTAAAGTTAATGTTAAGACAGACATATAAGAGATCATGGTCAGACAAAAACGACACTTGATCATAACGAAGGAGAAGAGCGCGATCAGACAAAAGACAAACATCAAGCAGACTAGGCTCACAAGCAGTTGCAAATCTAGTTGGCAAGTCAGAGTTAACAACAGATAGACCACACATAGAGGCACAATGCCGAAAATCAGTGGTAAGGGACACATTAGCCAATAAATTAACATTAAAATCACCACATACAACAAAAAAATCAAAATCGACAAGTTTACTAGAAAGATCACAAAACAAGGGTTCAGTACTAATATTGCGTTGGGGATTGTATACACACGAAACCAAAATTTTAGTGTTGTTATCAAATATTGTAATGTTTAAAAACTCACAAGCGAAATTGCCTTTATTTACTAATCTAGAGTTGAGAGAGCTCTTACAATAGATAGCAACCCCACCACCTTTTTTATCGCATCTGTCATTTCTGTAAAGCCTATAACAAACTCACAAGCGAAATTGCCTTTATTTACTAATCTAGAGTTGAGAGAGCTCTTACAATAAATAGCAACCCCACCACCTTTTTTATCGCATCTGTCATTTCTGTAAAGCCTATAACCATCCAAAGAATACAACGAATCAGGCACCCCTGGCTTGAACCACGTCTCCGAGACATATATAACATGAACAGCAGAACCCTCAAAAATGTACCTAGCATGATCCAATTTCAAGTCATTCAGGCTTCTGGCATTAAAATGTACAACATTCAAGCCAGAAGATTGACTACACAAGACACGCAATATGGCCTTATAACAATTAATAACACCATCAGACCCGACCCCATTAAGTGACAAAAGCCGACACAAATAAGGCAACTTCAAACAGTAACAGGTTGACAAAGACACAGCCTCTTAACCAGAGCAGAAGAATAAGTGGAAAGAGAAAGAAAGAGACCGAGAAAAGAAAGATATAGGAAAGATAAAGCAGTAGTAGAAGCAAAGTCACATATAGAAAGTCAGTAATAAATGAAAGCCAATTAAACAAATGATATAAAAAATATAAACTTAACATGTCTTATTCTACGTTCCAGCGACGCGATCAACAGCTCCTGTCACAATCAGCTTTGCATCACCATCAGCTGATGACCGGACGAAAACACGCCCCCGCAACGAAAACACAGAGAATAGCAGATGCTCCCTTCTCTTCAAGTTAGCATACTGCAAAACATCACGGTTCGCCTTCGTCAAGCTTTCGTGAATGAAAATTCTTTGCTCGCCAATAAAGCCAAGATCACCAAGCACTAACTGACGCTTTTTTTCCTTTCGAAATCCCGCAACAGCTTTGAGAAAATTAATGCGCTCGTCAGGTGACGACAACTTAGCAACTATTGTCGAATTCTTCCTAGAATCTTTAGGTTTCACTCTAAAAATTTTACGAAGCTCAACACTGTCCATTTTTACAGCCGCCACAATTTTTTCAAAAGCTTCAGTAAGATTTTCACCAGATACAAAAGGAATGCCACTAATTAAGACATCCGTAGAAACAGAATCATTCTCATGTTTTTCCATTTTCTGCTTTAACGCACTCATCTCAGCATTCAGCTCAGTTACCAAAGAGTTTGCACCAGTAGAGTTCTGCACAGCTAAACTCTTAAGATCATTAAATGCCAGTTTCAAGGTTTTCATCTCAGCGATGCCTCAACTATTTCAACTCTTTCCAACAAGTTTTTCAACGCAAACTTCATGTTAGCAAGCTCAGCCGCTAACTTATTATTCTCTACACGACTCTCTCTTCAGAAGCACTTATATTTGCGGAAACCTGTTTTATGATGCTCTCCTTAAAACAATTAAGAGTAGAGCCCAACTCTGACCTTGAGAGCACAGAAGCAACATTAGACGGCACACAAACAGAAGACGTTTTCGCGCCTTTTTTAGTTGACGGAGAAGAGTTTGTTGACCCCAGACTCGAGGGCGACGAAGACTTTGTAGTTGGATAACTCAAAGGAGACGATACTTTTGTTCTCCTAGTTGACATTCCAGCACTGGCCATATTGAGGATAATTACAATGTAAATTCCAGAATCAAAGTTCAGAAAGTATGCAAAGCCAGGAATAAAGGTACAAAACACAAAACTTCAACTGTAGATCGCGAGCGTCAAAAAAACACGCCTTTTCACTCTGACATTCAGAATAGAACTCCCACACCTTCACACGTGAAAAATCGGCGTTCGACGTCTCTTGGCTTCAATTCATACGGCACCCAATGGCCTACCTTCCGGATCATTCCCATTGCTTTTAGACGATCGGAAATGGTTTGTTGAGCGACGCCAAGTGATTTTGCAAGTTCTTCTTGCGTTTGGGATGGATCTTGGTCGAGCAATGTCTCCAATACGCGATCTTCAAACTTTTTTGGCTGTCCGGGCCGTTCATCGTCCTCCAAGTCAAAATTGCCACTTTTAAACCATGCATACCACTTCTGGCACGTACGCTCAGCTAGAGCATGTACACCATACACTTCGACCAAAATACGATGACTTTCGGCAGCCTTTTTCTTCATATTGAAGTAATGAAGAAGTACTCCCCGCAAAAACACTTTATTCGGCACGAAATTCGACATTTTCAAAGTAAAAAAAAAAGATTGTTGTTTACGCTTCAGCTAAATGACACATACTGATTCTGAAACTATATGACAGTAGCTTTCCAACACATATTTGGAAAGGTGCATCACTGGAATAAAAGTCAAGTTACGCCATCTGTTAGAAAACTGCAGGAATTAACCGGTACCCCTATTATATACATGATGACATACATTTTACCTTAGTGCTAGTTTTTTTACGGCAGCTGTGTATGAGGTCTGTTCAAAAAGTAAAGCCAATTTTGAATTTGAATTGCGCGGGTGCAGCGATCCGAACAAACCTTTATTGTTTTAGGTTGCCAGCACTGACATTCATATCTGTGTACTTTTACATCATTACGTGTTTTCTTTGATTAATTTTGTTCTGTTTTCTGAGCAGAACAGAATAATTTTTTCGATTTTTATAATCTATGATTTTATTGAACAAAGAAGTTGCATTAAATTTTGTTTGCAGAATGTTGAAGGCCTTCGACGACCAGGTTTTGTATGAAAGGAATGTTTACAAGTGGTATAAACAATTCAATGAAGTTAGAGAAAGCGTTGAAGACAAAGAGCGTCCCGGAAGACCAAACATGTCAATGAAATCAAAGATTTGGTGCTCAAGAATTGAACATTAAAACTTCGTCCATAAATGCAGCACGAATTTTCGTAGTCCGATCTCGCTGAAATTTCGCACATATCATTTTACCTACCATCATATTTGAAGAGGGTAAGAAATAAAAAACTCAAAAAATGTTTAGCCCAATAGCTAAGGACCACCCTAATGTACATACATTTCGTCACGTAAAATGCAAAATAACGTAACATCACTTTTCACAAGTTTACAGGAGAAGCAAAAAACTATATAAAAGTGAAGCTATTTGAGATATTGAAACAAAATTTTCAAATCTGGATTAATCTATGTATATACAATCCCCTCCATAACACGGTACTCTTATAACGCGTTTTCATATTACGCGATTTCATGTCCCTCGTATAACACGTGTCTTCCCTCATATAACGCGGAGATTTCCACCGATATATTTCTACTGTGAAATTTATAAGGATTTGTACAGTTCATAAACAATTTTAATGAAAGTTAAACGTGAATTATTTGTACATAACGCGTTATACGGGGTCATACGAGCGCGGTATACGAGAATGCTCGTACAACGCGTTTTCATATAACGCGGAACGAATCTACCGTGTTATAGGAGGGAATACTGAATATAAAAATGAAATGGCCATGTATGTAACGCCATCACTTGAGAACGGCTGGACCGATTTGACTGATTGTTATTTTGTTGTGTTCGTTGTGTTCAATTGTCATGACAAGGCTTGTATGAAAGAAAATTTTGTAAACTCGATCGGAAAAGTCGAAAATTTGTATTTTTAATTTGTATAAAACTAAAACTTCAGTAAAAAATATTAGAAAAAAACAGTTTACATCAGTTGTTTGCTGTCACATCAAAGTTTAGAAAAATAAAAATGGAAATGAAAAAAATATATGAGATTAAAAAATGAAAATAAAATATGACAATAACGATAGATTAATCTTTCTTGCATACATAGTATATTGAAAAAAGTTGATAATAATTATTATCAGTGATCAGTGCGTAAAAATTTTTTGTTTTTGTTTACTGTGGTCATATAAGTTCGTGATAATTTAATATTTTGTTTTTTAGTTTGCGACTTAAAATGCCACCAGTTAGACGTTCGACATACGCGTAACTCAGCTCGAACAAGTAACTATCGTATGAATGGGAAATATGAAGAACGCAGACACTGTTCGGAAAGAAATCGTGTAAGAATTTCGCAAGAGCGATCGATTATGACTCCGGAACAACGTATTCAATCAAATTCGATTCGATCAGTACAAGCTAACGCTCGAAATAATTTTGAAGGTCGATAAAAAAGACGGCCAGCCGACACAATCATTAACGAACGTTTGGCGTTCAGGTACGATCCAACAGTCGATTACGCAGCGGATATGGCCAACTTCGGTACAATGAGCACTGTTTATCAATATTGCAATGCTTTGAGGTTCCGACAAGAAACACCAGGAATATGTTGTGCGAGCGGAAAAGTAAAATTACCACAATTGACACCATTGGCATCATTTCTTTCTGGCGAAGATACTCGATCTAAGCACTTCTTGGAAAACATACAAAAGTATAACAGTTCTTTCCAAATGACTTAATTTGGGGCGAATATTATCATATTTACTCTACCTTTGTTAAAATGATACAAGCGCTGCAGGTGGTTGCTGTTAATCGACTAAAGTTTATTACGAGTGCAAAATACGAAGATAATAATATGATTTGTTGCCACATAGTTACTAATTATATTTACAACACTCCTCAACAAATCATATTTAAAAAAAAACATTTAATAAAAGAAAAAGTTAGTACATTATAAGCATTAATCACAAATACTCATTTCTTTTGTGAATTTACAATGTTTAACTTTTGACAAGTTTTTAGTTAAAACATCAGCCGGCATATCGGCAGTGCAGACATAGTTAAGATCGATTTGCTTTTTCTTGTAGGCTTCTCGAATATAATGATAGCGTATGTCTATGTGCTTACTCTTTGCGTGATACGTCGGATTCTTAGCGAGGCATTGTGCACTCTGGCTATCGCTATTTAAAATGATAGGATCCTGAATTAAGAAACCCATCTCGTTGGAAAGTTTCTTTATGTAAACAGCTTCCTTTGCAGCTGCTGAAAGAGCTACATATTCTCCTTCTGTGCTACTCAATGCAACCACACGCTGTTTCTTGGATTCCCAAGAAAATGCTCCGCCAGCCAAGGTAAACACGTAACCGGTGAAAGATTTTCTATCGCTCGCATCGCTACCCCAGTCGGAATCTACAAAACCCTCGATGTTTTTCCGGTTTTATGAAAATGTAGTTTAAATTTCACAGTGCCTTTAAGATATCGCAGGATACGTTTCGCTGCTACCTGATGCTCAAAATACGTATCTGAATTGCATTGTGACAGCTTGCACACCGAAAGCAAAATATCGGGTCTTGTGCATAATGCAAGATACAGTAGTCCGCCTATTAAGGATTGAAAATTCGTTTTATCAACTTTCTTATTAAGGTTATTTGTACAATTAATTTGAAAACTTCTTCTTCTTCTTCGCTTCTAATGGAGTGGCGATAGGCTTACAGTTTTTCATGGAATGCTTTTTAAGAAGTTGATTAATGTACTGCTCTTGACCTAACGTAATTGCTCCAGTTTGACCTCTACGCTCTATTTCTATGCCTAAGAAATATTTGAGTTGCCCTCCATCTACAACTTCAAAATAATTAGAAATTTGACTTTTTATATATTGCAAGTCTTCTTTGTATGAACAAGCAATGATTAAGTCATCAACATAGACGCCAATAATATTAAATTTACCAGCTGCATTATTTGTATAAACGCATGGCTCGCTGGGACATGGAATGAAACCGATATCTTTTAGTACTGAATCAAGTTTTTCGTTCCATTCCCGACCACTTTGTTTCAACCCATATATTGATTTTTGTAGCTTCAAGACTTTTTCGGGATGCGTTTGATCAACAAAATGTTCAGGCTGACGCATATATAATACAATATCGTGAAGCTCACTATTCAAAAACGCTGTCAATTTTCACCAATACCGAAAGCTTCAGCAAATTTGGAAGGAAAAAGACGCTACAGTAATACCGCAGCCAGAGGGAAGAACGGAACCGAAGCAGCGGCGAGGAGGTAAACTGGTAAAGGATAAGAGACGACTAGCTTATTTGAAGGCACTTGTAACAGACGAAGTACACCCAATTCCGTGGAACAGGACACACCAAGTTTGGGAGGAAATAAATAAACTAAAGCAAAGCTTCAGGGAACGCAAACTGAAAGGAGCTAAACCCAGAAAATACAACAAATTTTCAAAAAAAAAACCCCTAAGAAAGAAGACCATAATTGTTCTTAAATTATATATATATATCTAAAATTACAGACCATAAATTTCGAAAACAATAATTAGTATTATACAAATAAACTCAGAAGTATTACTTTGAAACAAATATAATATGATGAAAAAAAAAATAATAATAAATTTGGAGTTATACTAACACAAACAAGTTTAGAAAACAAATAATTAACTATGTTATATTAAGTTTTGGAAATAAAAAGAAGTCACAAAACATATTCGTTAGTTTTATTAATTCATAGCGACCAGGCTAACAGCAATAGCTGCAAGAATTAAACGAAATCGGTTCTGCTGTAGTTGCAAAGAGAAGTAGGTCATAAACTTGAACTTCAAGCAAGGCCAGAATTGTCAAACTACAAGCAGCAGCTGATAGCAAAAACAATACAAGAATAAAAGACAATAAACACAAAAGCACGTCAGGCACCAGGCGAGCTTAATTAAGCGACGAGCTCGGATTACAAAAAAAAAACAAAGTATTTTTAATAAGAGAAATAAAACAACAAGCGTACGAATGTATAGCGAATGTTGACAACACGATGGAAAAAAAGGGTGTCAATGAGCCGCATTAAAGCTGAGCAAGCAAAAGTTAATTGCTTCTAGAGAATCAATTAAAGTTTTAATTGATTCCAATTAGCATGTACATCGACATCGAGCATGTGTTAGGACATTTTGAGTTCAACCGAATGCCTTTCGGGTTAACCGGCGCCCCAGCGACGTTCCAACGTCTTATGAATCATATTTTGACAGGACTTCAGGGTATAGATTGTTTTGTCTATTTAGACGACGTAGTCGTATATGCAACAAACCTGGGACAGCATGAAGAAAGGTTAACTAAGGTTTTCGAAGTCATTAGGGAAAACAACTTAAAATTAAACATTAGCAAATGCCAATTTCTACGACGAGAAGTCGTATATTTAGGGCACAAGTGTTCAGAACATGGAGCACTTCCAGACCCTAGCAAGGTGGAGTGCGTTAAAAACATTCCGCCTCCTAAAAATAAAAAGGAAGTACAAGCCTTCCTAGGCCTTGTTAATTATTATAAAAAATTTATAACGGGAACCGCAAAAATAGCACTTCCCATTAACAAATTGTTAAGAAAAGACGCGAAGTTCGTCTGGACGGAAAGCTGCCAGAAAGCGTTTGAACAATTAAAAGAATCGGTTATGTCACCACCAGTGTTAGCATACCCAGATTTTACAAAGGAATTTCTTTTAACTACCGACGCAAGTAATGAAGCGTTAGGCGCGGTCCTTTATCAAGGGAACGTAGGCGCTAGCCGAGCGCTAAGCGACACAGAACAAAGATATTCCACGATAGAAAAGGAATTGTTAGCAATAGTCTGGGCGACAAAAAATTTCAGAGCATATCTCTTAGGCAGACCTTTTAAAATATTTACTGATCACCAACCGTTAAAGGGAATAGCGAATTTAAAGGATCAAACTTCTAGACTGGCAAGATTCAGACACAAGTTGTCAGAGTATGATTTCGAAATCATATATAAGCCAGGCAAGAAAAATTTGAACGCAGATGCATTGAGTAGAATTCCTCAAAATCGTAATGTAGTAACAGCAGTCCAGCCCCGCTCTAGAACCAAAGAAATAGATGTAAAGAACCAGGGAAATAGCGAAAATTCAAGGACAATTCCCACGCCTGTAGAACCTGACACTCCATGCATAACACAAAACGAAAACACAATTTTGTTAGAGAACTCGAAACAAATAGAGACTGTTATCAAAGATTTTCATAATACCCCATTAGGAGGTCACCAGGGAGCAGTAAAAACGTACCTAAGAATCAGGCAACAATATAGGTGGCCAGGGATGCAAAGGCAGATAAAAGATTATGTAAAAAGTTGTCCTAAATGTCAAGCGAACAAAAGTTCGAAATTAACAAAAATGCCCATGGTGCTAACAGATACACCAATGCGGCCATTTGATAAGGTCTACATGGACATAGTAGGTATTCTACCAGAAACTGTGTCTGGCTGAAAGAAGAAGAAAGGTTAACTAAGGTTTTCGAAGTCATTAGGGAAAACAACTTAAAATTAAACATTAGCAAATGCCAATTTCTATGACGAGAAGTCGTATATTTAGGGCACAAGTGTTCAGAACATGGAGCACTTCCAGACCCTAGCAAGGTGGAGTGCGTTAAAAACATTCCGCCTCCTAAAAATAAAAAGGAAGTACAAGCCTTCCTAGGCCTTGTTAATTATTATAGAAAATTTATACCGGGAACCGCAAAAATAGCACTTCCCATTAACAAATTGTTAAGAAAAGACGCGAAGTTCGTCTGGACGGAAAGCTGCCAGAAAGCGTTTGAACAATTAAAAGAATTGGTTATGTCACCACCAGTGTTAGCATACCCAGATTTTTCAAAAGAATTTCTTTTAACTACCGACGCAAGTAATGAAGCGTTAGGCGCGGTCCTTTCTCAAGGGAACGTAGGCGAGGATAGGCCAATACCTTTCGCTAGCCGAGCGCTAAGCGACACAGAACAAAGATATTCCACGATAGAAAAGGAATTGTTAGCAATAGTCTGGGCGACAAAAAATTTCAGAGCATATCTCTTAGGCAGACCTTTTAAAATATTTACTGATCACCAACCGTTAAAGGGAATAGCGAATTTAAAGGATCAAACTTCTAGACTGGCAAGATTCAGACACAAGTTGTCAGAGTATGATTTCGAAATCATATATAAGCCAGGCAAGAAAAATTTGAACGCAGATGCATTGAGTAGAATTCCTCAAAATCGTAATGTAGTAACAGCAGTCCAGACCCGCTCTAGAACCAAAGAAATATATGTGAAGAACCAGGGAAATAGCGAAAATTCAAGGACAATTCCGACGCCTGTAGAACCTGACACTCCAGGCATAACACAAAACGAAAACACAATTTTGTTAGAGAACTCGAAACAAATAGAGACTGTTATCAAAGATTTTCATAATACCCCATTAGGAGGTCACCAGGGAGCAGTAAAAACGTACCTAAGAATCAGGCAACAATATAGGTGGCCAGGGATGCAAAGGCAGATAAAAGATTGTGTAAAAAGTTGTCCTAAATGTCAAGCGAACAAAAGTTCGAAATTAACAAAAATGCCCATGGTGCTAACAGATACACCAATGCGGCCATTTGATAAGGTCTACATGGACATAGTAGGTATTCTACCAGAAACTGTGTCTGGCAATAAGTACATCTTAACGTTTCAAGATGACTTTTCGAAATTTATGGCATGTACAGCTATCCCAGACGCGGAAGCAAGTACTGTCGCCAGAGCCTTTTATGACGAAGTAATTACGCGTTACGGAAGTCCGAAGATTCTAATTACCGATAACGGAACTAATTTTATTTCGAAATTGTTCTCGGACACATGCAAATTGTTAGGGATTAAAAAATTGCATATAACACCATACCATCCGCAAGCAAATGGCTCATTAGAGAGAAGCCACAGACCGTTAGCGGAATATTTGCGTAGTTTTGCTAAGGAAGATGGGTCAAATTGGGACCAATGGTTAACTGCAGCCATGCACGTTCACAACCACACACCCCACATTACGACAAAGCAAACACCGTTTCGCACTTTATTCGGGTTCGACATAGAAATGCCGACCAATTTAAAAAGAAAGTGTAGTCCGGTATATAATGCCGAAGACCCAAATAAGGTTCTAAGATTCCAAATTCAGAGAGCTCACGAAATAGTGAGGAAAAATCAGGAAATGGCTAAACAAGTAGCCAAAAATCATTATGATAATAAGTTAAATTTAGTAGAATTTAAAGTAGGAGATAAGGTATTAATTAAGAATCAGATTAGGAAAAATAAGTTTTCTCCAATATGGATAGGGCCATATGAGGTAGCAAAGATTAAAACTCCAATTGCGACAGTTTTAAAAATTAAGGGCAGAGAAAAATCTTTCCACAATAATTTACGTAAGTTATATAATACCAATTAAGAAAGAAATAGAATTAACTGGACAATTAGGTAGGAATGAATTAGAATCACTTAAAATAAGGAAGGAAGCAGGGGAAATACTGCATAAAAACTAAATTCAGAGAGTAGAAAGTAGAAAATTTTTAGTCTAATCTAAAACTCTTTTATAGATACATAAAAGTTACGCAAACAGCGGCACAAAGCAAAACAAACAGAATGATAGAAAAGATTATATGGGTACTACTGGTGGTAACACAGATGGAGGCACGTCTACCCATAGAAGTGGAAAAACTGAAAGAAACACCAATGTTGTTCGAAAGAACCAATCAGGCATTGTTCTACAAGGATACGTGGACAATACTGACAAGAATACAACGCAACGACTATCGAGAGATAATTAATTAACTGGAGAGATATATAGATAACATGCACAGTATATGTGACAACTTGAATAGACAAATAGAAATAGAAAACATCAAGGAAGCTTGTCTAAATTTGAATCGGCCGTTAAAAGCCATCGTTAAGCAGTTGAAAAATAACGAAGATATTGTAAATCACCAAGGTATAGCCAAAAAACGGAATCAGAGATCCCTAGAGTTTGTAGGAGAGGCGTTGAACTGGGCTTTTGGAACTATGAGTCAGAAGGACGCAACAGAGATCCACAACCACTTGGAAAACATCTATAACCGACAGGCAGAAACATACAAGATAATGGAGCAACAAGTCAGGATAATGCAGACTACATATAACAAGACAGCGTCTGCGCTAAAACAATCAACAAACGAAATAGAGAAACTACAAGGGGATCTAGCCAACACCATAAATAACCAAATAGCAATAAACAACCGCAATGAATACAAAATAGCGCAAGTAGACTACCTACTGCGCACAATAGAAATTCAAGCCGCAATACAAGCCAGCCTAATAGATATACAGGGAAAACAGGAGTTGGAACTTCAGATTCTGGATGACTTGTACAAAGGAACAATGCACCCTTCCATACTACAAGCGAGTGATCTGAAGGAGCAAATTATAGCATATGCAAGGCCACAGCAACCCCAGCAAGCGAGGGAATAATAGTAAAAATGGAAACACCAAACACATGGCTATACAACTTCAGACGAAACAATATATTTGAGACAACGTGCAATACGGGATCAAACACAATATCGTTGAAGGGAGTGGGAATATTAACTATAACAGAGAATTGCAAAGTACATAACCACAACAGTATAATAGAGTTCGAAGAATACCAAAGACATGACATAAAAAAGATACATGACAAGGTAGACCATTCTGAGTTAATACGGTTACTAAGGGACAACTTGAAAAACGCAACACTGAACACAGAAATCGAAGCCAACCTACGACCAATAATAATAATAAATCACACCAAGCTGAAGCAAGCATTGGAGTCTGGAGAGAAGGATTTAGCAGAGTTGAACGCAGAAATCAAACAGGCAGAGATGACGCAGACAATTCAACTCAAACAAAAGGTTTTCGAGATAGCGGGCCCATCCGCAACACTGGGGACAATACTTCTGATAATAATAGTATTCGTATACATACGGCACAAGATGCAACGACCGATTGATACATCAGTGCAACACGTGGTTCGAAGACCAACCATTGAGCTGATGCACGAGTCAACACTCAGGGATGTACGCAAGCACCGAGCAGAGACCAGTGCTGAACCGCGCAAACACCGAATAGTATCCATAGCTGAGGTCCACAACGAAGAAGCCAATGCTGAGCGTCAATTTAACGCAAATGTCTGAAACCGGAACCAAGATGAGCGGCTGACATATCACATAAATGAGTTTTAGAATTGTTCTTTACCTTAATCAATAAATAAAAGCCTTATAATTATTATAATAAATATTAGCCTTATAATTATTATTATATTATTATTTATTGTGTTTCCCTGTAGTATTCATATATATATAATTAAAATAAGCACATTATTAGGAGAAGTATACAATGAATATATATATAATAGAATTGACAGAACTTATTATAGGTAGGAGGAAACTAACATTTTTTTTTTAAATTCAATTGCACTACTAGTAATTTTACGCTAACTTAAGTCTTACGAAGGTAAACGAGTTACAAGTCATAGACGAGATAGAAGTAAAAGAAAACCTAATGCATAACAGGTAATAGATCCCTTTCCAAATAGGACAAACTGCTAGGGAAATCGTCAATCAAGAGAGAAAAAAAAAGGGTAGAAACGAACTACGTAGAATTTTTATAATTTTTATTTATCAATGTTTTTAATGTTCACACATGGTTATAAATACAACATATTGGCCTAAAGACAACATATTAATAAATACAACATACAAATAAATACAAATTGAAGTCCTACAAAAGTTCCCTCATAGGGCTGGTAGCTCCGGCCAAAATTGTTGGATAGTCCCAAGGACGCTGCACAAACATCGTATCCACTCCATAGTCAGCTCAGCCCCAGAAAGGTCATCCAGGATCATCAGCAGGGGAATAAGGGGCTCCAGATCCCACGACTCCTCCCGGATGAACGTTGTCACTTCCCGCAAGTAAAGATCCAGGGGGAAAGCGTACTGCTGTCTTGGATAACGCTGGTGTCCCGACATCATGGTTGAAATTGTGTTAGACCTGTTGACGATTTGCAACCGGTAAAATTGACTGATACAAATTACGATATCACAGAGCGTTTTTATAGGCGCGAGTACAACAGAACACAAACCCGGAAATTTCGAACCTAAAACCAAAAAAAAAAAAAAAAAAAATAAGAGAAAAAGAAAATGCAGCGTAGCTTGCAATAAAATTAAATTTTACTAATTTTGCAATTACAAAATGCATGAATATTTAGTTCACGCGTGTGTCATAAACCCTAAACGAAATAAGTACGCACACAATGGTACTAGATAACAGATTGGGAATAATATGCGGTACATGTAAACTAGCTGTTCCGTTAAATAGACAGCCATAACTTTGCATTTGCAATATGCACATGTAAGAATATGCCTGAAGAGTTAGTTCAGGCATATGACATTTACACATACTATACATATATAAACACTCACACCAAATGCTATATATCATAAGAAGAAAAGAATTCAGAGCAAAAAAAGAAAAATGAAAATTTTTTCTATTTTTTAAATAATGAAGTGTAGTAGTAAAAGTTAGCACATGAATATGCAATGTAAAACATTAACGAATAACGTTAATAACAAGCAAGACAAAGGCTACGAATTGAGTGATTAACGCAAGAGCTGCAACAAAGCAGGTGCAAAAGTAGAGCAACTGAACACGAGCAGAATGCAGTGTCAGTAAAACAATTAATGAAAAAACCAACAACTAAAACAGTAAACCAAAATTTTAACACAAGCCAAATGAAGACAACAAAAACACCAAGGGTGAACAACTTCAAAATAGGCGGAAAAATTAAGAAACTAATAATAAAAAGCAGTAAGAAAGCTATATTCGGCCTGGCCGAATCTTAGATACCCTACACCTAAAAGTTTTAAAAAAAGTGCCGAAGCTAGGATGGGGCGGGGGTGGCGGTCCACTCTGGGCGGCACAATGTCGGGGGCGGCAGTTGTGGAAATCAAGTATTGACTTATTGCATTCTAGGCATTTTTGGGGCTACAAGTTGATTAACCGTCCCGGGGTCCATGAGACCTAGCTACGCCTCTGTATAAATAGTAGGCGTGGTCATTACCTTTTTCAAAACAAAATAACTAGCTTAGTTGTTTTATAATTGTGTTCATTTAAACTTTATTTCCGTGGTAATAAACTTTTTTTCATACTGCTATACTGTATATGTAGTGTAAAAGTGGGCGGACCGCACCCAGTTTTGATGTAATAATGTTTTTTTGTAAAACAAGTTGTTATCTAAAGTTTTATTCAGGAAGTTTATATATTTAACAATATAACCCTTTTTTGCCTGTGTAACTTAAAAGTGGGCGGATCACGCCCATATTTGGCACATTCACTGATAATGCTACTCTATACCCAGGAATGAAATTTTGTTGTAATAGCTTAAAAACGAACGCTGATATCACATTTTTAATAAAAAATAGGCGTGGCCGTGGACCGATTTTGCCCATTTTCAATACCAACCTGCCCACCACATAAAACAATATATCTGCAAAGTTTCATCACGATATCTTCATTGGTTCTCCTGTGATCGTGATTTCAACAGACAGACAGACAGACAGACGGACGGACATGGCCAAATCGAATCAGGAGGTCACGCTGATCAAGAATATATATTTTTTTCTATACCTATCGTCTCTAGTTCTATGCGTTACACATTTCGTTACAAAGTGAATATACCCTTACCTTAAGGTGTAGGGTATAATAATAGTAAAACAAAGACATAATGTAACCGTTGTTATACACATAAATATATAGACAATAGTTAAAGTACATTTACAAATGTACACATATACACATATAAAAATAATTTAAAACTTAACTTACCTGTAATTCAGAATAAGATATGAAATTAAGAACATTAAGAAATAGGAAAGAATATATAATTATTAAGGAAAAGGAAAAAGAATTGCACTTCACTTTTACAAAATAACATCAAAGGTATTGATTAAAAAGAAGAATAAAATCGTACATTAAAATAAGAAAGAAATTACATAAATATTGTAATTGCGTAAAAAAATAACGTTATTAAAATACATTTTTTATTGAAAGTCAACACATTCTAAATTTATAAGAAACACATTATATTAAACGAAATATAAATAAATATACTGTAAAAACAGAAATAAACATCAACAATATGTAGAAATTGAATGTAATGTACAATATACAAGAAGAATCCAACATGCAGGGAAGCTGACCTGAGTGCCGATGTACACCCATCACAACAGCAAAAGTGCAACAACACACAGCAGCACTTTGACAACAGGGCGACAATTAGCAGCCAACCAACTAGAAGGGGGAAGGGTAGCTGGAACAGCCGATCAGCGCAGCAACAACAAACATCGCAACGAAAAGATGGGACAGTTGCAGCAATCAAACATATCAATGCAACAAGACAACATTAGACAAAAGCACGAAACTACCTTCAAAGAGATCCGACAGCAGCAACAGCTGAACGTCAATATTATCGAGTGATAGCGGTGACAAATACACAGTACCTTGAGGTCACGTGGAGACCAAAACCACCGCAATGAGAAACGCAACAGAGAAATCACGACGTCGCGGCGATGAAACAGCTAGCAGACAACTACTAATGCGGTCATTCACAGTTCGCCAGATAAATTTATGGTACATCATCCCGTGGCACAAATCACACTCTACAACAGTACCTCAAGAGATAACGATTTAAAACACATCATCACTGTCGACAAGGAAAATGTTGAAGATGTTTAGCAAGATGTTACACATGATGATCTTGGTAACATCTCAACCATCAACTACCGTGAAGCGAAAGACAATTGGTCCCAATTGCGGGACAACGATACTACCGACACCAAACAATTACATCTGATCATCAAGCATAACACACAACACGTCAGCTACCCAGCAGCAACATTCCCACAATACATCGAGAAGAAGACATCGAGACAACGGGGTGTACATCAACATCAAAAGCAACATCTACATCAAACCCATCATCAACAACAAGAACATCAACATCATCCATCAACCATCCTCAACCTACACGAAGAATGACACCGAAGAAGGTCACCGGTCATATTATTGTATTATTATTGTAATAAGTTTTTATTGCAATTCTTATTAATAATTAATTAATATTGACATCGCACATATTCAGAAAATGCAACAACAAGAACATCAACATCATCCATCAACCATCCTCAACCTACACGAAGAATGACACCGAAGAAGGTCACCGGTCATATTATTGTATTATTATTGTAATAAGTTTTTATTGCAATTCTTATTAATAATTAATTAATATTGACATCGCACATATTCAGAAAATGAAATACACTAATATACATAAGTACAACCATACTAAACATACGACCACCCACAATTCAACAAGTCATAAATGTACAAGAAAAATTTAATATCGTCTTGTACAAGTGCGTGAAGTTAAATACGTCGCGAACTTTAACAGAGCTCTGTTCTCTGTTAACTCCGCTGTTATTCACTTCCTAGCTGCGAGCTTACCAGATGAGTATGCCGAGATGAGATCTAAGCCGTATGAAAAGTCACAGTCAGAAATATTTATGAATCAAAAATCAAAAGGAAACCCAATTAACATTTTCTAAAAATAAATAATGAAATTGACCTTATATTATATATATATATGTATATATACATTGGCTGGTCAAGGTGGCTGGTCAAACACGCCACTATTCGTAAACCAGGCTTAGTGCGTTGATGAAACCTATAGTGCCTAAAAGCCAATGAATATAGCCACTATCTGTAGAAAAATGGTTGAGACGGTTATAGCCGAAATTTTGTAAATCGCGTTTGAAGTTGGCCATATTTAACATACACGACGGCCGGTCAAGGAGGTGTATAAAAGACGCCACTGTTCGTAAACCAGGCTTAGTGCGTTGATGAAACCTACAGTGCCTGAAAGCCAATGAATATATCCACTAACTGTAGAAAAATGGTTGAGACGGTTATAGCCGAAATTTTGTAAATCGCGTTTGAAGTTGGCCATATTTAACATACACGACGGCCGGTCAAGGAGGTGTATAAAAGACGCCACTGTTCGTAAACCAGGCTTAGTGCGTTGATGAAACCTACAGTGCCTGAAAGCCAATGAATATAGCCACTAACTGTAGAAAAATGGTTGAGACGGTTATAGCCGAAATTTAGTAAATCGCGTTTGAAGTTGGCCATATATCACATATACGATGGCCGGTCCAGGTGTATAAAAGACACCACTGTTCGTAAACCAGGCTTAGTGCGTTGATGAAACCTACAGTGCCTGAAAGCCAATGAATATATCCACTAACTGTAGAAAAATGGTTGAGACGGTTATAGCCGAAATTTTGTAAATCGCGTTTGAAGTTGGCCATATTTAACATACACGACGGCCGGTCAAGGAGGTGTATAAAAGACGCCACTGTTCGTAAACCAGGCTTAGTGCGTTGATGAAACCTACAGTGCCTGAAAGCCAATGAATATAGCCACTAACTGTAGAAAAATGCTTGAGACGGTTATAGCCGAAATTTTGTAAATCGCGTTTGAAGTTGGCCATATTTAACATACACGATGGCCGGTCAAGTAGGTGTATAAAAGACGCCACTGTTCGTAAACCAGGCTTAGTGCGTTGATGAAACCTACAGTGCCTAAAAGCCAATGACTACAGCCACTATCTGTGAAAAAATGATTGAGACGGTTATAGCCAAAATTTTGTAAATCGCGTTTGAAGTTGGCCATATTAAACATACACGATGGCCGGTCCAGAAGGTGTATAAAAGACGCCACTGTTCGTAAACCAGGCTTAGTGCGTTGATGAAACCTACAGTGCCTAAAAGCCAATGACTACAGCCACTATCTGTGAAAAAATGGTTGAGACGGTTATAGCCAAAATTTTGTAAATCGCGTTTGAAGTTGGCCATATTTAACATACACGACGGCCGGTCAAGGAGGTGTATAAAAGACGACACTGCTCATAAACCAGGCTTAGTGCGTTGATGAAACCTACAGTGCCTAAAAGCCAATGACTACAGCCACTATCTGTGAAAAAATGGTTGAGACGGTTATAGCCAAAATTTTGTAAATCGCGTTTGAAGTTGACCATATTTAACATACACGACGGCCGGTCAAGGAGGTGTATAAAAGACGCCACTGCTCATAAACCAGGCTTAGTGCGTTGATGAAACCTACAGTGCCTGAAAGCCAATGAATATAGCCACTAACTGTAGAAAAATGGTTGAGACGGTTATAGCCGAAATTTAGTAAATCGCGTTTGAAGTTGGCCATATATCACATACACGATGGCCGGTCCAGGTGTATAAAAGACACCACTGTTCGTAAACCAGGCTTAGTGCGTTGATGAAACCTACAGTGCCTAAAAGCCAATGACTACAGCCACTATCTGTGAAAAAATGGTTGAGACGGTTATAGCCGAAATTTTGTAAATCGCGTTTGAAGTTGGCCATATTTAACATACACGACGGCCGGTCAAGGAGGTGTATAAAAGACGCCACTGTTCGTAAACCAGACTTAGTGCGTTGATGAAACCTACAGTGCCTGAAAGCCAATGAATATATCCACTAACTGTAGAAAAATAGTTGAGACGGTTATAGCCAAAATTTTGTAAATCGCGTTTGAAGTTGGCCATATTTAACATACATGACGGCCGGTCAAGGAGGTGTATAAAAGACGCCACTGTTCGTAAACCAGGCTTAGTGCGTTGATGAAACCTACAGTGCCTGAAAGCCAATGAATATAGCCACTAACTGTAGAAAAATGCTTGAGACGGTTATAGCCGAAATTTTGTAAATCGCGTTTGAAGTTGGCCATATTTACCATACATGACGGCCGGTCAAGGAGGTGTATAAAAGACGCCACTGTTCGTAAACCAGGCTTAGTGCGTTGATGAAACCTACAGTGCCTGAAAGCCAATGAATATAGCCACTATGTGTGAAAAAATGATTGAGACGGTTATAGCCAAAATTTTGTAAATCGCGTTTGAAGTTGGCCATATTTAACATACACGATGGCCGGTCCAGAAGGTGTATAAAAGACGCCACAGGCTTAGTGCCTTGATGAAACCTACAGTGCCTGAAAGCCAATGACTACAGCCACTATCTGTGAAAAAATGGTTGAGACGGTTATAGCCAAAATTTTGTAAATCGCGTTTGAAGTTGGCCATATATCACATACACGATGGCCGGTCCAGGTGTATAAAAGACGCCACTGTTCGTAAACCAGGCTTAGTGCGTTGATGAAACCTACAGTGCCTAAAAGCCAATGACTACAGCCACTATCTGTGAAAAAATGGTTGAGACGGTTACAGCCGAAATTTTGTAAATCGCGTTTGAAGTTGGCCATATTTAACATACACGACGGCCGGTCAAGGAGGTGTATAAAAGACGCCACTGTTCGTAAACCAGGCTTAGTGCGTTGATGAAACCTACAGTGCCTGAAAGCCAATGAATATAGCCACTAACTGTAGAAAAATGGTTGAGACGGTTATAGCCGAAATTTTGTAAATCGCGTTTGAAGTTGGCCATATTTACCATACATGACGGCCGGTCAAGGAGGTGTATAAAAGACGCCACTGTTCGTAAACCAGGCTTAGTGCGTTGATGAAACCTACAGTGCCTGAAAGCCAATGAATATAGCCACTATGTGTGAAAAAATGGTTGAGACGGTTATTGCCAAAATTTTGTAAATCGCGTTTGAAGTTGGCCATATTTAACATACACGACGGCCGGTCAAGGAGGTGTATAAAAGACGCCACTGCTCATAAACCAGGCTTAGTGCGTTGATGAAACCTACAGTGCCTGAAAGCCAATGAATATAGCCACTAACTGTAGAAAAATGGTTGAGACGGTTATAGCCGAAATTTTGTAAATCGCGTTTGAAGTTGGCCATATTTAACATACACGACGGCCGGTCAAGGAGGTGTATAAAAGACGCCACTGCTCATAAACCAGGCTTAGTGCGTTGATGAAACCTACAGTGCCTGAAAGCCAATGAATATAGCCACTATGTGTGAAAAAATGGTTGAGACGGTTATTGCCAAAATTTTGTAAATCGCGTTTGAAGTTGGCCATATTTAACATACACGACGGCCGGTCAAGGAGGTGTATAAAAGACGCCACTGCTCATAAACCAGGCTTAGTGCGTTGATGAAACCTACAGTGCCTGAAAGCCAATGAATATAGCCACTAACTGTAGAAAAATGGTTGAGACGGTTATAGCCGAAATTTTGTAAATCGCGTTTGAAGTTGGCCATATTTAACATACACGACGGCCGGTCAAGGAGGTGTATAAAAGACGCCACTGTTCGTAAACCAGGCTTAGTGCGTTGATGAAACCTACAGTGCCTGAAAGCCAATGAATATAGCCACTAACTGTAGAAAAATGGTTGAGACGGTTATAGCCGAAATTTTGTAAATCGCGTTTGAAGTTGGCCATATTTAACATACACGACGGCCGGTCAAGGAGGTGTATAAAAGACGCCACTGCTCATAAACCAGGCTTAGTGCGTTGATGAAACCTACAGTGCCTGAAAGCCAATGAATATAGCCACTAACTGTAGAAAAATGGTTGAGACGGTTATAGCCGAAATTTTGTAAATCGCGTTTGAAGTTGGCCATATTTAACATACATGACGGCCGGTCAAGGAGGTGTATAAATGACGCGACTGCTCGTAAACCAGGCTTAGTGCGTTGATGAAACCTATAATGCCTAAAAGCCAATGAATATAGCCACTAACTGTAGAAAAATGGTTGAGACGGTTATAGCCGAAATTTTGTAAATCGCGTTTGAAGTTGGCCATATTTAACATACACGACGGCCGGTCAAGGAGGTGTATAAAAGACGCCACTGTTCGTAAACCAGGCTTAGTGCGTTGATGAAACCTATAATGCCTAAAAGCCAATGAATATAGCCACTAACTGTAGAAAAATGGTTGAGACGGTTATAGCCGAAATTTTGTAAATCGCGTTTGAAGTTGGCCATATTTAACATACACGATGGCCGGTCCAGGAGGTGTATAAAAGACGCCACTGTTCGTAATCCAGGCTTAGTGCGTTGATGAAACCTACAGTGCCTGAAAGCCAATGACTACAGCCAGTATGCCAACTTCAAACGCGATTTACAAAATTTCGGCTATAACCGTCTCAACCATTTTTCTACAGTTAGTGGCTATATTCATTGGCTTTTAGGCATTATAGGTTTCATCAACGCACTAAGCCTGGTTTACGAACAGTGGCGTCTTTTATACACCTCCTTGACCGGCCGTCATGTATGTTAAATATGGCCAACATCAAACGCGATTTACAAAATTTTGGCTATAACCGTCTCAACCATTTTTCTACAGTTAGTGGCTACAGATAGTGGCTGTGGTCATTGGCTTTTAGGCACTGTAGGTTTCATCAACGCACTAAGCCTGGTTTACGAACAGTGGCGTCTTTTATACACCTGGACCGGCCATCGTGTATGTGATATATGGCCAACTTCAAACGCGATTTACAAAATTTCGGCTATAACCGTCTCAACCATTTTTTCACAGATAGTGGTTGTAGTCATTGGCTTTTAGGCACTGTAGGTTTCATCAACGCACTAAGCCTGGTTTACGAACAGTGGCGTCTTTTATACACCTCCTTGACCGGCCGTCGTGTATGTTAAATATGGCCAACTTCAAACGCGATTTACAAAATTTCGGCTATAACCGTCTCAACCATTTTTCTACAGTTAGTGGCTATATTCATTGGCTTTTAGGCATTATAGGTTTCATCAACGCACTAAGCCTGGTTTACGAACAGTGGCGTCGTTTATACACCTTCTTGACCGGCCGTCATGTATGTTAAATATGGCCAACTTCAAACGCGATTTACAAAATTTCGGCTATAACCGTCTCAACCATTTTTCTACAGTTAGTGGCTATATTCATTGGCTTTTAGGCATTATAGGTTTCATCAACGCACTAAGCCTGGTTTATGAGCAGTGGCGTCTTTTATACACCTCCTTGACCGGCCGTCGTGTATGTTAAATATGGCCAACTTCAAACGCGATTTACAAAATTTCGGCTATAACCGTCTCAACTATTTTTCTACAGTTAGTGGCTATATTCATTGCCTTTTAGGCTTTATAGGTTTCATCAACGCACTAAGCCTGGTTTACGAACAGTGGCGTCTTTTATACACCTCTTTGACCGGCCGTCATGTATGTTAAATATGGCCAACTTCAAACGCGATTTACAAAATTTCGGCTATAACCGTCTTAACTATTTTTCTACAGTTAGTGGCTATATTCATTGGCTTTCAGGCACTGTAGGTTTCATCAACGCACTAAGCCTGGTTTACGAACAGTGGCGTCTTTTATACACCTCCTTGACCGGCCGTCGTGTATGTTAAATATGGCCAACTTCAAACGCGATTTACAAAATTTCGGCTATAACCGTCTCAACCATTTTTCTACAGTTAGTGGCTATATTCATTGGCTTTTAGGCATTATTGGTTTCATCAACGCACTAAGCCTGGTTTACGAACAGTGGCGTCGTTTATACACCTTCTTGACCGGCCGTCATGTATGTTAAATATGGCCAACTTCAAACGCGATTTACAAAATTTCGGCTATAACCGTCTCAACCATTTTTCTACAGTTAGTGGCTATATTCATTGGCTTTTAGGCATTATAGGTTTCATCAACGCACTAAGCCTGGTTTATGAGCAGTGGCGTCTTTTATACACCTCCTTGACCGGCCGTCGTGTATGTTAAATATGGCCAACTTCAAACGCGATTTACAAAATTTCGGCTATAACCGTCTCAACTATTTTTCTACAGTTAGTGGCTATATTCATTGCCTTTTAGGCTTTATAGGTTTCATCAACGCACTAAGCCTGGTTTACGAACAGTGGCGTCTTTTATACACCTCTTTGACCGGCCGTCATGTATGTTAAATATGGCCAACTTCAAACGCGATTTACAAAATTTCGGCTATAACCGTCTTAACTATTTTTCTACAGTTAGTGGCTATATTCATTGGCTTTCAGGCACTGTAGGTTTCATCAACGCACTAAGCCTGGTTTACGAACAGTGGCGTCTTTTATACACCTCCTTGACCGGCCGTCGTGTATGTTAAATATGGCCAACTTCAAACGCGATTTACAAAATTTCTGCTATAACCGTCTCAACCATTTTTCTACAGTTAGTGGCTATATTCATTGGCTTTTAGGCATTATAGGTTTTATCAACGCACTAAGCCTGGTTTATCAGCAGCAGTCTCAACCATTTTTTCACAGATAGTGGCTGTAGTCATTGGCTTTTAGGCACTGTAGGTTTCATCAACGCACTAAGCCTGGTTTACGAACAGTGGCGTCTTTTATACACCTCCTCACATTCTGGACCGGCCATCGCGTATGTTAAATATGGTCAACTTCAAACGCGATTTACAAAATTTCGGCTATAACCGTCTCAACCATTTTTTCACATATAGTGGCTGTAGTCATTGGCTTTTAGGCACTGTAGGTTTCATCAACGCACTAAGCCTGGTTTACGAACAGTGGCGTCTTTTATACGCCTTCTGGACCGGCCATCGTGTATGTTAAATATGGTCAACTTCAAACGCGATTTACAAAATTTTGGCTATAACCGTCTCAACCATTTTTTCACAGATAGTGGCTGTAGTCATTGGCTTTTAGGCACTGTAGGTTTCATCAACGCACTAAGCCTGGTTTATGAGCAGTGGCGTCTTTTATACACCTCCTTGACCGGCCGTCGTGTATGTTAAATATGGCCAACTTCAAACGCGATTTACAAAATTTTGGCTATAACCCTCTCAACCATTTTTTCACAGATAGTGGCTGTGGTCATTGGCTTTTAGGCACTGTAGGTTTCATCAACGCACTAAGCCTGGTTTACGAACAGTGGCGTCTTTTATACACCTGGACCGGCCATCGTGTATGTGATATATGGCCAACTTCAAACGCGATTTACAAAATTTCGGCTATAACCGTCTCAACCATTTTTCTACAGTTAGTGGCTATATTCATTGGCTTTCAGGCACTGTAGGTTTCATCAACGCACTAAGCCTGGTTTACGAACAGTGGCGTCTTTTATACACCTCCTTGACCGGCCGTCGTGTATGTTAAATATGGCCAACTTCAAACGCGATTTACAAACTTTCGGCTATAACCGTCTCAACCATTTTTCTACAGATAGTGGCTATATTCATTGGCTTTTAGGCACTATAGGTTTCATCAACGCACTAAGCCTGGTTTACGAATAGTGGCGTGTTTGACCAGCCACCTTGACCAGCCACCTTGACCAGCCAATGTATATATACATATATATATATAATATAAGGTCAATTTCATTATTTATTTTTAGAAAATGTTAATTGGGTTTCCTTTTGATTTTTGATTCATAAATATTTCTGACTGTGACTTTTCATACGGCTTAGATCTCATCTCGGCATACTCATCTGGTAAGCTCGCAGCTAGGAAGTGAATAACAGCGGAGTTAACATTGCTCTGTTAAAGTTCGCGACGTCGCGATCTTAATGGAGAACAGAACTCTGTTAAAGTTCGCGACGTATTTAACTTCACGCATTTGTCTTGTACGATACTAAATTTTTCTTCCCCCAGGGTGGAGGGATGTTGTATGTCGCGATCGCAATTTCCACTTCCGTTTGACAAGAACTTTCAAGGCCAGTATTATTGTTTTTATAATACTACTCCGCGAGTGAGTCAAGGCCAAGTTCGCATTAATGCAACCACAGCACTTTGCTTAGCTTTAGTTTAATTTGGTTTAGTCAAGCTTTGGTTTAATTAACTTCCAAAGCTAAGGTAGCAACCAGAAAACTTCGCATGGAATGGATTGTGGAAGCTGGCATTTAGTAGCGATCTTCCAAACCCTAAAATCCATAGCGCGTGGCGACTGGAGTGGATTGTGGAAGCTAGTTTTCATTAGCAAGCTTCCAAACCATTAAATCGCTTGGTTTGAAATAACCAACGATCAGAATCCACACGCGGAAGAATTAAATTGAGAACGATTTAGAATCAATCTTCCGCGTATTGATTCTGCGAATTTAACAATTTTAATATTGTGAAATAATGGAAATTGTGAACCACGACATACTGACCCACTTCAGTTCGGTCAACGTCTGTGTCGACCGAGCTAACGTGGAATCAACGCACTAAGCCTGGTTTACGAACAGTGGCGTCTTTTATACACCTGGACCGGCCATCGTGTATGTGATATATGGCCAACTTCAAACGCGATTTACAAAATTTCGGCTATAACCGTCTCAACCATTTTTCTACAGTTAGTGGCTATATTCATTGGCTTTCAGGCACTGTAGGTTTCATCAACGCACTAAGCCTGGTTTACGAACAGTGGCGTCTTTTATACACCTCCTTGACCGGCCGTCGTGTATGTTAAATATGGCCAACTTCAAACGCGATTTACAAACTTTCGGCTATAACCGTCTCAACCATTTTTCTACAGATAGTGGCTATATTCATTGGCTTTTAGGCACTATAGGTTTCATCAACGCACTAAGCCTGGTTTACGAATAGTGGCGTGTTTGACCAGCCACCTTGACCAGCCACCTTGACCAGCCAATGTATATATACATATATATATATAATATAAGGTCAATTTCATTATTTATTTTTAGAAAATGTTAATTGGGTTTCCTTTTGATTTTTGATTCATAAATATTTCTGACTGTGACTTTTCATACGGCTTAGATCTCATCTCGGCATACTCATCTGGTAAGCTCGCAGCTAGGAAGTGAATAACAGCGGAGTTAACATTGCTCTGTTAAAGTTCGCGACGTCGCGATCTTAATGGAGAACAGAACTCTGTTAAAGTTCGCGACGTATTTAACTTCACGCATTTGTCTTGTACGATACTAAATTTTTCTTCCCCCAGGGTGGAGGGATGTTGTATGTCGCGATCGCAATTTCCACTTCCGTTTGACAAGAACTTTCAAGGCCAGTATTATTGTTTTTATAATACTACTCCGCGAGTGAGTCAAGGCCAAGTTCGCATTAATGCAACCACAGCACTTTGCTTAGCTTTAGTTTAATTTGGTTTAGTCAAGCTTTGGTTTAATTAACTTCCAAAGCTAAGGTAGCAACCAGAAAACTTCGCATGGAATGGATTGTGGAAGCTGGCATTTAGTAGCGATCTTCCAAACCCTAAAATCCATAGCGCGTGGCGACTGGAGTGGATTGTGGAAGCTAGTTTTCATTAGCAAGCTTCCAAACCATTAAATCGCTTGGTTTGAAATAACCAACGATCAGAATCCACACGCGGAAGAATTAAATTGAGAACGATTTAGAATCAATCTTCCGCGTATTGATTCTGCGAATTTAACAATTTTAATATTGTGAAATAATGGAAATTGTGAACCACGACATACTGACCCACTTCAGTTCGGTCAACGTCTGTGTCGACCGAGCTAACGTGGAATCTAGAAAAGATTCCAACGAGAGTCTTGTAAAATTATCCAAACGACGCGGTCGTCTATCTTAAATCGCGTATCAAGTCGCGAGTTAGTTTTAATTAATGTACAAGTATCAGTGTAGATACCAAAATTAGTGTTTAGTGTCAATAAAAATCAATAACTTAACCAGGGCGTTTTATTCGTTGCACAAAGGACAACGAAAAGGAAGAAGACCACGAAAAATAGATACAACACATCCATTTGCTAAAGATACAGCTCGTGCACACAAGCCAGTGCAATGATCATGCGTATTGTAGCAAATCGTACTACCGGCGAAAATGTTTCAAAATAGTTGACTCCAAATATCTGAAAACAGCCCATGGCAACTAACGTGATTTCAAACGCTGAACACTACCATCCTTATTTCGCTTTACGTCAAACACCCACTTGCACCCTACTGTTGTTTCGCCGTGCGGCAGATCGACTAAAGTCCAGGTATTGTTGTTCATTAATGCTGTATATTCTTCTTGCATAGAACTTCGCCATTCAGCAGCATACCGGCTACTCAACGCCTCTTTAACAGATTTTGGTGCCGGAATCTCATCTTTCCATTTTATTTAAAATAGTAAACTGTTTTCGAGGACGACCCGGCTTACCTGTTTTTAAAAGCCTTGGTCTGCCTGGACCAATAACATTTTTATGCACGTGACCGTCAGCAGTTTCTGAATTTTCCTGTACCACCTCACAAACTCCTTCTCCAGACGTAGCCTCAGATTCATTGCAATCTTTCTCGTAATCCAAAAGGTTGACATCTAAAACAATTGTGTCCGAACTTCCATCCGCTGTTCTGTTATAAATACTCTCAGCAAAAACTACATTACTCTATTAATCAATGAACTAGATACTGACCTGTTTCTGATGTAGGCCGCGGTTGCCACTGCTTCAGCCCAGAATCGCTCGTCCAAGTTAAAATGTACAAGCATACTCCTGGCCATTTCTACCAGTGTTCTATTCGCCCGCTCGGCTACCCCGTTTTGCTGCGGTGTATGTGGCACGGTTAGCTGATGCACTATACCGTTTTCTTGCAAAAATTGGTGAATTCCCGCCCTGTATACTCGCCTCCATTATCGCTCCGCAAAGTCGTAATTCGTTTGTTCGTTTAATTTTCCACCATGGTTTTGAACTCTTTAAATTTGCTCAACACTTCGTTTTTGCTCTTCAAAAAGTACACATATATATATATCTCGATAAGTCGTCTATAAAAGTTAGAAAATAACGCGAATTTTCAATTGACGTTCTATTTATGGGGCCGCAAACATCGGTGTGAACAATTTCTAGTAATTCTCGTGCGCGATTTTCTGAACTGTGTGGAAAATTTTTAACACAAATTTTGCTCTTTGCACATGTGAGACAGACATCACAACCTTTGTCATCTCCCTTCAGCTGCATTCCTTGTACCATTTGCCTTTTTGACATTTCTTTCAAGCTGATGAAATTCAAATGACCAAAACGGTGATGCCACCTTGTAATATCATCATTTCGAGAATTAGCATAAAAGGATTTTTGCTCTGAACATTTTTCTTCTTTTAAAGCGAAAATCCAATTCTGCATATTAGCTTCAAACAAAATGTTACCACTTTCGCTTTTTATAAGAGCTTTGTTCTGCCTGAAAACTACTTGCAATCCATTCTGAGTTGCTTTACTTACTGAAATAAAATTCGTATGCAACGCCGGAACGTACAAAACATTCTTTAACGTAACACAAGCCTTTTTGCTTTCAATACTAATTTCACCTTGTCCGTCTGCCACAACATAATTATCGCCCGCTAGCAAAATTTTTTCTTTATGCTTTTGAAAAGTTTTAAAACGAGACAAAATCACAACACATGTGCGATGTAGCGCCACTATCGATATACCAGACATCGCGAAACAAATTCTGTGACGTTGACGCTGCTTGCAAAGAAAACGACTTTTCATAACGATGTTGTTTCTGATTTTCCTTTCCTCCTTCTTTACACTGAGCGGCATAATGACCACGGCGACCGCAACTGTAGCACTTGTTGTTTTTTCGCTTACTCCGACCATCGTTTCTATTTATTGTTTTCTTTATATGTGATCTAGCCATAAAAGCTTGCTGCCCGTTATCGCTTTGACTCTCTATACCCTTTTCATTCTTTCTCTCCCACTCTTCATATATTTTGACCTTTAGCGCTTCCAATGTTGGCAACTTTTCATGCGTCTCAAATGCAACAACAAAGTTGTCATATGATTTCGACAAGCTGCTCAACAAAATTATAACCAACATTTCGTCTGGAACCGTTATTCCAATTTCCGCTAGTTTTTCAACCGTTTCGTAAAAAATGTTTACATGATCTAACAAATTACCATCCTCCGACAAATGAAGATGTAGCAGCCTTTTGAACAAAGAAATTTTCCTCACTGGACCTCCAGGTTGATGCACTTCACGCAATTTATCCCATGCTTCTTTTGCTGTTGGACAATACTTTACATGAATTATTTGCGAAGACTTGATGGCAAGATTATCGAAGCTAGCGACTTTTCATCCTTCAGATCAAACGCTATCTTATCTGCTTCAGACAATTGCTCCTCCCTTTTAATTACTATCGCCCATAATTCCGAATGTATGAGAACACTGCGCATTTGCATTGACCAGGATGCGTAATATCCGTCATCCAACTTTTCAATTGAATACAGACCAGAACTCATTTCGACGAACAAAAGAAATTAAACTATTTAATATAACTGTATTTAGACGCAGTACTTAGGCTTAGCTCTGGGCCCATAACCTGTTAAAATTATACAAGCGCTGCAGGTGGTTCCTGTTAATCGACTAAAGTTTATTACGAGTACAAAATACGAAGATAATAATATGATGGTTACAATGGCCACATAGTTACAAATTATATTTACAACAACCTTTAGGGTAAATTCTTTTTCTAATGCAAATATTACAGATTTACGAAAGAGCTTCGAAGAAGGAAAACATCACACAAACTCAAGAAATTGTGTTTGATTTTATAGATTCAAGGACATATTCACCAACGTGCAGGAGCATTGTTGCCCGCCGTGAATGCTGATCACAAATTTCTTCAAATTTATTTCCTTGGAAATTCTGATGATGTAATTAATCGGCGTTGTGAGTTAAAATGCATTGTACATACTTAATTTAAAAAAGTCATGATCGTATCAAAATTTTTCATTCAGATATTATTATATTTGGGCGAGACGAAGTTCGTCGGGTCAGCTAGGTTGAAATATATTTCGGATTAAAAAAATCTATAAAAAAATAAAAGTTGAATTGTTGTTTTCTGAAGCAAAATAACGTATCATCAACCTATGTAAATCTGCAAAAAATAAAAACTAAAAATATATTTTTTATTTTGAATAAAATGAGTTTTAGGTTTTCTTGTATTTGTTTTTTATTTTTTTTTTAATTAGTAACTACTTGTTTAAACAAAAAAAAAGTACTTAATTCAATTTTTATAAAGATAGAAAAAAACAAAATATTTCAATTAGGTATTTTATAATCAGCCTTGTATATAGATATATATATTGTATTTATATTGATACCTTCTATCGTATTGAAGATATTGTATTATACACAGCTGATAAGGGTAGAGAATAAAGGCCTTATTTAGTCGTACTTATAAGTACTTCGAAGAACTTGACGTGCTGTCAAAATCCACTTCTAGCTTATGGAAAAATGTGTATCCGATCAGTCGTACTTACTTACAAGGGGAATATCAAATCGATTTTGATATTTTGCTAAGTTCGAATCGGATTCTATTCCTTTCGAACATGTGAATTCCGATCGTATTGCAGAACACTTCTACAAATTCCGATTGGAATTCAAATCCGTTTCAGAATCAGTTCCGATCGGAATGCAAAACAAGACTATTTCAAAATAAGGTAAAAAACTATATAACTATTTGTAAAGGGAATATGATAGAAGGTATTGTATTTATATTGATACCTTCTATCGTATTGAAGATATTGTAGTATACACAGCTGATAAGGGTAGAGAATAAAGGCCTGATTAGTCGTACTTATAAGCACTTCGAAGAACTTGACGTGCTGTCAAAATCCACTTCTAGCTTATGGAAAAATGTGTATCCGATCAGTCGTACTTACTTACAATCGAACTTGACGCTATTTTCGAAGATGTCGTCTTTGCTTGCCGAATTTATAGTTTAATGGGATTTTAATATAATATTCTTTAAACAATTAATTTATACGAAATTATCTCTATTGTAACAAAATACCATAATAATATAAATAATGTAAATATAAATACTAAAATTTTGCTGCTGATTGCAAATCGAAGGCTATATCTAATCAAGTAAAATCCCACAAAAGCAAAAAATACCCAATTTCGAACATTAGTTCAACTAGTGGCTAGACTAGAAGTGCCGGTACCCCCTGCAACCATTAAACATCTAAGTTCTACGAAACCTATAAGTGCTAAGTACGACTAATCAGGCCTTAAAACGTGAATCTTGAACGTGAACAGAAATCTTTGGGGAATAATAGCTTTTAATCTCGTTTTCTGTGTTTACAGGTAGGAATGCAAATAATGTAAATAATGTGAATAATTGTTGCAAGCGGCGAATAAAATATTAAATCTGTGTTTACAGCAAAATTCATTTGGGTTATTATCTCCGTAAGATAAATTGAGCACAAAAGTATAAACTCATTATAAATATATATTAATAAATTACTCAAAAGGTATACTATCACAAAAGTAATGGCAGTCTGCTGGCAACAAAGATTTTATGTCCTGCAGATGTTGCCATTTCTTCTTCAAAATTCTTAGCCTTTGGGAATGCAATAGATTAGGATGCAGAATTTCAAAACTTCTAGAAGTCCTTTCTGGAAGAAACTGATAATCCTTAACATGAGTCTTGTAATTTATGGAAATCAAATACTCTTATATTATAACCTACACACGAAGTGAATAGGGTATATTCACTTACTGCTTCCGTTTGTAACGCATTAAAGGAGGCGTGACAGGTATAGAAAAGTATATATATTCTTGATCAGCGTGACCTCCTGAGTCGATTTAGCCATGTCCGTCCGTCTGTCTGTTTGTCTGTCTATCTGTCTGTGGAAATCACGATTACAAGAGAACGAATAGAGATATCTTCATCAAACTTGGCACGAATATTCTCTGTCATCACAGGATATTTGAGATTGAAAAGGAAAAAAATTAGACCACCGCCACGTCTAATTTTTAAGTAAACGTGTGTAGGGTATATGAACTTCGGCCAGGCCGAGGCCGAGGTTAACACTTTTTCTGGTTTTTTCTTTAGAATGAGTGATGATATGTTATTTTGCATAAGAAAATCATGCACTTGATGATACGTTATTTTGTTTTTTGGTTATAACGTGTTTATTTCTGATAGCAGAATTTGAAATTTTGTAGACATACTACAGTGACACATTCGTATAAACGCACTCTTAATTTTCATTTTGCTGCATTCTTTTTCTCTTTTTTCAATGCATTACTCAAAACAAATTCCAACTCATATTGTTTACTAAACTAATAGAAATTGGTATTGAGTGCAAAAAACTATTTGTTTGTTGTTGTTATATATAAATCATTGAAATTTAAATATTTTACTAAAAAGAAGTACATATTCGTTTAAACGCATCAACTTGATTTTCAATAGGAACATATTTATATAACATTCAATAATTAATTGGTCCACCATTTTTATTTATGGCTTAAAAAATACGATTTGGCATCGACTTCACTAAATTTTTGAGCAACTGACGATCCAAATCTTCCCAAGCTTCCTTAATGGCCAACTTGAGCTCTAGCACAGTTTTGTACAGGTGTCCTTGGGCTTTTTGTCCATAGATTTTTCGTGACATGCACCCTAAAGGTTCTCCACCGGATTCAAATCGGGACTGCATGCAGTCCAATTCATAAGTGGGACGTTGTCCTCTTCAAACCATTTCAATGACTCTTTAGAAACGTGAATCGCAGCGTTATCCTGTTAAAAAATGCTGCCTTCATCCATTTTATAATCCATAAATGAAATGAAAGCATCATCCAACAATTCCGTATATATTTTTGAATTCATTTTGGGCGGCACAAAGCAAATATTTGCTTTACCTCTCGATAAAAATGCAGCCCACACTCTAACGCTGCCACCACCAAAGTTTCTTTTTGACATACGTACGTCTTTGTTACGCAAATCATGCCAATAACAACTGTAAGAGTCTGGGCCATCTAAGTTGAATTTCTATTCGTCGGAAAACACAACATTGCCCCACTCAGTTGACCACTGCATGTGTTTTTGGGCGAAGTCTAGGCGCGCTTTTTTGTGATGCGGCTTCAACACAGGCTTGCTCTCCGATTTTTTCCATTTAACATTATCTGAGTTACGGAAAATGTGTGCAATGTGCCTCGTTGTCACTGGAAGATCTAATTTTTCTTTTATTTGAGTTGAGTTCAAAAAATTTGTGGTGGCTTCCTTTCTAATCTGATTTATTTGGCGAATACTCAGTTTTCGAATGAGCGCGAAAAGAGCGCGCAACTGCTTCTGATCTTCCAATTCTCTGCCCAATTTCCAGATTTGAATAACCCTCTTTATGGTACATGTTGATTTGGACTTTTTCTGTGTCATTGAGGTAATTTCCCTTTGGCA
This sequence comes from Myopa tessellatipennis, assembly GCA_943737955.2. Classification (NCBI taxonomy): domain Eukaryota; kingdom Metazoa; phylum Arthropoda; class Insecta; order Diptera; family Conopidae; genus Myopa; species Myopa tessellatipennis. The sequence goes on along the minus strand of OX031316.1, from coordinate 40,277,896 downwards.
TTTTGATAAAATCTTAAAAACATATCGTTAAAAAAATAATTTTATATTTAAATTAAAGAAAACTTACCAATTGTCAATTAAATGCAAGCAAATACTTATTTCTTTAGACCACTAATATGTTTTCGACCTCCTTGTTCAGGTGCGTTTAAACGAATATGTATTTGTTTTTAGTAAAATATTTAAACTTCAATGATTTATATATAACAACAACAACGAAAATAGTTTTTTGGACTCAATACCAATTTCTATTAGTTTAGTAAACAATATGAGTTGGAATTTGTTTTGAGTAATGCATTGATAAAAGAAGATGCAGCAAAATGAAAATTAAGAGTGCGTTTATACGAATATGTGTCACTGTATATACGTCGTACATGTGAACATGAATATGATTTATATCATACATGACTAAACATATTTTATAAGAAGTATTCTTTGGTTTGTAGGAATAAAAAATTAGGGCAATAATATAAAAAGAAATCTATTTTATAATATCAATCATTTTGATACTTACTTTACGGCACGACTTGTAAAAAAAACAATTCTTTTCAGTTTTTTGTTGTAAAAAAAGTAATTAAAAGCCCAAAGACATCCAGGTTCTCCAAAAGGATCAGAACTCAAATCTGGGTTGTAGCTGTAAATGTCACATTCTGATAAGTTGATTTCGTCATCAATGGCTGCCCACAAAGGTTGTCGTAATACTTGATATTGATCTCCAGCTAATGCAGATAGGTTTGAGTGAACTGTATTCATAACCCACTGGAGAGATGGTTCTTTGCTGAATTCATGAGACTAAAATATAAATAATAAAATATTTGAAATATAAAATATATTTATTATGTACACCAATATATTAAAGTATGCAGCAAATAGGTCTTTTAAATTAATGTCCCTTGAATTTTTTGAAAAAAAAATTACATAAGTAGTATAAGCTATACTAAACCGTACTATCCACCACGACCGCATACCACACAAAACAGACCTAGTGCAGAGTGCACACAGCTCGTCAATGCTGCTAGCTATTTTAATTGCATTTACTATTTGTGCCCTGTATAAAGAATTGCATACAAAATTTCTTGTGACAAATTTCCCCTTTAAGGGAAAATATATGTAAATATATTTGTTTGCTCCAAAATATTTGTAAACAATAAATTTATGCAATAATATTAAACCGATTATTGCTTGATCAGTATAATCTGCTGACCAATCCTAGTTTAGTTTTAATAAAAACCTATTCAAAATACTTTTAAGAACGCATAACATAATAAAAATCAGAACTTCATCAGAACCTGAACTGGCACATCAATTCTTGTCTTTTATTATTATTATTGTAAGGCCATTAAGCACCTCGACCTATGAGTTCTTTTGTGATGCCTGTGTTAAAGCTTAGGGGTTTTATGAAGCTAATCACTTTGCTTGGTTTGGTGTCCGGGATTTTGTAGTAAGGCACAAAGGGATCCCCAAGATATATCTGTAGATATCTTCTATAGTCTATATAACTTCGATAGACGACAAAAGGGTACGGGATCTATAAATGGTCTGCGAGCTCTGCGTTTTGCGAGGCAGTCGGCTCTTTCGTTGCCCTCATGGCCAGGGACCCAACCCATTGTTAAGGTGTTATTGCGCCATAATGTGTGAGAATGCTTCGACATTTATCCACCAGATTAGGAACTGATATGTAAGAACTGACTCACGACCGACGACACGAAGCCACCGGTAGTAAACAGTAGGAAAACTAACAGTAGAACAGAAGACTTTGACTGGAACATCCACTAAGCTGTGATTTGAATAATTGATTTGGAATAATATTGGTACTTTATTTCTACATATATGTATGTGCGCCATAGGTCTTTCTGTGTATGCACTCTATGTATGCACATACCTCAATGGTAAAATGTTCTACCAGAAATATGGTCACAAACATTCCCTTTTCTATAGCTTTTTGGAATTAGGTCCATTTATGCCTGCTCCAGAAACGCCATTCTCTAGTTTGGACCAGGACCAGTGAACCAGATTTTTGAGTCAGGTTTGAAGTTGACTTTTTGAATTCATTAATTCATTAATGAGCGGCATGTTGTTAGTTTCACAATGGGTTCATTTATGAAGATTTTCGCAATCTCCATATGCCCGACAGGTGTCCACTTTTAACGGATTCGTCTAAGACTTGGACTCTAAGTCTTAGGGCTGTTAAGTCAGCCTCCCTCTTAATGCATAGGCATTAACAGGCATAAAATGTGGCTTTGGTAACAACCTAATTTAGATGTGAATTCCAGTTTAGCGTTCTGTCTAGAACAACTCCCAGATATAGCGCTTCATAGGAAAAATTAATACCATTCCTCCAAGTATAGGACTCGTCAGCTCAAGTATTCCTTTGCTGGTGAAAAGTACTAAAATGTTTTTTAAGGATTTAGGAGTAAACCTTTTCCTTCGCAACATTGTTGAGTTATGTTGAGAGCCAGTTGTATATGTTCAGAAATCGTAGGTTGGTGCCATCCTCAAATGTGTATGACTAAATCGGCGTAGCCTTGTGTGCTGAGGAGTATAATTTACATATGCGCGCGTCTATGACCGCAGCCTCTAGTGGCTTTTCTTGATGGCGACGTTCCTCCCAAATTGAATTCTAGAACCTCGACGCATAAAGAGCATTTTATGATCATTGGTGAAATTTGTTCCCTGATCATGGAGCTAAAACTAGCATCGTATGATGTATTTTCAAAGCCTCCTGACATGTCTATAAAAGTACATAAGGCGATTTGTTAAGATTGTATGGCTTTTCAACAACAGTTGTTAAACTGTGGATAGCAGCCTCAATTGATTTGTCTGTTTGGCGACAGGATTAGGCGATTGAACTGTATACAACCAAAGACAATATAATACAAAGATGTCTCACTCAGTACGTTGAAAAATTTCAAAAAAATTTTGTGCTGATCTGATAGCTTTTGTGCTTTTGAGAAAGAGCTTTCAATTTTGTTGAGATGCGACGCACATTCTCTCTCGCCTTTTGCATGGGTACATAAAAATATAATTCCTGCTCAAAACACAGTGTACACAAACGATGCGAGAGAGAAGCGAATGTTTGTTTTTGTAAAATAAATGTTTAGAGTTTGTACGAATGTGCAAGAATACCGCTCGCTCGACAACAACAAGTATATGAATGACGACAACAGCGTTCTTTACCGAACCAGAAACGAGATTTTTTGTGTTTTTATTTTTACTGATGTTTTAGCTCCTTTTTGTGACTTGATTGATTTTGACTTCGGCTACTATTTTAATAGTGATTTTGTGTTTTTATTTGGATAATTTGGCAATTTATTTATTATTTATATTATAATCGGTAATTTGTAATTAATAATAATTAATTAATAATATATTATACAACAATGTATACATTGTACAAAACAAAGTCCAAATGCGCATCGGTTTGAGGAAAATAATGAATGTTATTCTCACAGGTTTAGTGTTTTAGATCGTTTGATAACCATATTACACCGTAAGCATCGTTCTTGGTCATATTTTAAAAACAAACGATCCAAAAATTCCAAACTTCAAATACTGAATCATAAATAAATGGCATTTAATATTTGAAGATTTAATTTTTTATTGTTGTTTCTACTGATATAGGGCCTCTTAAAGTTTGTTATGCCACCACCCTTTGTTGTTATAATTAAAATAAGATGTTCAAGATGTTCATAAGATGTACACCGTAAGCAACTGCTTTGATTCTTTACACTCATTTGTAGCAAACGCGCTCTCTTTTGTGCTCACTTTCTTGCAAGTTGCAGCTCTTACTCTCACAACTTGATCTATTACTCTCACAACTTGATCTCTCGCTCTCACAATATGTTCATTTTACTCTCCCAAAGCTTCAGATGGGATTTTCCGAAAATCCCAATTCAATTTTAGCTGCTCGTTTGTTTTGTATGGAGTGAGACATCTTTGTATTATATTGTCTTTGATACAACGTTTGTCGAAGTTATGTTTTTTGTTAAACAAAGTTTGTCGAAGTGTATGAGAATTGCTTCTGGAGGTGCACTGGGTAACCAAACGGTGGCCACTGACGCCACATCCTTGCCTGTGCACGACTAGACTTTTCAGGAATAGGTAGCTGATATAGTGACCTTTCGAACTGTATACAACGTTTGTCCAAGTTATGTTTTTTGTTGAACAAAGTGTTTGTCGAAGTGTATGAGAAGGTGCACTGTGCACTTTTCAGGAATAGGTAGCTGATATAGTGAACTTTCGAACTGTATACAACGTTTGTGGAAGTTATGTTTTTTGTTGAACAAAGTGTTTGTCGAAGTGTATGAGAAGGGGCAGTGGGTAACCAAACGTTGGCCACTGACGCCACATCCTTGCCTGTGCACGACTAGACTTTTCAGGAATAGGTAGCTGATATAGTGACCTTTCGAACTGTATACAACGTTTGTCCAAGTTATGTTTTTTGTTGAACAAAGTGTTTATCGAAGTGTATGAGAAGGTGCACTGGGTAACCAAACGTTGGCCACTGACGCCACATCCTTGCCTGTGCACGACTAGACTTTTCAGGAATAGGTAGCTGATATAGTGACCTTTCGAACTGTATACAACGTTTGTCGAAGTTATGTTTTTTGTTGAACAAAGTGTTTGTCGAAGTGTATGAGAAGGGGCAGTGGGTAACCAAACGTTGGCCACTGACGCCACATCCTTGCCCCTGCACGACTAGACTTTTCAGGAATAGGTAGCTGATATAGTGACCTTTCGAACTGTATACAACGTTTGTCCAAGTTATGTTTTTTGTTGAACAAAGTGTTTGTCGAAGTGTATGAGAAGGTGCACTGGGTAACCAAACGTTGGCCACTGACGCCACATCCTTGTCTGTGCACGGCTAGACTTTTCAGGAATAGGTAGCTGATATAGTGACCTTTCGAACTGTATACAACGTTTGTCCAAGTTATGTTTTTGTTGAACAAAATGTTTGTCGAAGTGTATGAGAAGTGCTTCTGGAGGTGCACTGGGTAACCAAACGTTGGCCACTGGCGCCACATCCTTGCCTGTGCAAGGATGTTTCTTATGCGAAAAACCCGTTATTTTTTGTTGTCCTGTCACATTGTTGTCAATGAGACAGTGTGTACACAAACCTTTATTATAATATATACATATATTCGTTGTTCAGTTGACAGTTGCAACGAGTGTGTATGTACTCGTTGAGTTGAAACGAAAATCAATCTGCTGTCAAAAAATATATGTATTTTTGTAAACAAATTCCAAAATGGGCAAATTTCTCGCCTTAAAATGGGCGGTGGCGGGTAAATATGTTTTAGGGATGCATTGTCATCCAGTTCTGAACTATGGTCAAAATTTCAAAAGCCTAGATCATCGGGAAATGGGTGAAAAATGGCTTTTAAAATTTGCTAGTTCAGAAAGCTACCTAATAAAAACGTTTTAATAAAGAAAATATAGAATTAATTAAAGAAAAAGTTGGCTTTTGGAAAGATATAAAAAATACAACAAGCAGATTTAATCGTAGACGAAGTTCTTAGTTACCTCGAGTAGAAAAACAGTGTAACAACGGAAGAATTGAACAGTTGGAAAAACGAATTTTTAGAAGAATGTGATCTAGCACAAAGAAACATTACGCCAACCAAAATACAGGATTTCATAGCCTGTGTTAAACAAATGCTGCATGGGAATGCATATATATCTACAACACTTACGTTTAACGTTACACGTTGTGTCACTTAAACAAGGGGAACCGGAAGACGGCATATTAGGAACAGAATATGATTACGAGATAAACAGCGAGTATGAAACAAAATTCACAAATTTCGACGAGTACACAATACAAGGCACTAAGTCAATTACTAGCATAGACAAAATAGATGCCAAAGGAAGAATAAATAAATTAATCAATGAAATTGAGTTAGACAAATATGATAAAAAAAAATTCCATAGAAGAAGTAGTAAGATCGTTTCACGTCGACTTCCTATTAGATGGAGACGAACTTTCATTTACAAATGTTCTAAAACATGAAATTTCAACAGGCGCACATCAAACGTCAATAGGAAACAGTATAGATTACCACAAATACATAGGGAAGAAATAAATACACAAATAAACAAACTTTTAGATGATGGCATAATTAATAAAGTGCGTGAAGTTAAATTCGCGTTTTTGATAGTTAAATTCGTAAATAGCGAAGACACAAACCACAATCACGAATTTCAAATTCGTGTTTTTCACAAATGCGTTGTTCACATCAGAGCAAATATTGAATGCAAATTTCGATCAATCTGAAATATAACTTCAATATATGCTATACATCGTTGAAAAGAGGACGCCGAGAGCTTTCCAACGATATCGGTTTGATGCGTGCACTCGTAGAAATCTGGCGTCAGAGGTCACCTAAACATAGTCTATGCGCGATGCATATGAGAGCAAACTTTGAAAGCAAATTTCGATCAATTCGAAATATAACTTCGATATATGCTATACATCGTTGAAAAGAGGACGCCGAGAGCTTTCCAACGATATCGGTTTGATGCGTGCACTCGGAGAAATCTGGCGTCAGAGGTCACCTAAACATAGTCTATGCGCGATGCATATCAGAGCAAACTTTGAATGCAAATTTAGATCAATCCAAAATATAACTTCGATATATGCTTTACATCGTTGAAAAGAGGACGCCGAGAGCTTTCCAACGATATCGGTTTGATGCGTGCACTCGTAGAAATCTGGCGTCAGAGGTCACCTACATAGTCACCTACAAACATAGTCTATGCGCGATGCATATCAGAGCAAACTTTGAATGCAAATTTCGATCAATCCGAAATATAACTTCGGTATATGCTATACATTGTTGAAAAGAGGACGCCGAGAGCTTTCCAAAATTATCAGTTTGATGCGTGCACTCGTAGAAATCTGGCGTCAGAGGTCACCTACATAGTCACCTACAAACATAGTCTATGCGCGATGCATACCAGAGCAAACTTTGAATGCAAATTTCGATCAATCTGAAATATAACTTCGGTATATGCTATACATCGTTGAAAAAAGGACGCCGAGAGCTTTCCAACGATATCGGTTTGATGCGTGCACTCGTAGAAATCTGGCGTCAGAGGTCACCTAAACATAGTCTATGCGCGATGCATATCAGAGCAAACTTTGAATGAAAATTTCGATCAATCCGAAATATAACTTCGATATTCGATTGAAAAAAGGACGCCGAGAGCTTTCCAACGATATCGGTTTGATGCGTGCACTCGTAGAAATCTGGCTACAGGGGAGTTCCTAATTTTTGGATATTTTCCTCCTATATGGAGTATCTTTCAGTGGCCATGTGTTTCATGAACGCACGCGGAGGTCTTCCTGACCAGTGACCACTGCATCCACCCAGTCTGGCCATACAAAAATTTGACATATTCAGACTCGATTTACAAAAAAACGGCTACAGGGGAGTTCCTAATTTTTGGATATTTTCCTCCTATATGGAGTATCTTTCAGTGGCCATGTGTTTCATGAACGCACGCGGAGGTCTTCCTGACCAGTGACCACTGCATCCACCCAGTCTGGCCATACAAAAAATTGACATATTGAGACTCGATTTACAAAAAAACGGCTACAGGGGAGTTCCTAATTTTTTGATATTTTCCTCCTATATGAAGTATCTTTCAGTGGCCATGTGTTTCATGAACGCACGCGGAGGTCTTCCTGACCAGTGACCACTGCATCCACCCAGTCTGGCCATACAAAAATTTGACATATTGAGACTCGATTTACAAAAAAACGGCTACTAAAAGATACTTCATATAGGAGGAAAATATCAAAAAATTAGGAACTCCCCTAATTTTTTTAAATTTTCCTCCTATATGAAGTATCTTTCAGTGGCCATGTGTTTCATGAACGCACGCGGAGGTCTTCCTGACCAGTGACCACTGCATCCACCCAGTCTGGCCATACAAAATTTTGACATATTCAGACTCGATTTACAAAAAAACGGCTACAGGGGAGTTCCTAATTTTTTGATATTTTCCTCCTATGTGGAGTATCTTTCAGTGGCCATGTGTTTCATGAACGCACGCGGAGGTCTTCCTGACCAGTGACCGCTGCCAGTCCATCTACCCAGTCTGGCCATACAAAAATTTGACATATTCAGACTCGATTTACAAAAAAACGGCTACAGGGGAGTTCCTAATTTTTTGATATTTTCCTCCTATATGGAGTATCTTTCAGTGACCATGTGTTTCATGAACGCACGCGGAGGTCTTCCTGACCAGTGACCACTGCATCCACCCAGTCTGGCCATACAAAAATTTGACATATTCAGACTCGATTTACAAAAAAACGGCTACAGGGGAGTTCCTAATTTTTTGATATTTTCCTCCTATATGGAGTATCTTTCAGTGGAAATGTGTTTCATGAACGCACGCGGAGGTCTTCCTGACCAGTGACCACTGCATCCACCCAGTCTGGCCATACAAAAATTTGACATATTCAGACTCGATTTACAAAAAAACGGCTACAGGGGAGTTCCTAATTTTTTGATATTTTCCTCCTATATCTTTCAGTGGCCATGTGTTTCATGAACGCACGCGGAGGTCTTCCTGACCAGTGACCACTGCATCCACCCAGTCTGGCCATACAAAAATTTGACATATTCAGACTCGATTTACAAAAAAACGGCTACAGGGGAGTTCCTAATTTTTTGATATTTTCCTCCTATATGGAGTATCTTTCAGTGGCCATGTGTTTCATGAACGCACGCGGAGGTCTTCCTGACCAGTGACCACTGCATCCACCCAGTCTGACCATACAAAAATTTGACATATTCAGACTCGATTTACAAAAAAACGGCTACAGGGAAGTTCCTAATTTTTTGGGTGGGGACCACTGCATCCACCCAGTCTGGCCATACAAAAATTTGACATATTCAGACTCGATTTATAAAAAAACGGCTACAGGGGAGTTCCTAATTTTTTGATATTTTCCTCCTATATGAAGTATCTTTCAGTGGCCATGTGTTTCATGAACGCACGCGGAGGTCTTCCTGACCAGTGACCACTGCCAGTCCATCTACCCAGTCTGGCCATACAAAAATTTGACATATTCAGACTCGATTTACAAAAAAACGGCTACAGGGGAGTTCCTAATTTTTTGATATTTTCCTCCTATATGGAGTATCTTTCAGTGGCCATGTGTTTCATGAACGCACGCGGAGGTCTTCCTGACCAGTGACCACTGCATCCACCCAGTCTGGCCATACAAAAATTTGACATATTCAGACTCGATTTACAAAAAAACGGCTACAGGGGAGTTCCTAATTTTTTGATATTTTCCTCCTATATGGAGTATCTTTCAGTGACCATGTGTTTCATGAACGCACGCGGAGGTCTTCCTGACCAGTGACCACTGCATCCACCCAGTCTGACCATACAAAAATTTGACATATTCAGACTCGATTTACAAAAAAACGGCTACAGGGAAGTTCCTAATTTTTTGATATTTTCCTCGTATATGAAGTATCTTTCAGTGGCCATGTGTTTCATGAACGCACGCGGAGGTCTTCCTGACCAGTGACCACTGCCAGTCCATCTACCCAGTCTGGCCAAAAATTTGACATATTCAGACTCGATTTACAAAAAAACGGCTACAGGGGAGTTCCTAATTTTTTGATATTTTCCTCCTATATCTTTCAGTGGCCATGTGTTTCATGAACGCACGCGGAGGTCTTCCTGACCAGTGACCACTGCATCCACCCAGTCTGGCCATACAAAAATTTGACATATTCAGACTCGATTTACAAAAAAACGGCTACAGGGGAGTTCCTAATTTTTTGATATTTTCCTCCTATATGGAGTATCTTTCAGTGGCCATGTGTTTCATGAACGCACGCGGAGGTCTTCCTGACCAGTGACCACTGCATCCACCCAGTCTGACCATACAAAAATTTGACATATTCAGACTCGATTTACAAAAAAACGGCTACAGGGAAGTTCCTAATTTTTTGATATTTTCCTCGTATATGAAGTATCTTTCAGTGGCCATGTGTTTCATGAACGCACGCGGAGGTCTTCCTGACCAGTGACCACTGCCAGTCCATCTACCCAGTCTGGGACAAAAATTTGACATATTCAGACTCGATTTACAAAAAAACGGCTACAGGGGAGTTCCTAATTTTTTGATATTTTCCTCCTATATCTTTCAGTGGCCATGTGTTTCATGAACGCACGCGGAGGTCTTCCTGACCAGTGACCACTGCATCCACCCAGTCTGGCCATACAAAAATTTGACATATTCAGACTCGATTTACAAAAAAACGGCTACAGGGGAGTTCCTAATTTTTTGATATTTTCCTCCTATATGAAGTATCTTTCAGTGGCCATGTGTTTCATGAACGCACGCGGAGGTCTTCCTGACCAGTGACCACTGCCAGTCCATCTACCCAGTCTGGCCATACAAAAATTTGACATATTCAGACTCGATTTACAAAAAAACGGCTACAGGGGAGTTCCTAATTTTTTGATATTTTCCTCCTATATGGAGTATCTTTCAGTGGCCATGTGTTTCATGAACGCACGCGGAGGTCTTCCTGACCAGTGACCACTGCATCCACCCAGTCTGGCCATACAAAAATTTGACATATTCAGACTCGATTTATAAAAAAACGGCTACAGGGGAGTTCCTAATTTTTTGATATTTTCCTCCTATATGAAGTATCTTTCAGTGGCCATGTGTTTCATGAACGCACGCGGAGGTCTTCCTGACCAGTGACCACTGCCAGTCCATCTACCCAGTCTGGCCATACAAAAATTTGACATATTCAGACTCGATTTACAAAAAAACGGCTACAGGGGAGTTCCTAATTTTTTGATATTTTCCTCCTATATGGAGTATCTTTCAGTGGCCATGTGTTTCATGAACGCACGCGGAGGTCTTCCTGACCAGTGACCACTGCATCCACCCAGTCTGGCCATACAAAAATTTGACATATTCAGACTCGATTTACAAAAAAACGGCTACAGGGGAGTTCCTAATTTTTTGATATTTTCCTCCTATATGGAGTATCTTTCAGTGACCATGTGTTTCATGAACGCACGCGGAGGTCTTCCTGACCAGTAACCACTGCATCCACCCAGTCTGGCCATACAAAAATTTGACATATTCAGACTCGATTTACAAAAAACGGCTACAGGGGAGTTCCTAATTTTTTTATATTTTCCTCCTATGTGGAGTATCTTTCAGTGGCCATGTGTTTCATGAACGCACGCGGAGGTCTTCCTGACCAGTGACCACTAAATCCACCCAGTCTGGCCATACAAAAATTTGACATATTCAGACTCGATTTACAAAAAAACGGCTACAGGGGAGTTCCTAATTTTTGGATATTTTCCTCCTATATGGAGTATCTTTCAGTGGCCATGTGTTTCATGAACGCACGCGGAGGTCTTCCTGACCAGTGACCACTGCCAGTCCATCTACCCAGTCTGGCCATACAAAAATTTGACATATTCAGACTCGATTTACAAAAAAACGGCTACAGGGGAGTTCCTAATTTTTTGATATTTTCCTCCTATATGGAGTATCTTTCAGTGACCATGTGTTTCATGAACGCACGCGGAGGTCTTCCTGACCAGTAACCACTGCATCCACCCAGTCTGGCCATACAAAAATTTGACATATTCAGACTCGATTTACAAAAAAACGGCTACAGGGGAGTTCCTAATTTTTTTATATTTTCCTCCTATGTGGAGTATCTTTCAGTGGCCATGTGTTTCATGAACGCACGCGGAGGTCTTCCTGACCAGTGACCACTAAATCCACCCAGTCTGGCCATACAAAAATTTGACATATTCAGACTCGATTTACAAAAAAACGGCTACAGGGGAGTTCCTAATTTTTGGATATTTTCCTCCTATATGGAGTATCTTTCAGTGGCCATGTGTTTCATGAACGCACGCGGAGGTCTTCCTGACCAGTGACCACTGCATCCACCCAGTCTGGCCATACAAAAATTTGACATATTCAGACTCGATTTACAAAAAAACGGCTACAGGGGAGTTCCTAATTTTTTGATATTTTCCTCCTATATGAAGTATCTTTCAGTGGCCATGTGTTTCATGAACGCACGCGGAGGTCTTCCTGACCAGTGATCACTGCCAGTCCATCTACCCAGTCTGGCCATACAAACATTTGACATATTCAGACTCGATTTACAAAAAAACGGCTACAGGGGAGTTCCTAATTTTTTGATATTTGCCTCCTATATGGAGTATCTTTCAGTGGCCATGTGTTTCATGAACGCACGCGGAGGTCTTCCTGACCAGTGACCACTGCATCCACCCAGTCTGGCCATACAAAAATTTGACATATTCAGACTCGATTTACAAAAAAACGGCTACAGGGGAGTTCCTAATTTTTTGATATTTTCCTCCTATGTGGAGTATCTTTCAGTGGCCATGTGTTTCATGAACGCACGCGGAGGTCTTCCTGACCAGTGACCACTGCCAGTCCATCTACCCAGTCTGGCCATACAAAAATTTTACATATTCAGACTCGATTTACAAAAAAACGGCTACAGGGGAGTTCCTAATTTTTTGATATTTTCCTCCTATATGGAGTATCTTTCAGTGGCCATGTGTTTCATGAACGCACGCGGAGGTCTTCCTGACCAGTGACCACTGCATCCGCCCAGTCTGGCCATACAAAAATTTGACATATTCAGACTCGATCTACAAAAAAACGGCTACAGGGGAGTTCCTAATTTTTGGATATTTTCCTCCTATATGGAGTATCTATCAGTGGCCATGTGTTTCATGAACGCACACGGAGGTCTTCCTGACCAGTGACCACTGCATCCACCCAGTCTGGCCATACAAAAATTTGACATATTCAGACTCGATTTACAAAAAAACGGATACAGGGGAGTTCCTAATTTTTTGATATTTTCCTCCTATATGGAGTATCTTTCAGTGGCCATGTGTTTCATGAACGCACGCGGAGGTCTTCCTGACCAGTGACCACTGCATCCACCCAGTCTGGCCATACAAAAATTTGACATATTCAGACTCGATTTACAAAAAAACGGCTACAGGGGAGTTCCTAATTTTTGGATATTTTCCTCCTATATGGAGTATCTTTCAGTGGCCATGTGTTTCATGAACGCAGGCGGAGGTCTTCCTGACCAGTGACCACTGCCAGTCCATCTACCCAGTCTGGCCATACAAAAATTTGACATATTCAGACTCGATTTACAAAAAAACGGCTACAGGGGAGTTCCTAATTTTTTGATATTTTCCTCCTATATGGAGTATCTTTCAGTGGCCATGTGTTTCATGAACGCACGCGGAGGTCTTCCTGACCAGTGACCACTGCATCCACCCAGTCTGGCCATACAAAAATTTGACATATTCAGACTCGATTTACAAAAAAACGGCTACAGGGGAGTTCCTAATTTTTTGATATTTTCCTCCTATATGGAGTATCTTTCAGTGACCATGTGTTTCATGAACGCACGCGGAGGTCTTCCTGACCAGTAACCACTGCATCCACCCAGTCTGGCCATACAAAAATTTGACATATTCAGACTCGATTTACAAAAAAACGGCTACAGGGGAGTTCCTAATTTTTTGATATTTTCCTCCTATGTGGAGTATCTTTCAGTGGCCATGTGTTTCATGAACGCACGCGGAGGTCTTCCTGACCAGTGACCACTGCCAGTCCATCTACCCAGTCTGGCCATACAAAAATTTGACATATTCAGACTCGATTTACAAAAAAACGGCTACAGGGGAGTTCCTAATTTTTTGATATTTTCCTCCTATATGGAGTATCTTTCAGTGGCCATGTGTTTCATGAACGCACGCGGAGGTCTTCCTGACCAGTGACCACTGCATCCACCCAGTCTGGCCATACAAAAATTTGACATATTCAGACTCGATTTACAAAAAAACGGCTACAGGGGAGTTCATAATTTTTTGATATTTTCCTCCTATATGGAGTATCTTTCAGTGGCCATGTGTTTCATGAACGCACACGGAGGTCTTCCTGACCAGTGACCGCTGGGTGACTGCATCCACCCAGTCTGGCCATACAAAAATTTGACATATTCAGACTCGATTTACAAAAAAACGGCTACAGGCGAGTTCCTAATTTTTTGATATTTTCCTCCTATATGGAGTATCTTTCAGTGGCCATGTGTTTCATGAACGCACGCGGAGGTCTTCCTGACCAGTGACCACTGCCAGTCCATCTACCCAGTCTGGCCATACAAAAATTTGACATATTGAGACTCGATTTACAAAAAAACGGCTACAGGGGAGTTCCTAATTTTTTGATATTTTCCTCCTATATGAAGTATCTTTCAGTGGCCATGTGTTTCATGAACGCACGCGGAGGTCTTCCTGACCAGTGACCACTGCATCCACCCAGTCTGGCCATACAAAAATTTGACATATTGAGACTCGATTTACAAAAAAACGGCTACTAAAAGATACTTCATATAGGAGGAAAATATCAAAAAATTAGGAACTCCCCTAATTTTTTGATATTTTCCTCCTATATGAAGTATCTTTCAGTGGCCATGTGTTTCATGAACGCACGCGGAGGTCTTCCTGACCAGTGACCACTGCATCCACCCAGTCTGGCCATACAAAAATTTGACATATTCAGACTCGATTTACAAAAAAACGGCTACAGGGGATTTCCTAATTTTTTGATATTTTCCTCCTATGTGGAGTATCTTTCAGTGGCCATGTGTTTCATGAACGCACGCGGAGGTCTTCCTGACCAGTGACCACTGCCAGTCCATCTACCCAGTCTGGCCATACAAAAATTTGACATATTCAGACTCGATTTACAAAAAAACGGCTACAGGGGAGTTCCTAATTTTTTGATATTTTCCTCCTATATGGCGTATCTTTCAGTGGCCATGTGTTTCATGAACGCACGCGGAGGTCTTCCTGACCAGTGACCACTGCCAGTCCATCTACCGAGTCTGGCCATACAAAAATTTGACATATTCAGACTCGATTTACAAAAAAACGGCTACAGGGGAGTTCCTAATTTTTTGATATTTTCCTCCTATATGGAGTATCTTTCAGTGGCCATGTGTTTCATGAACGCACGCGGAGGTCTTCCTGACCAGTGACCACTGCATCCACCCAGTCTGGCCATACAAAAATTTGACATATTCAGACTCGATTTACAAAAAAACGGCTACAGGGGAGTTCCTAATTTTTTGATATTTTCCTCCTATATGGAGTATCTTTCAGTGGCCATGTGTTTCATGAACGCACGCGGCTTTCTTCCTTTTCAGTGACCACTTCTCCTAACCAATCTAGTGGTGAAGTATGTGAAATATACAAAACAAATATTTCAATGTGTCTTGGGTTTGAGTCTTTGCTAAGTTAAATTCGAATTTAACTAGCTCAAATGCAAATTTAACTTGCTCAAATACGAATTTAACTTCACGCACTTATGAAAAGCCACAGTCAGAAATATTTATGAATCAAAAATCAAAACAAAACCCAATTACCATTTTTTTTAAAAATAAATTTTGAAATTGACCGTATATGACATATACATTGGACGGTCAAGGTGCTGTATAAAAGATGCCACTCGCTCGTAAACCATGCTTAGTGCGTTGATGAAACCTACAGTGCCTAAAAGCCCATGAATACAGCCACTAACTGTGAAAAAATGGTTGAGACGGTTATAGCCAAAATTTTGTAAATCGCCTTTGAAGTTGGCCATATATCACATACACGATGGCCGGTCCAGGAGGCGTATAAAAGACGCCACTGTTCGTAAACCAGGCTTAGTGCGTTGATGAAACCTACAGTGCCTAAAAGCCAATGAATACACCCACTAACTGTGAAAAAATGGTTGAGACGGCTATAGCCGAGATTTTGTAAATCGCGTTTGAAGTTGGCCATATTTAACATACACGATGGCCGGTCCAGGAAGCGTATAAAAGACGCCACTGTTCGTAAACCAGGCTTAGTGCGTTGATGAAACCTAAAGTTCCTAAAAGCCAATGAATACACCCACTAACTGTGAAAAAATGGTTGAGACGGCTATAGCCGAAATTTTGTGAATCGCGTTTGAAGTTGGCCATATATCACATACACGATGGCCGGTCCAGGAGGTGTATAAAAGACGCCACTGTTCGTAAACCAGGCTTAGTGCGTTGATGAAACCTACAGTGACTAAAAGCCAATGACTACAGCCACTACCTGTGAAAAAATGGTTGAGACGGTTATAGCCAAAATTTTGTAAATCGCGTTTGAAGTTGAAGTAAATATGGCCAACTTCAAACGCGATTTACAAAATTTTGGCTATAACCGTCTCAACCATTTTTTCACAGTTAGTGGCCGTATTCATTGGCTTTTAGGCACTGTAGGTTTCATCAACGCACTAAGCCTGGCTTACGAACAGTGGCGTCTTTTATACACCTCCTGGACCGGCCATCGTGTATGTTAAATATGGCCAACTTCAAACGCGATTTACAAAATTTCGGCTATAACCGTCTCAACCATTTTTTCACAGTTAGTGGCTGTATTCATTGGCGTTTAGGCACTGTAGGTTTTATAAACGCACTAAGCATGGTTTACGAGCAGTGTATAACCGTCTCAACCATTTTTTCACAGTTAGTGGCTGTATTAATTGGCTTTTAGGCACTTTAGGTTTCATCAACGCACTAAGCCTGGTTTACGAACAGTGGCGTCTTTTATACACCTCCTGGACCGGCCATCGTGTATGTTAAATATGGCCAGTTTCAAACGTGATTTACAAAATTTTGGCTATAACCGTCTCAACCATTTTTTCACAGTTAGTGGCTGTATTCATTGGCTTTTAGGCACTGTAGGTTTCATCAACGCACTAAGCATGGTTTACGAGCAGTGGCGTCTTTTATACACCTCCTGGACCGGCCATCGTGTATGTGAAATATGGCCAACTTCAAACGCGATTTACAAAATTTTGGCTATAACCGTCTCAACCATTTTTTCACAGTTAGTGGCTGTATTAATTGGCTTTTAGGCACTGTAGGTTTCATCAACGCACTAAGCCTGGTTTACGAACAGTGGCGTCTCTTATACACCTCTTGGACCGGCCATCGTGTATGTTAAATATGGCCAACTTCAAACGCGATTTACAAAATTTCGGCTATAACCGTCTCAACCATTTTTTCACAGTTAGTGGCTGTATTCATTGGCGTTTAGGCACTGTAGGTTTCATCAACGCACTAAGCCTGGTTTACGAACAGTGGCGTCTTTTATACACCTCCTGGACCGGCCATCGTGTATGTTAAATATGGCCAGTTTCAAACGTGAATTACAAAATTTTGTTTATAACCGTCTCAACCATTTTTTCACAGTTAGTGGCTGTATTCATTGGCTTATAGGCACTGTAGGTTTCATCAACGCACTAAGTCTGGTTTACGAACAGTGGCGTCTTTTATACACCTCCTGGACCGGCCATCGTGTATGTTAAATATGGCCAACTTCAAACGCGATTTACAAAATTTCGGCTATAACCATCTCAACCATTTTTTCACAGTTAGTGGCTGTATTCATTGGCGTTTAGGCACTGTAGGTTTCATCAACGCACTAAGTCTGGTTTACGAACAGTGGCGTCTTTTATACACCTCCAGGACCGGCCATCGTGTATGTTAAATATGGCCATCTTCAATCGCGATTTACAAAATTTTGACTATAACCGTCTCAACCATTTTTTCACAGTTAGTGGCTGTATTCATTGGCGTTTAGGCACTGTAGGTTTCATCAACGCACTAAGTCTGGTTTACGAACAGTGGCGTCTTTTATACACCTCCTGGACCGGCCATCGTGTATGTTAAATATGGCCAACTTCAAACGCGATTTACAAAATTTCGGCTATAACCGTCTCAACCATTTTTCTACAGTTAGTGGCTATATTCATTGGCTTTCAGGCACTGTAGGTTTGATCAACGCACTAAGCATGGTTTACGAACAGTGGCGTCTTTTATACACCTCCTGGACCGGCCATCGTGTATGTGATATATGGCCAAATTCAAACGTGATTTACAAAATTTTGGCTATAACCGTCTCAACCATTTTTCTACAGTTAGTGGCTATATTCATTGGCTTTCAGGCGCTGTAGGTTTCATCAACGCACTAAGCCTAGTTTACGAACAGTGGCGTTTTTTATACACCTCCTGGACCGGCCATCGTGTATGTTAAATATGGCCAACTTCAAACGCGATTTACAAAATTTCGGCTATAACCGTCTAAACCATTTTTCTACAGTTAGTGGCTATATTCATTGGCTTTCAGGCACTGTAGGTTTGATCAACGCACTAAGCATGGTTTACGAGCGAGTGGCATCTTTTATACAGCACCTTGACCGTCCAATGTATGTCATATAAGGTCAATTTCAAAATTTGTTTTTAAAAAAAATGGTAATTGGGTTTTGTTTTGATTTTTGATTCATAAATATTTCTGATTGTGGCTTTTCATACGGCTTAGATCTCATCTCGGCAGTCTCATCTGATACACTCACAGCTAAGAAGTCAATAACAGCGGAGTTAACAGTGCTCTGTTAAAGTTCGCGACGTCGCGATCTTAACAGAGAACAGAACTCTGTTAAAGTTCGCGACGTATCAAATGTTTAGATGATCAAATGTTTATATTAATTGAAATGTGTTTAAAATTTATAAAGGCATAATATTTTGGAACGATAATCAGAGGAATATGATTGATAGATTTATCAGTTTATATTAATGTGTTCACTCCATTCCACTTTTCAATACTTTTGTGAATATTAAAACTAAGCAACACCGGTGTGCTTGGTGTCCTCGGTGTACGCTAGACCGAGTTTTCGTGCTCGGTGTGAGAGAGTGATGTTGAGAACAGAAAAATATCCCATTCTCTCTTTTACACACAAAAAATATTGTCAAAAGCTAATCAATTTGAATCATTTTTTTAACACTTTTTAATTTTGTTATGATGTAATAATAATTAAAATTATCTAATAAATAAACGATATTTTTATCTCCGAATGGACTTGAACCACATTAAAAAATAATCAATTGAATATATGATTATAAATATGGATAGAATGTGTCTACATCTTACTAAAATTACCCTTAACTCATTTTTTTTAAAAAATGGACTTATTCCACTTTCAAAAATAACAGCTCATATATCTAATGAATTCAAACATTACGTCAACTAGTGGCAACACTATAAGTGCTGGTACCCCCTGCAACCTGTAAGGCATTGGTTATGCTATCGAGCAAAACTCGGCGGCAAATTTCTCTAACTTTTGTGACCGGAGTCCGTGCAAAAAGAGTGGTTACGCTTGTGCTTGACCCACGCTTGCTTTCTTCACCAATATATTTTTTTTCTCACCTTCAACAGCAACCCGTCTACTACACAAATGAGAAAACGTATTTTAAATGTAGTTTTCGGCGCGATGGAAGAACAAATGTTTATATTAATTGAAATGTGTTTAAAATTTATAAAGGCATAATATTTTGGAACGATAATCAGAGGAATATGATTGATAGATTTATCAGTTTATATTAATGTGTTCACTCCATTCCACTTTTCAATACTTTTGTGAATATTGAGACTAAGCAACACCGGTTTGCTTGGTGTCCTCGGTGTACGCTAGACCGAGTTTTCGTGCTCGGTGTGAGAGAGTGATGTTGAGAACAGAAAAATATCCCATTCTCTCTTTTACACACAAAACAAAAAAAAAGTCCTGATTGCCAAGCAAAACTCGATAGCATAACCACGGCCTAAACAACCAAGTTCCAGTAAACTTATAAGTGCTAAGTACGACTAATCAGGCCTTAAGTTTATAGACAGAACTCAACGAAAAGCAAACTATTCATTCCAAGCAAAGGGAATCTGTGTACTCGTAGTTTCTCTCTTTTCATCAGAGTTAAAAAATGTGCATTTAAAAAACGAAGTTAAGAAGCGCACGTATTTTCGTTAACGATCATTGTTAAGAAATGAAGGACCCTTCTAATTATTGCTCGCAACTACATATATGTTAAACTAGGCCAAAAAATGTTCTTGCAAAGATTTGCAATCGCGCCGTCAATTATCGTTAGGTTAATAGGATTTTCTGCAGTGTTCTAATTTCTCTAAAACAAATGCTTACCTTTGCATCAGAGAAGTCATAGTCAGGTTCAAAAGACGAATTTAAAGTTGCTATCAAATGAAATAGAGTCTTTCTGGAAATTGTGTCACACAGTATCACCCCCTCATCACAAGATTGGCTGTTACGCTTAAAATTAGGCGACATATCTAAAACCGTTTGTGATGGGGATAATGCCTGTAAATCATGTGGACCTACACCTTGAACTTCAGCTGTAAATCGCTTGTAAAGAGCCTTGTCTGCGGCTACCATTTTACAAGAATAACTTTCAATACGGCCAAAAATAGTACCACTTCCAGTTTGAATACAGAGTGCATTATTAATCGCCTCAAATCGCGAACTCTCAAGAAGTTTCATTTTGATTATAGCAGATTTTTAAAGATTAAATTGGATTAAATAATTTATATTCTAAAAATTTACATTTTTTCTCCACAAAACAACAGGGTAAAACAATCTTTTTCCTATATTTCAAATATTTATATTCTTAATAGTTAAAATCACAACTAATATCAATTTATTAGTATATTCTTTTTACCGTTTTCATAAATTGTCAGCAATGTTAAACAAAAACTATACACTATTTTATATATGCGCGTAAAGAATATACATACATGTACATATTTTAAACGACGGTTATTTATATGAGCATGCATGTCCTATTTACAATGGCATAAAAAGGGAATAGATTAGGAGTTTGTCGACCTAACAAATGTGTAGTTTTGGCTTAAATAAAGTGACGCTTGTCGATCTAACCATAGTTGCTGGGCTTAAATAAAGCCCTTATCGACCCCACCAATGTTGTTGTTGCTGTTGTTGTTTTTCGTGCTGACCCCAAGAACAACAACAACTTTTGTTGATCTCTTGTCGTTCCAGAGTTATAGCCCTTTAAAGTTGAAAAAGTTAAGGCCTGTATCTCCTAAACCTTACAAGATACCTATATGTTATTGGTATTGCTGGAAAGGTTATTGAATTGTCTGTCATTTATGTTAAGTAACATTTTGTCGGAAACCGTTCAGTTTTGGAGAAAAATGGAAATTTCGATTTTTCGTACTATTTTTCTCCATTCATTAATTTTTTTCGAAGTATAATGTATAAGTAACCTACATAATTATGCCATTAATAAGAAAGTACAGCCATATACCCTTTCAGAGACGATTTTTCTCCAAACCTGAACGGTTTTCGCCAAATTATTATTTGACATAAATGACAGATAATTCAATTACCTTTCCAGCAATATCAATAACATATAGGTATCGTGTAAGGTTTAGGAGATACAGGCCTGAACTTTTTCAACCTTAAAGGGCTATAACTCTGGAACGACAAGAGATCAACAAAAGTTGTTGTTGTTGTTGTTGGGGTCAGCACGAAAGACAACAACAGCAGCAACAACATCGGTGGGGTCGACAAGCGCCTTATCTGTTACTAAACCTGTTTATTACACTTTACTTCGTGGAGAAGTGTGATTGTATTCGAAAAAATAAAGGAAAGTTTAGAGAAAATACAAATAATAAACTCTATAAACTATACATAATTGTTACAAAGTAAAATTTAACCCAACCTTAACCACTCGTACTTATATATTTTAAGCAATAATAATTTAAAATAAACTTTATAATCGATATTATTTGATTCGCTGAAACCATGAATAGTTTTGGAGTAGTTAGCGTTGATATTATATTTCATGTCAATTTAGCAAAAAAATGTACGAGTTGCTGAAGAGCTCAAATTTTACTGCAGTTGTTGTTTCTTATGCTAACTACGGCAACAACAACAGTTTTTGTTGCTCTCGTCAGGTTTCCGAGTTACAGCACCTTGAATTTCAAAGATTTATGAACTATACCTCCTAAAGTATACGAGATACCTACATGATATTCATGTCATCAAAAAGCTATTGCCTTTCATTTATGTAAAATAACGTTTTGTCGAAAATTGCTCTGAAGATTAAGCTCATAAATCTTTAAACTTCAATATATAACTATACCTCGGACACCAGCGAAAGCGACAAAAACCCCCCGTGTAAACACGGCACACGGGACACGTTAATTTGCCTACAATACATAGTTCCTCTTGCCGTTTGGCTGTTAAAACAACAACAAATGGTGCCTCACGTGTAAAGACGGCATAAGCGGCTTTCAGACAGTGTGATTTGTTGTACAACGTGGTGATGCTTGACGACTTGTAGAATGTGTGGACGCTACGTCCTACAAGTTGAAGGTCAAGTCGCATGAAAAACTATTTGATTTTTGACATCCGACTTGCTCTGCTTGACGACTTGCTTGATCGTGTGAACGCAAGCAAAACGACTCGGTGCAAACGTCATTTGAAAAATGTGCTCGAAGTGTTCGGACGACATGAACACGGATTTTTAGAAGGAATTTTTTAACCTCTACAAAGATTTCCCAGAACTATGGAAAGTGAAGAGTAATGAAAATAAAAAGAAATTCTTAAGAAATATAGAAAATCGAAAAAAATGCCACTTTGGACGTTCTAAAAAAAATTAACAACGTGGTATAGGAGAGAACTAAAAAAATGGCAGTGAGAAATCCGGGGCTGGCGAAGAGGATATATATTCCTCATAATATATTTATTTATGTATTAAGGATATATTTTTATCCATAATCTTTTTCTTCTCTTTTCTTTCCTCTTCTCTTTCATTAACCTCATCAATTATTATGGCTGCCAGAATTGCGTTGTTCATTACGTTGATGTTTATCAGTCGACAGCAACGAAAAAATGAAGTCGTACAACTTGCTTGAACTTGTGAACGCTCGACAATGCAGTTCCGTTATTTATCGTACGATTTCTGAGAGCAGCAAGTTGTACAACAAATCGTACTGTGTGAAAGGCAGGTTCACAAAGGTTCTTATGGAGCACGTCAAACGTGCTTTGCTTTGCACGTTGCTTTGGTTACTTTCGCGGCGTAGATATAACCACAGAAGTATTCAGAAGTTGCATCTCGGCCTGCGATACCTTTTCACTTTACGTTACGGTCGGAACAACTGAGGGGATGATTAAACAAGGAGAAAGCAAACGTGAACCTCTGTTCATGAAGCAATCACGAACAAAGAGAAGCAACGAGAGAGCAAGAATAAAACGTTTATGTGTGCGAGCCTCTCTTTTGCTAGTCTGCGTCGTGAATTCACGTGTTGACAAAATTTTCTTTCAAGCTTTTGATTTCTTTATTTTGGTTTTGTTCACAAGTTACAACTTTAACTTTGGTGTCAAAACTGTTCAAAAATGTTAAATTTCGTAAAATGATCTCCATTCCAAGTCCATTTTGGAAACAAAATAATTAAATGTAAGCGCCCAGTTCGAAAATATTGATTTAATCATAAAAACACATAATTGTTTACCAATATGGTTTGTGCTTTCAAACCCATCCCCTAACTCTAGTTTGGAATTGTATCGCAAATCCCTTCTAATCGCCATTTCATCCATGTGCAGAACCATATTATTCTTTTCGTACTGGTTCAAATCCACTTATTTTTTATTAACACCAACTTATGGTACGATCAGAACAGCTGAGGGGAAGATCAAACAACGTGTGAAGCTTCGAGAGAGCTTGTTTTGCGAAAGAAATCTCTTTCTGAGGTACACTGAAAAGATGGTAGCACGGGTGGCGCATGGAATGGAATGTAGCGCATGGAATGAAATGGCGCATGGAATGTAATGGAAATGATATTGTAGCCAATATTGATCAACAAATCAGACATTGTGTTTCGCCCAAATTATTTTCAAAAAACAAAATGTGATTCTCCCATTCCTTACTCAACATTTTTCACAGTGCATTCATAAAACAGCGTGGTACGATGCTACCTGCTTGAAGTCTATACGTCAACTGACTGCTCTTTATAAGAACGATCGCTAATGTTGGTGTGAAAAACCGACGAGTGCTGTCGTGTATATGTGAATAGCCTAGAGAAAAACGATTGCACGATTACTCTCTGTTCAATAGGGTGCCAATATTGGAACCCTAGAACAAAATTTGCTTTGTACGAGATGCAACTTCTGTATACTATTTATTCTGTGGTATTACACAGCAAGTCAGTCGTAATTATACCTTCAAAATAAAATCATCTTTCTATATTGTACGGTCGTGGTTTTTATTACGTTCGTTCTGTGTGAACGCGGTTATATCCTCAATAGGTTATGGGCCCAGGTCCAAATTAGAAATATATATTATGAGTTCGATGCACAATAAATTGTATGAGTCCAATTATGGAGCGCGGTGTATGCAAATGCGATGCGTATTGATTCATGGCGGATTATGTAGCGTAACTGATGGAAGCTCAAAAAAGCCGGAAGATGCATCGAAATTGGCGAAATGGATAGCCGACGATGAAAAAGTGTTAGCGACCATAATATTAGGTGTCAAGCCATCTCAATTAAATCATTTGAAGCATTTCAAATCATCCAGTGAAGCTTGGAAAAAAAGTCAAGAACTGTACATTGACCTGCAAGAAAGGTGACGCTGTACAACTGCTGCACATAAGTTTGGCAGAAGACGAAAATATGGCAAAGCATATAAATGATTTTTCAGATATAGTTGAAAATATTTAATAATATGAATTAATATTTCAATAGCGGAGCAGCAACTTGCAATTATATTGCTTTCTAGTTTGGCAAAATCGTACAATAACTTCGTTATTGCTATGGAGACAAGAGATAAGCTCCCATCTCTATGTATACTTAAATTAAAACTTCTAAAAGAAAATGAGAGAAGAAATAGTGGTTCAAGTAACACACAACAGCCTTTTGTTGCACAAACGGTAAAAGAAAGAAAAAAATATAACAACAGAAATAACGGGCGATGCCATAACTGTGGCAAAAAAGGCCACTTCGACGCAAAATGTAGACAAAAATTGAAGACATCTGGTGGTCAATTCTCATTCTGGTGGTTCTCATTCTCACTGACACTTTATACCTTTCCACTTCACGAGGTGCTGTTTTGCGATTCTCTTTTAGATTGTGCAAACAATCGTTCAATGTGTATAGTCGATAAGTAAGTGTTTGCGTATGCAGCAACCCTGAAAAAGAAAGGGAGCAAACCGTTAAGAAAGGAACCGTGCGTTACGACAGTTGTAGTGTAGAGACCTGTTCATCAAGCCAGCACAGCCTCGAGGCCAGAGATAATGAAATTGGACACTTCGAATTCGCCGCTTCAAAAATCGGTTTGACGTCTATTTTTTATGATCTGTTGAATTCATGTACACTATACGTGAGAACTACCATATTGTTATTCTTGTTTTCTGTCTTTCAGTATGTTGAAAAAATCAGCTGTTTCATGCTTCACCACGGACTCATTTAGTTATGAAATCAGCATAGCTAGACGTCGTATCTTTTGAAATGGTTTCACTACTGGTATTTCGATAACATCGGTGGCTACACATTGTGGTTTCTCATTTGGTTTCAAAAGTCGTAAATACTTGAAAGCAAAATAAAAACTAAAGTAATCTGAAATTGTAATACACTTAATTTTGAAAACGGGCAGCAAAAAGGCTTGCTGCGAATAGTAAGTTTGACAGTTGCCATACCATTTTTCGCTGTTTCAACAATCGTTCCTAGTTTTGTTTGGTTGTCAAAATGGTTGGTTTTATAAACAATCTTCACAAAACTTCACAAATATATATAAAAAGTATAAGTATTATTTTTTTATTGTGCTCAGCGTTCATGTGAGTGTTTAGGCGGCGTCTTCGCGATACGCAAAACCCGTTTGAAATGGTTAGTGACCAAAAGTTTTTGAATTTATAAAGGCTACCTAAGGATTTATGTTAGCTAGAGTTGATTGCTGAGACCACATATGCAAAGAGTATAAATAGGTTAAGAGATTGCATGAAACATTTGTTGCCGGCAACATTTGTGATTTCATGTGCGAAGATTAGGGCAGCTGTTAATTAGCAGGACTAGCGCTGTAAAGAAATACCAGCTCTGTAAAATAGGAAACCGTAGATAAAAACGAAGTTCTTTACGGAGTTCAAAATTTCGTTTGTATTCTACGCTGATAGCAAAGCAAAATTGAATGATCTACTAATGTGTGAGTGCTTCGGAAGATCTTTTCTAATGAGTATGAAGGGATCGGAAGATCAATTTGCTTCTGTTATTTTGCACTAACAATGCTAGCGAATATGCATAAGAAGAGTTACTCGATCCAACACTCGTAAGCAAAGTAAAGTGTGAAGGAAAGAATCGATCAATATATGAAGTACAGCGGACGATGAAAAGCACGGTGTGATTCGTCTTCTTTTGCCTCTCTTACAATAACAAACCATGTGCCGCCGTCCGTTGGTCTGGAATCGTTTTAAATTATTTAATACGAAGAATTTTTGCTTTTCTTAGCTTTGTCCTGATTCTTGTTCGATGCCCAAGCTTTGTAAAGCGCTGGCACGATCTTCGTTGCGAGCATAGCGTGCTGTTTAAGAATTTGTATGTGCAGAAGATGGTATGTAGTCGGCATATCAATTCCCTATACACGTTATACGAGTAAGACTGAAAGGTTAATAGAAGACAAATTATGAAAATATTTATATTATATGTCTGTGGTAATACATAGTGTGAGTTTAAAGAAATCTACTTTAGCCCATTAGCCCCGATTTCATTAGTTACACTTATTAACGCTTGTATAATTTTCTGGTATAAGTAATTCTGGTATCATTTTTATTTTTTGCAATTGCGGCTCATGGTAAGTTTTTTCAAACCAAGCTTTACAAATGGCTAAGTGCTGTAAGCATATATTAGAAAATTTATGGGAGGAGTTTTGCAAATAAAGTTGCGTTTCACTGTAGTTTTCGGTATACAGAAATGTTGTATCAGGATCTTTCTTTCGAACGTTTGTCTTTCGAGATGGTTTAATCCAAATTAGAATCTTTTTCACCACATTAAACAAATTATGGAATATCTAATTTCCATTCTAATTCGAAACAACTCAAGGAGGCTAAAACAGAAACAAAGCGACAAAATAACCAAAAAAAAAACGAACAAAAACTGGATCAATGGCGGGTGTAAAAATGCAAAGACTTTTGGAAAAATAATATAATAATAATAAAAACCAGTAAGAAAGCTATATTCGGCCTGGCCGAATCTTAGATACCCTAGATACCTAAAAGTTTTGAAAAAAGTGGCGAAGCTAGGGTGGGGCGGGGGATAGCGGTCCACTCTGGGCGGCACAATGTCGGGGGCGGCAGTTGTGGAAATTAAGTAGGGACTTATTGAATTCTAGCATTTTTGGGGCTACAAGTTGATTAACCATCCCGGGTTCCATGAGACCTAGCTACGCCTCTGTATAAATAGTAGGCGTGGTCATTACCTTTTTCAAAACAAAATAAGTAGCTTAGTTGTTTTATAATTGTGTTCATTTAAACTTTATTTCCGTGGTAATAAACTTATTTTCATACTGCTATACTGTATATGTAGTGTAAAGGTGGGCGGACCGCACCCAGTTTTGATGTAAAAATTTTTTTTTGGAAAACAAGTTGTCATCTAAAGTTTTACTCAGGAATATTATGTAACGAGTTTTTTGTTTCCAGCCTGGATGAGGCTCAGTCTGTCCAGGGTTCTCTCAAAGTGGTCTCGTAACCCTCCAAGTTATTCAACCGGCACACGAATTTCGAGCGACTGTTCTCACAGTCTAGCACTGACTCTCTGCAGAGTTCAGCTCGGTGGATTGGTTGTATTGGTTTTATCCTTATATCTACTTAACAATTTCTATAACTTATAATACGTACAATGTGTATGGTTGTGTCTACTCCAAACTAAGGGCAGAGTGCCACGCAGCAGACGGCTGTACAGTTTCCCTATGTAAGTCGCTTAAGCAGGAGTTTTTAACCAGCGTGTTTCTCTACGGAAGGCCCAAAGTAAGGGCTTGGAAGCTCAAGAGCTTCCCGGCGGAAGGCCTTAATTTATATAAGGGAAAGCGAAAGTGCTTCCCTGCGGAAGGTCTCAGGTTAGGGCTTGGGAGCTCAAGTGCTTCCCGGCGGAAGGCCTTAATTTATATAAGGGAAAGCGAAAGTGCTTCCCTGCGGAAGGTCTCAGGTAAGGGCTTGGAAGCTCAAGTGCTTCCCGGCGGAAGGCCTTAAATTATCGAACCAAAATGCTGGTTAGGTTAATCTCCTGTTTTAAGGGACTTTCCTACCGGTGGCGTGCAAATATTGTTGCACGCCGGTGGCCTGCGCCGATTGGTGAATGATAAGGCATTCACCGATGACCGAAGTCGATTGGTAATATATAAGAATATTACCGATGGCCGAAGCCGATTAGCGAATGATAGTGCATTCACCGATGACCGAAGTCGATTAGTAATATATAAAAATATTACTGCTGGCCGAAGCCGATTAGCGAATGATAGTGCATTCACCGATGACCGAAGTCGATTGGTAATATATAAGAATATTACCGATGGCCGAAGCCGATTAGCGAATGATAGTGCATTCACCGATGACCGAAGTCGATTAGTAATATATAAAAATATTACTGCTGGCCGAAGCCGATTGTGAAGTCGCAAGATCGTTTTAAAATCTCGAGTACAAGGCTTACCTTTATACTCAGCGCAACTCGAATCTGAATGTTTTTGCCGAGCCTTTTATGAGCCGGCTGCCATAAACGGTACGTGAATTATATGCACGCAGTGAGCGCAAATTACCAGTGTCGATAATTTTATTGTATATCATGTATGTGTATGTATGGCGAAACCGGTTTCGTGTTGTTTCTTCTGTTTTCTGTTTGCCGTGTGTGCACAAGAATACAAACACACATACTACAAGAATTGATGCGGAAAAAGAATATTTTGATCGCTGGTGGGATTTGAACCTGCGATATGCGGTTTCCTAAGCTTGGTTTCTTAAAAAAAGAAAAAGAATATGTTGATCGCTGGTGGGATTTGAACCTGTGATCTTTTGGTGTATTCTGTTGCTTAATGACGCGACTGCGCTGCGACTGTGTTTATGTTATTTTCTTTGTTTGGTTTTACTTATTTTTATATTAGTGATCTTAATTGTAATAATTTTAATTGTGTCTTATTTGTAACGTTGTGCACGTTACAGTCTATCCTTACGAAGGTAAATAAAAAAAAGAAAGAGAAGAAAAAAAAGATTTTGTTTTTAGGGTGGAAAGCGACTTATGCACGTTTTGCCAATGCAAAACTTTTTACTGGCCACGGGGGCTCAGCTCGGCTTTCTAAAAGAAGTTTTTTTTTTTTTTTTTTTTCCTTAAATCCATTTTCATTTTTTTTTTATTAAATTCAATTTTATTTTAATTTTTTTTCTCCAATTTAATTTCAGCTTACAATTTATTTAGTTCTCTTTCCCTTCTCCTTTTCTTTCGTTCAACTTAGATATTCTTTTAAATATAATCTAAACTTAATCAATATTTCTTTAATTCTATTTAATTTCATTGTTGTAGGTTTTTTTTTTTTTATATTAATTTCATTTATTTTTGTACTTGGTTTTGAGTCGCCTAGAACGGCCTTTTTGTAGTGTGTGTTTTGTTGGTTGTTAGGACTCGCCATTCTTTCCCGTGAGTCAGTTTGGCCCAGCCGTCCTGTACCGTGACGATAACCACTCCTTCAGGGCGGTGCAATTTAAATGTGCGACGGTCGGTGGTCAATTGTGGTCGGATGGTGATCCGATGGAGCCATCCCTTTTCGGTGGTTTGCTGTTTTGGCGGAGTCCTGGTTTTTGTTGTTTGGGTTTTCATAGTTGTTGTTTCTTGTTGTTTTTTGTTTTTCTGGTTGGTTCTTGATGGTTCTGGTGTGTTGTCGTCTGGCTTGCTTAGAGGGATGCGGGGCCGGGTGCACAGAGCCGGGCTGTTACGGACCAGTTTTTGTCTGATTCTGGCCAGGCTGGTTTTTGGTCTCGCTGTGGTGGTTATGGCCTGGGCTGTGTGGACTAGCTTCCTTGCTTTCGGATGTGCCTCCAGGGGTGGCTCAAATGGGGTGATGGGCTGGACCCAATTTTTGATGGGTAGGCCAGGGCGCTGTGGCTGCGTTCTTTTTCGGATGATGTTCATCTTAAAAATAAAAATAAGTCGTGAGTGAGTGATGTTACCGGCTGAGAGATCTAAGCGTGACTGGTAGGAGACGGGAATGGTTTCAGGTCTTGTACGTGAACACGTCTTTGCGTGTTGGGTGGGGTGGTGTCAACTATGATTGCTATGTTGGGTGAGTCGAATCCAACGACTTTGCAGGGGCCAGTGTATATTGGAGCTAGTTTTTCGGTAAATTGTTTAGCGGCGGACGAAAGGACATGGTTTTTACGTAGGACTGATGATCCAATGGCTGGTTTCCAAGCGCGTCGGCGTAGATTGCAGAAGTGACGTTGTTGCTGGGTGACTTTCTGATTCCTTTTTATGGCGCGGGCGAATAGTTCTGTGAAGTCGGTACTGTTGTATTCATACGACATAGGAGGATTGTTGGCGAGTATTTTGGTAGCTGGGGGGTTGCGGCCGAAGTTTAGTTCTGCTGGTGATAGCGACGTTGCTTCGTGGGTGGCGGTGTTAATCGCGAACATTATTTCGGGTAATTTGGTATCCCAGTCGTTATGGGTTTTTGTGTACATTGCCATCATGGTTTTAATGCTACGGTTGGATCGTTCGGTTGGATTTTCGTGTGGTGCATATGCTGCAGTAAACATGTGTCGAATTCCGTATGTTTCGGTGAGATCTTTGATTAGTTTACTGGTGTATTGTGTCCCATTGTCCGTGATGAGAGTTTCGGGGCATCCGAAGCGGAATATGACGCGTTCTCTCAAGTGTTGTACTAGCGTGCTTGCGGTGGCGGCTCTTACTGGTACGAGTTCTACCCACTTGGTAAACTTATCGGTGAACACTAATAGTGAGGTGTGTCCTTTGCGGGATCGTGGGAATGGTCCCATAAAGTCGGACGTGACTATTTGCCATGGTCGTTGTGCTGGTCTAGTGGTCATTAGGCCAGCCGGGAGGCCGGTTCTTGCTTTATACTGGCCGCAGGTTAGACAGGAGCGGACATATTGTTTCACATCTTGGGTCATTTTTGGCCAATAGTATCGTTCTTTTATTCGTTTTAAGGTTTTGTTGACACCTAAGTGCCCTGCCGTTGTGGCGTCATGATTTTCTCTTAATACTTCTGCCCGGTCGGCGGCATGGACACACATCTTCCATGTGTTGGAGTGAGTGCTATTTGTTGATTGCTTTTTTGGTTTGTGGTAAAGCATGCCTTGGTGCATCATGTACTCTTGGTTGTGACAGCCTGATGTCGTGATCTGCTGTTGTTTCGCTACATACCAGTCGTGGTCGTTGATGGTCATTAATGTATCTGGTTCGTTGTTGATTTCTGGTAATGCGCTACGGGATAGCGCATCAGCAACGGTGTTGAGAGCGCCTTTTCGATATTCGATTGTAAAATCGAACTGCTGCAACTCTAGTGCCCATCGGGCTAGTCTTCCTGAGGGGTTTTGTAAGGAGTGCAGCCAACGAAGTGAGTGGTGATCGGTGATTACCTTGAATTTGTAACCCTCTAAGTATGGTCTTAACTTTCGAATGCTCCATAAGATGGCCAAGCACTCTTTTTCGGTGGTGGAATACTTTCGCTCTAGTTCGTTTAATGTGCGGCTGGCGTAAGCGATGACCTTTTCCTCGGTCTCGGTTTTCTGGGTGAGTACGGCTCCGAGTCCGGTATCACTGGCGTCGGTTTGTAGGCTGAATGGTAACGAGTAGTCGGGGCAGCATAGTAATGGTGCTGTAGTGAGAGCGGTTTTTAGTGCTTGAAAGGCTTGCTCTTGCTCTGGTCCCCATTCCCATAGGGTGTTCTTTTTTAGTAGGGTGTTCATTGGTGCGACTGTTGTTGAAAATGATTTTACGAAGCGTCGGTACCATGACGCAATCCCTAACACGCGGCGTAGCTCTTTGACGTTTGTGGGTGGTGGCATTTGTGTGATGGCGACGATTTTATCAGGGTCGGTGTGTATGCCTTCTGGTGTGACGGTATGTCCTAAGTATTTTAGGCGGTTCTGACAAAAGTGAGATTTCTCGAAATTTACTCTGAGGTTGGCTGCCTCTAGTCTTTGAAAAACAATTTTGAGATTTTGTAAGTGTTCTTGCCATGTTTTCCCCAGCACAATGATGTCATCTAGATATGCGAACGCATATGGTTCTAGTTCAGGCCCGATGACTTGATCGAGGATTCCTTGAAATGTTGCTGGGGCGGAGTGAAGTCCGAATGGTAACACTTTCCACTGGTATAGTCCACGCCCGGGTACGGTAAAGGCTGTGAATTTGCGGGATTTTTCTTCTAGTTTTATTTGCCAGTAGCCATTTTTTAAATCGATGGTACTGATGTAATTGGCTTCTCTTAATTTGTCGAGTATTGCTTGTATTTGTGGCAGGGGGTATGCATCCGGTGTGGAAATTTTATTCAGTTGCCGGTAGTCAATACATAGTCGCCAGTTGCCTGTCTTCTTTTTTACTAATACGACTGGTGAACTGTAGGGACTCTTGGATTCTTCTATTTTATCCTCTTGTAATAGTTGGTCGATTTCTTTGTTGATTACTTCCTGCATGGCTGGATTGCGAGGGTAATACCTCTGTTTAAAAGGTATGTCATCTTATACGCGTATGACGTGTTGGGCGACGTTGCACGGAGTGTTGATTTGTTCCATTCGTGTTTGTACGTCATTAATGAGTTGTTGTAACTGGGCGTGCTCTAGTGTTGGGTTTATCGTGTGTAAACTGTGGTGTTGGTTGGTGATACTGGGTATTATTTCCTGGTTGCCAACAGTGAGGTGGATGCCTATCCTATTTAAGAAATCCATTCCTAGAATTAGTTCTTGGGTAATTCCTGGCATGAAGTATATTTGATGTTGATATTGGTTCCTCCCTATTTTAATGGTCACCTCTCCGAGGTTTTGGGCCGAGATTATTTTCCCATTCGCCAGTGTAACTGGAATATTTGGATGTGTGCCTGGTTGACGTCTGATCTTCCTTTTCAGGTCCATGCCCATGAATGTGAGTGAAGCTCCGGTGTCAATAAGTGCGTTGACAGTATGGTCATTGCAATGGACTTTCAAGTAGAAGCGGTCGGCGATTGGTGGTTCCTCGTTTGCATTTTGATGGCAGGTGCAGTCACGGGATAGTCTTCCTGTAGTCCCGCAATATGAACAAAAGAGTAGTCTTCGTCCTCGGCAGTTGCTTCTCGTGTGTGAAGGTTGTTTGCAAGACCAACAATGCGTTTCTCGTGCGTAGGGTGTAGAAGTTATGCAGTTGTTGGAGTGGCGGTTGCTTCTAGTTTCTTCACCCCGAATATGTTCATATTCTTCTGCCTGTGTCATGAGATCGTCAATGCTATGGAAGTCATTGCGTTTTATATAGAGGCGATATTCTGGGCGGAGTCCTTCGTATGCTCGCTCTACTTGTTGTTCCATTCGCATGTGAGGGTGTTGTCGTATCAGTGACATGAGACTCATTATAAAGTCTTTAGCTCTCTCGCGGATGTTTTGTCTCCTACGCATTATTTCTTCTTCCAGCCGGTGTAAGTGTCGCGGTGGTTGGAAGAATTTTTCAGCGGCTGTTCGGAATTCTCGCCATGTTTGTACTTAATTTCTTTTGTAACGCCACCATTCTCGTGCTCTGTCCTTCAGGATTTCATTCAGCGGTAAGAGTAGGTGGTTATACTCGATTCTGTAGCAATCGGCCAACTCCTCTATCGTTTCTAGAAATTCGTTGAGGGGCCGGTTCCCATTGAAAGCGAGACCCCATTTTCTAACCGTGTTCATTATGTCCACGGTGTTGTTATTGTTTGGGTTGCCTTCGGGTTGTGTCTTCACCAGTGGCGTAGTTGCCAGTGTGTATTGTGTCAACCGGGGACTCAGCGCCGTGGTCATTCCTCTCTCGACGCGTTGCGTTTTAAAAAAGTCGCTTAGTCGCTGTCTAAGTTCTTTTACCGTTCCCTCTGCTGGTAATCCTGACTCTCTAAGAAGTTCTTCTAACTCCTCCTTTTTGAGAGAGTAAATCCCGCTTAGGTTGGATGTTGTGGCATCCGTGTTGATACTTAGTGTTGGTTGCGTTTGTGCACTTTCTAACGTTAGTGCCTGACTCTCTGTTGAAGAGAGTCCCTGTTCGGGCGCCATTTGTAATGAGTTTTTTGTTTCCAGCCTGGATGAGGCTCAGTCTGTCCAGGGTTCTCTCAAAGGGGTCTCGTAACCCTCCAAGTTATTCAACCGCCACACGAATTTCGAGCGACTATTCTCACAGTCTAGCACTGACTCTCTGCAGAGTTCAGCTTGGTGGATTGGTTGTATTGGTTTTATCCTTATATCTACTTAACAATTTCTATAACTTATAATACTCCAAACTAAGGGCAGAGTGCCACGCAGCAGACGGCTGTACAGTTTCCCTATGTAAGTCGCTTAAGCAGGAGTTTTTAACCAGCGTGTTTCTCTACGGAAGGCCCAAAGTAAGGGCTTGGAAGCTCAAGAGCTTCCCGGCGGAAGGCCTTAATTTATATAAGGGAAAGCGAAAGTGCTTCCCTGCGGAAGGTCTCAGGTAAGGGCTTGGGAGCTCAAGTGCTTCCCGGCGGAAGGCCTTAATTTATATAAGGGAAAGCGAAAGTGCTTCCCTGCGGAAGGTCTCAGGTAAGGGCTTGGAAGCTCAAGTGCTTCCCGGCGGAAGGCCTTAAATTATCGAACCAAAATGCTGGTTAGGTTAATCTCTTGTTTTAAGGGACTTTCCTACCGGTGGCGTGCAAATATTGTTGCACGCCGGTGGCCTGCTCCGATTGGTGAATGATAAGGCATTCACCGATGACCGAAGTCGATTTGTAATATATAAGAATATTACCGATGGCCGAAGCCGATTAGCGAATGATAGCGCATTCACCGATGACCGAAGTCGATTAGTAATATATAAAAATATTACTGCTGGCCGAAGCCGATTAGCGAATGATAGTGCATTCACCGATGACCGAAGTCGATTGGTAATATATAAGAATATTACCGATGGCCGAAGCCGATTAGCGAATGATAGTGCTTCACCGATGACCGAAGTCGATTAGTAATATATAAAAATATTACTGCTGGCCGAAGCCGATTGTGAAGTCGCAAGATCGTTTTAAAATCTCGAGTACAAGGCTTACCTTTATACTCAGCGCAACTCGAATCTGAATGTTTTTGCCGAGCCTTTTATGAGCCGGCTGCCATAAACGGTACGTGAATTATATGCACGCAGTGAGCGCAAATTACCAGTGTCGATCATTTTATTGTATATCATGTATGTGTATGTATGGCGAAACCGGTTTCGTGTTGTTTCTTCTGTTTTCTGTTTGCCGTGTGTGCACAAGAATACAAACACACATACTACAAGAATTGATGCGGAAAAAGAATATTTTGATCGCTGGTGGGATTTGAACCTGCGATATGCGGTTTCCTAATCTTGGTTTCTTAAAAAGAGAAAAAGAATATGTTGATCGCTGGTGGGATTTGAACCTGTGATCTTTTGGTGTATTCTGTTGCTTAATGACGCGACTGCGCTGCGACTGTGTTTATGTTATTTTCTTTTTTTGGTTTTACTTATTTTTATATTAGTGATCTTAATTGTAATAATTTTAATTGTGTCTTATTTGTAACGTTGTGCACGTTACAATTATATATTTAACAATATAACCATATTTTGCCTGTGTAACCTA
Organism: Myopa tessellatipennis; assembly: GCA_943737955.2. Taxonomy (NCBI): domain Eukaryota; kingdom Metazoa; phylum Arthropoda; class Insecta; order Diptera; family Conopidae; genus Myopa; species Myopa tessellatipennis. The sequence goes on along the minus strand of OX031316.1, from coordinate 40,242,134 downwards.
AAAGTGGGCGGATCACGCCCATATTTGGCACATTCAGGCATAATGCTACTCTATACCCAGGAATGAAATAGGCGTGGTCGTAGAGCGATTTTGCCCATTTTCAATACCAATCTGCTCACCGCAAGAAACAATGTTTATGCAAAATTTAATCACGATACCTTCACCGGTTCTCCTGTGATCGTGATTTCAACAGACAGACAGACAGACAGACAGACGGACGTACATGGCTAAATCGTCTCAGGAGGTCTCGCTGATCAAGAATATATATACTTTTCTATACCTATCGTCTCTATTTCTATGCGTTACACATTTCGTTACAAAGTGAATATACCCTTACCTTAAGGTGTAGGGTATAATTAGCTTCATATACATGTATGGTAGTTTACATAAAGTTACTTAATAAGTGTTGTAAAATAATGTTTAATAAGTGTTACTAATGACATCGGGGCTAAAGTAGATTTGTATAAAATCATACTTTGTATAACCACAGACATATAATATAAATACATATTTCCATAATTTTGCTTCCATTAACTTTTTAGTGTTACTCGTATAACATATTCAATGTGATGATATGCTGACTAAGTATATTTTCTGCCCATACAAATTCTTCAACAGCACGCTATGCTCGCAATGTAGATCGTGCCAGCGCTTTACAAAGCTTGGGCATCGAACAAGAAGCAGAACAAAGCTACGAAAAGCAAGATTTCTTTCAAAAACCATAAAATGCAAAATTTAAAACGATTCCAGACGGACGGACGGCGGCACATGGTTTGCTATTGTTAGAGAACCCAAAGAAGACGAACTGCACCGTGTTTCTCATTGCCCGCTGTACTCCATAAATTTATCGATTCTTTCTTTCACACTTTATCTGGTATACGAGTGCTGGATCGATCTCTTCTTACGCATATTCGCTAGCACTGTTACTGCACAATAACAGAAGCAAAGTCGATCTTCCGATCACACTCATTAAACAAGATCTTCGGAACCCCTCACTCATTAGTAGATCATCCAATTTTGCGTTGCTACCAAGGCAGAATGCAAAGGAAGTTTTGTACTCTGTAAATAACTTCGTTTTTATCTTCGGTTTTCTGCTTTACAGAGCTGGTGCTTGATTACAGCGCAAAGTTCTGGTAATTAACAGCTGCCCTAATCTGGGCACATGAAAGCACGATGTTGCCGGCAACAAATGTTGCATGCAATCTTTTTACGAATATATGCTCGTTGACATATGCAACAGTCACAAAGAAGACACGCAATATCCACCTACCTAAGGCTACCTAAGGCTTTATGTTCGCAGTGGTCTCTAATCAAGTCCACGTATAGTGTTCTGTTCTAACAAATGCTGAAGGATGAGACGCTGGCACCGCATATAAAAAGCGTTAAGGAAATGTATTTCAAAGCGTACGACAACTATATTCGATGCGTTGGATTGATCCCGGATTTAGGCAACTCGCTGAAAAAGTCCTTCGCGCCGCGGCCCTCTACGGATAGGGCAGAGCTGCCGCCTACCCAGTTTAACATTAGCTTGCCTCCATGCAATACAGACGTTTTCAAAGGCAACTATGGCCCTCCTTCCGCGACATGTTCACCGCCCTGTATATTCAGAATACGCGTATTGCCCCCGTGGAAAAACTCTTCCACCTTAATCAAAAAACCAAAGGCGAAGCAAAGGAAATCGTACAAAAGTCTCCTTTGACGAATGAAGGTTTCGCGCAAGCGTGGCAAAACCTCTCGGATCGATATGAAAATAAACGCGTACTCGTGAACACGCTCCTTAAAAATATCTTCGGTCTCGCGACGATTACTATGGAAACCGGTCACGAAATCAAAAATCAAATATTCTCGCCGCGTTGGCGCTCCAAGGCGTCGACCCGTCACATTGGGACGCGATTATAGTTTTTCTGTGCTCTACTCGGCTTCCGGAAGCCACCCTGTCGCTTTATTCAATCAATTTATTCAATTTATTTATATCAATCTCGAATAAATTTGAAATTTCAAAATGACTGATCTCGACGCGTTCCTGACACAAGGGTTTCAAACGCTGGAAACGGTGCAAGATATAAAAGGCGCGTCCGCAAGCAAGAGTCGTGCGTCACCCGCCCCACAACAGGTGGCCCCCTCGACAAAACGCGTCAACACATTCCAGTCGAATGTTGCATCGACCATATGTGTTGTAGTTAACGTTATAGGGTGGTCTTCTGATGGTCGTTGTCCTCTAGACAACGAATGAAACTTCTTGTTGTTGATTGTATTTAACTATTATTTTATTTTAATCCTTTGGATATCACTTTATTTATTCTTACACTTATCCATTATTTCCATTATTTCACGATTTCAAATTTGTGAGGTTCGCAAATTCAATACGCGGAAGAAAATTCCAAGCGTTTTTATGGTTTGGAAGCTCGCTACTGAAAGCTAGCTTCTACAATCCATTTTAATGCAAAGCGCTATGGTTTTTATGGTTTGGAAGCTTGCTACTGAACGCCAGCTTCCACAATCCATTCCATGCGAAGTGTTCTGGTTGCTGACTTGGCTTTTGGAAGTTAATTTAGACAAAGCTTGACTAGAGCATCTTGCTAACCAAGCAAAGAGCTGTGGTTGCACTAATAATATGAACTTGGCCTTGACTCACTCACGGAGTAGTATTATGAAATAATAATAATACTGGCCTTGAGAGTTCATATCACCCGGAACGGAAATTGTGAACGCTACATACAACATATGCCAGTTGAACTAGTTCAATTGAACGAATCACTTGCGTGAACTATGAGATCTAGTTCACAGTTCTTAGTTCTTTTAGTTCACTCGGTCTTTTAGTTCATTCGCTCTTTTAGTTCACTCGGCCTTTTAGTTCAGTCGCTCTTTTAGTTCACTCGGTCTTTTAGTTCAGTCGCTCTTTTAGTTCACTCGGTCTTCTAGTTCAGTAGATCTTTCGTTCTTTTAGTTCAGCAGTTCGTTAGTTCGTTTCAGTTCAGCTGCTCGTTAGTTTTTCTGTATGTTTCAGTTCGTTAGATCAATTTCAGAGGATGTTTCCAAACGAAATTTTTATTTGAAATCTTGGCATAATTCAGGCACAATGACATAACTCCGATTTTTTAGTTCTTTTTGTTGTCGTTGTTGTTTGTTTATTGTTGGGACCACAACAACAATATCAGTTAGTGGAGCTCTCGTCTTTTTTCCGAGTTATGTCTCTTTAAAGTTTGGAATTTCAGACCTATATCTCATGAACTGTAGCAGATAGCTACATGTCATTGGTATTGGAAAGGTACTCGAATTTTCTTTCATTTATATAAAACAAGCGCGATTTTTCAAAACAATTTTTCGTAATTTCTAGTTTTCCGTAATGAGTAGTAGAATTTGTGTAACAAGCGTTTGGCACTTACGTGAGTGTAAGCTTTACAATGCATTTTCCTCCGCCGATTACGATAGAATACACCTCGTTATAATGGTAAGACACTCTACTTTCTTAATATTGTGATAAATATGTATATAGGTAGGTTAACTATACATTTTATTATAAAAAAAAATTAAGAATGGAAAAAAATGTTACTAAAAATCTAACAATATATAATTTAATCATGTATTCAGTATTAGATATTCCCAATTAAATATCAAAACGATTTTCTCATCTTGTTATCTCTTATAAGAACTAACTAAGGCTGCTCGCACACTGCATGCGTTTTTCGTTCGCACGAATTCTGACGAAAACGATTCGTGCGAAAGAGTCCGCACACTCTATCAGAACTGGTGCGTAAAATTATGAGTAAAGCAAAAACAACATATGCTCCATATGTGTCCATAACATAATGGACACGGTTGATGACTTTTTTTTTTAGAAAATTCTTATCTAAAAGGAAAATTTTTCAAAAGGAAGATTTGGGTTCGTGAGGTTTTCGTGAAAAGAAGTTGTTATTATTTTATGACCTTTTTATATGCGCTCTTGTCATCTCTCTCTCTTCCTCTCTTTCGTTCTTTCACCATCGTTTCATCAACCAGCTCAACTTCTTATGTAATGCAAACATAATAAAAGAATTACGTTGTGTGAACACTGTGTGTGTATACTGATTGTATGTACGGATTGATGTATGTGTGTTTTGATGTATGTTTGTATTGATGACATTGTGTATTGGTATATGCCAGTGTGTGTTTATGTATTGGTGTAAAGTTAAGTGAAAAGTATGAAAGCTCTCAGCTCCAACTTAATTATGTTTATCGGAAATGCATACATTTTATTTACATTTTTATTTCTTTTCTGTTTTGCTTCATTTTCATGTTTTCCTTATTTTCTTTAATTTTTCTTTTATATATTAATTTTCATCTGATGAACACTGTTTAAATCGCGCATTTAAACTCACAGTTCGTTCTTAATGAATGTACCACAATATTTATAATTATTATAGTATTACGGGATTATTATTAAAAAACTTTTAGAAAAATAATACATAAAAAAAGAACTAAAAATAGGTTATAGAAAATAAATACAAAAATAAATAAAAAACCAAGGGAAAGCAAACAAATGAATAAAAATTTGAAATAAAACAACAAAATAATTAATAAGAAAATAGAATAAAATTAAAATAAATAATAATGATAATAATAACAGCTTTAGGTAACAGTTGTTATTATTTTGTTATAAGGTTTTTTTTGATGAATTTCATTACCTGCATAACTAATTGAACAAAAAAGAAAAACACTTCGTCAGAATTCTTTTCGCAATTTTTCGCAGCAATTCTGACGACGGAACAGTGCTTCAATGTGCGCATTTACAATCAATAACATGCAATGAGATTGTTCGCATGTTTTCGTCAGAATTCGTGCGAACGAAAAACGCATGCAGTGTGCGAGCAGCCTTAATGATCGAAAGAACTACTGAACTAAATGACCGAGTGAACTATATGAACGAACTAGTTCACGACAGCTGATTGAACTAGAAAGATCGCTCTCTGTAGTGAACTATAATTCCCAACACTACTCAGAACACCACGCAATTCGAGTCTGTCCGCAATTTTTGGAAATGACTTCCGGTAAGCGTCTAGAGGTAGTGAAAAAGTTGCGCCTTTGTCTGAATTGTCTCGCGCAAGCGCATCAGATACAAAGATGCCCCAGTAAATACAACTGCGCGACATCATACATTGCTGCATCGCGAGCAAGCGCAGAACCGACCCTTAGCTAACTCAGCGTCGCGTCCGTCCACTAAATACCCAAAGTCTCCGCCGAGTAGAAAGGCTGCATTGCAACCTAATCAGCCCCGTAACAACCCACGCGCGAGCACCCCCCTTTACAGGGCCCTCCTCGTCGGCCAACGCCGACCAAATAGGTCAACAACAAATACAGTCCACTGATCGAAATCAGCCAGATAACCATCAAGTTTGTTTCGCTGCCGCACCGAAGCCAGTTCTGTTAGGAACCGCTACGGTCATTATATTCCGCGACGGACGGTTATGCCGCTCGTGCCCTCATCGATCCAGGATCCGAAGTATCATTCATCTCTGACCACGTTCAGAAGATGCTCAAAATCCCAATACGGCCAGTGAAAGCAACGGTTTCTGGCCTCAACGAAACTATTTCCGCAAAGGTTTGAAAATCATGTGAGTTTATGCTCAAGTCGCCACGCGACCCCTTGTTCCAAATTCATGCCACAGCGCTAGTGCTATCGCAAATCACGGGCAGACAGCCTCCCTCGTAACATCGAGCTCGCAGACGTCAACTTTGTCAAAAGTCAGCAAGTTGACGTTTTCATTGGATCCGATCTCTTCCCGGCGATAATACTTGACGGTATTCGCCGCAATGTGCTCGGTTCACTTCTAGCACAACAGACTGTGTTCGGCTGGATAATCACCGGACCAGTCCCCCTGCTACAATCAGGTAGCCCCAACATAAGGGTGGCCTTTTTCAATGAAGTCACCATCGAGCAAGAGTTCGAACAGTGCTTTTTTCGGTATGTTTTTAGCGGTGATATTGAGAAAATGTACCGCCAGATCCTCGTCGACCCAAAACATACCCCCTACCAACGAATTCTATTCCGAAATTCGAATAGCTCCCAAGTTAGGGACTATGAGTTACAAACGGTAACATTTGGCGTGAACTGCGCCCCCTTTTTAGCGATCCGCACCCTTCTTCAGGTAGCAGAAGACATACAAAAACAGTTTCCGCTTGCGGCCGACATTTTGCGACATTCAATGTATGTTGGTGACGTGTTGACTGGTTCTCAGATCCTTGCCATGGCCTCATAAATACGCGATGAACTGTCAGAGGCGTTGAATACGGCAGGCTTTTCTCTTCGGAAATCGACAGCCAACGACAAACACATTTTGGACGACTTGCTTGGATCCCATTTGCTCAACGCTGAGATCCTGAAGTTCGAGAACAACAGCACGGCAAAGATGCTCGGTATTCGTTGGAATGCCACCAGCGATGACTTCTATTTCAACATACAGGCGATCGACATACAGCCAACGTACACCAATAGAGAAGAGTGTCTCTTATCGCGAAGCTGTTGGATCCAGCCGGTTGGCTGGCAACTATCATCGTTGCCGCAAAAATGTTGATCCAACAAGCCGATGCTGTTGGCTTCTCGTCGCCTTTTTCTTTGGCCCTTAAGGAAGTCGCTGGAGTTAGGCTACTTGCTGGTTGCTTGTTTAGGAGCTGAGCCTCATCCTCGGCGAAAAGCGACCTATCTGCTTCCATTTCGGTAACAGTAGCCAGTATTGGTGTATCTTGCAATAAGTCAAAAGAAATATTCTGTTAGTAAATTACATAAGTTATAATAATACATACATCAAATCCAATTTCTGAAATCGCGTTGCCATCAACCGCGTCTGTTGTTCATATTTTGATAATGCTTTATTCTAACGGCGTTAATTCTTTACACTGCCTGGCGCTTGACTTCTCAATATTTGGAGCGAGTCTTTAATATAAGCAAAAAATAAAGGCAGTAAGTGATTTAAGTAATAATGAATTACACAATAAAATACCTCAAATCTGTCCAACACCTTCTCCACTTGTATCCATCTTTATGGGCTCCACCCAGAGCACTCAGCTCCTCTGCAAGTGCCATCCACTGGGCCTCTTTACGTTTGGCGCCATCAACAGTAATGAATCCGAAATTGTTTAATATAATACTCGTGATATTTATCACCGAGTATTCACTAAGTGAAAAGAATTTTATAATATGATAACTTTTTGACAATTTGTATAATTATTTCACTCAACGCGAATCAGAAACACAGTGATAGAAGTTTTCACTTCACCGTATCACAGAACCAGAATTGACTCCTGGACACAATCGTGGACGCAGTACTTTCATCTTTTCAAAAGCGACGTCGTTAGCTAGTCGAATGTACATATGCTGCCTTAGAACTGCTTCCATAGCATGCACACAGTTTTATATACGATTTATTTTAAATTCTATTAATCTAATTAGTTTATTAATAGCATTTAATTCAATAAACAAAAATGATTCTTCGATTCATTTATAAACTTTCTGTAAATAAACGAAACGTCACTTAACATGTCATAAAATCATGACGTAGTGTGGTATACTATACGTCAGAGATAATGAGATGGGAAACTCTTTTGCAGCAAAAAAATGTGTCAAAATAAAACGAAGACTTTTTACACGTATAGTATACGTGTTATTCACCACACGATGTCAGGGTTTTATGACATTTTAAATGACTGATGATGACATTCGTTCCTTTACAGAAAGTTTTTGAAGGAATCGTGCAATAATTTTTGTTTATTGAACTAAATTCAATTAATAAGGGCATTAAATTCATAGATATTAAATTAAATCGTATATGAAAGTGTGTGCATGCTATGGAAACAGTTCTAAGGCATTATATCCATTAACGACAAAGACTACAAGACTGGAAACTGTTTTTTCGCTTTGAATGTATTGGTGAAATCAGGCCTCGGTGAGTAGATTACAAAAACAAGTTAACGTAACAAGAATTGCAGAAATGTTCCAAATTTGGTTAAATTTCGTCGTATTTTGGAGCAGGAATTCCTTGCTCCAAAAGACTCCAAAATGAATTTTACACTATTGTAAAGTTGAAAGTTTTCTCTAAAAGCCTATATCTCATTATGACTGCATCGGTTTGCCTCCCTGGGCACTAGAGCCCTATGAGAGTTAAAAGTTTAAGTCTTAACTTTTATTTTCAAAATAAAAGTTAAAATAAATGCACTCATAGGCGAAAAAAATATCATCCCATTTGAGATGCAAAATTAGAGTCACAAGTTTGAAGTTCGAAGTTTTATTGAGCCTATTTTTGTATAAAGTTATAATATTATTAATTCAATTAACAAATTGTAAATAAAATTAAAGACTATAACGTATTGTCTGTAACATGTAACAAAACAGTATCTCACTTAGAGTAGGATAAAGAGATAAATTGCTGTTAACAATAATATGAGGATAAAAAATCGCTCTTGCTCCCGGAGCTTACATAATTTGAGAGTGCATATCCTAAACTAAATTATATACTTAATACTAACTTAAATCTAAGTTACAACGAGTAAGAAAAGAAAAATAACAAACAAAAACTTATATAAAAGTAAACAAACCTTTTCAAAATTGCTAATGCTAACCTCTGTGAGCACCAGGAACTGAATTTTTATAGAAAGTGTGACATAATGAAACATTTAGATCAAAATTTGCAGGGTCTTCATTTACGACGCCAATAGGTGACAAATACGTTGTGTTTGACCAGTTCAGAACTCTTTCTTGATTGAAAATATCATTCATGCAATTGTTCTCATGACTAGCGATTCTATTGTCAAATCTATTTAAGATGTCAGAAACGTAAAGACCCATTGGAATTACCTTAGCCTCCGAATAAACGAAACGGTTTTGTAGGTGATTCGAAGTACTTCCCAATACAGTGCCTTAAAACCTTGCGTTCCAAAATTTCAAATTCTCTAAATACCGTAGTAGAAACGTTAAACCAAATAGGAAATCCATATAAGTTTACAGGTCTTATGCAGGTTTTGTAAAGTAAAAGTTTGGTTTTCCGTGGTAAATTTCTGTTACATAAAATATTTGAAAAGGCACCTCAAATTCGATAAGCTTTTTTTAATACAATTCTCGCGTGTTTAATAAATTTCAAAAGATTGTAAAAGTTAATTCCGAAATATTTTATAGTATTTTTAAATGGGATTTCAGAGCCATTTAACGAGTATCGTAAAGTTTTGCTTTCCGGAACAACAAATGATTTACATTTTCCTGAAGCATTTCTGATGCAAATGGCTTCACTTTTTGATGTATTAATTTTGATTCCCCAGTCTTCGTAGAAACGTTGAACTATTGCCAGATGTTGAACAGTTTGGTTTAAGGCCAATAAAGGGCACTCATCATGAGAATAGAGAAGAGAGTCGTCAGCATACAAAAGAACTGTTGAATTTTTCCCAAAATGTGGCAAATCAAACATGAGAATATTCTAAAGATGAGGAGCTAAAATGGAATCTTGAGGTACACCACAACTTAGTTTGCCAAAATTTGACAGATTACCATTAAAATTAACACTAAATTTTCTATTGTTAAAAAAGCTTTTAAAACAATTTAATCATTGAGGAATCGAAGTCTATTTGAACCATTTTAAAAAGTATTCCATTATGAAATGCGTGATCAATTGATTTTTCAATGTCTAAGAAAATAGTGACTGTGCATCGACGATTGCGCAAGTTAGACACTATATCATTTTGGAATTTTAGTAAAGCGTCAATTATCAAGTGGCCTCTTTTAAAACCAAACTGTAAACTTGGAATATACAGTCACAAAATAATTATACAGGGTCCGCCAAATAACTTTTTTGTTTTTGAAAATGCTATAAAAAAAACTACTGAATATTTTCTGAGATTTCTTTTTTTATTTGAAAGTACAATCCTTCCGGTTCCGGTCCTTCTGGCCATACAGTAGCCTACACGATCGTTCCAATTTTTAAGCACATTATCGATTGTGTGCAGCTGTATTTCACCAATGGCTTCACGAATATTGTCCTTTAAAGCGTCAATTGTCTCTGGCTTGTCGGCGTAGCACTTATCTTTGACGGCAACCCACAAATAATAGTCCAACGGTATCAAATGGCAGCTCCGAGGTGGCCAAACGACATCAGCTCTGCGGCTGATAATGCGATCTTCAAAAACAGGGCGCAAAATATCGAGTGTAGCTTCGGCTGTGTGGCACGTAGCGCCGTCCTGTTGAAATCAAATGTTGCCAATATCCTCCTCTTCAATTTTTGTGAACAAAAATTCGTTCAACATGGCCCGATAACGATCGCCATTGACTGTAACGGCCACTTGCTCATTTCCGAAGAAAAATGGCCCAATGCCTCTGGACCAAAATCCGCACCAAACAGTGACTCGTTTTGGGTGCACCGGCTTTTCAATGTATGCGTGCGGGTTTTCTGTGCCCCAAATGCGACAATTTTGCTTGTTTACATACCCGCCAAGATCAAAATGAGCTTCATCTGAAAAGATGATTTTCATTCTGCAACATTACCATGATTTTCAAAGTAATGTCGCAATAATTCCCAGCGTTGTTCAAGCGTATACACAACCATATTCGTTCAGCGGAAGGGTAAATCTGTCAAATCAGACATGAGCTAAGTGTTACCATTCACGAAATAAGCACTAGTTGAAAAAAAAAAGTTAGATGGCGGACCCTTTATATTTTCTTACAAATACGAATTATTCATAGTTTCGAGCAGAATGTCCAGGAGGTCAATTGTGGTTCTGTGATACGGTGAAGTGAAAAATCCTATCACTGTGTTTCTGATTCGCGTTGAGTGAAAAAATTATACAAATTGTCAAAAAGTTATCATATTATAAAATTCTTTTCACTTAGTGAATACTCGGTGATAAATATCACGAGTATTATATTAAACAATTTCGGATTCATTACTGTTGATGGCGCCAAACGTAAAGAGGTCCAATGGATGGCACTTGCAGAGGAGCTGAATGCTCTGGGTGGAGCGCATAAAGATGGATCCAAGTGGAGAAGGTGTTGGACAGATTTGAGGTATTTTATTGTGTAATTCATTATTACTTAAATCACTTTCTGCCTTTATTTTTTGCTTAGATTAAAGACTCGCTCGAAATATTGAGAGCTGAAGCGCCAGGCAGCCAGAAGCGGCGTTAATGGCTTACAGCGGTGTAAAGAATTAACGCCGTTAGAAGCATTATCAAAATAACAACAACAGACAGGTTGATGGCTACGCGATTTCAGAAATTGGATTTGATGTATGTATTATTATAACTGATGTAATTTACTAAGAGAATATTTCTTTTGACTTATTGCGGGATACACCAATACTGGGTACTGTTACCGAAATGGAAGCAGATAGGTCGCTTTACGCCGAGGATGAGGCTCAGCTCCTAAACAAGCAACCAGCAAGTAGCCTAACTCCAGCGACTTCCTTAAGGGCCAAAAAAAGGCGACGAGAAGCCAACAGCATCGAACCTGATTTCATGGCACAGGTACTTCAGCTCAAAAGGAAAAAATAGAGCTCCTTGAAAAACAAAATAGAAAAACAGACGCTGGCTATCGAAAATCAGACGGAGGCTCTAAAGGAAGTAATTAGACTGCTTGCTTGATACCATATTTATGGGCTCCACCCAGAGCATTCAGCTTCTCTTCAAGTGCCTTCCATTGTGCCTCTTTATGTTTAACGCTATCAACAGCAATGAATCTAACATTTTTTATTGTTTAACGAAAATCACCACATTTTATGAATAATTAATTTAATGCATATTTTTTATGTTAAATGAAGAATTGATTATATGTTTTATTAATTGATTTAAATGAAATTTATTAATTGATTATATCATTGATTATGTTGAAATAATTTAATTAATTTAACACTAAAATAACTAATTTAATATAACTAATTATATATATATACATATGTTATGAATCAGCGACGTGATTAAAACAAAAAGACAACCTGCCAAATTGTTTGCTTTATTCTTCACAAAAATCGTTTGCTTACACCTAAAGCGTGGTCTTTCTAGATTTCTAAAGAATATTATGTATACTAAAAAATGCAATCAAAACGTCAAAGACAAAAAACAGCATTGCCAACCTATCGGGAATAAAAGGTTGAGCGAGCTGCCACCTGGGGTAAACTTCTAAACATTCCGGCCACCTCGTCCACTCTTGCGACGAAATGAATTTTGTATGTTGCTAAGATACATATCCGAAAGGTTTACCTGACGCATAAAGGTGGTCGAATTCGATATCCATTTTCGAACATTGAAGCCACCACTTCGCAATAACTCTTGCAACTGGCGTTGTAGTTCAACTGCTTCTTCAACCGTGTCAGCTCCATGCAAACAGTCATCCATGTAGAATGCTTCCTTCAGAACTTCTGCAGCTTCTGGGTAATTGCTTGCTTCGTCCGTGGCCAGGGTACGCAGGACTTTAATTGTCAAGTAAGGTGAACAATTTAGCCCATATGTGACAGTACGTAGTCGAAATATAGCCGCTTTGTCGTGAGTGTTATGCCAAACTATGCGTTGCAAATCACAATCATCACTATGTACTAAAATTTGCCGATAGCACTTCTCAATATCAGCCATGAAAGCCACTCGGTGGAACCGCCAGTTCAGAACAATTGCACACAACTCGTTTTGAAGTTTGGGACCTACGTGCAGACAATCATTCAAAGACACGCCTACTCCAAATTTCCTTGCTGCATTAAACACCGTTCTAAGTTTTGTTGTAGAGCTCGACTCCTTGTACACTCCATGATGTGGTATATAGCAGACCTTAGTCGGCTCCTTATCGTCCAATACATGTTCCATATGACCAAGACTTAAATATTCCGCCATAAACTCTTCATACAACTCCTTGATTACAGGATTATTCTGAAGCCGTCTTTGCTGACTGGAAAAGAGCTTAAGTGCATCTGACCTAGAGCCAACAAGCACGGCCGGATCAAATGGCTCTTTAATTGGGTATCGTACCTGATAGCATCCGCAACTGAGACGCTTTACAGTTTGTTTGAAAAAGTCCTCACAATATATCTCGTCTTGTGTCATCTGTGATGGCAGCTCAGCGTCGTCTTGTTCGTTAAATTTCCACAGTTGTTGGACGAGCTCGCTTAGCTCGATTGCAGTTGTGGCACAAAAATCGAAATCTGGTTCCGTCCGTGACAACCCGATGAATTCTACGAGTCCTGATGATAGCCCAACCTGGGTGCCTCCCACTCCAAGTACGGGTACCTTAACGCGCTTTTTCCGTAAGCGGAGCTGTTGTACATAGAATTCACTAATAAACGATGCTTGCGAGCCGCTGTCTAGTAGCGCTCGTAGATGTAGAATATGGCCATCAGGTGACCTTACGCCAATTATCGCAGTGGCGAGCAAAACCGCTGTGGTGGTTGATCTCTCATGATGATTGGTTATATTTGACTGATTCACGCGCGATTGCAGTACTACCGGCCCATTGGTCGGTGCTGCGCTGCTATCATGCAGTAACGTATGATGACTTTGCATACATTTTTGACATTTGTATTCAGATTTACAATCTCTAGCCTTATGGTCAGCTTTGAGGCAATTCATACACCGTTTGCTTTTTAACACAAACGCCCGTTTTTCATCAGGGGACATTACGCGAAATTGTGGACAGTACATCAGCAAGTGCTTCTCGTTACATCTGGGGCACCGCCCAATAGTCATGTGATGATTTCGCACACCTTGCGCCTTGCCAAAATTGTCTTTTATTCTGGCTCGTTGACGACGCGTCTAAACCTTGAATGCGATTTCCCAGAAATTTCAATAAAGTTTGGTACTCAGGAATTGCGTTCGGTGACTCTAGGGACATTTCCCAATCCTTCACGGTCACTGGGTCTAACTTTTCCGTTATGTGAAATACGAGCCAATGATCCCAATGCTGCGTTGGACACCCTAGCTGTTCCAGCGCCCGTACGGACTCAACTACGCAATCCAAAAGTTGGCGCAAACCGCTAGCTGATTCCATGCTCATGGAACTTTGTGCGACTATCTCACGCATGTATGACTTGACCAACCGTCGCTTGTTGTCATAACGCTGCTGCAGGAGATCCCACGCCGCTTGGAAGTTAGTTCCAGTGACGCTGAAATTACGCAAAATCGGTTCGGCTTCACCTTGTAGACTGCTCTTTAAATAGTGCATACGCTGCACATCAGAGATCGTTGTTTCCTGAATGACGCAGGTTTCAAACATGTCTTTGAAACTAAGCCACTTCTTGAACGAGCCGTCGAACTTAGGAATCTCTATTTTTTGTAGTATCGTATGTTGTAATGGTGTTTGAGGTGTCGCCATTTGATGCATCGTTGAATTTACCGTGCTACTGTCTGTTGTTATACTTAGATCATCAAGGCAGTCATTTATCTCACCTAATGCCGCGCAGAAGGCTGTCTCGACTTGAAAAAACTGTCCTTCTTCCTCCGCTGACTCTTCGCCTCCGATGGCTTCGTTATATCGATTCCAATACTCCATTAGAAGCTGCCTCCTGGCCAGAAAAAACCCTCGGGTTTGCTTCTGTTTGGAGGTCTTTTTTGAATTTGCGGAAAACTTCAGAATAAGCTTGGCCAGGCATTCTCCCTTCGCGTTTGCCATAATTTTCCAGTGGACAGGCCGCTACAACGATTCACAATTCGCTACGTTTCTTTAATTGCGAGGAGACCTGGTTCCCCGCAAGGGATGCCAAAATGTTATGAATCAGCGACGTGATTAAAACAAAAAGACAACGTGCCAAATTGTTTGCTTTATTCTTCACAAAAATCGTTTGCTTACACCTAAAGCGTGGTCTTTCTAGATTTCAAAAGAATATTATGTATACTAAAAAATGTAATCAAAACGTCAAAGACAAAAAACAGCATTGCCAACCTAGCGGGAATAAAAGGTTGAACGAGCTGCCACCTGGGGTAAACTTCTAAACAATATATATAAAAAAAACAATCTCTAAATGTTCGGACTTTTATTACAAATGATTTAAATATTTTACAATTCAATGATTATATTGAATTACATATATTATTTAGGTGAATCTTTCTGCAATTCTCTGTCGTTGCCTCCTAGCTACAGGTAAAACTTCATGTAAAATGCCTGGAAGGGCGTCATCGTGATCCTCAGAAATCATCTCAGTCTCCTCGAATGGAACTTTAGCTCGGATTAAATAATTATGCAAAACCATGCATGCGTTAATGATGATTTCGGCCTTTGGTGGCCTGTAAAACAGAACCCTTTTCTTCGACAGACAACGGAATCTCCTTTTTCGAAAACGAAATCTACACAACAGTGCGGGTAGATTTGTGGGCTATATTGAAGCGCTCTTCGGACTCAGTTGACGTTGTGCCAAATGGAGTCATTAGCCAAGGCTGCAATGGATATCCACAAAGGATAAGGAAAGGACAAAAATGCGGGTAATTTTGGAATATGAGTTTCGTCGTGGAAGCATTGCATCGCAGACAGATTGAAACATCAATGACAGGTTTGGGGAAGGTGCAAGTAATCATCGGACCTTACGGTGTTGGTTTGATAAGTTCAGTTCTAGTGATTTTAGCCTTGCAAATCAACCACGTTGAAAATGCACATGACCGGCGAGTTAGTTGGATAATGATAACCTGAAAGCTGTAGTGGAAGCAGATACGTCTTAAACTACGTGTAAACTAGCAGCAGGGTTTAACGTTTCTATTCTAACAATTTTGGAACACTTAAAACAAATTAGTAAGGTCAAAAAGCTGGATCTATGGGTTCCGTATGAGTCGAAGCTTGCTTTTCTTTTTCGAACCTTTTCTACACCGTATTATAAGGTTTGATGAAAATAGATCTTATTCGACAATCGAAAACTTTCGGCACAATGGTTGGATAAAAAAAATGTTCCGAAACAGAGCCCTGAACCTAACATTGCTCAGAAAACGCTTATTGTGTCTGTTTGGTGGTCCAGCGCCGGAATTATCCATTACAGCTTTATGAGACCTGATCAATCCATAACAGCAGATGTTTACTGCAATTAGTTGGAGGTGATGATGAGAGATCTTTCCATTAAACAGCCTAGATTGGTCAATAGAAACAGTCCAATCCTCTTACAAGACAACGCGCGACCACATGTCGCTCGAACAACTCTACTCAAATCACAGGAGCTAGACTTGGAAAAACTCTGTCACCCACTGTATTCATCAGACCTTGCACTAACGGACTGCCACTTATTCCAGGCATTGGACCAGTTTTTACAAGGAAATTGACAGTAGCTGTCTACAACAATGTACTACATGGTAGTAAATTTCTCTTGCGATCTTGGCGACCATCGGGTTGTGAGGCTAAGTACTTATCGGACCGCCCTCGTATGTACCGATTACGATATGGTAGAATGGGACACCTTCATCGACAAAATATTGTAGACCAATTAAATTTGCATTCAAAAAGGAGACTAAAGATGTGATAACCAAAGAACTTAATAAAATTAAGTTCCAAAGCGCCAAAGCTGGTTAAAGCGTGTTATAGCTGCTTTGCATCACTGACATGATATCACTGACATGATAGCCGCCTGGCTGTCTGAGAAGATTTTACAACTCCTACCTGGGATGGCGTTGTTGTTTAGCCGTTTAGCACCTTACATAATACGAACAATTTCAGCATGAACGTGTGTTAGTGTTATGTATGTAATCTGATGCTTGCTCCATGATTACTGTTCATACAGTAATCTCTTACACCTCTTTGGTATGATGCACTCCCATGGCGTTTTGGACTGGATCTCCGGAATGCGGTCGCAATCCCATTCGCTAGGCTCTACATTCATATGGTCAAGTATGGTCTGATGTCCTGTAATGTGGTTCCTGTCGTACCAGGAGCTCAGGACCCTCAGTTTTGTTGCTGATACAGCTGCTTCATACTTGACCTGTATGTCTATTAGGCGTATGGAGAGGATGACCTCCATCGCCTTTGTTGAGGTAGTGCTTAACGCTCCGCAGATCCCGATGCAGGTTGATCGTTGCACCATGTCCAGCGGCTTTACGTATTTAGCACTTGGTATTTAGCGCGCACCACCAGACTACTGAAGCATAAATTAGTATTGGGCGGATTGGGACGCTTAGATATAGCCAGTTGACTTTATGTGGTTTTAATCCCCATGTGGGTCCTATACATCTTCTCCAGGTAACCCACGCTCTATAGGCCTTGTTAACTCTGCTTTCAATGTGCTCTTTCCAGTTAAGTTTCCTATCCAGGATTACTCCGAGGTATCTGACCTTATCCTTAAGCCTCAACTCTCTGCCTTCCAGAACAGGAAGATCAAAATTAGGTATATTCCTTTTCCTGGTGAATAAGCATAGGTCCGACTTTTCAGGGTTTATATTTAGGCCCCCGGGCTTGGCCTTTCCACGACTCTGCCCAGTGCCTCCTGAATTCTCCTTGACAGGTACTGAGGGAACCTACCTATGGATATGAGTACTATGTCGTCGTCATAGCACACCAATTGAAGGCTTTCCTCCGTTAGCGTCGTCAAGAGACTGTCAAGAGACTGAGTGGTGACAAAATGCTTCGTTGCGGGGTTCTCTGTAGCAGTTTCCCTTGCACCTTTATACCGCATTGTTCACACCTTATGTACCTATAGCTCAGTAAGTGTTTTATCCATCTCAAAATGGAACGGTCCACGTTAAATGAGCTTAAGGACCCTATAAGGGTTTCAGTGGAGACATTGTTGAAGGCTCCCTCGATATCCACAAAGGCGGCGAGAGCGTATTCTTTAAAGACTTTTCGATACCATACACTACCTCCTGCAGTGCCTTAACCTCCTTAGCCAGTCCTCCGCTAGATCTTTGAATTTAGGCCAATTTGTAGCCTTCTTGTTCCTATATAGGTGGGGTGCCCCCTCTACAAGAACTGAGTTTAAGACTGATGTAGATGTGTTCCGAGAAGGAATGTGCCTTAGACACATGCCAATCCCTGACGTGACCCCTTTCAAAGTAAGTAAATAATATCATATCAAATATTATATACTTAAGCCAACGTTTTTTCGAATCCTCGAATTCCTTAAGAAAATCATTTTTAGTGATCGCGTTCAGTTCCTCCTTCGATACCATTTTTATCTTCCTCAATCATAGCGTAGCGTCGTCCTTTCAAGGGCCACTTCAGTTTCAGGAATAAGAAAAAGTTACAGGGGGCCAGATCTGGGGAATACGGTGGCTGCGGCATCATCATTGTGTTACTCTTTGAGCAAAAATTCACGCACAAGCAACGATGTGTGAGCAGTGGCGTTATCATGGTGCAAAAGCCAATTTTTATTCTTCCACAAATCCGGAAGTTTCTGGAGGGTTGCTTCTTGCAAAATTCGCACCACGCCCTAGCAATCGAAGAAAACTGTAAGCAAAAAATTCACATTCGACCGAACTGGCCCGCTTTTTTCGGTCTTGGCTCGTGCGACAGCTATCAGGTGGTACGAGCCAATACTATTTTCTTCATTTCATCAATGTTCTTGTCTGTTGTTGGCTTGCACGGGCGTCCGGCACGATCTTCGTCGTTCATATCTTCTCGGCCTTCTGAGAAAATTTTGTACCACCGATAAACGTGGCTTTGGTCCAAGCTAGCTTCACCATACGCCACAGTCAACATTCGGAATACGTCCGCGAACTTAATTTTGTTTTTCACACAAAATTTGTTATAGATTCTTTGATCCATTTTATCGAATAGGCAAAAATCGAAAACGAGCCAAAACACGTCCAAGCAAAATAGCTGTAAAAAATTAACCGAAAATTCAAACTGGCCGAACTTAGCATAAATGAGGGACATGAGTACCAGCATAACGCCACAAATAAAATGAAAATGGAATACATAACGCGCGGAAATTCAAAAAATTTATTACAAATCAAATATGAACCCTGATTTTGTACTAAAATGTGTTCTAAATTCGTATTCAGCTGTCAGCCTTCCCTGTATTAATTTTTAAATTAGGTTCACGTAATTTCTGTAGTACTGAACATAACCTTTCTTCGTGTTGTTTGAGATTTCTACCGTAGATAACAATGTCATCTAAATAAACAAAACAGTCTATCCCTTGTAGACCTGTTAGGATATGGTTCATTATCCTTTGAAATGTGGCTGGGGCACCTGTTAGCCCAAATGGCATTCGATTGAATTCGAAATGCCCTAGTCCTGTACTGAATGCTGTCTTCTCCTTGTCCCTGTCATCGACTAAAACTTGGTGATATCCGCTTGCCAAATCTAGCGTTGTAATTGCTCCAAAATTTCGTCAATACGAGGAATGGGGAAAACTTGTTTAATCGTTGCTTCATTGAGCTTCCTGTAATCTATTACAAGTCTCCTTTTTTCCTCCCCGTCCTTGCCACTTTTCTTGGGCACTAAAAGTAACGGCGAGTTCCAGGGTGATGTGCTATGTGTGATTACGCCATCATCTAGGAGTTTGTTCACTTGTTTATTTATTTCTTCTCTATGTATTTGCGGTAATCTGTACTGTTTTCTATTTATTGGCGGCTGATCTTCGCCTGTGGGAATTTCGTGTTTCAATACTTGTAACACTTGTAAACGAAAGTTCGTCTCCTTCTAATAGGAAGACGTCATGAAATGATTTTACTACTTCCTCTATGGAATTCTATTCCTTCATATTTAAATTTTTATCTAACTCAATTTCATTGAGCAATTCATTTATTCTCCTTTTGGCATCTATTCTGCCTATACCATTAATTGACGTACTACTTTGTATTGTGTACTCGTCGGAATTTGTGAATTTTGGTTTAAATTCGTTGTTTATCTCGTAATCATATTCTGTTGTATTTAATATCGGAGCATAAACCGTATTATTTTTCACATTTACTAATGTGACCGCTATATAGATTTCTTTATGTATTGCAACATTCTTAAATTCTGTACGAAGTTTCAATGGCACTATCGTTATTGTTCTTGCATTGACTAGTATGTAATGTTGCTTATTTTCCTCTTCTATCTGCTCGATAGTTTTTATCGGTAATTCTAAAATAACCTCTTTCCTTTCATTGAAGAGTATTAAAATTTTTTTCATTGTATTTATAATGGATTTGTTCCACAAATTATCTCTTCCAATTATCTCTTCTTCTTCTTCAAAATATGCCGTCTGCCGGTACTCCTTGTTTAAGTGACACAAAGTGTAGCGTTAAGCGTAAGGTTGGTTGATCCTTCTGTGGTCACACAACCTCCAAATGCTCCGCTTAAGTCTTTTCTATTCGACTTGTTTATTACTGTGCTATCTTTTATCGCACACTTCTTTATCAGGCTTGTATCCGCTCCTGTATCTACCAGTAAAATGAGTTTTCCATTTATAGCCTCTTCGCAAGGTAATTCGATGAACACGTCATTTAGCTGGGTTTGATTGCAGTTAGATACTCCTGTTTCTATATTTTTATTGTTACTTGCTAACATATTCATTGAGCAAGGTACTTCATTTTTCTCTCTAACTTTGAGTGGTATTTCCGAATCAACTGTTTCTATAATTGTATGATTTCTCTCTTTGACGTTGCTTTTATTATTATCAGCATTCTTCAACTTGATATTAATTTTTAAGTCTCTTGAAGTTGTTAACGTTTCAACAATCGCTTTCGATGTCGGACTTACGGTTATAACTTTATTTGTTAAAGTTGGTAACGTATCCACAATCGGTTTGGATGTATGAATTACTGTTATTCCTTCATTTGGCCTTAAGTTACTAATATTTTTGGGTTCCCAGATTATTGGCCTGTTTTGGGCCCTTGATAGTTTCCCGGACGATTACTTTGCAACAATTCAACATTCCTTTTTGCCTCGCAATTTTTTATCATATGTCCTGGTCTATTACACCAATGACATATCGTTTGGCTCGCTCTGGTTGTTGGGTTTATATGAGTCTGATTCCTCTGCAAGCCGTTACGTGTATTAGGATTAGTGTTTATTGGCCTTCTTTGATTCCCGTACTGTTGAAATTGGTTTCCATTCCAATTTCGCTGGGGTTGTTTAGGTTGCCAGTTTTGTTGGGATCGATTTGGTGGCCAATTTTGCTGGGGTGGATTCCATTGCTGGTTTCCTTGAGTTTGATTGCAGTTAGAATAATCGTTCCATTAAACGTTTAATTCTTTATACTACTCGTAGTACTTAAAAGGCGAAACAATTAAATTTTTCTTATCAAACTTCAACTTCCTTAACCGGCTTAGATTTCTTTGTCGCTTCGTGTGCTGTAAACATTCGCTGTACATCTTTTCATTAGTCTGTACGCTGACGTCCGCTGCTGCTTTGTTTCAAGCAGAGCCAAAGCGTCAAAATTTTCGTTGCCTTCGCTGAGGTAATTTAAGACCTCACAAAAAGGAACGAACGACCTGCCTCTATATTTCAGCGGCCAACAAAACTGCAACGTTTGCAATTTCGAATTCGGACGATTAACCTAGTGAGCTCGTTTGAGTTCTTTCTCAGTTAAGTGCTTTCTCTCTTTGATTGTTTTTATCAGCAAGCGATTTTAATTGCTTGTTAGTGAAACAATGACTCTAATTTTTCTTTGATTCTTCAACCAGTATGAAGTCTCTAAGCGCATTACCTTAAATGTTAAACTTTTGATTTTGGTTTTTTTTTTAAAAATAACCAAAAAAAACTTTTATTTAATGTTTTAATTCATTGTAATTCCGATTATTACCCTTTTATTTTGAAATTTCATACATTTGCGAATGTATGACGTATTAGTTTAAAAAAATGTGCGACTTGAACTCGAATAAAATGATAAAATTAATTATCAATTAATCAACTTAAAATGTGCGACTATGAAATCAAATTACATGTTAAATAGTGTAATTTGAAGACAAAAGTCTAAGACACACCCGAAACTATTCAACTAAACCGTTACTGTACACGTTTTATTTTAGTCTGGATTGGTTTCCTGTTTTAACAATTGGGTTTATCATTTGAATTTTACGTTAAATAGAATCTATTTAAGTTAGTCAAATTATTCTGAATTTCGCCAATTTGTTACTCACAGTAACCAATATCGTAAAATTTAAAAAAAAATCGCAAAAATTTGTCATTAGTCAATGTTGGCGACGTTTAAGTCGTTGCTGTTGATTACTGGCATTAACGAAAGATAACTAGCACATGAACTAGTACCTTTCACCAGGATATTTGCTGATTTGTTGGCATTCGGCACTTTTACCGACTGCCAACGCTGAAAATTAAAATGTTGTTAAATAAATTAACAACTTAATTAGTTTAAATGAATTATTATTTATATCAATTATGAAGTATTAACATACTTCAATCTATTTTAATTTAAATTATTCTAATTTTACTCATGTTTTTTCACCGTGATATATCCTATTATTTTACTTTAGTTTTATTTATCACTGACTTCACAGTTTTCGTACTACACGTTTCCTTGTGTTTTGTTCACATATTTTTTTTTTCCTTTCACTTTCGTAAAATTATATAATGTTATATCTTATTCATTCATTTAATTTCATTTAAAGATATGTCGTGTTCTAATTTATTTTATTCTCAAGTTACTTTCCACTTAAATTTTTTGTGTTATATATTTCAATTATTTAGTTTAAATTGAATTTCCTTCTGTTCACTATTCAGCCATATTCAAGTTAATTTAAAGTTGCATTTTAATTTGCTTTGGTCACTCCCATACTTTCGATTTGAAATTATTCCTAACATTATTATTTCACTATTTAAAATATCCTGGCAACTTCATATCTACTTATTGTTTTACTTTCTTCCAAAGTGACAGTTTTAAACTGTCACCCATAACTTCCTAACTGCTTCAATTCCTTAATATATATCCAAAATGTTGTATTTTATTTTTACTTACTTTTTACTTCCTCCTTTCCTCCTTTCCTTTTTTGGCTGCGCCAAAATGTTATAACTTTTATATGAGTGTTGTTTTTCTTCTTCAGTTGTCCTCGGGACAACCAGTAAAACTCCTTGTTGTTGTTTATTATTCAATTTCCCTTGTATTTTATTTAGTATATCTTTTATTCACCAAAACACTAATTCTATTTTTAGATTTTTATTTTAACTAATTTAAACTTTAACTAATTTTTAATCCTAGCTCGCGGCTTTATACGCGAGTAGACGAGAGACGTTCTGATATAATTTTAGGACTCTCGTTGGAATCTTTTGCTTGTTTCCACGTTGGCTTGGTCGACGCACCCGTCGCGTTGGCGCGTGTCGCAATTTCCCTTATTCCGTGATTTTGGTATTTCGCAATTTTTATATTTCGCAATACCAATATCGGCAGAATTAAATCGTTCCCAATTTAATTCTTCCGCGTTTGGTTTTGGATCTTTTTTATTATTTCCTCCAACCAAGCGTTTTACGGTCACTGCAAAGAGCTATGATTTTTATGGTTTGGAAGCTCGCTACTGAGCGCTAGCTTCAACGATCCATACCAATGCTAAACGCTATGGTTGCTGGCTTAGCTTTCCAAAGCTTGACTAAAGCTTCTGGCTACCAAATAAGGTGCTGCGGTTGCAGGCTTGGCTTTCAAGTTTACTTTAACGAAAGCTTGGATGGAAATTGCGATCGCGACATACAACACCGGTAAAAGAACGTCATTACCCTATATCACCAGCAGTGCAGAAGATTGTATACGAAGAAGTCGACAAAATGCTTCAAAGTCCGTGGAGCAATCATATCACAGTCGTAGGCAAATAGGGAAAAATCGTTTTTGTCTCGATGCAAGAAAGCTGAAAGAAAGAACTAGTAAAGATGCATACCCGCTGCGAATGTATATGCATACTGAGTCGAATTGATTATACTCATTATATCAGCAGCGTGGATTTAAAATACGCCTTCTGGCAAATAAAGCTAGAAGAGAGCAAACCATATACAGCATTCACCATACCAGGATGTCCATTATATAAATTTTCGGTAATGCCGTTTGGCTTATGCAGCGCAGCACAACGTTTATGCAGGCTGATGGATAAGGTGATACCCCAGGTACTAAAATCACGTGTTTGTATACCTAGACGACCTCCTAGTCATTGCACCTGAATTCCAGACGCATATTAAAGTACTCGGTGAAGTTGCAGAATGTCTAAAGAAAGCTAATTTAGCAATAGGTTTCGAAAAGTCGAAATTTTGTTTCAAAGAATTGCGCTACTTGGGTTTCATAGTTAGAAACGGATCGTTACGTACCGACTCAGAAAAGGTATCAGCGATACATAAAATCCCAATTCCGCGCTGAGTTAGAGAGGTTCTTAGCTTCCTAGGCGCTTCAGGGTGGTACAGTCGAATCATTACAAAATTCGCTTCAGCACCATTAAGCGATACTTTGAAGAAAAGCAAAAGGTTTGAAATGGCCCCGGAAACAATTACAGCATTCAACCAGCATATTTTAACAACTGCACCCGTGTTGAAACATGCGGATTTTAGCCGCAGATTTTTCATTCAATGCGACGCTTTGAATGTAGGAATAGGAGCAGTACATTTTCAAGTCGACAATGCAGGTGCGGAAAATTCAATAGTGCATCCAAAATCCACTTTTCTCACAAAAAATGAATGACTATCAACGCAATTATAGCGTGACAGGAATGGGATGCCTTGCAGCAGTGCTTGCGGTAAATTCCTGCCATACGTAGAAATGCAACCACTTACGGGAATAACTGACCACGCAAGTCTGAAGTGGTTGATGCCGCTCAAAGGTTTGACAGTTGGCAAGGTGGTCACTGCAGCTGCAATCGTTTGACTTCAAGATCGAACACAGAAAAGGTTAAGAGAACGTGGTTGCGGATACGCTGTCTTGAGCGGTAGAAGAGGAGGAGCTAATAAGTGGAGGAATCCTTGATTTTCAAACTACGGAATTTCAATCGCCCGAATATCAGCAATTAGTAGAAATAGTAAAAGAAAATGCGGACCAAGTACCTGACTTAAAAATAAAAGACGGACTAGTGTTCAAAGGAACAGCAGTCATACAAAATTGGGAAGGTGAAGGAGCCGAATGGAAATTATGGATTCCGGAAGCGCTCGCGTCAACAATAATCTCTAGAGCACACGAGCCGAAAACAACAGCCCATGGAGGCCTATCAAAAATTCTGCATAGACTGAGGTAGCAATTTTATTGGCCAGGGATGACGATTCAACTCAGAAATGATGTGAATAGCTGCAGCATCTGTAAAGAATCTGAATCAACTAATCAAGTCCGATCAACAAGCCTGAAGCTTTAGTTTAATTTGTTTTTAGTCAAGCTTCGGTTTAATGAACTTCGAAAGCTAAGGTAGCAACCAGAACACTTCGCATGGAATGGATTGTGGAAGCTGGCATTTAGTAGCGAGCTTCCAAACCCTAGAATCCATAGCGCGTGGCGATTGTAGTGGATTGTGGAAGCTAGCTTTCATTAGCACGCTTCCAAACCATTAAATCGCTTGGTTTGAAATAACCAACGATCAGAATCCACACGCGGAAGAATTAAATTGAGAACGATTTTCTTCCGCGTATTGATTCTGCGAATATTACAATTTTTATATTGCGAAATAATGGAAATTGCGACACGCGCCAACAGCGACCCACTTTGGTTCGGTCGACGGGTGGGTCGACCAAGCCAAAGTGGAAACAAGAAACAAATTCCAACGAGAGTCTTGTAAAGTTATCCAAACGACGCGGTCGTCTATCTTAAATCGCGTATCAAGTCGCGAGTTAGTTTTAATTAATGTACAAGTATCAGTGTAGATACCAAAATTAGTGTTTAGTGTCAATAAAAATCAATAACTTAACCAGGGCGTTTTATTCGTTGCACAAAGGACAACGAAAAGGAAGAAGACCACGAAAATTAGATACAACACGAGCTTTCTCCAGAAATAGGCCGTGAAGTGATAACAGAGCGCCCATTCCAAAAAATTTACATCGACTTCTTAGCTCCATATCCCCGTTCTAGGAAAGGCAATGCCTACGTATTTATTGTACTTGATCAGTTTAGTAAGTTTGTAGTCCTATGTGCAATGAGGAAGGCCACGGCCACCAATGTAGTCAGATTGCTTATGAATGAAATATTTCATAAATTCGGCGTGCCAGAAATCATACATTCCAAAAACGGCAAACAATTCAAAGCTAAACAGTTCCAAAACGTTATTAATAGATTCCAGATAACCCACATGAAAACAGCATGGTACTCACCTCAATTAAATGCTTCCGAAAGGGTCAACCAGTCGCTGCTCACGGCGATGAGAGCATATCTCGAAGAAGATCATCGAGACTGCTGGAGATAGAATGCGCCTTAAGGAGTTCGGTTCATTCAGCAACTGGAATTACACAATTTTTCGCCCTATTCGGATACAACATGTTTACGAGCGGAGCAGATTATAGAAAGTTGGGATCATTGAATGAGAGTGAAATATCGACGCTGAATCGAGAAGACCAATTGCTGTTGATACGCGAACAGACAAAGAAAAACTTACATACAGCATATGAAACGTGTGCGCGTAGATACAAAAAAAATAAACGCCTTATTCACTTCACTCCGGGGCAAGAAGTCTTCAGAAGAAATTTCGCGCAAAGCGATTTTACCTTTTACCTCTAGGTAGTCACTTGGAAAAAATATCTGGAAAAAATAAGGAATAAAAGATTAGTACTAACCTAGTAAATATTGTTTAATCCCGAAACATCTAATACAGACTGTTGCGCGCATATTCCTTTTGGTGAGCAGTTTGACGAGCTATTTGGTAATAGGCCAATAATATCGAATGCCCATTGCCTTGCACTGTCGGGATCTCCAGTAACCCACTGTCTTGCGCACCTTCGGCATCCGAGAAAGGAAAACGCCTCAACGCTGGAGATGAAAAAGACAATGCGTCAAAAAACCCAAAAAGGTTATGTTATGAAAAGTACTTAGAGGGAAAATTGGAAACACAAAAAAAATACTTCGAAAAGAAGCTAAATTTAGCCGCCGAGAAAGAAACAAATAAGCAGCAGCAGCATAACGAGAAAATTGCTTTGATCAGACAATTTATTGAACGTCAAGAATAAATATATAGTACATAAATAAATTAAAAAAATCATATTATATTTCTTATAATTAATTCATTGAAAAGTTCTTGTCACCTGTTAGAGATGCGGCGGTGTTCTGACTGCAATTCATAATTTGGCCCAAAATTTTTATCTGATTTAATGTTTTCAAGGCTCAGGTTGTCTGAATTATCGATACAGATATTGTGAAGAATGCATGCAGCGGTTGTCAGATTTACAACTAAGCCAACATTTTGGTTCTCGGTAAAAAACTTTATTCGCCTGAATCGTGACTTCATTAAACCAAAGGAGTGCTCCAGCACAATCCGTGTTTTGGAGTGCAAGTAATTGAAATTTTTTTTCCTGCTGAGTCAAGCCAGCAGGTAAAGGGGATTTTTTTACTAAGGGAAAAAAATTGTTTTTAATATCGTTAACTAATAGAGCACAATCATACCTATTTTCCAAAAAATTGCTGTCGTCGTGTAGTTTGCGAAATAGTGGTGATCTTCGTAGTACTCTGCTGTCATGGAGTGAGCCAGGTTTACCAATGTAAATATCCGAAAAACGATTGCTGGCATCTACAACTGCCTGCATTTTATTGGAATAGAATTTCTTCCTCTTATAGTAATCTTCCTTATTTGTGTTCGGTGGTTTTATACAAATATCCGAGCACTCGATAGCCCCAATGATACCTGGTATACCAGCTTTCATTTCAAATTCGTGCTGTACACTCTCCAGGTCAGGACGCCATTTCACATAGGCGTGTCCAATCGATATTAAAAACCCTCTACTTACAATGCTCTACAATGCAGACTCTACTTACAATGCTCCATGCGCAAGTTGTTGACACACCGAAAAGATTGCCTACTGCTCTATATGTGTCTGTATTTGCCATATACCAGAGAAACAGAAGCAGTTCCCGGTCTGCAGAAATTGGCAAGCATCCACCATTATTGTTAAATTTGTTCTTATATGCATCACTTTGCGAGTAATGTTCTGCAAACAACATAAAATACATATGAAAAGTTATAGAAATCCTGTGCCGTGTGTAATTACCTATTAAAAAAACGACCGTACTTCGTTTAATACGGAAATGTCTTATAAAGTCACTTGCGCTATAACTATTGCAAGTTTCAAAAAGTTATTCACTTTCATGTTTTCCTCTCACGAAGGGTTCGCTCTCATTCGATGAGGAAAAAGAAGAACTTTTCGATGAACTTTCCGTTAAGGAATCGGAAGATGAACTGAGCAACATTTCCATTACTTGGATAGCATCCGCATCCATTTTAAATACTGAAACAACTATTGTAGAAAACCAGAAAAATTGCAGAAAGAAAAACGTTGTGCGCAATGTAAACAAAAAACAGCTGATGGCGACTTCACACTCAAATTGTGCCCGATAATTGTTCTTGATCGTTTTTTTCACGCTCAATTTGCGCTGCACCCGATAGCTTGTGAATAAAACGCGGTTAATATGACCGAAATTCACGGACGAGGAAACATCAAACTCGAGTCTAACTCAGGTTGTGAAATAAAACTAAAAGATACGTTATTTGTACCAGATTTAAGAACGAATCAAAACAGAACGGTTTTGAAGTAATTTTTAACAAAACTAAGGCTACAGTAAGAAAACCAAATGGCAAAAAATTGTTTACTGCCAAACAAGAAAAAGACTTATATTACATAACTGAAAATTTAGAAACAGCCGCAATTTCAATGCAGAAAGAAAAAACCATACAAGTTTGGCACGAAATATTTGTACATCTTAATGAAAACGATTTAAAGAAGATGTTCACTGAAATCAAGGTTAGAGGCGCAACTGTAAATGTCAATGCGAAACTCACAGTTTGTGACATCTGCATACAGGAAAAAAGGCATAGAGACGTTCACGCCTTCAAACAGAAAAAGTGAACAACTACTTCAGCTAGTTCATAGCGACGTTTGTGGACCCATGCGAGTTCAGTCATTGGGAAAAGCTCTATATTTCGTTACTTTCATAGACGATAAAAGTCGTTGGTGCGAAATATACTTCATTAAACACACGAGCGAGGTCATACAGAGGTTTTTAGAATTCAAGAACATGGTTGATAAGAAAACAGGAATGCAGATCAAATGATTTCGCAGTGAAAATAGATCAGAGTACACCAACAACGCAATGAAGGATCTCTTGAATCACGAAGGAATCCGCCACAAATTGAGCATCGAATATATGTACACCTCACCAGAACGGCATTGCCGAAAAGAAAAAACCGCACCCTCCTCGACATGGCGAGATGTATGCTCATCCAATTAGGACTGCCACACTCTTTTAGGGCAGAAGCCGTATGCACCGCAATATATATAAGAAATCGTTGTCCATCCCAGAGTCTACATGGAAATTCCATATAAAATTTGGATGGGAAAAACACCAAAATTAGATTACTTCGAAAAATTTGGGTGTACCGCATTTATGCTAGATAAATCAATTGGTAAGGGCAAATTTGAACATAAATCACCAAAAATGCATCTTTATAGGGTACTCCGATATATCGAATGGTTTTCGACTATGGACCCATGAAGAATTCAAGTTCGAAAATGTAGAGTTAAATCTGATGCCATCAGAACAACACCAAGAAATAGCATTAACTCCGGTCACAAATATCGAGTGTCAACCAGTCAACGAAGCATGCAAAGAAGAAGATAAAACCAGCGCGTCAAATGCAGAATCCACAATAAGAAGAGGTCGAGGTCGTCCGAAAAAGGAATTGACTGGAAAGCGAGGTAGACCAAAAAAGAAGTACCACACCGTTAACAAGAAGGAGATCAATACGAGGACGATTACCATTCAGTGAGTTTAATTCAGCCCACAGATCCAAGAAATAGTACTGAAGCACTATCGAGTCCTAAATCAAATGAATGGCGCAAAGCTATGTTGAAAGAATACGAAACTTTACTGAGAAATAACACCTGGAAAATGTTGATTGTCCCCATAGTAAGAAAATTGTACAATCCAAGGCATTGTGCACCAAATACAAGGCAGATGGCGAAATTGACTGCAGAAAAGCGAGATTAGTGGCGAAAGGCTTTACACAACTCGCCGGATATGACTACAATGAAACGTCTGGCACAATTGAAAAGGAGATCTACATGGAAATGCCTTCGGATTTGAATGAAGTCATAAGTACTGAGGAAATGTCAAAATATTCCAATGGCAAGGTATGTCTTTTGAAAAAGGTTATTTATGAACTTAAGCAGTCCGGTAGGTTATGTTATAAGAGGTTAGATCTTAAATTAAAAGAAATTAAAATGACTGCATCTAACTGTGACCCATGTTTCTATACATACAAATATCGCAATAATATCACACTGCTAGCCATTTATGTCGACGATCTTATAGTTGCATCCAACGATAAGTGTATGATCGAAACCTTGAAAAGCGAACTTTCAAGAACATTCAAAATGAAAGATCTTGGTCGCATCAAATTTTGTTTTGGAAACGAATTCCATCAAGACCCGAAGACACATGTAGTCACCATGTCCCAATCAAAATATATAGATTGCCTTTTAGAACGTTTCAATATGAAAGATTGCAAGACAACCAGTACTCGAATGAATGTAAGCGAAAAGCTCAGCAAGAACGCTTGCCCCCAAACATGGGAAGAAAAACGCGAAGCTGAAAAGCCCGCATGCACCAGACTAGACATCGCTCACGCGGTAAGCAGTCTCAGCCAATTTAATATAAATTATGGTCAGTCACACTGGATAGCTGCAAAACGTGTATTCCGATACTTAAAACAAACGCACAATGTAGGACCTCAGTTTACTTCCAACAACAAGCCAATAGAAGGTTTTGCTGACACTGACTGGGGGGCTTGTATTGTCGACAGAAGATCATTCACCGGATAGGCGTTCAAGTACGCAAATTGCGTGATCAGCTGGGAATCAAGAAAACAGTCGCAGCTTCTAGCACAGAAGCCGAATATGGCTATTACAGGTTCAGCGAAAGACGGGATACTTGAAAAGATTCAAAAACGAATTACTCGGTAAGGACGAATCGATATGTATTCACAACGATAATGAAAGCGCCGGAGAGCTATGTCGGAACCCAGTAAGAAAGAGGCGACATTGAAGTCAAATATATGAGAACTGACGATATGCCGGCAGACGTCTTAACAAAACCACTATCCGGATTAAAGCATCTCAAATGTTCCGAATATCTTGGACTAAAAGTTTTGAATTTTTAAAATTATACTGTGTAATTTGCTAATAATTTTGTAAACCATCATATAATGTCAGATTTGAGGGGGAATGTTGAAATCGATGGAATTTACCTTCACAAATCGTGCATCACTTTATTTTCAGCCCATGTGGCAACCATATATGTATATAATGACTTATATACATATACATATATGTCATTCTTTTTATATACCTAATAATTCGTTGAATAAACTTAACATAGACAATCAACCATTGGAAATTTATATTGTTTTCTTATGAGAACAGTTTAGAATGGAAAATTTTGAAGGGAAAAAGAGGTAGGATTTGCCAAGTATAAAGTGGAAGAATGGTGTTGTATGTCGCGATCGCAATTTCCGTTTCCGTTTGACAAGAACTTTCAAGGCCAGTATTATTGTTTTTATAATACTACTCCGCGAGTGAGTCAAGGCCAAGTTCACATTAATGCAACCACAGCACTTTGCTTGGTAAGCCCGAAGCTTTAGTTTCATTTGTTTTAGTCAAGCTTTGGTTTAATGAACTTCGAAAGCTAAGGTAACAACCGGAACACTTCGCATAAAATGGATTGTGGAAGCTAGCTTTCAGTAGCAAGCTTCCAAACCATAAAATCGCTTGGTTTGAAAAACCAACGATCAGAACCCACACGCGCAAGAATTAAATTGGGAACGATTTTCTTCCGCGTATTGATTCTGCGAATTTTACAATTTTAATATTGCGAAATAATGGAAATTGCGAAACACGGCAAACTGACCCACTTTGGTTCGGTCGACGGGTGTGTCAACCGAGCCAAGGTGGAAAATAGAAAAGATTCCATCGAGAGTCCGGTAGTTAAATCTGAACGAAGAGGTCGTTGTTAAACGCGTATAAAGTCGCGCAGTAACTAGAATTAAATCGAAGTTAGTGTAATAATACTCATAAGTGTAAATAGTAATAAGTGTAACTAATTATTAACCCCAAGTAGTGTTAATCAATAAAAAGAAAAGTGTTAATAAAGAAATCAACAGGAAGCATAACACCAGGCGTTTTATTCGTTGTACTGAGGACAACGAAAGGAAGAAGACCACCCCGAAATAAAATACAACAAATTGGCGCAGCCGGATTTTCGAGCCGAGGATCGCTCGAAGGGAAAAAGTGAGTACAAATAAAATACGGAAAGTACAAATAAGAATAGCAGTTTGGAAAATTAAAACAGTAAAATAACAAATTTGTAGCAGTTAGCAAGTTATAGGTAAAAAGGAAAGTTATAAATTAAAAGTTAATTAAAGTTAAAGTTAAAAGCAAATCAAGTTTTAAAAGAAAGTTTAGAAAGGAAAACTGATAAAAAGTGAAACGATAATTTCGTTAATAAATAAAACGCAAAAAGTGAAAAATAATTTGGTGAATTTGGCATGAAGTGGCCAAACAAAAGAAAAAGTGAAATAAGAAAAAATAAGTAGCTTAGAAAAAAGAAAAATTGAAAAAGAAAAAGTGGAAAGGATAGAATTAATTCTAGTTAAAGGATAAGAGTTTAATTCTTTTAATATATTAAAAT
The DNA here is from genome assembly GCA_943737955.2 of Myopa tessellatipennis. NCBI lineage: Eukaryota > Metazoa > Arthropoda > Insecta > Diptera > Conopidae > Myopa > Myopa tessellatipennis. Next base: position 40,209,453 of record OX031316.1, on the reverse strand, counting down.
ATATTATATTATTAAATAATATGAACCATAAAATAACATTCAGCTAAAAATTCATCGGGTTTCATCAAAAGAATGCCAGCGTAAAAGCATGGCAAACTTATCTGTCCAATAGCATTAGCTGGACAAAATCTTTGCTGAGGTCGACCCTTTTTCACTCGGGAAGCTATTTCATAGTTTTTGTGTTTTTTTTATATATTTTCACAATATTGGGTGCTGTAATTACCAAAAGGTGCGAAAATCAGAGTGATTTTACTTACTTAAATAAATTTAACGTGGTAAAATTCAAATGATAAACGCAAATTGGTAAAAACAGGAATCCGATAAGGACTATCATAAAACGCGTAAAGTATACGGTAAAGTTGTATAGTTTCGAGTGTGTCTTAGGCGTTGAGTTCAAATTACACACGTTAAACAAATTTTAACGATTAACTTGATTTCAGAACCGCACATTTTTCGGGTGTGTCTTAGACTTCTGTCCTCAAATTTGTATTTGATTTCAAAGTCACACAGTTTAATTTGCTTAATCGATAATTAATTGCATCAGTTCGTCGGAAATGTTTGAAAGTTTGAACATTTTTTTTGGGTTACTTTAAAAAACCATTATTAGAAGTTAAACGTTTAAAGTAAGGCACTTAGAGACTTCATATTGGTTGGAGAATCAAAGCAAAATTAGATTGGTTGTTTAAACGACAAGCAATTACAATTGCTTGCTGATAAAAACAATCAAAGGTAGCATTTAACGAAGAAATAACTCAATCGAGTTCACTAGGTTAATCGTCCGAATTCGAGATTGCAAACATTGAAGTTTTGTTGGCCGCTAAGAAATAGAGAAAATGAGAAAAATTACCTCAGCGAAGTCACAAAAATTTTGACGCTTCGGCTCTGCTTAAAACAAAACAGAACAGCGCAGTCACGAAAATTTTGACGCTTCGCTTGAAACAAAGTAGAACCGCCCAGTCACGAAAATTTTGACGCGTCATTTCTGCTTGAAACAAAGCAGCAGCGGACGTCAGCGTACAGACAAATAAACGGATGTACAGTGAGTGTTTACTGCACGCTCGGTAAACGAAGCGAGCAAGAATTCTAAGCCGGTTAAGGAAGTTGAATCTTCATAATAAAAATTTTAATTGTTTCTCATTCTAAAGTACTATGAGTAGTATAAAGAATTGAACGTTTTAAGGAACGATTAAGGATAATCGATGTCGCTAAGTAGGCGCTTGAATAAAGTTTTAAGTACGAGAATTGGGAAAAATACCCATAACTGAAATATTAATAGAATAAAAAACAACTAAATTATATGTCGTTCGTTTAATTCATGGCCGAGTCATTACAGGAGCAAGCTTACTTAGAATTAGAGAGAGCCCATAAAGAACTGAAACGCCAGTTAGGGGAATTTATATCCAGGATTTGGGCAACTTTGAAAGACACAGTAGGCAACAAAGAAAACGTAGAATTGATAAAGTCTAGAGTAGGGGACCTAAAAGACCATACAAGTGTAGAAAAAGCAGACGCAATAGTAGAGGAATTACTTAAATTCCTAAACCAGATAATAGAGAATAAGACAGAAGATTCAAAAACATGGGAATTAGAGTTTAACGCGTTAAGAAATAGATACGACAATTATTTAGTAAATAAAGAGTTTCAGGAAGACTTACTAGCGAACTTAGAAAGCGAGAACGTAAAACTAAGGGAATTATTAGAGAAGAAAGGATTAACCGAAGAAACATTAAATAAAACGTTAGAACAGGAATCGGCACAAAAATCAAGAGAAGACTGTGCATCCTTAGAGAAGGCGAATTCAAGAATACAAGAATTGAAAGAGGAAAACAGACGCCTAAAACAGGAGATAGCGCTAGTGAACGACCAAACACTATACCATAAGGAAGCTATCTCAGCCATAGTCAATCCAGAGGAGTGTAACTCAATTTCATTTCCTGCATTCAGACCAGCAGGAACACATCAAAGCAAAATGGGTATCGCAGAAATAGCAAAAATAACAAGCAGTATTGTCCCACTGTTTTCAGGGACACAGTCAACACATTTGAGAGGTGAGGTGTATAAGTTCATACAGGCGTGCGAGTTAGCTACACATGAAGCAACTGAAGCAAACAAACCACTTTACATAGAATGCGTCAAACAAAGATTATATGGAGACGCTTATGATCTTGTAGGCACACAACAAGTCAACACTCTAGAGGAATTATACCTAGCGATACGAAGAGTCTACCTTCCAACAGCTTCATTAGACGTAACGTTGTCAGAACTCCAGAATTGCAGCCAATTGCACAATGAGGACATCCGGCAGTTCGCAAGACGCCTCAACATGAAAAAAACACAGGCATTGCAAATAGTAAAACACACATATAAGGGAGTAGGTGACAGCGCACTTGTATCCATGGTAACGACATCGGCAAATAAGGCGTTTAGAACAGGGTTAACAGATGCAACGTTACGAACGCACATGTTAAATGTGAAAGGGAAAAGTATTGAGGAAATGACTGAAATAGCAGTAAACACGCTGGTGGAAATACAAAGAAGTAACTCCATTCATCAACCCAATATCACACCAATATTCAATATGAATTCGATTGAAACATATATAACACCTGCAGTGTACCAAATCAAGTACTGGCAACCAAACCAACCCCAGCAAAATTGGCAACAACAGGCACAAAAGAATTGGAATCAAAAACAAAAGAACCCCGGGAACTCAAAACCGAATCCGTTTAAGGGGGTTCAAGGGACTCAGAGCACTACAAACATGCCGAATGGCAAGAATCCAACAATATGTAATTGGTGTAACAGACCAGGACACATAAAAGCAAACTGTGCAGCTAAAAGGAGTTGGGAAACTCTGCAAAACAATCAGCAGGGAAACCGGCAAGGGCCCAGACAAGGCCAGTAATCTGGGAACCCAACAAGAATAGAAATTTAGGGCCAAGAGAAGAAGTAACAGTACGTCCAACATCGGAAGAGATCGTGGATACGTTACAGACTTCAGATATATTAGGAGCTAATAAAGCTAAAAACAGGGGGTACAATTTTAATAATAAAATAAAAATTATCAAACAGAATGATAAAGTAAATGCTTTAAATGAAGCAGTCAGTAAAATAACAAATAAAGCAAAGAAAATAATAGAAATGGGAGCAGGATTTTTAATAATCATCTTGCTAATTATACAATTAGCATGTACATCGATTGTAAAAACTATGTTTCTCAATTTTCACCAATACAAAGCAAGGAGCACTAGTCTTAATATAGTAGAATATATTACAGATATAAAAGCACTTGCAAATAAAATAAATTTAAAAGTACTAGAAAAATTTAAAATTTTTATGTCACAATTACAGAACAAGAAAGCAATACGTTCGTGGTTAACGAATAATTTTAATAATAACTATAAAAATACTATAAAGGAAGTATCCAATTGGGATTCAACCACGTTAAGTGATGTGTTCATTGAACTGCCTTGTGTAGAGGCGAGAAATGGAAAACTCATTCTACTGGTGGATACAGGAGCGGATACAAGCCTAGTAAAAGAATGTGCATTAAAGGAAGACGCCATTATAAATAGAAAGGTTAAAAGGGAATTAAGTGGAGCATTTGGAGGCTGTATAACCACAATAGGGTCCACCAGCATATGCCATGATGAGGTACAGCCCTTACGTTTAACGCTACACGTTGTGTCACTTAAACAAGGGGTACCGGCGGACGGCATACTGGGTAGAGACAACATGTGGAACAGATCCATTATAAACACGCTCAGTAAATACTTAACCTTATTTAATAACAATAAAGAATTTGTAATTAAATTGCCACTACTAGGCATCAAAAATACAGAAGATCAAAGTATCAAAAATAGTATAACCATTGAAGCAAGAACGGTTAGAATAACGCCGTTAAGAATTAAAACTAAAGTTATGACTGTGGTAGTTCATAAACAAGAGATTGCACCAGGAGTGTACCTGGGAGAAACACTAGCAAATGTGGAAAATAAAAAGGTCAAAGTACCAATCCTAAATTCAACGGTAAAAGATTTCATTCTTAGTGACAACTTTGTACCGAGATTTAGTGATTTCCACAAATATAAGCTAAGTGAGGTTTCGGACAATCAATGGACTACCATCACTAGTATAAGTAATGCAGACATGGCGCAACGGATGAATGTTTTAATGAACGATTTAGAATTGGATCCTTCCTTAAACCAAGAGGAAAGAGAATCCATAACAAAATTATGTGCGAAATATAATGATATTTTTCTTTTAGAGGGTGACAAATTGACATACACCCCAGTACTAGCACATAAAATTCCAATAAAGGTGGATCAGCCACCAATTAACCAAAAACAGTACCGAATTCCTCAAACACATAGGGAAGAAATGAATAAACAAATTCATAAATTACTAGAAGAGGATTTAATATCCCCAAGCGTATCTCCATGGAACTCACCACTACTTCTAGTTCCAAAGAAGAATGGAAAAGATGGAGAAAAGAAATGGCGCTTAGTTATAGATTATAGGAAGGTAAATGAGGGCACAATTAAACAAGTTTTTCCACTGCCTAGAATAGATGAGATATTGGATCAGTTAGGCAGTAGTAGATATTTTTCGACGTTAGACTTGGCAAGTGGGTACCACCAAGTCCTAATGGACAATGCAGACAAAGAAAAGACCGCATTTAGTTCAGCGTTAGGACATTTTGAGTTCAACCGAATGCCTTTCGGGTTAACCGGCGCCCCAGCGACGTTTCAACGACTTATGAATCATATTCTGACAGGACTTCAGGGTTGTTTTGTTTATTTAGACGACATAGTCGTATATGCAACAAACCTGGGACAGAATGAAGAAAGGTTAACTAAGGTTTTCGAAGTCATTAGGGAAAACAACTTAAAATTAAACATTAGCAAATGCCAATTTCTACGACGAGAAGTCGTATATTTAGGGCACAAGTGTTCAGAACATGGAGCACTTCCAGACCCTAGCAAGGTGGAGTGCGTTAAAAACATTCCGCCTCCTAAAAATAAAAAGGAAGTACAAGCCTTCCTAGGCCTTGTTAATTATTATAGAAAATTTATACCGGGAACCGCAAAAATAGCACTTCCCATTAACAAATTGTTAAGAAAAGACGAAATAGAAATAGAAATAAAAAACCAAGGAGGTAGTGATGAAACGAGTACAAGTCCGACGCCTGTAGAACCAGACACTTCAGGCATACCTCAAAACGAAAACACCATTTTATTAGAAAACCCAAGACAAATAGAGACTGTCATCAAAGATTTTCATAATACACCATTAGGGGGTCACCAGGGAGCAATGTCAAAACCTGTCCAAAGTGCCAAGCGAACAAAAGTTCGAAGTTAACAAAAATGCCCATGGTGTTAACGGATACACCAATGCGGCCGTTTGATAAAGTTTATATGGACATAGTAGGTATTCTACCAGAAACTGTATCTGGAAATAAGTACATCTTAACGTTTCAAGATGACTTTTCAAAATTTATGGCATGTACAGCTATCCCAGACGCGGAAGCAAGTACTGTCGACAGAGCTTTTTATGACGAAGTAATCACGCGTTACGGAATTCCGAGAATTCTAATTACCGATAATGGAACTAATTTCATTTCGAAATTGTTCTCGGACACATGCAAATTGTTAGGCATTAAAAAATTGCATATAACGCCATACCATCCACAAGCTAATGGCTCACTAGAGAGAAGCCACAGACCTTTAGCGGAATATTTAAGGAGTTTTGCTAAAGAAGACGGGTCGAATTGGGATCAATGGTTAACTGCAGCGATGCATGTTCATAACCACACACCCCACATTACGACTAAGCAAACACCTTTCCGCACTTTATTCGGATTCGATACGGAGATGCCGACTAACTTAAAAAGGAAGTGTAGTCCGGTATATAATGCCGAAGACCCGAATAAAGTTTTGAAATTCCAAGTTCAAAGAGCTCACGAAATCGTGAGAAAGAATCAGGATTTAGCAAAAGAGATAGCTAAAAGGCAGTACGATAGCAAACTAAATTTAGTAGAATTTAAAGTAGGAGATAGTGTATTAATTAAGAATCAAACTAGGAAAAATAAGTTTTCTCCCATATGGATAGGGCCATATAGAGTAGTAAATATTAAAAGTCCAATTACTACAGTTTTAAATATTAAGGGAAGGGAAAAATCCTTCCACAATAACTTACTTAAAGTATATAATAGCAACTAAATAGGAAAATAGGACTAACTAGATAAATACATAGGAACCCATCAGAATAACTTAAAATACTAAAATAGAGTTAGGAGAACATTAAGTTAATCAGAATAGTCACCTTATTAGGAGTAGGATACAAAAAATGAGTGTAGAATAGGATTGATGGCATATATTATAGGATAGTATGAAATTAACATTTTTAAGTTTATTACTAATAATTTTAACAATCATCAAATTTCATAATGAAAAATTCAACAAAGAAATAAAAAAGAAATCAGAATAGCGTTTCAATAAGCAACAACTTGTTTATTTAAGCGTGAAAATATAAGAAAAGAAAACTCATAAGAAAATTTGAGCAATTTTTTTTAATTTTGGGTTGAACTTTTTAGTTTGTATTTTAATTGATAATATACGGTACATGTAAACTAGCTGTTCCGTTAAATAGACAACCACATCTATTGCATTTGCAATTATTTTAGAAATAAATGCACATGAAATCTATGCATAAAGATGTTGTTTATGCATAACAGTAATTTAAACACCATATCTGCACCTCGAAGTAGACAAAGGAAAAGTTATTTAACTAAGACCAAAAAAAAAAAAAAAAAAAAAAAAAAAAATGATTGCCTTAATTTTTATAAAAATTCTTATAAAATATTAAATAAATATAATTAATTATTGCCTTAAAAAAAATAAAATTTTTAAAAAAAAAAAAAAAATATAAAATGTACATATACGGTCGTACAAAATGTAGTTAATTAAGATTCCATGTAATTGAGCGATTAACGCAAGCACTGCATCAAAGCAGGTGCAAAAGTAGAGCAACTGAACATGAGCAGAACGCAGTGTCAGTTAAAAACATTTAATGAAAAAAAAAAAAAAAAAACAACAAGCACAGTAAATGAAGAATTTTTACACAAGCCAAATGAAGACAACAAAAACACCAAAGGTGAACAACTTCACTTCACGAAGATACTTTCAAATAGGTCTAACAGCAGCAATTTTAACCTGAAAATTACCGAATGATAAGGGTGACGGATACACAGTACCTTGAGATCGAGTGGAGACCAAAACCACCGCAATGAGACTCGCAACAAAATAGATACGTAAACCATCTGCAGCAGCTACTTACAACATAGTGGCTGCGCAACAGCGAGATCATCATGAATCATGATGGCAGCCTGACAACCTAACAGATCAACCTCAAGCGAAAGTTACGTTAAGCGTAGCGTCGCGGCAATGAAGCAGCTAGTCGACAACTACTAATACGGCCAGTCACAGGCTCGCCAGTTAAATTTACGGCGATGCATTCTCCCGTGGCACAAGTCACACTCTACAACATTACCTCAAGCGACAGCGATTTAAAAAACGTATCACCTCTATCGACAAGAAAAATGTTGAAGATGTTTAGCAAGATATTACAAATGATGATCTTGGTAACATCTCAACCATCAACTACCGTGAAGCGAAAACCAATTGATCCCAATTGCGGGACAACGATACTACCAGCAACGAATATCTGCATCTGATCATCAAGCCTAGCACCTACCACGTCAGCTACCCCGCAGCAACATTCCCACAACACATCGAGAAGAAGACATCGAGACAACGGGGTGTAACAGCCAAACCATCAACAATAACAACAAGAACATCAATATCCACACCAAATCATCATCCACCTACACACAGATGACACCGAAGAAAGGCAGCTACCGGTCATATTATTGTATTATTATTGTAATCAGTTTTTATTACAATTTTGGTTAATAATTAAGTGTATTGAAGTTGTTGTAATTATTACTAATAACTAATGAATATTGACGTAGCACATAAGAGCTTCATGAAATGAAATACACTAACATACATAAGTAGACAATAAGCAAAATCAACCTAAACACACGACCATCCCCAATTCAACAAACAATAGATGTACAAGAAAAATTTAATATCGTTTTGCACGATAGTAAATTTTTCTTCCCCCAGGGTGGAGGGATGTTGTATGTCGCGATCGCAATTTCCGTTTCCGTTTGACAAGAACTTTCAAGGCCAGTATTATTGTTTTTATAATACTACTCCGCGAGTGAGTCAAGGCCAAGTTCACATTAATGCAACCACAGCACTTTGCTTGGTAAGCCCGAAGCTTTAGTTTGAAAAACCAACGATCAGAACCCACACGCGCAAGAATTAAATTGGGAACGATTTTCTTCCGCGTATTGATTCTGCGAATTTTACAATTTTAATATTGCGAAATAATGGAAATTGCGAAACACGGCAAACTGACCCACTTTGGTTCGGTCGACGGGTGTGTCAACCGAGCCAAGGTGGAAAATAGAAAAGATTCCATCGAGAGTCTGGTAGTTAAATCTGAACGAAGAGATCGTTGTTAAACGCGTATAAAGTCGCGCAGTAACTAGAATTAAATCGAAGTTAGTGTAATAATACTCATAAGTGTAAATAGTAATAAGTGTAACTAATTATTAACCCCAAGTAGTGTTAATCAATAAAAAGAAAAGTGTTAATAAAGAAATCAACAGGAAGCATAACACCAGGCGTTTTATTCGTTGTACGGAGGACAACGAAAGGAAGAAGACCACCCCGAAATAAAATACAACAATGGTAAACCAAAATGGTGGAGGTATCAACTAGATAAAATTATGGGAGCATAGGTGTAGGAAAGAGAAATAATAACAGTTTATAATAATAACAGAAGCCCGTCCGATTTGAACATTCTAGAATACAAAAATTTCGTAAAACCGAAAGTTTTTTGTTGCCTTAGCAGAAAAATATGTATACTGATATGGGAGTTAATAAAATATCCTCCTAAAGTGAGAGAAAAAACCAGAAAAACCTGTTTTTTAAGTATAAGAAAATTTCAAAGTCAATTAGAAATTAAAGAACTGGATCGAAGATGAAAGGAAAGAAATAAGGGTTAAGGATTGATCGATGAACAGCTAAACCGCGCGGACGATCAATGTCCGTGTAAAATAAAAATAGTTTCCATGTTCCAATAGGAATAAGAAAAACATAAACTAAAAGGAATTTTTGATGAAAAAGTGAATCAGTTCATCGAACAGAGAGCTAAGCTAAAATTCTGCAGCGAGTCCACCAACTACAAAAGAAATTGGAGATCATAGATAAGTCACTCTTATTATACAAAAACCAAATTCATCCAAATGAGCTCCTTGAAAATGCAGCTAAGGGTTTCCTGAATTACTCTACGTTCGAAAAAGAAAGAAAAAGTCTGCTGAAATGGCTGTTGCCGAAGAGGTGTGACGCGGAAAAGAATATATTGATTATATTAATAATAAAAACATTAATTTTTTTTGCTACGAAAACATAGAATATAGAACCCAAACGAGGGTGAAAACTGAAACGGGTATTAAGTACAGAAAACAAAAAAAAAAACTATCACGGTCAGCGAAGCTTCCTTGCAAAATAAATTGCACGAGAGAAAGTTAGGGATAAAACGATACGTATAGTAATGAAAAAATCTTTGGAACATATATGTATTTCGAGGTAAAGCGAAACAATTGTAGCGTGAGAAAAGTCACCTGTGTAAGGGGGTGGACACGGGGAGCAGTATCATAAGCGCGAAGGTCCTGTCTCTAAAGAGCTCATTCAGGAGGTTCCGCGGCTCGAAGGTCGCCCAGTAAATTGTTGAGTGTCTACACGTCTGCAAATAAAGATGGTAGGAGAAAACAAAAAAATATAATAGTATAAAATTTTGGAAGTTTAGAAAAAGAAACTGTGTAGCCGATTCCCAACCCAAGAAAAATTAAATTCCCCTTCAAAGGTGAAACAAGAAAATAACACTGGCCGACAGCCATTTTGTAATGGACTGTTTGACAGCATATTCTAAAGGATTTTGGTCCGCTGATTCCAAAAATAATAAAATAAAAAAAATGAAACGAGCCGTTTTCGAGATAATCGGTTTTTAAATTTTTGGCCACTTTACGTTAAGGTCCATCCACTTGAAGAGCCACTACAACTGACATATGTAACCGATTCGATTACAATTAAGATTAAATTAAAGAGGAAGGATGCACGCATATTTTTTGCTAACATTGTTTTAAAATCCGAAAGATAGTTTAAAAGCTTTCGCTGAAATCGTAACTTCAAAAGAGGAATTTTTTAAGAAAAAAGGCAAAAAAGTGCTGTATATCTGTATGTAAAAATATGTTCCCGAAACTTTTTTACCCTTTTTATTTTTTATATAGATAGATTGGACATTTGCGCGAATTTTAAGCCTAATATCAAAAATGCATAGAAATGGTTTCTTGACGCGCGTTGAAGTAAATTCAGTGCTTTTCGCAAAAAATACTAAATTTTGAAAAAAAAGATAAATAAATACATTTTAAATTAAAAATGATTTTTATTTGTGCTTCTTCGCTTATATAAGTGGGTTGGTGTTTCCCTAGTCAAACTCCAGCAATAGTCCGCCATCATAGTTGCACCCCAGGATCCTTCATAGCGCTTTTCAATTGCCATCATTTGCTGGTGGAATCTTTACCCATGCTCATCGCTTACAGCACCCAAATTTTCCGGGAAGAAGTCTAGATGAGAGTTCAAGAAGTGTATCTTCAAAGACATTCGATCTCCTTTTAATATAAATTTGCTGAATGTGCTATTGGCTTCGTTACTGTTGCAACATCAGCATAGCTTATGCGAACATTTTTAGTCCTAGCAATCCTATTACATTTAGTTAAACAAATATAGCAATCAGTTTCGTGATTTATGGGATCCCTTCACACCATTGGCTTTCCAAATGTAAGATGTCTTTTGCCTCCAGCAAGCCAATTGTGAAGGTTTGTTTTGCAAGAACTACAAAATACATGAGGCAACTTTACAATGGCAACTTTATCTTGGTTCTTTACAGGAAATCCAAAATAGTATAAATATGACATTTTTAAAACATCTGTAATTTTATTTTGCCTATTTTCCGGTTTATATAGGCCGCAAACATAGCAAAACTTGTTCGGATCTTGATTGCATAAGAAATTCGGCATTTTGCTTAAAAAATATAAGTTTGAAAAACACAACACGACTCTTCAAAGTAAAACTTCGACTGATGCAAAAAAGAAAAAACTGCGAAAAAGTAAAAAAACGTACCTGCAACTGAACTAATAGCGGTAAAAGGATGCATCGGGAATAGGATCCAGGTAAAGCCGATTTTAATGGGTTTCTAGGAAATGATAATCGCGGAAAGTCCAAAAACATTGTTCATAAACAAATGCACGTAGTCAAGTACAAACTCACATGCATCGGGAATAGGATCCAGGTAAAGCCGATTTTAATGGGTTTCTAGGAAATGATAATCGTTTGACTAGGGAAACACCAACCCACTTATATAAGCGAAGAGGCACAAATAAAAATCATTTTTAATTTAAAATGTATTTATTTATCTTTTTTTTCAAAATTTAGTATTTTTTGCGAAAAGCACTGAATTTACTTAAACGCGCACCAAGAAACCATTTCTGTGCAAATTTTTTTGATATTAGGCTTAAAATTCGCGCAAATGTCCAATCTATCGATATAAAAAATAAAAAGGGTAAAAAAGTTTCGGGAATATATTTTTACATACAGATATATAGCAGTTTTTTGCCTTTTTTCTTAAAAAATTCCTCTTTTGAAGTTATGATTTCAGCGAAAGCTTTTAAACTATTTTTCGCTTTAATTGATCCCAATTGCGGGACAACGATACTACCAGCAACGAATATCTGCATCTGATCATCAAGCCTAGCACCTACCACGTCAGCTACCCCGCAGCAACATTCCCACAACACATCGAGAAGAAGACATCGAGACAACGGGGTGTAACAGCCAAACCATCAACAATAACAACAAGAACATCAATATCCACACCAAATCATCATCCACCTACACACAGATGACACCGAAGAAAGGCAGCTACCGGTCATATTATTGTATTATTATTGTAATCAGTTTTTATTACAATTTTGGTTAATAATTAAGTGTATTGAAGTTGTTGTAATTATTACTAATAACTAATGAATATTGACGTAGCACATAAGAGCTTCATGAAATGAAATACACTAACATACATAAGTAGACAATAAGCAAAATCAACCTAAACACACGACCATCCCCAATTCAACAAACAATAGATGTACAAGAAAAATTTAATATCGTTTTGCACGATAGTAAATTTTTCTTCCCCCAGGGTGGAGGGATGTTGTATGTCGCGATCGCAATTTCCGTTTCCGTTTGACAAGAACTTTCAAGGCCAGTATTATTGTTTTTATAATACTACTCCGCGAGTGAGTCAAGGCCAAGTTCACATTAATGCAACCACAGCACTTTGCTTGGTAAGCCCGAAGCTTTAGTTTGAAAAACCAACGATCAGAACCCACACGCGCAAGAATTAAATTGGGAACGATTTTCTTCCGCGTATTGATTCTGCGAATTTTACAATTTTAATATTGCGAAATAATGGAAATTGCGAAACACGGCAAACTGACCCACTTTGGTTCGGTCGACGGGTGTGTCAACCGAGCCAAGGTGGAAAATAGAAAAGATTCCATCGAGAGTCTGGTAGTTAAATCTGAACGAAGAGATCGTTGTTAAACGCGTATAAAGTCGCGCAGTAACTAGAATTAAATCGAAGTTAGTGTAATAATACTCATAAGTGTAAATAGTAATAAGTGTAACTAATTATTAACCCCAAGTAGTGTTAATCAATAAAAAGAAAAGTGTTAATAAAGAAATCAACAGGAAGCATAACACCAGGCGTTTTATTCGTTGTACGGAGGACAACGAAAGGAAGAAGACCACCCCGAAATAAAATACAACAATGGTAAACCAAAATGGTGGAGGTATCAACTAGATAAAATTATGGGAGCATAGGTGTAGGAAAGAGAAATAATAACAGTTTATAATAATAACAGAAGCCCGTCCGATTTGAACATTCTAGAATACAAAAATTTCGTAAAACCGAAAGTTTTTTGTTGCCTTAGCAGAAAAATATGTATACTGATATGGGAGTTAATAAAATATCCTCCTAAAGTGAGAGAAAAAACCAGAAAAACCTGTTTTTTAAGTATAAGAAAATTTCAAAGTCAATTAGAAATTAAAGAACTGGATCGAAGATGAAAGGAAAGAAATAAGGGTTAAGGATTGATCGATGAACAGCTAAACCGCGCGGACGATCAATGTCCGTGTAAAATAAAAATAGTTTCCATGTTCCAATAGGAATAAGAAAAACATAAACTAAAAGGAATTTTTGATGAAAAAGTGAATCAGTTCATCGAACAGAGAGCTAAGCTAAAATTCTGCAGCGAGTCCACCAACTACAAAAGAAATTGGAGATCATAGATAAGTCACTCTTATTATACAAAAACCAAATTCATCCAAATGAGCTCCTTGAAAATGCAGCTAAGGGTTTCCTGAATTACTCTACGTTCGAAAAAGAAAGAAAAAGTCTGCTGAAATGGCTGTTGCCGAAGAGGTGTGACGCGGAAAAGAATATATTGATTATATTAATAATAAAAACATTAATTTTTTTTGCTACGAAAACATAGAATATAGAACCCAAACGAGGGTGAAAACTGAAACGGGTATTAAGTACAGAAAACAAAAAAAAAAACTATCACGGTCAGCGAAGCTTCCTTGCAAAATAAATTGCACGAGAGAAAGTTAGGGATAAAACGATACGTATAGTAATGAAAAAATCTTTGGAACATATATGTATTTCGAGGTAAAGCGAAACAATTGTAGCGTGAGAAAAGTCACCTGTGTAAGGGGGTGGACACGGGGAGCAGTATCATAAGCGCGAAGGTCCTGTCTCTAAAGAGCTCATTCAGGAGGTTCCGCGGCTCGAAGGTCGCCCAGTAAATTGTTGAGTGTCTACACGTCTGCAAATAAAGATGGTAGGAGAAAACAAAAAAATATAATAGTATAAAATTTTGGAAGTTTAGAAAAAGAAACTGTGTAGCCGATTCCCAACCCAAGAAAAATTAAATTCCCCTTCAAAGGTGAAACAAGAAAATAACACTGGCCGACAGCCATTTTGTAATGGACTGTTTGACAGCATATTCTAAAGGATTTTGGTCCGCTGATTCCAAAAATAATAAAATAAAAAAAATGAAACGAGCCGTTTTCGAGATAATCGGTTTTTAAATTTTTGGCCACTTTACGTTAAGGTCCATCCACTTGAAGAGCCACTACAACTGACATATGTAACCGATTCGATTACAATTAAGATTAAATTAAAGAGGAAGGATGCACGCATATTTTTTGCTAACATTGTTTTAAAATCCGAAAGATAGTTTAAAAGCTTTCGCTGAAATCGTAACTTCAAAAGAGGAATTTTTTAAGAAAAAAGGCAAAAAAGTGCTGTATATCTGTATGTAAAAATATGTTCCCGAAACTTTTTTACCCTTTTTATTTTTTATATAGATAGATTGGACATTTGCGCGAATTTTAAGCCTAATATCAAAAATGCATAGAAATGGTTTCTTGACGCGCGTTGAAGTAAATTCAGTGCTTTTCGCAAAAAATACTAAATTTTGAAAAAAAAGATAAATAAATACATTTTAAATTAAAAATGATTTTTATTTGTGCTTCTTCGCTTATATAAGTGGGTTGGTGTTTCCCTAGTCAAACTCCAGCAATAGTCCGCCATCATAGTTGCACCCCAGGATCCTTCATAGCGCTTTTCAATTGCCATCATTTGCTGGTGGAATCTTTACCCATGCTCATCGCTTACAGCACCCAAATTTTCCGGGAAGAAGTCTAGATGAGAGTTCAAGAAGTGTATCTTCAAAGACATTCGATCTCCTTTTAATATAAATTTGCTGAATGTGCTATTGGCTTCGTTACTGTTGCAACATCAGCATAGCTTATGCGAACATTTTTAGTCCTAGCAATCCTATTACATTTAGTTAAAGAAATATAGCAATCAGTTTCGTGATTTATGGGATCCCTTCACACCATTGGCTTTCCAAATGTAAGATGTCTTTTGCCTCCAGCAAGCCAATTGTGAAGGTTTGTTTTGCAAGAACTACAAAATACATGAGGCAACTTTACAATGGCAACTTTATCTTGGTTCTTTACAGGAAATCCAAAATAGTATAAATATGACATTTTTAAAACATCTGTAATTTTATTTTGCCTATTTTCCGGTTTATATAGGCCGCAAACATAGCAAAACTTGTTCGGATCTTGATTGCATAAGAAATTCGGCATTTTGCTTAAAAAATATAAGTTTGAAAAACACAACACGACTCTTCAAAGTAAAACTTCGACTGATGCAAAAAAGAAAAAACTGCGAAAAAGTAAAAAAACGTACCTGCAACTGAACTAATAGCGGTAAAAGGATGCATCGGGAATAGGATCCAGGTAAAGCCGATTTTAATGGGTTTCTAGGAAATGATAATCGCGGAAAGTCCAAAAACATTGTTCATAAACAAATGCACGTAGTCAAGTACAAACTCACATGCATCGGGAATAGGATCCAGGTAAAGCCGATTTTAATGGGTTTCTAGGAAATGATAATCGTTTGACTAGGGAAACACCAACCCACTTATATAAGCGAAGAGGCACAAATAAAAATCATTTTTAATTTAAAATGTATTTATTTATCTTTTTTTTCAAAATTTAGTATTTTTTGCGAAAAGCACTGAATTTACTTAAACGCGCACCAAGAAACCATTTCTGTGCAAATTTTTTTGATATTAGGCTTAAAATTCGCGCAAATGTCCAATCTATCGATATAAAAAATAAAAAGGGTAAAAAAGTTTCGGGAATATATTTTTACATACAGATATATAGCAGTTTTTTGCCTTTTTTCTTAAAAAATTCCTCTTTTGAAGTTATGATTTCAGCGAAAGCTTTTAAACTATTTTTCGCTTTAATTGATCCCAATTGCGGGACAACGATACTACCAGCAACGAATATCTGCATCTGATCATCAAGCCTAGCACCTACCACGTCAGCTACCCCGCAGCAACATTCCCACAACACATCGAGAAGAAGACATCGAGACAACGGGGTGTAACAGCCAAACCATCAACAATAACAACAAGAACATCAATATCCACACCAAATCATCATCCACCTACACACAGATGACACCGAAGAAAGGCAGCTACCGGTCATATTATTGTATTATTATTGTAATCAGTTTTTATTACAATTTTGGTTAATAATTAAGTGTATTGAAGTTGTTGTAATTATTACTAATAACTAATGAATATTGACGTAGCACATAAGAGCTTCATGAAATGAAATACACTAACATACATAAGTAGACAATAAGCAAAATCAACCTAAACACACGACCATCCCCAATTCAACAAACAATAGATGTACAAGAAAAATTTAATATCGTTTTGCACGATAGTAAATTTTTCTTCCCCCAGGGTGGAGGGATGTTGTATGTCGCGATCGCAATTTCCGTTTCCGTTTGACAAGAACTTTCAAGGCCAGTATTATTGTTTTTATAATACTACTCCGCGAGTGAGTCAAGGCCAAGTTCACATTAATGCAACCACAGCACTTTGCTTGGTAAGCCCGAAGCTTTAGTTTGAAAAACCAACGATCAGAACCCACACGCGCAAGAATTAAATTGGGAACGATTTTCTTCCGCGTATTGATTCTGCGAATTTTACAATTTTAATATTGCGAAATAATGGAAATTGCGAAACACGGCAAACTGACCCACTTTGGTTCGGTCGACGGGTGTGTCAACCGAGCCAAGGTGGAAAATAGAAAAGATTCCATCGAGAGTCTGGTAGTTAAATCTGAACGAAGAGATCGTTGTTAAACGCGTATAAAGTCGCGCAGTAACTAGAATTAAATCGAAGTTAGTGTAATAATACTCATAAGTGTAAATAGTAATAAGTGTAACTAATTATTAACCCCAAGTAGTGTTAATCAATAAAAAGAAAAGTGTTAATAAAGAAATCAACAGGAAGCATAACACCAGGCGTTTTATTCGTTGTACGGAGGACAACGAAAGGAAGAAGACCACCCCGAAATAAAATACAACAATGGTAAACCAAAATGGTGGAGGTATCAACTAGATAAAATTATGGGAGCATAGGTGTAGGAAAGAGAAATAATAACAGTTTATAATAATAACAGAAGCCCGTCCGATTTGAACATTCTAGAATACAAAAATTTCGTAAAACCGAAAGTTTTTTGTTGCCTTAGCAGAAAAATATGTATACTGATATGGGAGTTAATAAAATATCCTCCTAAAGTGAGAGAAAAAACCAGAAAAACCTGTTTTTTAAGTATAAGAAAATTTCAAAGTCAATTAGAAATTAAAGAACTGGATCGAAGATGAAAGGAAAGAAATAAGGGTTAAGGATTGATCGATGAACAGCTAAACCGCGCGGACGATCAATGTCCGTGTAAAATAAAAATAGTTTCCATGTTCCAATAGGAATAAGAAAAACATAAACTAAAAGGAATTTTTGATGAAAAAGTGAATCAGTTCATCGAACAGAGAGCTAAGCTAAAATTCTGCAGCGAGTCCACCAACTACAAAAGAAATTGGAGATCATAGATAAGTCACTCTTATTATACAAAAACCAAATTCATCCAAATGAGCTCCTTGAAAATGCAGCTAAGGGTTTCCTGAATTACTCTACGTTCGAAAAAGAAAGAAAAAGTCTGCTGAAATGGCTGTTGCCGAAGAGGTGTGACGCGGAAAAGAATATATTGATTATATTAATAATAAAAACATTAATTTTTTTTGCTACGAAAACATAGAATATAGAACCCAAACGAGGGTGAAAACTGAAACGGGTATTAAGTACAGAAAACAAAAAAAAAAACTATCACGGTCAGCGAAGCTTCCTTGCAAAATAAATTGCACGAGAGAAAGTTAGGGATAAAACGATACGTATAGTAATGAAAAAATCTTTGGAACATATATGTATTTCGAGGTAAAGCGAAACAATTGTAGCGTGAGAAAAGTCACCTGTGTAAGGGGGTGGACACGGGGAGCAGTATCATAAGCGCGAAGGTCCTGTCTCTAAAGAGCTCATTCAGGAGGTTCCGCGGCTCGAAGGTCGCCCAGTAAATTGTTGAGTGTCTACACGTCTGCAAATAAAGATGGTAGGAGAAAACAAAAAAATATAATAGTATAAAATTTTGGAAGTTTAGAAAAAGAAACTGTGTAGCCGATTCCCAACCCAAGAAAAATTAAATTCCCCTTCAAAGGTGAAACAAGAAAATAACACTGGCCGACAGCCATTTTGTAATGGACTGTTTGACAGCATATTCTAAAGGATTTTGGTCCGCTGATTCCAAAAATAATAAAATAAAAAAAATGAAACGAGCCGTTTTCGAGATAATCGGTTTTTAAATTTTTGGCCACTTTACGTTAAGGTCCATCCACTTGAAGAGCCACTACAACTGACATATGTAACCGATTCGATTACAATTAAGATTAAATTAAAGAGGAAGGATGCACGCATATTTTTTGCTAACATTGTTTTAAAATCCGAAAGATAGTTTAAAAGCTTTCGCTGAAATCGTAACTTCAAAAGAGGAATTTTTTAAGAAAAAAGGCAAAAAAGTGCTGTATATCTGTATGTAAAAATATGTTCCCGAAACTTTTTTACCCTTTTTATTTTTTATATAGATAGATTGGACATTTGCGCGAATTTTAAGCCTAATATCAAAAATGCATAGAAATGGTTTCTTGACGCGCGTTGAAGTAAATTCAGTGCTTTTCGCAAAAAATACTAAATTTTGAAAAAAAAGATAAATAAATACATTTTAAATTAAAAATGATTTTTATTTGTGCTTCTTCGCTTATATAAGTGGGTTGGTGTTTCCCTAGTCAAACTCCAGCAATAGTCCGCCATCATAGTTGCACCCCAGGATCCTTCATAGCGCTTTTCAATTGCCATCATTTGCTGGTGGAATCTTTACCCATGCTCATCGCTTACAGCACCCAAATTTTCCGGGAAGAAGTCTAGATGAGAGTTCAAGAAGTGTATCTTCAAAGACATTCGATCTCCTTTTAATATAAATTTGCTGAATGTGCTATTGGCTTCGTTACTGTTGCAACATCAGCATAGCTTATGCGAACATTTTTAGTCCTAGCAATCCTATTACATTTAGTTAAACAAATATAGCAATCAGTTTCGTGATTTATGGGATCCCTTCACACCATTGGCTTTCCAAATGTAAGATGTCTTTTGCCTCCAGCAAGCCAATTGTGAAGGTTTGTTTTGCAAGAACTACAAAATACATGAGGCAACTTTACAATGGCAACTTTATCTTGGTTCTTTACAGGAAATCCAAAATAGTATAAATATGACATTTTTAAAACATCTGTAATTTTATTTTGCCTATTTTCCGGTTTATATAGGCCGCAAACATAGCAAAACTTGTTCGGATCTTGATTGCATAAGAAATTCGGCATTTTGCTTAAAAAATATAAGTTTGAAAAACACAACACGACTCTTCAAAGTAAAACTTCGACTGATGCAAAAAAGAAAAAACTGCGAAAAAGTAAAAAAACGTACCTGCAACTGAACTAATAGCGGTAAAAGGATGCATCGGGAATAGGATCCAGGTAAAGCCGATTTTAATGGGTTTCTAGGAAATGATAATCGCGGAAAGTCCAAAAACATTGTTCATAAACAAATGCACGTAGTCAAGTACAAACTCACATGCATCGGGAATAGGATCCAGGTAAAGCCGATTTTAATGGGTTTCTAGGAAATGATAATCGTTTGACTAGGGAAACACCAACCCACTTATATAAGCGAAGAGGCACAAATAAAAATCATTTTTAATTTAAAATGTATTTATTTATCTTTTTTTTCAAAATTTAGTATTTTTTGCGAAAAGCACTGAATTTACTTAAACGCGCACCAAGAAACCATTTCTGTGCAAATTTTTTTGATATTAGGCTTAAAATTCGCGCAAATGTCCAATCTATCGATATAAAAAATAAAAAGGGTAAAAAAGTTTCGGGAATATATTTTTACATACAGATATATAGCAGTTTTTTGCCTTTTTTCTTAAAAAATTCCTCTTTTGAAGTTATGATTTCAGCGAAAGCTTTTAAACTATTTTTCGGATTTTAAAACAATGTTAGCATAATATGCGTGCAAAATATGCGTGCATCCTTCCTCTTTAATTTAATCTTAATTGTAATCGAATCGGTTACATATGTCAGTTGTAGTGGCTCTTCAAGTGGATGGACCTTAACGTAAAGTGGCCAAAAATTTAAAAACCGATTATCTCGAAAACGGCCCGTTTAATTTTTTTATTTTATCATTTTTGGAATCAGCGGACCAAAATCCTTTAGAATATGTTGTCAAACAGCCCGTTACAAAAAAAAAGTGTTAATTTGTAGGCTAGTGTAATGGTATTGTATGTACTTTCTAGTGAGGAAGTATTAAAATATAAATTTATTACGTACCAATAGGAATATATACATATATAAATACGTACCACATATTGTATTTATACTTATTATCCAAAGAGGGAACAATAAACATGTCAGTAGGACATAAAAGGATGTGCTGAATTCTTTGAAATTGGATAGAGGGGAGGAGGGAACATAGCTAACTGATGAGTCGACGCTCGTGGGAGCGTCGAAAAACGTCAACGGGATGGATGAGTGTGTGAAAATAGATTTTTCTTTAATAATGGTTCGCGACTTAGTGAGGGCATGGAGGGTTAAGAACCACGACAAGTAGGAGATGAGCTAGCTGGAGGTATCATGCCTGTTCCAGAAGAACGGAAACAAAATCACGTAACAAATGTATAATCAATTTCAATTCAATTTATTAAATTTTTAATTGCACACTAAGACATGAGTCCTTTATAGTGCACCACGTAATATAATACAAACAAGAAAAACAAAAGATTTAAATAAAAAAAACTACAATAACACATAATCAGAACAATAATCTACTTAAAACTAGGATTAACAATTAATATACATTAAACTCGCTAACATAAATAGTAATAGCATATAATAATCACATATCATGTAACATTTTTCGAGATTAAACTCAAAACCTAAAGATAGGATAGAGTCTAGGGGGGTTGAAAAAAAAAGAAAATTGAAAAAAGTTTAGCAAAATAGGTGTAGTTGAAAATTTATAAAAGAAAAAGAAGACAGGAATATATATTTGAACACATATTTAAATATTAGAAAAATACGCAACAATTGCTTGCTTGAAACGGGCGGTGAACGAAATCCGTCGCAAATGCAACGGTAGCGAAGTCCAGAGTCTGATGGTGCTAATGAAAAAGAACCTGCTACTATTGAGAAAATTGTACCTCGGAACAATAAAAGTTAAGGCTCTTGCAGACCGAAGATGTCTAAGCTTCTCATATAAGTACTGGGGGTTCTGGGTACGGACAAGCTTATGTAAAAACATAATGTTTTGTATATTTTGATATTCCGCTAGTCCACACCCTAGTAGCACACCCTTTCCTTATAAGCGAAATATGCTCGAATCGGCGGACAGCATAAACATACCTAGCAGCATTGTTAAATGCTACAAGAAGTTTATGCTGAGATTATGAATCGAGATGGCTGTCCACAATACTCAGAAACGTTATATGAGGCATAATCAACTGTTTGACGAGTCTACGTCTGGTCTCAAGAGGAGTGTAGTTGACAGACGACCGCAAGCACTGTAAGTATTCCCAACTCTAGCATTAATATGGTCCGTACACGTAAATTTGGAGTTGACTATGGAGTTGAGTATGAATTATCAAAGGCGGGATGTCATCAAAACAAGAATTCCTTCTTATAATAGGAAGTACTTTTGATTTGGAAGGATTGATACGTATGTTGTACGTTACTGTAGGGAGGTCTTCTTATTTGTTTAGCCTATCGTTCCTTCTAAAATTAAACACCTTGTGGTCCGGTTTTATATAAGTTTATTTACTACCTCTTTTCAATTTTGTTACAATTCACTTTACACGTTTTAATGGGATTGGTCGTGCTTAACTTTATTATTGACTAATTAATATTATATTATATTATAGTGACACTCTTTGGTCTTTTCATACACTTATTTATGATTTCGCCCGTTTGTGTAATTTTATTACTCTTACATCTTTAGTGACAATGTTCTTCTTAACCGGACTTACACTACTTTTACACTATTATTTACACTATTCTTTCGTCGCGACTTGATACGCGATTCTGAAGAACGACTTCTTTGTTTGGGTTTCACTACAATCGTTCTCAATTTAATTCTTCCGCGTGTGGATTCAGATCGTTGGTTATTTTAAACCAAGCGTTTTAATGGTTTGGACGCCTGCTATTGAAAGCTAGCTTCCACAATACACTCCAATCGCCACGCGCTATGGATTTTAGGGTTTGGAAGCTCGCTACTAAATGCTAGCCTCCACGATCCATTCCAATTGCCAAGCTCTGGTTGCTGACTTGGCTATAGCTTTAGCCGTTAATAAAACCAAAGCTTGACTAAACCAAAGTAAACTAAAGCTTCGGGCTTACCAAGCAAAGTGCTGTGGTTGCATTAATGTGAACTTGGCCTTGACTCACTCACGGAGTAGTATTATAAAACGATAATACTGGCCTTGAAAGTTCTTATCTCCCGGAACTGGAAATTGCGATCGCGACATACAACATCCCTCCACCCTCGGGGAAGAAAAAGTTAGTATCGTACAAAACGATATTAAATTTTTCTTGTACATTTGTTGAATCGTGGGTGGGCTTATGTTTATGTTAATTTTTGCTTATTGTTTGTTTTTTTTTTCCTCTCTTATGAATATCTTATGTGTTATGTCAATTGGTGTAATTGGGGTAAGATTAGTTAGCATGATAATACAATTAATTATGAGTAATAATTACAATAATTACAATGCAATTAATTATCAATGATGACAATAAAAATTATGAATTATGAATTTACAATAATAATTCAATAATACAATCGATAACTGCATTCTTCGGTGTCATCTGTGTGTAGGTTGAGAATGATTTTGATGTTGATCTTGACGTTGATGTTCTTGTTGTTGTTGATGATGGTTTGGCTGTTAATGTACACCCCGTTGTCTCGATGTCTTCTTCTCGATGTGTTGTGGGAACGTTGCTGCGGGGTAGCTGACGTGGTAGGTGCTAGGCTTGATGATCAGATGCAGATGTTCGTTGCCGGTAGTATCGTTGTCCCGCAATTGGGATCAATTGGTTTTCGCTTCACGGTAGTTGATGGTTGAGATGTTACCAAGATCATCATTTGTAACATCTTGCTAAACATCTTCAACATTTTTCTTGTCGATAGTGGTGATGCGTTTAAATCGTTATCTCTTGAGGTAATGTTGTCGAGTGTGATTTGTGCCACGGAGTAATGTACCATAAATTTAACTGGCGAACTGTGAATGACTGGTGTAAATTTAATTGTGACCGCATTAGTCGTTGTCTACTAGCTGCTCCATCGCCGCATCGTTGCATTGATGCGTTTGATTGTTGCAACTATTCCATCTTTGGTTGCGATGGTTGTTGTCGCTACGCTGATCAGCTGTTCCAGCTACCCTTCCCCCTTCGAGTTGGTTGGGTGCTAATCGTCGCCCTGTTGTAAATGGTCGTAACTGTTGTGTAGTGTTGTTGCACTTCTGTTGTTGTGATGGGTGTACATCGGGATGGCTGTTGGGTTCTCTGCATGATGGGTTCTTATTATGTATCTTACATTTTGCACTGATGCTTACGCCTCACATTTTACATATTTTAATTAATAAATAAAATTTAATTAATGTATTTTAATGCTGATAAGATAACGTTATTTTGGTGCAATTTTATTATTATATTTCTTTACTTTCTATATTATTTTAATGTATGCTTTTATTTTTCTTTTCAATCAATATCTAATTATGTTATTTTGAAAAAGTTTGTAAAAAGTGCATTCCTTTTTTTTTTCTAATAATTATATGTTCATTCGTATTTCCTTTTAATTTTCTTAATTTCGTATTGAATGTCCATATTTTATTCTAAATTACAATTTAATTAATTTTTAAATTATTTTTATATTGTGTACATTATTATTTGTAAACGAAGTTTAAATCTTGCATATATGTAGGTGGTTAACAACGCTTTCATTATTTCTTTGTTTTATTTTTGGCTTTTGTTAAAAGTGATTTACTTTTGTTTTTGCTTTTTTTTTCATTAATTGCTTAAACTGACACTGCATTCTGCTCGTGTTCAGTTGCTCTGCTTTTGCACCTGCTTTTTTTTGCAGTGCTTGCGTTAGTCGATTAATTCTTAGCTTTTGCTTTGTTTGTTATTAACGCGATTTCATTAATATTTTACATGGAATCTTAATGAACTACATTTTATAGGACCGTACATTACATTACCTATTTTGTAATAATTTTATTTTATAGTTTTAAGAAGAATTTATTTATGTATTATTATAATTAAAATTATTCATTATTAATATTTAGGATTAGAAGAATACTTCACCAGATTTGAGGCAATTATTTTCTGTCTTATATTTATTTATCTTTTATTTCTGCATGTCTGCATTTAGATGCAGATATAATTTATAAATTGTGGTTATGCATAAACTCAGTCTTTATGCATAGATTTCATGTGCATTTATTTCTAAAATAATTGGAAATGCAATAAGTATGGCTGTGTATTTAACGGAACAGCTACTTTTTATATACCGTATATTATCCTTGAAATTGTTAATTAGTACCGTAGTATGTACCGTAGTAAAGATATAAGTATATTATATCTTTTAGGGTATATGTCGCACGCGTGACTTAAATCGCCATACATTTCATTACGCGTGCAATTATTAATATTATAATTGCAACGTAATATAATTTATTTTCAATTTTAGTGCAAGTTATGCCAACAATTTTTTTTTTCATATGAGTTTTCCGGGTTCGTGTTTATACTACTAGCGCTTATAAATACGCTCTGTCCTATCGTAATTTTATTCAGTAAAGTTTAACTGTTCATAAGTTTACAAGTTTTAATAATTCCTTCAAGTTGTCTTCAAGATAGAAGATGTCACGATATCCTAGCCAGCAGTACTCTTTCCCACTGGGGTATTACCTCAAGGAGACATTCAGAGTTATCCGAGAGGACGTCTGGGACTTGGAGCCTCTTATTCCCCTGCTGGAGCAAATGGAGGCTTCCTTCGACGCCAACCCCACACGGGAGCATTTACAATTCGTGGTCGGCGCCCTCGACTGGCTGCATCGTTGCTGGCCGGTGCTACCCGGCTTGTACCCTTGCCTGAGAGAGTTGCTGGACTCCTGGCAGGAGTAGATGAGTATCGATTCTGGATCAATCAATTCTGGAATTGGCAGTTTAAAATTAATGAAATTTTAAAAATAAATTTAAAATTTTCCTTTGTATGCTATTCCACGAAATAAACAAAAAAAATACCCTATATAAAAATTACCCTCTTTTGTTTTTTTTTTTTGGTTTTCGGATTCGTATTGTGTTGGTATATACTTTTTTTTTTTTTTCGCTTGACCCTGAATGAATGATGATGAGATGAAAAATAATGACGTTACTTTTTTTGTGTCATTGTTCCTGTTCTTATTCTATTACAAAAACAATTTTCTGTGTGTTTACAATAAAGAATAATTTATTAGAATTAAGTCAGTTATTACACTCATATTTTAAAAAAACTTTTGTTTAATTCATGTGCTATAATGTTGCTGTTTACACTTAACTATTACTGTGTTAATAAAGTCTCTGTTATTAAGAAAAATTTCTATAATTCGTCTATTGGATGCTGAATTTACACTTTGAATCATGTCATTTGGAATATATTTTTATTTCTTCATTTTACATTATTTCTAATATACATAATTTTGTACTAATTTAAGAATAATTTCGTCACAATATTTTTTAATTTAAATTAAGACTGAAACTAAAAAATTTTTTAAATTTCCCTAATATGGGTTTTGCAAGTGTTATTATATCATCGCAAGTGTTATTATGTCTGTAATATATCCTGCTATATTAAGACCAATGCTTCCTGCTTCGTATCTATTAACCTTTGCTAATCTTACTGAGATTACGTAGTTTTTCTAATCGATGTACAAGCTAACTTGTAATTAGCAAAATGACTAGTAAACTCCGTTACCATTTCCTCTCGCATTTTTGAATTATTGATTAGTTTATTAACTTCTCCCGTGACTTTATGTTGTGATTTGTATTTCATTATTCTTGTAACCAGTATTTGTAGCTTTATTAGTCTAGCGCCTTCAGATGTGTGCCTTGAAGGTTTGGCCTGCGATCGGTTGCTCGTAAATGCCACACTGTTCGTTGTTCTCCGCTATTTGCATGGTGGTTTGGTGGTTCGGTGGTTTTGGTGGACTGGGCGGTGGTATGTCGAGTTGTTGCATTGGCAACGATATTGATGTTATTGGCGTCGCCAATCTTCGATGGGGTGTACTGTAGTTGTTTAGGTTGTAGTATTACTGCTATACCTATTATAGCCAGGAGTGTCCCCGTCCCGATGATACCCGTAGTTTCTATTACTGTCTGCTTGTTACTTAAGTGATTGATATTGCGTTCTTGCGTTATTTCCCTCTTCAACTCTTCCATCATTTTGCCTCCTGCTGATATTATGTCGTTTACCTCTATATTATCTGTTAACTTGACTGGGTGTAGTCAATCTGTTTTGATAGTGTTCGCCCAGTTGTCCCGGAGTGCGTTGATCAGTATCGTGCGGTTTTGGGTTTTGTGCACCCCGCTTATTGTGGACTTCGCATTGTCCTCGTAATTTAAAACTATGCCTATCCCATGGATTTCAAACTTTTCTTTCATCTCAATACGACCAACACCTGATACCGCGACTGCGGTGGTGCTGTTCGTACATTTAACATTGAAAGTTTGCTCTCTTCGGAGACTGTACAGCCACGCATTTGGGGCGTTCAATTTTACTATGAACCCTTCAATCGCTGGTATGGCTACTTGCTTGCAGACCTCCTTGTTCAAATTATTATGATGCAGTAGCGTTATCTCACACACGTCGCTGTTCCCTGTTAGAGACTTTCCTTGCGTCTTGCATACTCTCACTAGTTCTTGGTCGATTTTCTTTTCAGTGTTCTGTATGGAATGGCACTCCTTGAGATTACTCTGCGACATTCCAATGAATTTCCACTGCATCTTTGACTCCGCTAAGTAATCATAAGTCACCTGCGTAGTTATATCCCACTTATCATCTAGATAAATGGGAATCGTGTACGCTTTTAGCACGTTAAATCGCTCCTCTTCGGGTAACGGAATTTTTACGGCTACTATGAGGCCTTGTGCGCCCCTAAATGCTTTGACCGTCGCTATTTGGTGGATGTCGAGATTATCTTCTAGTATCCACACCGCTTTGTTCGTCAAGTCCAAGGTTTTTGCTGCCTCTCTCAGTTTCTCGTCGCTTATTACAGCTGAATGCAGCTTCCCGCTGTAGAGATCGTCTATAATTGTCATTTCTATGAGCTGTTGCCCCTGTATCTCAATGAGGCTCGCTTCTACCGCTGACTGTACTTACACCATTCTCAGTCCCAACTCAATGTTTCCCAGCTCCTTTCTCGCCATGTCGTTAACCTTGTTCTGTTCTTCCACGGTGGTGTTCAGTTCCCCTTGGAGTGCGTTAATTCTCTCAACTGCAGCTGTTATTGGTTTTGCTAGTGCTTTGTAACTCGCTTCCATCACCGTCACCTGTTTTTCCATTAGATTGTAATGGGTGTGTTGCGATACGTCTAGCTCGTGCAGTTGTTGATAAACCTGGTTTGCATCCTTTTGGTCCATTACGCCAAACGCCCAGTTTAGTGCTTCCCCTACGAAATTCAGCGCTCGTTTGGTTCTCTTTCTAGAAATTGCGGCGTTTATCATCTGCTCGTTTTCCCTTAATCTGGTCAGCTCTATTTTCATGGTACCATCAACTGCTTCGCATATGTTCTTGAAGTTGGCCAGTAACAAATCCTTGTTTATATTGTTGCATGTACCCTTGAGCTTCGCTGTATACGCTTCCAACTTGTCTACCAATGACGCGTAATCAAAGGGTTCGAACCGTGTAAACAGTGTCCAGTCGCTGTTATAGAATAGCGCCTCTCCTATCGATTCGAAGAATATAGGGGTTGGAGGTATATCCTCAAAGACTATCGGTGCCGCGGTGACCCAGTGCACGGCCAGTAATATCAGTAGTCCTTTTATTTTCCCTATTCGTTCCTTTGACGGAATGTGAGTGGTATTTACTCTATTTTTGGAAAAATGATCTGTTAGTGTTATTGCATTCTGTTGTTCCTGTCATATTTTATTCCTATCTTACTTATAGTTTATTATTCCTATCTATTTATTCTATCATATTCTATATTCATTTACTTTTTCCTACTCCTAATAACGTTATTATTGTAAATAACTTAATTTAATGTCCCCTAACCCTATTTTCCTAGTTTAGTTATTCTGATAGTGTCCTATGTAATTGTCTAATTAATCCTATACTCCTATATAATTGCTATTATATAACTTAAGTAAATTATTGTGGAAAGGTTTTTCTCTTCCCTTAATATTTAAAACTGTAGTAATTGGACTTTTAATCTTTACTACTTTATATGGCCCTATCCATATTGGAGAAAACTTATTTTTCCTAGTTTGATTTTTAATTAATACACTATCTCCTATTTTAAATTCTACTAGATTTACTTTATTATCATACTGCATCTTAGCTACCTGTTTCGCTAAATCCTGATTCTTTCTCACTATTTCGTGAGCCCTCTGTATTTGGAATTTTAATACCTTGTTCGGATCTTCGGCATTATATACCGGACTACACTTTCTTTTTAAGTTAGTCGGCATTTCTGTATCGAATCCACATAAAGTGCGAAACGGTGTTTGTTTCGTCGTAATGTGGGGTGTGTGGTTGTGAACATGCATAGCTGCAGTTAACCATTGATCCCAATTCGACCCGTCTTCTTTTGCAAACTACGCAAGTATTCCGCTAACGGTCTGTGGCTTCTTTGTAGTGAGCTATTTGCTTGCGGATGGTAAGGCATTATATGGAATTTTTTAATGACTAACAACTTGCATGTATCTGAGAACAATTTTGATATGAAATCAGTTCCGTTATCTGTAATTAAAATTCTAGGGATTCCGTAACGCCTGATTACTTCATCGTAGAAAGCTCTGGCGACAGTACTTGCTTCCGCGTCTGGGATAGCTGTACATGCCATAAACTTTGAAAAATCATCTTGGAATGTTAAAATATATTTGTTACCGGATACAGTTTCTGGTAGAATACCTACTCTATCCATGTAAACTTTGTCGAATGGCCGCATTGGTGTATCTTTTAGCACCATGGGCATTTTCGTCAATTTTGAGCTTTTATTAACTTGGCACTTCAGACAGTTTTTGATAAATTCTTTTACTTGTCTTTGCATTCCTGGCCATCTGAATTATTTTCGGATTCTTAAATACGTTTTCACCGCACCCTGATGTCCTCCCAGTGGTGAATTGTGAAAGTCTTTAATCACTGTTTCTATTTGTTTCGGGTCGGACAGCAATGTTGCTGTGTTACTTGTTCCGTTTCCCGGTTCCTCATCATCCTTGTCGACTTCAATGGTTGTTCCTTGTTGTTGTTCCTTGCCCTGGTTTGCTGTTTTCGTTTTCGACCGTATTTGTACGGCCCCTATTGTTTTTCGATTTACCTCAGGAATTCTACACAGTGCATCTGCGTTCAAGTTTTTCTTGCCTGGCTTATATAAAATTTCAAAATCGTATTCTGACAATTTGTGTCTAAACCTTGCCAGTCTTGAGGTTTGGTCCTTTAAATTGGCTATTCCCTTTAGTGGTTGATGGTCAGTAACAATTTTGAAATGTCTCCCTAAGAGATATGCTCTGAAGTTTTTTGTTGCCCAAACTATCGCCAAGAATTCCTTCTCTATTGTTGAATATCTCTTTTCTGTGTCGCTCAGCGCTCGGCTAGCAAACGCTATTGGTCTATCTTCACCTACTTCTCCTTGCGAAAGTACTGCGCCCAACGCTTCGTTACTTGCGTCGGTAGTTAACAGAAACTCTTTTGAGAAATCTGGATATGCCAACACTGGCGTTGACACCTGCTTCTTTTAACCGCTCAAATGCTTGCTGACAGTCTTCTGTCCAGATAAATTTTGCGTCTTTCCATAGTAATTTGTGGATTGGTAGCGCTATCTTCGCTGTGTTTTCAATAAATTTTCTGTAGTAATTTATTAGTCCAAGAAATGCTTGTACCTCTTTTCTGTTTCTCGGTACTCCTATGTTCTTTACACATTCTACCTTGTAGGGGTCTGGTAAAGCACCATTTTCCGAGCATTTGTGCCCTAAATAAACTATTTCCTTTCTCAGAAATTTGCATTTCTCTTTATTCAGTTTTAAATTATGTTCGCGTAATTTCTGTAATACTGAACATAAACTTTGCTCGTGTTGTTTTACCATATATAACTATGTCATCTAAATAAACAAAACAGTCTATCCCTTGTAGACCTGTTAGGATATGATTCATTATCCATTGGAATATTGCTGGGGCACCTGTTGGCCCAAATGGCATTCGATTGAATTCGAAATGCCCTAGTCCTGTACTAAATGCTGTTTTTTCCTTGTCCCTTTCATCGACTAAAACTTGGTGATATCCACTTGCCAAATCTAGCGTTGTAAAATATCTGCTATGGCCTAATTGCTCTAAAATTTCGTCGATGCGCGGAATTGGAAAAACTTGTTTGATTGTAGCTTCATTTAATTTCCTGTAATCTATTACGAGTCTCCATTTTTTCTCGCCGTCCTTGCCACTTTTCTTGGGCACTAAAAGTAACGGTGAGTTCCACGGTGATGTGCTATGTGTGATTATGCCATCATCTAAACGTTTGTTCACTTGTTTATTTATTTCCTCCCTATGTATTTAAGGAAATCTGTATTGTTTTCTATTTATAGGCGGCTGATCTGCGCCTGTTGGAATTTCGTGTTTCAATACACTTGTAAACGAGAGTTCGTCTCCGTCTAATAGGAAGACGTCATGAAAAGATTTTACTATTTCTTCTATTGAATTCTTTTCTTCCATATTTAAATTTTCATCTAACTCAATTTCATTGAGCAATTCATTTATTCTTCTTTTGGCATCTATGTTGCCTATGCTATTAATTGACTCAGTACTTTGTATTGTGTACTCTCGAAGTTTGTGAATTTTGGTTTAAATTCGCTATCTATTTCGTAATCATACTCTGTTGTATTTAACATGGGAGCATAAACCGTATTATCTTTCACATTTACTAATGTGTCTGCTATATAGATTCCTGGATCTATTTCTTCTTTATGAATTACAACATTATTACATTTCGTACGAAGTTTTAATGGTACTATCGTAATTGTTCTAGCATCAACTGGTATATAATTTTGTTTATTTTCCTCTTCTATCTGCTCGACAGTTTTTATCGGTAATTCTAAAATAACCTCTTTCCTTTTATCGAAGAGTGTTAAACTCTTTTCCATTGTATTTATAATGGAGTTGCTCCACAAATTATCTCTTCCTAATATGCCGTCTGCCGGTATTCCTTGTTTAAGTGACACCACGTGTAGCGTTAAACGTAAGGACTGTACCTCATTATGACATATAGTAGTCGATCCTTCTGTGGTCACACAACCTCCAAATGCACCGCTTAAGTCTTTCCTATTCGACTTGTCTATTATTGTGCTATCTTTTATCGCACACCTCTTTATAAGGCTTGTATCTGCTCCTGTATCTACCAGTAAAATGAGTTTTCCATTTATAGCCTCTTCGCAAGGTAATTCGATGAACACGTCATTTAGCTGGGTTTGAGTGCAGTTAGATACCCCTGTTTCTATATTTTTATTTTTAATTGCTAACTTATTCATTGATCACGGTATCCGTATATTTAAATTTTGGTTTTTATCTTTCAACTTAATTGGCATCTCTAAATCAACTGTTTCTCCAAACGTATGATTTCTGTCTGTTACGTTGGTTTTCTTATTATTATCAGTCCCTCTTAACTTGATATTAATTTTTAAGTCTTTCGAATGTGGTAACGTTTCAACAATCGCTTCCGATGTCGGACTTACGGTTACCACTTTATTTCTTAAAGTTGGTAACGTATCCACAATCGGTTTGGTTGTATGAATTACTGTTACTCCTTCATTTGGCCTTAAGTTCCTAATATTCTTGGGTTCCCAGATTATTGGCCTGTTCTGGGCCCTTGATAGTTTCCCGGACGATTACTTTGTAACGATTCCCAATTCCTTTTTGCATCTCAATTTTTTATCAATTGTCCTGGTCTATTATACCAATGACATAGCGTTTGGTTTGCTCTGTTTGGCGGATTCCTCTGTAACCCGTTAAGGGTATTTGGGTTGGGGTTTATTGACCCTTTCTGATTCCCGGTCTGCTGGAATTGGTTCTGAGGCCAATTCTGCTGTGGTTGGTTTGGCTGCCAGTTTCGTTGGACTTGGTTTGACTGCCAATTTTGCTGGGGTGGATTCAATTGCTGAACTCCTTGAGTTCGATAATTGGGCCCTTGATATGTGTTCCTTGCCACATTTTTTTGGCCTCCCTTTTGGTCACACCTCCAGTTTGCCTCTTGTCCGTATTTTAAACACTTTTGGCAATACGGCGAGTTCTTGCGAGTTAAACAATCATCCCTGGTATGACCTCGCTTGTTAGAAAATGAGCATATTATTCTATCTGCCGCTCGTTGTGGAGTATTTTGTATCCTATTTGGTTGCCTGGCAATTTTTCCTCCTGAAGCTCTGCCCTGACTTTCATGTTGAATTTGTTCTTGTTGCGTAATCGGCATGGTGGCAAGAAGTGATGAATTCATGTTTACGTTTAAGGGGTCTGCGTGGAAGATGCTACTGCTTTGTATGGTTTCGAGTGCATCTATGGCTAACTCTACCATTTCCTCGATGTTTTTCTCCGGCACATTGAGCATATAAATTGTCAATGCGGCGTTCTTAAGCCCTGATTTAAAGGATTTCTCGACGGCCCCTTCCACCATACTCAAAATTGCCATATCTCCTTTTCAGTCATATTTCGTTCGAATTAACTCTACTGCCTGCGTTCGTAGGGTGTTCAGGCGTCTTGCAAACTGTCGTATATCCTCGCTAAGTAACTGGTTACAACTTTGGATCGCTGTTAACACTGAGTCTAAGGAGACCGTTGGTAAATATGCCCTTTTTATGGTGAGGTAGAATTCCTCGAGGGTATTGAATAGTTTTGACCTAACTAAATCATATGCATCCCCATGTAGTCTTTGCTTAATGCAGTCTATGTAGTCCTGAATATTGTCTTTACCCACCTCTCTTGCGGCTAATTCGCACCCGTGTATGAGTTTATACACGCCGCGTAAGTCTGACGAATGTGTTCCAGAAAAGAGTGGTACCAGCCTATTTGTATTTTTAGCTATCTCTCCAATACCCATTCTGGTTTGATCTCTTGCTGTCTTAATTTGTGGGAGAGACCTTGCGTTGCCGTCCTTCGGACTAACTGCGGGCGGATTTGGTTCCTTATGAAAGAGTGACTGGTTGTGATCTAGCGACATTTCCTGACTTAGAAGTCTATTCTGCTCTTTTAGCTCTTGTATTCGTCTATTTGCCTCTTCTAAAGAACTACAGTCTTCCCTTGATTTCTGTGCAAATCCCTGTTCTAATGTTCTATTCAACGTTTCTTCGGTTAGTCCCTTCCTCTCTAATAATTCTCTTAGTTTTACGTTCTCACACTCTAATTTCCTGAGTAAATCTTCCTGAAACACTTTATCAACTAAATAATTATCGTACCTATTCTTTAGTGCGTTAAATTCTGATTCCCAAGCTTTTGAATCTTCTGTCTTATTATCTATTATCTGGTTTAGGAATATAAGCAACTCCTCTACTATCGCGTCTGCTCTTTCTACACTTGCAAGGTCTCCTAACTCCCCTACTCTAGACATTATCAATTCTAAGTTTTCTTTGTTGCCTACCGTCCCTTTTAAAATTGCCCAATATTTACCTGTAAACTCCCCCAACTGGCGTTTTAGATCCTTATGGGTTCTCTCTAATTCTATATACGTTTGCTCCTGCAACGACTCGGCCATTAATTAAACGAACCACATATAGTTTAATGGGGTTTTATTTTTCCGAATGTTTACAATTAACCTATGTAAGAGTATACATAAATTTTCCCTAATGTTGTGAAGTTAAATTTATTTTAAAGTGTTGGGTTAAAAATGTTGTAAAACGACTACTTAGCGCCGCTACTTAACGTTCCATCGTTTAATTTTTTATACTAGTCATAGTACTTTTGAATGAGAGATAATTAAAATTTTTATTACGAAGATTCAACTTCCTTAACCGGCTTAGAATTCTTGCTCGCTTCGTTTACCGAGCGTGCAGTAAACATTCGCTGTACATCTGTTTATTTGTCTGTACGCTGACGTCCGCTGCTGCTTTGTTTCTAGCAGAGCTGAAGCGTCAAAATTTTCGTGACTTCGCTGTTCAGCTTTGTTTCATGCAGAGCCGAAGCGTCAAAATTTTTGTGACTTCGCTGAGGTAATTTAAGACCTCACAGAAAGGAACGAACGCTCTGCCTCTATTTCTTAGCGGCCAACAAAACTGCAACGTTTGCAATCTCGGATTCGGACGATTAACCTAGTGAACTCGTTTGAGTTATTTCTTCGCTAATTGCTTGCTACCTTTGATTGTTTTTATCAGCAAGCAATTGTAATTGCTTGTCATTTAAACAACCAATCTAATTTTGCTTTGATTCTCCAACCAATATGAAGTCTCTAAGCACATTACTTTAACCGTTTAACTTCTAATAATGGTTTTTTAAAGTAACCCAAAAAAAATTTTTCAAACTTTCAAAAATTTCCGAAGAACTGATGAAATTAATTATCGATGAAGCAAATTAAACTGTGCGACTTTGAAATCAAATACAAATTTGAGGACAAAAGTCTAAGACACACCCGAAAAATGTGCGGCTTCGAAATCAAGTTAACCGTTAAAATTTGTTTAACGTGTGTAATTTGAATTCAAACGCCTAAGACACACTCGAAAAAAATGATACACCGAAACTTAACTCTACGCGTTTTGTTTTTGTTTTAATGGATTCCTGTTTTTAACTATGTAAATTTATAAAAATACATGAACTCGTCATTTAACTCTCCTTTTCCTAAAACCCTTTTTGTTGTACGCAATTATAATTATTTACTACTTTTATTCATTACCCGTGAAACCTTTAATTTTTATTTTCGATCTCTTCTAATTTGATTTCAACGTGCATTTCACTGCAATTTTTAAATTAGTAAAAATTCAAATTCCTCATAAATGATTTGACGTTATCGTCTTGCGCTTTACAATTTTTCGATAAGCGATTTCGAAACTTGTATCTCGTAAGAGGTAATCAACTATATTTCAGCATTGATCAAATTTTCGCAAAAGTCATTAAAATTTTTCCTCAATTCAACTTTTGTGTTGACAATTTCATCAATTCAATTTGATTTCTCTTTTTTTCTCTTAACCTGTCTAATTTCGCATTATATTTCAATGCAATTTGCTTTAGGGTCTTTTGAACTAATTCCCTATTTCGCACTTTTAAGTACACCTTGAAACTTTCGCTTTTGTTTTTTTTTTCTCTTTTGAAAAATGTGAATTTTCCTTTCTAAAAACGTTTTACTTTGTCCCTATCAAATAAAATGACTTCCCGAGTGAAAATGGGTCGACCTCAGCAAAGAGTTTGTCCTTTGCTATTGGACAGATAAGTTTGCCGTGCTTTTACGCTGGCATCCTTTTGATGAAATCCGATGAATTTTTAGCTGAAAGTTATTTTATGGTTTATATTATTTAATAATATAATATATTTTAATATATTAAAAGAATTAAACTCCTATCCTTTAATTAGAATTAATTCTATCCTTTCCACATTTTCTATTTTTCTTTTTACTAAGCTACTTATTTTTTCTTATTTCACTTTTTCTTTTGTTTGTCCACTTCATGCCAAATTCACCAAATTATTTTTCACTTTTTGCGTTTTATTTATTAACGAAATTATCCTTTCACTTTTTATCAGTTTTCCTTTCTAAACTTTCTTTTAAAACTTGATTTGCTTTTAACTTTAACTTTTTATCTATAACTTGCTAACTGCTACAAATTTGTTATTTTACTGTTTTAATTTTCCAAACTGCTATTCTTATTTGTACTTTTCGTATTTTATTTCTACTCACTTTTTCCCTTCGAGCGATCCTCGGCTCGAAAATCCGGCTGCGCCAATTTGTTGTACGTTCCTGTAGGGAGGTCTTCTTATTTGTTTAGCCTATCGTTCCTTCTAAAATTAAACACCTTGTGGTCCGGTTTTATATAAGTTTATTTACTACCTCTTTTCAATTTTGTTACAATTCACTTTACACGTTTTAATGGGATTGGTCGTGCTTAACTTTATTATTGACTAATTAATATTATATTATATTATAGTGACACTCTTTGGTCTTTTCATACACTTATTTATGATTTCGCCCGTTTGTGTAATTTTATTACTCTTATATCTTTAGTGACAATGTTCTTCTTAACCGGACTTACACTACTTTTACACTATTATTTACACTATTCTTTCGTCGCGACTTGATACGCGATTCTGAAGAACGACTTCTTTGTTTGGGTTTCACTACAAGACTCCCGTTGGAATCTTTTCTATTTTTCCGCCTTGGCTCGGTTGACACACCCGTCGACCGAACCAAAGTGGGTCAGTATGCCGTGTTTCGCAATTTCCATTATTTCGCAATATTAAATATATAATATTCGCAGAATCAATACACGGAAGAAAATCGTTCTCAATTTAATTCTTCCACGTGTGGATTCTGATCGTTGGTTATTTTAAACCAAGCGTTTTAATGGTTTGGACGCCTGCTATTGAAAGCTAGCTTCCACAATACACTCCATTCGCCACGCGCTCTGGATTTTAGGATTTGGAAGCTCGCTACTAAATGCTAGCCTCCACGATCCATTCCAATTGCCAAGCTCCGGTTGCTGACTTGGCTTTAGCCGTTAATAAAACCAAAGCTTGACTAAACCAAAGTAAACTAAAGCTTCGGGCTTACCAAGCAAAGTGCTGTGGTTGCATTAATGTGAACTTGGCCTTGACTCACTCTCGGAGTAGTATTATGAAACGATAATACTGGCCCTGAAAGTTCTTATCTCCCGGAACTGGAAATTGCGATCGCGACATACAACACGTAGCAGATTGGAAGCAGCCCAAGTGTTAAGTGTTGACTCTTGAGGGACTTCTTTGGTGACTAATTTAAATGCGGACAGTTTGCTTCCAATCTTCATACGCTGCATTCTTCCTTCGAGGTAACACCAAAGCAAATTAACTGCACTACTACTAAAATAAAAAGAACTACATAGCTTTTTACACAGCAGAGTATGATCTACAGAGTCAAAAGCCTTAGAAAAATCAATCAACCAAAGTAGTGTCAGAGCATCTTGGTCATAAAATATTCCGTATCCATAATGCCATATATGTATATCCATAATGCCACTATAGGGACGAAAACTAACATTAGCCAAAACTATATCATTGAGTACATCCGGATCCAAATTGCATTCCTCCTCGACTTTGTCCACAATACTTAGCCTTTTTATATTTTTCCATAGCTGCTTAGAGCTCAAGTTGTGATTAAGCTTTGAGCTAAAATACTTCTTTTTTTCATTTCTTAATAACTTTGTTGCTGTATTGCGAGCACTTCTGTATTCTTCACACGCCTGAGCTGCCCTATTTTTTTTCCATTTAGAATGAAGTTTATTCCTTTTTTTATGGCCACTAGGACACTATCAGTAAACCAGGGGCATCTTCTGTTTAATACTCGAACTGATCGCAGTGGAACATTATTGAAAAAAGCAGTACACAATTTTGCCATGAAGTCATTGAGTTTGTCATCAACTGTTTCATGGAACCAGACGTCATTCCAACATATTGCTGATAATTCCCCATATAAGGACTTATAATTAATTGCATTGAAATCAAAATAAGAAAAATTATATACTTGATTTCTGCATACAGATATATTAAGACTAAAGAATAAAAGATCGTAGTCAGATATGAAGGTCAATTGGTCATAATGTAACAGAAGAGAACTATCAGATATAAGACAAACGTCAAGTAAGCTAACGTTCACAAGCAGGTGCATACCGCGTTGGTATGCTAGAGTTGATGATAGTTAAATCACACATTGAGACATAATACAAAAAATTTTCGGTTATAGATTCACTAGCTTACAGTAAATGGCAACGCCACCACCCCTTTTACCACATCTGTCATTGCGGTAAAGCTTATAGCCATCAAAGTTATACAACAAATCAGACGCCTCACTTTTGAACCACGTTTCCGAGACACAAACAACATCCACAGCCGAACCCTCAAAAATATATGTATAACATTTAAACCACACGA
This sequence comes from Myopa tessellatipennis, assembly GCA_943737955.2. NCBI lineage: Eukaryota > Metazoa > Arthropoda > Insecta > Diptera > Conopidae > Myopa > Myopa tessellatipennis. Next base: position 40,170,851 of record OX031316.1, on the reverse strand, counting down.
TTGCTTGCATAAAACATTCACCAAGACTTTGTAACAATCAATAGCACCATCAACATTATCGACATCATGAGACAACATCAGAAAAACTAAAGCCAGCCTCAGATACAAGCAAGTATATAGCATCAAAATAATCGATTTTAAATCAATGATTTCAACATTTAGCGCAGCTACAGGAGAGTTTTTACTTACACTGTCAGTCGCGAACTTACTCTTAAAATCATCGAATTGCTCTTTTAATGTAGACATCTCAGCACAAGACGCTTTAACTACAGCCACTGTTTCTATAACGTTTCTTAAAGCCGATTTAATATTCGTCAGCTCAGCCGACACTTCACCAATTCTCTGCAGCACTCTCTCCTCAGATGCAACTAGTGCGCAGGTCATTTGCCCGACAATGCTCTCCTTGAAGCAATTTAGCTTAGAGTCCAAGTTAGGATTCGAGAGCACTAATGCAGAAGCCGAGGATGATTCATCAACAGATAACGGTTTCATGCAAAGAGGAGTTGAAGGAGTCAACACTTTCGTCCAGCACTTCGAGTACTTTTTACATTATTTGACATATTGAACTCAACTAACAAACAATTAATTATGAAATTATTATTCAAAAACACTGTTTCAATGACGGCAAAAGTAATCAGAAGCCAGAAGTCTTAGATCATCAAATCAATAGAAGTTAATCGCGAGCGCCAAAAACACGTCTACTCACACTGACATTCTCTGCCTTACTCTTGCATTGTACTGACGAAAAAAGAGAGACTACGAATACACTGAATACCATTTGTTCACCCATACTATGCACATGCACGGTTTCGTCAAGCTCGTACTCTGTTTTCAAGCATGGCTTTCGTAGAAATATGCGATCGTACTTTCCGTAACAAACAACGGAAAAAGAGTTACCACCCCCATACGTATGTGCAACTTCAACTTTTATTTAGTGTTTTCCTATTGAAAAGTCCGAAAAAACTACTAAAAGTTATAAAAATTACCCCCTACATTACCCCCTTTCAAGTTTTTAATTAATTTTATGAAATATTAATTTCTTTAGTTTCGAGGACGCGTACTCAGCGATTCTCTACTTTTCCTGGAAGGGTTGCTGTAGCGTTTCACAATTCCGCTACGTTTACAGTTTATACTACTATATTGCATGAAGTTGCTGACACCGCTTGAAGCCATCCGTACACGACCAATGCAACCTGAGCCAAGTCATTGACTCAGTTCAGGGCCAAAAAACCTTCGTCGTTGCACTCCGGACATCTATGTAGTTTATAATTGCTGACTGTTCTATATGGTTAGTCTTTGACTCACTTCAAGGCCAACCAATGTTAACGGCAGTCTATGTATGTATATGCAAATATGCGAACATAGACAATTTAGCAGTATAAAAGACAGTGATTTTCATAAATAAAAGTGAGAGCTATCAATAACTTCAAGGTGTTTTTTTCAATCATTGGTTCTTCCTTTACTCATCATTTCGAGTCGGTTCAAGTACCGAATCGAAAGTAAAACAAAAGAAGGCCTAAATTCGGTTGAAGTGCCGAAACTATATATTTTGGTGACCCCGACGCTTGATCACGACACAACTTCTAAAAACCGAAGCAAGCATAATGGAGATGTTCGCGGGACATAGTGCTCAACAAGCAAAGGATGGGGAAGAAATCCAACGCATCGGAGAAACTTCAAAAAGGATTCTGCCGAGCGTAAAAAAAGCATTGGATACTTCAGCGAGCGCCTACAAGCGCTACAGGGTGTCTGGGAATGCTTTGAAGCTACAGACAATCAAATACGAATCATTAAAGATCCTCCATTGAACGACAATTATTTCACGTCAGCTTATTACAATAAAATCATGACGTTAGTCAAGGAATCCTCCGTGCTATTTCAGCAAAATTCAGCAAAAGATCACGAAGCTTCAGGAGCAGCAATCAGAAGTACGTCGACATGGAGCAAAGGGTGCGGCAGTTACTGACCAATTTAGCCATCTATGCCGACCGAGGTGGCAACAACGCAACCATGGCACCGCTATCTTCCGCTGATGCGATCCTACGACACGCAGTTCAATTACCCAAGGTAGCAATCCCTAAATTCGACGGGAATTATTTGAACTGGTGACCATTCTATGAAGAATGGTGGACCTGCAGCCAATATCGAATCTCCACAAAATGTACTACTTGAAGTTTAACGTAACTGGAGAGGCCGAACGGCTCATAAACCATCTCACACCAACAGAAGCAAACCACCCATCAGCTTGGACAATGCTTCAAGAACGTTATGATAATAAGCGTATCTTGATATGTACATTGACGCAAAAGCTAGCGGATCAACCTTCCATAGACGGTGCAGCATCCGATGTCAAGAGACTAAAAGACACAACACTGCTGCTGTTGCATATCCTAATGAAAAAATTAGACAGACTTACTCTCATCCGATATGAACAAAGCACTCGAATCCGACTGAAATATCGGAAAAAAATAAGCTACTTTCTCGACTTCTTAGAAAGACACTTTCAATCATTGGAAGTGATTGGACAGAAGGCGGCTCAACCAACGCACAAAATTGCACATGTCCATGTGGCTGCTACGGCTCAACCAAACAATCAGGGCAATTGCAAGGTATGCAGCTGTGGACAACATCCTTTAAATGCGTGCCAAAATTCCTGGAAAAACGAGCGTCAGGTCGTCTTAACATCGTCCGTAAGGAACACTTGTGCATCAATTGTCTGAAAGCAAGCCACAAGGCAGACAAATGCGCCAAAGGCACAACTCGCTGTTACATTTGGAGCCTGGACGAACAACTTCGGCTGTTAAAGAAAGAAGTCAGCCAAATCTTGCCACTACGCTTGAAGAGAACAGCACACCAATTACCGTGGCAGCTGCTAACACTCAAGACGGCAAACAGAAGGCGGTTTTGTTAGCCACCGCAACAGTTGTGATTTCCACGAATAATGGAAGATCTCACAAGACCAAGGCTATTCTCGATTCAGGATCACAAGTCAACTTGGTGACTGAAAGACTAGACAAACGCATGGGAGTATCACCTGAATAATACGCATCGAAGATATTGGCATCAAGCTAGAATCTTCAACAGAGTCGAAGCACATGTCATTCCATAAATTTCGTCTTCACAACCCGCTCAACCAGTATCGCCGGCCAGCTGGTCATTACCAACGAACATCACACTAGCAGATCCAGAATTCTATCAACCCAGCAAGGTAGATATTCTAATCGGAGCAGAATGCTACTATGATCTCCTCCAGCCTGAGCAACTGAAGATTGGCGAGAACTTGCCAACACTACAAAATACCGTCTTAGGCTGGATCATTTCCATAAGAATGGAAGAGGGAAGTTCGACTAGGTCGCGGACGTGGGAAATATTCAGCAAGGATGAGATCGAAACCAATGAACTTCTGGAACGGTTTTGGATGTTGGAAAATCTCGATGACCACAACAAATCAATGACATCCTCAGAACGCTTGTGCGAAACATATTTTGCACAAACCCTCTCAAGAGCAGAATAGAGACGCTTTGTAGTACGTTTGCCATTAGTAGAAGAAGGCACCGCACTAGGAAACTCAAAGGACATGGCGCTGAAAAGATTCTACTCGCTTGAAAGACGATTGCACAAAGACTTAACCTTAAAGGCAAACTATTCCAAATTTTTAAGGGAATACTAAACTTCTAAACCACATGGAAGAACTCCAAGGTACGGACATTCCCATAAAGCACTAGTTTTTACCTTACCATGCCGTCATTAAACCCGACACCACAACAACTAAGTTGCGCGTTTTCTTCGAATTTTTCATCAAGGCTGTCGCAAGAAATGTTTGGATCATAAAGACTATGGCACGCAGTGTTGTTAAAAATTGCGTACGATGCAACCGAGCGAGACCTCATCTTTATAACCCACTAATGAGTAATTTGCCATAGGATCGAGCTACGCCAACGCGACCATTTTTAGTAACAGGAGTGGATTATTTTGGCCCTCTCTGTGTGCACTACAAAGTAAGGGGTAAGAAACCACATAAAGCTTACCTGGCCATCTTTTGCTGTTTCGCCACTAAGGCGGTGCACCTCGAACTGGTGTGTGATCTCACCACTGAAGAATTTATTGGTGCACTTAAGCGATTCATCGATCGACGTGGACGTTGTCGCACTATATATTCGGATAACGCGACTAATTTCGTTGGAGCGACGAACCTACTGAGTGAATTAACCGAGTCCATCTTTTCTCCACACGCACAGCAAGAAATCATTAAGGCCATCGAGTTCAAATTCACTCCTCCTAGAGCCTCACATTTCGGATGCTTATGGTAGGCAGCGGTGAAATCTGCCAAACACCTCTTTCTTAGGAGCACACCTACAGCTTCCTTGACCTATGAAGAATTAGAAACGGTGATTGTCGAAATCAAAGCTATTCTCAATTCACGACCCCCTTGCCAGCAGACCCCAACGACCTAACGGCACCCACGCCTGGTCATTTCCTCATCGGAGGAAGCAAGCAGATGGAATCTCGTTTCACAAGCGAAACGCGATTTTTGGAAACGTTGGAGTGTAGAGGACTTAACATCACTACAGCAAAAACAGAAATGGAGGACACAGATAGTGAAGCCAAAAGAAGGAACGCTCGTGATCATCAGGGATAACACACCTTCGTTACAGTGGCCTCTCGGAAGAATCACACGATTAATTAAGGGCGACAACGGAGTTGTTCGTGTAGTCGATGTAAAAACAGCCACTGGAATTTGTCGCAGATCAATACACCGGCTGGCTCCACTATTACACGACGATCCTGACTTTCAACAATCTCTACCAACAGACTCAACAATCTTTAGGAAGGCCAAACTTCCTTCATCCAGACACTCCATCAAGGAAAAGAAAGGGTATTCCGCACACGTCTCTGATGCTCACATGTCTGCTGACATTGCTTTTAATACCAAGTGCAATGACCAAGCCTATAACCATAACAGAATTCGAGAATAAACCGGGGATATATTTCGAAGGTATAGGAACAACGAGATTTGCTACAACAAATTGGAGATTAGTTGCTTATTTTGACCTAGCGGCAATTCGTAATGAAACAGAGATATTAAAAAACGGCATATCCGTTCTACAACAATTTTGCGCGAAAAGATCAGCCCTTGACATTGTTGGGAATGTTGCTCGATCATTATTTGGAGTACTGTACAGCAAATATGCAGAAGAGATGTCCATGACCATCATCGAGGTTCAGAATAACGAACATTTTCTACTCGCATTACTACGAAATCAAACATCAATAGTAGACTCAACGCTCAACATCATCAAAAGAGACCAACAGGATAGGTTACCTCAATCGCATGCAGAATCAGTGGACTGAAATACGTCGAGAAGAGGAGTACCACAAAATGTTTGAATGGTACAGCTTACTGTCAAAGCAGTTAACTATCTTAGCGTTTAGGCTCCAGAAAACTTACGCCGACATACTTGGCGTACTTACTGACGCATATCATGGGCTCATCAGACCACTACTAGTAACACCAGCTCAAATGAAAATTCAAATTCAAGAAATCAAAGGTCATCTTGCACTTACCCATCAACTCAGACGAATTACTTAAGCTATATAAAATCATGGCTACGAAAGGCACATTAACAGATTATCATATGGTTTTTATCATAACTATACCGTTAGTCGGATTAGAAGGTTACGTCTTATTCAATTTGATTCCTATCCCAGCAATAATAAATAGCTCAATAGCCAAAATCACACCTAATACGGAGTTATTAGATATTAACCCTCATCGAGATAGGTACATACCCATGAAATGGAACGAACTCCAAACCTGCAAATACATACCTGAAAATACATCTGCTCTAACCAACCGATAACTTATGGCATTGAATCAGAAAGTCACAAATGCGAATTCAACTTGCTAACCAACAAAATCGCATCAGCATGTAAGGTTACCTTCACAGAAACCAACCATTGGAATGGTCCACCCTAAGCAAAAGAAACCAATGGATGTTCGCAACTCTCAACAAAATGGAAATGACAGCTGTATGTGGAGAAGAGTCATTTTCAATTACCTTGGTGAACGCAGGTATGATGCAAGTCGGCAGTAATTGCACAATTCGAAATGCTGCAATGGCGCTTGAGGGACATTCTTCAATATCAACCATTATGCATATTTCCTACTCTCGTTTTGGACCAGTCGACTTAGCAATACCAAATAGATCAGATTTAGGCCCGACAGGAATCTACAAAACTAACAAAATCACAACAGAAAACCAGGATTTAGAAGACTTCAAGAATCATCTGAATGGCGCAACATTTCTGGAGTCGATTCCGACGAATTCAATCCATCATCATGTCACTAGCTACAGCGCCTTATGCCTAGGATTGCTAGCAGGGTCCTGGATAATATGGCACATAATATCCAAAAGATGGGTTGCCTCATCGTCACCAAACCAGGAAGTACAAAATGAACATCCATCAACTTCATCTCAAGGCCCACCGAGGCCGGCACGTTCAACACATGAATCATCATATACGATTCGCATATGAAGTCGAATAACATTCTACTGGCAGGAGGATGTAGCGTTTTACAATTCCGCTACGTTTACAGTTTATACTACTAAATTGCATGAAGTTGCTGACACCGCTTGAAGCCATCCGTACACATATGGATCCTCCACATATGGATCATCCTGAGCCAAGTCATTGACTCAGTTCAGGGCCAAAAACCAAAAAAAAAATCGGTCGTTGCACTCCGGACATCTATGTAGTTTATAATTGCTGACTGTTCTATATGGTTAGTCTTTGACTCAATTCAAGGCCAACCAATGTTAACGGCAGTCTATGTATGTATATGCAAATATGCATAGACAATTTCGCAGTATAAAAGACAGTGATTTTCATAAATAAAAGTGAGAGCTATCAATAACTTCAAGGTGTTTTTTTCAATCATTGGTTCTTCCTTTACTCATCATTTCGAGTCGGTTCAAGTACCGAATCGAAAGTAAAACAAAAAAAGGCCTAAAGTCGGTTCAAGTGCCGAATTTAGATCCCCTTTTACTAAACAGTTGCCAAGCCTCACATAAAAATTACCCCCTACATGACCCCGTTTAAAGTTTTTAATTAATTTTATGCAACATTAATTAATTTCTTCACTTTCGAGAATTCAGGACTCAGCGATTTTCAACTTTTCTTATGAGGCTTGGCAACCCATCCAAGAAGAAGAAAACATGTGTGATCTGTGGTGGAAAAATTTATGAGTTTATTGATACACAAGTAAAATTTGTATATAATTTTCTACACATTTTTCTTCATTTAACACTGCTTTGCGTTGGAAAAAGTGAAGGAACAACTCTACTTTAGCCCATTAGACCCGATTTTTTTCGTTTTTTTCCAGGAACTCGGAATTCTGAGAAAAAGCTAATCGTGAAAAAAATAACTCCGCTCGCGATTAATTTGGGCATGAAGCGTGTTGAAATCTAAAATCGGGATACATGTATATACAAAACTACATTACATGTGAAACAGTAATTTCATGTGCTTTTAAACTGTATATAAATATTTTTAATAATTGAAACCTATAAGTAACTAATGCAGGATATGTAAAAAAAGGTTTAAAAAATATCACAAAAAACGTTGTTTTCTTAAAAAAATACGTGAATAATATACTGGGTGTTTCGCATAAGAGAGGTCAGAAGATCAGGGCGTGTAGGTTGGGTCGAGACAAGAAAAAAATCATATGGGAGAAGGGGGTCAATTTCCCCCCGTTTAGACGGGAGGGGCCATTTTATAAAAATTCGACTTAACATCGAAAAAAAAAATATTAAAAAATAATGGTTTGACCTAGATAACTTTTGCTTACTGATCTTTAAAGCCAAATATCCGCTTCTTAATATCCTTTTTAAATTAGGTTCCTATGTCGAACAGTTTTTGAGAAAATTAGAAGTATAGAGAAGCATACTTCGCTTTCAAATACCAATTTTTGGCTACTTGTGTTTTATTACTGGTGCAAAAATGTGAAAGAAGACCCAGAAGAGAAGCTCTGGGGAAGGAGTTTAGATCGTAATTTTCACTTTTCTCGGAAACTACAAAACATAGATCCTTCCGGTTTGAAGGATTCTTTCTAGAATTGATTAAATTTTATGGTCGCAAAAATTTTTATACTTAATACCGTAATTTTTAAAAAAAATGACTATCAAACATTTTTTTTCAGAATTTATTTTCCAAATTTTAACTTTGACATTAATTTTTTTAAAAACTGTTCGACATAGGAACCTAATTTAAAAAGGACATTAAGAAGCGGATATTTGGCTTTGTAAATCAGCAAGCAAAGGTTATCTAGGTCAAACCATTATTTTTTAATATTTTTTTTTTCGATGTTATGTCGGGTTTTAATAAAATGGCCCCTCCCGTCTAAACGGGGGGAAATTGACCCCCCTTCCATACGATTTTTTTCTTGTCTCGACCAAACCTACACGTCCTAGTCTTCTGTCCCCTCTTATGCGAAACACCCTGTATAATAGTTTGCATAAATTTAAAAGGGGCGTTTCATTACCGTTAATTTGGTATACGGCACTTTAAAAGACTTACTATTTTACTGCGTAGCCGGCGTTAGACATACTAAGGCCCAGTTTTACATTGCTCGTTTAAACGTCGCTTAAACGACGTTTAGTTAAACGTCAAATAAAAGTTTACTGAGTTTAAGACGAGCACCGGTTTTATAGTGCGAGTTTAACTTATTTATGTTAAACGTATCTTATCTATATTTCCCCCATTGAGAATTTATCTAAATGCAACGAGTATTTAGCGTATATTCGTTATTATACGTTGTTGTTTCAACCTATTTTGGCAGCACCTATCAATATTTACAATTTTACAAAGAGAACAGCTGTTTTGTTAAATAAATTTTGGTGCAAATAAACAAAATTATTAGCATATTTTTGAACAAAGGTAAATAGCGTCATGACGACCAAAATCCATCGGTGAAAATGAAAATTTATTAAAAAATTTTAACACATTTTATATGGAAATATAAAATATTTCCGATTAATTTGGGAAACTTAGCGATGTTGTAAAATATTCCGCTTTGTGTGACGTATTTCACCAAAAGTGGATATTTTTTGATATTTTATGAAGCGAGGTCTCTTCTGAAGGTATCTAGAAATGGTGATAATACCAATTATTTCGTACATTTCAGCATCACTTTCGTCACTGGATATAGAACTAATTTTGTGTAACAGAAATTTAAATGGAAAAATTAAGAGCACTCGAATTCACAATCTGTTTATAAACATTTTAAAATATCTGTACTCCAAAGAAACAGCTGTTTCTTAATCTATTAAAAAGTTAAATTAAACGGAGTTAGCTCACCAATTTTGGAGGGTTAAACGCCGTTTCAACTTGTTCTGAAAAACACAATGTGTGGTTTAAACTGAGTTTAACCGAGAAACGACGGTAACCGCGCACTGAAAAACTGGCACTAAGGGGTATAATCAACAAGCGTTGCCGTAGGCATACTAGAGATAATGATATGGGAAACTCTTTTCCCGCCAAAAGATGTGTCAAAATAAAACGAAAATTTATTACACGTATAGCAGAGATAATGAGATAGGAAACTTCTGAAAAGTGTAACTCTGGTTGTCAAATCGTATGTTGGTGGTTGTGTTTTTGTATGGTAATGTTTGTGAAAACTCGATAATTATTGACGTTTTAGTGCAGAAACTCACCAGACTCGTTGGTTTTTTGAAATATTTCAAAACATTTATAAAATGAAAACTAAACCACCCAAACTAGTATAATAGAAGCTTTTCGTTGGTATTGCAGACTTTCGTTGTGTTGCAGAGAGAAAATGTTGTCATGTGTACAATATTTGAAGCATTTTTATAAATAATTTCTAGAAACGCAAAGATTTCGGGTAGAATTCAGTGCAAAAGCGTGTCGGCAACACTGTACACAACACTATACACATACAATTCGACAACTTGCAAAACACAAACAATTTTACACTAGGCGATAGCCTTCTTGCTTTCGCTTGGTTTCTCGACTTTTTTCCTGGAAACTGAGGATCCATTATACCTCGCGTAACTGATAAAATCTGCAAAGCATGTAAAAATACCAACAAAACGCATTTTTTTCGTTTAGTGGATTTTACTCGAGTTTTGTTATGCTTAATTGTCAAACAAACGAAAAATGACGAAAAGCACAAAACAAAACTCATGAAAAACATGTTTTGTTTTCGTTTACGGCTTGAAACTTTTTACATTATAAGGCTGTAAATTTATATAAATATAAATAAATGAAATGTGGTGTTGACATATCTACATATTTAATTCACCCCATTATTACATTTCCGGTTTGCAAACCTCACACTTTTATGTTCAGTTTAGTACTTAAGGAGTGCTACCAGTGCGTTACGATCTAACCAAAATATGTCTGTTTTGTTGAAAAATACACTTAAATATGCCTAATTTATTAACCATTATTGTAATTATCTTTCCTTTTCATTAGACGTGAGCGATTCCGTGATTTTTCCGGAGCAGCTCCGACCTGTGACTGTGTACTGTCACAGGTACAAAAACCCCTGACTCGTGACAAGGCATTCGCTATAAAACGAGTGCGCAAAAACGTGCTAGATTTCTACCTACAGTATGCAACAGAGGAAACAAGAAACGAACGATTACGGAAATGACAGTTACAAATTGAAAATAACAACTAATGAAGAGAAATATATATTCGGGAAATCAAAAATACAGAAATATTTATTTCATTTATAATGAAACATTAATTTAATAATTATTTAATATTAATAACATTAATTAATAACATGAATTAACATTAGTTAATGTATTTATAATTAGTATTTAAAAATACTAACATATGCAATTTGTTGTCGCTCAGACTGCTTCGACGATCTGTCAGTATTTGCCCAGCTCTGGAGAATATAGAATATAGCTATAGCTTTTGCTATAGGAACGAAGTGAAGCTATGAACATTCGTTAATTTTAAAAGCATTCATATTTTACTGAAGTCATACTTCATGAATACAAAAACCAATTATAAGTAGTTAAAACTACTGATATATACATGTTTTATATGTATAAAAAACATTCTTGTATTAATATTTTATTACCAAATTCATATTTGTATTTTTTCAAAATAATGAAGGCAAAATCGTATTGAAAGTGTAACATGTTATTAAGTTCATTCCGTATTTTACAATACGCATTTTTAAAATTTGTATTTGATCTGCATGATCATAGCCTAAGGATGAAAAAACAACGGCTACATAGATATTTACACATAGAAACTTTCCTTAATGTCTTCACTAGTATCCAAAATATCGTACAAATATCGCAAAATATCTAGTAAAACAGGTAATCCCACAAAATCCAGACAGGAAATTCCTGATTGCGACAAATTGCACAAAAAAGGGCATCACTGCTTCTAGTTGGAACAATAATTCGTTGTAACAATAACGAAACGGCAAATAACCAGCAAACTGTGACTCATGATTTCATTTCAACGAATTCGCAGGCTGTAAAATACGCTCCGAACCTGTGACAGGCCGACAGGCCGTCAGGTTCGGAGCGTTTCAATACCAACTGTGACTCGCATTGCATTTCAATGAAATCACAGTTCGTTAAATATCGTCCGCTGTACCTGTGACAGCGAGTCACATGTTCGGAGCGTTTTGAATCGCAACTGTGACTCGTGATTTTGTGTATCTGTGACAAAATCACAGGTCGTGAAATATCGCTCAGCTCTACTTTTTATGTTATCAACAAATTTTTCATTTTTTTAAAGTACACTTTTCTACTTCCCCTTTTACACAATTTCGTACAATTATAATTTTTTTTGGTAATGTAGAAACGATGTTTCGTGAAGTCATTAAAATTTTCACCTCAACTAAATTTTTTAATTCAAGCTATATAGCAACATTTTTTATTGTTTTCATGTTTTAATCTCTATTTTAGAAAACTATGTTAATAAATGAAAATCAAAGGATTTAAATTTGTTGCCATAGCTCTAAACTTCTCTCTGAATTGACTCTTCAAATCTTCTTTGGGATTGTCCAAAGAAGAGTGTCCACTTCTCGTTTATCTTGTCGGTTTGCTGGTTAAAGAAATTGTGCAATACGCAACAGAATTTAATGATGGGAACAGCATTGGGAATTTTTTGGTCAATGCCTTTACCTTTCTATTCAGTTCAAGTCCACATAACAAACCGGTCGTGTTTTATTTTGCTCCCGATAAATTTCTTGCTGTTTAATTCTCTTCACAATTGCTTGGAAGTGTTTCTATTAGTTTTTCTATTGATTTCATTCTTTTAATTCTTTACGGTCAAATTGTTAATTTGTCTGAAATCTTATTTCTTTGTTTGAATATAAGCATTAATTTGCACGAACTGTGGTTCTCTAAACCGGTTTGCAAGTGAATTTTTGATAAAAGTGCTGTTTCTTTGCGCTCTGAGAGTGTCTAGGGCATGTCAAACTGCAAATACTTGTGTTGTTGATTCAGGGTATTTACAACCTATCACCAAATAGTTTGATTTGTGTATAAAGCTATAAACTAAAATCTATAATAGTAAAAACTAAATTCAATCATTAAAATAAAATCTTTCTATAACACGAAACAAGTTTTAAGTACTATTAACTTAACTTAACTTAAAGTACTATTAACTTTTAATCTCGTTGATTATTACGCGAAAGTACAGGGTCCGCCAATTACCTTTTTTTTTTTTTTGAAAATGCTATAAAAAAAACTATTGAATATTTTCGTTGTTCAAGCGTATACACAACCATATTCGTTCAGCGGAAGGATAAAACTAATTATCTGTCAAATCAGACATGAGCTTAGTGTTACCATTCACGAAATAAGCACTAGTTGAAAAAAAAACGTTAGATGGCGGACCCTTTATTTTGTTTCGTAATATAAATATACAATGGCGTGTAACTTGAAAGGCTGCGAACGCTTCGTGTTCTGCTGGATGTGTGATGCGGAGCTTCACGTCAAGTGTGCGGGGTTGACGGGCAAAATAGCTGATATTATTGGCGTTGACGGTGGCTTACGCTGGTCTTGTCAGCAGTGCCGATCAATTGAAGTTGATATAATAAGATTATTACGTCAAGCACGCTTGAATTTTCAAGACATCGCTAAAGACTTTTCCGCAATTCGGTCTAAAGTTGAAAAGTACGAACAATCTTTTCAGAACTTTAAATTAATTGATAATGCTTCGCCCAAACGGAAGCGAACTCGCTTAGAGTGGGCACAATGCAATTCTGCTGCGTGCGGAGATGATAATCCCCCGCTATGGCTAAGCCGTTGCCTCCAATAGCACTAAGTCAACCTACTCAGCTGATTAACCTACTGAGCCCTGCCACACCTGGTGATACACTCGCTAATTTATTGACTTCCTCGATCTCTTCTGAGACAATATCCCGAGACGCTGTAGCTATGCATGACCCGGCTGATATTTCAGATGCTTCCAGGACAATAACCACGGAAGTTCTACTCAATACTGTTGGCGAATCCTTTAGTTCTCCATCGGGGCCAATAGATACTGGCCTACTAAACGTGCAGGCTGGGAGCTCTGCTCAGGGTATTGAACCGTTAAGCTAGTGGTGATTCAGCCGAGAAAATCTATCTTTGCCTCCCGATTTGCTGCTGATACTACAATTGAAGATATCCGTAACCACATCACTTCGAAGCTAGGCTTCAATGAAACGAGTATTTCTTTTGGTTAATACAAATTTAATAATCCGAGAACTATATCTTCATTTAGAATTTACTTACCGGATCACATATGGTACCACCAATATTGAATTCGTGAACAACTTATCCTCTGCTGGTTTATATCAGGTAAATAATATTCGGAACCCAAATAATCGTATGCTGGACTTAATACTTACTGACGATAAGGACATTGTCGAAGTACATCGTTCGACCCCTCTCCTGTTACCTGTAGATTCTCATCATCCAGCCTTGGAATTGAATATACGTGTTAATAATTGTAATAAGCATCTACCACCTCCTGGAAACTTGAAGGTGCAACAAACTGTCTATTTCTATTTCAAAAAGACCAATTATGTATACCTGAAAAATTATTTAAAGGGTGTAAGCTGGAGCTTCATATCATCACTTAGCGTGACCTCTACTAAATCGTGTTTGGATTATGCTGTAGCTCAGTTAAACCAAACTCTTTACGACGGTTTTAAACTATCAGTACCGAAACGGAAGGTATCTACTATCTTATATCCAACATGGTTTTCCACGGAGGTTCGCACCCTGAGGAATCTAAAAAGAAAATTGTATAAAACTCACTGTAATCTTCATACAACGGACAGTTTTGTTAAATATGCGTCAATACGAAATAGATATCAGATAGCTTGTAAACAGTCTTATAATAATTATCTATTAAGAATTGAAGATAACCAAACTAGAGATGCAGATTCAATATGCGAATTGCTTGCGAAATTCTTTAGCCCAACTTATTCCCAAATGGAGTTTGATTCTGAATTCTATCCATACTCCATAAGTTGTGGGAACATTAATCATCCAATAATTGAGGAAAATGTCGTTCTCGAATTTCTGATGGATCTTAAGAGTACCTATAACCCTGGTCCAGACAATCTACCTTCTTGCATACTAAAACACTGTGCGAGCGAATTGGTAATCCCAATCACAGCTATATTTCATCAGTCTATACTGGGTTACTTCCCAGCCGCATGGAAGACCTCATACATCATTCCTTTGCATAAATCTGGTAATAGATCAAATATAACCAATTATCGAGGTATCGCCAAGTTATGTGCTCTGCCCAAACTGTTCGAAAAAATAATAACTCGCCAAATTGCGCGTCAAGTGAATGCAGCCTTGTCTCCTGTTCAACATGGTTTTCGCCCGGGTATGTCAACTACTACAAATCTATTGAGCTTCGTCTTCCGTACAACTAATAATTTCAAATACGGCATGCAAACGGATGTTATCTACACGGATTTTGCTAAGGCGTTTGATGTTGTGAATCATAAGCTACTAATGTTAAAGTTAAAACTGTTCGGATTTCCACAAAATTTGTTAAAATGGATTGCCTCCTACCATCAAGGTCGCACCCAGATGGTATTGCTAAACAATAGAAAATCAAGAGCAATTCCTGTCACCTCCGGTGTCCCTCAAGGTAGCCACTTAGGACCTATA
Organism: Myopa tessellatipennis; assembly: GCA_943737955.2. NCBI lineage: Eukaryota > Metazoa > Arthropoda > Insecta > Diptera > Conopidae > Myopa > Myopa tessellatipennis. Next base: position 40,155,672 of record OX031316.1, on the reverse strand, counting down.
TTATTTTTAATTTTCATTGACGACCTACCCACGGTTATACACAACAGTAACACGCTCATGTACGCAGATTACCTAAAAATGTTTCATTTATTCAAAAACAAAACGGATTCGTTATTGCTTCAAAATGACCTGGACAAATTAGTCATGTGGTGTAATTTTAACTGTATGAAGCTGAATCTCTCCAAATGCAAGCAAATGACCTTCTATCGTGCGGCCCACATTAACGTCAACTATTCTATTGGAGGCATATGGATGATCTCGGTATTACTATGGACCAAAAACTCAGATTTCATATACACATCAACCGTATAACTAATAGGGCTTATACCATTTTGGGATTCATTAAACGGTGGGCTAAAGAATTTATGGAGCCACGGTGGGCTAAGGAATTTATAGAGCCACATGTAACGCGGATTCTATATATGTACCTCCTTGGTTCGCTCTATATTGGAATATGCCTGACCTGTGTGGTGTCCTAACTACAACTGTTATATTTCTCAAATCGAGTCAGTTCCAAAGCAATTTCTACTCTTTTGCTTACGCAATATCTACCGGAACAATTTGCAGAACTTACCATCTTATAATTACCGATTGGAACTTATTAATCTTCCGTCTTTAGCTCATCGGAGAATTATGCTGAATGCAATGTTTGTTCTTAAACTACTTTATGGTGATATTGATAATGCCTATCTTCTGTCTAATATCAATATTAACGTAGCTCGCCGTGTAGCCAGAAGACCTCAATTTCTACAACTGAGTTTCTGTCGATCAAACTATCTCCAACACGAACCACTTAGGAATGCTTGTGCCGACTTCAACTATGTTAATTGCAACTTCTCTGATTCAATTCATTTAACAAGAATCAAAATTCTTCAATTCCTAAAAAATCAACAGTAATATATTTACTTACCTATTTATTTAATCTTTTATGTTATTACGAACCAAAAATGTTATATGTACTATAAAGCCTATGGCTTAGTTTTAAATAAATAAATAAATCCGACGAAAATGAGCTTTTATGTGACCAAAAGCATTTTCCACTACCCGTCTTGCTTTGGACAGATTGTAATTAAAAGTTTTCTTCCTGGGATCCGCTGCAAGGCAAAAAGGATACGGTTTCATTGTATATGTGCTAAATTTAAAAGCTGAATCGCCTATTAGCACAACTGGAACACTGATTCCACTTAGCATTTTAGCATTTTCTCGGAAAATAGTTTGATGTTCAAGCTGCGCTTTCAGTGCAGACGACTTAAATATTCTTGAGTCGTGACACCGACCTGGTACTCCAACATTAATATACATAAATCTGTATCTAAAGTATATCAATTTATTTAACGATTGATTTCATAGTTAGGTGTTTGTAACGAACCTGTGATCAACGAGGGGAAAAAGACCATTGAGAACCAACCTTTGTAATTGCGATAATCTATGGTCTATTGAACTAGTGCCCGTACTTCAATGTGGCATCCATCTTGAACATAATAGTCAGTATTAAATATATATCATTGCGAATTTTACATTAACGATGACTCCAAAGCTATGTGGAAATCCTAATTCTTCGAATCCACTTACGCACTGAGTAAACTTACTTACGCACTCTATCCTGAGTAAATATTTCTCCACTCAAGTATTCTTGGGCGAGAACTTGCCACAGTATCGGCCAAACGCTTGTTTTGTAGACACCAAACAAGCGTTCCACAATGCTCATCTCGGCTGATGACATTAACGAATACAAGGCAATGTAGAACTTTGAGTTGTATTCCCTCGTTCATGAATGCAGACTTTTACCTCTCCAAATGCTGCGTCTACTTTGAATTGCTACAATATACACTTCCATAATTCTACCCATCGCGAATATCATTTGTTTGTGACTTTTGTATTAATATCCTTTAATTTATTTCTGTTCAAATTAATATTTGAAGTTAGAATTTCTATTTTTACTAATATCGTTCACTTCACACATTTTGCACTTCAACAAATATAAACACACGAATGACAGCTGGCTTCTGTCGCTTGGTGGAGATGTGTCCATTTGCTGACATGATTATACATAATCAAAGAGAAGAAAATATGCGGTGGAGACATACTATAAAATTTTACAGAATTTTCGACATGCGTCGAAAGCTAATAGCCTCTACTTTCTTAATATTGCGATAATTGCCATATATTTATGTCAGGTATGTGGCTCCAATTATGTTGTTGTTAGGTATATTGGTGTAGTTTTTGACGGTGACCCCAACAACAAAAGTTGATCCCGGATTTAATTGGGGTCAGAGTTATAGCCTCTTGAACTTAACCGTCGATATATCTTAAACTATAACAGATATGCGTATGATATTAGTACCGTTATAAAGGCATTAATAATATCTTTCATTTATGTTAAGGGAACAGATTTACGACTTCCCGGTAACGCCAATCGCGTTGTTGTTGCTTGGGATGGAGACCACAACAACAACAAAAAGATTTGTCGCTTTCCCCTACTTTCTGAGTTAAATCCTTTGAAATTTGAAATTAGTATCCCTATATCTTCTAAACTATAGAAGATATCCGGTATAGATGTATACCGTTAGAAAGGTAAGTTAAATACATTTCATTTATGTAAAGTAAGCTTTTACAGAAAAATGCATAATTTTGGAGAAAACGCGATTTTAATATTTGTACTATTCCCGCACGATTTTTTATAATAATTTTTCATTTTCTTAGTTTTCTCCTAAAATCCTGCACCGAATAAGACGAAACAAATAGCTGTGGAGAGCTAATGACCTCTACTTTATATCTCCATAAATTACATTGGTAAGTTATATGCTTTACTTTATTAATGGGGCAGCAAGAGTACTAAAAATATTAAAATAACGTTTAGGTTAATGTCTCCAAAAATATGCATTTTTCGGTAAAATCTTACTTGACATAAATGATAGATATTTAACTTACGTTTCTAACGGTATATATCTATATCGGATATCTTCTGTAGTTTAGAAGATATAGGGATACTAATTTCAAATTTCAAAAACCTATAACTTTGAAAGTAAGAGAGAGGGACAGATGTTTTTGTTGTCTCCATCACAAACAACAAAAACAAGGTTGGCGTTACCGGGAAGTCGTAAATATATGTCATGTTAAGTATTATCACAGAATAAATAGTATACAGAAGTCGCATCTCGGACTTTGATGCTTTTTCGCTTTATGGTGCGGTCGGAACAATTGAGGGGATATCAAATAACGAGAGAGCAAACGTGAGCAAAGAGAAGCAACGAGAGAGCAAGCATAAAACTTTTATGTGTGCGTACATCTGTTTTGCTAGACTGCGTCGTGAATTAACGTGGTGTTGACAAAATTTTTTTTCAAGCTTTTGATTTCTGTATTTTGGTTTTCTTCCCTTGAAAGTTTCATATTTTACATTGCATAGCTATGTGCAGCATCAACAGGAGTTACTGGTTAATTGTAGTGCTCTAGTAAAAAATTAAATATTGCCGGCACTTTGAATCAACAGCGGCGGTATTTCATTTTGAAAGAAAATTTTACTGTCATTATACACAAAATAGGGTATTTCGAAAGTATATCCCAATTCCTGTTAGAGGACATTTGGTTACAAGTTACAACTTTAACTATGATGCCAAAACTGTTCAAAAATGTTAAATTTCGTAAAATGATCTTTTTTAGTATATTGGCAGAAAGTCCATTTTTGGAAACAAAATAATTAAATGTAAGCGCCCAGTTGGAAAACATTGATTGGTTTGTCCTTTCAACCGCATTTTCCTCAAACCCATCCACTAAATCTAGTTTGGAATTGTATCGCAATTCCCTTCTAATCGCCATTTCATCCATGAGCAGAATCATATGATTCTTTTCGTACTGGTTCAAATCCCAAGCACTTCTTTTTTATTAACTCCAACTTCCTACGGGCGGAAGAGCTGAGGTGAAGATCAAATAACATGTGAAGCTTCGAGAGAGCTTGTTTTGCGAAAGAAATCTCTTTCTGAGGTACACTGAGAAGATGGAAGCACGGGCGGAGCACCAATAAAAAAAAGGAAAAATAACCATAAACATTAATGGGAATGATATTGTAGTTAATATTGATCAACAAATCAGACATTGTGTTTCGCCTAAGTTATTTTCAAAAAACAAAAAGTGATTCCCCCATTCCTTATTAAATATTTTTCACAGTGCATTCATAAAAAAGTACCACTTCTACGATATTGCTTGCTTGAAGTTTGTATGTCGACCAGAGATAACGAGATTGGAAACTTAGAACAAAACAGCTGTTCAAAAAAACAGCCGCGTGTTGTTTCTGTAAATTTTCTATGCGAACTCACCCGCCAAAAGCATAAACAAAGGTTTGTTTATGCTTTTGACGGGTGAGTTTCGAAGACTCGACTGAAAACGGTGAGTTTCAATACAAATGTTACAAAAACAAATTTAATTGAACGGTTGCATGTCGAAAATGTAAAACTGTGCCATATCGTTTCTCGTAGAAAAGTCATTATAATCTCTGTTTCCCGCTTTTTAAGCTATCATTCACAAATTGATTGATATTGGAACGCTAAAGATAAGTACTCGCAAAATTTTTACAATTATTTATTAATATTGTTTTGAAATGTCAACAACCAATTTCAACAATTTGGAAAATTAAACTTTGACATTTACTGTGAAATGTTTGATACGTTTTGTTGTAAATATTGTGTCATTTGCTTCTACTTGCGACTTGCATTCTTTCCTTTTATCTATTTCTATAAAATCAGTACCCCGTGGTCTGCATGAAGTAAGGTTTGCATGTATTACATAACTTATTTACTAATTTTTTATTTTAGTATTAACTAGTAGTTAATATTAGTAATTAGTATTAATAAATTTAGTGTGTTTTGTAGTTGTAATTGCATGTGAGCGGGTGATATAGGGCTACTGGGGAACCGAACACCCTGAAAAATCGGTAACTCCCCTTGACTCTTATCTAAATGGTGGTGTGGAAACAGCATGATCTCTATAACTTTCAGAATTGTCATCTAATAAAGAACTAAAAAAATATCCTTTATATCTTTTTTTAAAATATACAAATATAGAAAACTATATGAATAATATAATATTTGAACTAAATTAAATAATATTTTAATCAAATTTCTAGAATCACATAAAAATACCCACAGAAATAAATTTATGCCCACAATTTACAATTTGTCTACTTATGGTGGCAACCGCTTGCAAAAAATGTTGGTGGATAATACCCTCAAAAGATAAAGCGTCACTTGCTATCTCTTTCTGGCTGCAAAAGAAATGTAGCCAAATTCACCAGGTCATAAAAAATCGATCTTTTTTCATCTTTATCTGAAGATAAAAGAGTTTCCAATCTCATTATCTCTGATGTCGACTGACTGCTCTTTATAGGAACGATCCCTAATGTCGGTGTGAAAAAACGACGAGTGCTGTCGTGTATACATATGTGAATAGCCGAGAGAAAAACGATTGCACGATTACTCTCGGTTCAATAGGGTGCCAATATTGGAACCCTAGAACAAAATTTGCTTTGTAGGAGATGCAACTTCTGTATACTATTTATTTTGTGGTATTATTTTGCCGAGAATCATTTATTTTCGAAGATAAACACAATTTAAAATTGTTAGTAATATTTTTTCTATTCATAACGGTAACAGCCGACACGATTTCAATTCTCAACAATTCACTCAACGTTGTAAATTCAATAGAGTCGTTTTTATAAAAAACCGTATTAGTACTATTCATAGTACTATATGATTAGAAGTAAATTGTCCGCACAGAAATTGGGCACAGAAAACCCGCACGCATAAATTGAAAAGCTGGTGCACCCAAAACGAGTCACTGTTTCGTGCGGATTTTGGTCCAGAGGCATAATTGGGCCATTTTTCTTCGAAAATGAGCAAGTAGCCGTTACAGTCAATGGCGATCGCTATCGGGCCATGTTGAACGAATTTTTGTTCACAAAAATTTAAGAGGAGGATATTGGCAACATTTGGTTTCAACAGGACGGCGGTGCCACACAGCCGAAGCTACACTCAATGGTTTCGAGCATTTTCAAAAAAAAAGTTATTTGGCGGACACTATACTATTCAAAAATAGTGAGTTGTACTTACGTTTTAAAACGCGTTTTCTCCGAAATTCCTGCACCGATCCTGGTGAAATAAATTTCTATATAAAGGTAAGGAGCTCTACTATCTTTATATTGACATAATTATGTAAGTTAATTATACATTTTACTTTAAAAAAAATTAATGAATAGAAATAAATAGTACTAAAAATTTAAAATTGTATTTATCTTCGAAAGTTAACGATTCTTGACATAATAATATCATACGCATATCTGCTATAGTTTACTAGATATCGGTGGTTAAATATAAAAGTTCAAGAGGTTATAACTCTGACCCCAATTAAATCTGGGATCAACTTTTGTTGTTGTTGGCGTCAGCGCCAAAAACTACACCAACAACAAAAATTTTGGAGCCACATGCCTGTTGTAAATATGTTCCCGATAATTATGTGGGTTAACTTAAATACACATACATACCTAAAAATGAATGAATTCATTTTTCTCCGACACTGAACGGTGGGCATAAATGCAGAATAGCTGCCAAGTTCGGATTTTGTTCATCTTTTTTTACCGTTAGTTGGGACCGTTAGGAACGGAAGTGGCTGGTTTTTATCGAAGGCTGGTCAGCCATCGTGGATTTATGACCGTTTAAAGGACAAATAAATGGTTTAATATAATTCACTTATCTCATAAACTAAGAGAGGTAGCGGAACTAACGAAGTAATGCTGGAAAGGTATGTTTAATACCTTTCATTTATGTAATACACATTTTTGTCCATAATATGGCTGTGAAGGAGGTATATTGATTTTTAGAAAAACGTGACAATTTGACCTCGAAACAACAATTTTTTTCTTCCAAACGGACACATTAAGGTATAAAACAAATTACAGTTTGTTTGCTTGTTGTTCTTTTAGCTTGTACTTTTACCTTTAAAATGGTATATAATATGTTGTAGGTACTATTGCATTACATTACTTTAGCTTTACTTTTCTGTAAACAAACAAGTGTAAACACAGAAAAAACGTTTGAAATTAAATTTGTCTGCGGCGCTCTAACTTAACAAAAAAATTTCACGCGATTTTACATAAGAATTTTTTAATGTTAAATGTTTTCCATTAGAGCGGCGCAGGCAAAATTGTAATTGGAATTTTGAAAATTAAAGCTAAAGTAATGTAATACAATAGTAAGTATAACATATTATATACCATTTTAAAGGTAAAAGAGCAGGCTTTTCATAACTGTAATTTGTTTTATACCTTAATGTGTCCGTTTGGAAGAAAAAAATTGTTGTTTCGAGGTCAACTTGTCACATTTTTCTAAAAGTCAATATAACTCCGTAACTGCCATCATATAGAAAAAAATGGGAACAAATGCAGAACAGCTGCCAAGCTCAGATTTCTTTTTATTCTTTTTTTTACCGTTATTTGAGACCGTTATAACCGGAAGTGGCCATGTTTTTCCGGGGGCTGGTCAGCCATCTTGGGTTTATGATCGTTTGAAGGTCAAATAAATGGTAATAATAAAAGGCACAAAGGTAATAAAAGGCAAAGGTAATAATAAAAGGCAGTTTATTTCATAAACTAAGTAAGCTAGCGGAACAAACGAAGTACTGTTGGAAAGGTATTTTTAATACCTTTCATTTATGTAATACACATTTTTATCCATAACATGGCTGTGAAGGAGTTATATTGATTTTTAGAAAAATGTGACAAGTTGACCTTGAAACAACAATTTTTTTTCTTCCAAACGGACACATTAAGGCATAAAACAAATTACAGTAATGGAAAGCTTGTTCTTCTACCTTTAAAATGGTGTATAATATATTATACTTACTATTGTATTACATTACTTTAGCTTTACTTTTCCAACTTTCAATTACAATTCTGCCTGCGCCGCTCTAATGGTAAACATTTGAAGTTAAAAAATTTTGATGAAAAATCGCGTGCAATTTTTTTGTTAAGTTAGAGCGCCGTAAGCAAAAAATTGTTATGAAAAATCGCGCGATTTTTCATAAAAATTTTTTAAGTTCAAATGTTCTTTCTGTGTTTCCAACTGTTTGTTTAGAGAAAAGTAAAGCTAAAGTAATGCAATACAATAGTAAGTATAACATATTATATACCATTTTAAAAGTAAAAGAACAAGTTTTCCACCTTACCTTACCTTAATGTGTCCCTTTGGAAGGAATAAATTGTTGTTTCAAGGTCAACTTGTCACATTTTTCTAAAAATCAATACAACTCCTTCACAGCCATGTTATGGACAAAAATGTATATTACATAATTGAAAGGTATTAAAAATACCTTTCCAACAGTACTTCGTTAGTTCCCTACCTCTCTTGGTTTATGAGATAAGTGACTTTTATTAAACCATTTATTTGTCCTTCAAACGGTCATAAATCCAAGATGGCTGACCAGCCTCCGATAAAAACCAGCCACTTCCGTTCCTGATGGCCCCATCTAACGGTAAAAAAAAGATGAACAAAAGCTGAGCTTGGCAGCTATTCTGCATTTATGCCAAAAAATGTAGGACATAAATGAAAGTTATTAAAAATACCTTTCCAACAGTACTTCGTTTGTTCCACTGGTTCACTTAGTCTATGAGATAAGTGCCTTTTATTAGTACCATTTATTTGACCTTCAAACGATCATAAACCCAAGATGGCTGACCAGCCCCCGGAAAAACATGGCCACTTTCGGTTATAACGGTCTCAAATAACGGTAAATAAAAAAAATCTGAGCTTGGCATCTGTTCTACATTTGTTCCGAACGGTGTTCCGCAAAATACTATTTACATAAATTACAGATAATTCAATCACCTTTTCAGCAATATAAATAACATACAATTTCTTGTAAAGTTTAGGAGATACAGGCCTACAGGCTTTAACTCCGGAACTATATGAGAGCAATATAAATTGTTCTTGTTGGTGTCAGCGCCAAACACATCAACATTGATTAGGTCGACAAGCGCTTTGTGTCCGCTTTTCTCCAAAATTATGCGATTTTCAGAAAAATTTCATTTATCATAAATGAAAAATATATTTAGTGGGTCTCCGTCACAGGCAACACAATTGGCGATTCCGGGAAGTCGTATAGTTGTTTCTATGTCCCACCAAACCGAATTACCTTTGCGGTTAAGGAATTATAGGCAAATAATTTGGAACTTCAGAGCTATAACTCTGAAACTAGGGGTCCCCGGTAAGATGTGATCTGCTCCAAATGCTACAACTAAAACACGGTGGTAGTTACTCTATTTGCTCCGAAAGTAATTGCAACACGTAAATATTTCCAACATAGACAACAATCCAGAAATTAGACGATATCATTGCTAATTCCCACAAAAATCAAACATGGAAATCTGTGTACGTTTTATTCCCAATCACAATAATAATAGTAAACGTAACAACAAAACTATTGATCGCATGTTTTATTAAACTTTTTATAAGAAATAAGTTCTTGGATTTCTAAATGAAAACAGTTTCCTATTACCTTTGTGATGGACTCTTTGCACCAAGGGGAACCTTATTTTAGAGTCGTGGAATTGTTTTACATGTGTGCGGCGTGTTTTACTAGCTGGAATAGAGTCCACCTTGATTACTTGAATAGAATGAGCTCGGGCACGATGGCGTGCACCCATATCCCTATAACACTGCGTAACTGCACCCCCAACTGCTAAATCACGATATTCCCGATACATATTATGGGTACCCGACCGAGAGTCATACCGTAACCAAATACCAAAATTCTTTATTTTAATAGGTGACGTTTCGTAGACTTTTTTAAGAGAGACAATTTCACCAGTAGTCTTCTTAAATTTTTTCAATTGACGCAAGAAGTACCAAAAGCGAGACTTCGCGACGATATTATCTGGTGCAAAAATCCTCATTCTGTACAATGGTGTAAGCGGCTCTTTTATAGTAGGCAGCTTTCGGCCGATAACCTCGTATTCCATCAACTAAAATTAAAGAATAAAATATGCACATGGTAGTTTTTACAATAGAAACAATTAACGTAGAAAATTCAAGTTCTATTGAAACCAATTAGCTTCGACAGCGAACAGGAATATGTAAAAGTTTCAAATAATTAATTCTACTCCAATTTCTACTAAAATCTACCTGTCCTTTAGCTTTCATGTTAACTGCACGCAAACAACTGGAAACGGAAGAGTCCAACGCAATTGTATATTAAACTTTTATTTGATGTTTGTCCATTAAAAAGGAAACGTTCAAAAAGAACAGGAACATTGTGCAAGTTTCCGAATATTAACAATTCTAAAGTCGTTTGAAATAGAATGCCAATGGTGGGTGACACACTTGATATCTTGAGGCCACCTCAGAAAAAGCTGTTTACGTTGCACCCTGTCACACTACAAAAAATTGTGCGCGTCCTCAAACTAGTGTACGTGCAATCGGTTGAGATGTGTTTGTAAGCGCTTTCATTTCAACGAAAGCACTGTGCGCAGTCATTGATTTGACCTGTCAGTAGCGGCAGAAATGTTGTTTTCTACGTACCCTCTGTCTAACCTACCGTATATTCTACCTGCATGGGTTCGCATTATTCGAATGTAATGTAATGTTGTAATGACCTTCAACTCTTTTTTACCTGTTCGCCAGCCTCCTTTCTTAGAGGAATTTCCATGTTGTAAAAATAAACATGTTGTAAAGGTTGACAGAAAGACAGCAAGTGAAATTGCAACCTTTTTATACATCTTGTTTTTAATTTATAATTCTAAGAAATTTATGCTTTCTTTCCAGAATATTCCATTGGGTCAATTGATCAATATTTTGAGTAATTTTTTTAAATAAGAATGCGGAATATTTTCCTATTTAAGAAATAAGTTCCTAAAGCTAATGATAATAATAATAATAATTACATAATTCAATAAAATTCTAAAAGAAAACAGTAAAGAAAGCAAAAACATGAAAACAGTTTTTCCATTTCATACATTTTTTATTTCTACCGGTTTGCATGTTTTCTTAAGCGAAGCCCTTGCTGTGGCTGCTACGCATAACAAAACAGAAATGAGAAGACAACAGATTAGAAAAATTTTCAGACCGTGCTTCGAGTTTGTATACACGTGTTAGTGGTTGACGGCTGTGAGGCAGCCAAAATTTTAGCGCTAACATTGAGGCGAACGTGGATCGAAAGGTGTCAAGGTGCCACTTTTTGCTATCAAGATGCCTAGTGTGACACCCCACAATGTTCATGTTGGTGGGTGTCACACTGGGCATCTATGCGCCAGACTCACACGCTCTGATTGGTTGATGGCAAAAAGTGGAACAGCTTTCGATCCACGTTCGCCTCAATGTTAGCGCTAAAATTTTGGCTGGCTCACGAGCATCAAACACTAACACATGTATACAAACTCTAAGCACGGTCAGAAAATTTTCCTTATCTGTTGCCTTCTCATTTCTGTTTTGTTATGCGTATCAGCCAGAGCAAGGGCTTCGCTTAAGAAAACTTGCATGCCGGTAAAAAGAAAAAATGTATGGAATGGAAAAACCGGCTGATTTTGTGTTTTTTCTTACATTACTGTTTTCGTTTAGAATTTTATTGTATTATGTAATTTTTATTATTATTATTAGCTCTAGCAACTTATTTCTTAAATCTGAAAATATTGCCCATTCTTATTTTAAAAAATACCCAATACTCGAAAGAATATTTTGGAAAGAAAGGATACATTTCTTAGAATTACAAATAAAAAACAAGATGTATAAAAAGGTTGCAATTTCTCTTGCTGTCTTTCTGTCAACCTTTACAACATGTTTATTTTTACAACATGGATATTCCTCTAAGAAAGGAGGCTGGCGAACAGGTACAAAATAGTTGAAGGTCATCACAACATTACATTACACTACATTACATTCGAATAATGCGAACTCATGCAGGTAGAATATACGGTAGATTAGACAGAGCGTACGTAAAGTACAACATATCTGATGCTACTGACACGTCAAATCAATCACTGCGCACAGTGCTTTCGTTGAAATTAAAGCGCTTACAAACACATCTCAACCGCTTGCACGTACACGAGTTTGAGGACGCGCACAATTGTTTATAGTGTGACAAGGTGCAACGTAAACAGCTTTTTCTGAGGCGGCCTCAAGATGTCAAATGTGACACCCACCGTTGCGTATGAATTATTGGATTAAGTATACCGTTAACCGAATGGGAACAAATTAAGAATAGGTCCATTATATAGATTTTGGAACAAATGCAGAACAGCTGCCAAGCGCAGATTTTTTCTTTTTATTTACCGTTATTTGAAACCGTTATAACCGAAAGTGCCGATGTTTTTTCGGGGGCTGGGCAGACATCTTGGATTTATGACCGTTTGAAGGACAAATAAATGGTACTAATAAAAGGCACTTATCTCATAAATTAAGTAAGCTAGCGGAACTAACGCAGTACTGTTGGAAAGGTAGTTTTAATACCTTTCATTAATGTAATACACATTTTTGTCCATAACATGGCTGTTAAGGAGTTATATTGATTTTTAGAAAATGTGACAAGTTGACCTTGAAACAACAATTATTTCTTCCAAACGGACACATCAAGGTATGAAACAAATTACAGTTATAGAAAGCTTGTTCTTCTACCTTTAAAATGATGTATAATATATTATACTTACTATTGTATTATATTACTTTAGCTTTACTTTTCAAAATTTCAATTACAATTTTGCTGTAATTTGTTGTATACCTTAATGTGTTCGTTTGGCAGAAAAAAATTGTTGTTTTAAGGTCAAGTTGTCACATTTTTCTAAAAATCAATAACTTTCTTTCACAGCCATGTTATGGACAAAAATGTGTATTACATAAATGAGAGGTATTAAAACTACCTTTCCAACAGTACTTCGTTAGTTCTGCTAGCTTATGAGATAAGTGCCTTTTATTAGTACCATTTATTTGTCCTTCAAACGGTCATAAATCCAAGATGGCTGACCAGCCCCCGATAAAAACCAGCCACTTCCGTTCCTGATGGCCCCATCTAACGGTAAACGGACATAATGAGCGTTATTATCAAAAAGCGCGGCCGTAGTCCGAAGGCCGGAGGACGCATACACGTCCTAAAATTAGCCACAAAACACTATTCTGTTGCGTAGCCGGTGTTTGACATAATGAGTTTTTATTATTAAAAAGCGCGGCCGTAGGCCGAAGGCCGGAGGACGCATACACGCCCTAAAATTGGCCACAAAACACTATTCTGTTGCGTAGCCGGTGTTAGTCATAATGAGCGTTATTATCTAAAAACGCGGCCGTAGGCCGAAGGCCGGAGGACACATACACGCCCTAAAATTGGTCACAAAACACTATTCTGTTTCGTAGCCGGTGTTAGACATAATGAGCGTTATTATCAAAAAGCGCGGCCGAAGGCCGAAGGCCGGAGGACGCATACACGCCCTAAAATTGGTCACAAAACACTATTCTGTTGCGTAGCCGGTGTTAGACATAATGAGCGTTATTATCAAAAAGCGCGGCCGCAGGGCGAAGACCGGAGGACGCATACACGCCCTAAAATTGGCCACAAAACACTATTCTGTTGCGTAGCCGGTGTATGACATACTGAGGGTTATAATGAAAAAACGAGGCCGAAGGCCGGAGGACGCATACACGCCCTAAAATTGCCCACAAAACACTATTCTGTTGCGTAGCCGGTGTATGACATACTGGGGGTTACAATTCCCCTCTCGTGAGGGGACAGATCACTAAACGGACGGAGACGACAACGACGAGGACTATGAAATTGTACCAAACGAATAAATTCCTACTTAATAAATAATAATTAATAAAAAAAACACAACATGAAAAACTTATAAAACACTGTTTTGAAATAATCATCCCTTCTGCAATTTACCAACTCTAACGATAAGTATGACATATGATATATCGCTGAAAAGAGAAAGTTATGGGCTTTATAATAGTGTTTTTAATATATACCTTAATTGTTATATAAAAGAGAGGGGGGGTAGCGTTTTATAATGGCAACTCCACAATTTTTTTCTTAAAACTCAAATATCTTCCAAAAAGTAACCTTGGCGGTAAAATGGTGTACTAGGGAAATGAGGGGCATGGCAATACCTTTCCTCTGACACATCGATCATTAGTGTGCCTTTCCTAATTTCGGAATAATAAACCTTTAAATAGGTGACCGTTCGCGATCTTCAAACGCCGATAATACCCAAACTAATGCCACGCCCCCAAAAGTGGGCGGCGATTTTTGAAAAAGTATCAATAACATCGGGGCAAAACCGCTAAAGTGAAATTGCTCCCCTGTTTTTAACAATTTGCGTTTATTATTTGAACTTTACTACGTTAAATAATTTATTTAAGTTAACTTATAAGGTAGAACTTATTTAAGTTAAGAAAGTAATCTTTATTTTGGCCTAGAAAATGGGTCAACTCACAGTAACCAATATCGTAAATTTAAAAAAAACGCAAAAATGCTTCATTTAGCTATTACTTTTTTAAATCAATTTTTGGACATAATTTATTTAATCACTACACTTACCATTAACTGCGAAACAGTACATTTTTATTTTCGATCTCTTCTAATTTAATTTCAATGTGCATTTCACTGCATTTCTCAAACTCGAAAAAATTAAATTTCATAAAACTGACTCGAATTCGACGTCACTTCTCAATCGATAACTTTGTAGAATGAATTTGGAGTATATTTGAAATAATACTCCAATATCTTTCGTTTTCTACACCCGTATGCAAATGGTTATAATTGCCGTTTATTAACATTTCTTTTTTCGAAATTCTTTTATATTTTCCTGTTTTTATCAATTTAATTTGATTTAAATTTAAATCGAATTTCGATTGGGTTAACGTTACTTTCGATTCCAAATTTTGTTTTATATCATTTTTGATATGTGTCGATATTTCGTCTTAATTGAATTGTATTTCGTCTTAATTTCAAGCAAATTTTAAGGTAATTTAAAATTTAATTTAATATGCTTAAATTCGAATTTATTTGTTTTAAAATTAAATTAAAACTTGTTAACTGATTAAATTTGGTAGTGATATAGTTTACGTTAAAGCAACAGCTGATGGAGAGGCTAAGTTAGTCGTTCACAAGGAGAGCGTTTTCGCCGTTGCCGTATCTTAATATTTATTGTTTTTATTGTAATTTTAATCGTAATGTTAGTTTCTTATTACTTAATTTGTTTCTGCCTTGCTCTTTCTTTTCTTTCATTTTTCCTTTTTATTCCTTCTTATCTAAGTCTTTTTACTCTTCTTCTCTGTCGTTTTGAACACTTGGTAAAATTTTTTACTGTATTATGTCTGATATTGCCTGAAGTTCTGTCTACTCTTTATTGTCTGGTGTTGATGACAGGTCGAATGGTGCGGTGGGCTGTTACAAGGCACTATTGAATGTTTTTTGTGTGCGATCGGATGGATGTAATGTAGTACATTTTAATGCTAAGAGTTTGAATGGGATGAAACTAGATTATATTAGATATATTTTTGTGAACTCGGCTGTTGATGTTATTTGCATATCTGAAACTTTGTTCAAAAGTAAGTTTTCTGACTCCATGTACGGTATTGATGGCTTTACACTTTATCGGAATGATAGAATTGATAAAAGGGTGGTGTGGCTGTCTATTGTAAAAGTAGTCTCAACTCTAAGATTATAAACAAGGGTAACGCTTCTTGTGAATTTCTTAGTGTTGCTTTATATGACAAAAATATCAAAATATTAGTTTCTTGTGTTTATAATCTTCAGCGGAGTCATAGTCCTGAGACTTTTTTTGTTGATCTCGTGAATAAACTTACCGACTTTGACTTTCGAATTGTATGTGGTGATTTTAATGTTAATCTGCTTCTAAACGATTCTGTAACTGACAGCTTTCTGTACTTTGTGTCAATGTGTGGTCTGAACCTTACTAATGTTGACACGCCTACTAGGTACACCCCTTCATGTGACCCAAGTTTACTTGATGTCTGTCTTGTTTCTGAACTTTCACTACTTTTAAAGATTGACCATATGACGTTTATTTCTGACCATGATCTAGTTTTTTGTAGCTTCAATTTCAGTCTGTGTAAGAATGAAATTGCTAGTTTTAGTTATCATGATTTCAATTCAGTTGATTATCCTGCGTTATTT
Organism: Myopa tessellatipennis; assembly: GCA_943737955.2. Classification (NCBI taxonomy): domain Eukaryota; kingdom Metazoa; phylum Arthropoda; class Insecta; order Diptera; family Conopidae; genus Myopa; species Myopa tessellatipennis. Next base: position 40,139,508 of record OX031316.1, on the reverse strand, counting down.
AGTGACTTAGCAGCTGTGTCTTGAAATGATATCTGGTGTTCTGTGTCTGTGTCACCGCTGCGTGCGGTGAGGTCATTGGGAATTGGTTCTCCATGGGTCACAAACCGTGTCTTGTCCGCCATAAAGTTGAGGAACAAACTCCATTCTAAATCGAAAAACTCTCGATCTGTCTAGGAGAAGTTTAGAATTGCGCGTAATAGAGCCACTGTTTATTGTCAGGTAGAAATGGTGTCGTCGCAAAGGCAGCAGTTGCAAAGTCCAAAATTCACAAATTGTTTTCTTTATTTCACACTTCTCAGATAATTTACACTTTTTAAGTTTAAATCGTTTTCATAAATTATCTGCATAAACTATACACTATTTTACATATGCGGTGGATGGAGCACGTCTTCCTCGTGCGGCTGCTCCTCGTAATGCGGCATCTCGGTGGCGGGACACGTATTTGGGAGCGCTGATGGTACGGCGGCTGGCGAAGCCAGCATGCGGCCTTGTCGATAACGAGCGCCGCGGCGGCGAACACGTTTCATCTTAGATCTGTGGAGAAAAAAATGAATTAGTAACAACTCGAGATATGCACGATAAGGATACTAATTTAGAAATGGAACGAGTGAGCTGGCCGTTAGCAGTTCAGACATCGGCCACGCGGACTCATGCGTCCTGACCCTTATACACCTTGATGATGCGGCCCAGCCGCCAGGACGTGGAAGCAAGGTAAGCTCGTGCAAATATTCCGTTTTCCACCGGTGACAGAAAGGCTGGGCAAGGGCCTGGACACGTCTTCATCGATTAAGAATGGAGATCGGATTGTCGAAGGTTTCGGGCTCGGCCGGAGCGAGCAGAGGGCCGCCTACTAGGAAGTGGCCAGGAGTTATTGCCTCCATAACGTTGGGATCCTCAGATTGAGGATGAAGCGGGCGAGAATTGAGACACTCTTCGATTTTGCTCAGGAGTGTCGAAAACTCTTCAAATGTGAATTTAGACGTTGGGGCGACTTTGCGCAGATGCGTTTTCAGGCTTTTAACAACGGCCTTCCAGAGTCCTCCCATGTGAGGAGCCCCAGGTGGGATGAAGTGCCATTCAACATTCTGTTGCGAATATTGCGTTTCGATGAGATCGCGGGTTCGAACAAGGAATTGCTTAAATTCTTGTTTAGCGAAGGGGCGGGAGAAAGTCGTGCGTTCCTCTGGCAATACCGCCATAATCTGTGTTCTTTGTTGCTTCCGATGCACGATGAACGGCTTACAGCGGTGGATCGTTGTCTTGATGAGGTTTTTTACCCGCGGAATCCAGTGTTGGGTCCGGAGCAATCGGAGCATCAGCTGGTTACCACCGTGAAGCGAGATCTGATGGATAAAAAGAACGAGTAACCGAGACAACTGACAGTCGTACGGCAAAATTATTGGGTGGCGTTCATCGAATGGTATATTCGGGCATTAAGACAGCCGCCCGCCAAGGCGCATCGTTTTGTTTTCATGAATAAAAGGATTGAGCGAGAGTAAACGACTTTTAGAGCTCACTTGTTGTTTGCTTTCGAGCGCGAAATATTCATCGGGAAAATGGGTCTTTTGACAGATGATTGTGAGACGACATTTGATGTCTCGAATCTCTGTCGCTGAGAGTCGCAAAGTGGCATATAGCGGCAACCACGGCGCGTGTTATCCAGAAACCGCTGTACATATGAGTAGACGCGTACGGCTCTCGGGAGAGAGGAAAATCTGTCAAGCGTGTCTTTGTCTGATCGGAAGTAGACGTGAAGAGCCTTTACCGCCTTTTCTTCTAGTGCGGTAGCAAACTCAGAGGCCGTTCGTAGTTCGGGCCAACGATCCTTGTCGTGGAGGAGCCAAGATGGACCATTCCACCAGAGGGTGCTCTCAGCTAATTCTTGGGGCATGGCACAGCAGCTAGCTAAGTCTGATGGATTGTCGTGCGAAGCCACGTCTTCCACTCTTTCGCTGATTCGCTGAAGTCGCTCTTTCAATGATTTCGGCAACGCGATTCGCCACGAAGGTGGCCCAGACGCAAGGGGGCTTCTTAAGCCACGCAAGAACAATCGTCGAGTCCATCCAACAGAAGACATTCTCGGGACGATAGTGCAGATTGGGTATTAGGGCGTCGAGCATGTCGGCGACGAGTGTAGCTTCGCAGAGTTCGAGTCTAGGCAGCGATATAGTTTTGATGGGCGCTACGCGCGTTTTGGCGTAGAGTAACGATACATGAACTGTGTCGCCGATTTGGACACGGGCGTAGATGACTCCGTCGTAAGCTTTCTCGGAAGCGTCCAAAAAGGCGTGAAGATCCACTGCGTCGTCGGGGGTGAACCAAATCCACCTGGGAATTCGAATCGTGGCGATATGATGGTAACTTCGAAGGAAACTCAACCATGTTTGCGCGTCAGTGCGGGAAGTTGGTCATCCCAGTCAATCTTGTCTAGCCAGACTTGTTGGATCAGCATTTTTGCGGCCACGATGATAGGTGCCAGCCAACCGGCTGAATCGAACAGCTTCGCGATGAGAGACAGCACTTCTCGTTTGGTGTACGTTGGCTGTATGTCGATCGCCTGTGTGTCGAAATAGAAGTCATCGCTGGTGGCATTCCAAGGAATACCGAGCATCTTTGCGGTGCTGTTGTCCTCGAACTTCAAGAACTCAGCGTTGAGCAAATGAGATCCAAGCAAGTCGTCCAAAATGTGTTTTTTTCGTTGGATGTCCATTTCCGAGGAGAGAAGGCTGCCGTATTCAACGCCTCTGACAGTTCATCGCGCATTTGAGTGGCCATGGCAAGGTTGTGAGAACCAGCCAACACGTCATCAACGTACATCGAATGTCGCAGGATGTGGGCCACAAGCGGAAACTGTTGTTGTGTGTCTTCTGCTAACTGGAGAAGAGTGCGTATCGCTAAAAAGGGTGCGCAGTTCACGCCAAATGTTACCGTTTGTAACTCATAGTCCCTAACTTGGGAGCTATTCGAATCTCGGAAGAGAATTCGTTGGTAGGGGGTATGTTTTGGGTCGGCGAGGATCTGGCGGTACATTTTCTGTATGTCACCGCTAAAAACATACCGATAAAAGCGCCATCTTAACATTAAGAATGTTAAGTCTGCTTGTAGAACAGGGCCTGCGTGTAACATCAGGCAGTGTTCATCGTTCAAACTGAGCCCACTTGTGGTGGAGCAGGATGCATTGAACACGACTCTGATCTTGGTGGACGTGCTATCCGCTTTTATAACCGCATGATGTGGCAAATAATAGTGCTCAGCATCGGGTTGTGGGGGCGCTACGGCCGTCATATGACCTAAATCAAGATTGAACTACATCGTCATATTGCCTTTTGAGGTCATGATTCTTGACTAACCTTGCTTCCGAGCGAAGGTATTGTTGGTGGGCGATGTGCCGTGAATATCCTAGCGAATGTCGGCTTACGGCTTCGCTTTTGAATGGCAACGTAACGATGTAGCGGCCGTCAGGGCTCCTACGAGTTGTTTTTACGAAATTCTCTAGGCAAAACTTTTCGGAGGGGGATAAGTGACGAGTTTTGGGAAGTTCCTCCACCACCCAAAAACGTTCGAACTGTTGTTCGATGGTGACTTCATTGAAGAAGGCCACTCTTATGTTGGGGCTATTTGATTGTAGCAGGGGGACTGGTCCGGTGATTATCCAGCCGAACACAGTCTGTTGTGCTAGAAGGGAACCTAGCACATTGCGGCGAATACCATCAAGTATGATCGCCGGGAAGAGATCGGCTCCAATGAGAACGTTAACTTGCTGAGTTTTGACAAAGTTGGCGTGTGCGAGCTCGATGTTACGAGGGAGGCTGCGAAGCAGCGCGCTATCGAACGAGTGGGCGGGCAGTTTGCCCGTGATTTGCGACAGCACTAGCGCTGTGACATGAATCTGAAACGAGGGGTCGCGTGGCGACTTGAGTATAAAATCACAAGATTTTGAAACCTTTGCAGAAATGGTTTCGTTGAAGCCAGAAACCGTTGCTTTCACTGGCCGCATGGGGATTTTGAGCATCGGAGACTTTGGGTGTGTAGTGTACGAACGCGACGCTGGGTTTGTTACGGGTCGGTACTGCGCTTGCTCCCGATGCAGTAACGTATGATGTCGCGCCTGACATGTCGCGCAGTTGTATTTACTGGGGCATCTTTGTATCTGATGCGCTTACGCGAGACAATTCAAGCAAAAACGCAACCTTTTCACTACCTCTAGACGTTTACCGGAGGTCATTTCCAAAAATTGCGAACAGACTCGAATTGTGTGTTGCTCTGAGCACAACTGACATACGGTCGGCGAAACATTCAACTGGAATGTGTTGATACGTTTTGTCAAGGGGGCCACCTGTTGTGGAGCGGGTGACGCGCGACTCTTGCCTGCGGACGCGCCTTTTATATCTTGCACCGTTTCCAACGCGTGAAACCGGTGTGTCAGGAACGCGTCGAGATCGGACCATTGTGGAATTTCAAATTTATTTGAGATTGACTGTTCCCAATGCGACAGGGTGGCTTCCGGAAGCCGAGTGGAGCACAGAAAAACTATAATCGCGTCCCAATGTGAGGTTTTGACGCTTTGGAGCGCCAACGCGGCGAGAATATTGTTAATTTCACGCTGTAGATTTTTAATTTCGTGACCGGTTTCCCTAGTAATCGTCGCGAGACCAAAAAGGTTTTTAAGAAGCGTGTTAACGAGGACGCGTTTATTTTCGTATCGATCCGATAGATTTTGCGATTCTTGCTCGAATCCTTCATTCGTCAGAGAAGATTTTTGTACGATTTCCTTGGCTTCTCCTTTGGTCTTTTGGTTCAAGTGGAAAAGTTTTTCAACTGGGGCAATACGCGTATTCTGAATATACGGTGCGGTGAACACGTCGCGAAAGGAGGGCCATGACAGATAGTCGCCTTTGAAAATGTCGGTATCGCATGGAGGCAAGCTAATGTTGAACCGAGTGGGCGGCAGCTCTGCCGTGTCCGTAGAGGGCCGCGGCGCGGAGGACTTTGTCATCGAGTTGACTAGATCCTGGATCAATCCAACGCATCGAATATAGTTGTCATACGCTTTGTAATACTTTTCATTAACACTTGGTATCTGGAAATCCTTTCGCATTTGTTCGAGAAGGCCGCTATACGCGGACTTGATTAGGGACCACTGTGAGTGGAGCTCCATCATGTGCAACTCCAGGGTAGACAACGTTTGCGATTCCGTTGAACTGCTTAGAATGTGCGCGCCGAATTCTACTAAATCGTCAGCGAGACGTAGAAAAGAGTCAAGACGCTCCATTGTATGTGCGTTAGGGTTACTACTAATCTAGCAAGGGAATACGCGATATGAAATCGATTTTCATTGGTGCAAAAGAATACAGGGGCTGAAGTAGCTTAGCGGGATGAGCTAATAAAGAAATAAAACACCTTAATATTTTTATTCCTAGCAAGAATTTTTATTATGGTTTTATATTTTTCGCCCACGGTGCAAGAATTGTTGACGTCGATAGTACAAGTGCGAATTTTATACGACAAACGCGCCGCTTGTAGAGTATCATGCGGAGAGAGCGATCAATGTTAGAACAAAAGAACGTGTTCTATGCTTAGCTGCATGCTGAGAGCGTGTCTATGCAAGAGCACGTAAACCAAACAAACCAGCAAAAGGTGTGTTGTATATGCTAATGTATATATATATGTATATATATATATGTTGTATCTTGTATCCTCCAGTAGGATACCAGAACAAACGTAATGTCGTAGATCCTCCCTCGAGAAGGATCACTGACAATGATAGGGGTTGTTGTCGTATATCCTTCGACACGAAGGATCACGGACGGTTTTGCCACGGGCAAGGATCTGCCGACTTTGTGGTCTTACCATTGGGATCCGGCAACCTGCCGTAGTGGATCCCCTCGCCTAGTTACCACGGGCACCAAGGTGCCGCCTTTGTGGTCCTTTAACCTGTCGGGCAATACTGCCGTCTTTCGAAGGTGCTGAAAATAAAGACTTGGGTTAATTTTCCTTACGTTTATTTATTTGTTATTTGGGGGATGTCCTTCCTCGACTTCTGGTTGTATTTGTTTAACTGCTCACAATTACTGCCACTTGATCTGTTCTTTTTAACGGCTTAATTACAACTCCCTTCTTTCAATCCGAAAGATGGGTTTATATCTCTTCTGAGATTCGTTGTTGGCCAGAATCATTTCCGCGTCGGTTTTGCAACTATCTCAAGAATTATTTTTAGCAATAATTCTTGACAACAATGTGCGAAATTTGCTCTTCTGATTTGAGCGCGATGTTCTACTTATTCGCGCGCTGTTCCACTTATTGGAATGCGGTCACGTTCGTTCTTCTATCTGGGCCACAGTGGTGTGTGATTCACTTGTACTTTCGAGCTTCACAATTAAAGTGCAGCCTAGAAGTATGTGTTACCACAAGTTAAGCATTGTTAACTACTGGGCCGAAAGGTATGTGGTGATAACGACGTTAAGCGTTGTTATTACCAAAGCAATGATTCTGACCTACAACATCCCTCCACCCTCGGGGAAGAAAAATTTAGTATCGCAAAACGATATTAAATTTTTCTTGTACATTTATATGGGTGGCGTATGCTTATTATGGCTTTACTTAGTGTATGCTTATGTATGTTTGTGTTTCTGTGAATATCTTATGTGACATGTTAATAATGATTAATTATTAGTAATAATTACAATAATTATAATACAACTACTTATAACAATAATTACAATAAAACAATTAAAATAATAATACAAATGGTAACTGCACTTCTTCGGTGTCGTCTGTGTGTAGGCTGATGCTGATTTGATGTTGGTGTTGATTTTGAAGTTGGTATAGCTGTTGATGTTACTGTTGATGTAACTGTTGATTTTACTGTTGATGTTACTGTTGATTTTACTGTTGATGTTGCCGTTGACGTACACCCCGCTGTATTAAAGTCTTCTTTCTCGATTTGTTGTGGTGTTTGGTTGCACTTTTGCTTTTGTGGTGGGTGTACATCGGCACTCCGGACAGATTCTCTGCATGCTGGATTCTTCTTGTATATACGTTATTATGTTTAACTATTTAATTTTATATACATATATTTCTTTTTCCAATCTAGTTTTATGCTATTTACAATTTGTCTACAATTAGTAAGATTTAAATCATTTTTTTTAGACGTATATTATTTTAATTTTAATTAGAAATATTTTATTTTTATCAAATTTTATTACATAATTTCTATTAATATATTCAATTCAATACAAATTTTAATTCTTAATGCAAATATCGACGATATTTTATTTGAATGTAATTTATTAGGCTATTGACTATGATTATTATTTTTGGAAAGTAAAAAAAACTTTTTTCCTCTTTACAAGTATTTTAGTGTATTCCCTTTCTACTTTAATATGTAGGTTTTTATATCTATTTCTTTTTCTATTTTTATTATAATTATATTCTTTCTTTCCTTTTAATTTTCTTATTTCTTTTCATTACTAGTTTTATTCTTAGTTTTTATTACTAGTTTCTTAGTTCTATGCATAAGAATGACATGTAGTGTAGTAACACGTGTTTTAACATGTAACCTGTGTTAAAAAAAAATATTTTTTTCCCTCTCTTATTTCTTTAATATATTTTTGTTTTTGTTTCGAATATTTCGAAGTTATTCCTTATTGTTTTTTATTGTTGTAACTGACGCTGCATTGTGCTCGCGTTGTGTTGTTCTACTTCTACACCTGCTTTGTTGCAGTGCTTGCGTTAATCGCTTATTTTGCATTTAGTTAATTTAATTTACTTATTTACTGTATATATATTTTGTTTCTTATTATATTAATTTTCATTACTTTTGATAAGTGTAATGTCTTCTATTGCATGTCTCTTATCTTGTCTCTAAATTTCATGATCTTATGTACATCTCTTAATGTCTAACGATATAGGTGCGTATATGTATATAGTGTAGGTGTGTATGTAATATGCATGAACTACTTCTTCAGGCATATGTTTACATGTGCATTTATTAATATAATAATTGCAAATGCAAAATTATATTGGCTGTGTTTTTAAAACGACACAGCTACTTTTTATATACCGTATATTACCAATTAAAATTAATACAACGTAAACATTTCAATTAAAAAAAAATTATTCAAATATTAACAACGAGTTTACTTTATCATGAGTTTTCTTTTCTTATATTTTTACACTTAAATAAACAAGTTGTTGCTTATTTAAACGCTATTCTGATTTTCTTTTTATTTTCTTGTTGAATTTTTCTTAATTTCCTGTCCTAAATAAAAATTTTAAATTTCGCTAATACTTGTGATTTTATTCTACTCCTAATAAAGTGCCTATTATGATTAACTTAATTTTCTCCTAAATCTATTTCCTTATTTTAAGTGATTCTAATGTATTCCTACCTAATTGTCTAGTTAATCCTATTTCATTGTTAATTGCTATTATATAACTTAAGTAAGTTATTGTGAAAAGGTTTTTCCCTTCCCTTAATATTTAAAACTGTAGTAATTGGACTTTTAATTCCTACTACTTTATATGGCCCTATCCATATGGGAGAAAACTTATTTTTCCTAGTTTGATTCTTAATTAATACATTATCTCCTACCTTAAATTCTACTAAATTTAATTTATTATCGTATTGCCTTTTCGCTATCGCTTTTGCTAAATCCTGATTCTTTCTCACGATTTCGTGAGCTCTTTGTATTTGAAATTTCAATACTTTATTTGGATCTTCGGCATTATATACCGGACTACACTTTCGTTTTAAGTTAGTCGGCATTTCTGTATCGAATCCAAATAAAGTACGGAATGGCGTTTGCTTCGTCGTAATGTGGGGTGTGTGGTTATAAACATGCATAGCTGCAGTTAACCACTGATCCCAATTCGACCCGTCTTCTTTAGCAAAACTACGTAAATATTCCGCTAATGGTCTGTGGCTTCTCTCTAATGAGCCATTAGCTTGCGGATGGTATGGTGTTATGTGTAATTTTTTTATGCCTAATAATTTGCATGTATCTGAGAACAATTTCGAAATGAAATTAGTTCCGTTGTCTGTAATTAGAATTCTAGGAATTCCGTAACGCGTAATTACTTCGTCATAAAACGCTCTGGCAACAGTACTTGCTTCCGCGTCTGGGATAGCTGTACATGCCATAAATTTCGAGAAGTCATCTTGAAACGTTAAAATATATTTGTTACCCGACACAGTTTCAGGTAGAATACCTACTATGTCCATGTAAACTTTGTCAAATGGCCTCATTGGTGTATCTGTCAGCACCATGGGCATTTTTGTCAATTTTGAGCTTTTGTTAGCTTGGCACTTAGGACAGTTTTTTACATAATCCTTGATTTGTTTTTGCATTCCTGGCCATCTATATTGTTGCCTAATTCTTAAATAAGTTTTCACTGCACCCTGGTGTCCTCCCAGTGGTGAATTGTGAAAGTCCCTTATAACTGTCTCTATTTGTTTTGGGTCTTCTAATGGAATTGTGTTTTCATTTTGTGTTATGCCCGGCGTGTCAGGTTCTACAGGCGTCTGACTTGTGCTTGTTTTATCACTACTCCCTTGGGTCTTCCTTTCTTTTGTTTTAGAGCGGGTCTGGACCGCTGTTACTGTATTCTGATTTTGAGGAATTCTACTCAATGCGTCTGCGTTTAAATTTTTCTTGCCTGGCTTATATATGATTTCGAAATCGTATTCTGATAATTTATGCCTAAATCTCGCCAGTCTTGAAGTTTGATCTTTTAAGTTTGCTATTCCCTTTAATGGCTGATGGTCAGTAAAAATTTTAAAATGTCTGCCTAAGAGATATGCTCTGAAGTTTTTTGTTGCCCACACAATCGCTAAGAACTCTTTTTCTATAGTTGAGTAACGCTTTTCTGCGTCGTTCAAGGCTCTGCTCGCAAAGGCTATCGGCCTATCTTCGCCTATTTTACTCTGAGAAAGTACCGCGCCTAATGCTTCATTACTGGCATCAGTAGTTAGTATGAATTCTTTTTCGAAATCCGGATATGCCAAAACCGGTGGTGTTATTATTGCCTTCTTTAATGCTTCGAACGCTGTCTGGCATTCTTGTGTCCAATTGAACTTAGCGTCTTTCCTTAGTAGTTTATTAATAGGAAGAGCTATCTTTGCTGTACCCGGAATGAATTTTTTGTAATAGTTTACTAGTCCTAAATATGCCTGCACCTCCTTTCTATTTTTAGGCGGCGGAATGCTCTTAACGCATTCCACTTTGCTGGGGTCAGAGAGTGCGCCCTGATCTGTGCATTTATGTCCTAAATAAACAATTTCTCTTCTTAGAAATCTGCATTTTCCTGTATTAAGTTTCAGATTATGTTCACGTAATTTTTGTAATACTGAACATAACCTTTGTTCATGTTGTTTTAAATTCCTACCGTAGATAACTATGTCATCTAAATAAACAAAACAGTCTATTCCTTGTAGACCTGTTAGGATATGATTCATTATCCTCTGAAATGTTGCTGGGGCACCTGTTAGCCCAAATGGCATTCGATTGAATTCGAAGTGCCCTAATCCCGTACTAAATGCGGTTTTTTCCTTGTCCCTGTCATCGACTAAAACTTGGTGATATCCGCTTGCCAAATCTAGCGTTGTAAAATATCTGCTATGGCCTAATTGCTCTAAAATTTCATCAATACGAGGAATGGGAAAAACTTGTTTAATCGTGGCTTCATTCAGTTTTCTGTAATCTATCACTAGTCTCCATTTTTTCTCCCCGTCCTTGCCACTTTTCTTGGGTACTAAAAGTAACGGTGAGTTCCATGGTGAAGTGCTATGTGTAATTATGCCGTCATCTAGGAGTTTATTCACTTGTTTATTTATTTCCTCCCTATGTATTTGAGGTAATCTATATTGTTTTCTATTTATTGGCGGTTGATCTGCGCCTGTTGGAATTTCGTGTTTCAATACGTTTGTGAATGAAAGTTTGTCTCCTTCTAATAGGAAGATGTCATGAAAAGATTTTACTATTCCTTCTATTGAATTCTTTTCTTCCATATTCAAATCTTTATCTAACTCAATTTCATTGAGCAATTTATTTATTCTTACTTTGGCGTTTATTTTTCCTATGCTATTTATTGCCTTTACAGTACTTTGTATTTTGTAATCGTCAAAATTTGTGAATTTTGGTTGAAATTCGCTATTTATTTCATAATCATACTCCGTCGTATTTAATATTGGAGCATAAACTGTGTTATCTTTCACCTTTACTAGTGTGTCCGCTATATAGATCCCTGGATCTATTTCTTCCTTATGAATTACCACATTCATAAATTTTGTACGAAGTTTTAATGGTACTATCGTAATTGTTCTTGCATCAACTGGTATGTAGTGTTGTTTGCTTTCCTCTTCTATCTGCTCGATAGTTTTTATCGGTAATTCCAAAATAATCTCTTTTCTTTCATTGAAGAGTGTTAAAATCTTTTCCATTGTGTTTATAATGGAGTTGTTCCACAAATTATCTCTTCCTAATATGCCGTCTGCTGGTACTCCTTGTTTAAGTGACACAACGTGTAGCGTTAAACTTAAGGACTGTACCTCATTATGACATATTGTTGTTGATCCTTCTGTAGTCACACAACCTCCAAATGCTCCGCTCAAGTCTTTCCTATTCGACTTGTCTATTATTGTGTTATCTTTTATTGCACATTTCTTTATCAGGCTTGTATCTGCTCCTGTATCTACCAGTAAAATGAGTTTTCCATTTATCGCCTCTGCGCAAGGTAATTCGATGAACACGTCATGTAGCTGGGTTTGATTGCAGTTAGATACTCCTGTTTCTATACTTCTAATATCTTGTAACTTCTTCACTGAGCTAGTTACGTTTTGGTTTAAATTTAGTTTTTTCTCGTTCAATTTACTTGGCATCTCTAAATCAACTGTTTCTCCAAACGTATGATTTTTCTCTGTGACGTTATTTTTCTTATTCTTATCAGTCCCTTTTAACTTGATATTAATTTTTAAGTCTCTTGAAAGTGGTAACGTTTCAACAATCGCTTCCGATGTCGGACTTACGGTTACCACTTTATTTCTTAAAGTTGGTAACGTATCCACAATCGGTTCGGATGTATGAATTACTGTTACTCCTCCATTTGGCCTTAAGTTACTAATATTTTTGGGTCCCCAGATTATTGGCCTATTCTGGGCCCTTGGTAGTTTCCCGGACTATTATTTTGCAATGATTCCCAATTCCTTTTTGCCTCGCAATTCTTTATCATATGCCCTGGTCTATTACACCAATGACATAACGTTTGGTTTGCCCTGTTTGTCGGATTCCTCTGTAACCCGTTAAGTGTATTTGGGTTGGGGTTTATTGACCCTTTCTGATTCCCGGTCTGCTGGAATTGGTTCTGAGGCCAATTCTGCTGTGGTTGGTTTGGCTGCCAGTTTCGTTGGACTTGGTTTGACTGCCACTTTTGCTGGGGTGGATTCAATTGCTGAACTCCTTGAGTTTGATAATTGGGCCCTTGATCTGTGTTTCTTGCCACATTTTTCTGGCCTCCCTTTTGGTCACACCTCCAGTTTGCCTCGTGTCCGTATTTTGAACACTTTTGACAATACGGCGAGTTCTTGCGAGTTAAACAATCCTCCCTGGTATGACCTCGCTTGTTACAAAATGAGCAAATTATTCTATCTGCCGCTCCTTGTGGAGTATTTTGTTTCCTATTTGGTTGCCTGACGTTATTTCCCACTGAAGCTCTGCCCTGACTTCCGTGTTGAATTTGTTCTTGTTGCGTAATCGGCATGGTGGCAAGAAGTGATGAATTCATGTTTATGTTTAAGGGGTCTGAGTGGAGGAGGCTACTGTTTTGTATGCTTTCTAGTGCATCGATTGCTAGTTCCACCATTTGTTCCATGCTTTTCTTCGTAACATTGAGCATATAAATTCTCAATGCGGCGTTCTTTAACCCTGTTTTAAATGATTTCTCTACTGCTCCTTCTACCATACTCAAAAGTGCCATATCTCCGTTTCCATTATATTTTGTTCGAACTATCTCTTGTGCCTGTGTTCGTAGAGTGGTTAGGCGTCTTGCAAACTGTCCTATATCTTCGTTAAGTAACTGGTTACAACTTTGAATACCTATTATCACTGAGTCTAAGGATACCGTTGGTAAATATGCATTTTTTATTGTGAGGTAGAATTCCTCGAGGGTATTGAAGCGTTGCGACCTCACTAAATCATAGGCATCCCCATGTAACCTCTGCTTAATGCAGTCTATGTAGTCCTGAATGTTGTCCGTACCCACATCTCTTGCGGCTAATTCGCACCCGTGTATGAATTTATAAACTTCGCCGCGTAAGTCTGGCGAATGTGTTCCAGAAAATAGAGGTACCAGCCTATTTGTAATTTTTGCTATCTCTCCTATCCCCATTTTGGTTTGTTCTTTTATTGTTTTAATTTGTTGTAATGACCTTGCGTTGCCGTCCCTCGGACTAACTGCGGACTGAGCTGGTTCCTTATGAAAAAGTGTCTGATTGTGATCTAGCGACATTTCCTGACTTAGAAGTCTATTCTGCTCCTTTAGCTCTTGTATTCGTTTATTTGCCTCTTCTAAAGAACTACAGTCTTCTCTTGATTTCTGTGCAAATCCCTGTTCTAGCGTTTTATTTAATGTTTCCTCTGTTAAACCCTTCTTCTCTAATAATTTCCTTAGTTGTTCGTTCTCGTCTTCTAAGGTTTTTAATATGTTTTCCTGGAATTGTCTTTCCTTTACATAAGTATCGAACTTATTTTTTAACGCGTTGAATTCTGATAAACAGTCCCTTAAACTTTTATTTTTGTTTTCTACTATATTTTTTAAAAACACTAGCAATTCCTCTATTAGTGCGTCTGCTTTTTCTACAGTTGATATTTCACCTAGTGCGTCTATTTTAGTTTTTATCAATTCTAAATATTCTTTATTGGAAACGGTATTTTTTAAAATGTTCCAAACTTTTGTCACTAGTTCTCCTACCTGTCTCTTCAAGTCCCTATGGTCTTTTTCTAATGCTAAATGTGCTTGTTCTTCAAAAGATTCGGCCATTAATTATCCTATACTTATTTTTCCAAGTATTTATTTTGGATATTTTTGGAATCAATTAAAACTTTAATTGATTCTCTTCAAGCAATTAACTTTTGCTTATTCAGCTTTAATACGGCTCATTGACACCCTTCTTGGCTGAACACGTTGTAAACATTCGTACATTCGTATGCATATATGTATATATTATTTTTATCATATTCTCTTTTTTTTTTTTTTTTTTGTAATTCGAGCTCGTGGTTCAATTCTGCTCGCCCGGTGCCCGACGTACTTTTTGTTTTTGTTGCTTCGTTAGCGTTTTTGCTACCAGCTGTCGCTGGATAGCAATTTTGTCGTTTCTGACCTTGCTTGAAGTTCAAGCTCAAGTTTGCGACCTACTTCTTGTTGCAATGAGTTTCTTGCAATTAAGCATAATTTATTTTATTTATTGTTTTGCAGTTATTGCTGCCCGCCTGGTAATTATTTATTAATGTGTTATTAAAAAATACTAACGGATTTGTTTGTTGTATTCATTTATTTCTTCTTTTACAATACTTAAGTCTAAACATAATTCCGAATTTGTTTAGTAAATGTTGTGTCAAATTTACTTGACTTGCCCGAAAAATTTTTTTTTTGTTTAACAACAATAACTTATTCATACTTGAATTGCCAATAAATTTTTAAAATTCTTCAATTTAAATTCTAATTGTAATCAATTAAACAAAAGTATTCTATTTAGCCAAGTTCCAACATTTAAATTACTACCTTTAATTGTATTTGTATTATTTTATAATATTTTAAAATATGTATATTATATCAAAAGAATTTCAGTTAGTGTTGTTTGCTGTTTTTCCCACGTTGTTTCTTGTCGTTTGTTTTGTAAATTTGGCGTATCTGCCTCAGGAATTCATTCTTTTCCTCCTTGGTTGTGGCTATTGTTGCTAGCCGGTGCAGGTTGGCGACTTCTCTCCGTTGTTTTACTTTTCTTCCGCCGCGACTCTTTGGTGGGTGTGGGTTAACAGTCGTTTCTTTCTTTGCCTCCTCACGTGTTGACTTCTGCCTCTTCCAGTATTCTTCTATACTTATTGGTCTCGGCCCCGCTTGTTTGTCCTTAAGTGCTTCCTCGAGGGATAATACACGTTCCGATGACATCGATATTGATTCTTGATTCTTGACTTCAAATTAAAAGAAAAAGCGATCCTTGGATCGTAAAACCGAAAAAACGTTGTATGTTGTTCTATACTTTTCTTTATTGTTTAATAATACTATTATTCATTTTACTTCACTTGGTTTAAAGGAGCGATCCTCAGATCGTAAAACCGGCTGCGCCAAAATGTTGTATCTTGTATCCTCCAGTAGGATACCAGAACAAACGTAATGTCGTAGATCCTCCCTCGAGAAGGATCACTGACAATGATAGGGGTTGTTGTCGTATATCCTTCGACACGAAGGATCACGGACGGTTTTGCCACGGGCAAGGATCTGCCGACTTTGTGGTCTTACCATTGGGATCCGGCAACCTGCCGTAGTGGATCCCCTCGCCTAGTTACCACGGGCACCAAGGTGCCGCCTTTGTGGTCCTTTAACCTGTCGGGCAATACTGCCGTCTTTCGACAGGTGCTGAAAATAAAGACTTGGGTTAATTTTCCTTACGTTTATTTATTTGTTATTTGGGGGATGTCCTTCCTCGACTTCTGGTTGTATTTGTTTAACTGCTCACAATTACTGCCACTTGATCTGTTCTTTTTAACGGCTTAATTACAACTCCCTTCTTTCAATCCGAAAGATGAGTTTATATCTCTTCTGAGATTCGTTGTTGGCCAGAATCATTTCCGCGTCGGTTTTGCAACTATCTCAAGAATTATTTTTAGCAATAATTCTTGACAACAATGTGCGAAATTTGCTCTTCTGATTTGAGCGCGATGTTCTACTTATTCGCGCGCTGTTCCACTTATTGGAATGCGGTCACGTTCGTTCTTCTATCTGGGCCACAGTGGTGTGTGATTCACTTGTACTTTCGAGCTTCACAATTAAAGTGCAGCCTAGAAGTATGTGTTACCACAAGTTAAGCATTGTTAACTACTGGGCCGAAAGGTATGTGGTGATAACGACGTTAAGCGTTGTTATTACCAAAGCAATGATTCTGACCTACAACAGGTGGTGGTTTTTTGATTTCTAAGTAAACCGCGCAGCAGAGCGTAAGCTGAGAGCGTGTCTGTGGAGAGCACGAAAACCAAACCAGCCAGCAAAAGGTGGTGGTTTTTTGGTTTCTAAGTGATGAGCGCAAAACAAAGCGTGAGCGAGTTGCAATTATGTATTCAGTAAAGAACAAATAATTTCAACATGTGCCGGTCAATAGAAGTATATAACCGGGTTCAAGGGCACTTATATACAAGTGAGCTAATCCCACTTTTGGAGCACCGTTACACCGAAATTAATTCTGCCGTTAATTTGAAGTGTACACGGGAGTATATAAGTGTATATATACGTGCTGCGTATATATGTACAGTTTAATCACGATTATTTAAGAATTTGTACTTTATTAGTTACAAATTTATATTAAACTTTATAAATGGCTCGAATTAAGCACCTTACCTTACAAAAGGGCGACGATGTCGTGAAGTTGAAGCTGGAGCTCTATCCGGCTTGAAGGACCAAGGTTTATTGTCAAGTAGAAATGGTTTCGTCGCAAAGGCAGCAGTTGCAAAGTCCAAAATTCACAAATTGTTTTCTTTATTTCACACTTTTCAGATAATTTACACTTTTTAAGTTCGTTCGTAAGTAAATCGTTTTCATAAATTATCTGCATAAACTATACACTATTTTACATATGCGCGTTAAGAATAGAGATGTTGGTGAACATTATGTGCAAAAAGGGTAATCTATATTAGCAGGTATATCCAATTTAGAATGGCAAAAAAATGCGGTTGAGGAATTGGTTGTTCTATGCGGATCCACTGATGGCAGCCAAGTGACTTGAACATATCCGAACGCCAAGGCTGGAGTCAAGGAGCTCCCAGTCAAGCTTTGAGCTTGCCTCTCATGAGCGGTCGAAGTCGACGCCGTGAGAGAGCACGGCTTCGGCAGATCAGGCCAGATCGGCCACTATGTTATTTAAAAATGCTAAGAGGCGGTATTTCGGTTCCAAGCTTAATCCTGATTTGGGAGCTAAACAGCTGTGGAAGAATTTGAAGAAGTTAAGGGTTATTCACAAGGTATCTGTTGAATGCCACCTTGATTCGGATGAACTGAGTCATGCGTTTGTGACTAATGGTCTTTATAGCCCTTCCAGTGATCTGACTGGTGTTGAGTTACCATTATTCCCCCTCCCCTTCCTCCTCTTTTCCCTCCTTCATGTTTGTTAGTGAGGCCGAGGTGGGCAGCATCTTTTTTAAGATGGGTTCTAATGCAGTTGGGGTTGATGGACTGTCAATGAGATTTATTAAGATTGTTTCTCCGTTTATTTTAACTTCCCTCACACACATTGTCAATCACTGCCTGACTAGCTCTAGGTTTCCGAGCCTATATCAAACAGCCATGATAATTCTCAATGCCAAATTGAGTTCTCCAGCTGTTGCTATTGACTTTAGACCGATTAGTATTTTACCAGCATTGGGAAAGGTTCTGGAAAGGATTATGTGTCTGCAAATGTCTACTTATTTGAACTCTCGCAATTTATTATCCCCTCTGCAGTCAGGCTTCCGTTGTGGCCACAGTTGTTCGACGGCTTTACTGAAACTTACTGATGAAACTTACTGATGACATTAGAGTTCATTATGACCAAGATTTCCTAACATTTCTTTGCCTTATTGATTTCTCGGAAGGTTACTTGCTACTTGCTTGGAGGGTAGAACGCAGTATGTTGGAGTTGGGATCCATTTGTCTTCCTTCGAGGCAGTCACAAACGGTGCTCCTCAGGGATCGATTCGGGGCACGTTATCTTCATTAATGAATGTTTTTTCAGTTTGTGAGTATTCCTTCATGCATGCCTATGCTGATGATATTCAGATCTATTTGTCTGGACTTTTAAATCTTGCTGAAGAGCTGAGTTATAGACTGAAGTCTGACCTCTCTTTTAATGCTTGGGCTGACAAAATCTTACTTCGCGTTAATCCCGCCAAATCAAAGGTTTTGCCTATTATGAGGCAACCCTGTATTCTCGATGATTATCCCCCACTGTTTATTGGTGCTGCGCAGTTGGAATTTGTGTGCAAAGTTAAGAACCTTGGATTTATAATTAACTCTAAGTTTACTTGTACGGACCATGTTAATTGTACTGTGGTGAAGATATATGGATTGCTGAGGTGCTTGCGATCCTCTGCACGATTTACTCCACTTTTGATCAGGCGTCAACTTTTTAAACAGCTGCTTATTCCGCACTTGTGCTCTATTGCTATAGATTTTGGCCGTTTAGACTCTCTTTCTCAACATAAGATCCTTGTGGCTTTCAACAGTGCTGCCAGATATGTGTATGCAGTCTCGCATTTTGATCATATCTCAACGTTGAGTAAGGGTATTCTAGGTCGCGGTATAGCTGAATACTTAAATATTCTAAATATTCTTTTTGTTGATTAGCTGGTTCGTACCAAGACTCCCGTTTACCTTTACGAGAAACTACAACTTACTCACTCGGATAGGTCTTTAACTTTTATTGTTCCTAGGTTCAATTTTCTAAACAGTAGTCGACACTTCTTCATTAGCACCATTCGACTTTGCAATTCCTTACCTTTAAGACGTCCATCGAGGGGGGCGGCTTCAAAAAAAGCGCAATTTAAACCAATTTTGCAGTAGTTTTCCACTGCCTAAAACATAGTGTTCAGATAACACTCTCTTCTTCCTCCTATTTTTTCTCTCTTTCCTATCCTCACATTGTCTAGTTCTTAAGTTGTTAATATCAATAATAATTATTATCATTTGTTAATTATCGTGCTTGTCTTGTAAGTACTATAAAAGACCCTAGTCTTAGTGTCCTTTTGTGTTAAGTAAACAAATAAAATTAAATGAAACTGATTAAATTTAAAATTTGTCTAACTTCTCCTTAAATTTTTAATTCAGTTTGATTTCAAGTTTTAACTAATTCCCTTTTCCTTACCATGTAATAGAACTCTGGTCCCCTCTTCGCGTCTTCTCTACGTTGATTTATATTTGTTGATTTTAAAATCTTTGGCTTGGCCGGCAGAGTGGGCCTCAGCTAAGAATTTCATTTCTTTGAGTTATAAAGTAGGCAGATTATTGCCAGGGATTGAGAATGATATGAATTGCCAGTTTCAGGCTCTGATCTAATTCTCTTTTTCCCACTTTTTAAGTTCACTAAAGCAATTAATTTCATTTAATCTACTACAAACGGTCCTTATTTAACAAATTTCTTTCTCCTTGAGGACTGATCTTACAAATCTATTAAACCTATATGAGAATAGCTTCCCGAGTGAAAGGGGTCGACCTCAGCCAAGAATTTGTCCGGCATGAACGCCATTGGACAGACAAGGTTGCCGTGCTTGACGCTGGCATCCTTTTTGATGATACCGATGAAATTTTACCTGAAAATTATTTTAAGAAAATTTCATATATTATAATGTATTATAATTTTATTATATTATAATTTTAACACTTAATATACTTTTCACTTTCATATATCCTACTATTTAATTTTAATTGTATTTCTCATTAAATTTATTACTAAAATTATTATTTCACGTTTTTAACTTTCATTAAGCTACTAATCTTACTCTTATTTCCTTAATTACTTCATTCTACTTACTTTTTCCTTAATCGAGATATCCTAGGCTCGAAAAATCCGGCCGCGTCAAAAATGAAAACTGAATTTTTCTAATTTTAATATTGTTTTCCATTTATTAGTTAGTTTGGGTGGCGGGACATCTGCAGAGGTAGTGTTCTATTGTCTTTTCCTCGTTGATGTCTTTGCAGCTTCGGCAGAATGTGTTGTGGCTTTGATCCAGTCGTCCTGCGTGTTGTTCTATCCAGTGACCAGTTAGTACTGCGATTAATCTGGCAGCATCTTTCTAACCTTTGATAGAAGACCTTTGATGTTGGGTTCTCCCAGCATCGTAGAAAGGCCTAACTTCCTAGTAATGTTACAGTTCGAAAGCATCTTCCACCTGGCAGAGGCCCGAATTAAATAATGCAGTCGGATTTTCGTGATAACCACGTTGAAGTGGTTAAAGATTTGGACAGACAGATGGAACTCCAAGTTTGAGCCTTTGCGAGCAAGCTCGTCAGCAATCTCCTTACCCTATATGCTCCTGTGTCCGGGAACCCATAAGATGGAGACAGACGCCCTCTTACAAAAAAAAGGGCAGGGTGCAGGGTAAAAGATTTCTATCTTTTGGTTCGGGATAATATTAGCATTGCAGATGGTTTTGCAGGCTTCCATGCTGGCCATAATCTCTGCCTGGAAGACACTGGCGCAATCCGGTAGTATTAAGCAGAGCGATCGTCATCGGAAGAAGATGTAAAATGGTGTTGAGCGCATCCGTCGGGCATGATCTTAAAGATCCCACCGCTCTGATACAGGCTAGTCATTGCACTTTGGAGAGTCTTTGGCGTTGATACGCCTGGGATGTGGCCGTCCACCAGACCAAAGCTCCATATGTTAAGATTCGCCTGACAACCGCTTTGCTGGTCCATAGAACTATTCTTGGTTTGAGGTCCTAAATCTTACCAAACAGTTTCTTACAGGCATAAAACGCCATTCAGGATATCTTCATACGCTGCTTCCATACGGAAATACTAGATTTCCAGTTTAATTTTCCATCAAGGATTATAGCCATATGTTTGGTTTCACTGGATAGGTTAATTGCAACTCCTTCTAGTACAGGAAGGTTGCATAATCGGATTTTGGTTCACGTATATAAAACTAGTTCTGTCTGGCTGTGATTTATATCAAGACCACAGCTGCTTGCTCATAGACTGATTTTTCCCGGCGGGCTGGTCATCATTACGTTCGCCGTTGATGGAAATAAGCCTGACACTAGGATGAATACATCATCCGCATATGGTACAGCTTTGACTCCTCCATCGTTCAAATCTAGAAGAATGGAGTTTACGGCCAAGAGCCAAAGCAGCGGTGACAGACCCCTCCCTGCGAAGTGCCCCGTTGAATGTTTCTGGTCATCTGTCCACGAGGCCTGGACACGTATGCTTAGGATGAGACCCAGTTTCGAAAATTTCGTTAATTGTCAGTATACTCAATATACTTTCTAGACTGACCTTATTAAAAGCTCTTTCTATGTCCAGAAAAGCTGCCAGTATGAATTGTTTAAAGTACAGATTGCGCTCAATAGTGTGTACCACCTCATGTAATGCTGTCTCCGTAGATTTTCCTTTAAGATAAACATGCTGGTGAGATACAGTCCAGATTTTGGCTACTTCTTATCTCCATGTCCAGAATTCGTTCTAGGGTTTTCAAAACAAAAGTTGATAGGCATATTGGCCAATAATCATTTGGTGAATGGTGGGCCATCCTGCCGGCCTAAGGGATGAAGCCTGCAGTCGCCTGCCTCCTGCGTACAGGGATGTAGTTCAGGCGAAAACTATTCCGGTATGTAGGTATTAGCCAGGGACTTATCAAATCCGAGTTTTTCTTGAACATGATTGTCATAATACCGTCCAGACCTGAAGATTTGTAAGAAGAAAATCCAAATATCTCTTAACTGATTTTTCTTGTTTTTATCAGGGAGTTGCTGGGAATACAATGTTCATTATGAATCCGGCGTGGAACGCCACTGGACAGGATACAGTGCCTGCAATGAAGTTGGCACTATATTTTATATTACGCCTTGCTTAGTCGCTGGGAGAGATTTAAAATGAAAGCCTGTTTGTGCTGGCTGTCTTCGAACAATTCTTGTCTTTATTCTGGATTACTTGGGTTTTTATACCCTAAGTGATCCCATTCTTTTTCTAAGAGTGAATATGTTGACATATTACAATTGACAATTTTATTTTGACATATTACAATTGACTTAATCTATTTTCACACACTATAAGCTGAATGGTATTGCTTGTAACGAACAGGTGCCGGTATCGTGAGCTAAATCATCCACTGGTGTTCATGATACTGCTGAAGATGCTCGGTCCGGCTGTGCTCAGTGAAAAGGGGAAGGGTTTGTAACCCCAGACAGTATCGGGGACACCTAGTTACAAACAAAAATTAATACTTACTTATCAGGGAATACCGAGCCTTATAAATCCAAACACAAAAGAAAATAACCGTAACCCAATGTACAACGTCCCATCGCCATGCGCCCCACCAAATGCTGAAGGGGGGAAAGATTAGTTGGTGTTTTCCCTCTCCATCTTCACCCACCCAGCCATTGACTTTTTCACACGTCAGCCCACTTTTTTTTTCTTTTTTACTTTTTCTCCAGCTAAATCGTACTTTGAAATCCCATACATTATTTTATGAAAATAACAATGCACATTCGATTTCGTAGTTATTAGCAAATTGTTTAATCATTTTCCCTGCATCAACAAATAATACTTTGAAAACTTTACATTATTTTATGAAAATAACAATTCACATTCGATTTCGTAGTTATTAGAAAATTGTTTAAACTTTTTCGATTCGATTTCGTAGTTGTTAGAAAATTGCTGCATTAACAAATAATTCTTTAAACTACATTTTACATATTTAGAAATCTATTTTATTCTGGACCAAACTGCATGCACACAAAATTCTGTACGTCGCCTTTTTTTGGCCTTCTAGCCACAGACTTTTTTATCTCCCAGCCGAAGTGGACCAGATCCAGCCGTTCCCACCTGGTTAACCTACCGCCGTCCCTCTCACACCTATGACGAACGTCTAACCAAAAGAGACTCCGCAATAAGTGCACAGGGGGGGAAGGGGTGTAGCTGCTACAGTGGTGACTACGAGGACGTGCAACAAAGGGTGATCTTGAAACACAAAATTCCTTTCGTTGCCGGCTGTCCTCACACGCTCTTCTCGTTCTTTTCATATTGATCTCACTCAATATTTTGCATTGTTTGTAATAATTATTGAGTTATTATAGAACCATTGCTCAATTATAAGTTTGGGTTAGAATTGGGAGGTTCACAAAAAAGAAAGTTGATTCTATTGCTGTAGAGTGAAAAGCGCAAGCAGAATGTCGGTCACCGTGTGTGCACTTTGAGTGTTGGAATAAGCATAGTTTCTCAAGTTTGTACCATAAAAATGTGTGTGTGAAATAGTCAGGAGCGGAGTTCGGGTATGTTGGTACACTACAGACATCCTCCAGTTGAGACTATGTGGGGGATGTGTGCACAGGGTAGCGCAACACACCGATATATGTATATATATAATATAATAAGCATGAATTGAAAATATCGGACTTACTGATGGTGTTGATGGGGGTGATGGTGATGTCGATGATGTCGTCGATGGTTAGTGAGGATGCCGATGTCGTCGGTTGTGGTGGTGCGGATGAAATCGATATGAAACGATGGTGATAGTGGTTGTGTTGTGATAGTGGTTTTGGTTATTGTTGTTGTGGTGTGGAAAAATGGTGATCGTGATTGTGGTGTGAAATGATGGAGATCGTGCTCGATAGGTCGAGAAAGTCAAAGTAAATCGGGAGCGAAAGTTGTTTAAAAGCTGATCGATGATCGTCGATCATACTGTCAATATTTGACAGGTTCCAGCCAGGGAGGTTGACTGCGATGGCTGAAGTGCAGTTGCGGAGGTGCATTTGTATCTTGAGAGGAGAGTGCAGTAACGCCGGTTCAGCGGGAGATGGAAGAGGGCCACCGACGAGGAAATGGCCGGGCATTAGATGATGCATATCCGATGGATCGTCGGAGATGCTGCTAAGCGGTGTCGATTTGAGACAGACTTCAATCTTGGAGAGTGTGGTAGCAAACTCTTCAAAGGTGAAATGCATATTTCCGACAAACTTTCTGAAGTGGAGTTTGATGTTTTTAACCCCGGCTTCCCAGAAACCATCCATCTGAGCCGCGGCAGCGGGTATAAAATTCCATTTGAGCTGCTGATTGGCACACTGGGAAGAGACCGCTTCGTGTGATTGTTGAAGGAAGATCTTCCAATCGTTCCGGAGTGTTTTGGAGGCTCCCACGAAGTTCTTTCCATTGTCCGAGTAAACATCCTTGGGGCATCCGCGACGGGTGCTGAAGCGGTTGAAGGCAGCAAGAAATGTCGGAGTTGACAGATCAATGACAGCCTCGATATGTATGGCCTTTGTTGCGAAGCAGACGAAGACACAGACATTGCAATGTAGTTTTTAGTATCGAACGAAGGACACTAGATTTGCAAGTGTGAATCGTGGCCTTGATGAGGCCACTCCATGCAGACTGATGTCATGGATGAAGCTAACCAACAGTCGAGTGAACATGCAGCTGTAAGGAAGAATAATAGGATGGCGTTCGTCATAGGAGAGTGACGGACAAGAGGATAGATGTCTTCGAATTGATTGAACGATAGAATGGGACTCTTATGGGTAGATTGTGTTTCATATCGAGAGAATAATATTCATTGGCGAAATGTACTTTTTGTACGAGAATAAAGCCTCGTTTAGACGTGCTGGATCTCATCGGAGTCAGTAGCGGTGTCGCGTCGACGACAGGACAAATGATACTTTGGGTGGGTATGATGTAGAAATCTAAAACCGTAAGACAACACGCGTAGAGCTCGAGGCATAAATATAGTTTAGCCCATTAGCTCCGATCTTGTTTCTTTTTGTACCAGATATGTAGATTCGTATGAAAATATTTTGCTTCCAGTTCGGTTTCCAAAGTGTCCAGGATATTAGAGTGTGGCCAGTGTTTCTTTTCTTGCCGCGACCATTCAAGTCCGAACCACCATAAGGAAGAGTTGAGTAGTTCTAACGGATAAATACCGCGACTGGCTAAATCCGCTGTGTTGTGTTGAGACTCAACATGAAACCACGACGTCGCGACGGCGATTTCAACGATCTTGGCTACACGGTTAGCGACGAAAGTGGTCCATGTACATGGTGGTGTTGTATGTCGCGAACGCAAATTCCAGTTCCGGGCGATAAGAACTTTCAAGGCCAGTATTAATTTTATAATACTACTCCGCGAGTGAGTCAAGGCCAAGTTCAAATTAATGCAACCACAGCACTTTGCTTGGTAGCCCGAAGCTTTAGTTTAATTTGGTTTAATGTTGTTATCACCACATACCTTTGGGCCCAGTAGTTAACAATGCTGAACGTGTGGTAACACATACTTCTAGACTGCATTTTTACTGTGAAGCTCGAAAGTACAAGTGAATCACACACCACTGTGGCTTAGATAAAGAACGAACTTGTTCGCATTCCAATAAGTGGAACAGCGCGCGAATAAGTAGAACATCGCGCTCAAATCAGAAGAGCAAAATTCGCACATTATTGTCAAGAATTATTGCTAAAAATAATTCTTAAGATAATTGCAAATTCGATGCGGAAATGATTCTGGCCAACCACGAACTCAGAAGGGATATAAACCCACCTTTCGGATTGAAAGGAGGCAGTTGTTATTAAGTTACAGATTGAGAAAGCAGTAAAACCTACACAGTAAAAGTCACATACTAAGTGTGAACATTGTCAAGTACAAGCAAAGTCGAGAGAGGACGCCGTAATAAATAAACGTAAGAAAATTAACCCAGGATCTTTTTATTTCAGCACCTGTCGAAAGACGGCAGTATTGCCCGACAGGTTAAAGGACCACAAAGGCGGCACCTTGGTGCCCGTGGTAATTATCGAAAGGATCCACTACGGCAGGTTGCCGGATCCCAACATTAAGTCCACCAAGACGGCAGGTCCTTGCCCGTGGCACAATCGTCCGTGGTCCTTCGCGTCGAAGGATCAACGACTAAACCCCCATCAGCTAACAGCACTGTCAGTGATCCTTCTCGAGGAAGGATCTACGACATTAAGTTTGTTTTAGTATCCTACGGGAGGATCTAGATACAACATTTTGGCGCAGCCGGTCTTACGATCCAAGGATCCAAGAAAAAGAAAAGGCTTTTTCTTTTATTTTGAAGTGAAGTATAAAATAAATTAAAAATAAATAAAAATGTTCTTTTTAAAATTAACATAAACGAATAAAAAAACCAGTAAGAAAGCTATATTCGGCCTGGCCGAATCTTAGATACCCTACACCTAAAGTTTTAAAAAAAGTGCCGAAGCTAGGGTGGGGCGGGGGTGGCGGTCCACTCTGAATAAAGAATTAGAATTTAAATTGAAAAATTTTGAAAGATTGTTGACAACTCATGTCTAAATAATAGTTTTGGTTAAGTGAAAACTTTAATAAACTTGTTGGGCAAATCAAGAAGAAATTTGAGCTGGTCAGGCACAACCACCTGTAGAAAACACATTTGAAATAAGGTCTATGTTTAAGTTTTGGAAAAGAATAAATAAATCGATACAACAAACAAATCCGTTAGTATTTTTTAATAACAAATTAATTAATAGCAACCAGGCTACCAGGGATAGCTGCAAGACAATAAATAAAGTAAATTCTGCTTAAATTGCAAGAAACTCATTGCAACAAGAAGTAGGTCACAAACTTGAACTTGAACTTCAAGCAAGGGCAGAAGCGGCAAAATTGTTAGCGAGCGGCAATTGGTAGCAAAAACGCTAACAAAGCAAGAAAAACAAAAACAAGTAATAAAAACAAAAATTACGTCAGGCACCAGGCGAGCACAATTGAGCTCGAATTACAAAAAAAAAATATATATATATAATAATAATATATGTATATATGTACGAGTATAAGCGTACGAATGTACGAATGTTTACAACGTGTTCAGCCAAAAGGGTGTCAATGAGTCGTATTAAAGCTGAATAAGCAAAAGTTAATTGCTTGAAGAAAAGCAATTAAGATTTTAATTGATTCTAAAATATACTAAATAAATACTTAGAACGATGAGTATAAGATAATTAATGGCCGAATCGCTACAGGAACAAGCATATTTAGCCTTAGAAAAGACCCACAAGGATTTGAAAAGGCAAATAGAAGAATTTGCATCAAAACTTTGGAACATTCTGAAAAACACAGTTTCCAATAAAGAAAATTTGGCGCTAATCCAGACTAAAATACAAGCCCTAGGAGAAACATCAAGTTTAGAAAAAGCAGACGCACTCATAGAAGAATTGCTGTATTTTTTTAAAAATATAATAGAAAATAAGAACCAAAGTTTAAGGGACTGCTTATCAGAATTCAACGCGCTAAAAAATAAGTACGATACGTATTTAGAGGAAAAACATTTTCAAGAAAACATACTACAGACCTTGGAAGCCGAAAACGAACAACTAAGAAAATTACTGAATAACAAGGGACTAACCGAAGAAACTTTAAACAGAACATTAGGGATTGGCACAGAAATCAAGGGAAGACTGTAGTTCTTTAGAAGAGGCAAATAGATGAATACAAGGGTTAAAGGAGCAGAATAGACTTCTAAGTCAGGAAATGTCGCTAGATCACAATCAGACACTTTTCCATAAGGAACCAGCTCAGTCCGCAGTTAGTCCGAGGGACGGCAACGCAAGGTCATTACAACAAATTAAAACAACAAAAGAACAAACCAAAATGGGGATAGGAGAGATAGCAAAAATTACAAATAGGCTGGTACCTCTATTTTCTGGAACACATTCGCCAGACTGACGCGGCGAAGTGGATAAATTCATACACGGGTGCGAATTAGCCGCAAGAGATGTGTGTACAGACAACATTCAGGACTACATAGACTGCATTAAGCAGAGATTACATGGGGATGCCTATGATTTAGTGAGGTCACAACGTTTCAATAGCCTCGAGGAATTCTACCTCACAATAAAAACGGCATATTTACCAACGGTATCCTTAGACTCAGTGATAATAGGTATCCAAAGTTGTAGCCAGTTACTTAACGAAGATATACGACAGTTTGCAACACCCTACGAAGACAGGCACAAGAAATAGTTCGAACGAAATATAATGGAAACGGAGATATGGCACTTCTGAGTATGGTGGAAGGAGCCGTAGAGAAAACAGGGTTAAAGAACGCCGCATTGAGAATTTATATGCTCAATGTTACGAAGAAAAACATAGAACAAATGGTAGAACTAGCAATCGATGCACTCCAAAGCATACAAAACAGTTGCCTCCTCCACTCAGACCCCTTAAACATTAATATGAATTCACCACGTCTCGCCACCATGCAGTATACCCAACAAGAACAAATTCAACATGAAAGGCAGAGCTTCAGGAGGAAAAATTGCCAGGCAACCAACTTCGATACAGAACACTACATAAGGAGCGGCGAATAGAATAATTTGCTCATTTTGTAACAACCGAGGTCATACCAGAGACGATTGTTTGACTCTCAAGAACACGCCATATTGTCAGAAGTGTTCAAAATATGGACACGAGACAAACTGGAGGTGTGACAACAAGGACAACCACAGAGTTAGGTCGAGCAACAAAAATCAAAGGCCTACCAACCAAAGTATAGGAAATCAGCAATGGAACCGACCCCAACAGAGTTGGAAATCTAACCAAGTCCAGCAGAATTGGTCTCAAAACCAATTCCAGCAGAACGGGAACCAAAAACGGGCGATAAATCCCAACCGAACTACACTTAACGGATTGCAGAGGAATCAGCCTAACAGAGGAAACCAAACCATATGTCATTGGTGTAATAGACCAGGACATATGATAAAAAACTGCGAGGCAAAAAGGAATTGGGAAGCATTGCAAAGTAATAGTCCAGGAAACTGGCAAGGGCACAGAATAGGCAAATAATCTGGGGACCCAAAAATATCAGTAACTTAAGGCCAAATGAAGAAGTAACAGTAATTCATACATCCGAGCCGATTGTGGATACGTTACGTTTAACAAACAAAGTGGTAACCGTAAGTCCGACATCGGAAGCGATTGTTGAAACGTTGTAACGAACTTTCGGCCGTGATAATCTCAGCGGCCTCCAGGGTTCAAATTACAAGACTCGGATTCGGTTGTATTTTTATTTCAATTATTTATTTATTTATTAAATTTTTGTTCACTTATTAATTGGTATACTTCCGTTGTTACAGCGAACTGTGATGTTCTGGTTCCGGTACGCCGGTCACTGGACGTCTTGGTTGTTGTTGTACTGCTTGATCGCTCCTTGGATCTCACTATGCCTCCTGGTTGGCTGATCCGTGTGTTTCCTTGATCTTCGATGTTTACTCTCTGATCGCCTGATCTCGCTTGACTATTGCGTGTATGCGATGCTCACTCACTGATCTTCACCGACTGATGCCTGTATGCGATGCTCACTGACTGATCAACTGATCTTCACCGACTCCTGCCTGTATGCGATGCTCACTGACTGATCGCGATGTTCACTCTAGTTCGACTGCTAGCTCACTGATCTATTGCGTGTATGCGATGTGCACTCTAGTTTGACTGTTAGCCGACTGATCTGTGTGTTCGTCTTGATACGCGTGCCGACTAACTGATCCCTTCTGTACTGTGGCTTGTGTATTTATGTGTTCTGAGTTGCTTGTTCTTGGTTTCCAAGTTTGCTCGTAAACAGGTTCCCGTTGTTTGTCGTTGCTATGTTTCTTGCAAGTGTTGCACTTAGTTCGCAAACATGTTCCCGTTGTTCTGCTTATGTTGCTCTCAGCTCGTAAACATGTTCCCGTTGTTCTGCTTGTGTTCTGTTTGTGTTGCGCTTAGCTCGCAAACATGTTCCCGTTGTTCTGCTTGTGTTGCGTTTAGCTCGCAAACATGTTTCCGTTGTTCTGTTTGTGAGTTTTCCCCACACTCAAGGTTGCTTCCTTGGCGATCTTGTGAAGCAATATTGTGCGGTAATTTTCGACTTTCGAAAATTGTCGTCACAACGTTACGAACTTCAAGAGACTTAAAAATTAATATCAAGTTAAGAAAGACGGATAATAATAAAAACAACGTAACCGAGAGAAATCATACGCTGGGAGAAACAGTTGATTCAGAGATCCCAATTAAATTAGAGAAAAACCAAAATTTAAAAAACCGTGCTCAATGAATAAGTTAGCAAATAACAATAGAAATACAGAAACAGGAGTATCTAACGGCAATCAAACCCAGCTAAATGACGTGTTCATCGAATTACCTTGCGCAGAGGCTAATAATGGAAAACTCATTTTACTGGTAGATACAGGAGCAGATACAAGCCTGATAATGAAGTGTGCGATAAAAGATAGCACAATAATAGATAAGTCGAATAGGAAAGACTTAAGCGGTGCATTTGGAGGTTGTGTGACAACAGAAGGATCAACTACTATATGTCATAAGGAGGTACAGTCCTTACGTTTAACGCTACACGTTGTGTCACTTAAACAAGGAGTACCAGCAGACGGCATATTAGGAAGAGATAATTTGTGGAACAACACCATTATAAATACAATAGACAAGATTTTAACACACTTCAATGAAAGAAAAGAGGTTATTTTAGAATTACCGATAAAAACTATCCAGCAGATAGAAGAGGGAAGCAAACAACACTACATACCAGTTGAGGCAAGAACAATTACGATAGTACCATTAAAACTTCGTACAAAATTTAAGAATGTCGTAATTCATAAAGAAGATATAGATCCAGGAATCTATATAGCGGACACATTAGTAAATGTGAAAAATAATACGGTTTATGCTCCGATATTAAACACAACAGCATATGATTACGAGATAAATAGCGAATTTAAACCAAAATTCACAAATTGCGACGAGTACACAATACAAAGTACTACGCCAATTAATGGTATAGGCAGAATAGATGCCAAAAGAAGAATAAATAAATTGCTAAAGGAAATTGAGTTAGATGATAATTTAAATATAGAAGAAAAGAATTCAATGGAGGAAATAGTAAAATCTTTTCATGACGTCTTCCTATTAGACGGAGACAAACTCTCGTTTACAAGTGTATTGAAACAAGAAATTCCAACAGGCGCAGATCAGCCGCCCATAAACAGAAAGCATTACAGATTACCTCAAATACATAGGGAGGAGATAAATAAACAAGTGAACAAACTTTTAGAGGATGGCATAATCACACATAGCACATCACCGTGAAACTCACCGTTACTTTTAGTGCCCAAGAAAAGTGGTAAGGACGGCGAGAGAAAATGGAGACTCGTAATAGATTACAGGAAATTAAATGAAGCCACAATAAAACAAGTTTTTCCAATCCCGCGCATCGACGAAATTTTAGAGCAATTAGGCCATAGCAGATATTTTACAACGCTAGATTTGGCAAGTGGATATCACCAAGTTTTAGTCGATGAAAGGGACAAGGAAAAAACAGCATTTAGTACAGGACTAGGGCATTTCGAATTCAGTCGAATGCCATGTGGGCTAACAGGTGCCCCAGCAACATTCCAAAGAATAATGAACCATATCCTATACCATATACCAGGTCTACAAGGGATAGACTGTTTTGTTTATTTAGATGACACAGTTATATATGGTAGAAATCTAAGACAACACGAGCAAAGGTTATGTTTAGTATTACAGAAGTTACGTGAACATAATTTGAAACTGAATACAGAGAAATGCAAATTTCTGAGGAAGGAATAAGTTTATTTAGGACACAAATGCTCAGAAAATGGTGCTTTACCAGACCCCTACAAGGTAGAATGTGTAAAGAGCATAGGAGTACCGAGAAACAGAAAAGAGGTACAAGCATTTCTTGGACTAATAAATTACTACAGAAAATTTATTGAAAACACAGCGAAGATAGCGCTACCAATCCACAAATTACTACGGAAAGACGCAAAATTTATCTGGACAGAAGACTGCCAGCAAGCATTTGAGCGGTTAAAGGAAGCAGTCATGTCACCGCCAGTGTTGACATATCCAGATTTTTCGAAGGAGTTTCTTCTAACTACCGACGCAAGTAATGAAGCGTTAGGCGCAGTTCTTTCTCAAGGAGAAGTAGACGAGGATAGACCAATAGCGTTTGCTAGCCGAGCGCTGAGCGACGCAGAAAAGAGATATTCAACAATAGAGAAGGAATTCTTAGCGATAGTATGGGCAACGAAAAACTTCTGAGCATATCTCTTAGGAAGACATTTCAAAATTTTTACTGACCACCAGCCATTGAAGGGAATAGCAAATTTAAAGGACCAAACCTCAAGACTGGCAAGGTTTAGACACAAATTGTCAGAATACGATTTTGAAATCTTATATAAGCCAGGCAAGAAAAACTTAAACGCAGACGCACTGAGCAGAATTCCTCAGGAAAACCACAAAACAATAGGAGCCGTACAAACACGGTCGAAAACAAAAACAGCGAGCCAAGGCCAACAACAAGGAACAACCGTTGAAGTCGACAAGGATGATGAGGAACCGGGAAACGGAACAAATAACACAGCAACATTGCTGTCCGACCCGAAACAAATGGAAACAGTGATTAAAGACTTTCACAATTCGCCACTGGGAGAACATCAGGGTGCAGTAAAAACATATTTAAGAATTAGGTAGCAATATAGGTGGCCAGGAATGCAAAAACAAGTAAAGGAATTCATCAAAAACTGCCCGAAATGCCAAGCGAATAAAGGCTCAAAATTGACGAAAATGCCCATGGTGCTAACAGATACACCAATGCGGCCATTCGATAAAGTTTACATGGATATAGTAGGAATTCTACCAGAAACCGTATCCGGTAACAAATATATTTTAACATTCCAAGATGATTTTTCAAAATTTATGGCATGCACAGCTATCCCAGACGCGGAAGCAAGTACTGTTGCCAGGGCTTTCTACGATGAAATTATTAAGCGTTACGGAATTCCTAGAATTCTAATTACAGATAACGGAACTAATTTCATTTCGAAATTGTTCTCAGACAGTTGCAAACTATTAGGTATTAAAAATTACACATAACGCCTTATCATCCACAAGCTAACGGGTCATTAGAAAGGAGCCACAGACCTTTAGCGGAATATTTACGATAGGGCCATATAAAGTAGTAGGAATTAAAAGTCCAATTACTACAATTTTAAATATTAAGGGAAGATAAAGCCATTCCACAATAACTTACTTAAGTTATATAATAGCAACTAAATAGAAAAATAGGACTAACTAGATAAATACATAGGAACCCATCAGAATAACTTAAACTAATAAAATAGAGTTAGGAGAACATTAAGTTAATCAGAATCAGAAAAACCTTATTAGGAGTAGGATACAGTAAATTAGTATAGAATGGGATTGATAGTATATATTATAGGATAGTATGAAACTAACGTTTTTAAGTTTATTACTAATAATTTTAATTTAACGTCTTACGTTTGAATAACGAATGAAAGTCATCAAATTTCATAATGAAAAATTCAACAAAGGGAAATAAAAATAAGTCCAAAGGAAATTATAATTGAAAATAATATTAATAGTTCAATACAGAAGAAGTAAAAATAGAAGAGTCCAACAAAGGAATAAGTACAAATAAAATGATGGCTGAATAAAATTTTTATTTTTATTTTTCAGTTCCAGTTCCCAATTGTCGGCCTGGATGGCGGCCACAACGTCGTCGATGTAAACGCCCACGACGAAAACGTATTGCGGAGTTTTCTCACAAAGAAAGAAAAACACAAACATACATAAGTATACACTAAGTAGAGCCATAATAAGCATACGCCCACCCACAATTCAACAAAACATAAATGTACAAGAAAAATTTAATATGGTTTTACGATACTAAATTTTTCTTCCCCGAGGGTGGAGGGATGTTGTAGGTCAGAATCATTGCTCTGGTAATAACAACGCTTAACCAGAGCTGTTATCACCACTTACCTTTGGGCCCAGTAGTTAACAATGCTGAACGTGGGGTAACACATACTTCTAGGCTTCATTTTTACTGTGAAGCTCGAAAGTACAAGTGAATCACACACCACTGTGGCCTAGATAAAGAACGAACTTGTTCGCATTCCAATAAGTGGAACAGCGCGCGAATAAGTAGAACATCGCGCTCAAATTAGAAGAGCAAAATTCGCACATTATTGTCAAGAATTATTGCTAAAAATAATTCTTGAGATAATTGCAAATTCGATGCGCAAATGATTCTGACCAACAACGAATCTCAGAAGAGATATAAACCCACCTTTCGGATTGAAAGGAGGCAGTTGTTATTAAGTTACAGATTGAGAAAGCAGTAAAAGCTACACAGTAAAAGTCACATACTAAGTGTGAACATTGTCAAGCACAAGCAAAGTCGAGAGAGGACGCCGTAATAAATAAACGTAAGGAAATTAACCCAGGATCTTTTTATTTCAGCACCTGTCGAAAGACGGCAGTATTGCCCGACAGGTTAAAGGACCACAAAGGCGGCACCTTGGTGCCCGTGGTAATTATCGAAAGGATCCACTACGGCAGGTTGCCGGATCCCAACATTAAGTCCACCAAGACGGCAGGTCCTTGCCCGTGGCACAATCGTCCGTGGTCCTTCGCGTCGAAGCATCAACGACGAAACCCCCATCAGCTAACAGCACTGTCAGTGATCCGTCTCGAGGAAGGATTTACGACATTAAGTTTGTTCTAGTATCCTACGGGAGGATCTAGATACAACAAGTCTAAGTTAGTGTAATAATGTAATCAGTGTTTTTAGTGTTAACAGAAAGAAATTTAAATAAAAATCAAAGAAAGCAATAAGCAGCTCAACAACAATAAGTTTCATTCGTTGCCTTGAGGACAACGACCAGGAAGGAAGACCACACACTAAAGTTAATTACAACAATTGGCGCAGCCGGATTTTTCGAGCCGAGGATCGCTCGATTGAGGAAGAAGGGAGTAGCAATCAAATACTAAAATAAATAAGAAACAATTAGTATTAGTAAAAAAGGGAAAATTTGTAAGAAGATGAAATAATAACTCTAGTAATTAATTCAAACAGTGAAATAATAACTTTGTAACATTAATTTTGTTGGAAATGTACTCTACTCAAATATACTTGTTATTAATTCTATCGATGTATCTATGATTTGCCTGTGAGAAATAATTTTATTTTAAAATTATTTTCCTAAAAATTGTTATTCATAATTTCTATTCTGAACTGTTAACTGCGTTAAAATAAAGACCTATATGATATATAAATTTGTGCACTAGAGGACCTTTCATCAGGTTATGGGCCCAGGATCCATACAGAGATTTCTGAGGAATTTACTAGTCGAAAAGTTATAGATATTTTGTTGATGACAAAAATATGGCTTCTTCCTTATATCAAATCGAGAAATTGGAAGGAGGAAATTATGAATCATGGAGCGTTCAGATGAAAAGTATACTTATACATTCCGGATATTGGAAATACGTGAACGGGGATATAGTTAAAGCGATAGATGCAACTCCTACGCAGAAGTTGGAATGGGAATCTGTTGACGAGAAGGCTCTGGCAACGATTACTTTAAGCGTTAAATCGTCACAACTTAATTACGTAAGAAACTGCAAGACGTCGCTGGAAGCTTGGTTAAAGCTTAGAAACGTACACAAGCCAAATAGTCCACTACAGAAAGTATTTTTGTTCAAGAAATTGTTGAAATTGGACATGAAAGAAAGCAAAAATATGGTGGAACGTTTAAACACTTTTTCGGAAATAATAGACAAGTTAGCTGATATGAGTATCCAGATCCAGGAAGAATTATCGGTAATTATTCTACTATCTAGTGTTCCAAAGAGTTACGAAAATTTCGTCATTGCTATGGAAACAAGAGATCAATTTCCCTCACTTGAGATGCTGAAAATTAAACTTTTGGAAGAATGGGATCGCAGGAATCAATCAGATGACATTGACTGTATAAAAAATCAGCAAGCTTTTGGTGCCACAGAAGCTGAAAAAAGTGTTAAAAGCGATAAAAAGAAGATTCTCAAGGGCAACTGCTTCGTATGTGGTAAGAAAGGTCATTACGCTAATAAATGTAGATCCAAAAAGGAATATAAGACATGCTCACTGATTGCGATGGCAAAATCCAAAAACAGAGATGAAACAAATACTTGGTGTATCGATAGTGGAGCAACAAGCCATATGTGCTCGAATCGTAAGCTGTTTACAGAATTCGAGGATAATGACGATGTTATCATGTTAGCTGATGAAAAGCAAATCCATGCGAAGGGAAAGGGCATAGTCATGGGAAGATTTGGTGGTATAACTGTTGAATTTAAAGATGTTTTATATTCTCCAGATTTGCATGGTAACTTTATCTCTGTTAATAGCTGTGTCGACCATGGTAACAGTGTAAAATTTAATCACAAATCTGCTGTGATTGTTGATAGTACGATAGGAGATAGTACGATATAGTTGATAGGAGATTTGGTAATTAAGGCCATAAAAAAAACGGACTTTTTATTTGTGAAGCCGATGAAGAAAAGGAAAAATTATGCTCCGTAATTTCAAGTAAAGAATTGTGGCACTTTAGATATGGTCACCTTAACTATCAAAGCTTGAATGAATTACATAAGAAGGATATGGTCAGCGGTTTTGGTATGAAAAAGGATACGGTACAGGAAATCTGTAAAACGTGTATGGCTGAAAAGATTCATGCGGCATCATTTCCCAGTAAAAGCGAAACAAGATCCCATGAGTTGTTGGAGCTCATTCATTCCGATTTGTGTGGTCCCATGAATGTTGATTCCGTAGGCGGCTCTAAATATTTCTTAACGTTTATTGACGACATGTCCCGAAAGGTATTCGTATATTTCCTAAAATGTAAGAGTGAGGTATTTGATACATTTAAATTGTTCAAGACAATGGTGGAGCGTCAAACTGGTCGTAAAATAAAGTGTCTAAGAAGTGACAATGGCGGAGAATATGTGAACAAGGCTTTCAATTCTTATCTCGAAAAGGAGGGTATCCAACGTCAACTTACCGTACCTTATACTCCCCAACAGAACGGTGTCGCTGAGAGAGCGAACCGAACGTTAGTGGAAATGGCGCGCTGTATGCTAATACATTCAGGATTGAGCATAAGATTGTGGGCAGAGGCTGTACACACAGCAGTTTATTTGCGAAATCGATGTCCTACAAAGGCAGTGACAGACAAAACGCCACATGAATTATGGACTGGACGTAAAGCAAATGTAAGTCATCTTAAAGTCTTCGGTTCATATGCTGCTGTCCTTTACAAAAACAAACAAAGAGGTAAATTTGCTGCTAAAGCTTCAAATTTCGTAATGGTGGGATATTCACGAGTGTCTAAGGCTTATCGTTTATACGATGAGAAGAGACAAGTAATTATTGAACGTCGTGATGTTTGGTTTGATGAAAAGTGTAATAATCATAAAAGGGATGGAGATAGTTGTACATCTAATTACGATTTTATTACATTCACTCCTGATAATGATGAACTACGAAAAAATAGTGAAACTGAAGAGCTTGGAAGAAGCAATTCTGAACCAGAAGAAGATTTCCAACCAGTTGCAGTAGCTGAAGAAAACATAGACACTGCTGTTAATGAAGAAATACATCGCGAAGAAGACATTGATGACATTTCGCTCGAGGAGGAGCGTATTACTAATGGAACTGTGAAAAAGGGTCCTGGTAGACCAAAGATTATCCGGAGTGGTAAGCCTGGAAGACCAAGGAAAGTTCCGCATTACTTACTCTTTGCGAGAAAAGGGAACATGGTCCTTAGTCGATCTTCCACAAGAGCATAAGGCCATCAAGAACAAATGGGTTTTCACCTTAAAAAAGGATTCGAAGGGTCAAGTGGTTCGATACAAGGCAAGACTCGTAGCCAAAGGATGCGGTCAAAGGTATGGCGTAGATTATAAGGAAACTTTTTCGCCAGTAGTTAGATACGCATCAATAAGATTATTATTAGCCTTAGCAGTTAAACACCGAATGAAGGTGCATCAGATTGATGTAGCAACTGCATATTTAAATGGAGATTTGCAGGACGAAATATATATGCAGCAACCAGAAGGATTAGTAAATAACATTCATCCTAATAAAGTTTTACGTCTGCATAAAGCCTTGTACGGATTAAAACAATCCGGAAGGGAATGGAACACTAAATTGAATGATGTGTTAAATAATCTAGGTTTCAAAGCCTGTACGAGTGAACCGTGTTTGTACAAAACTATGAGAAATAGCAACGTGATAATTATAGCAGTATATGTTGATGACTTGATCATTGGATGCAAAGACAATAATGAAATTTTGAAAGTTAAAGATCAAATTAGTGAAGAATTTGAAATTACAGACAAAGGTTTACTAGAGCATTTCTTGGGCATGGAAGTGCAGCGTGATGGAGAAACGGGTGATATTGAAATAGGTCAAGAACTATATATTAAGGAGTTGTTACAACAGTATGGTATGGAGAACTGTAAACCGATTTCGATTCCACTAAATCCGGGTTTTCAAATAAGTTGTAACAAAGATTGCAAGAAAGTAGATACAACAGTGTACCAATCGTTAATCTGATCTTATCGTTTATACTTAGCGCTAACAACAAGACCAGATATACTGCACTCTGTATCAAAGCTGGCCCAGAGGAATACTGATCCTCATATGGAGCATTTTGTTGCAGCGAAGCAGGTTTTAAGGTATCTAAGAGGTACATCCAAAATGAAGTTAAAGTTTTCTAGTGGTAGTAACGAGCTTTTGTGATATGCGGATGCAGATTGGGGCGGTTGCGACACTGACAGAAAATCGTATTCTGGATTTGTATTTTTCCTTGGGAAATCTCCTATTTCATGGGAATCAAAGAAGCAAACCACGACAGCGTTAAGCAGCACTGAAGCTGAATATGTTTCGATTTCAAACGCATCGAAAGAAGCGGTTTATCTGAGAAGATTACTTCAAGAACTAGGATTTCTGAATGACGAGAGTGTTATTCTTAATGTTGATAATCAAGGAGCAATGAAATTAGCAACTAATCCAATTTATCACAACCGTACTAAACACATTAGCATAAGATATCATTATATAAGAGAGGTGGTAAAATCTAAAGATGTTGAATTGATTTACTGTCCTTCAAAACATAATGTTAGTGATATATTCACAAAGAATCTACCGAAAATCAAACATGTAAAATTTGCAAACTCATTGAATTTAAAATAGTTAGTTTATTTAAATATTAACGTTTGAGGCGGAGTATTGGAAATGTACTCTACTCAAATATACTTGTTATTAATTCTATCGATGTATCTATGATTTGCCTGTGAGAAATAATTTTATTTTAAAATTATTTTCCTAAAAATTGTTATTCATAATTTCTATTCTGAACTGTTAACTGCGTTAAAATAAAGACCTATATGAAATATAAATTTGTGCACTAGAGGACCTTTCATCAAATTTAGCAAGTTATAAGTTAAAAGTTAGTTAAAGTTGAAAGTTAAAAGCAAGTTACAAGTTTAAAAGAAAAAAAAGGAGAACGTGCAAAAAGGTGAAAAATAAAGTTAAAATTGAATAATAGAGATAAAAAATGGAATAATAAAGTTATAACAGGAAAATTTCTACAACTTCTAAAATTTCTAAAATTAAAATTAAAAAATTGGATAAAGCGAAAAGGATAGTAATAGAATTAAAATTCTTTTAAGTCTCGTCTCGAAGGGTTGAATTATCCTTATTTTTAACTTTTTTAATATATACAGGGAGAGAAAGAGTTTATAAAACTAATAAATTATATTATAATACATCATATTATCTTTTATATAAATCATAAAATAACTTTCAGGTCCCAAAAATCATCGGTTTCATCAAAAGAATGCCAGCGTAAAGCACGGCAAACTTGTCCCTTTGTCCTAGGCATTAGCCGGACAAAAAATTTTACTGAGGTCGACCCTTTTCACTCGGGAAGCAATTTTATAAGTTTAACATTCATTTACTAGATAAGAGGATTAATTGTCCAAATATAAGGAAGATTTTAAATTATTTTGAAATTCACCTCAAATTAAAATGAAGTGGAATGAAACAAGAAAAAATTAAGTTAGACAATTTTGAATTTACTAA
Organism: Myopa tessellatipennis; assembly: GCA_943737955.2. Taxonomy (NCBI): domain Eukaryota; kingdom Metazoa; phylum Arthropoda; class Insecta; order Diptera; family Conopidae; genus Myopa; species Myopa tessellatipennis. The sequence continues at coordinate 40,099,586 of OX031316.1, read as the reverse complement.
GATAACAAGTTTTAATTTGATTTTAATACAAACAAAGTCAAATTTAAGCAAATAAAGAATTTTTAATTTGCTGGAATTTAAAACAAAATGCAACTCAATTTAAATCAAAAAATTGAGACAAAACACAAAAAAAAAAATCGAAATCGAAAGTAACTTCAGAGCCAATTTAATAAATAAATCAGACCTCAGTGGTTTGGCATGTTTAGAATTTGAATAAAAATTCAATAAGTGAACACAATAAATGCGGGGAAACGTATGAAATTAAAATTGAGGAATTTAGTGAAATTAATTAACGACGAATTTTTGTTTTGTTGATATACGTTATTGGTTACTGTGGTAACAAATTGGCTAAAATCAGAGCACTTTATTAACTTAAATACATTATATTTAACGTGATAAAGTTCGAATGATAAAAGCAAATTATTAAAAAACAAAAACGCATATGACAAAGAGTATAAGTTTCGGGTGTGTCTTAGTATGATTTCAAATTACACACGTTAAATAAATTTTAACATTTAATTTGATTTCAAAGTCGCACATTTTTATAATAATTCCTACAGAATAAAATGTATGAAACTTCACAAACACATAATAGTCGGAGTGTACTATTACAATTATTACACAAAATTAAACCAATAATCTTAAAGTCATTGGTTAATTAGAAAACCAAAACTAAAGGTTTAATATTTCAAAGTAAACCGCTCAGAGACTTCGTTGGAGAATCAAAGCCACATTAGTGTAGATTTTTCGAATTCGAGATTGCAAACGTTGCAGTTTTTATTTGAGGTTTAAAATTACCTTAGCAAAGTCGTAAAAACAATTTTGACGCTTCGCCTCCGCTTGATTAAGAATTATCGAGCTCAAGCTGCAAGAAAAGAAAAAAGAAATAGGGAAGGAAAAATACTCTATTAATAAAACTAACTAATAACTACTAGAGCATAATTTATGAAAACACTTAAAATTCTCTTATTAATAAAAATGGAATTATTATTATTATTATTATTATGCAGTAATTAATTACTACACAAATAGAACAGTACTGGCAACTAAGGCCATCGACTGATAAGGGGATAGAGGGGATAGATAGGTAGAGAGAGAGAAAGATAACAAACACAATTTTTTAAACATCCATTCGAACCACCGTCCTCAAGGTTGAAGGGCAAGTGCGTTACCTTCCACGCCATCGAGGACCGCAATAAAAATGGAAATTTTAAAACTTAATAGGGAAAGAAAAATCTACGAGAAAATTCATCAAACAAATGGAGTACATTCCACAAAACGTGACGGACACTAAAGTGCAACCTCCGAAGTACATCCCATCGGAGATAAAGAGGCAGGGACCAGCCAGATTAACAATCGAGGAATACCGAAAGCGGCAACCAGTTCGAAGGGACAAGGAGGCTACAGCAATACCGCAGCCCGAGGGAAGAACGGAACCGAAACAGGGGCGTAAACAGGCGTAAACCCAATCCCGTGGGACAGGACACATCAAGTTTGGGAGGAAATAGATCAAGTAGAGCAAAGTTTGAGGGAACACAAACGGAAAGGAGCTAGAAACATGAAAACACAACAAATTGGCCAACAAAATAAGAAAGAAGAACATCATAATTGTTAAAATAAAATATATATTCAAAATTAGAGACCTTTAATTATAAATTTTGGAAAAAATAATTAAAATTATACAAATGAAACTAATATGTTGAAACACGACTGAATAAAATAATTTTGCTAAAATTATCTCAGTTACAGGCCGAAGTTAAACATACAATCGAGAATTTTAATACGATTCTTGGCAAGTCGAAAATAAATTTGGAGTTAGCTTAACAGAAGCAACTTTAGGAATCAAAAATCAAACTATGTTCATATTTAGGTTTTGTAAATAAAAGAATTCACCAAACAAAGTCCTTAGTTTTTATTAATTCATAGCGACCAGGCTAACAGCAATAGCTGCAGGAACTAAGTGAAATCGATTCTACTGTATTTGCAAAAAGAAATAGGTCATAAACTTGAACTTCATGCAAGGCCAGAATCGTCAAATTGCAAGCAGCTGGTAGCAAAAATAATGAAAGTATAAAAAACACAATAAACACAAAAGTACATCAGGCACCAGGCGAGCACAATTAAGCAACGAGCTCAGACTACGAAAGAAAAACAACAAGCAACAAGCGTACGAATGTACAGCGAATGTTCACAACGCGATCAGGCAAAAAAGGGTGTCAATGAGCCGTATTAAAGCTGAGTAAGCAAAAGTTAATTGCTTTTAGAGAACCAATTAAGGTTTTAATTGATTTCAAAAATATCCAAAATACATACTTAGAACAATAAGTATAGGATAATTAATGGCCGAGTCGCTACAAGAACAAGCATATTTAGCCTTAGAAAAGAAACATAAGGATTTGAAAAGACAAATAGAGGAATTTGCATCAAAACTTTGGAACATCCTGAAAAACACCGTTTCCAATAAAGAAAATTTAAAGCTAATAAAGACTAAAATACAAGCCCTAGGAGAAAGATCAACTTTAGAAAAAGCAGAGGCAGTCATAGAAGAATTGCTGAACTTTTTGAAAATATAATAGTAAATAAAAACCAAAGTCTAAGGGACTGCTTATCAGAATTCAACGCGTTAAAAAATAAGTGCGATACTTATTTAAAGGAAAGACACTTTCAAGAAAAGATACTAAAGACTCTAGAAGACGAAAACGAACATCTAAGGAAATTACTGAATGACGAGGGTTTAACTGAGGAAATATTAAATAAAACGATAGAACAAGAATCGGCCCAAAAATCAAGAGAAGACTATGTCTCATTAGAAAGGGCGCACTTAAGAATACAGGCACTAAGAATACAATTAATACACACCAATACACTTAAGAATACAATTAAAAGAGGAAAATAGACGCCTACAACAGGAAATAGAGCTAGCGCACGAACAATCGCTATACCATAAGGAACCCACGCCAGCAACAGTAAGTCCAAAGGAATATAATTCAGTTTCATTCCCTACATTTAAAGAATCAGTGGCAGAACAAACCAATATGGGTATAGCAGAAATAGCGAAAATAACAAGCAGTATTGTTCCACTGTTTTCAGGGACGCAGTCACCAGATATGAGAGGTGAAGTGTATAAGTTTATACAGGCGTGTGAGTTAGCTACAAATGAAGCGACTACAGCAAATTCACCGCTTTACATAGAATGCATCAAACAAAGATTATATGGAGACGCTTATGATCTCGTAGGCACACAACGTTTCAACAGCCCAGAGGAATTATACCGAGCTATACGAAAAGCCTACCTACCAACAGCGGCATTAGACGTGACGTTGGCAGAACTTCAGAATTTCAGCCAATTGCACAATGAGGACATCCGGCAGTTGGCAAGTTATCATGGTTATTAGTGCGCTGTCACCTTCTCCCTCATAGGTGTCTTTTATTATTTGCAAGGCCTGTGCCTTAGGTTCAGAACAGGGTTAAAAGATGCAACGTTACGAACCCACATGCTAAATGCTAAAGGGAAAAGTATAGAGGAAATGACTGAAATAGCAGTAAACACGCTGATCGAAATACAAAGAAGTAACTCGATACATCAAACAACAATTACATCCATAATCAATATGAATTCGACTGAACCCTATACAAGACCTCCTGTAAATCATCGCGTGGATTACCAAAGATCAGAAGAAAGGTTAAACGTTTCGAGAGCACCATAAGAGAAAATAATTTGTTCATTCTGCAATAAACGTGGATATACGAGAGAAAAGTGTCGAACTAGGGAAAACACACCATATTGCCAAAAATGTTTACAATATGGACACGAGACAAACTGGAGGTGTGTCAACAAGAACTACAACAAAGGAGGAGCGAACAATAAAAATCAAGGTCCTAACAACCAAAGTCAAGGAAATCAGCAATGGAACCAACCTCATCAAACTTGGCAATCGAATCAAGTACAGCAAACCTGGAACCCTAGTCAAGTGCAGCACACCTGGCAACCCAAACAACGGGATCAAAATAGGCAACAAAAACAGCTCAAACGCAATGGAACCAAACACAGAAGGACCTCGTGAACCCAAAACCGAATACATTTAAGGGTGTTCAAGGGAATAAAAATACAATGAACACACCGAATAGCGCCAATCAAACAATATGTTTGACTGGTGTAACAGACCAGGTGTAACAGACCAGGACCTATAGTAGCGAACTGCGGAGCCAAAAGAAGTTGGGAAACTCTATAGAATAATCAGCAGTACAATACAAAGCAAGGAGCGCTAGTCTTAATATAGTAGAATATATTACAGATATAAAAGCACTTGCAAATAAAATAAAATCAAAAGTAATAGAAAAATTTTAAATTTTTATGTCACAATTACAGGACGAGAAAACAATACGTTCGTGGTTAACGAGTAATTGGAATAATAATTATAAAAATACTGTAAAGGAAGTATCCAACTGGGATTCAGCCACGTTAAGTGATGTGTTCATTGAACTGCCTTGTGTAGAGGCGAGAAATGGAAACCTCACTTTTCTTGTGGATACAGGAGCGGATACAAGCCTAGTAAAAGAATGTGTATTAAAGGAAGATGCCATTATAAATAAAAAGATTAAAAAAGAATTAAGTGGAGCATTTGGAGGCTGTATAACCACAATAGGGTCCACCAGCATATGCCATGATGAGGTACAGCCCTTACGTTTAACGCTACACGTTGTGTCACTTAAACAAGGGGTACCGGCGGACGGCATACTGGGTAGAGTCAACATGTGGAACAGATCCATTATAAACACGCTCAGTAAAAACTTAACCTTATTTAATAAAAATAAAGAATTTGTAATTAAATTGCCACTACTAGGCATCAAAAATACAGAAGATCAAAGAAACAAAAATAGTATAACAATTGAAGCAAGAACGGTTAGAATAACGCCGTTAAGAATTAAACCTAAAGTTATGACTGTGGTAGTTCATAAACAAGAGATTGCACCAGGAGTATACCTGGGAGAAACACTAGCAAATGTGGAAAACAAAGAGGTCAAGGTACCAATCCTAAATTCGACGGCAAAAGATTTCATTCTTAGTGACAACTTTGTACCGAGATTTAGTGATTTCTACAAATACAAGCTAAGTGATGTTTCGGACAATCAATGGACTACCATCAACAGTATAAGTAATGCGGACATGGCGCAACGCTTGAACACTTTAATGAAAGATTTGGAATTGGATCCTTCCTTAAACCAAGAGGAAAAGGAATCCATAACAAAGCTATGTGCGAAGTATAATGATATTTTTCTTTTAGAGGGTGACAAATTGACATACACCCCAGTACTAGCACATAAAATTCCAATAAAGGTGGATCAGCCACCAATTAATCAAAAACAGTACCGTATTCCTCAGACACATAGGGAGGAAATGAATAAGCAAATGCATAAACTACTAGAGGAGGATTTAATATCCCCAAGTGTATCTCCATGGAACTCACCACTACTTCTAGTTCCAAAGAAGAGTGGAAAAGATGGAGAAAAGAAATGGCGCCTACTGATAGATTATAGGAAAGTAAACGAGGCGACAATTAAACAAGTCTTTCCACTTCCTAGGATAGATGAGACATTGGACCAGTTAGGAAGTAGTAGATATTTTTCGACGTTAGACTTAGCAAGTGGTTACCACCAAGTCCTAATGGACAAAGCGGACAAGGAAAAGACCGCATTTAGTTCAGCGTTAGGACATTTTGAGTTCAATCGGATGCCTTTCGGTTTAACCGGCGCCCCAGCGAAGTTCCAACGTCTAATGAATGGTATTCTGACAGGACTTCAGGGTATGGATTGTTTTGTTTATTTAGACGACATAGTCGTATATGCAACAAACCTGGGACAGAATGAAGAAAGGTTAACTAAGCTTTTCGAAGTAATTAGGGAAATTAACTTAAAGCTGAACATCAGCAAGTGCCAATTTCTACGACGAGAAGACGTATACTTAGGGCACAAGTGTTCAGAACATGGAGCACTTCCAGACCCTAGCAAGGTGGAGTGCGTTAAAAACATTCCGCCCCCTAAAAATAAAAAGGAATTACAAGCTTTCCTAGGCCTTGATTATAGAATATTTATACCGGGAACCGCAAAAATAGCACTTCCCATTAACAAACTGTTAAGAAAAGACGCTAAGTTCATCTGGACAGAAGGCTGCCAGACAGCGTTTGAACAGTTAAAGGAATCAGTCATGTCACCACCAGTGTTGGCATATCCGGATTTTTCAAAAAAATTTCTTTTAACTACCGACGCAAGTAATGAAGCATTAGGCGCGGTTCTTTCTCACGGAAACGTAGGCGAGGACAGGCCAATAGCTTTCAGATACAGAACAAAGATATTCAACGATAGAAAAGGAATTCTTAGCAATAGTGTGGGCTACAAAAAATTTCAGAGCATATCTCTTAGGCAGACCTTTTAAAATTTTTACTGATCACCAGCCATTGAAGGGAATAGCTAATTTAAAGGATCAAACTTCTGGCAAGATTCAGGCACAAGCTGTCAGAGTATGATTTCGAAATCATATATAAGCCAGGCAAAAAGAATTTAAACGCAGACGCGTTGAGTAGAATTCCTCAAAATCGTAATGTAGTAACAGCAGTCCAGACCCGCTCTAGAGCAAGGGAAATGAAGAACCAATAAAGTAGCGAAAAATCAAGAACAATTCCGACGCCTGTAGAACCTGACACTCCAGGCATTATTCAAAACGACAACACCATTTTATTGAAAAATCCATAACAAATAGAGACTGTTATAAAAGACTTCCATAATACACCATTAGGAGGTCACCAAGGAGCAGTGAAAACTTACCTAAGAATCAGGCAACAATATAGGTGGCCAGGGATGCAAAGACAAATCAAAGATTATGTTAAAAACTATTCAAAATGTCAAGCGAACAAAAGTTCGAGATTAACGAAAATGCCCATGGTGCTAATAGATACACCAATGCGGCCATTTGACAAAGTTTTCATGGACATAGTAGGTATTCTACCAGAAATTGTGCCCGGAAACAAATATATTTTAACGTTCCAAGTTCCCGTTTCGGAATTCCGAGAATTCTAGTTACTGATAACGGAACTAATTTCATTTCGAAATTGTTCTCGGACACATGCAAATTGTTAGGAATCAAAAAATTGCATATAACGCCTTACCATCCGCAAGCAAATGGCTCCTTAGAAGGAAGCAAAAGACCGTTAGCAGAATATTTGCGTAGTTTTGCTATAGAAGATGGGTCGAATTGCGATCAATGGTTAACTGCAGCAATGCACGTTCACAACCACACACCCCACATTACGACAAAGCAAACTCCGTTTCGTACCTTATTTGGGTTCGACAAAGAAATGCCGACCAATTTAAAAAGAAAATGTAGTCCGGTATACAATGCCGAAAACCCAAATAAGGTTCTAAGATTCCAAATTCAGAGAGCTCACGAAATAGTGAGGAAAAATCAGGAAATGGCTAAACAAGTAGCCAAAAATCAATGTGATAATAAGTTAAATTTAGTAGAATTTATAGTAGGAGATAGTGTACTAATTAGGAATCAAACTAGGAAAAATAAGTTTTCACCAATATGGGTAGGACCATATAAGGTAGTAAGGATTAAGAGTACAATTACGACAGTTCTAAATATTAAGGGAAGAGAAAAATCTTTCCACAATAATTTGCTTAAGTTATATAATACCAATTAAGAAAGAAATAGGATTAACTAGACAATTAAGTAGGAATACATTAGAATCACTTAAAATAAGGAAATTAAATTAAGTAGTCATAAATTAAAGTAAATTAATCACAATAGGCACCTTATTAGGATTAGGATAGAATAAATATATATAAAATAGGATTGATAAAATTTATTATAGGATAGTAGGAAACTAACATTTTTAGTTTTAATTTTCCTACTAATAATTCTAATTTAAATAACTTCAGTCTTACATTTGAATAACGAATGAAATTCATTAAATTTCATAATGAAAAAAATAAAAAGCAAGTTTCACGTTTCGTTTCAAACCACAAAATATAAGATAATTTTACGTGAAATTAATATTAATAATATACGGTATATGAAAAATAGCTGTTCCGTTAAGTACACAGCCATAACTATTGCATTTGCAATTATTTTAGAAATAAATGCACATGAAATCTATGCATAAAGACGTAGGTTATGCATATCAGAAATTTAAACATCATAGCTGCACCTCGATGCAAAAATAGAAAGAAAAGTTAAATAAACCTAAGACCAAACAATTATTGCCTTAATTCTTATAAAATATTCTTCTAATTATCAATATTCTTCTTAATTATACAAAATAAAATTTTTACAAAATATAAAATGTACATATACGGTCGTACAATATGTATTTAATTGATTAAGATTCCATGTAATTGAGCGATTAACGCAAGCACTGCAACAAAGCAGGTGCAAAAGTAGAGCAACTGAACACGAGCAGAACGCAGTCAGTTAAAAACATTTAATGAAAAACAAAAACAACAAACACAGTAAATGAAAAATTTTGACACAAGCCAAATGAGGAAAACAAAAATAAAAACACCAAAGTTGAAAAACTTCAAAATAGGCAAAACAAAAAAAAATAATAAACATATTAATAAAAACTAAGAATGAAAGTAGTAATGAAAAAGGGCATAAGAAAAGAAACGAAATAAGAAAAATAAAAGGAAAGAAATAATATAATTATAATAACGTTAGAAAATCGTACACATTAAAGTAAAAGGGAACATATCTAAATACTTGTACGAACTATTTAAATACTATCAATGTTAACATTTATAGGTAATAAACTAACGAGTTATATTGAACTAGAATAAAGTCGATATTTATTGTAAGAATTAAGACTTGTTTCGCATTAAATGAAATATTGCTAATTAATTAATATACCTAACTTAAAATTATATACGAATATGATTTCAATTCTTCTTAATTAAGAACAAATTATAAATAGAAAATAAAAAGATATTGTAAGAGAAAACTCAAATATATATATAAAATTGATAATAGGTTAAGCGTGATGACAAAGAAGACAGCATGCAGAGAAGCTGACCGGAATTCCGATGTACACCCACGAGAGCAGCAGAAGACGCACTCATATCCTAACAACACATGACAACAGGACCACAAATAGCGCCCAAACCAGGGTACGGAATATATCCCTCAAACGAACAACTTTTTTTATATCCCTCACAAAAAAACGATCTCAAAAGATGAAAATATGTTTTGACTCATGAGCGATTTTTATTTTTTCATCTTTGTTCAAAAAAATACATATCGCTCACGTTCAAAATAATTTCGATCGTCCAACAAAACTATCACTTGGGATGAAAAAAATTCTTATCTTCAAGTATTTCGATCCCTCAAGTTCAAAACATTTCGTTTGTTGACGAATAGCGATCACAGAAGATGAGAAAACTTCGGGTTTCGCACCATAACGATCTTCGGTGATGAAAAAAAGGCTGCGCAGGCAAAGAATCGATCTTTGAAGATGAAAATAATTTCGACGCAGGATCGAAAAAAGCAGCGCAGCAGAGTTGAACAGCGTGGGTTTTGTTGGTGTTTGGATGGTTCGCTTCGCGGCAGAGACAATTGCTTGAAAATGAAGTTTTGTTTGTGTTTCGTATGAATATGTTTTTGTTGGATTTGGTATACAATGAATTGAAATTAATTTTGCATGGTGTGAAGTGTGAAGGAAAGTTGTGAAAGTAAATACGTAAAATATTAATGTGTAAAAATATTAATAAGTAAATTGTTTTCTACCATAAGTACATTATTCTAATATATTTTATACATATTCATTATATATACATATATATATTTCTTATATCTTCCCATTATATTTTCCCTTTTTATTATTCACTGATATTGAAACACAGGAGATTTTTTTTTTTGCAACTGCTGACTTTAAAGAAATTTTCTCAAAGAATCTTGGCTGTCTCTCAATCCATCCCAAAATACATATGAATATCTTTACATTTTTTTGGACCATGTCCTGCATAAAAAACGTAAAGCAATTGCAAAAATTTACTCCTCAACCCTTTCTGCGAGCTCGTTCCGAATATATGCAATAAATACATACATATACGTACAATATGTACAATATGTACAATACATATGTACATGTGTGAATGGAAGGCAAATTTGTATATCGGCCTTGAAAATAATTACTTTTGGAATGAAAAAGGTTTGATTATTAGAGGGCCAACAGGTAACAAATTTTACAAAGGAAGAAGTGTTTGAATTCATGTATTCAAATCCCCGTCGGATAATAAAATTGACGAATGTAACGCGGCACAATCAGTGCTTTCAATCGGAGAGCAAATACATAATTCATAATAAACATTTATAATAGAAATATGTATAAAATATATTAGAATTATGTACTTATGGTAGAAAACAATTTACTTATTAATATTTTTACATATTAATATTTTACGTATTTACTTTCACAACTTTCCTTCACACTCCACACCATGCAAAATTAATTTCAATTCATTGTATACCAAATCCAACAAAAACATATTCATACGAAACACAAACAAAACTTCATTTTCAAGCAATTGTCTCTGCCGCGAAGCGAACCATCCAAACACCAACAAAACCCACACTGTTCAACTCTGCTGCGGTGCTTTTTTCGATCCTGCGTCGAAATTATTTTCATCTTCAAAGATCGATTCTTTGCCTGCGCAGCCTTTTTTTCATCACCGAAGATCGTTATGGTGCGAAACCCGAAGTTTTCTCATCTTCTGTGATCGCTATTCGTCAACAATTGAAATGTTTTGAACTTGAGGGATCGAAATACTTGAAGATAAGAATTTTTTTCATCCCAAGTGATAGTTTTGTTGGAAGATCGAAATTATTTTGAACGTGAGCGATATGTATTTTTTTGAACAAAGATGAAAAAAGATATTTATCAGTGAGGATGGAAATATTGTTATCTTCAGTGAGGGATATAAATTGAGCGATATAAAAAAGAAACGTTTTCCGAACCCTGCCCCAAACAACTCGAAGGGGGAAGGGTAGCTGGAACAGCTGATCAGCGTAGCGACCACAACCATCGCAACCAAAGATGGAATTGTTGCGACAAACAAGCAATTCTATGCAACAATGCAACGGCATTCGATCACAAAACACGAAGATACTTTCAAAGAGGTGTAACAGCAGCAATTTGAACCTGAAAATTACCGAACGATAATGGTGACAGATACACAGTACCTTGAGATCACGTGGAGACCAAAAGCACCGCAATGAGACACACAATAAAATAGAAAGCTAACCCATCGGCAGCTATTTACAACCCAGTGGCTGCGCAACAACGAAATCATAATGAATCCTGGTGGCAGCGTAACTTCACAGGGTAACTCTACATTAGGTTCTGCGAATGGATACTGACGCTGTTTCAAGCGGAAGTACGTCAAGCGTATGTGACAGCTTAATCACGTCGCGGCGGCAGCGATTTAAAACGCACCACCACTATCTACAAGATAAGATGTTGAAGATGAGGAAACAAGACGTCAAAAGCGATGATTCCGGCAACATCTCAACCATCCACTACGGTTCAAGCGAACGATCCCAATTGCGGGACAATCGACACTATAACCAACGAACAACCGCACCTTATCAAGACCGAAAGTTAACAGCAACCGTTTTGAACACCTACAACATAAATACAATCACGTCAGCTACCCAGCAGCAGCAGTCCCACAACGCACCGAGAAGAAGACATGGATACAACGGGGTGTACATCAATATCAACGTGTACGTCAGCACGTACGTGTACATCAACAACAAAACCATCATCAACAACAACAAGAACATCAACTTTAAGATCAACATCAAAATCATCCACCTACACACAGATGACACCGAAGAAATGCAGTTGTATTATTGAATTATTATTGTAAGAAGTTTTATTGTAATTATTGACAAATAATTGCCTTGTTATTATTGTATTGTAATTATTATTAATAATTAATTGTATTATTATGTTAACTAATCTTACTTCAATTACATTATTCATAAAAGAAAAAAAAAACACAAACATACATAAGTAGACACTAAGTACAACCATAATACACACACGACCACCCACAATTCAACAAACAATAAATTTATTTTATTTTTTTTTTAAAATATTAAAATATTATATTATATTATAAGAATTTTATTATTAAAAGAATTTCGATATTAAAAGAAAAATTTAATATCGTTTCGTACGATACTAAATTTGTCTTCCCCGAGGGTGGAGGGATGTTGTATGTCGCGAACGCAATTTCCAGTTCCGGGCGATAAGAACTTTCAAGGCCAGTATTAATTTTATAATACTACTCCGCGGATGAATCAAGGCCGATTTCAAATTAATGCAACCACAGCTTTGCAACCACTTTGCTTGGTAGACCGAAGCTTTAGTTTAATTTGGTTTAATCAAGCTTTGGTTTAGCCAAGTCAGCAACCGGAGCTTGGCAATTGGAATGGATCGTGGAAGCTAGCATTTAGTATCGAGCTTCCAAACCATGAAAACGATAGAGCTTTGCAATTGGAGTGGATTGTGGAAGTTAGCTTTCAATAGCAAGCTTCCAAACCGTTAAAACGCTTGGCTTAAAAGAACCAACGATCAGAATCCACACGCGGAAGAATTAAATTGAGAACGATTTTCTTCCGCGTATTGATTCTAAATTCAATTCGACGACTGTGTCGACCGAGCTAACGTGGAAAATGGAAAAGATTCCAACGGGAGTCTTGTGTAAATATTTAAACGAAGAAGTCGTTTAACCGCGTATAAAGTCGCGTAGTGAATAGAATTTAGTCTAAGTTAGTATAATAATGTAATCAGTGTTTTTAGTGTTGACAGAAAGAACTTTAAATAAAAATTACAGAAAGCAATAAGCAGCTCAACAACAATAAGTTTCATTCGTTGCCTTGAGGACAACGACCAGGAAGGAAGACCACACAATAAAGTTAATTACAACAGTGGTCGTTTCAACCACGTGAGCACAATTGTGGAGTTTGTGAGAGGTAAAACCGCGTTCACCATGTCGGATAAAAGGGCCACGCCGCACAATTTGAGCCGAGGTATGCAGATCGTTTTGATTGGGGCTACTTTGGTTTTGCCAAAATGTAGCGAAACACGGACTTTGTGTATTCAACTTCTTTTAGTTGAATTTTAGGAAGATACAACTAAGTTCTTGTACTTAGTGTCTGTTTTAATTTGTATAGTTGTTCAAATCACAAAACACGCAACCTTATAATGAGCAAGGCAAAGCCCACAGCAGGCAAGGAAGAAGCAGGACCATCACAAACAGTGGGGGCACAAGTCGCGGAGAAGCAGGACCATCACAACCAGATTCAAAGCGTCACCGCAGATTGCTAATCGCAAAACAAAAAAAGATTCTGAACATGTTAACAAGCACACACGACAAAATGCTTGTGGACCCGAATGTACAACCATCTCAGTACTACACCAGCAAAATCCCCACTCTGGAAAAGCATTTCAAGATTGTTCAAGATCTACATGAAAGGATCTGGGAATCGCATTTGCAACAAGAATAATCCCATGTTCATGTGTGAGAGATACCTGCAAATGAATCCAATTGTTTAAAAGGCGGTCACGCTGCTAAGGATTGTGCTTCGAGAAATTGCACAAAATGCAACAAGAAACACAACACCCTGCTGCATTTGGACACCAAAGAAACTGCATACTCTTCATCGAGTGCGCAGACCATTTCAAAGCAACGTCGTCGCCAACGTAGCCAGCAATTTTTCGACCAAAGTGACTTTAATAAACACCCATGCAGTGACTAGTATTCCACCAGAAAGAGCAACCGCTCTGACAGCCGTCCCAAGATTACCAAGGACTCCAGAAGCACCATACCAAGTCAAGTCAACTTTGCTTAGTACCATCAAGCTTAAAGTACAGGACAATTGGGGAAGAGAGATCGATTGTTGCGCAATCTTAGATAGAGGTTCCCAGACGAATTTTATAGCAAAACGCCTTGCCATTAAACTTGGCGTGCATAAAATCCTACAACTCATAGGCATTGAAGGCATTGGAGAAACTCGAAAGTACTCCACTGACCGAGTAAACATACAGCTGACATCTAGGACATCGGCCTTCTCCACCAGAATAGAGGCACAGACTCAAATGAAAAACTAATCACTTCAACAAATTGATACGCACGGGTGGAAAATTCCAAAAAAACATACCACTTGCATATCCCGAATTTTTAACGCCCGGTGCCCTTGATTTACTGATCGGAGCCGAGCTCTTCTACAACATCTTATGTATCGGACAGATAAGTCTAAGACCAGACCTCCCTGTACTCCAAAACACGCTCTTCGGCCGTCGAAAGGTTTTGGCGATTGGAGGAATGTGACGGACAGACCGAAGCATTAACATCAGCAGAAAGGCGATGTGTAACACACTTCAATCAAAATGTTCAGCGACACAGCGATGGACGATTCATGGTGCGGCTACCATTTCAAGGCGAACCTAGTCAACTGGGTGAATCAGAAGACATCGCTCTTCAGCGTTTCCGAGCACTCGAAAGGAAACTTCAAAGAAACCCTGAGTTCAAGAAGCTGTATGTACTGTTCATGCGGGATTATAAAGCCTTAGGGCATATGGAAATAGCACCCCTCGACAAGATTGGAAGGAAGCCACATTATGTCCTCCCTCACCACGGAGTGTTGAAACAATGGAGTAGTACAACCAAACTCAGAGTCGTGCTTGATGCGTCGGCTAAGACGTCATCAAAATATTCATTGAATGACATCTTATGTACAGGGCCTAACATACAAGCGAATGTTTTCACGATACTGCTTCGTTTTCGAATGCCTAGGTACGTGTTCACGGCCGACATCGTGAAGATGTACCGTCAAATATGGGTTCATCCTCTCGACCGAACAGCGATATAGGTTACAAAATCATAAGCCCTTCTACCCCATATTTAATAATTAATCTTCATCGAGACCTATATTGCCCATTGCCGGGAGCCGAACTGCACCTCTGCTTGTCTCTTAAGGAAAACGGGCATATCTGCAGACCACACACCCCGGTCCTTAAACGAGAATTATCCTGCGAAATCAATATACTCACTGATGAACATAACCTAGCATCATGCAACTTTAAAACAATGGCCATAGACTCGTACTGGACCCAATTAAATAATCCTAACGGTTGAATTTACGCTGTGAAAAATAAGACGCTTGTGAATGCGGTATGCCACGACAACTTTTCACAAGTGACACTAGAACTATCAGGAATCTTAAGGATTCAAGAAGGTTGTTCGATAGGATTACCATTCCGAACGATTCAAGGACAACAATCTATGAATGTAAATCGATACGCATCATACATTCCGTCTATGAACGTCAGCTCTATACAAACAACCTTTCATTCAGGTGATTTAACAACGCCACATTCACAACATAAGCCACATATAATAACTAATAACACTCAACTCATGGAACTAAAGAATCAACTGTCCAAATTCGAGATCAAGAATCCAAGCAGATACGACACTCATCACAATGCATTGGGGTACGGGGGTCCTTGGGATTACAATCTTGAGAGATTGAGATCATGGGATGGACGCTGCGGAAACTCCAAACATTAAGATCAACAGGGACCATGCCACAAGGCACAGAAGATCACAGACACAGAAGTAGGACCAGCATATTCCTACATTTTCCTGCACATTTGTTAATTTTGTTTTATATCCCATTGTTAAAATTATTATATTTCGTTTTATTTTCCATTGTTAAAAATATTATATAAATAAGTGACTGTTTGTGTAGGAGATGTGTGCGCAGGTAAGCGCAACACACCGATATATATATAAAATATAATAGTAAGAGTGACGAGTGGAATAAAAAGACCTACCGATGCTTTGGTGTTGATGAGCGTGACGGTGAAGTCGGTGAAGATGATGAGGTTTTTGGTTGTATCGAATGATGCGGTGTGTGTGTGGGGATGATGGTTGTGGTGATGATCGCGGTGATAATGGTGGAGATCGTTATGGTGATGGATTGTTGGAAACACTCGCGTGACGATTACTCAAGTTACAAGATGATAAGTCAAGTACGAAAGTATGAAGTTCACCGGTCGAGATCACAAAGAGAAAGTCACGATCGTACACGAAAGTAAGGTTCAACTCGCAAAAGTACAGTGCAGGGCGGAAGTACAGGGCGGAAGTCATCAAAACTCATTGACCTGTCAAGAGTTGACAGTAGCGCTGGGGTATGCGGTCGAGTCAGAATGAGAGTTTGGCGTAAACATACTCCCCGCCTTGCAGTATTGCAACTTTGCTCAGGTTAGAGACGCTTTGCTCAGGTTTCGCCTTAGTCACAGATACGCGATGATTTGGGGTTTAAATCCCAGCAGCATTTAAACCTGCTGGTTTAATGGGAGCTTGCTAATCAAAGCTAGCTTCCACAATCCACTCCAATTGCAAAGTGCTATGGATTTTAGGGTTTGGAAGCTCGCTACTAAATGCCAGCTTCCACAATCCATTCCAATTCCGAAGCTCTATGGTTTTCATGGTCTGGAAGCTCGCTACTAAATGCTAGCTTGCACGATCCATTCCAATTGCCAAGCTCCGGTTGCTGACTTGGCTTTGGAAGTGAATTAAACTATAGCTTCGGGCTACCAAGCATAGTGCTGTGGTTGCATTAATGTGAACTTGGCCTTGACTCACTCGCGGAGTAGTATTATAAAAACAATAATACTGGCCTTGAAAGTTCTTATTCCCGGAACTGGAAATTGCGATCGCGACATACAACCTCCCTCCACCCTCGGGGAAGAAAAATTTAGTATCGTACGAAACGATATTAAATTTTTCTTGTACATTTATGGCTTGTTGAATTGTGGGTGGTCGTATGTTTAGTATGGTTGTACTTAGTGGCTACTTATGTATGTTAGTGTATTTCATTTTATGAATATCTTATGTTCTAGGTCAATACTAATTAGTTATTAGTAATCATTACAACAACTACAATACAATTAATTATTAATAAAAATTGCAATAAAACTGATTACAATAATAATAGAATTTTATGACTGCATTTCTTCGGTGTCATCTGTGTGTAGGTGGATGATTTTGATGATATTGGATATTGGTGACCGATTTATTTATTGTTTTAAATTGTAACTACTCGGGCTGATCTGGTCAGGTTACGTTATTCAAAAATGTAAGAAAACAAGTAAAAACAACGATTTTTAATTTAATAACCCAACGTTTCGTGGACTTTTTTCCACTTCCTCAGGGGTTGATCTTTATTTTTAAATAATTAATTGATTACAACATTTTAATTTTAGTTTACTGTTTCGCAAGCTTTACCCAAAGCAACTGAATAAATTTTATTGTTATTGTCCAAGTCTTCTTTGTTATTCATAGTTATATTTATTTTTTGTTGTATTCTCAGGCTTTCCAGTGTGTAACGGGTTCCATGTTTTTTCTCTTTGTCAAGAATTTTAATATGTTCAAAATCTGCTAAGTGATTTTGTTCTCTCATATGTTGACTTAGTGCTTTTGATGTTTTTTAATGATGATGTCTCTCTTGTGTGTTCAGCTATCCTAGTTTTGATTAACCGTTTAGTTCTACCTATGTAAACTTTCTTGCAATTATTGTTCATGCTACCTCTACAAGAGATTTCATAAACCACGTTGCTCATTTGTTCAACAGGTATTTTATCCTTCATATTCGAGAACAGGGTCTTAATTGTCTTGTTTGGTTTGTACGCAAAATTAATGTCTGTAATATCAATTAACTTTCTTAGATTCGTTTGGTTTGTTATGTGAGGCACATATGAAACTACAAAAAATCTTTTATTCCTATCTTTAGCTTCGTTAATGTTTGAGAGATTGTGTGTGTTGTTATTATTGTGTCCTAATGCGTATTTTGAAATTAGATTTCTTATTATGTATTTGGGAAAGCTGTTAGCTGTTAACATTGATTTTATTTTTTTAATATTATCTCTCATAAACCGTGGATCACTTATTTTGAATACCCTCTGTATTAAATTTTCGGCTGTGTTGATTTTTTGTTGTAATGGTTGCGTTGAGTTATAATTGATCATTCTTACCGATGAAATGGGTTTTACGTACCAATTAAGTATGATTCTTCCACTACTTCTGTGCAAAGTTGTTTCTAAAAAATTTAACGTATTATTGTTTTCTTCTTCACAGGTGAATATTCATATTCAATATTCAATATTTTAGAATGAAAACAGTATTCCGATTTTTTTTTTTTTAAGACTGGATGAAGGAGAAATATTGATCTCTTTCGATGTAATATCTTTATTCACAAAAATTCCAATTTACACTGCAATAAAAACCATAATGAATAAAATGGAATTTAATCTCACACCACACTAAAATAAACAAAATTCAATTCCTGAAGGTTCTACAATTTTGCCTCAAAGATAATAACTTTTTCATATTTAACAACCAAATATACAACCAGGTGTTTGGTATGCCAATGGGAAATCCACTTTCACCTACCATCGCAGACATTTTAATGGACGATTTACTAGAATGGACAATAGACGAACTCTTTAATAAAGACAATATTAAAATAAAATACATAGTTAAGTACGTTGATCACATTTTCGCAATAATTAAAAAGCAGGATAAAGATACAATTCTACAAATTCTGAATAAGTTCCATAACAGGATACAATTCACCTGTGAAGAAGAAAACAATAATACGTTAATTTTTTAAAAACAACTTTGCACAGAAGTAGTGGAAGAATCATACTTAATTGGTACGTAAAACCCATTTCATCGGTAAGAATGATCAATTATAACTCAACGCAACCATTACAACAAAAAATCAACACAGCCGAAAATTTAATACAGAGGGTATTCAAAATAAGTGATCCACGGTTTATGAGAGATAATATTAAAAAAATAAAATCAATGTTAACAGCTAACAGCTTTCCCAAATACATAATAAGAAATCTAATTTCAAAATACGCATTAGGACACAATAATAACAACACACACAATCTCTCAAACATTAACGAAGCTAAAGATAGGAATAAAAGATTTTTTGTAGTTTCATATGTGCCTCACATAACAAACCAAACGAATCTAAGAGAGTTAATTGAATCTAAGAAGGTTAATTGATCTAAGAAAGTTGAATTGATAATTGAAGTTAATTGAATTGAAAGTTAATTGAAAGATTAAGACCCTGTTCTCGAATATGAAGGATAAAATACCTGTTGAACAAATGAGCAACGTGGTTTATGAAATCTCTTGTAGAGGTAGCATGAACAATAATTGCAAGAAAGTTTACATAGGTAGAACTAAACGGTTAATCAAAACTAGGATAGCTGAACACACAAGAGAGACATCATCATTAAAAAACATCAAAAGCACTAAGTCAACATATGAGAGAAAAAAATCACTTAGCAGATTTTGAACATATTAAAATTCTTGACAAAGAGAAAAAACATGGAACCCGTTACACACTGGAAAGCCTGAGAATACAACAAAAAATAAATATAACTATGAATAACAAAGAAGACTTGGACAATATCATCGCATATTCGCTCTTGCTCTGATCGGACGTGTGTTTTGCTTTACGTTGATTTTTTTCCATTCTCACTATGCTTTGCTCTGCTTGCGCTGTATTAGTTAGTGATCGCGAAAATAATATTGCAATTGCTATCAATAAACTAACAAGCGAAGTGGCTGAATTAAAAAAATTCATTTATAATCGGTTTAAAAGTGAATTATATGTCACTGATAAAGACGAAACCTGTTCTCAAGTGTCTGGCTTTTCCAGTGCGGGCGACGCTGGCGAGGCTACGCTAACAGTTCCGTCGCGCCTCCGCCCCCGCAAACCGACAGCAAAGAAAGCAGTTGAGAAAATTTGTTCTCCTGTAATGCAAAGCGCTCGCTCTCTCGCTAAAAAACCGGTTTCTAAGTCGGCAAAATCTTTTGTTAACCTTGAGTCCGCAGAGCTTGATATTTGCACTAATCAAACCAGTGTTTCTAATGCAAATTCATCGGAACCTGTTGTTGTAAACGGCACCAGGGCGGCTGCTACTAATTCTTTAGCTGTAGATGGTTCATCTGTTCCTGCTGCTCACTATGACTGGACAACGATTAGGAAGAAAACTTCAAAAAGGCGTGAAATCATTATTGGCAACAATGAGAACAATGGTTTAGAAGTTATAGCCAATAAAAAATGGTTTCACTTGGCGTACTTTAAACCCACCGTTACTGTAGATAATATCATTGACTATGTTCATGATACCTTTAAAATTGATAAAATTCACATGGTGTGTTACAAACTGGTAAAGAAGGATTCCGAGCTCTCCGAGTTAAAAAAGATTAGCTTCAAACTTGGAGTTGACGAAGCTTTTTATAAGGTTTTCAATAACCCATCTTTGTGGCAAGCTAATATTAAGTTACGTCCCTTCCGTTTTTTTCAAAAACCCGGAGAATCAGGAGATCTGCATTAACTGAATCAAGTGATTTTAATAATGCAGCGTTAAATTCGATAAAAATTGTATATGGTATTTACCAAAATGTTCGGGGAATCAACACAAAGTTTCGTGATCTATTTACGCTTAGCTATGACTTGGATTATCATATTGTAGTTTTCACAGAAACATGGCTTAGGGCTGACGTTCATAACTTGGAAATTTTTTCTGATAATTACAATATATACAGAAGAGATAGAAATACCACTTCAACAAATTCAACGCGTGGAGGCGGTGTACTTATTGCTGTTGAATCTTCGTGTTTTTCTACAGAAGTTACGTCGATAAATGTTGCAGATATCGAGTTCTGTTGCGTCCACGCAAAAATTGCTGCGTTAACTTTGTATGTAACCTGCTCTTATATTCCTCCTAATTCAAGCGAAGATATTTACTCAGCCCATGCTAAATGTATTGCTGCAGTTGCTGAAATTATGAATCCCAGTGATAGACTAATTGTTCTGGGCGATTTTAATTTACCTCGAGTGGTTTGGGAGAAATGCGAATACACTTCAGCTCTACTTCCATCATCTGAAGCTCAAACCGACTCATGCTTCCTAAATGAGGTGTCCTGTGGCCTCTCTCAAATTAACTATATTAGTAACTTCAACAATCGCACTTTAGATCTGATCTTCGTTGATGATATGGACTTACTCGATGTATCTCGCTGTGCGCCTCTTGTATTACCTGAGGATAAACACCATCCTAGTCTAAAAATCAATATAATTAACCAACCGCTCAAAATTTCCTCACGCGACAGTGGAATTCGTAAGAATATGAAATTTAACTTCAAACACACAAATTATGACCTTTTGAATGATGCTATCAGCTCCCTAGATTGGAGTTCAATCCTACATCTGGATGAATCTACACCATGCCTGGATTTCGCTGTAACTTCTTTTAACACCACCTTAACGAACTCTTTTAATTCATCCGTACCGTTGCGATCACAGACCTACTGTTCTGGTCCTACATGGTTTACTAAAGATCTACATGCGTTAAGGAGGGTAAAATCTAAACTTTATAGATTATATTGTAAAACACTTACTTCTGTAAATCTATGCAATTATTTGTCTACAAGACGTAAATACCGGCGTCTATGCAAGCAGTCCTATAGCAATTATATAGAAAAAGTTAAATCGAACTTACGCTTGGACCCAAAATCTTTTAGGAATTTTATAAATATTAAACGCAAGACTGTAATATTTCCACCTTGTATGAAATTTAATGAGATTGAATCGGATAATATTAATACGATCTGTAACTTATTTGCTGACTATTTTAAAACAACATACTCGAGTGTTAAATACACTTCGACGAATTATCCATACGAAGTTTTATCTGGTTCCATCGCGCATCCAATTATAGATGAATTGATAGTCCTATACGAATTAAAGAACATTAAATCCTCTTATATCTTGCATTCTAAAACAATGTGCTCACACATTAGTGTCACCTATAACTAAACTATTTGACTTTTCGTTGCGCTCTGGCTATTTCCCTTTGGCATGGAAATCATCAATTATTACCCCACTGCATAAATCTGGCAATAGATCTGATATAAAAAACTATCGTGGTATTGCCAAACTTAGTGCGCTTCCAAAACTACTCGAGAAAATTATTACCCATCATATTTCAAGGAGTGTTAATGCGCTGATCTCTCCAGCTCAACATGGTTTCCGACCCGGAAAATCTACAACTACAAATTTGCTAGAATTCACATCGATAATTATTAATAATTTTAAAATGGCTAAACAAACTGATGTTGTTTATACTGACTTCAGTAAAGCTTTTGATATAGTGAACCATAATCTACTCATTATAAAACTTAAATTATTTGGTTTTTCGGAGATATTGGTAAACTGGATTGAATCCTACCTTACTCATAGCACACAAATGGTACTATATAAGAACTCCAATTCAAAGGAATTCATGGTTACACCTGGAGTCCCACAAGGTAGCCATTTAGGTCCCTTGTTATTCTTAATTTATATAAACGATCTACCGACAGTAATTAATAATTCCAACATACTGTTGTTTGCGGATGACGTGAAGCTATTTTTATCGTATAAAAATGAACATGATGCTACGCTCCTGCAAGATGATCTTATCTCATTGCTTGCATGGTGTAACGTAAACTGTATGAAGCTGAATTTAAATAAGTGCAAACAAATGACATTTGCTCGCTCTAACCCATTAATAGTTAATTATAGTATTGGCGACTATAAGCTTGATTATTTGAATGTTGCTGAGGACCTTGGTGTAGTCCTGGATCGTAAACTTCGCGTTCATATTCACATTAACCGTATATCTTGCAGAGCCGCCAGTGTATTAGGTTTTATTAAACGTTGGTCTAAAGAATTTGATGATCCATATATCTCCAAGGTATTATTTACCTCGTTAGTTCGGCCTCTATTGGAATATGCCTCTCCGGTCTGGAATCCAAACTTCAGATGCCATATTACGGAAATTGAATCCGTACAAAAACAATTCCTACTCTTCTGTCTACGGAATCTACGTTGGGATCCCGCATTAAGATTACCACCGTATTCTTCTCGACTTAAGTTAATAAATCTACCATCTCTCGAAAATCGCAGAATTATGCTCAACGCTATGTTTATCCGGAATCTGCTGTTTGGCATCGTGGACTCTACATACTTATTAGCTAACGTTTATATAAATGTTCCTCGCCTTACATCCAGGAGCCATGAATTTCTCCATCTAAGTTTCTGCCGATCTACATTCCTTCAGAATGAACCATTAAGGAGCGCGTGCGCAGATCTCAATTATGTCTTCACGAGCATAACTTTGTCTGAGTCAATAACCTTAACTAAACAAAAAATCTTAGCTTTTTTGTCAAATTAGTCTAATTTTTTTATTGTCTACGAAACTATAAAGCCAAATGGTTTAGTTTTACACTTATATTTAAATGTTTAAGTTATGTTAAATGTTTAAATAAATAAATAAATAAATAAATAACAATAAAATTTATTCAGTTGCTTTGGGTAAAGCTTGCGAAACAGTAAACTAAAATTAAAATTTTGTAATCAATTTAATAATTGTAATTTAATTAATAATGTAATATTTAAAAATAAAGATCAACCCCTGAGGAAGTGGAAAAAAGTCCACGAAACGTTGGGTTATTACATTAAAAATCGTTGTTTTTACTTGTTTTCTTACATTTTTTAATAACGTAACCTGACCAGATCAGCCCGAGTAGTTACAATTTAAAAAGATGATTTTGATGTTGATCTTGACGTTGATGTTCTTGTTGATGATGGTTTTGCTGTTGATGTACAGCTTGAAGCTGATGTACACGTTGATATTGATGTTGCTTTCGATGTTGCCGTTGATGTACACCCAGCTGTACTAATGTCTCCTTCTGAATTTGTTGTATATCACTGTGGTTGTTGGGTAGTTGACTTAGTGGTAGCTGTGTTTAGAACGGCCGCTGTTAATTTTCTATTACAATTGTATTGAGGTTCATTACATGTTGTTCTTCGTGCTATTGGTCAACCCTTGTTGATGATTGAATATGCGATTCTCGCCTGAATTTTTGCTTGTAAAGTACGCAAGCGCTGGTATCCCTGCTTCATTTGTGGTTGCGCCGCTTTTCTTATATCGCTGCCAATTTATGTATCTCCCAATTTGAACTTGTGTGGCAGATGAATGGGCCGCAATAGTTTGAACCTGCTGTGACTGCTTACGTTCGTCTACTTGGTGGTTTATCACCGTCGCCGCAACTCTATGATGCCACAATTGATGTCGTCTTAAATTGTTGGCTTAAAGCGATCATGATTAACTATGACCTTTCTGCTGAGCGGCGAAGTTGTATGTATCGGCAACTGCCGATGATTTGTTAACTTTCTTCGCGGGAGTGGTTGACGGTACGGTGTATTCGCCCCCACTATCATGCAGTAATTTTCGGGTTCAACTGTTGATGCTGTTATACCTTTTGGATTCTTTCCATCCTATTTTTGTTCGTGATGATGGTTGCCATTTTGGTTGCCATCGCTAAGATGATCAGCTGTTGCAACTAATATGTATGATGTGCTGTTCCAGCTACCCTTCGCGTTGGCTGGGCGTATTCGTCGCCCTGTTGTGAAAGTGCTGCTGTGTGTTGTTGCACTTTTGCTATTTTGATGGGTGTACATCGGCATTCAGGTCAGCTTCTCTGCGTGCTGTCTTCTTTGTTATCGCACTTAACTTAACTTAACTTAAGTTATTATCAATTTTAGTTTTCTCTTACAATCTGTTTTTATTCTATTTATAAAATTTGTTTCCCATTAAGAAGAATTGAAATCATATTCGTATATAACTTTAAGTTAGCAATATTAATTAATTAGCTATATTTTATTATATTTAATTCACAACAAGTCTTAGTTCTTACAATAAATATCGACTTTATTCGAGTTGAATATAATTCGTTAGGTTATTCATTATAAATGTTAACTTCGAAAGTATTTAAAAAGTTCGTACAAGTATTTAGATATGTTCCCTTTTACTTTAATATGTACGATTTTATATCTATTTTTATACCCTACACCTTAAGGTAAGGGTATATACACTTTGTAACGAAATGTGTAACGCATAGAAATAGAGACGATAGGTATAGAAAAGTATATATATTCTTGATTAGCGTGACCTCCTGAGTCGATTTAGCCATGTCCGTCCGTCTGTCTGTCTGTCTGTCTGTCTGTTGAAATCACGATCACAGGAGAACCGGTGAAGATATCGTGATGAAATTTTACATAAACATTGTTCCTTGTGGTGGGCAGGTTGGTATTGAAAATGGGTAAAATCGGTCCACGACCACGCCTATTTTTTATTAAAAATATGATATCACCGTTCGTTTTTGAGTTATGACAACAAAATTCTTTCTGAGTTTTCTGAATCATTCCTGAGTATAGAGTAGCATTATCCGTTAATATGCCAAATATGGGCGTGATCCGCCCACTTTTAGGTTACACAGGCAAAATATGGTTATATTGTTAAATATATAAACTTCCTGAATAAAACTTTAGATGACAACTTGTTTTCCAAAAAAACATTTTTATATCAAAACTGGGCGCGGTTCGCCCAGTTTTACACTATTTATACAGTATAGCAGTATGAAAACAAATTTATTACCACGTAAATAAAGTTTAAATTTGAACACAATAATAAAACAACTAAGCTAGTTATTTTGTTTTGAAAAAGGTAATGACCACGCCTACTATTTATACAGAGGCGTAGCTAGGTCTCATGGAGCCCGGTACGGTTAATCAACTTGCAGCCCCAAAAATGCCTAGAATTCAATAAGTCACTACTTGATTTCCACAACTGCCGCCCCCGACATTGTGCCGCCCAGAGTGGACCGCCACCTCCGCACCACCCTAGCTTCGGCACTTTTTTCAAAACTTTTAGGTGTAGGGTATCTAAGATTCGGCCAGGCCGAATATAGCTTTCTTACTGGTGTTTTTCTATCTTTCGCCTATTTTCAAGTTGTTCACCTTTGGTGTTTTTATTTTTGTTTTCGTCATTTGACTTGTGTTAAAATTGTTCATTCACTGTCTTTAATGTTTTTTTTTTTCATTAATTGTTTAACTGACACTGCATTCTGCTCGTGTTCAGTTGCTCTACTTCTGCACCTGCTTTGTTGCAGTGCTTGCGTTGATCGCTTATTTTGCATTTAATTAATTTACTTATTTCCAGTATATATTTTGTTTCCCATTATCTTATTTTTTCCTACGTTTGAGAAGTATACTTTACATATTTCTCTTATTTCCTACATCTTGTTCCTTATGAAACATAGGCATAGGTGCGAATTTGTATGGACATATATAGTGTATGTGTGTTTTTGCACTTAATGCACAGTGAAGAGTTACTTCAGGCATATTTTTACATGTGCATTTATTATATTAATAAGTGCAATTTTAATTTTAATAAACTGTTTATATAAACGGAAACAGCTTCTTTTCATTTACCGTATGTTACGAATTGAAATTAATACAAACTAAGAAGTTCAATTCAAAATTTACAAAAGGAATGACTCATATATCAACTACGAATTTACTATATTATGAGTTTTCTCTTCTTATATTTTTACGCTTAAATAAACAAGTTGTTGCTTATTGAAACGCTATTCTGATTTTCTTTTTATTTGTTTTCTTTGTTGAATTTTCCATTATGAAATTTGATGAATTTCATTCATTATTTAAACGTAAGACTGAAGTCACAATAAAATTATTAGTACTAAAACTGAAATTAAAAATGTTAGTTTCCTACTATTCTATAATAAATTCTATCAATCCTATTTTATATATATTTATTTTATCCTAATTCTAATAAGATACCTATTATGGTTAAATCAACTTAATTTACTCCTAAACCTATTTCCTTATTTTAAGTGATTCTATCCTATTTCCTTATTTTAAGTGATTCTAATGTACTCCTACTTAATTCTCTAGTTAATCCTATTTCCTTCTTAATTGCTATTATATAACTTAAGTAAGTTATTGTGGAATGGCTTTTCCTTTTCCTTAATATTTAACACTGTCGTAATTGGACTTTTAATTGTTACTATTTTATATGGCCCTATCCATATGGGAGAAAACTTATTTTTCCTCGTTTGGTTCTTAATTAATGCACTATCCCCTACCTTAAATTCTACTAAATTTAGTTTGTTATCGTACTGCCTTTTAGCTACCTGTTTTGCTAAATCCTGATTCTTTCTCACGATTTCGTGAGCCCTTTGTATTTGGAATTTTAGAACTTTATTCGGATCTTCGGCATTATATACCGGACTACACTTTCTTTTTAAGTTAGTCGGCATTTCTATATCGAATCCAAATAAATTACGGAATGGCGTTTGCTTCGTCGTAATGTAGGGTGTGTGGTTATGAACATGCATAGCTGCAGTTAACCATTGATCCCAATTCGACCCGTCTTCTTTAGCAAAACTGCGCAAATATTCCGCTAAATCTGTGGCTTCTCTCTAATGAGCCGTTAGCTTGTGGATGGTAAGGCGTGTAATTTTTATGTGTAATTTTTTGATACCTAATAATTTGCATGTATCTGAGAACAACTTCGAAATGAAATTTGTTCCGTTATCTGTAATTAGAATTCTGGGAATTCCGTAATTTCCGCGCGATTACTTCATCGTAGAAAGCCCTGGCAACTGTACTTGCTTCCGCGTCTGGGATTGCTCTACATGCCATACCTTTTGAGAAATCATCTTGGAATGTTAAAATATATTTGTTACCGGATACGGTTTCTGGTAGAATACCCACCATATCCATGTAAACTTTGTCGAATGAACGCATTGGTTTATCTGAGCACCATGGGCATTTTTGTTAATCTCGAACTTTTGTTCGCTTGACATTTCGGACAGTTTTTGACATAATCTTTTATTTGTCTTTGCATCCCTGGCCCCCTATATTGTTGCCTGATCCGCAGGTAAGTTTTCCCTGCGTTTTTTATTGCTGTCTCTATTTGTTTTGGGTTTTCTAAAAGTATGGTGTTGTCGTTTTGAGTTATGCCGGGGGTGTCAGGTTCTACAGGCGTCGGAATTGTTCTTGATTTTTCGCTATTTCCTTGGTTCTCCAGGTCCCTTGCTCTACATTACGATTTTGAGGAATTCTGCTCAACTCGTCTGCGTTTAAATTCTTTTTGCCTGGCTTATATATGATTTCGAAGTCATACTCTGACAACTTGTGTCTGAATGTTGCCAGTCTTGAAGTTTAATCCTTTAAATTGGTTATTCCCTTTAACGGCTGGTGATCGGTAAAAATTTTAAAATGTCTGCCTAAGACATATGCTCTGAAGTTTTTTGTTGCCCAAACAATGGCTAAGAATTCCTTTTCTATAGTCAAGTAACGCTTTTCTGCGTCATTCAAGGCTCTGCTAGCAAAGGCTATCGGCGTATCTTCGCCTATTTTACCCTGAGAAATTACTGCGCCTAACGCTTCGTTACTTGCATCAGTAGTTAGTACGAATTCCTTTTCGAAATCCGGATATGCCAAAACCGGTCGTGTTATTATTGCCTTCTTCAATGATACGAACGCTTTCTGGCATTCTTGTGTCTAGATAAACTTAGCGTCTTTACGTAGTAGTTTGTTAACACGCTGTGCTATCTATGCTGTGCCCGGTATGAATTTTCTGTAATAATTCACTAGTCCTAAGTATGCCTGCACCTCCTTTTTATTTTTAGACGGCGGAATGCCCTTAACGCATTCCACTTTGCTGGGGTCAGGGAGTGCACCCCGATCTGTGCATTTGTGTCCTAAATAAATTATTTCCCTTCTTAGAAATCTGCATTTTCCTGTATTAAGTTTTAGATTATGTTCACGTAATTTCTGTAATACTGAACATAACCTTTGTTCGTGTTGTTTCAAATTTCTACCGTAGATAACTATGTCATCTAAATAAACAAAACAGTCTATTCCTTGTAGACCTGTTAGGATATGATTCATTAGATTATGTTCACGTAATTTCTGTAATACTGAACATAAGCTTTGTTCGTGTTGTTTCAAATTTCTACCGTAGATAACTATGTCATCTAAATAAACAAAACAGTCTATTCCTTGTAGACCTGTTAGGATATGATTCATTATCTTCAGAAATGTTGCTGGGGCACCTGTTAGCACAAATGGCATTCGATTGAATTCGAAATGCCCTAGTCCTGTACTAAATGCTGTTTTTTCCTTGTCCCTTTCATCGACTAAAACTTGGTGATATCCACTTGCCAAATCTAGCGTTATAAAATATCTGCTATGGCCTAATTGCTCTAAAATTTCGTCGATGCGCGGGATTGGAAAAACTTGTTTTATTGTGGCTTCATTTAATTTCCTGTAATCTATTACGAGTCTCCATTTTCTCTCGCCGTCCTTACCACTTTTCTTGGGCACTAAAAGTAACGGTGAGTTTCACGGTGATGTGCTATGTGTGATTATGCCATCCTCTAAAAGTTTGTTCACTTGTTTATTTATGTCCTCCCTATGTATTTGAGGTAATCTGTACTGCTTTCTGTTTATGGGCGGCTGATCTGCGCCTGTTGGAATTTCGTGTTTTAATATACTTGTAAATGAAAGTTCGTCTCCATCTAATAGGAAGACGTCATGAAAAGATTTTACTATTTCTTCTATTGAATTCTTTTCTTCCATATTTAAATTTCATCTAACTCAATTTCAGTGAGCTATTCATTTATTCTTCTTTTGGCATCAATTTTGCCTATGCTATTAATTGACTCAGTACTTTGTATTGTGTACTCGTCGAAGTTTGTGAATTTTGGTTTAAATTCGCTATCTATCTCGTAATCATCTGTTGTGTTTAATATCGGAGCATAAATCGTATTACCTGTCATATTTACTAATGTGTCTGCTATATATGTAGATCCCTGGATCTATTTGTTCTTTATGAATTACAACATTCTTAAATTTTGTACGAAGTTTCAATCGTACTATCGTAATTGTTCTTGCATCAACTGGTATGTAATGATGTTTACTTTCTTCTTCTATTTGATCGATAGTTTTTATTGGTAATTCCAAAATAATCTTTTTCTTTTCATTGAAGAGTATTAAATTCTTTTCCATTGTATTTATAATGCATTTGTTCCACAAATTATCCGTTCCTAGTATGCCGTCTCCCGGTACTCCTTGTTTAAGTGACACAACGTGTAGCGTGTAGGACTGTACGTGTAGGACTGTACCTCATTGTGGCATATAGTAGTCGATCCATCTGTAGTCACACAACCTCCAAATGCTCCGCTCAAGTCTTTCCTATTTGACTTGTCTATTATAGTGCTATTTTTTATCGCACACTTCTTTAACAGGCTCGTATCTGCTCCTGTATCTACCAGCAAAATGAGTTTTCCATTTATATACTCTGCGCAAGGTAGTTCGATGAACACTAGACCGGTCCTTATTTCTTTTTTTTCGAATTCAAATGACGGCAAGCGCTAAAACCATTTTATTTGATCCTAAAAATACACAAAAAAAATTTGAGCTTGATTGGACAATTTTTAGCCGTGCCCCCGCCAACATTGAAATGTTTTTCCCCGGTTTTTCTTGAAATGTATCTGGCAGCCCTGTTGGTAAGTACTTATTGAAATGTGTGTGTGTGCGTTTGGCAAATGTGACACACACTCTCTCTTTTTTTGTGGCGGCCCAGTACTGTGTTGTTGTTGTGTACGTCTGACGAAAATTCGCATAAATAAATCATTTTGTATTGCAACTTTCACACGTGGAGATCGACGAATTTAGTGAAATCGTGAAGTTCAAACAAAAAAATTTAAAAGAATATTGTCCAAAAGATTACCTTTAAAAAATTGAACAAATAAATTTTAAAATTAAAAATCCAAAGCGATGACAACCAAAAGATTTCGATCGGATGATGATATTATGTTAATTGGCGTAATTGACCACCAAATTACTGGAGCTAAATTACCAGGAAGAAAACAAGTGCTACAAGTTTTATTTTATAATTTAAGAATAGTTGGTTTAAATTTAAGAGAAAGTTCTAAATTAGTTGTTGCTGAGGTTAGTACGTTTTGGCAAAAAGCACGAATTCCAACACACCATGAAAAACACTGCATTGAGAAGCTGGAAAAATTATACAACGAGTGGAGAGATATTACAAAGCATCATGGTCGAAAAACAGAATGTCAAAACAGGAAAGAAACTGAATTTCAAGATAAATTACATGATTTATTCGATATCGCACACGCAAACGCGATAGAATTAATTAAAATACAAGAAGACAAAGAGTTCTTAAAAAAGCAACGAGGAAAAGGAAGACCAGGTTGTATGCTAGGAACGGATAGAATTGTCATGCAGAAAGAAAAGCGAAAGGCAGTCCAGAAAGAACAAGAAAACCAGCGTCGAATAAAAGAAGATGAACGAAAAGAGTTATATGAACAACATACTCAAAGAGGTATACAATTAAGAATTATATCTTTTAAGCAAATCAGAATTATTGTTGTAAAACAGGTATGATTGACATTGACGACGAAAACGATATTGAAGTTGTAGCATCAACATCAGCAGGAAATGCATATCCAGGTATATCAGGTATATCCAGAGGTAAAACAAATTTGTTTACACCAAGACTGCTTTCAACTTTGGATAAGTGGAAAATCACTGATGGTGCTGCAGTTCATATCCTAAGTGCAACTGCTGACGCGTTGGGCTATGATATCGAAGATCTTATACTAAATCGTTCATCAATTCGTCGAATGCGTCAGAAACATCGTGCAACAACAGCACAAAACATTGCAGCAAACTTTGATGTAAGTACTGTAATGTGTTTGTGTTTTTCCCTATGCTTCTTTTTTTATGTTTTGAGTATAAATTAAGAAACTTGAGTTTTTTTTTCCAGATTCCACGTAGTTTTGTTTTGCATTGGGATGGTACAATGTTACCAGAAATTAGTGGCAGGGAAAAAGTTGATCGCTTGCCAATCATAGTCTCATCTCAAGGTATTGATAAACTACTTGGCATTCCAAAGTTAAAATCTTCGAGTGGAAAAGAAATATCAGATGCCGTGTTTAATTCAATAAAAGAATATGAAATGCTTGATCGAGTTGAAATTATTTGCTTCGACACAACTGCTCATAATACAGGAGCACAAAACGGTGCTGCTGCTCTGCTTGAAGGAAAACTAGGTCGCGATTTATTATATTTTCCCTGCAGACACCATATTTACGAGTTGTTGATCCGTAAAGTGTTTGAAATTAGAGTGGCTACTACAGCCGGTCCAGAAGTGCTAATTTTTAATCGCTTTAGCAAATACTGGAATAATATTGACAAATTAAATTATAAGAGTTGTTTAGAAGATGAACACATTATTACAGTATTGACAGCTGAAGAACGTGGAACAATTTTAAATTACTGCCTAGATAACTTAAAACAAGCTCATAGCAGACGCGACTACAAAGAATTATTACAATTAGTTGTCAGTTTTCTTGGTGGTACGGTGCCGAATTTTAACACCTTTCGTATACCTGGTGCAACTTCTCATGCTCGATGGATGTCAAAATCTATTTATGCACTTAAAATGTATTTGTTTCGTAATGAATTCAATATGACCAAACAAGAGCTAAACGGTATACGTAGTGTCTGTCTGTTTATAGTTCGTATTTATGTAAAAGCCTGGTTTGGATGCACTAAAGCAATTGAAGCACCAAATCAAGACCTAAATTTAATTAAAAATATTATAGCTTATCCTGAAAGGGATATAGCTCTTGCTTTGCTACAAAAAATAAGCAATCATTTGTGGTATTTGTCGGAAGAAGCAGTCGGTCTTTCATTCTTCGATCCTAATGTAAGTGTTGCAATTAAAAAAAAAATGGTTCAGGCAATTAATGTTAAAGCAAATACAGAAAAATGCAAGCGAATAATAACTAATCCAATAAATATCGACACATTTGCGCAAAAAGATTTAAGCGATTTTGTAAATTCCAATACACACGCGTTCTTTGATCGCTTAGAAATTTCAAAAGAATTTTTGCAAGTCGATCCGTCGGATTGGAATGAAAGATTTGACTACGCTCAGGGATCACAAATTTGTAAAAACTTATCTGTAGTAAATGATGCAGCTGAAAGAGGCGCCAAATTCATTACAGATTATAATAATAAATTAACCCACAATGAAGAGGAGAAACAATTCCTTTTTCAAGTGGTTAAAGAATATAACATGAATTATCCCACTTTTAAAAAGTCTTCACTATTAAATTAAAATAATATTAATGTTACTATGAGTATGTAATTAATAAAAATATTTCAGTTTATTCTTACTTTTCAAATAAATGCAAATAAAATAAAAAAATATATTTTTTTTTGCCTTATTTCTCATAATAAAAACAAAAAGGTGCTTGGGGCACGGCTTAAAATTATCCAATCGTTGTCAAATTTTTTTTTATGCTTTGTGAGACTAAAACGAATATTTTTAGCGCTTGCCGTAACATATATTCGAGAAAATAAATTTGTCCATATAAATAAGGACCGGTCTAATGAACACGTCATTTAGCTGGGTTTGATTCCAGTTAGATATTCCTGTTTTTGAATTTTCATTGTTACTTGATAACTTATTCATTGAGCAAGTTACTTTCTGGTTGAAATTTCCTCTTTCCTCTTTCACTTTGGTTGACATCTCTGTATCAATTGTTTCTTCAAATGTATGATTTCTCTTCGTTACATTTTTTTTATTATTATTACCGGCATTCTTCAACCTGCTATTATATAATATTAATTTCTAAGTCTCTTGAAGTTGGTAACGTTTCAACAATCACTTTCGATGTCGGACTTACGGTTACCACTTTATTTTTGAAAGTTGGTAACGTATCCATAATCGGTTCGGATGTGTGAATTACTGCTACTCCTTCATTTGGCCTTAAGTTACTACTATTTTTGGGTTCCCAGATTATTGGCCTATTCTGGGCCCTTGGCAGTTTCCCGGACTATTGCTTTGGGACTTCTCCCAACTCTTCTTTGTATAAGATTCGAGTGTATTATGTCCTACCCTCTTGCACCATGCACATAGAGATTGATTCTTTTGACTTCCGTTTACCGTATTCGGCTTCTGCTTTCCATACGTCTGTTTCTGCCAATTCTGTTGGTTTTAGTTGGGTTGCCAATTACGTTGGATTTGGCGTGGTTGGCAGTTTTGTTGTGGTCAGTTTGTTTTCCAAGTTTGTTGTACTTGATTCTGGTTATGGGGCATTTGATATTTTATATTTACCCCAATTCCTTGGCTTTCCTGTTTGCTACACCTCCAGTTTGTCTCGTGCCCATATTCTAGACACTTTCCGCAATACGGAGTGTTTTCCCTAAACAAACACACTCTCTCGTATGCCCACGTTTATTGCAGAATGAGCAAATTATTTTTTCCTGTTGCGCTCTCGAGACGTTCTGCCTTTCTTCTGGGCTTTTATAATTCACTCGCTTATGTACAGGAGGTCTTGCATAGGGTTCAACAGAATTCATATTAATTATTGGTGTAATTGTTGGTTGATGTATCGAATTACTTCTTTGTATTTCGATCAGCGTGTTCACTGCTATTTCTGTCATTTCCTCTATACTTTCCCTGTAACATTTAGCATGTGAGTTCGTAACGTCGCATCTTTTAACCCTGTTCTAAACGCCTTGTTTGCCGATGTCGTTACCATAGATATAAGTGCGCTGTCGCCTTCTCCATCATAAGTATCTTTTATTATTTGCAATGCTTGTGCTTTTTTTGTGTTTAGACGTCTTGCGAACTGCCGAATGTCTTCATTTTGTAATTGGCTGCAGTTCTGAATGTCTGTCAACGTTTTGTCTAGTGAAATCGTAGGTAGGTAGACTCTTCGTATCACTAGGTATACTTCTTCTAGGCTGGTGAAACGTTGTGTGCCTACAAGATCATAAGCGTCTCCATATAATCTTTGTTTGATGCATTCTATGTAAAGCGGTGAATTTGCTGTAGTCGCTTCATTTGTAGCTAACTCACACGCCTGTATAAACTTATACACTTCACCTCTCAAATCTGGTGACTGCGTCCCTGAAAACAGTGGAACAATACTGCTTGTTATTTTCGCTATTTCTGCTATACCCATATTGGTTTGTTCTGCCACTGATTCTTTAAATGTAGGGAATGAAACTGAATTATATTCCTTTGGACTTACTGTTGCTGGCGTGGGTTCCTTATGGTATGGATAGATATAAGTGCGCTGTCGCCTTCTCCATCATAAGTATCTTTTATTATTTGCAATGCTTGTGCTTTTTTTGTGTTTAGACGTCTTGCGAACTGCCGAATGTCTTCATTTTGTAATTGGCTGCAGTTCTGAATGTCTGTCAACGTTTTGTCTAGTGAAATCGTAGGTAGGTAGACTCTTCGTATCACTAGGTATACTTCTTCTAGGCTGGTGAAACGTTGTGTGCCTACAAGATCATAAGCGTCTCCATATAATCTTTGTTTGATGCATTCTATGTAAAGCGGTGAATTTGCTGTAGTCGCTTCATTTGTAGCTAACTCACACGCCTGTATAAACTTATACACTTCACCTCTCAAATCTGGTGACTGCGTCCCTGAAAACAGTGGAACAATACTGGTTGTTATTTTCGCTATTTCTGCTATACCCATATTGGTTTGTTCTGCCACTGATTCTTTAAATGTAGGGAATGAAACTGAATTATATTCCTTTGGACTTACTGTTGCTGGCGTGGGTTCCTTATGGTATAGCGATTGTTCGTGCGCTAGCTCTATTTCCTGTTGTAGGCGTCTATTTTCCTCTTTTAATTCCTGTATTCTTAAGTGCGCCCTTTCTAATGAGACATAGTCTTCTCTTGATTTTTGGGCCGATTCTTGTTCTATCGTTTTATTTAATATTTTCTCAGTTAAACCCTCGTCATTCAGTAATTTCCTTAGATGTTCGTTTTCGTCTTCTAAAGTCTTTAGTATCTTTTCTTGAAAGTGTCTTTCCTTTAAATAAGTATCGCACTTATTTTTTAACGCGTTGAATTCTGATAAGCAGTCCCTTAGACTTTGGTTTTTATTTTCTATTATATTTTCCAAAAAATTCAGCAATTCTTCTATGACTGCGTCTGCTTTTTCTAAAGTTGATATTTCTCCTAGGGCTTGTATTTTAGTCTTGATTAGCTTTAAATTTTCTTTATTGGAAACGGTGTTTTTCAGGATGTTCCAAAGTTTTGATGCAAATTCCTCTATTTGTCTTTTCAAATCCTTATGTTTCTTTTCTAAGGCTAAATATGCTTGTTCTTGTAGCGACTCGGCCATTAATTATCCTATACTTATTGTTCTAAGTATGTATTTTGTATATTTTTGAAATCAATTGAATTGAAAAACCTTAATTGATTCTCTAAAAGCAATTAACTTTTGCTTACTCAGCTTTAATACGGCTCATTGACACCCTTTTTTGCCTGATCGCGTTGTGAACATTCGCTGTACATTCGTACGCTTGTTGATTGTTGTTTTTCTTTCGTAATCTGAGCTCGTTGCTTAATTGTGCTCGGCTGGTGCCTGACGTACTTTTGTGTTTATTGTGTTTTTTATACTTTCATTATTTTTGCTACCAGCTGCTTGCAATTTGACGATTCTGGCCTTGCATGAAGTTCAAGTTCAAGTTTATGACCTACTTCTTTTTGCAAATACAGTAGAATCGATTTCACTTAGTTCCTGCAGCTATTGCTGTTAGCCTGGTCGCTATGAATTAATAAAAACTAACGACTTTGTTTGGTGAATTCTTTTATTTACAAAACCTAAATATGAACATAGTTTAATTTTTGTTTCCTAAAGTTGCTTCTATTAAGCTAACTCGAAATTTATTTTCGACTTGCCAAGAATCGTATTAAAATTCTCGATTGTATGTTTAACTTCGGCCTGTAACTGAGATAATTTTAGCAAAATTATTTTATTCAGTCGTGTTTCAACATATTAGTTTCATTTGTATACTTTTAATTATTTTTTCCAAAATTTATAATTAAAGGTCTCTAATTTTGAATATACATTTTATTTTAACAATTATGATGTTCTTCTTTCTTATTTTGTTGGCCAATTTGTTGTGTTTTCATGTTTCTAGCTCCTTTCCGTTTGTGTTCCCTCAAACTTTGCTCTACTTGATCTATTTCCTCCCAAACTTGATGTGTCCTGTCCCACGGGATTGGGTTTACGTCATTCGTTACTAGTGCCTTTAAATATCCAAGTCGCTTCCTTGCCTTTACTAGTTTGCCTCCGCGCCGCTGTTTCGGTTCCGTTCTTCCCTCGGGCTGCGGTATTGCTGTAGCCTCCTTGTCCCTTCGAACTGGTTGCCGCTTTCGGTATTCCTCGATTGTTAATCTGGCTGGTCCCTGCCTCTTTATCTCCGATGGGATGTACTTCGGAGGTTGCACTTTAGTGTCCGTCACGTTTTGTGGAATGTACTCCATTTGTTTGATGAATTTTCTCGTAGATTTTTCTTTCCCTATTAAGTTTTAAAATTTCCATTTTTAATGCGGTCCTCGATGGCGTGGAAGGTAACGCACTTGCCCTTCAACCTTGAGGACGGTGGTTCGAATCCCCATACGCATGGATGTTTAAAAAATTGTGTTTGTTATCTTTCTCTCTCTCTACCTATCTATCCCCTCTATCCCCTTATCAGTCGATGGCCTTAGTTGCCAGTACTGTTCTATTTGTGTAGTAAGTAATTACTGCATAATAATAATAATAAT
Source organism: Myopa tessellatipennis (assembly GCA_943737955.2). Taxonomy (NCBI): domain Eukaryota; kingdom Metazoa; phylum Arthropoda; class Insecta; order Diptera; family Conopidae; genus Myopa; species Myopa tessellatipennis. The sequence goes on along the minus strand of OX031316.1, from coordinate 40,061,899 downwards.
AATTGTTTACGCCAAACGCCGCTTGCCTCGGGTCGCCTCTTCTGATTGCGCTTGTCCTCTCACCCTGCTGACATGCCGCGGCTTGGAAGAGGCGACCCGAAAGCTCGACTGCGAGCTTCTCACCACGGAGTCGTGAGTGGACGAACGAACGGCCGACGCTCAGGAGCGACGTCCTTAGTTCGACACTCTAGCTGCGATCGTAAAACAAGAAAGACGTCCACAGACAACACCAAACCTTCATATTCACATTCACTCAAAACACATTGTACAAATTACATTAAACAGTGAAAACAATAAACAATATACAATTAACAACACATCCATCATCAAACAACCTTTTACCTCATCTCTGCAAGAAAAGCATTGGTCCTAAGCGAGCCGGATCGCGCTCCAGTCATCAAAAGAAAGTAAAGGTATTGATTTGAGTTTTTACTATATTTGAATATATATTGAAGTGAATATTTTCTGTGTGCCACGATATATGTACTATATATATCAAAGACATAATATACGCAGGACTGTACACCCGAATTTCGAAAGCTCGGTGTAACGGTACCCTCAAGCAGAAAATCCATCACGTGGATTACCATATTTGTGGCTCATACACAAATCATTAGTGCCGCACTCTCAGAAAATATTCGAACGTAGGTTTGTGTTTTTCTTCGCTGTCGACGCCGCGCTCTCTCCACGGTACGATATAAAAACTCTGCTTGCGTGCTCCAATTCCGTTGCGCAGCCACGCTCTAAGCAAACAAACGTAGGTTTGTGTTTTTCTTCGCTGTCGACGCCGCGCTCTTTCTACGGTACGATTTAGAAACTCTGCTTGCGTGCTCCAATTCCGTTGCGTAGCCACGCTCGCGGCACAGAAACGTCGGTTTGTGTTTTTTCGTGCTCTTTCGCTATTGTAGAAACCAAAGGCTTACTTGTGTGCGCCAATTAACGTAAGCAGCCACTCTAAGCAAACAAACGTAGGTTTAGGGTTTATTCATTCTCGACGCCGCGCTCTTTAAACAGTGTGAGCTTAAAAAACTTTGCTTGCGTGCTCCAACTCCGCTGCGTAGCCACGCTCAAAGCAAGCAAACGTGGGTTTGCGGTTTTTTTTCTCTCACTCGGTGTCGCGCTCTTTCGATAGACAGAAAAAACTGTGTTTGTGTGCTCACTCACTTGCGCAGCCACGCATAAACTCGGCTGGAAAAAACGTCGGTTTTGCGTGTTTCTTTTTCGTGCTCTTTCGTTATTGAAGAAAAAACAAAGGCCTAGCTTGAGTGCTTAGAATCATTTAAACAAACGCACTAAGTATAAGCCTACGATCTGCAACACTCTGCTGATCAACCAATCTTTGGTGTACTTTTCGTTTGTTCTTCGACAAAATCAGATTCTCGCACGCTTCTCGTGTAGCCTTAGTTTGCCCCACTGTTAAAACAAATACAGTCATTTGGTGCTCGCTAACGAAAGCAGAGAAGTTACATACACTTATCCTTGGAACGTTGGTGTATCAGGCTTACGCTCATCTAATGAGCACTCTCTTCGAAGGCGTGTCTAAAGTGCGACATACATAAGAAACTCAAGGTCGCAAATCTCATCAGTGAAGTAATTGCATTTTGGTGAGAATTTCTACGCTCGACTGTGCGCTCTATCATCTCTGGTGTAGTCAGCAACGAGCATCGATATAGCGTAGTATACAGTGGGCGACCGCTGAATTTCGTTGGTAAAAAATATTAGTTACAATCCATGCTAAATAATAAAAAATAAACTAGACACTAAAAAGTTTGTTCTTATTTTCTCATTTTCCAACAGAGCTCCTGGATTTTATTTTTTTTACAACCTTGTTACGTTTTCGTTGGTAACATTCTTCAACAATGGTTGCCCTCGATACTTTTATTCGTCTCGCCGACGCTCTCGTCGAGTTCGAAGTCGATTTTCGGGCAACGCTTTCTCGGGAACACACAATTCGTACGCTCGACCTCCAAAGAGACGAACTCAAGTCTCAATGGATGCTGATCAAATGCACGTTTGACAACATCCTGTCCAAGATGGAGTCAACGAGCGATGAGGCAAGCAACTTAGAAACCCTGAAGGAGAAGCGTCGCCGTTGTTACGCCGTCTACCTACGATGCACCGACACCATCATCGAAATGATAGAGAATCTGGCAACTCCATCCGCTTCAGCGGAAGCCTCATTCGTCGAAAGTCCGTCAGGTTACAATATTAGCTTGCCCCCCTGTGACACCGAAGTGTTTCGCGGCGATTACCTCTCGTGGCCCTCTTTCCGTGACATGTTCACGGCCTTGTATATCCAAAACACAAGACTACCGGTGAAGCCAAAGAGATCGTCCAAAAATCTCCGTTAACCAATGCTGGTTTCAGTCAGGCCTGGAAAAATCTTTCCGATCGGTATGAGAACAAACGCGTTCTCGTCAACACGCACCTGAAGAAACTTTTTGGTCTCGCCCCGGTTACCAAAGAGAATGGAAGCGAAATAAAAGACTTGCAGTGAGAAGTTAACAACATTCTCGCAGCCTTAACGCTTCAAGGAATTGACACCTCCAATTGGGACGCCATAATCGTCTTCCTGTGCTCCAGTCGCTTGCCAGATGCTACCCTTGCGCTATGGGAACAGTCCATCCAGGACAAAACTGAACTTCCCCGATGGACTGATTTCGACGCTTTTTTGACGCACCGTTTTCAAACGCTCGAGACTATGCAGGATATAAAGAGCGCTTCCAGCACGAGAGGTAAACAAGCAAGCCAACCTGCACCAGCAGCAAAACGCGTCAATACATTTCAGCTAAACGTTGCAATAGACCGTTGCCCTTTGTGTCACAACCAACACAGTGTGCGGGTGTGCTCTCAGTTCTTGAGCCTGGACATTCATCGGCGGCTGAATGTCGTCCGGAATCACCGCTTGTGCAACAACTGTCTGTCCAATTCACATTCTGTGAAAAATTGTCCGAGTCGTTATAATTGTGCTAAATGTAGCGAAAGGCATCACACACTTTTGCACCTTGAACCAACTTCAGCCCCCTCGACCCTTGTACCATGTTCGACTCAAAGAACCTATCAAGAGCGGAGGCACGATAAAAGATCTGGTGCACAGATGGCAACTGTCGTGAAGCCGGCGCACGGTTCTACCCGGCCCGCCTTCAACACTGATCGATCTCAACCCCATCGCGCCGCGAACGTCGATCGACCACACTCCGCAACGAGACCCGCAACAGTTGAAGCCTCTCCGAGGCCTTCAACTTCGGCTCAATCCGCCCAGACAAACCATCCGATTGACATACAGTCCACTCCTCAGACTCAACGGAATCCTCAAGCTCAGCAGGATTCCCACCAGGTATGCTTCGCAGCCTCACTAAAACAGGTGTTGTTAGGGACTGCAATGGTCACAATATACCATAATGACATCTGCTACATCGTTCGAGCTCTGATCGATCCCGGATCAGAGATATCGTTCATATCGGAACGAATCCAAAAAATGTTGAAACTTCCAATGCAGCCCGTAAACGCAATGGTCTCCGGCCTTAACGAAACCGTTTCGGCAAAAGTTTCAAGGTCCTGCGATTTCATACTCAAATCGCCTCAGGACCCACTCTTTCAAATCCACGTCACCGCTTTAGTGCTGTCCCAAATCACGGGAAAACTCCCGTCGCATTCTTTAGACAGCGCGATACTCCGTAGTCTCCCTCGAGACTGCGAGCTAGCAGATGCAAACTTCGTCACAAGCCAGCAGATAGATGTCCTCATAGGAGCCGACCGTATCCTGCGATATTGCTTGACGGCATCCGCCGTGGCGTGTTAGGTTCCCTGATAGCCCAACAAACGGTGTTTGGGTGGATCATAACCGGACCAGTTCCCGGTCTCCAATCCGATAGCCCGAACATCAAGGTGGCCTTCTTCAACGAAGTCACAATCGAACAACAGTTCGAACGCTTTTGGGAGGTGGAGGAAATTCCCAAAACTCAAATTCTATCTCCCTCAGAAAAGTTTTGCGAAGAAAATTTCGTAAGAACGACACGGAGACACGATGACGGCCGTTACATAGTCGCGTTGCCGTTCAAAAGCGACTTTCCAAATGGACTCCGCCTAGGTGCCTCTCGACAAACGGCACTCATGCAGTATTCGCGATCAGAGGCTACTTAAGACTCCAGACTTTAAACGGCAATACGATGAGGTAGTGACAGAGTATCTCGATCTGGGACACATGATCGCCGTGTTACCTCCGCAGATACGACCGCAACCTAATCACTACTATTTGCCTCACCACGCCGTCATCAAACCAGAAAGCACGTCGACAAAGGTAAGAGTCGTGTTCAACGCATCATGCCCGACAACGAGCGGGCTCAGTCTGAATGATGTCTTGCATGCTGTCTTACAAACCGACTTAACCTTTTTGATGTTAAGATGGCGCTTCTGCAGGTATGTTTTCAGCAGCGATATACAAAAAATGTATCGCAAAATTCTGGTCGACCCAAAACATACCCCCTTTCAACGAATTCTCTTTCGAGACCCAACTAATTTCGAAGTTAGGGACTACGAACTGCAGACAGTAACCTTCGGCGTCAACTGCGCTCAATTTTAAGCGATCCGCACTCTTCTTCAACTGGCAGAGGACATACAACACGAATTTCCGCTTGCGGCCCAGATCTTGCGGCATTGTATGTACCTTGACGATGTACTAGCAGGCTCTCATGATCTCGCAACTGCCAACGAGATGCGGAACCAAATAATAGAAGCTCTGCGCACGGCAGGTTTCTCGCTTCGGAAATGGAGCGCCAACCACATAGACATTCTACGCGACTTGCCAGAATCTCATCTACTCAGCACGGAATTCTTGAAGTTCGAAGACAGAAGTACAGCAAAGATGCTCGGAATTCGTTGGAACGCCTCAAACGACAACTTCTACTTCAAGACACAAGCGATCGAAATCATGTCAAGCTACACCAAACGAGAGGTACTGTCGCTTATCGCGAAATTCTTTGACCCAGCTGGCTGGCTAGCCCCCATTATCGTCGCCGCAAAAATGATCATCCAGCAAGTGTGGTTGGATAAAATTGAGTGGGATGAACCTTTGCCACCAATCTCACAGCAGACATGGCTTAACTTCCTGCATAATTATCACCATATTGCTGCGATACGAATACCGCGATGGATTGGGTTCACCCCGGACTGCGAGGTGGACTTTCACGCCTTTTGTGACGCTTCTCAGAAGGCATACGCTGGTGTTATATACGCTCGCGTGAAAATTGCGCAGGGTGTTCACGTTTCACTATTGTATGCTAAAACAAGAGTAGCTCCCATCAAAACGCTATCTCTGCCTCGCTTAGAGCTCTGCGGAGCCACTCTTCTAGCCGACATGATGGTCTCCGAATCCACGACTTGGTAGTCATCCGAGATGAAAATCTACCCTCCACTGCATGGCGGTTAGGCCGCATCAATAGGGTCTATCAAGGCAAGGACCAGAGATTCCGGGTTGCCGATGTGCGCACCGAAAAGGGTCAGGTCACCCGACCAATCACCAAATTAGGTCCCTTCCAGCTTTAAGACGAATTTCTACTAATGTTTCTTCCCTCCACAGATTGCCAATGAAGCTTATCCGGCGCGAGTACCAGCCATCCTGGAGAACCCTCCAGACGAGGACTGGTTAGAGATGGACGCCTCCTCGCACACAACCTCGGAGCCGACCGAGGAGCAGCAGCGAGAAGCAGTGTGCCTTATGAGCCCCCGAGACCTCATCCTTAACGACATGCGGTAGGCCTATGCCGTCCGCGGCCTAGAGATCGAGGTGCCCCAATCGGCGGTCGTACCGCTAGCTCCTGCGCGGCCGATGAGCCCCCGCGAACCGACGTTCGACCAGGTTCGGCAGGCTTACGTCGCCCGCTGGCTGACGAGCGAAGTGCCCCACTCTGCGGGCGAGCCGCTCGACCGGCCTGAATCGCCACAACATCAACGATTGCCGGGGTCGCCGATATTTTCCGACGACGACGAGAATGACGAGGACCAACTTCCGGCCCTGCTTCGGTACTTCAATGAAGTATCCCCGACTCCACGACCAGCAATATCGCCAACGCATCCAAGCCGCGGCGCGATCCCGAAGATGGCTCCGCCCCAACCACGGCCATCAATGTCGCCGAGCCGTGATTCTGCTACAAAGGTGGCACCCTCCGCCCAACAACTATCGCTTCCACAGACGCTACCGAGCCGCGACGCCGACCTACAGCGCTCTCCCACGCCAGTTTACGATGTCCGGCTCATAGACTTGGAAGCGGCCCCTCGCCCACCGCCACCACCTCGCTGGCGAGACGTGCGTGCCATCCGACCGGCCAGACGAGAAAGAACGTCACCCATGAGTCGCCGACTGGGTGATGTGAACATACGGTCTCTCCACCTGGACCCAGGTCTGAGCTATGCAGAGATGACAACATGTTGCCCGTGTTGTCGAGGAGCGACGTCCTTAGTTCGACACTCTAGCTGCGATCGTAAAACAAGAAAGACGTCCACAGACAACACCAAACATTCATATTCACATTCACTCAAAACACATTGTACAAATTACATTAAACAGTGAAAACAATAAACAATATACAATTAACAACACATCCATCATCAAACAACATTTTACCTCATCTCTGCAAGAAAAACAATAATAATAATAATTCCATTTTTATTAATAAGAGAATTTTAAGTGTTTTCATAAATTATGCTCTAGTAGTTATTAGTTAGTTTTATTAATAGAGTATTTTTCCTTCCCTATTTCTTTTTTCTTTTCTTGCAGCTTGAGCTCGATAATTCTTAATCAAGCGGAGGCGAAGCGTCAAAATTGTTTTTACGACTTTGCTAAGGTAATTTTAAACCTCAAATAAAAACTGCAACGTTTGCAACCTCGAATTCGAAAAATCTACACTAATGTGGCTTTGATTCTCCAACGATAAGAAGTCTCTAAGCGGTTTACTTTGAAATATTAAACCTTTAGTTTTGGTTTTCTAATTAACCAATGACTTTAAGATTATTGGTTTAATTTTGTGTAATAATTGTAATAGTACATTCCGACTATTATGTGTTTGTGAAGTTTCATACATTTTATTCTGTAGGAATTATTATAAAAATGTGCGACTTGGAAATCAAATTAAATGTTAAAATTTATTTAACGTGTGTAATTTGAAATCATACTAAGACACACCCGAAACTTATACTCTTTGTCATATGCGTTTTTGTTTTTTAATAATTTGCTTTTATCATTCGAACTTTATCACGTTAAATATAATGTATTTAAGTTAATAAAGTGCTCTGATTTTAGCCAACTTGTTACCACAGTAACCAATAACGTATATCAACAAAACAAAAATTCGTCGTTAATTAATTTCACTAAATTCCTCAATTTTAATTTCATACGTTTCCCCGCATTTATTGTGTTCACTTATTGAATTTTTATTCAAATTCTAAACATGCCAAACCTGAGGTCTGATTTATTTATTAAATTGGCTCTGAAGTTACTTTCGATTTCGATTTTTTTTTTTGTGTTTTGTCTCAATTTTTTGATTTAAATTGAGTTGCATTTTGTTTTAAATTCCAGCAAATTAAAAATTCTTTATTTGCTTAAATTTGACTTTGTTTGTATTAAAATCAAATTAAAACTTGTTATCTTAGTAAATTCAAAATTGTCTAACTTAATTTTTTCTTGTTTCATTCCACTTCATTTTAATTTGAGGTGAATTTCAAATTAATTTAAAATCTTCCTTATATTTGGACAATTAATCCTCTTATCTAGTAAATGAATGTTAAACTTATAAAATCGCTTCCCGAGTGAAAAGGGTCGACCTCAGTAAAATTTTTTGTCCGGCTAATGCCTAGGACAAAGGGACAAGTTTGCCGTGCTTTACGCTGGCGTTCTTTTGATGAAACCGATGATTTTTGGGACCTGAAAGTTATTTTATGATTTATATAAAAGATAATATGATGTATTATAATATAATTTATTAGTTTTATAAACTCTTTCTCTCCCTGTATATATTAAAAAAGTTAAAAATAAGGATAATTCAACCCTTCGAGACGAGACTTAAAAGAATTTTAATTCTATTACTATCCTTTTCGCTTTATCCAATTTTTTAATTTTAATTTTAGAAATTTTAGAAGTTTTAGAAATTTTCCTGTTATAACTTTATTATTCCATTTTTTATTTCTATTATTCAATTTTAACTTTATTTTTCACCTTTTTGCACGTTCTCCTTTTTTTTCTTTTAAACTAGTAACTTGCTTTTAACTTTCAACTTTAACTAACTTTTAACTTATAACTTGCTAAATTAACTGTTACAAAGTTATTATTTCACTGTTTGAATTAATTACTAGAGTTATTATTTCATCTTCTTACAAATTTTCCCTTTTTTACTAATACTAATTGTTTCTTATTTATTTTAGTATTTGATTGCTACTCACTTCTTCCTCAATCGAGCGATCCTCGGCTCGAAAAATCCGGCTGTGCCAATTGTTGTAATTAACTTTAGTGTGTGGTCTTCCTTCCTGGTCGTTGTCCTCAAGGCAACGAATGAAACTTATTGTTGTTGAGCTGCTTATTGCTTTCTTTGATTTTTATTTAAAGTTCTTTCTGTTAACACTAAAAACACTGATTACATTATTACACTAACTTAGACTTGTTGTATCTAGATCCTCCCGTAGGATACTAGAGCAAACTTAATGTCGTAAATCCTTCCTCGAGACGGATCACTGACAGTGCTGTTAGCTGATGGGGGTTTCGTCGTTGATCCTTCGACGCGAAGGACCACGGACGATTGTGCCACGGGCAAGGACCTGCCGTCTTGGTGGACTTAATGTTGGGATCCGGCAACCTGCCGTAGTGGATCCTTTCGATAATTACCACGGGCACCAAGGTGCCGCCTTTGTGGTCCTTTAACCTGTCGGGCAATACTGCCGTCTTTCGACAGGTGCTGAAATAAAAAGATCCTGGGTTAATTTTCTTTCAATTACGGCGTCCTCTCTCGACTTTGCTTGTGCTTGACAATGTTCACACTTAGTATGTGACTTTTACTGTGTAGCTTTTACTGCTTTCTCAATCTGTAACTTAATAACAACTGCCTCCTTTCAATCCGAAAGGTGGGTTTATATCTCTTCTGAGATTCGTTGTTGGCCAGAATCATTTCCGCACCGAATTTGCAATTATCTCAAGAATTATTTTTAGCAATAATTCTTGACAATAATGTGCGAATTTTGCTCTTCTGATTTGAGCGCGATGTTCTACTTATTCGCGCGCTGTTCCACTTATTGGAATGCGAACAAGTTCGTTCTTTATCTAGGCCACAGGGGTGTGTGATTCACTTGTACTTTCGAGCTTCACAGTAAAAATGAAGTCTAGAAGTATGTGTTACCCCACGTTCAGCATTGTTAACTACTGGGCCCAAAGGTATGTGGTGATAACAGCTCTGGTTAAGCGTTGTTATTACCAGAGCAATGATTCTGACCTACAACATCCCTCCACCCTCGGGGAAGAAAAATTTAGTATCGTAAAACGATATTAAATTTTTCATGTACATTTATGTTTTGTTGAATTGTGGGTGGGCGTATGCTTATTATGGCTCTACTTAGTGTATACTTATGTTTGTTTGTGTTTTTCTTTCTTTGTGAGCATCTTCTGTGTCATGTCAATAATGATTAATTATTAGTAATAATTACAATACAACTACTTATTCACAATAATTACAATAAAAACAATTACAATAATAATACAAATGGTAACTGCACTTCTTCGGTGTCGTCTGTGTGTAGGCTGATGATGATTTGATGTTGGTGTTGATCTTGAAGTTGATATAGCTGTTGATGTTACTGTTGATGTAACTGTTGATGTTACTGTTGATGTTGCCGTTGACGTTACTGTTGATGTTGCCGTTGACGTACACCCCGCTGTATTAATGTTTTCTTTCTCGATTTGTTGTGGGAAATGCTGCTGCTGGATAACTGTATTATAGTTGCTGCGGTTGAAACAGTCGCTGTTAATTTCCTGTGTCAATTGTTCATCACAGGTTGTTGTTCGTCGCATGGGGTCGAAGGTGCGATTCTCGCCCGGATATTTTCTTGTAGAGTACGCAAGCGAGTTGCGTCGCATTTCTTACATCGCTGCTAATTTATGTATTTCCCACTTCATACTTCTATGGCTGCTGCTTTTGTAAGATGAATGGGCCGCAGTAGATTGGTCTGGTAGACCTGTGATTGCTTTAAGTTCGTCACCGTCGCCGCTGTCGATGTCGTCTCACCGATGTCGTCTTAAATTGTTGGCTTCAAGCGAACATGATTGATTATCATTTCACTGCTGAGCGACAACTGATTTGTATCCGCCGATGAATTGCTAACTTTCTTCGCGGTACTTTGTATGTACCACCTACTATCATGCAGTAGTTTTTCGTTTCAACTATTGATGCTGTTAGCCCCCTTTGATGCTTTCCATTCTATTTTTGTTTGTGCTGGATGCCGTTTTGGTTGCTATCGCTAAGATGATCAGCTGTTGCAGCTCATATATGTGCTGCTACCCTTCCCCCTTCGAGTTGGCTGCGTGCTATTCGTCGCCCTGGTGTCAAGTGTTGTGTTGTTGCACTTTTGCTGTCGTGGTGGGTGTACATCGGCACTCAGGTCAGATTCTCTGCATGTTGGATTCTTCTTGTATATACGTTATTTTGTTTAACTATTTAATTTTATACACATTTTCTTTTTCCAATATAGTTTTATGCTATTTACAATTTGTTTACAATTAGGACGATTTAAATCATTTTGTGTCGTATATTATTTTAATTTTAATTAGAAATATTTTATCTTTATCAAATTTTATTACATAATTTCTAGTAATGTATTCCATTCAATACGAGTTTTAATTCTTAACATATATCGACGTTATTCTAGTTGAATATAATTTATTAGGCTATTGACTATGATTATTATTTTTGAAAAGTAAAAAACTTCTTTTTTTTTTACAAGTATATTAGTGTATTCCCTTTCTACTTTAATATGTAGGGTTTTATATCTATTTCTTTTTCTATTTTTATTATAATTATATGTCTTTCAATACAATTTTTTTTCTTTTTTTTTCCTCTTACTTCTTTTACTTATTGTTTTGACTATTTGTTTTAGTTTTTGTTGTTTTAACTGACGCTGCATTATGCTCGCGTTCAGTACTAATATTAGTACTACACCTTATTATTATGAAAATAGAAAAAGTATTTATATTAATACTATTGTATTCTTATCATTTTCTAATTCTTGTCTTTTTATGATATATAGCGTTTGGTGCGAATATATACATATATATATAGTGTGTGTGTATGTTATATGCCTGAACTAACTCTTCAGGCATATTTTTACATGTGCATTTATTAATATAATTGCAAATGCAAAATTATATTGGCTGTGTATTTAAAACGGCACAGCTACTTCGTATATTACTGTATATACCGTATATTATTTACGAATTATTTTCTAATCTGGCAAGATTGCTTTACCTTAAAATTCGTATTTATTATCAAACTGTTTTCTCGTGATTTATTATTATAGACTTATGGAATGCATGTGAGTGTATACGTTTTCATGTAGGGTGCTCACCATGTGCGTGGACTAAATTTTTTAAAATTATCAATATTTTGATTGCACCCGCGACATAGTTTTATTTTTGATTTTAATGCTGATTTTTCTTTTCCATTTACCTTTTCCGGGTTCGTGTTTGTTTACCATCGCTTATAAATACGCTCGGCGCTGTCATTATTGTATCCAGTAAAGTTTTATTGTTCAACTTAAGTCGTTTGCTTTAAAATCATTTGTTTTTAAAAAAAAAAAACCGTTTACTACGATGCCACGCTATCCAACTCCGCAATACGTTTTCGTCGTGGGCGTTTACATCGACGACGTTGTGGCCGCCATCCAGGCCGACAATTGGGAACTGGAACTGAAAAATAAAAATAAAAATTTTATTCAGCCATAATTTTTATTTGTACTTATTCCTTTGTTGGACTCTTCTATTTTTACTTCTTCTGTATTCAACTATTAATATTATTTTCAATTATAATTTCCTTTGGACTTATTTTTATTTCCCTTTGTTGAATTTTTCATTATGAAATTTGATGACTTTCATTCGTTATTCAAACGTAAGACGTTAAATTAAAATTATTAGTAATAAACTTAAAAACGTTAGTTTCATACTATCTTATAATATATACTATCAATCCTATTCTATACTAATTTACTGTATCCTACTCCTAATAAGGTTTTTCTGATTCTGATTAACTTAATGTTCTCCTAACTCTATTTTATTAGTTTAAGTTATTCTGATGGGTTCCTCTGTATTTATCTAGTTAGTCCTATTTTTCTATTTAGTTGCTATTATATAACTTAAGTAAGTTATTGTGGAATGGCTTTTCCCTTCCCTTAATATTTAAAACTGTAGTAATTGGACTTTTAATTCCTACTACTTTATATGGCCCTATCCATATGGGAGAAAACTTATTTTTCCTAGTTTGATTCTTAATTAATACACTATCTCCTACTTTAAATTCTACTAAATTTAGTTTGCTATCGCACTGCCTTTTAGCTATCTCTTTTGCTAAATCCTGATTCTTTCTCACGATTTCGTGAGCCCTTTGTATTTGGAATTTTAGAACCTTATTTCGTTTTAAGTTAGTCGGCATTTCTGTATAGAATCCAAATAAAGTACGGAATGGCGTTTGCTTCGTCGTAATGTGGGGTGTGTGATTATGAACATGCATAGCTGCAGTTAACCATTGATCCCAATTCGACCCGTCTTCTTTAGCAAAGCTACGTAAATATTCCGCTAAACGTCTGTGGCTCCTTTCTAATGAGCCGTTAGCTTGTGGATGATAAGGCGTTATGTGTCATTTTTTAATACCTAATAGTTTGCAACTGTCTGAGAACAATTTCGAAATGAAATTAGTTCCGTTATCTGTAATTAGAATTCTAGGAATTCCGTGACGCGTAATAATTTCATCGTAGAAAGCCCTGGCAACAGTACTTGCTTCCGCGTCTGGGATAGCTGTACATTCCATAAATTTTGAAAAATCATCTTGGAATGTTATATATATTTGTTACCGGATACGGTTTCTGGTAGAATACCTACTATATCCATGTAAGCTTTGTCGAATGGCCGCACTGGTGTATCTGTTAGCACCATGGGCATTTTCGTCAATTTTGAGCTTTTATTCGCTTGGCATTTCGGGCAGTTTTTAATTCCTTTACTTGTTTTTGCATTCCTTGCCACCTATATTGCTGCCTAATTCTTAAATATGTTTTTACTGCACCCTGATGTTCTCCCAGTGGCGAATTGTGAAAGTCTTTAATCACTGTTTCCATTTGTTTCGGGTCGGACAGCAATGTTGATGTGTTATTTGTGCCGTTTCCCGGTTCCTCATCATCCTTGTCGACTTCAACGGTTGTTCCTTGTTGTTGGCCTTGGCTCGCTGTTTTTGTTTTCGACCGTGTTTGTACGGCTCCTATTGTTTTGTGGTTTTCCTGAGGAATTCTGCTCAGTGCGTCTGCGTTTAAGTTTTTCTTGCCTGGCTTATATAAGATTTCAAAATCGTATTCTGACAATTTGTGTCTAAACCTTGCCAGTCTTGAGGTTTGGTCCTTTAAATTTGCTATTCCCTTCAATGGCTGGTGGTCAGTAAAAATTTTGAAATGTCTTCCTAAGAGATATGCTCAGAAGTTTTTCGTTGCCCATACTATCGCTAAGAATTCCTTCTCTATTGTTGAATATCTCTTTTCTGTGTCGCTCAGCGCTCGGCTAGCAAACGCTATTGGTCTATCCTCGCCTACTTCTCCTTGAGAAAGAACTGCGCCTAACGCTTCATTACTTGCGTCGGTAGTTAGAAGAAACTCTTTCGAAAAATCTGGATATGCCAACACTGTCGGTGACATGACTGCTTCCTTTAACCACTCAAATGCTTGCTGGCAGTCTTCTGTCCAGATAAATTTTGCGTCTTTCCGTAGTAATTTGTTGATTATTAGCGCTATCTTCGCTGTTTTAAATAAATTTTCTGTAGTAATTTATGAGTCCAAGAAATGCTTGTACCTCTTTTCTGTTTCTCTGTACTCCTATGTTCTTTACACATTCTACCTTGTAGGGGTCTGGTAAAGCACCATTTTCTGAGCATTTGCGTCCTAAATAAACTATTTCCTTCCTCAGAAATTTGTATTTCTCTGTATTCAGTTTCAAATTATGTTCACGTAACTTCTGTAATACTGAACATAAACTTTGCTCGTGTTATCTTAGATTTCTACCATATATAACTGTGTCATCTAAATAAACAAAACAGTCTATCCCTTGTAGACCTGGTATATGGTATAGGATATGGTTCATTATTCTTTGGAATGTTGCTGTTAGCCCAAATGGCATTCGATTGAATTCGAAATGCCCTAGTCCTGTACTAAATGCTGTTTTTTCCTTGTCCCTTTCATCGACTAAAACTTGGTTATATCCACTTGCCAAATCTAGCGTTGTAAAATATCTGCTATGGCCTAATTGCTCTAAAATTTCGTCGATGCGCGGGATTGGAAAAACTTTTATTGTGGCTTCATTTAATTTCCTGTAGTCTATTACGAGTCTCCATTTTCTCTCGCCGTCCTTACCACTTTTCTTGGGCACTAAAAGTAACGGTGAGTTCCACGGTGATGTGCTATGTGTGATTATGCCATCCTCTAAAAGTTTGTTCACTTCATACACTTGTAAACGAGAGTTCGTCTCCGTCTAATAGGAAGACGTCATGAAAAGATTTTACTATTTCCTCCATTGAATTCTTTTCTTCTATATTTAAAGTATCATCTAACTCAATTTCCTTTACCAATTTATTTATTCTTCTTTTGGCATCTATTCTGCCTATACCATTAATTGGCGTAGTACTTTGTATTGTGTACTCGTCGCAATTTGTGAATTTTGGTTTAAATTCGCTATTTATCTCGTAATCATATGCTGTTGTGTTTAATATCGGAGCATAAACCGTATTATTTTTCACATTTACTAATGTGTCCGCTATATAGATTCCTGGATCTATATCTTCTTTATGAATTACGACATTCTTAAATTTTGTACGAAGTTTTAATGGTACTATCGTAATTGTTCTTGCCTCAACTGGTATGTAGTGTTGTTTGCTTCCCTCTTCTATCTGCTGGATAGTTTTTATCGGTAATTCTAAAATAACCTCTTTTCTTTCATTGAAGTGTGTTAAAATCTTGTCTATTGTATTTATAATGGTGTTGTTCCACAAATTATCTCTTCCTAATATGCCGTCTGCTGGTACTCCTTGTTTAAGTGACACAACGTGTAGCGTTAAACGTAAGGACTGTACCTCCTTATGACATATAGTAGTTGATCCTTCTGTTGTCACACAACCTCCAAATGCACCGCTTAAGTCTTTCCTATTCGACTTATCTATTATTGTGCTATCTTTTATCGCACACTTCATTATCAGGCTTGTATCTGCTCCTGTATCTACCAGTAAAATGAGTTTTCCATTATTAGCCTCTGCGCAAGGTAATTCGATGAACACGTCATTTAGCTGGGTTTGATTGCCGTTAGATACTCCTGTTTCTGTATTTCTATTGTTATTTGCTAACTTATTCATTGAGCACGGTATTTTTAAATTTTGGTTTTTCTCTAATTTAATTGGGATCTCTGAATCAACTGTTTCTCCCAGCGTATGATTTCTCTCGGTTACGTTGTTTTTATTATTATCCGTCTTTCTTAACTTGATATTAATTTTTAAGTCTCTTGAAGTTGGTAACGTTGTGACGACAATTTTCGAAAGACGAAAATTACCGCACAACAATACTGCTTCACAAGATCGCCAAGGAAGCAACCTTGAGTGTGGGGAAAACTCACAAACAGAACAACGGAAACATGTTTGCGAGCTAAACGCAACATAAACAGAACAACGGGAACATGTTTGCGAGCTAAGCGCAACACAAACAGAACACAAGCAGAACAACGGTAACATGTGTACGATCCCAGCGCAACATAGCCAGAGCAGCGAGGATCAACGGGAACATGTTTGCGAGCTAAGCGCAACACAAACAGAACACAAGCAGAACAACGGTAACATGTTTACGATCCCAGCGCAACACAGCCAGAGCTGCGAAGATCAACGGGAACATGTTTACGAGCTGAGAGCAACACAAGCAGAACAACGGGAACATGTTTGCGAGCTAAGCGCAACACAAACAGAACACAAGCAGAACAACGGGAACATGTTTACGAGCTGAGAGCAACATAAGCAGAACAACGGGAACATGTTTGCGAACTAAGTGCAACACTTGCAAGAAACATAGCAACGACGAACAACGGGAACCTGTTTACGAGCAAACTTGGAAACCAAGAACAAGCAACTCAGAACACATAAATACACAAGCCACAGTACAGAAGGGATCAGTTAGTCGGCACGCGTATCAAGGCGATGTTGTATGTCGCGATCGCAATTTCCAGTTCCGGGAAATAAGAACTTTCAAGGCCAGTATTATTGTTTTTATAATAATACTCCGCGAGTGAGTCAAGGCCAAGTTCACATTAATGCAACCACAGCACTTTACTTGGTAAGCCCGAGGCTTTAGTTTCATTTGTTTTAGTCAAGCTTTGGTTTAATGAACTTCGAAAGCTAAGGTAACAACCAGAACACTTCGCATAAAATGGATTGTGGAAGCTAGCTTTCAGTAGCAAGCTTCCAAACCATAAAATCGCTTGGTTTGAAAAACCAACGATCAGAACCCACACGCGCAAGAATTAAATTGGGAACGATTTTCTTCCGCATATTGATTCTGCGAATATTACAATTTTTAATATTGCGAAATAATGGAAATTGCGAAACACGGCATACTGACCCACTTCAGTTCGGTCGACGTCTGTGTCGACCAAGCTAACGTGGAATCTAGAAAAGATTCCAACGGGAGTCTTGTAAATACATCCGAACGAAGAAGTCGTTCTAGAGCCGCGTATAAAGTCGCGCGTTAGTTTAATCATAAGTCTAATTGGAAATAATATAAGTGTACATAACTAATAACGAGAGTTACGGAAACTAGTGTGAGTAATATAATTAGTGTTTTAGTTAAAACAAAGGAACTTGAAATAATAATAAAGCAATACGAAGCTCAACAGCAAGGCGTTTTATTCGTTGTACGGAGGACAACGAAAGGACCAAGACCACACTCGAACAGCATATACAACAAATTGGCGCAGCCGGTAGGATCTTCGAGCCGAGGATCGCTCGATTGAGTATAAAGTGAGTAAGAATAAAATATGAAAATTAAAAATAAGAATAGTAGCTTAGTTAGTTAAAAGTTAATTAGTTAAAAGTGAAGTGAGATAAGAAAGTAGCTTAGAAAAAAAAAATTTTAATTAAAGTGAAAAGTGAAACAATAATTTAGTAATGAATTTGGAGGAATTTTGAAAATAAGCGAAATAATAATTTTAGGAGTAAATCGAAAAGTAAAAATCTAGCAGTTCTTTTTTAAATACAACATATTGGCAACAGCATATACAATATATATAGAAATAAAGTTGCCAGGAAATTGGGAAAAAAAAAGTGAAATAATAAGTTCAGGAAAAATTAAAACAGTGAAAATAAAAAAAAAAAAATTGAAAAATAAAAGTAGAGTCAAATAATAGGAAAAAGTGTAAAGGATAGTAATAATACTAAAATATTATTATAGTATTATATAGTAATATTATTATATCAAATATATTATTTTATATATATTATATACAACATAAAATAACTTTCAGGTCCCAAAATCATCGGTTACATCAAAAGGATGCTAGCTTAATTGCACAGCAAACTTATCTGTCCAATAGCATTAGCTGGACAAAATCTTTGCTGAGGTCGATCCATTTCACTCGGGAAGTCATTTTTATGTTTTTATAATTATAGGATAAAGTATAAAATATACAAAGAGAACATAGGAAGTTTTTTTGTTGGTTTTTAGGGAAAATTAAGAAAATTTCGAAATGAATAAACGTAGAGAATGAATAAAATAAACTAATCAAATAAAATAAATTTGTTTGACAACATTTACATTAAAGTTCAGCGTTGGCAGTAGGTTCAAGTTCCGAATGCCAACAAATAAGCAAATATCCTGGTGAAAGGTACTGGTTTAGGTGCTAGTTATCTTTCGTTAATGCCAGTAATCAACAGCAACGACATAACGTCGCCAACATTAATTAATTAAGAATTTTTGTGTTTTATATTATCACAATATTGGGTACTGTAATTAACAGATTGTGCGAAATTCAGATTGATTTTACTAACTTAAATAAATTTAAAAATTTATTTAACGTGGCAAAATTCAAATAAAAAAAAAACGCAAATTGGTAAAAAACAAGAACCCAATCCAATACTTAAACAAAACGCGTAAAGTATACGGTAAAGTTGTATAGTTTCGAGTGTGTCTTAGGCGTTTCAAATTAAACACGTTAAACAAATTTTAACGATTAACTTGATTTCAAAGCCGCACATTTTTCGGGTGTTTAGAGCGTAAAACATTTTAAAAAAAAAAAACAGATTAAAATTCCCTTACTAATAAAAATGGAAATTTTTAACAGGGAAGGGAAAATATCTGAAAATAAAACTCATCAAACAAGTACATTCCACAAAACGTGAAGGACACTAAAGTGCAACCTCCGAAGTACATCCCAACGGAGATAAAGAGGCAGGGACCGGCGAGATTAACAATCGAGGAATACCGAAAGCGGCAGCAAATTCGAAAGGAAAAAAGCGCTACAGCAATACCGCGGCCAGAAGGAAGAACGGAACCGAAGCAGCAACGCGGAGGTAAGCTGGTAAAGGATAAAAGGCGACTATCTTATTTGAAGGCACTCGTAACAGACGAAAATCACCCAATCCCGTGGGACAGGACACACGAAGTTTGGGAGGAAATAAATCAACTACAGCAGAGATTTAAGGAACGCAAACTGAAAGGAGCTACAACCAAAAAATACAACAAATTCCAAAAAAAAACATAAGAAAGAAGACCACAATTGTTCTTAAATTATACATATATCTAAAATTAGAGACCTTAAATTAAAAATTTTGGCAACATTAATTAAAATTATACAAATAAAACTAATATGTCGAAACACGACCGAATAAAATAATTTTGCTTAAATGGTTACAATTAAAGGCCGAAGCTAAAAATACAATTGAAAATTTTAATGCTATTTTTGGCAAGTCAAAACCAAATTTTTAGCTAGCTTAATGGAAACCACTTTAGGAAACAAAAACTAAAATATGTTTATATTTAAGTTGGATAAATAAAGAAAAGTCAACAAACAAATTCGTTAGTTTTATCATTGAGTTTATCATTGTATCGTTTATCATTGTTTATCATTGTTATCGAGTTCAAGTCGAAAATTTTTTTATATAATACGTCATACATTCGCAACTGGATGAAATATCAAAAAGGGTAATAATAGGAATTACATTAAATTAAAACATTAAAAAGGAGTTATTTGGGTAAAGAGCTTAGAGACTTCATATCGTTTGAAGAATCAAGCCAAGTTAGATTCGCTGTTTTAAATCGCAAGCAATTAACAAAGAAATAACTCGAACGAGCTGACCTAGTTAATTGTACGAATTCAAGATTGCAAACGTTGTAATTTTGCTGGCCGCTTAAAAATAGAGGCAGGTCGTTGATTCCATTCTGTGAGGTCTTAAATTACCTTAGCGCAGTCACGAAAATTTTGACGCTTCGTCTCTGCTTGAGAGAAAGCAGAATAGCGCAGTCACGAAAATTTTGACGCTTCGTCTCTGCTTGAAAGAAAGCAGAATAGCGCAGTCACGAAAATTTTGACGCTTTGGCTCTGCTTCAAACAAAGCAGCAGCGGACGTTAGCGTACAGACGAATAAACAGATGTACAGCGAATGTTTACTGCACGCTCGGTAAACGAAGCGAACATGAAATCTAAACAGGTTAAGGAAGTTGAAACTTTATATTAAGAATTTTAATGGTTTCTCATTCCAAAGTACTGCGAGTAATATTAAGAATTAAACGTTTAATGAAACGATTAAACGATAATTGGTGGCGCTAAGTAATCGCTTTAATAGAAATTTAAGTACGGAAAATTGGGAAAGATTTACAGATACAAGACATATGTACATATTAATAAAATAAAAACCATTAAACTATATGTCGTTCGTTTAATTAATGGCCGAGTCATTACAGGAGCAAGGTTACTTAGAATGAGATAGGACCCATAAAGAACTGAAACGCCAGTTGGGGGAGTTTATATCTAAATATTGGGCAATTTTAAAAGGGACTGTAGGCAACAAAGAGAACTTAGAGTTGATAAAGTCTAGAGTAGGGGAGCTAGGAGACCTTACATGTGTAGAAAGAGCAGACGCAGTAGTAGAGGAATTGCTTACATTCCTAAACCAGATAATACAGAATAAGACAGAAGATTCCAAGACATGGGAATCAGAATTTAATGCACTGAAGAATAGGTATGATAATTACTTAGTAGATAAAGTATTTCAGGAGGATATACTAAGGAACGTAGAGGGCGAGAACATAAAACTAAGGGAACTATTAGAGAAAAAGGGAATAA
Source organism: Myopa tessellatipennis (assembly GCA_943737955.2). NCBI lineage: Eukaryota > Metazoa > Arthropoda > Insecta > Diptera > Conopidae > Myopa > Myopa tessellatipennis. The sequence continues at coordinate 40,041,306 of OX031316.1, read as the reverse complement.
CTGAGGAAACGTTGAATAGAACGTTAGAACAGGGATTTTCACAGAAATCTAGAGAAGACTGTAGTTCTTTAGAAGAAGCGCACAAAAGAATCCAAGAATTGAAAGAGGAAAACAGACGGCTACAGCAAGAAATAGAATTAGCTAACGATCAGACGCTTTATCATAAGGAAGCTACTCCGTCCGCAGTTATTGCGGAAGATTACAACGGAAGGTCATTTAAACAAATTAGGACGACAGATAACATACATAAAATGGGTATAGGTGAGATAGCCAAGATTACAAATAGGCTGGTACCGCTCTTTTCGGGCACACAGTCACCAGACTTACGCGGCGAAGTCTACAAATTTATACAAGGGTGCGAATTAGCCACAAGGGAAGTAGGTACAAACAATAGTCAGGACTACATAGACTGCATTAAGCAAAGGTTGCATGGGGATGCCTATGACTTGGTGAGGTCAGAACGCTTCAATAGCCTCGAGGAATTCTACCTCACAATAAAAAGGGCGTATTTACCTAAAATCACCTTAGATACAGTCATACAGAGTATCCAAAATTGTAGCCAGCTGCTTAATGAAGATATAAGACAGTTTGCAAGACGCCTAAACGCGCTAAGAACACAGGCTATAGAGATAATTCGAACGAATTACAACGGAGATGAAGATAGGGCACTATTAAGTATGCTGGAAGGGGTCGTAGAAAAATCATTTAAAACAGGAATAAGGGACGCCGCATTGAGAATTTATATGCTCAATGTGACGAATAAAACCATTGAACAAATGGTAGAATTGGCCGTAAAGGCACTCGAAACCATACACAGTAGCTCCCTCCAAACAGACCATTTAAACATTAACATGAATTCACCTTTTCGTGCCTCAATGAACAACCAGCAAGAGCAAACTCAACAGGGAAGCCAGGGCAGAGCTACAGGAGAACGAATTGTTCGGCAACCACCCAGGACACAAAACCCTCCACAAGGAGCGACCGAGAGAATAATATGCTCTTTTTGCAACAAGCGAAGACATACTAGAGATGATTGCTTAACTCGGAAGAACACACCATATTGCCACAAGTGTTCAAAATATGGACACGAGCCAAACTGGAGGTGTGACCAAAAAGGAGGCCAGAATAATGTGGCAAGGAACACATATCAAGGGACTAATTTTCAAAATCAAGGAAGGGAATCCAATCCAGACAAATAGACAATCAAACCAAATACAACAGAACTGGCAGCCAAACCAAACCCAACAAAATTGGAATCAAAACCAATGGTGCCAATTTCAACAGAACGGGAATCAAGGAAGGTCAATAAACCCCAATCCTAATACACTTAACGGTTTGCAAAGGAATCAGACTCCTATGAACCCGCCAAACAGAGTGAGCCAAACGATATGTCATTGGTGCAATAGACCAGGTCATATGATAAAAAATTGCGAGGCAAAAAGAAATTGGGAAACGTTGCAAAGTAATCGTCCGGGAAACTATCAAGGGTCCAGAACAGGCCAATAATCTGGGAACCCAAAAATATTAGTAACTTAAGGCCAAATGAAGGAGTAGCAGTAATTCATACATCCGAACCGGTTGTGGATACGTTACCAACTTTAAAAAATAAAGTGGTAACCGTAAGTCCGACATCGGAAGTGATAGTTGAAACGTTACCAACTTCAAAAGACTTAAAAATTAATATCAAGTTGAAGAGGACTGATAATAATAAAAGCAATGTCACAGAGAGAAATCATACAATTGTAGAAACAGTTGATTCGGAAATGCCACTCAAAGTTCGAGAGAAAAATGAAAATTTAAATCCGAAAATACCTTGCTCAATGAATAAGTTAGCAAGTAACAATAAAAATAGAAATGTAGAAACAGGGGTATCTAACTGCACACAAACCCAGCTAAATGACGTGTTCATCGAATTACCTTGCGAAGAGGCCATAAATGGAAAACTTATTTTACTGGTAGATACAGGAGCAGATACAAGCCTGATAAAGCAAAGTGCAATAAGGGATAGCATAATAATAAACAAGTCAAATAGGAAAGACTTGAGCGGAGCATTTGGAGCTTGTGTAACCACAGAAGGATCAACTACTATATGTCATAATGAGGTACAGTCCTTACGTTTAACGCTACACGTTGTGTCACTTAAACAAGGAGTACCGGCAGACGGCATATTAGGGAGAGATAATTTGTGGAACAACTCCATTATAAATGCGATGGAAAAGATTTTAACACTCTTCAATGAGAAGAAAGAGCTTATTTTGGAATTACCAATAAAAACTATCGAACAGATACGAGAACGATTACGATAGTACCATTAAAACTACGTACAAAATTTAAGAATGTTTTAATTCAGAAAGAAGAAATAGATCCAGGAATCTATATACCAGACACATTAGTAAATGTGAAAAATAATACGGTTTATGCTCCGATATTAAATACAACAGAGTATGACTACGAGATAAACAGCGAATTTAAACCAAAATTCACAAATTCCGACGAGTACACAATACAAGGTACTACGTCAATTAATAGTATAGGCAGAATAGATGCCAACAGAAGAATAAATGCATTGCTCAAGGAAATTGAGCTAGATAAACATTTAAATATAGAGGAAAAGAATTCCATAGAAGAAGTAATAAAGTCATTTCATGATGTCTTCTTATTAGAAGGAGACGAACTTTCTTTTACAAGCGTATTAAAACACGAAATTCCAACAGGCGCAGATCAGCCGCCCATAAATAGAAAACAATACAGATTACCTCAAATACATAGGGAGGAAATTAATAAGCAAGTAAACAAACTTTTAGATGATGGCATAATCACGCATAGCACATCACCGTGGAACTCGCCGTTACTTTTAGTGCCCAAGAAGAGTGGCAAGGACGGGGAGAAGAAATGGAGACTTGTGATAGATTACAGGAAGCTCAATGAAGCAACGATTAAACAAGTTTTTCCCATTCCGCGGATTGACGAAATCTTAGAGCAATTAGGCCACAGCAGATATTTTACAACGCTAGATTTGGCAAGTGGATATCACCAAGTTTTAATCGATGACAGGGACAAGGAGAAGACAGCATTCAGTACAGGACTAGGACATTTCGAATTCAATCGGATGCCATTTGGGCTAACAGGTGCCGCAGCCACATTCCAAAGAATAATGAATCATATCCTAACACGTCTACAAGGAATAGACTGTTTTGTTTATTTAGATGACATTGTTATCTATGGTAGGAATCTCGAACAACACGAAGAGAGGTTATGTTCCGTTCTACAGAAGTTACGTGAACATAATTTAAAACTAAATACAGAGAAATGCAAATTTTTGAGAAAGGAAATAGTTTGTTTAGGACACAAATGCTCGGAAAATGGTGCTTTACCAGACCCCTACAAGGTAGAATGTGTAAAGAACATCGGAGTACCGAGAAACAGAAAAGAAGTACAAGCATTTCTTGGACTAATAAATTATTATAGGAAATTTATTGAAAACACAGCTAAGATAGCGCTACCGATTAACAAATTATTACGTAAGGACGCAAGATTTATCTGGACAGAAAACTGCCAGCAAGCATTCGAAAAGCTAAAAGAAGCAGTCATGTCACCACCAGTTTTGGCATATCCAGATTTCACAAAAGAATTTCTTTTAACTACGGACGCAAGTAATGAAGCGTTAGGCGCGGTTCTTTCTCAAGGAGAAGTAGGCGAAGATAGACCAATAGCTTTCGCTAGCCGAGCGCTAAGCGACACAGAAAAGAGATATTCAACAATAGAAAAGAAATTCTTAGCGATAGTGTGGGCAACAAAGAATTTTAGGGCATATCTCCTAGGCAGACATTTCAGAATCTTTACTGACCACCAGCCACTAAAGGGAATAGCCAATTTAAAGGACCAGACTGGCAAGGACCAAAGACTGGCAAGATTTAGGCATAAATTATCGGAATACGACTTCGAAATTCTATATAAGCCAGGAAAGAAAAACTTAAATGCAGACGCACTAAGTAGAATTCCTCAGGAAAAACACAAAACAATAGCAGCCGTACAAACACGGTCGAAAGCAAAAACAGCACAGCAAGAGCAACAACAAGGACCAATCGTCGAAATGGATAAAGATGATGGGGATCCGGGAAACGGAACAAATACCACAGCGACATTGCTATCCGACCCGAAACAAATAGAAACAGTAATCAAAGACTTTCACAATTCACCACTGGGAGGACACCAGGGAGCGGTAAAAACATATTTAAGAATCCGACAACAATATAGGTGGACAGGGATGCAAAGACAAATCAAAGATTATGTCAAAAACTGTCCAAAGTGCCAAGCGAACCAAAGTTCGAAGTTAACAAAAATGCCCATGGTGTTAACGGATACACCAATGCGGCCGTTTGACAAAGTTTATATGGACATAGGTATTCTACCAGAAACTGTGTCTGGAAATAAGTACATTCTGACTTTTCAGGATGATTTCTCGAAATTTATGGCATGTACGGCGATCCCAGATGCGGAAGCAGGTACTGTCGCCAGGGCTTTTTATGACGAAGTAATCACGCGTTACGGAATTCCGCTGATTTTAATTACAGATAACGGAACTAATTTCATTTCGAAATTGTTCTCAGATACTTGTAAATTGTTAGGAATTAAGAAATTACATATAACACCATATCATCAAGGTAATGGCATCAAGCTAATAGCAAGCTAATGGCTCATTAGAGAGAAGCCACAGACCTTTAGCGGAATATTTGCGTAGTTTTGCTGAAGAAGATGGTTCGAATTGGGATCAATGGTTAACAGCAGCAATGCACGTTCACAACCACACACCCCACATTACGACGAAGCAAACACCATTCCGTACTTTATTTGGTTTCGATACAGAAATGCCGACTAATTTAAAAAGGAAGTGTAGTCGGGTTTATAATGCGGAAGATCCAAATAAAGTATTAAAGTTTCAAATACAGAGAGCTCACGAAATAGTGAAAAAGAATCAGGATTTAGCTAAACAGGTAGCTAAAAAACAATACGATAACAAACTAAATTTAGTAGAATCTAAGGTAGGAGATAGCGTACTAATTAAAAATCAAACTAGGAAAAATAAGTTTTCTCCAATATGGATAGGGCCATATAAAGTAGTAGGAATAAAAACTTCAATTACGACAGTGTTAAATATTAAGGGAAAGGAAAAGCCATTCCACAATAACTTACTTAAGTTATATAGTAGCAGTTAAATAGGAAAATAATATTAACTAGATAATTACATAGGAATCAGAACAACTTAAACTAAGAAAATAGGTTAATAGGTTAGGAAATTAAATTAAGTAGTCATAAATTAAAATTAAATTAATCACAATAGGCACCTTATTAGAATTAGGATAGAATAAATATATATAAAATAGGATGGATAAAATTTAGTATAGGATAGTAGGAAACTAACAGTCTTAGTTTTAATTTTCCTACTAATAATTCTAATTTAACTTCAGTCTTACATTTGAATAACGAATGAAATTCATCGAATTTCATAATGAAAAAATAAAAAGCAAGTCAAAATCACGTTTCGTTTCAAACCACGAAATATAAGATAATTTTACGTGAAATAATTCATAGATAATATACGGTATATTAAAAGTAGCTGTTCCGTTAAATACACAGCCATAACTATTGCATTTGCAATTATTTTTAATAAATGCACATGAAATCTATGCATAAAGATTTAGTTTATGCATAATCAATTTAAAAACCAATATCTGCACCTAAATGCAGACATAGAACTAAAAGTTAAATAAATATAAGACAGAAAAGAATTGCCTAAAATCTTGTGAAGTACTCTTCTGATCCTAAATATTAATAATGAATAATTATAATTATAATAATACATAAATCAATTCTTCTTAAACCTATGAAATAAAATAGTACCAAATATGTAATGTAATGTACGGTCCTATAAAACGTAGTTCATTTAGGTTCCATGTAAAATAATAACGACGACATGGCGTTAATAACAAATAAAGCAAAATTTAAGAATTGAGCGCTTAACGCAAGCAATGCAACAAAGCAGAGCAACTGAACACGAGCAGAATGCAGTGTCAGTTTTAAAACAGCTAATGGAAAAAACAAAAGGTAGAAAAGAAAAATAGAAACACCAAAGGTGAACAACTTCAAAATAGGCAAAACAAAGAGAAAAAATATAGATCAAAGAAATAAGAGAAGAAAAAATATTTAAGAAAATTAAATAATAAAAATAAGAAAAAAATATTAAACAACGCATGTTATATCAACACTATATGTCCTTCTTATACATAGAACAAAGAAACTATTAATAAAAACTAATAATAAAACTAACAATGAAAGGAAATAAGGAAATTTAAAATAAAATAAAGAATATCACTATAATAACGTTAGAAATAAAAATAGATATAAAATCGTACACATTAAAGTAAAAGGAAGTATATCTAAATACTTGTAAGAACTTTTTAAATACTTTCGAAGTTAAACCTTATAGTGAATAAACTAACGAATTATATTCAACTAGAATAGAATCGATATTTATTGTAGGGATTAATACTTGTTTTGAATTAAATAAAATATTTCTAATTGATAAAATTTAATTTAAAATTAACTAATTAATTAAATAAACTTAAAGTTATATACGAATAAAATTTTAATTCTTTTTAAATAAGAACAATTGTCGTTAGAAAAAAAAAAAAAAAAAAAAAAAAAAATATATTGTAAGGGAAAATTGAAATATATAACATTGATAATAAGCTAAGTTAAGTTAAGGGTGATAACAAAGAAGACAGCATGCAGAGAAGCTGACCTAAAGGCCGATGTACATCCAATAGAGCAGCAGAAGGCGCAAACATAGCTTAACAACACACGACTACAGGGCGACAAATACCACTCTGCCAACTCGAAGGGGGAAGGGTAGCTGGATCAGCGTAGCGACCACAACCAAAGATAGAATTGTTGCGACAAACAAGCAATTCAATCCACAAGTCAACCAAAAAACAATTCAACCACAAAACACGAAGATACTTTCAAATAGGTCTAACAGCAGCAGTTTGAACCTGAAAATTACCGAATGATAATGGCACCGGATACACAGTACCTTGAGATCGAGTGGAGACCAAAACCACCGCAATGAGACTCGAAACAAAATAGAGACGTAAACCATCTGCAGCAGCTACTTACAACATAGTGGCTGCGCAACAGCGAATCATGATGGCAGCCTGACAACCTAACAGATCAACCTCAAGCGAAACTTAGCGTAGCGTCGCGGCAATGAAGCAGCTAGTCGACAACTACTAATACGGCCAGTCACAGGCTCGCCAGTTAAATTTACGGCGATGCATTCTCCCGTGGCACAAGTCACACTCTACAGCATTACCTCAAGCAACAGCGATTTAAAAACGCATCACCTCTATCGACAAGAAAAATGTTGAAGATGTTTAGCAAGATGTTACAAATGATGATCTTGGTAACATCTCAACCATCAACTACCGTGAAGTGAAAACCAATTGATCCCAATTGCGGGACAACGATACTACCGGCAACGAACATCTGCATCTGATCATCAAGCCTAGCACCTACCACGTCAGCTACCCCGCAGCAACATTCCCACAACACATCGAGAAGAAGACATCGAGACAACGGGGTGTACATTAACAGCCAAACCATCATCAACAACAACAAGAACATCAATATCCACACCAAATCATCATCCACCTACACACAGATGACACCGAAGAAAGGCAGCTACCGGTCATATTATTGTATTATTATTGTAATCAGTTTTTATTACAATTTTGGTTAATAATTAAGTGTATTGAAGTTGTTGTAATTATTACTAATAACTAATGAATATTGACGTAGCACATAAGATCTTCATGAAATGAAATACACTAACATACATAAGTAGACAATAAGCAAAATCAACCTAAACACACGACCACCCCCAATTCAACAAACAATAGATGTACAAGAAAAATTTAATATCGTTTTGCACGATAGTAAATTTTTCTTCCCCCAGGGTGGAGGGATGTTGTATGTCGCGATCGCAATTTCCAGTTCCGGGAAATAAGAACTTTCAAGGCCAGTATTATTGTTTTTATAATAATACTCCGCGAGTGAGTCAAGGCCAAGTTCACATTAATGCAACCACAGCACTTTGCTTGGTAAGACCGAAGCTTTAGTTTCATTTGTTTAAGTCAAGCTTTGGTTTAATGAACTTCGAAAGCTAAGGTAACAACCAGAACACTTCGCATAAAATGGATTGTGGAAGCTAGCTTTCAGTAGCAAGCTTCCAAACCATAAAATCGCTTGGTTTGAAAAACCAACGATCAGAACCCACACGCGCAAGAATTAAATTGGGAACGATTTTCTTCCGCATATTGATTCTGCGAATATTACAATTTTTAATATTGCGAAATAATGGAAATTGCGAAACACGGCATACTGACCCACTTCAGTTCGGTCGACGTCTGTGTCGACCAAGCTAACGTGGAATCTAGAAAAGATTCCAACGGGAGTCTTGTAAATACATCCGAACGAAGAAGTCGTTCTAGAGCCGCGTATAAAGTCGCGCGTTAGTTTAATCATAAGTCTAATTGGAAATAATATAAGTGTACATAACTAATAACGAGACTTACGGAAACTAGTGTGAATAATATAATTAGTGTTTTAGTTAAAACAAAGGAACTTGAAATAATAATAAATAAAGCAATACGAAGCTCAACAGCAAGGCGTTTTATTCGTTGTACGGAGGACAACGAAAGGACCAAGACCACACTCGAACAGCATACAACAGCGAACACACAGATCAGTCGGCTAACAGTCAAACTAGAGTGCACATCGCATACACGCAATAGATCAGTGAGCTAGCAGTCGAACTAGAGTGAACATCGCGATCAGTCAGTGAGCATCGCATACAGGCATCAGTCGGTGAAGATCAGTTGATCCGTGAGTGAGCATCGCATACAGGCATCAGTCGGTGAAGATCAGTTGATCCGTGAGTGAGCATCGCATACAGGCATCAGTCGGTGAAGATCAGTGAGTGAGCATCGCATACACGCAATAGTCAAGCGAGATCAGGCGATCAGAGAGTAAACATCGAAGATCAAGGAAACACACGGATCAGCCAACCAGGAGGCATAGTGAGCTCCAAGGAGCGATCAAGTAGTGCAACAACAAACCAAGACGTCCAGTGACCAGCGTACCGGAACCAGAACCTCACAGTTCGCTGTAACAACGGAAGTATACCAATTAATAAGTGAACAAAAATTGAATAAATAAATAAATAATTGAAATAAAAATACAACCGAATCCGAGTCTTGTAATTTGAGGCCGCTGGAGGCCCCTGGAGGCCGCTGAGATTATCCCGGCCGAAAGTTCGTTACAACGTTTCAACAATCGCTTCCGATGTCGGACTTACGGTTACCACTTTGTTTGTTAAAGCTGGTAACGTATCCACAATCGGCTCGGATGTATGAATTACTGTTACTTCTTCATTTGGCCTTAAGTTACTGATATTTTTGGGTCCCCAGATTATTTGCCTATTCTGTGCCCTTGCCAGTTTCCCGGACTATTACTTTGCAATGCTTCCCAATTCCTATTTGCCTCGCAGTTTTTATCATATGTCCTGATCTATTACACCAATGACATATCGTTTGGTTTCCTCTGTTAGGCTGATTCCTCTGCAATCCGTTAAGTGTAGTTCGGTTGGGATTTATCGCCCGTTTTTGGTTCCCGTTCTGCTGGAATTGGTTTTGAGACCAATTCTGCTGGACTTGGTTAGATTGCCAACTCTGTTGGGGTCGGTTCCATTGCTGATTTCCTATACTTTGGTTGGTAGGCCTTTGATTTTTGTTGCTCGACCTAACTCTGTGGTTTTCCTTGTTGTCACACCTCCAGTTTGTCTCGTGTCCATATTTTGAACACTTCTGACAATATGGCGTGTTCTTGAGAGTCAAACAATCGTCTCTGGTATGACCTCGGTTGTTACAAAATGAGCAAATTATTCTATTCGCCGCATACTCTGCCTTTCATGTTGAATTTGTTCTTGTTGGGTATACTGCATGGTGGCGAGACGTGGTGAATTCATATTAATGTTTAAGGGGTCTGAGTGGAGGAGGCAACTGTTTTTTATGCTTTCGAGTGCATCGATTGCTAGTTCTACCATTTGTTCTATGTTTTTCTTCGTAACATTGAGCATATAAATTCTCAATGCGGCGTTCTTTAACCCTGTATTAAAGGATTTCTCTACGGCTCCTTCCACCATACTCAGAAGTGCCATATCTCCGTTTCCATTATATTTCGTTCGAACTATTTCTTGTGCCTGTGTTCGTAGGGTGTTTAGGCGTCTTGCAAACTGTCGTATATCTTCGTTAAGTAACTGGCTACAACTTTGGATACCTATTATCACTGAGTCTAAGGATACCGTTGGTAAATATGCCCTTTTTATTGTGAGGTAGAATTCCTCGAGGCTAGTGAATCGTTGTGACCTTACTAAATCATAGGCATCCCCATGTAATCTCTGCTTAATGCAGTCTATATAGTCCTGAATGTTGTCTTTGCCTACATCTCTTGCGGCTAATTCGCACCCATGTATGAATTTATACACTTCGCCGCGTAAGTCTGGCGAATGTGTTCCAGAAAATAGAGGTACCAGCCTATTTGTAATTTTTGCTATCTCTCCTATCCCCATTTTGGTTTGTTCTTTTGTTGTTTTAATTTGTTGTAATGACCTTGCGTTGCCGTCCCTTGGACTAACTGCGGACTGAGCTGGTTCCTTATGTAAAAGTGTCTGATTGTGATCTAGCGACATTTCCTGACTTAGAAGTCTATTCTGCTCCTTTAACTGTTGTATTCGTCTATTTGCCTCTTCTAAAGAACTACAGTCTTCCCTTGATTTCTGTGCCAATCCCTTTTCTAATGTTCTGTTTAATGTTTCTTCGATTAGTCCCTTGTTATTCAGTAATTTTCTTAGTTGTTCGTTTTCGTCTTCCAAGGTCTGTAGTATGTTTTCTTGAAAATGTTTTTCCTCTAAATATGTATAGTACTTATTTTTTAGCGCGTTGAATTCTGATAAGCAGTCCCTTAAACTTTGGTTCTTATTTTCTATTATGTTTTTAAAAAAATACAGCAATTCTTCTATGAATGCGTCTGCTTTTTCTAAACTTGATGTTTCTCCTAGGGCTTGTATTATAGTCTTGATTAGCTTTAAATTTTCTTTATTGGAAACGGTGTTTTTCAGGATGTTCCAAAGTTTTGATGCAAATTCTTCTATTTGCCTTTTCAAATCTTTATGGTCCTTTCTAAGGCTAAATATGCTTTTTCTCCAGCGACTCGGCCATTAATTAAAAGAACGTCATACAATTTAGTTATTTTTATTTTTCTTAATACATATAGTATGTATTTATTAATTTTTTTCTGTAGATTTCTCATAACTCTTAAATGTGTAAAGTTAATTGTTGTATTTTAAAATATTGTATTGAAAAACAGCTACTTAGCGCCGCCAATTAACGTTCCATCGTTTTATTAAACGTTCAATTTTTTATCCTTGTCAGCATTTTTGTCGCCAACTGTTGCTCGGTAGCGATTTTGCCGGTTTCAAGTTCAAGTTCCCGACCTACTTTTGTTTTTGTTATTTAATATAATAAAACTTTTGCAATTAAGCAAAATTTTATTTAATTGTTTCTTGTAGCTACTCTGTCTGCTTTCCTGGTTACTTGTTGGCGGTAATTACTGCTGTTAATAGTTTTTAGATATAATTTAAAGTTGTTTTAGCTATTAAAAATTATTCCTTAACTGTTGGGAATTTGTCTGCATGCCTGCTTTTTTCCTTATGTTATGCTTTCTATAATTTATTTTCTTTCATTGCTTAGTTAAACATTTTTCATAATTTTCAAAATTATCTTTTTATTCTCAATTTTTGTCCACAATGAGTGTGTAATTGAAAGGAGCAACCCCCAAAAATGACACTAAAGTCGCTTTGATTCCCCAAGATCTTAGTGCTTTACTTTAAGGATTCAATTTTTAATTTTTGGTTCCCGAATTAACCAAAAAAAATTTTTAGTTTACTGTTTTAATGTTTTTGACATTCAGCCTACTATTTTCTCGTGAAATTTCATACAGTTACGACTGTATGACGTATTAGTTTGAAAAATGTGCGACTTTGAAATCAAATTAACGGTTAAGATTTATTTAACATGTGTAATTTGAAGTCAAACTCAAAGACACACCCGACTACGATACAGCGAAAATTTATACTCTACGCGTTTTGTTTTTTTTTTTCTCTATATTGTATTCCTGTTTTTAACAATTTGCTTTTATCATCCGAACTTTACCACGTTAAATATAATTTATTTAAGTTAATAAAGTACTTTGATTTTAGCCAATTTGTTACCACAGTAACCAATAACGTATATCAACAAAACAAAAATTCGTCGTTAATTAATATCACTAAATCCCCAATTTTAATTTCATACGTTTCCCTGCATTTATTGTGTTAACTTATTGAATTTTTATTCAAATTCTAAACATGCCAAATCACTATCTGATTTATTTATTAAATTGGCTCTGAAGTTACTTTCGATTTCGATTTTTTTGTTTTGTCTCAATTTTTTGATTTAAATTGAATTGCATTTTGTTTTAAATTTACAGCAAATTACAAATTCTTTATTTGCTTAAATTTGACTTTGTTTGTATTAAAATCAAATTAAAACTTGTTATCTTAGTAAATCTAAAATTGTCTAACTTTTCCTCAACTTTTAGTGCAGTTTCTTAATTTTTATACCCTACACCTTAAGGTAAGGGTATATTCACTTTGTAACGAAATGTGTAACGCATAGAACTAGAGACGATAGGTATAGAAAAGTATATATATTCTTGATCAGCGTGACCTCCTGAGTCGATTTAGCCATGTCCGTCCGTCTGTCTGTCTGTCTGTCTGTCTGTCTGTCTGTTGAAATCACGATCACAGGAGAACCAATGAAGATATCGTGATGGAACTTTGCAGATATATTGTTTTATGTGGTGGGCTGGTTGGAATTGAAAATGGGCAAAATCGGTCCACGGCCACGCCTATTTTTTATTAAAAATGTGATATCAGCGTTCGTTTTTGAGCTGTTACAACAAAATTTCATTCCTGGGTATAGAGTAGCATTATCCGTGAATGTGCCAAATATGGACGTGATCCGCACACTTTTAGGTTACACAGGCAAAAGAGGGTTATATTGTTAAATATATAAACTTCCTGAATAAAACTTTAGATAACAACTTGTTTTACAAAAAAACATTATTACATCAAAACTGGGTGCGGTCCGCCCACTTTTACACTACATATACTGTATAGCAGTATGAAAAAAAGTTTATTACCACGGAAATAAAGTTTAAATGAACACAATTATAAAACAACTAAGCTAGTTATTTTGTTTTGAAAAAGGTAATGACCACGCCTACTATTTATACAGAGGCGTAGCTAGGTCTCATGGAGCCCGGGATGGTTAATCAACTTGCAGCCCCAAAAATTCCTAGAATTCAATACTTGATTTCCACAACTGCCGCCCCCGACATTGTGCCGCCCAGAGTGGACCGCCACCCCCGCCCCACCCTAGCTTCGGCACTTTTTTTAAAACTTTTAGGTGTAGGGTATCTAAGATTCGGCCAGGCCGAATATAGCTTTCTTACTGGTTTCTTGTTTCATTCCACTTCATTTTAATTTGAGGTGAATTTGAAATTAATTTAAAATTGTTTACTTTACTAGTTTACAATTGTTTAAATTTTCCTTATATTTGGACAATTAGTCCTCTTATCTACTAAATGAATATTAAACCTATAAAATCGCTTCCCGAGGGAAAAGGGTCGACCTCAGTAAAATTTTTTGTCCGGCTAATGCCTAGGACAAATGGACAAGTTTGTCGTGCTTTACGCTGGCATCCTTTATATGAAACCTATGATTTTTGCACCTGAAAGTTATTTTATGATTTATATAGAATTATTATATAATGTATTCTAATATAATTTATTAGTTTTATAAATTCTTTCTCTCGCTGTATATATTAAAGAAGTTAAAAATAAGGATAATTCAACCCTTCGAGACGAGAATTAAAAGAATTTTAATTCTATTACTATCCTTTTCGCTTTTTCCTATTTTTTAATTTTAATTTTATTTTTCACTCTTCTAGAAATTTTCCTGTTCTAACTCTATGATTCCATTTTTTTTATTATTGAATTTTAATTTTATTTTTCACTTCTTTGGACGTTTTCCTTTTTTTCTTTTAAACTTGTTACTTGCTTTTAACTTTCAACTTTAACTAACTTTTAACTTATAACTTGCTAAATTAACTGTTACAAAGTTATTTTTTCACTGTTTGAATTTATTACTAGAATTATTATTTCATCTTTTTACAAATTTTCCCTTTTTTACTAATACTAATTTTTTCTTATTTATTTTAGTATTTGTTTGTTACTCACTTTTTCCTCAATCGAGCGATCCTCGGCTCGAAAAATCCGTCTGCGCCAATTGTTGTATTCCTCGAGGGTGGTCTTCTGATATTTCTGTTGTCCTTTGGACAACAAGTAAAACTCCTGGTGTTTGATTTTCAAGTTTTATTTTAACACCTTTGTATATGTATATATTAAATTAACACCTTTTTTTAGGGTTGAGTTACACTAAGTTTTATTTATATACTTATTAATATAGACTACTACCACGCGACTTTATACGCGACTAACACACGACTTTTTCGTTTAGATATTTACACAAGACTCCCGTTGGAATCTTTTCTAGTTTCCATGTTAGCTCGGTCGACACAGACGTCGACCGAACTGAAGTGGATCAGTATGCCGTGTTTCGCAATTTCCATTATTTTGCAATATTAAAATTGTAATATTCGCAGAATCAATACGCGGAAGAAAAGCGTTCTCAATTTAAGTCTTCCGCGTGTGGTTTCTGATCGTTGGTTCTTTTAAGCCAAGCTTTTTAATGGTTTGGAAGCTTGGAAGGCGATCAGAGAGTAAACATCGAAGATCAAGGAAACACACGGATCAGCCAACCAGGAGGCATAGTGAGATCCAAGGAGCGATCAAGTAGTGCAACAACAAACCAAGACGTCCAGTGACCGGCGTACCGGAACCAGAACCTTACAGTTCGCTGTAACAACGGAAGTATACCAATTAATAAGTGAACAAAAATTGAATAAATAAATAAATAATTGAAATAAAAATACAACCGAATCCGAGTCTTGTAATTTGAGGCCGCTGGAGGCCCCTGGAGGCCGCTGAGATTATCCCGGCCGAAAGTTCGTTACAACGTTTCAACAATCGCTTCCGATGTCGGACTTACGGTTACCACTTTGTTTGTTAAAGCTGGTAACGTATCCACAATCGGCTCGGATGTATGAATTACTGTTACTTCTTCATTTGGCCTTAAGTTACTGATATTTTTGGGTCCCCAGATTATTTGCCTATTCTGTGCCCTTGCCAGTTTCCCGGACTATTACTTTGCAATGCTTCCCAATTCCTTTTTGCCTCGCAGTTTTTATCATATGTCCTGGTCTATTACACCAATGACATATCGTTTGGTTTCCTCTGTTAGGCTGATTCCTCTGCAATCCGTTAAGTGTAGTTCGGTTGGGATTTATCGCCCGTTTTTGGTTCCCGTTCTGCTGGAATTGGTTTTGAGACCAATTCTGCTGGACTTGGTTAGATTGCCAACTCTGTTGGGGTCGGTTCCATTGCTGATTTCCTATACTTTGGTTGGTAGGCCTTTGATTTTTGTTGCTCGACCTAACTCTGTGGTTGTCCTTGTTGTCACACCTCCAGTTTGTCTCGTGTCCATATTTTGAACACTTCTGACAATATGGCGTGTTCTTGAGAGTCAAACAATCGTCTCTGGTATGACCACGGTTGTTACAAAATGAGCAAATTATTCTATTCGCCGCTCCTTATGTAGTGTTCTGTATCGAAGTTGGTTGTCTGGCAATTTTTCCTCCTGAAGCTCTGCCATTCATGTTGAATTGGTTCATGTTGGGTATACTGCATGGTGGCGAGACGTGGTGAATTCATATTAATGTTTAAGGGGTCTGAGTGGAGGAGGAAACTGTTTTTTATGCTTTCGAGTGCATCGATTGCTAGTTCTACCATTTGTTCTATGTTTTTCTTCGTCACATTGAGCATATAAATTCTCAATGCGGCGTTCTTTAACCCTGTTTTAAAGGATTTCTCTACGGCTCCTTCCACCATACTCAGAAGTGCCATATCTCCGTTTCCATTATATTTCGTTCGAACTATTTCTTGTGCCTGTGTTCGTAGGGTGTTTAGGCGTCTTGCAAACTGTCGTATATCTTCGTTAAGTAACTGGCTACAACTTTGGATACCTATTATCACTGAGTCTAAGGATACCGTTGGTAAATATGCCCTTTTTATTGTGAGGTAGAATTCCTCGAGGCTAGTGAATCGTTGTGACCTTACTAAATCATAGGCATCCCCATGTAATCTCTGCTTAATGCAGTCTATATAGTCCTGAATGTTGTCTTTGCCTACATCTCTTGCGGCTAATTCGCACCCATGTATGAATTTATACACTTCGCCGCGTAAGTCTGGCGAATGTGTTCCAGAAAATAGAGGTACCAGCCTATTTGTAATTTTTGCTATCTCTCCTATCCCCATTTTGGTTTGTTCTTTTGTTGTTTTAATTTGTTGTAATGACCTTGCGTTGCCGTCCCTTGGACTAACTGCGGACTGAGCTGGTTCCTTATGTAAAAGTGTCTGATTGTGATCTAGCGACATTTCCTGACTTAGAAGTCTATTCTGCTCCTTTAACTGTTGTATTCGTCTATTTGCCTCTTCTAAAGAACTACAGTCTTCCCTTGATTTCTGTGCCAATCCCTTTTCTAATGTTCTGTTTAATGTTTCTTCGATTAGTCCCTTGTTATTCAGTAATTTTCTTAGTTGTTCGTTTTCGTCTTCCAAGGTCTGTAGTATGTTTTCTTGAAAATGTTTTTCCTCTAAATATGTATAGTACTTATTTTTTAGCGCGTTGAATTCTGATAAGCAGTCCCTTAAACTTTGGTTCTTATTTTCTATTATGTTTTTAAAAAAATACAGCAATTCTTCTATGAATGCGTCTGCTTTTTCTAAACTTGATGTTTCTCCTAGGGCTTGTATTATAGTCTTGATTAGCTTTAAATTTTCTTTATTGGAAACGGTGTTTTTCAGGATGTTCCAAAGTTTTGATGCAAATTCTTCTATTTGCCTTTTCAAATCTTTATGGTCCTTTCTAAGGCTAAATATGCTTTTTCTCCAGCGACTCGGCCATTAATTAAAAGAACGTCATACAATTTAGTTATTTTTATTTTTCTTAATACATATAGTATGTATTTATTAATTTTTTTCTGTAGATTTCTCATAACTCTTAAATGTGTAAAGTTAATTGTTGTATTTTAAAATATTGTATTGAAAAACAGCTACTTAGCGCCGCCAATTAACGTTCCATCGTTTTATTAAACGTTCAATTTTTTATCCTTGTCAGCATTTTTGTCGCCAACTGTTGCTCGGTAGCGATTTTGCCGGTTTCAAGTTCAAGTTCCCGACCTACTTTTGTTTTTGTTATTTAATATAATAAAACTTTTGCAATTAAGCAAAATTTTATTTAATTGTTTCTTGTAGCTACTCTGTCTGCTTTCCTGGTTACTTGTTGGCGGTAATTACTGCTGTTAATAGTTTTTAGATATAATTTAAAGTTGTTTTAGCTATTAAAAATTATTCCTTAACTGTTGGGAATTTGTCTGCATGCCTGCTTTTTTCCTTATGTTATGCTTTCTATAATTTATTTTCTTTCATTGCTTAGTTAAACATTTTTCATAATTTTCAAAATTATCTTTTTATTCTCAATTTTTGTCCACAATGAGTGTGTAATTGAAAGGAGCAACCCCCAAAAATGACACTAAAGTCGCTTTGATTCCCCAAGATCTTAGTGCTTTACTTTAAGGATTCAATTTTTAATTTTTGGTTCCCGAATTAACCAAAAAAAATTTTTAGTTTACTGTTTTAATGTTTTTGACATTCAGCCTACTATTTTCTCGTGAAATTTCATACAGTTACGACTGTATGACGTATTAGTTTGAAAAATGTGCGACTATGAAATCAAATTAACGGTTAAGATTTATTTAACATGTGTAATTTGAAGTCAAACTCTAAGACACACCCGACTACGATACAGCGAAAATTTATACTCTACGCGTTTTGTTTTTTTTTTTCTCTATATTGTATTCCTGTTTTTAACAATTTGCTTTTATCATCCGAACTTTACCACGTTAAATATAAGTTATTTAAGTTAATAAAGTACTTTGATTTTAGCCAATTTGTTACCACAGTAACCAATAACGTATATCAACAAAACAAAAATTCGTCGTTAATTAATATCACTAAATCCCCAATTTTAATTTCATACGTTTCCCTGCATTTATTGTGTTAACTTATTGAATTTTTATTCAAATTCTAAACATGCCAAATCACTATCTGATTTATTTATTAAATTGGCTCTGAAGTTATTTTCGATTTCGATTTTTTTGTTTTGTCTCAATTTTTTGATTTAAATTGAATTGCATTTTGTTTTAAATTTACAGCAAATTACAAATTCTTTATTTGCTTAAATTTGACTTTGTTTGTATTAAAATCAAATTAAAACTTGTTATTTTAGTAAATCTAAAATTGTCTAACTTTTCCTCAACTTTTAGTGCAGTTTCTTAATTTTTATACCCTACACCTTAAGGTAAGGGTATATTCACTTTGTAACGAAATGTGTAACGCATAGAACTAGAGACGATAGGTATAGAAAAGTATATATATTCTTGATCAGCGTGACCTCCTGAGTCGATTTAGCCATGTCCATCCGTCTGTCTGTCTGTCTGTCTGTTGAAATCCCGATCACAGGAGAACCAATGAAGATATCGTGATGGAACTTTGCAGATATATTGTTTTATGTGGTGGGCTGGTTGGTATTGAAAATGGGCAAAATCGGTCCACGGCCACGCCTATTTTTTATTAAAAATGTGATATCAGCGTTCGTTTTTGAGCTATTACAACATGTGCCGTGAATGTGCCAAATATGGGCGTGATCCGCACACTTTTAGCTTACACAGGCAAAAGAGGGTTATATTGTTAAATATATAAACTTCCTGAATAAAACTTTAGATAACAACTTGTTTTACAAAAAAACATTATTACATCAAAACTGGGTGCGGTCCGCCCACTTTTACACTACATATACAGTATAGCAGTATGAAAAAAAGTTTATTACCACGGAAATAAAGTTTAAATGAACACAATTATAAAACAACTAAGCTAGTTATTTTGTTTTGAAAAAGGTCTACTTTTGACCACGCCTACTATTTATACAGAGGCGTAGCTAGGTCTCATGGAGCCCGGGATGGTTAATCAACTTGCAGCCCCAAAAATTCCTAGAATTCAATACTTGATTTCCACAACTGCCGCCCCCGACATTGTGCCGCCCAGAGTGGACCGCCACCCCCGCCCCACCCTAGCTTCGGCACTTTTTTTAAAACTTTTAGGTGTAGGGTATCTAAGATTCGGCCAGGCCGAATATAGCTTTCTTACTGGTTTCTTGTTTCATTCCACTTCATTTTAATTTGAGGTGAATTTGAAATTAATTTAAAATTGTTTACTTTACTAGTTTACAATTGTTTAAATTTTCCTTATATTTGGACAATTAGTCCTCTTATCTACTAAATGAATATTAAACCTATAAAATCGCTTCCCGAGTGAAAAGGGTCGACCTCAGTAAAATTTTTTGTCCGGCTAATGCCTAGGACAAATGGACAAGTTTGTCGTGCTTTACGCTGGCATCCTTTATATGAAACCTATGATTTTTGCACCTGAAAGTTATTTTATGATTTATATAGAATTATTATATAATGTATTCTAATATAATTTATTAGTTTTATAAATTCTTTCTCTCGCTGTATATATTAAAGAAGTTAAAAATAAGGATAATTCAACCCTTCGAGACGAGAATTAAAAGAATTTTAATTCTATTACTATCCTTTTCGCTTTTTCCTATTTTTTAATTTTAATTTTATTTTTCACTCTTCTAGAAATTTTCCTGTTCTAACTCTATGATTCCATTTTTTTTATTATTGAATTTTAATTTTATTTTTCACTTCTTTGGACGTTTTCCTTTTTTTCTTTTAAACTTGTTACTTGCTTTTAACTTTCAACTTTAACTAACTTTTAACTTATAACTTGCTAAATTAACTGTTACAAAGTTATTTTTTCACTGTTGGAATTTATTACTAGAATTATTATTTCATCTTTTTACAAATTTTCCCTTTTCTACTAATACTAATTTTTTCTTATTTATTTTAGTATTTGTTTGTTACTCACTTTTTCCTCAATCGAGCGATCCTCGGCTCGAAAAATCCGTCTGCGCCAATTGTTGTATTCCTCGAGGGTGGTCTTCTGATATTTCTGTTGTCCTTTGGACAGCAAGTAAAACTCCTGGTGTTTGATATTCAAGTTTTATTTTAACACCTTTGTATATGTATATATTAAATTAACACCTTTTTTTAGGGTTGAGTTACACTAAGTTTTATTTATATACTTATTAATATAGACTACTACCACGCGACTTTATACGCGACTAACACACGACTTTTTCGTTTAGATATTTACACAAGACTCCCGTTGGAATCTTTTCTAGTTTCCATGTTAGCTCGGTCGACACAGACGTCGACCGAACTGAAGTGGATCAGTATGCCGTGTTTCGCAATTTCCATTATTTTGCAATATTAAAATTGTAATATTCGCAGAATCAATACGCGGAAGAAAAGCGTTCTCAATTTAAATCTTCCGCGTGTGGTTTCTGATCGTTGGTTCTTTTAAGCCAAGCTTTTTAATGGTTTGGAAGCTTGCTATTCAAAGCTAGCTTCCACAATCCACTCCAATTGCAAAGTGCTATGGATTTTAGGGTTTGGAAGCTCGCTACTAAAGGCCAACTTCAACAATCCATTCCAATTGCGAAGCTCTATGGTTTTCATGGTTTGGAAGCTCGCTACTAAATGCTAGCTTCCACGATCCATTCCAATTGCCAAGCTCCGGTTGCTGACTTGGCTTTGGAAGTGAATTAAACTAAAGCTTCGGGCTACCAAGCAGATTGCTGTGGTTGCATTAATGTGAACTTGGCCTTGACTCTCTCGCGGAGTAGTATTATAAAAACAATAATACTGGTCTTGAAAGTTATCTCCCGGAACTGGAACCGCAACCAGTCAGGTCCGAACCACCATAAGGAAGAGTTGAGCAGTTCTGACGGATACATCCCGCGACTGGCTAAATCCGCTGGAATATGTTGAGATTCAACATGAGACCAGTGGGTGGTGTCGGCGATCTCCACGATCTTGGCTATGCGGTTAGCGACGAACGTGGTCCATGTGCATGGTGGTCGTTTCAACCACGCGAGCACAATGGTGGAGTCAGTCTAACAATACAGGTCGTGTTGTGGGAAGCCGAGCTGGTGTAGAACCGCGTTCAACATGTCGGATAGAAGGGCCGCACCGCACAGTTCGAGCCGGGGTATGGAGATTGTTTTGATTGGGGCTACTTTGGTTTTGGCAAAAAGCAACAAAACACGATCTTCGTGTGCGTTACGGACACGCGCATACACCGCGCTCGCATAGGCTTTTTCAGAAGCATCGCAGAATTTGTGCCAGAGCTGGGAAGTTTGGGGGGGTCAAGGGGTCGTCCCAGCCGATGCCATCAAGCCATACTTGTTGCATGAGCGATTATAACGTCTGGGACCACCCAACCTGCCGGATCAAATAACTTGGCTATGAGCGATAACATTTCTCGTTTAGTGCAAGAGGGGGAAATATCGCACGGCTTTGCCTCGATATTGAAATAATCGCTTTTCACGTTCCATCGGATGCCGAGAGTCTCGGCGGTACTGGCGTCTTCCAACTCGAGAAAATCTTTGTTAAGCAGGTCTTCCGGTGGAATTCCGTTTAAGAGTTTCGGATGGTTAGCTGTCCATTTTCTCAGCGTGAAGCCGGCGGAGCGAAGCGCGAACTCAGATCGAGTTCGAAGTGCGGTGTCAATGTCGTGAGCACCGCACAGCGCGTCATTCACATACATGTCCTGTTTGAGAACACGAACAGCGAGGGGGAATTGTGGATCAACCTCCTTAGCCGATTGGTCAAGTGTGCATATGGCCAGAGTGTGCGTGAAGATTTTCGCAATATGTCTCGGCTGGAGTGCAAATACGTTGCTTGGGAACTTCTTCGAAGTCCCAGAAACGTGCAAACTGACGGTCAAGAGAGACCTCATTGAAAAACGATACTCGGGTGGTAGTGGTTGGATCGGGTGGGGTTTGAGAAATTGGACTGGTGACGATCCACCCGAAAACATTGTCTTGGGCGACGAGACTGGTGACGATCCACCCGAAAACAGTATCTTGGGCGACGAGAGCGCCCAAAATATTCCATTGGATACCGACATACCGTAGTGTATGATGTCGTTGGTTGCACGACATGCATGTGAACACACTTTTACAATTTTTCACTTGGTGTGAGTGTGCCAAACAATTCGTTCAGAAATGGATTATTTGAACTGTCGCCCAACGTGTGTCTACGTTCATAGCCAGAAAATGTTTGAAAATGGGAAGTTAGGAATGCGTCCATTTCACAACATTTTGGAATTTCACGTTTATGGGTAAGCGATTGTTCCCATAGAGAGGGAGTGGTTTCGGGAAGGCAAGCAGAGATGCATAACAATTGCGTAACATAATGTGCGCGAACGGTCTCACCGCAATTTATTCTTCCTTTTCGCTGGCTGACGACGACTTAGGGTCACGTTAAAATCTACAAATTCACCAATATGCACGATGGTCAACTTCATGGCCACGAACGTATAACGGCACAAAACAGAACAAAAACTTCCAGCGATTGAGAACAAACTGCGATGAGAGCGTTCACGAAACACTGGTATTGCGAAGGGCAGGTTCAGACGCAAACCGTCAGCAACACGCCCCATGAATCGATCATGATTCACCATCGACATCCAGATCAGACAGCCTCGAGGCTGGACGGCGTATGACGCCTTTGGCTGTGCTGACCTCTGCTTTCCTGCACAATTTTGCCACGACTCCATTGATGCCTGGGTGAGTTGACGTCGCAAATCAGAACTAAATCTTGCACTGCCAACGGTTTCACGTGTTGACACCATTTTGATCGGCGTGTTAGAGTTCGCAGGTACTCCATTATTCAACGCTTACAAAAGGCATCTCGGAGCTGACGACTGATGAGCTACTGCTTTCGGGGGTGCCGTGGATTCGCATTCGGTTCTTGTACTCCTGGCTTTCGAGCCGTGTTCGCCGAGCCTAACAGAAAGCAATTGGGCGAGAGTGGTTCACTTTGCACCGGGTCTACTGGCAGATGCATCAACGGCCTCGAGTTGACGGCATTTTCGGCCTCGATGATGAAACATTGGAGTGTGTGCTCCCGCGGTGCTACTTGTTTTAATGGCGTAGCACCTTCTTCACGCTCTAAAATGAAATTAGTGCCGTTGTCTGAGCGCAAACTCATAGGAACTTCGCGGCGATTAATGAAATTGCGGATGATCACGATGCACGCATCCATTGACAGATCATGGGCCACCTCGAGATGAACTGCTCTGATGGTTAAACATGTGAAAAACGCGATCCACCTCTTCTCATTCCGGCGTCCGATGGTCACTAAAACTGGCCCAAAGTAATCAAGCCGGTAAACGGCCTGACGTATGGCGCGCAAAATCTTACAAATACTGCAACTAGCCTGCACCTTGCGCAATAGGCTACGAAGACGTGGTATCCAATATTGCCGGCGCATCTCACATATTACCATCTCGGAATTTTGATGCTTAGACATTTGGTGATAGTGAAGTACCACGAGCATCGTTAATCGGTGTTCAGGCGGCAAGATGATCGGACGTCTTACGCTAAATGGCAACCAGCTCGCAGCATCAATTCGCCCATTTGCTGCCACGACTTACAGAGTTTCTGTTCTTGTTGGCCTCCAGTTCATCGGCGAAGCCGGTATTCTGAACGATTCTGCAGATTAGCGTTTCGTCCGCTTCCAACTCGCGCGCCATGAGACCATGAGGCGAGCTGTTTTCTTTAATTCGGCGGCATGAATTAGTAAATCGGATTATCCAGGCTACTGTTCGAACCAGTCTGCAAAAACTCGAGAAACAAATAAATTAAATCAAATTATTACTTACTACGACTAGAACATATCGATGGCCGATCTCTTCTTCGTCCGGTTCAAGCTGTCGGCACACATCATTTGCAACTGGCCACACGGCTTCGCTCATCAGCAGAAATTCGGGTCCTTTCACTTTAAGATCTCATCTATTCGGTGAGCGACAAACGGCTTGTAGCGGCGATGCTTGCTGGAAACTCAGTACTGCTTGTTTATCTCAGAATGCAAAAGGCACTGTTTTGTTCAAAGCGGTTGATTGTTTGTCGTTTTATTTGTTCAGGAGCGGCACCCGAGGCGAGCGGCGTTTGGCGTATACATTCCGCCTGCCTTGCAGGACTGCAAAACTTAGTCCACGGGACCCGGGAGCGGAGCGAACGAGGACGTCGGGCCACGGCACGAAACGTGGTTGTCCAGCGGCGGTGGAGGACAGTGTGATGTACTCTACCTCAGAGACAGCGGTGAGTGCTGTGGCAGCTATCCCACCGTGCAAAATAAGGGCAGCAGATCGTTGGCGCGGCTACCGACGTGGCGGTGTGAAGAGAACCATCGCGTGATGTTGGTTTGGGCGACGGCTAGCCACCTTGAGCTGCTGTGGGCGACGGCAAGCGTCGAGTCGAGCATGTTCGTGCTGGAGATTCTCGAGGAAGAGCTGCACCTTTCGCGTGCGTTCAGAGTTAAACGAGACCTCTGATCCTGGATCGATCAGAGCACGAGCGGTGTAGAAAGTATCGTCGTGACATACGGTGACTATAGCTGTACCCAACAGTTCCTGTTTTGGCTCGGCAGCGAAGCATACCTGACGAGTTTCCGACTGATTAAGCTGAGTGGACTGTATATTTATCTATAGATTTTGTTGAGCTGATGTTGAAGGCCTCGGAGAGGGATCAAATGCTGCGTTCCTAGAAGAGGATTCAAATGTAGATGACCTCGGACAGGAATCAAAAGTTGAGGGCCTCGGAGAGGACTCAAAGTTCACGGAGCGATGGGGGTGCTTTGGCGACGAAATCGCAGCGGCTTTCGTTGGAGAGTTAGGTGGAGCAGAAACTTGTACGTCAGCTGCATTTTCGTACCTCCACTCTTGACTGGTGTATGTAACTGGCGAGCGTGATGCAGAATCTGAAGAGGATTGACTCTGTACCTCGTCGCGATGCAGAAGCGTATGATGCCTTGCGTTGCATACAGTGCAGTTTAAAGTGCTGGGGCAGTCATGCAAGGAGTGTGACTTGGCCAGGCAATTAATCCACAAGTGATGTTTTCTTATGGCTGTTAGTTGCTTAAGGGATGTCAATTTTGAAAAAGTTTTTTTATTTCGCTTTCGGTTTCCGTTGTTATCGTGGCAAGACTAAGTAGGCTTTTTAAAAGTGTGTGTTGTTTCGTGGATGCAATCAATTTATTGTTGGCCTTTAAAAATTAAGTTTTTATACAATCGAATTAATTTACAGAACCATCGAAAAGAAAAAACGAAAAAAATGTGTATCTCCTTCTCGTTGTGAAAAAACACGAGTTCAGCTTGCGTCAAACCGGAGTTGCCAGAAGGTTTTTTACTTTTAGGGTTGCCAGCAGCCGCAACATCCTGCGCCCGGATGGTATCACCAGGATACCATGAGTCCTGAAAGAAAGGTTAAGTGCAAATGACATTAGTGGGTCAGGTCGGGTTTGGATGTTTGAAAACTATCTTGGATAGGCAGTGGACAGATCTTTGTTATAGGACGTTTAAGTAATCCATTCTTCGTTTTAACTGTGACAACACGTAGTAGGTTGTCTGCGCCCGGATGCAATTCCATTATACGTGCCAACGGCCATTGAAGGCATGGACGTCTTTCATCCTTTATTAGAACCACATCGTGAGTTTGCAAATTAGGTTGGCGTTTTAGCCACTTAGGTCGACTTTGAAGTCGAGACAAGTATTCGCTACTCCAACGACGCCAAAATTGTTGCGCTAGATGTTGACAGTTTTTCCAACGATTTGGAAATGATTTATGCAAGTCGAGTTCTGGACTCGGCGGTGAAAGTAATGAATCTCCAGTTATGAAATGTCCTGGTGTTAGGACCATGAAATCCGAAGGATCGTTTGTGAGTGGACATAAAGGTCTAGAATTAAGGCATGCCTCGACCTGTACTAAGACAGTGCTCAGCTCCTCGTATGTTAGGATGCGATCTCCAATGGTGCGTTTTAGATGGGTTTTCATCGATTTTACACCCGCCTCCCATAATCCACCAAAGTGTGGAGCTGATGGTGGGATGAAATGCCACTGTATTTGTTTTTCAATCAAGAAAGGCGCTATTTTAGAATTAATGAATGCCTTATATGACTTGTAGTCTGCTTGTAGCTTGCTGTTTGCGCCGATAAAATTAGTACCACAATCGCTGTAAATATCACTATACAAGCATCTTCTTCCTATAAATCGGTTTAACGCTCCGATGAAGGCATCTGCTGACAAGTCTCCTACTGCCTCCAAGTGTATAGCCTTGGTGACTAAGCACACAAACAGAGCTACATATCCCTTTACTGTAGTACGACCTCGTCCCTTTGATGGTGAAATATTCAGCGGACCTGCATAATCGACTCCTACCGCTGTAAACGGCTTAGATCGGCAGACTCTTGGAGCCGGCAAGCTGCCCATGAGCTGCTGCGCTGACTTAGGACTGCATTTGTAACAAACTATGCATCGATGTATTGCAGATCTGACTACATTGCGACCATTGATGATCCAGAAGCGTTTTCTGATGTGATTCAAAGTGATAGCAACGCCACCGTGAAGGGTTTTTAGATGACTATCGTTGATTACAAGCCTAGTGAAGTGATCGTTTGCGGGTAAGATGTAGGGATGTTTTTCTCTCTCAGGAAGTAATGAATCTCGAAGGCGTCCTCCTAGTCAAATGACCCCTTGACTAGCATCAAAAAACGGACTGAGAGACAATAATGCGCTTCTTTTAGGCCATGTTGCATTTGAATTAAGTGTTGCCCATTCTTCCGGGAAGGCAGCGGTTTGCACATTTCGAATGATGCTAACGAGGCTACGATTCCACTCATGGACGGACAGGTAGTCCATTAGCCGTTCTTCTTGAATTCGACGCGCATTTGTTATGAAACGATGACAATAAGCGACAACGCAGACTAGTTTTGCAAATGTTGAAATCCTTTCAATAAGCGCATTGATAGGACTTGGTTGCACTTGGACCATGTTGACTCTTATTTTTCTAATTTCTTCTGACGTTGAATTCAGCAATGCCGATTTCTCCACCTCTGCTGGCCAATTGTTAGATGGCAAAAGAAGCCATGCTGGACCATGCCACCATATTTGACATTTTGACAGTTTTGTAGGATTCATCCCTCGGCTGGAACAGTCGGCGGGGTTGTCGGCTGATTCAACATGTCGCCATTGGGAAACGTTGCTAGCTTGTAGTATTATGTTTATTCGATTCCTGACGAACATCTTCTATTAGGATCTCCTCGAATCCAACCTAAAACGATCATGGAGTCGGTCCATAAAAACGTTGAAGATGCTTCAATGTTAGGAGATAAAGACCTGCGAATAAATGTTAATAATTTAGTAGCTAGTACAGCACCGCAAAGTTCTGCCCTTGGTATGGTCAGTTTTGGTTTGAGTGGAGCTACCTTGCATTTAGCTATGATTAAATTCGAACTATAATTCCCCCTTGTGTTGCGAACTCGAAGATACGCTGTTGCTGAATAAGCGTGCATAGAAGCGTCACAAAATATATGTAATTCGCGTGTGAAATCATTGCTTCCGGTTTTAAGCCAGCGAGGAATACGAATCTGATCAACAGCCTGCAACTCCTTCACGTACTGCTCCCACGCTTTTCTTATGATAGTAGGAACTTCATTGTCCCATCCGATTTTTTGCTTCCATAGGTCTTGAATTATTATTTTGGCTGTAACAATTACCGGGTTCAACCAGCCTAGTGGATCGAAGAGTCTCGCGATCGCTGATAAAATTGATCTCTTTGTGAAATTGTCGCTCTTTAATGAAATATAGAACCTAAAACAGAATTCATCGAGTTCGGGGTTCCAGAATGTGCCTAGAGTTTTAATGCCCTTTTCTGCAACAATTTGTCGTGGCTCCAATTGCTCTCTTTGTTCGACAGGGATCTCTGACAGTAATTCTGGACAGTTACTCGTCCACTTCCGCAACTCAAACGTGCCGCTCAACAGCATTGCCTTAACTTGTCGCTGTATTTCGATAGCCTTTTGAATGCTATGTGCTCCGGAAAGAATGTCATCTACATAAGTGTGCCTCTTGATAACGTTCACGGCCTTTGGATAATTATTCGCCTCATCGTCTGCTAGTTGGTGCAACGTTCGAATTGCGGTGTATGGTGCGGATGCAGTCCCGAACATGACCGTGGTGCAACATAGTTCCTTGAGGTCCTCTTCAGGGTTAGCTCGCCAAAGAATACGTTGGTAATCCGTAT
Source organism: Myopa tessellatipennis (assembly GCA_943737955.2). Lineage (NCBI taxonomy): Eukaryota > Metazoa > Arthropoda > Insecta > Diptera > Conopidae > Myopa > Myopa tessellatipennis. The sequence continues at coordinate 40,012,636 of OX031316.1, read as the reverse complement.
CGGATTCATGCACGTTAATGCTTCGATACATTTGCTTAATATCGGCAGTAAAAACAAACCTTAAACAGCGCCAGTTCATCAATACGACTGCCAGATCGTTGTGAATCACGGGTCCGACCGCTAGTACGTCGTTTAATGATTTACCATTACTGGTTTTCGCAGACGCGTCGAAAACGATTCTAACCTTCGTGGTGGACGATGATTCCTTGATTACAGGGTGGTGTGGCAAATAGCAGCAAGTGGAATGAATTTCTCCTGAATCCAACTTTCTGATATTGCATTACTCTGGAGAGACAGCTGGCTTCAATTGATCGAGCTGCAAGTAATCGTTTATTATGTCTTCGTAAATCTGTTTGAACTCAGGATTCCGTGAAAGGCGACCTTCCAATTGGTTAAAACGTTTAGTTGCCATTAAGCGAGAGGTTCCTATAACACTGCTAGAGTCTAGCTCAGTTAGTAACGGAAGCCTTACAACGTATTTGCCGCTGGAAAGTCTCTGATGCGTTTTTCCATAAAAATCTGCACACCACTGATCAATGCTGGAATCACCTTGTTGTGACATCTCCGTGAAGTTCTCTAACTCCCAAAATTTACGTAATAAATTTTCACATTCAATCAGAGTGGACGCATAGGATATCCTAATCGATGAGGACGGTGATGACCCAGTTTTTCCAGAAATGATGTAACCCAAGGTGGTTTGTTGAGCAATTGGCATTCCACTGGCATCTCGGCGAGTATCGCTTAACACAATGTCATCATATATGTCACTGCCTAGTAATAAATCCACACCCTGTGGTTTGAAGTACATTGGGTCCGCTAGTGATAAATCATGTAAATGAGACCAACATTTTTGCGGTAGGAGCTTTTCTGGCATTAAACGGCTGATTTTTGGAAGAATGTATGCTCTCACGTTGTATTTTGAATTAGGATCAAGGCGCGAGGATACGGAAATATCTACGCAGAAACGAATATTTGCGATTCGTTTGTCAGCTAGGCCACTGATATTCACGTGTAATCTTGTTCGTTGTAAACGAAGCAATTGAGCTGCGTATTCTGAAATAAATGACGCTTGCGAACCTTGATCTAAAAATGCGCGCAGGTGAATCGGTGTGCCATCCGAGGTATTGACCAAAACCATGGCTGTTGGAAGAACGACGTCCTGGAATTTTGAGCAGGAGCTCATTGAATTGTATTCAGTCGGAGACTGGACCGCGTTGGCTTGCGGCTTGCCTGGATAAGCCCGAGTTATCATTTCTGGGCCATGGAATGTAGAGCGCATGTAATCGGGTTCTTGAAGATATATCTCTGTGAGTTGGGTTGCTGCCGAAGACTCGGTCGAGGCCACCTGTTGCTCGATATATGTATTTTGTGTTTTCGTTTGGAACGTGTGAATAGCGGAGCTATCGCACGCTCCGTACTTTTCAGAGGGGAATCCACAGAATGTATAAGTGTGTGATGTCTACCCCCGCATTTAAAACAGCATTTCAGACTGTTACACTTTGCTGCAACATGATTGCAATTTAGGCAATTTGAGCAAAGATTGTATTTGGTCACTGCTGCTCTTCTTTCTTCGATTTTAAGTCCCAAAAAAATTACGCATTTGCGAACTGGATGTTCACCCTTACCGCATATAGGGCAAACAGCGGAAGTCTTCGCAGGATACGATCTTATATCCCTTTTGCTGGATACTATATTGTTTTGGCGTGGCAATTGCTTGGAAACAGCTGTTGAACTAGGTCTGCATGAGGTAACCATCATATGGTACTGTTCGTCAAGGGTAGTACACAACTCTGCGAATGTAGGTACAGCCCTTTTTGTACGCATGGCGTGCTCCCACTCTACTCGCACAGAATTTGGTAGTTTCTTGAGCATATAGTATACTAGAATGTGGTTCTCCTGGTTCATGTTGATCCCCAACTTCGAAATTGAATTCACGCACGAGCGGCATGTTTGAGTGAATCGTAGTAACGCTGCTGCATCATCACGAGCTACTGGTGCTTGATTTTCAAAGGCATCCATGTAGTGTGAAAATAGAACTCTTTCATTGTCGTAGAACGTAGTGAGCATTTCCCAAGCATGTTTGTAGTTTTCTCCAACAAGATTAATATGTTCAATATCCTGGGCAGCAGCTTCTGACAATGCGCCTCTTAAATAGTGAAAACGTTGAAAATCATTTAAACGTGTATTTCCGTGAATCAATGATGTAAAAGCTTCTTTGAAAGTTGGCCATTCAACATAATTCCCAGCAAAGGTAGGAAGTCTTATCTCTGGCAACGGTATTTCCTTGATCGGAACCTCGGCCGTTGCATTAAATTCCGAGGATTGCGTGTTCACTTTGTTAACCTTCAATTCGAGGTCTTTTGGAGGGAAAATGACCGTATACGATGAACGAATGGCAGATACTACTTCGATGTATTGTTCTTCAAAATTGTCTGGCAGTTCCTGCTCAATGTATAAGCTCTTTACCTTTGGATCTGTGGCCGCCTTCATCAAGCTTTTGTGGTTAAGTCGAAACTCTGCATGAAGTGCAGCAAGCGATTCGAGGCGCGTTTGAAAGTAGGCCTGTGTTTTACGTGCTACTGCATCCTTCTTAAAATTGCCAAGAACTCTTCTTAGTGATTGAAGGAGCGCCGTCTGCTCGTTTACAAGCAAATGTGGTTCAGCGGTGGCACCTGCCTCTTCATCCGACATCGTTCCTTTTTCCCTAACCCAGATATGTCAAAATGCACTTACCTCTCAGACCTTTATGCAGCGATCGAGATTCACGGGTTTCGGCACCAAATGTTGTTTCGTGGATGCAATCAATTTATTGTTGGCCTTTAAAAATTAAATTTTTATACAATCGAATTAATTTACAGAACCATCGAAAAGAAAAAACGAAAAAAATGTGTATCTCCTTCTCGTTGTGAAAAAACACGAGTTCAGCTTGCGTCAAACCGGAGTTGCCAGAAGGTTTTTTACTTTTAGGGTTGCCAGCAGCCGCAACAGTGTGTTAACGAGAACGCATTTGTTTTCGTACCTATCCGAAAGATTTTGCCACGCCTGGACGAAACCCTCATTAGAGAAGATGCTTGGACGATCTCCTTCGCTTCTCCTTCTGTTTTATGGTTAAGGTAGAATAGTTTTTCCACCGGTGCTATCCTTGTGTTCTGGATATACAGGGCCGTGAACATACATATCTCGGAATGAGGGCCACGATAAATAATCGCCGCCAAACACATCTGTGTCACAGGGGGGCAAGCTAATATTGTATCCTGAGGGACGACTCTCGACGAATGAGGTTTCCGCCGAAGCAGATGGAATTGCCAGATTCTCTATCAATTCGATGATGTTGTCGGCGCATCGTAGGTAGACGGCGTAACAATGGCGACGTTTCTCCTTCAGGGTTTCTAAGCTACTTTACTCCACGCTGGTTGGTTCTATCTTGGACATAATGTTGTCAAACGTGCATTTGATCAACATCCATTGAGACTTGAGTTCGCGTCTTTGGATATCGAGCGTACGAATTGTGTGTTCCGGAGCGGGCGTTGCCTTGAAATCGACTTAGAACTCGACGAGAGCGTCGGCGAGACGTATGAAAGTATCGAGGGCGGACATAATTAGTTGTAAAAAAAGCCGCAGCTAAACTCTTTATTGTATAAAATGAGAAAAAAAGTCTTAGTTTTATTTATTTTTAATATTTAACATAAACTTGTGTTTCTTTCTCATTGTGCGACAAGAGATGTGAGCATGTACAGATCAGCGTGTGGAATTGTATAAGAGAAAAGCAACTCCACCGATGAGAGCTCTCTGTGGAGTCTGCACAGTTCAGACTTCATAAACGCATCTCCGATGAGAGCGCTTAAATATGAATGAAAAATACACAACGACCCAACGATGAGTGTGTGCAATTTCTCTGCTTTCTTTACAGAAACGTTGAACTCGAAACGCGCGAGTAATTATTTTAACGGTGGGGCAAACTAACACTGCAAGTACGAAAAAAAGGTCCACCTACATATGTAGTTCTAATTGCGGTGCAATAAAGAGCGAGATCGCAGTAAACACAAAACAAAGTTAACCAGCAACCAGTAAGAAAGCTATATTCGGCCATGCCGAATCTTAGATACCCTACACCTAAAAGTTTTGAAAAAAGTGCCGAAGCTAGGGTGGGGCAGGGGTAGCGGTCCACTCTGGGTGGCACAATGTCGGGGGCGGCAGTTGTGGAAATCAAGTAGGGACTTATTGAATTCTAGGTATTTTTGGGGCTACAAGTTGATTAACCGTCCCGGGTTCCATGAGACCTAGTAGGTGTGGCCATTACCTTTTTCAAAACAAAATAAGTAGCTTAGTTGTTTTATAATTGTGTTCATTTAAACTTTATTTCCGTGGTAATAAACTTATTTTCATACTGCTATACTGTATATGTAGTGTAAAAGTGGGCGGACCGCACCCAGTTTTGATGTAAAAATGTTTTTTTGGAAAACAAGTTGTCATCTAAAGTTTTACTCAGGAATATTATATATTTAACAATACGTGGCAATTAAACAAAGCGTGGCTGCACAAATGAATTGGAGCACGCAAGCAAAGTTTTTGAATCGCAATGTCTAAAAAGCGCGGAACCGAGAGCGAAAAAACAAAACCTACCTTTATTTGCTTAGATCGTGGCTGCACAAATTAGTGGACGCACACAAGTAAGCGTAAGAATTTTTTCAATTTTTCACAAGAGCGCGACAGCGAGAGCGAACAACACACAAAGCAAATTTCGAATATTTTTTGAGAGCGGCTGCGGCTGCACAACCGGTTTGGAACGCACTAATGATTTCTATGTTAGCCAAGATTATGGAGATCCACGTGATGGATTTTTTTGTTGGGGGTACCGTTACACCGAAATCTCAAATTTCGCGTGTACAGTCCTGCGTATATATTTTTTCGTGTATGTATATATGTTGGATATATGTATATTAAATATATAATTGGGTTCGTTGCTCACACGGAAAATATTCTAATCACTTTACTCTAATATATCACAATAGTCTAATGTATCAATAGAATTTAAACACAACGCAATACCTTTTCTTTTCTTTTTTTGATGAGTAGGCTGGAGCGTGATCCGGCTCGCTTAGGACCAATGTTTACTTCAGGAGGCACTGTTGTGTTCAAAGCGTTGATTGGTTGTTGTTTGTGGTTTTATTTGCTCGCAGTCGAGCTTTCAGGTCGCCTCTCCTGATCGGCTACGTGTCAGCGGTGTGAGCGATCGCTGAACTGCCAAGTTCAGGAGCGTCTCCCGAGGCGAGCGGCGTTTGGCGTAAGCACTGTTTAGGAATCGGGCCACATGATAAATTTTTTTGGTTTTATTCTGTGCTCTTCCAGGATGATTTTCGCCAATCAATAACTCAAAACGGAAGCTTGAAGCTCCAATCGCGGAATCGTTATTCTCTTCAGTGGCGCGTAGCTCGTCTTTGCACATATTAAGCTGACACCAGCTTTAGCAGAGATTTCATACTGCCAGTGTAGTTGCAAGTTACTTGGAGACCCTTTATAAAAATAAAATAGCGGGACCCGGAAGTTGATTACGTCGGACAGTCGTTTGCGCCACTAATCCCACAACTTGAAGACTCCATTAGAAACCGCTTCATCCCAGCTAATCTGGCATCGCCGCCACACTTCACGCATCAAAATCTTGGCACAAATAGTCAAGTGGCTACAGAACCATAGCGGGTCGAAATCCGACATCACCACGCTGAGCAGTTCTCTCTTGGTCGGACGCCTGTGACCAGAAATTATGTCAGCTTTCACGCGATGAAACTTGAGGTTGTAGTGGAAGCAATTTGATGGTGGCTGCCAGTTCATTGCCAGTATATTTTCTGATGGCACCCGCATTTTCGCTTCCGCAAAATCGCAGGGTCTTTAGCTCGCCTTCAAGGGATTCCACCACATGCGACGAGTTCAAGATGAATCCTCTTAGCTCGAACCCAACACTTGCGTGAATGGCGAGGACTTTCGTTGCAACGTCGATCGTCCACGTAATGATACTCTAGGATCCCCTTTACTCCTCGCTCGCTCCGCTGACACCGGTGATTAATTGCGTTCACGGTTTTTACGCATTCGGCAGCGCATGGCGAACATGCAGCTCCGATGTCAATGTCATTACTGACATTTCGTAGATGCCAGGTGGTCGGTTCGCGTCGCCATTTCGCCATAAAAAACCTTGAGTGCACCTATCGACTGGCTGTACCTTGACCTGGTGGTACATTTTTTTGATGTCGGCGCAACACGGAAATGGAATAAAATGCCTGGCAGCTGGCGACGGTTCTGATGGCCTTTGAGTAGAAACGACGTTCCTTCTGCTTCAGGCGCTGCGTCGAATACTAGTCTGAATTGGGAAGGTTTATTTGGGTTGAACACTCCGAAGTGTGCCAAGATCCAGTTTCTTGGCTGATGAATTACAATCTCTTCTAGTGGCAGCTGCAATCTCTTCGAGTCCTATTTAGTTTCATATTCCCTTTTACTTTAATATTGAAGGTTTTATATGTATTTCTTCTTCTATTTTTATTATAATTATATGTTTTCCCTTTTAATTTTCTTATTTCTCTTCTTTTCTTATGCCCTTATTATTATTTCTTTTTTTTCATTAATTTCGGGATAAATGTACATCTTTTGTTTCTAAATTACAATTAGATTAACTTTTAAATACTATAGTTGTACTTTAAATAGTTTTATAGTTCTTTATATATTTTCATATGTATGTATATATCAATGTTTCTCTTATTTCTTTTTCTTATTGTTATGATTATTTTGGAGCTATTCATTATTGTTTTTTGTTGCTTTAAACTGACACTGCATTATGCTCGTGTTCAGTTGTTCTACTTCTACACCTGCTTTTGTTGCAGTGCATGCGTTAAACGCTTAATTTACATTTAATTGACCAATTTGTATGCTATAAATTTTTTTTTCATTATAAATATTGTTGTCTTGTTTACATATCTTATGGTTTATTGGCATATGTGCGTATGTTTATACAGTATAGGTGTGCATGTCGTATGCATGAACTAAATCTTCAGGCATATTATTGCATCTGCAATTATTAATATTTGTAATTGCAAACGCATTCATTTCATTTGCTTTTTCGTATTGCATTTCCGGGTAAGTTTTTTGTTGTTTTACCCGCGCTTAACAGTTTGATGATCTAAGCTTTTGTGTCGCGGTGGTCCCTATTATAAATACGCTCGTTGGTTATCGTAATTTATTCAGTTAAGTTTTTTTCACCGTGCGAATTTGCCCATTGGCATGTACATTACTGAAGTATTGGCCGCGATCTAGGCCAACGAGTGGGATTTAGAGCCACTGGCTCCTGTACTGGCGGAGTTGCAGGGACCATTTCGGTCCAACCCAACTACTGGTTGGAAATGTAATGTATGTATGAAATTTACCAGAAGTATTATGATTGCTTATGTAAATTATGTAATAATCTGTTAAATACAGAGCGCCTAGTTGTGTTAGGTGACTTCAACTTACCTCATGTTTCTTGGAAAATTGATCCTGATGATTCTCAAGTTCTATTACCATCATATGATACTTCTAACTGTAATTTTTTGGATGATTTGATGGCTTGTGGAATTTTCCAAGTTAATTACATTAAAAATCAAAATAATCGTTTACTTGACCTAGTGTTTACTAATGACAAAGATGGCATTAATATTTCCCGTACTGATGCTCTTGTATGTCCGGAGGATAAACATCACCCAACATTATTACTGCAGTTGGCTGGCCGAACTAAACAGCGAAATACCAGGAAAGTCTGCCATCAAAAGGAATTCAACTTCAGGAAAACAAACTATGATATCCTGAAAAGTCAAATCTGCAATATTGACTGGGATCTGATTTTAGGCTTACAAGGTTCTTCATCACCCTCTAATATCGACGCCGCTGTGACAGCATTTTATCTAGTTTTGGGTGAGTGCATTAAATCTGCAGTGCCGCTACGTAACACAAGCATTTGTTACGGTCCAATTTGGTTTACGAATGAAGTTCGTGTACTGCGCAATGTTAAAACCAAGTTTTACAAAAGCTTCATCAAACATGGGTCAACTGATTGTTATATAAAATATATTGCTGCGAGAAATAGATACCGCCGAAGTCTTCAATTCTCATATAATATCTATATTTCAAGAGTCAAGACTAACCTGAAGGCCGATCCAAAGTCCTTTTGGACTTTTGTCAATACTAAACGTAAATGTAGTATGATTCCACCTACAATGTGTTTGGATGATGAAGAATCTAATGATATTCAGCTCACATGTAATTTGTTTGCAAAATTTTTTAAATCAACGTATCGTGATGTACGACATGACGTAACAAATTATCCGTATTCAGTATCTAATTGTCTTAATATGCAATCTATTACCATTGACCAGAATATTGTTCTGAAAGAACTAATGGATCTAAAATTAAATTACAATCCAGGGCCAGACAATATTCCAGCTTGTATCATGCGTTATTGCGATAAAGAACTGGCGTACCCAGTAACGTTGATTTTTGATTACTCATTACATTCTGGCTACTTTCCAGCAGTATGGAAAACCTCTTATGTCATTCCCATACACAAAACTGGGAATAGATCAAACATTTCTAATTATCGCGCTATTGCAAAGCTAAGTACGTTGCCTAAACTTTTTGAGAAAATTATCATAACCCAGATTTCCCGTGATGTGTATTCATCCATCTTCGAGATTCAGCATGGATTCCGCCCTGGAAAGTCTACTACAACTAATCTTCTGGAATTCGTTTCTAAGACAATAAATGGCTTTAAACGCGGTATGCAAACAGATGTCATTTATACAGATTTCTCCAAAGCTTTTGATGTTGTTAATCACAACATTCTAATGATGAAATTGAAACTTTTTGGATTTCCCTTGAGCCTATTAAAATGGATTCAATCGTATCTCACTGACCGTACGCAATCTGTTTTACTGCAAAACATGAAATCTGATTCATTCCAAGTTAAGTCTGGTGTCCCACAAGGAAGTCACTTCGGGCCTATTTTATTCCTTATCTTCATTAACGATTTACCTTCGATCTTACAAAATTGCGACGCTTTATTTTTTGCTGATGATTTGAAGATTTTTCTTTCATATAAAAATGGATGTGACGCGTGGCTGCTCCAAACCGACCTAAACAACGTTCTCACATGGTGTGATGTAAACGACATGAGTTTGAACTTGCGCAAATGCAAACAAATGTCGTTTTCGCGATCGACCTCATTCAACTACTCCTACTCTATTGGTGATCATCAATTGGAAACCTTAAATAGCGTTGAGGATCTTGGCGTGGTGTTGGATAGTAAGCTGCGTTTCCATGCCCATATTGATCGGATAACCGCCAGATCCCTAAGTCTACTTGGATTGTTTAAACGTTGGGCAAAGGAATTTGATGATCCTTACATCAACAAAATTCTTTACACGTCATTAGTTCGACCAATACTAGAATATGCTTCGCCTGTATGGTCGCCTAACTATGGTTGCTACATCTCTAAGATCGAATCGGTTCAAAAACAGTTTCTTTTATTTTGTTTACGGAATCTTCACTGGGATCCTTCAATAAGACTTCCATCGTATAAGTCACGACTCAAATTGATTAATTTGTCATCACTTTCCCATCGGAGAATAATGTTAAATTCAGTGTTTATCCTAAACCTTCTCCATGGGGTCACGGACTCTGTTCATCTCTTAAGCAGTATAGGCATCAACATTCCACGCATGTCCTCTAGAGGACACGAATTCCTGCATCTTCAATTCTGCAGGACTACTTATCTCCTGAATGAACCACTCCGCAAGGCTTGTGCTGACCTGAATTCGGTCTCGGCCGTTGTAAATCTAGCGGATTCTATGTTTATCACAAAGGGAAAAATTCTAGAATTTCTTGTTAATAATAATTTGTAATTTATTATTTCAAGCTATAAAGCTTGCTTAGCTTAGTTATTAAATAAATAAATAAATAAATAATAAATAAAATATGATTGTAGGTCAGGAAATGATATGTGCGAAATTTCAGCGAGATCGGCCAACCGGAACCCGTGCCGCACCAAGGACGAAGTTTTCAAATTTCAGTACAATCATAAATTTTCAAATTCCGAATTTTTTTTTGGAACAGAAAAGAACAGAAAACAATACCGCAATAATTCAAACTTATGTCAAATATTGCTACGCCTTCTCCGAAACACAAGAGAAATGGCGGCAATAATAACGATCACAAAAACTCGGATTCATAGCTTTTAAATTTACGGAAAGATTTGAATTATTATTTCGAAAAATGTACTTTTCTACACCACGGTAGAACTTCTGTTAAATGCGGCACGGGTTCCCGTTGGCCGATTTCGCTGAAATTTCGCACATATCATTTCCTGACCTACAATCATATTTTAAGAGGGTAAACAAAAAAAAATTCGGAATTTGAAAATTTACGATTGTACTGAAATTTGAAAACTTCGTCCTTGATGCGGCACGGGTTCCCGTTGTCCGATCTCGCTGAACAAAACAAACAACAAACAAACAAAAAAAACAACAGTAAACAAAAAAAAATTCGGAATTTGAAAATTTACGATTGTACTGAAATTTGAAAACTTCGTCCTTGATGCGGCACGGGTTCCCGTTATCCGATCTCGCTGAAATTTCGCACATATAATTTCCTGACCTACAACCATATTTTAAGAGGGTAAACAAAAAAAAATTCGGAATTTGAAAATTTACGATTGTACTGAAATTTGAAAACTTCGTCCTTGATGCAGCACGGGTTCCCGTTGTCCGATCTCACTGAAATTTCGCACATATCATTTCCTGACCTACTATTATATTTTAAGAGGGTATGACCGAAAAAAATTTGATTTTGAAAATTAAGGACCACCCCGAAACTTTTTTACCCTTTTTATTTTTTATATCGATAGATTGGACATTTGCGCGAATTTTAAGCCTAAATAAGCCAACCCACTTATATAAGCGAAGAGGCACAAATAAAAATCATTTTTAATTTAAAATGTATTTATTTATCTTTTTTTTCAAAATTTAGTATTTTTTGCGAAAAGCACTGAATTTACTTAAACGCGCACCAAGAAACCATTTCTGTGCAGATTTTTTTGATATTAGGCTTAAATATTAGGCGCAAATGTCCAATGTATCGATATAAAAAATAAAAAGGGTAAAAAAGTTTCGGGAACATATTTTTACATACAGATATATAGCAGTTTTTTGCCTTTTTTCTTAAAAAATTCCTCTTTCGAAGTTACGATTTCAGCGAAAGCTTTTAAACTATCTTTCGGATTTTAAAACAATGTTAGCAATGTATAGCAAATATGCGTGCATCCTTCCTCTTTAATTTAATCTTAATTGTAATCGAATCGGTTACATATGTCAGTTGTAGTGGCTCTTCAAGTGGATGGACCTTAACTTAAAGTGGCCAAAAATTTAAAAACCGATTATCTCGAAAACGGCTCGTTTCATTTTTTTTATTTTATCATTTTTGTAATCAGCGGACCAAAATCCTTTAGAATATGCTGTCAAACAGTCCGTTACAAAATGGCTGTCGGCCAGTGTTATTTGCGCTGTTGATGAAAAAATACGTTCACAGGGAACTGATGTAGCGACAACACAGAATCGTTTTAAAACTATACTATATAAACGAGGGAAGATGCACTTTTTTTCTGCCCACCATTTCAAAGGATCACTAAGACGATCAATATACTGTTCATTAATGTATTTATTTAGCTCTTTTATTGCTGCGGCTGTATTATTTGAAGGCCTTATTATCTGCTTGACTTCTCGGTCGTATTCGGTCCATATACTCGTACCACTTTCTTGAAGTCTGTCTTCCACATAGTCTTCCACAATACCATTGGAATTGCTCTTGAGCCCATCATTCAGTATAATACTGGACATTTTATTCCTGAGAGCTTGCAAAGCACATTCGTAAAAGCGCAAATTTTGAAATGCTCTTTTTTGGAATCTCGGGTCCAATATTGTACACTCAGCGTAGAGCATGTTTTGCTCCAAGTTTTGCAACCGCATTTCGATTCCAGTCTTTAAAGCGGATAAAACCGCATTTACTTTCGGGCACGAAAACGAAAACCTAGCTAATGCATTCCGTAGTAATTTTACAAAAAGGATGACTTTAGATAGAGTAACATTTTTCTCAGCGCTTATTTCAGAGGTAACCTCGTAGAATGACTTTAACATTGGCAAAACTTTTTCAATAATATCCCAGTCTTTCCTATCTAAAGCGAGATCATTTCGTAACAGCGCTACAGTAGTTATTACGGCGTCCTTAACTTTCAGCAGTCTCTCTAGCATATCGTAGGTTGAGTTCCAACGTGTTGGAACGTCATTTTTCAGCTTCAGCTCAGGAATATTCATTTGCCTCTGAGTTTCGATCAGTCGCTTTGCACCTTGTGTACTCCTATTAAAGTATTCGACGATAGATTTTACTTTATCGAGTGTTGAAGTGATTTCTTTTGTGGCTTTTTGAACGATCAAGTTCAGTAGGTGAGCAAAACAGCCAATTGAACGCCACTCTCCCATTCGAATTGCTGCTGTTATGTTAGATGCGTTATCACTAACAATAGCGGTTATTTTATTTGATATGTGCCACTCAGCCATTATCTTTTTCAAAAATTCGCATAAGTTTGCACTTGTATGCCTCGCATTATATTCTATACATGATAGCAATGAGGTACAGAGAACACTGGATGAATCTATGAAATGCGCCGTCACAGCTATATAGCTATTATTACTCCGTGAAGTCCATCCATCAGTTGTAAGGCACACAACTGATCGCTGGAGCATCGATTATTTTCATTTTTACCTTTTCCAATAATTCATTTCGAAGATTTGGCAATAAATTTTGGGTCAAAGTTTTTCTACTTGGCAGGCAATGGGCAGCCAGATACCAATTCAATGAGCCTTTTAAATTCAGGTTCTTCGACAATTCTAAATGCGTGATATCCCTTTGCAACCATTCTCACGAGCTGCGTCTCAATCTCTTCTACTCTTCGAATTGGAGGTGGCCTGCAAACAAATTGTGAAATCATTGGTTGTGAAGACGTTAATATGGTTGGAACTGCAGTTTGTGTTTCGTCAGGTGCATTGATTGATGCAATTTGTGGTTGCCTTGTTAACTCAATCGGCGTCAGGGGGTGCTTGGTTTTCATGTGGCGCCTGTTGTAGGTCAGAATCATTGTTTTGGTAATAACAACGCTTAACGTTGTTATCACCACATACCTTTCGGCCCAGTAGTTAACAATGCTTAACTTGTGGTAACACATACTTCTAGGCTGCACTTTAATTGTGAAGCTCGAAAGTACAAGTGAATCACACACCACTGTGGCCCAGATAGAAGAACGAACGTGACCGCATTCCAATAAGTAGAACATCGCGCTCAAATCAGAAGAGCCAAATTCGCACATTGTTGTCAAGAATTATTGCTAAAAATAATTCTTGAGATAATTGCAAAAACGACGCGGAAATGATTCTGGCCTACAACGAATCTCAGAAGAGATATAAACCCGTCTTTCAGATTGGAAGAGAGCAGTGGTTGTGAAGTCGTTGTTAAACGCGTATAAAGCCGCGCAGTAACTATAATTAAAATCGGAGTTAGTGTAATAATATCATAAGTGAAAATAGTGTTAAAAGAAAAGAAAGAATAATATTTAAATAAAAGTTACAACGAGAAGAAAACAACCTACAGGACTTTTCCTTTGGACTCCCCCCCCCCCTAGCAGCTCGAAGGTACACCCCCAACAATTTAAAACACAACATTTTGGCGCAGCCGGTAGGATAGTGTTAAATAGTGTTAAAAGAAAAGAAGGAATAATATTTAAATAAAAGTTACAACGAGAAGAAAACAACCTACAGGACTTTTCCTTTGGACTCCCCCCCACCTAGCAGCTCGAAGGTACACCCCCTACAATTTAAAACACAACATTTTGGCGCAGCCGGATTTTCGAGCCGAGGATCGCTCGAAGCGAAAGATGCGAGTAACAATAACATACGGAAATTAAAAATAAGAATAGCAGCTTAGATTACTTAAAACAGAAGTGAAAATACGAAAGTGAGAAAATAAATAAGTGAAATACGAAAATTAAAAATAGCAGTTTAAATTACTTAAAAGATAAGTGATATAACAAAGATTAGTAGCTTAGGAAAAAGCAGGAAGTGAAAAGGAAAAGTCATAAGTTATAAGCTATTTAAAATTAAAAGTTAAGAGCAAGTGATCGTATATGCGAAAAAAAAAAAAAAAAAAAAAAAAAAAGTTTAAGAAAAAAAAAGGGAAGGAAAATTGGCAAAAAAGTGAAATAATAAGTTCAGGAAAAATTAAAACAGTAAAAGTAAAAAATTGAAAAATAAAAGTAGAACCAAATAATGGGCAAAAGTGAAAAGGATAGTAATAGAATTAAAAGAATTTAATCCTATTATTATATCAAATATATTATTTTATATATATTATATAAAGCATAAAATAACTTACAGGTCCCAAAATCATCGGTTACATCAAAAGGATGCTAGCTTAATTGCACAGCAAACTTATCTGTCCAATAGCATTAGCTGGACAAAATCTTTGCTGAGGTCGACCCATTTCACTCGGGAAGTCATTCTTATGTTTTTATAATTATAGGATACAGTAAATTAGTATAAAATGCGATTTTTTTTTTAAAAAAAAAAGAAAATTAAGATTATAAACAAATAAAAGAATTAGTTACTGTGATTAGCAAATTGTCGAAAATCGGAGTGACCTTATTAACTTAAATAAATTGTAACGTGCACAACGTTACAAATAAGACACAATTAAAATTATTACAACTAAGAGTACTAAATATAAAAATAAGTAAAACCAGACAAAGAAAATAACATAAACACAGTCGCAGCGCAGTCGCGCCATTAAGCAACAGAATACACCAAAAGATCACAGGTTCAAATCCCACCAGCGATCAACATATTCTTTTTTTCTTTTTAAGAAACCAAGCTTAGGAAACCGCATATCGCAGGTTCAAATCCCACCAGCGATCAACATAATCTTTTTCTCTTTTTAAGAAACCAAGCTTAGGAAACCGCATATCGCAGGTTCAAATCCCACCAGCGATCATAATATTTTATCTCCGCATCAATTCTTGTAGTATGTGTGTTTGTATTCTTGTGCACACGCGGCAACAGAAAACAGAAGAAACAACACGAAACCGGTTTCACCATACATACACATACATGATATACAATAAAATGATCGACACTGGTAATTTGCGCTCACTGCGTGCATATAATTCACGTACCGTTTATGGCAGCCGGCTCATATAAGGCTGCGATAGAAACATACTAATTCGAGTTGCGCTGAGTATAAAGGTAAGCCTTTTACTCGAGATTTTAAAAACAATCTTGCGACTTCACATATCGGCTTCGGCCATCGGTAATATCTCTATATATTGCCTATCGACTTCGGTCACCGGTGAATGCACTATCATTCACCTATCGGCTTCGGCCATCGGTAATATTCCTATTATTAATAATATAATAATAATATATATATATATATATATATATATATATATATATAATAATATTCCTATATTACCACATAATAATATAATAATATTCCTATATTACCACAGAATAAATAGTATACAGAAGTTGCATCTCATACAAAGCAAATTTTGTTCTAGGGTTCCAATATTGGCACCCTATTGAACAGAGAGTAATCGTGCAATCGTTTTTCTCTCGGCTATTCACATATACACGACAGCACTCGTCGTTTTTTCACACCGACATTAGCGATCGTTCCTATTGCCTTAAACACAATCAAAGACGCAAGATTCATTTTTAACTGTCAAAATTACACGGGCTCTTATGGAGATCGAGAAAAAAGTTTGCTTTCCATTTTGCTTCCCTGCTTAGCTGCGAAATTACGCATCTCCCATTCGAGCTAATTCTAATTTTGACGGATGCAAAAGCGTTCTTGTTCTTCTTATTTGTTTGTGTTTGTTTACATTTCATTGTTTTTTCTATTTCAGTTGCTGTAAAATTATCTGAGTGTTTTTCTGTTGCTTTTTTATTATTATTCTGTATAATATATTATTTCAATGTATTTTAAATATATTCTAATATACATAAAAATAAAAAAACTTCGAATAAACTTCGAGAATTTTGGTTAGAATGAATCTATTGTTCTCTACAGTCAAATATTTGACATTTCATACTTCTGCTTCCCGAAAATGATTTGGTTTAAATCCGAGCCATTTCTTGCTTCGCTGCCTTGAATCTTGCGTCTTGCATCTTTGATTGTGTTTAAGGCATATAAAGATCAGTCAGTCGACGTGCAAACTTCAAGCAAGCAGCATCGTACTTCGCCTTTTTATGTATGCACTGTGAAAAATATTTAATAAGGAATGGGAGAATCACTTTTTGTTTTTTGAAAATAATTTAGGCGAAACACAATGTCTGATTTGTTGATCAATATTAACTACAATATCATTCCCATTAATGTTTATGGTTATTTTTCCTTTTTTTTATTGGTGCGCCGCCCGTGCTTCCATCTTCTCAGTGTACCTCAGAAAGAGATTTCTTTCGCAAAACAAGCTCTCTCGAAGCTTCACATGTTTTTTGATCTTCCCCTCAGCTCTTCCGACCGTAGGAAGTTGGAGTTAATAAAAAAGAAGTGCTTGGGATTTGAACCAGTACGAAAAGAATCATATGATTCTGCTCATGGATGAAATGGCGATTAGAAGGGAATTGCGATACAATTCCAAACTAGATTAAGTGGATGGATTTGAGAAAAATGCGGTTGAAGGGACAAACCAATCAATGTTTTCCAACTGGGCGCTTACATTTAATTATTTTGTTTCCAAAAATGGACTTTCTGCCAATATACTAAAAAAGATCATTTTACGAAATTTAACATTTTTGAACAGTTTTGGCATCATAGTTAAAGTTGTAACTTGTAACCAAATGTCCTCTAACAGGAATTGGGAGATACTTTACCCTATTTCGTGTATAATGACAGTAAAATTTTCTTTCAAAATGAAATACCGCCGCTGTTGATTCAAAGTGCCGGCAATATTTAATTTTTCTCTAGTAATTTTTTACTAGAGCACTACAATTAACCAGTAACTCCTGTTAATACTGCACATAGCTATGCAATGTAAAATATAAAACTTTCAAGGGAAGAAAACCAAAATACAGAAATCAAAAGCTTGAAATAAAATTTTGTCAACACCACGTTAATTCACGACGCAGTCTAGCAAAACAGATGTACGCACACATAAACGTTTTATGCTTGCTCTCTCGTTGCTTCTCTTTGTTCACGTTTGCTCTCTCGTTATTTGATCTCCCCTCAATTGTTCCGACCGCACCATAAAGCGAAAAAGCATCAAAGGCCGAGATGCGACTTCTGTATACTATTTATTCTGTGATATTACCTATCGACTTCGGTCATCGGTGAATGACCTATCATTCACATATCGGCTTCGGCCATCGGTAATATTCCTATATATTGCCTATCGACTTCGGTCACCGGTGAATGCCCTATCATTCACCTATCGGCTTCGGCCATCGGTAATATTCCTATATATTACCTATCGACTTCGGTCACCGGTGAATGAACTATCATTCACATATCGGCTTCGGCCATCGGTAATATTCCTATATATTGCCTATCGACTTCGGTCACCGGTGAATGCCCTATCATTCACCTATCGGCTTCGGCCATCGGTAATATTCCTATATATTACCTATCGACTTCGGTCATCAGTGAATGACCTATCATTCACCTATCGGCGCAGGCCACCGGCGTGCAACCATATTTGCACGCCACCGGTAGGAAAGTCCCTTAAACAGGAGATTAACCTAACCAGCATTTTGATTCCATAAATTAAGGCCTTCCGCCGGGAAGCACTTGAGCTTCCAAGCCCTTACCTGAGACCTTCCGCAGGGAAGCACTTTCGCTTTCCTTCCATAAATCAAGGCTTTCCGCCGGGAAGCACTTGAGCTTCCAAGCCCTTACCTGAGACCTTCCGCAGGGAATCACTTTCGCTTTCCCTTATATAAATTAAGGCCTTCCTCCGGGAAGCACTTGAGCTTCCAAGCCCTTACTTTAGGCCTTCCGTAGAGAAACACGCTGGTTAAAAAACTCCTGCTTAGGTGATTTTACATAGGGAAACTGTACAGCCGTCTGCTGCGTGGCACTCTGCCCCTAGATTCGTGTAGGCAAAAACACATTCATTGTACGTATCATAAGTATAGAAATTGTTAGGTAGATATAAGAGTAAAAACCAATACAACCAATCCACCGAGCTGAACTCTGCAAAGAGTCAGTGCTAGACCGTGAAAACAGTCGTTCGAAATTCGTGTGGCGGTTGAATAACTTGGAGGGTTACGAGACCCCTTGAGAGAACCCTGGACAGACTGAGCCTCATCCAGGCTGGAAACAAAAAACTCGTTACAAATGGCGCCCGAACAGGGACTCTCTTCAACAGAGAGTCAGACACTTACCTTAGAAAGTGCACAAACACAACAAACACTAAGTATAAACACGGATGCCACAACATCCAACCTAAGCGGGATTTACTCTCTCAAAAAGGAGGAGTTAGAAGAACGACTTAGAGAGTCAGGATTACCGGCAGAGGGAACGGTAAAAGAACTCAGACAACGACTGAGCGACTTTTTCAAAACGCAACGCATCGAGAGAGGAAACTCAACGACGCTAAGCCCCCGGTGGACACAATATACACTGGCAACTACCCCACTGGTGAAGACACAACCCGAAGGCAACCCAAATAATAACAACACCGTGGACATAATGAACACGGTTAGAAAATGGGGTCTCGCTTTCAATGGGAACCGCCCACTCACTGAATTTCTAGAAACGATAGAGGAGTTGGCCGATTGCTACAGAATCGAGTATAACCATCTACTTTTACCGCTGAACGAAATTTTGAAAGACAGAGCGCAAGAATGGTGGCGTTACAAAAGAAATGAAATTCAAACATGGCGAGAATTCCGAGCAGCCGCTGAAAAATTCTTCCAACCACCGCGACACTTACACCGGCTTGAAGAAGAAATAATGCGTCGGAGACAAAACATCCGCGAGAGAGCCAAAGACTTCATAATGAGTCTCATGTCACTGATACGGCAACACCCTCACATGCGAATGGAACAACAAGTAGAGCGAGCATATGAAGGACTCCGCCCAGAATATCGCCTCTACATAAAACGCAATGACTTCCATAGCAGTGACGATCTCATGACACAGGCAGAGGAGTATGAACATATTCGGGGTGAGGAAACTAGAAGCAGCCGCCACTCCAACAACTGCATAACCTCTACACCCTACGCACGAGAAACGCATTGTTGGTCTTGCAGACAACCAGCACACACTAGAAGTAACTGCCGAGGACGAAGATTGCTCTTTTGTTCATATTGCGGAACCACAGGAAGACTATCCCGTGACTGCCCCTGCCATCAAAACGAAAACAAGGTACCACCAGTCACCGGCCGTTTCTACCTGCAAGTCGAATGCAATAATCACACCGTCAACGCACTCATTGACACCGGAGCTTCACTCACGTTCATGGGTACTGACCTGAACAGGAAGATCAAACGTCAACCACACGCACAACAGCAAGCTATTCCAGTTACACTAGCGAATGGGAAAATAATCTTGGCCCAAAACCACGGCGAGGTGACCATCAAAGTAGGCACGAACCAATATCAACAACAAATATACTTCATGCCAGGAATTACCCAAGAATTAATTCTAGGAATGGATTTCTTGAATAAGATAGGCATCCACCTCACCATTGGCAACCAGGAAATGATGCCCAGTATCACCGACCATCGCCACAGTTTACACACGTTAAACCCGACACTAGAGCACGCCCAGTTGCAACAACTCATTAATGACGTACAAACACGAATGGAACGAATCAACACTCCGTGCAACGTCGCCCAACACGTCATACGCGTAAAGGATGACGTACCTTTTAAACAGAGGTATTACCCGCGCAATCCAGCAATGCAGGAAGTAATCAACAAAGAAATCGACCAACTATTACAAGAGAACAAAATAGAAGTATCAAAGAGCCCCTACAGTTCACCAGTCGTATTAGTAAAAAAGAAGACAGGCACCTGGCGACTATGTATTGACTACCGGCAACTAAATAAAATTTCCACACCGGATGCATACCCCCTGCCGCAAATACAAGCAATACTCAACAAATTAAAAGAGGCCAATTACATCAGTACCATCGATTTAAAAAATGGCTACTGGCAAATAAAACTGGAGGAAAATTCCCGGAAATTCACAGCCTTTACCGTACCTGGGCATGGAAAGTGTTGCCATTCGGCCTTCACTCCGCCCCAGCAACATTTCAACGAATCCTCGATCACGTCATCGGACCTGAACTGGAACCATATGCGTTCGCATATCTAGATGACATCGTTGTGCTCGGGAAAACATGGCAAGAACACTTACAAAATCTCACCATCGTTTTTCAGAGACTAGAGGCAGCCAACCTCAGAGTAAATTTCGAGAAATCTCACTTTTGTAAAAACCGCTTAAAATACTTAGGACATACCGTCACACCAGAAGGCATACACACCGACCCTGATAAAATCGTCGCCATAACACAAATGCCACCACCCACGAACATCAAAGAGCTCCGCCGCGTAATAGGGATTGCGTCATGGTACCGACGCTTCGTAAAATCATTTTCAACAACAGTCGCACCAATGAACACCCTACTAAAAAAGAACATCCGATGGGAGTGGGGACCAGAACAAGAGCAAGCCTTTCAAGTACTAAAAACCGCTCTCACTACAGCACCATTACTATGCTGCCCTGACTACTCGTTACCATTCAGCCTACAAACCGACGCCAGTGATACCGGACTCGGAGCCGTACTCACCCAGAAAACCGAAACCGAGGAAAAAGTCATCGCCTACGCAAGCCGCAGATTAAACGAACTAGAGCGGAAGTATTCCACCAGCGAAAAAGAGTGTTTGGCCATCTTATGGAGCATTCGAAAGTTAAGGCCATACTTAGAGGGTTACAAATTTAAGGTAATCACCGATCACCACTCACTTCGTTGGCTACACTCCTTACAAAATCCCTCAGGAAGACTAGCCCGATGGGCACTAGAGTTGCAGCAGTTCGATTTTACAATCGAATATCGAAAAGGCGCTCTCAACACCGTTGCTGATGCACTATCTCGTAGCGCATTACCAGAAGTCAACAACAAACCAGATACATTAATGGCCATAAGCGACCACGATTGGTATGTAGCGAAACAACAACAGATCACGACATCAGGCTGTCACAACCAAGAATACATGATGCACCAAGGCAAGCTTTACCACAAACCAAAAAGACAATCAACGAATAAAACTCACTCCAACCCATGGAAGATGTGTGTCCATGCCACCGACCGGGCAGAAGTATTAAAAGAAAATCATGACGCCACAACGGCAGGACACTTAGGTGTCAACAAAACCTTAAAACGAATAAAAGAACGATACTATTGGCCAAAAATGACCCAAGATGTGAAACAATATGTCCGCTCCTGTCTAACCTGCGGCCAGTATAAAGCAAGAACCGGCCTCACGGCTGGCCTAATGACCACTAGACCAGCACAACGACCATGGCAAATAGTCACGTCCGACTTTATGGGACCATTCCCACGATCCCGCAAAGGACACACCTCACTATTAGTGTTCACCGATAAATTTACCAAATGGGTAGAACTCATACCAGTAAGAGCCGCCACCGCAAACAGGCTAGTACAGCACTTGAGAGAACGCGTCATATTCCGCTTCGGATGCCCCGAAACTCTCATCACGGACAATGGGACACAATACACCAGCAAACTAATCAAGGACCTCACCGAAACATACGGAATTCGACATATGTTTCCTGCAGCATATGCACCACACGAAAATCCAACCGAACGATCCAACCGTAGCATTAAAACCATGATGGCAATGTACACAAAAACCCATAACGACTGGGATACCAAATTACCCGAAATAATGTTCGCGATTAACACCGCCACCCACGAAACAACGTCGCTATCACCAGCAGAACTAAACTTCGGCCGCAACCCCCCAGCTCCCAAAATACTCGCCAACAATCCTCCTATGTCGTATGAATACAACAACGCCGACTTCGCAGAACTATACGCCCGCGCCATAAAAAGGAACCAGAAAGCCACCCAGCAACAACGTCACTTCTACAATCTACGCCGGCGCGCTTGGAAACCAGCCATTGGATCATCAGTCCTACGTAAAAACCATGTCCTTTCGTCCGCCGCTAAACAATTTACCGAAAAACTAGCTCCAATATACACTGGCCCCTGCAAAGTCGTTGGATTCGACTCACCCAACATAGCAATCATAGTTGACACCACCCCACCCAACACGCAAAGACGTGTTCACGTACAAGACCTGAAACCATTCCCGTCTCCTACCAGTCACGCTTAGATCTCTCAGCCGGTAACATCACTCACTCACGACTTATTTTTATTTTTAAGATGAACATCATCCGAAAAAGAACGCAGCCACAGCGCCCTGGCCTACCCATCAAAAATTGGGTCCAGCCCATCACCCCATTTGAGCCACCCCTTGAGGCACATCCGAAAGCGAGGAAACTAGTCCACACAGCCCAGGCCATAACCGTCGCAGCGAGACCAAAAGCCAGCCTGGCCAGAATCCGACAAAACTTGGTCCGTAACAGCCCGGCTCTGTGCACCCGACCCCGCATCCCTCTAAGCAAGCCAGACGACAACACACCAGGACCATCAAAAACCAATACAAACACCACCAGCAACAACCAGAAAAACAAAAAACAACAAGAAACAACAACTATGGAAACCCAAACAACAAAAACCAGGACTCCGCCAAAACAGCAAACCACCAAAAAGGGGTGGCTTCATAAAATCACCATCCGGCCACAACTAACACCCGACCACCGCACCTTCAAAGTTCGCCGACCAGAGGGCGTAGCCACCGTCACGGTGCAGGACGGATGGGCGAGATTAACTCACCAGAACGAGTGGAGGGTGGTGGCCACAAACAAAAATCATACGATACAGAAACCATTATAGAGGAAAATTTAATAAATGAAATTAATATAAAAAAAAAAAAAAAAAAAAACATACAACAATGAAATTAAATAGAATTAAAGAAATACTTGATTAAGTTTATATTATATTTAGAAGAATATTTAAGTTAAACATACAACAATGAAATTAAATAGAATTAAAGAAATATTTGATTAAGTTTATATTATATTTAGAAGAATATTTAAGTTGAACAAACAACAATGAAATTGAATAGAATTAAAGAAATATTGATTAAGTTTATATTATATTTAGAAGAATATTTAAGTTGAACGAAGGAAAAAGAGAAGGGAAAGAGACTAAATAAATTGTAAACTGAAATTAAATTGGAGAAAAAAAATTTAATTAAAAAAGAAATGAATTTAAAAAAAAAAAAAAAAAAAAAAATATATATATATATAAAGAACTTTTTTTTTGAAAGCCGAGCTGAGCCCTCGTGGCCAGTAAAAAAAAAGTTTTTGCATTAGCAAAAACGTGCATAAGTCGCTTTCCATCGTAAAAACGAAATCTTTTTTTTTCTTCTCTTTCTTTTTTTTTTAACCTTCGTAAGGAGAGACTGTAACGTGCACAACGTTACAAATAAGACTCAATTAAAATTATTACAACTAAGATCACTAAATATAAAAATAAGTAAAACCAGACAAAGAAAATAACATAAACACAGTCGCAGCGCAGTCGCGTCATTAAGCAACAGAATACACCAAAAGATCACAGGTTCAAATCCCACCAGCGATCAACATATTCTTTTTTTCTTTTTAAGAAACCAAGCTTAGGAAACCGCATATCGCAGGTTCAAATCCCACCAGCGATCAACATAATCTTTTTCTCTTTTTAAGAAACCAAGCTTAGGAAACCGCATATCGCAGGTTCAAATCCCACCAGCGATCATAATATTTTATCTCCGCATCAATTCTTGTAGTATGTGTGTTTGTATTCTTGTGCACACGCGGCAACAGAAAACAGAAGAAACAACACGAAACCGGTTTCACCATACATACACATACATGATATACAATAAAATGATCGACACTGGTAATTTGCGCTCACTGCGTGCATATAATTCACGTACCGATTATGGCAGCCGGCTCATATAAGGCTGCGATAGAAACATACTAATTCGAGTTGCGCTGAGTATAAAGGTAAGCCTTTTACTCGAGATTTTAAAAACAATCTTGCGACTTCACATATCGGCTTCGGCCATCGGTAATATCTCTATATATTGCCTATCGACTTCGGTCACCGGTGAATGCACTATCATTCACCTATCGGCTTCGGCCATCGGTAATATTCCTATATATTGCCTATCGACTTCGGTCACCGGTGAATGCCCTATCATTCACCTATCGGCTTCGGCCATCGGTAATATTCCTATATATTACCTATCGACTTCGGTCATCGGTGAATGACCTATCATTCACCTATCGGCGCAGGCCACCGGCGTGCAACCATATTTGCACGCCACCGGTAGGAAAGTCCCTTAAACAGGAGATTAACCTAACCAGCATTTTGGTTCCATAAATTAAGGCCTTCCGCCGGGAAGCACTTGAGCTTCCAAGCCCTTACCTGAAACCTTCCGCAGGGAAGCACTTTCGCTTTCCTTCCATAAATCAAGGCTTTCCGCCGGGAAGCACTTGAGCTTCCAAGCCCTTACCTGAGACCTTCCGCAGGGAATCACTTTCGCTTTCCCTTATATAAATTAAGGCCTTCCGCCGGGAAGCACTTGAGCTTCCAAGCCCTTACTTTAGGCCTTCCGTAGAGAAACATGCTGGTTAAAAAACTCCTGCTTAGGTGATTTTACATAGGGAAACTGTACAGCCGTCTGCTGCGTGGCACTCTGCCCCTAGATTCGTGTAGGCAAAAACACATTCATTGTACGTATCATAAGTATAGAAATTGTTAGGTAGATATAAGAGTAAAAACCAATACAACCAATCCACCGAGCTGAACTCTGCAAAGAGTCAGTGCTAGACCGTGAAAACAGTCGTTCGAATTTCGTGTGGCGGTTGAATAACTTGGAGGGTTACGAGACCCCTTGAGAGAACCCTGGACAGACTGAGCCTCATCCAGGCTGGAAACAAAAAACTCGTTACAAAATTTTATTTAACGTGGTAAAGTTCGGATGATAAAGGCAAATTGTTAAAAACAGTTTTCGTTGTATAATTTTCGGGTATGTGTATTAAACGCTTGTTTTCAAATGACACATGTTAAATAAATTTTAACATTTAAGTAATTTGAACTACGTCAGGAAACAAAAATTAAACTATGTTTATATTTAAGTTTGATAAATAAAGAAAGGTCAACACACAAATTTGTTAGTTTTTTCCTCTTTCAATAACAAATTAATTAATAGTAACCAGGCTAGCAGCGATAGCTGCAAGACAATAAATAAAATAAATTATGCTTAGCTGCAAGAAACTCATTGCAAAAAGAAGTAGGTCATAAACTTGGACTTGAACTACATGCAAGGCCAGAATCGTCAAATTGCAAGCAATTGGTAGCAAAAACGCTAACAAAGCAAGAGAGAAAAAAAAAACAAGTAATAAAAACAAAAATTGCGTCAGGCACCAGGCGAGCACAATTGAGCCACAAGCTCGCATTACACAAAAAAAAAAAAAAAAAATATATATATATATTATAATAATAATATATGTACGAATATAAGCGTACGAATGTACGAATGTTTACAACGTGTTCAGCCAAAAGGGTGTCAATGATTAAAGCTGAATAAGCAAAAGTTAATTGCTTGAAGAAAAGCAATTAAAATTTTAATTGATTATGAAATATCCAAAATACATACTTAGGACAATAAGTATAGGATAATTAATGGCAGAATCGCTCCAAGAACAAGCATATTTAGCTTTAGAAAAAGAGCATAAGGATTTGAAGAGGCAAATAGAAGAATTTGCATCCAAAACTTGGAACAGCCTGAAAAACACCGTTTCCAATAAGGAAAATTTAGAGTTAATAAAGACTAGAATACAAGCCCTAGGAGAAACATCAACTTTAGAAAAAGCAGACGCAGTCATAGAGGAATTGCTAACATTTTTTAAAAATATAATAGAAAGTAAAAACCAAAGCATAAGGGACTATTCGTCAGAATTTAACGCGTTAAAAAAGAAATACGATGCTTATCTAAACGAAAAACAGTTTCAAGAAAAAATAATAAAGACTTTGGAAGACGAGAACGAACACCTAAGAAAATTACTGAATGACGAAGGATTAACAGAAGAAACCTTAAATAAAACGTTAGAACTGGAATCAGCACAAAAGTCAAGAGAAGACTGTGCATCTTTAGAAAAGGCGCATTCCAGAATTCAAGAATTAAAAGAGGAAAACAGGCGGCTAAAACGGGAAATAGAGCTAGCGCACGACCAATCACTATACCATAAGGAACCAACCCCCTCCGCACCCAGTCTAAATTAATTTAATCCAGTGTCATTACCTACAAATAAGCAACCAGCGGCAGATCACAGCAAGATGGGTATAGCAGAAATAGCCAAAATAACAAGCAGTATTGTTCCACTGTTTTCAGGAACACAGTCACCAGATTTGAGAGGTGAGGTGTATAAATTTATACAGGCGTGTGAGTTAGCTGCAAGTGAAGCGACTCCAGCTAATAAAACAATTTACATTGATTGTATAAAACAAAGATTATACGGAGACGCTTATGATCTTGTAGGCACACAACGTTTTAACAGCCTGGAAGAATTATACCTGGTGATACGAAGGGCCTACCTACCAACAGTTTCATTAGACGTGACGTTGGCAGAACTTCAGAATTGCAGCCAACTATACAATGAGGATATGCGGCAGTTCGCAAGACGCCTAAATACGAAAAAAGCGCAAGTGTTACAGGTAATAAAAGATACATACAAAGGAGAAGGTGACAGCGCACTTGTATCTATGGCAGAAACATCAGCAAATATGGCATTTAGAACAGGGTTAAAGGATGCAACCTTACGAATCCACATGCTGAGTGTCACAAGAAAAAGTATCGAGGAAATGGTAGAAATAGCAGTGAACACACTAGTCGAGATACAAAGAAGTAACTCCATACATCAACCAACAATTAATATGAATTCGGTAGAACCCAACATAAGACCTCCTGTACAAAATCGCGTGGAGTATAAAAGAACAGAAGAAAGGCAGAACGTCTCGAGAGCACCACAGGAGAAAATAATTTGCTCATTCTGCAATAAACGTGGGCACACTAAAGAAAAGTGTTTGATTAGGGAAAACACGCCGTATTGCCAAAAGTGTCTACAATATGGACACGAGACGAACTGGAGGTGTAGCAGGAAGGAAAGCCAAGGAGGTGGGGCAAATAAGAAATATCAAATGCCCCATACCCAGGATCAAGTACAACAAAACTGGAAAACAAACCGATCACAACAAAACTGGCAACCAAACCAAGTACAACGTAATTGGCAGCCCAACCAAGACCAACGGAATTGGCAGAAACAGACGTATGGAAAGCAGAAGCCGAATCCAGCGAACGGAATACAAAAGGCTCAATCTCAATGTGAATGGTGCAGAAAGGTAGGACACAATACACTCGAATGTTATGCAACGAAGAGTTGGGAGAAGTCCCAAGGCAACAGTCTGGGAAACTGCCAAGGGCCCAGAATAGACCAATAATCTGGGAACCCGAAAGTATTAGCAATTTAAGGCCAAATGAAGGAGTAGCAGTAATTCATACATCCAAACCGATTGTGGACACGTTACCAACTTTAACAAATAAAGTGGTAACCGTAAGTCCGACATCAGAAGCGATTGTTGAAACGTTACAAACTTCAAAAGACTTAAAACTTAATATCAAGTTGAAGAAGACCAAT
This sequence comes from Myopa tessellatipennis, assembly GCA_943737955.2. NCBI lineage: Eukaryota > Metazoa > Arthropoda > Insecta > Diptera > Conopidae > Myopa > Myopa tessellatipennis. The sequence continues at coordinate 39,984,682 of OX031316.1, read as the reverse complement.
AACAAAAACAGAATCAACGTCACAGAGAAAAATCATACGTTTGGAGAAACAGTTGATTTAGAGATGCCAAGTAAATTGAACGAGAAAAAACTAAATTTAAACCAAAACGTAACTAGCTCAATGAAGAAGTTACAAGATATTAGAAGTATAGAAAGAGGAGTATCTAACTGCAATCAAACCCAGCTACATGACGTGTTCATCGAATTACCTTGCGCAGAGGCGATAAATGGAAAACTCATTTTACTGGTAGATACAGGAGCAGATACAAGCCTGATAAAGAAATGTGCAATAAAAGATAGCACAATAATAGACAAGTCGAATAGGAAAGACTTGAGCGGAGCATTTGGACGTTGTGTGACAACAGAAGGATCAATTACTATGTGTCATAATGAGGTACAGTCCTTACGTTTAACGCTACACGTTGTGTCACTTAAACAAGGAGTACCGGCAGACGGCATACTAGGAAGAGACAACTTGTGGAACAACTCCATTATAAACACAATGGAAAAGATTTTAACACTCTTCAATGAAAGAAAAGAGATTATTTTGGAATTACTGATAAAAACTATCCAGCAGATAGAAGAGGAAAGCAAGCAACATTACATACCAGTTGATGCAAGAACAATTACGATAGTACCATTAAAACTTCGTACAAAATTTACGAATGTGGTAATTCATAAAGAAGAAATAGATCCAGGAATCTATATAACGGCCACACTAGTAAAGGTGAAAGATAACACAGTTTATGCTCCAATATTAAATACGACGGAATATGATTATGAAATAAATAGCGAATTTAAACCAAAATTCAAAAATTTTGACGATTACAAAATACAAAGTACTGTAAAGTCAATAAATAGCATAGGCAAAATAAATGCCAAAGGAAGAATAAATAAATTGCTCCATGAAATTGAGTTAGATAAAGATTTGAATATGGAAGAAAAGAATTCAATAGAAGGAATAGTAAAATCTTTTCATGACATCTTCCTATTAGACGGAGACGAACTTTCGTTTACAAACGTATTGAAACATGAAATTCCAACAGGCGCAGATCAACCGCCAATAAATAGAAAACAATATAGATTACCTCAAATACATAGGGAGGAAATAAATAAACAAGTGAATAAACTCCTAGATGACGGCATAATTACACATAGCACTTCACCATGGAACTCACCGTTACTTTTAGTGCCCAAGAAAAGTGGCAAGGACGGGGAGAAAAAATGGAGCCTAGTGATAGATTACAGAAAACTAAATGAAGCCACGATTAAACAAGTTTTTCCCATTCCTCGTATTGACGAAATTTTAGAGCAATTAGGCCATAGCAGATATTTTACAACGCTAGATTTGGCAAGCGGATATCACCAAGTTTTAGTCGATGTCAGGGACAAGGAAAAAACAGCATTTAGTACGGGACTAGGGCACTTCGAATTCAATCGAATGCCATTTGGGCTAACAGGTGCCCCAGCAACATTTCAGAGGATAATGAATCATATCCTAACAGGTCTACAAGGAATAGACTGTTTTGTTTATTTAGATGACATAGTTATCTACGGTAGGAATTTGAAACAACACGAACAAAGGTTATGTTCAGTATTACAGAAATTACGTGAACATAATCTAAAACTTAATACAGGAAAATGCAAATTTCTAAGAAGAGAAACTGTTTATTTAGGACATAAATGCACAGATCAGGGCGCATTCCCTGACCCCAGCAAAGTGGAATGCGTTAAGAGCATTCCGCCGCCTAAAAATAGAAAGGAGGTGCAGGCATATTTAGGACTAGTAAACTATTATAGAAAATTCATTCCGAGTACAGCAAAGATAGCTCTTCCTATTAATAAACTACTAAGGAAAGACGCTAAGTTCAATTGGACGCAAGAATGCCAGACAGCGTTCGAAGCATTGAAGAAGGCAATAATAACACCACCGGTTTTGGCATATCCGGATTTCGAAAAAGAATTTATACTAACGACTGATGCAAGTAACGAAGCGTTAGGCGCAGTACTTTCTCAGGGTAAAATAGGCGAAGATAAGCCAATAGCTTTCGCTACCAGAGCCTTGAATGACGCCGAAAAGCGGTACTCGACTATAGAAAAGGAGTTCTTAGCCATTGTCTGGGCAACAAAAAATTTTAGAGCGTATCTGTTAAGAAGACCATTCAAAATAGTGACAGATCATCAATCATTAAAAGGAATAGCAAACATAAAGGACCAGACGTCAAGGCTGGCAAGGTTCAGGCATAAATTATCAGAATACGACTTCGAAATCCTATATAAGCCAGGAAAGAAGAACTTAAACGCAGACGCGTTGAGTAGAATTCCTCAAAATCGAAATGTAGTAACAGCAGTCCAAACCCGATCTGGAAAAAAGAAATGGAAATAAAAAACAAAGAAAGTAATAATAAAACAAGCACAAGTCAGACGCCTGTAGAACCTGACCCTACTGGCAAAACACAAAATGATAACACAATTCCATTAGAAAACCCAAACCAAATAGAGACAGTTATAAAGGACTTTCACAACACACCATTAGGAGGTCACCAGGGAGCAGTGAAAACTTACCTAAGAACCAGGCAACAATATAGGTGGCCAGGGATGCAAAGACAAATAAAAGATTATGTCAAAAACTGTCCACAATGTCAAGCTAACAAAAGCTCAAAACTGACAAAAATGCCCATGGTGCTAACGGATACACCAATGCGGCCATTCGACAAAGTTTACATGGACATAGTAGGTATTCTACCAGAAACTGTGTCCGGAAACAAATATATTTTAACGTTCCAAGACGACTTCTCGGAATTTATGGCATGTACAGATATCCCAGACGCGGAAGCAAGTACTGTTGCCAGAGCGTTTTATGACGAAGTAATTACGCGTTACGGAATTCCTAGAATTCTAATTACAGACAACGGAATTAATTTCATTTCGAAATTAAATATTAAGGGAAGGGAAAAACCTTTTCACAATAACTTACTTAAGTTATATAATAGCAATTAAGCATGAAATAGGATTAACTAGACAATTAGGTAGGAATACATTAGAATCACTTAAAATAAGGAAATAGATTTAGGAGAAAATTAAGTTAACCATAATAGGCACTTTATTAGGAGTAGAACAAAATCAGTTAAGATACAATAGGCTTAGGATTAAGATAGAATAAATATATATAAAATAGGATTGATAACATACAGATATTATAGGATAGTATGATATTAACATTTTCAAGTTTATTACTAATAATTTTAATTTAACGTCTTACGTTTGAATAACGAATGAAAGTCATCAAATTTCCTAATGAAAAATTCAACAAAGAAATAAAAAAGAAAATCAGAATAGCGTTTAAATAAGCAACAACTTGTTTATTTAAGCATAAAAATATAAGAAAAGAAAACTCATGATAAAGTAAACTCGTTGTTAATATTTGAATAATTTTTTTTTAATTGAACTTTTTAGTTTGTATTAATTTTGATTAATAGTAAACGGTTTATGTAAAGCAGCTGTTCCGTTTTAAGAACACAGCCAATTTGCATTTGCAATTATTATATTAATAAATGCACATGTAAACATATGCCTGAAGAAGTAGTTCATGCATATTACATACACACCTACACTATATACATATACGCACCTATATCGTTAGACAATAAGAGATGTACATAAGATCATGAAATTTAGAGGCAAGATAAGAGACGTGCAATAGAAGACATTACACATTACAAAATTAATATAATGGGAAACATAATACATATACTGTAAATAAGTCAATTAAATTAACTAAATGCAAAATTAGTGATTAACGTAAGCAATGCAACAAAGCAGGTGTAGAAGTAGAACAACTGAACGCGAGCACAATGCAGCGTCAGATAAAACAACAAAAAAAATAAAATGAATAACAACAAAAATAGTCAGAACAATAAGTAAAAGAAGTAAGAGAAAAAGAATTGTATGGTAAATATATACATAAATACGTGCACATATGATGATATAAAGGAACTACTTAAAGTACACATAATAATTTTAAAAGTTAATTTAATTGTAAAATATGTTAAACAGAAAATATGTTAAAAAATATGTTAGAAGTTAATTTAATTGTAAGTTTGGAATAAAATATGGACTGTTAAAACCGAAGTAATGATAATAAAAATGGAAAAAGAAATAGATATAAAATCGTACATATTAAAGTAAAAGGAAAAATATCTAAATGCTTGTACGAACTTTTTAAATACTTTCAAAGTTAACATTTATAATGAATAACCTTTCGAATTAAGTCAACTACAATAAAGTCAATATTTATTGTAAGAATTAAAAATTGTATTGAATTAAAGAAAATATTAGAAATAGAATGTTATCAAGATATAATAAAATATTTTTCTAAATTAAAATTATATACGAATAGGATTTCAATTTTTCTTAATTGGAAACAAATTATAAATAGAATTAAAACATATTGTAAGAGAAAACTAAAATAGGAAAAATTGACAATAACTTAATGGAGATAATAAAGAAGACAGCACGCAGAGAAGCTGACCTGAATGCCGATGTACACCCATCACAAAAGCAAAAGTGCAACCAAACACCACAACATATTGACAACAGGGCGACGAAGAGCGCCCAGCCAACTCGAAGGGGGAAGGGTAGCTGGAACAGCTGATCAGCGCAGCGACACCAACCATCACAAACCAGGATAAAATTGTTGCAACAACCGAACAGATCAATGCAGCAGAAGTAAAAAGCAAAACACGAAATTACCTTCAAAGAGATCTAAAAGCAGCAACAATCAGAAACGGACGAGATGACTTATAGTCAGCAGCCTTGAAAGTTACGTCACGCGTGTGCGACACCAAAATCACAACGTAATAGCAGCAAGTAGACGAACCACTAATACAGTCATGGGTTCGACAGTTAGATTTACGGCGACATTTAGAACTTACGGGGTAGGCACGCTATACAGCATTACCTCAAGCGGCAGCGATTCAAAACGCACCATCACAAGAAAAGATGTTGAAGATTGATGATGTTTGTTTAAAACGATGAACCCGGCGAAATCTCAACCATCCGCTACAGTTCGAGCGAACTACAATTGATCCCAATTGTGGGACAACCGACACTATAACCAACGAATAACCGAAGAGTATCAGCAGAACAACGGGAACTAAGGTCGGAAGTTAACAACGGCCGTTCCGAGTATAGTCCCTACAACACGACAGCAACCACGTCAGCTACCCAGCAGCAGCATCCCCACAACAAATCGAGAAGGAAGACTTTGATACAGCGGGGTGTACGTCAACGGCAACATCAACAGTAAAATCAACAGTAACATCAACAGTTACATCAACAGTAACATCAACAGCTATACCAACTTCAAAATCAACACCAACATCAAATCAGCATCAGCCTACACACAGACGACACCGAAGAAGTGCAGTTACCATTTGTATTATTATTTTAATTGTTTTATTGTAATTATTGTTATAAGTAGTTGTATTATAATTATTGTAATTATTACTAATAATTAATCATTATTAACATGTCACATAAGATATTCACAGAAACACAAACATACATAAGTATACACTAAGTAAAGCCATAATAAGCATACGCCACCCATAATTCAACAAAATATAAATGTACAAGAAAAATTTAATATCGTTTTACGATACTAAATTTTTCTTCCCCGAGGGTGGAGGGATGTTGTAGGTAAGAATCATTGCTTTGGTAATAACAACGCTTAACGTTGTTATCACCACATACCTTTCGGCCCAGTAGTTAACAATGCTTAACTTGTGGTAACACGTACTTCTAGGCTGCACTTTAATTGTGAAGCTCGAAAGTACAAGTGAATCACACACCACTGTGGCCCATATAGAATAACGAACGTGACCGCATTCCAATAAGTAGAACATCGCGCTCAAATCAGAAGAGCCAAATTCGCACATTGCTGTCAAGAATTATTGCTAAAAATAATTCTTGAGATAATTGCAAAAACGACGCGGAAATGATTCTGGCCTACAACGAATCTCAGAAGAGATATAAACCCGTCTTTCAGATTGGAAGAGAGCAGTGGTTGTGAAGTCGTTGTTAAACGCGTATAAAGCCGCGCAGTAACTATAATTAAAATCGGAGTTAGTGTAATAATATCATAAGTGAAAATAGTGTTAAAAGAAAAGAAAGAATAATATTTAAATAAAAGTTACAACGAGAAGAAAACAACCTACAGGACTTTTCCTTTGGACTCCCCCCCCTAGCAGCTCGAAGGTACACCCCCTACAATTTAAAACACAACACGCCTAAGATTGCCTAATGAACCGCCAGCGATGCTCAAGCATGAAGAACAATATTTGCATTTCGCAGTATTTACTCCGGACCCCACGAAATGATTCCATATAACACTTTGCTTTCTATTCGTCGACATAATATTGGTAAAAACTCGTAAATAACTTACTAAAAACTTCAAAATTATCGCACAAAATTGACTTAAACAAAAATTCAAACGCTAACGGGATTATAGTACACTATCGAGAGAAATCGTTTTAGTTCAATTAGTTCGTTCAATATGTAGTTCACTCGTTCGTTTACTTCAGTTGTTCGTTCGGTCATTTAGTTCAGTAGTTCGTTCGTTCGTTTAGTCCAGTAGTTCGTTCGTTAGCTTAGTTCAGTAGTTCGTTCGTTCGCTTAGTTCAGTAGTTCGTTCGGTCATTTAGTTCAGTAGTTCGTTCGTTCGCTTAGTTCAGTAGTTCGTTCGTTCGCTTAGTTCAGTAGTTCGTTCGGTCATTTAGTTCAGTACGGTCTCTTAGTTCGTTACTTCATATCAGTGATAACGAGATAAGAAAAACCTGAAGCATAAAATACAATAAAAACAAAACAGGTTTCACATTTGAACCATGCTAGAAGTTCCAATTATGAATTCATTTTAAGTGTATTTTTAAATATATACATAAAATTAAGAGATAAAATATTCAAATATCTAAGTTTAAAACGTAGAGGACGCACCTCATGCGTCTAGACATCTTAAAAACCCATATGTTTTTTCACGAAAATTATGTTCTTGAAAACGCAAAGTAGGCTTCGGTACTTAAGATTTAAAAAAAAAAGAAATTTAATCCTTTATTAACATTTTTTGATAAATTAATTTGACATATATAAAAAGGTTAATTACAGACAAAATAATAAAAAAATTGGGCATAAATGCAGAGTAGCTGCCAAGCTCAGATTTTGTTCATCTTTTTTTTTACTGTTTTAATTTGTTTAATACCTTAATGTGTTCGTTTGGAAGAAAAAAATTTTTGTTTCAAGGTCAACTTGTCACATTTTTCTAAAAATCAATATAACTCCTTAACCGCCATGTTATGGACAAAAATGTATATTACATGAATGAAAGGTATTAAAAATACCGTACTTCGCTTGTTCCGCTAACTCACTTAGTTTGTGAGATAAGTGCCTTTTACTAATACCATTTATTTGACCTTCAAACGGTCATAAATCCAAGATGGCTGACCAGCCCCGAAAAAACATGGCCACTTCCGGTTATAACGGTCTCAAATAATAGTAAAAAAATCTGAGCTTTGCATTTGTTCCAAAAATTGTTTATGTGTTTGTGGTCCTATGATGAAAACTTTGAAAACAAAAATAAACAAGAAACATAAATTACTCTGAACGCACATAAATGATTTTTTGCCGCTTTCCGCTCCTTGTTCTGGCAGATAAACGAACGAGCTGCTGAACTGAAACAAACGAACGAGCTGCAGAACTAAAAGAACGACGAGTGAACTAAAAGAACTAGTGAACTAAAAAGAACTACGAATTGTGAACTAGTTCGTATAGTTCAAGAAGTGAATAGTTCAATTGAACTAGTTCGTTCATGAACTACCCAACTCTAGTTTGGTGTTCGTCGATCTCTATAGTTTGCCTTTTTCCTAGTTTGATTCTTAATCAATACACTATCTCCTATCTTAAATTCTACTAAATTTAGTTTGCTATCACACTGCATCTTAGATAATTGTTTCGCTAAATCCTGATTCTTTCTACCTATTTCCTGAGTTCTTTGTATTTGAAATTTTAAGACCTGTTTTAGGTTTTCGGCATTATACACCGGACTTCACTTTCTTTTTAAATTAGTCGGCATTTCTATATCGAATCCAAATAAGGTACGAAACGGTGTTTGCTTGGTCGTAATGTGGGGTGTGTGGTTATGAACATGCATCGCTGCAGTTAACCATTGATATCAAATTGACCCGTTTTCTTTGGCAAAACTACGCAATGATTCCGCTAAAGGTCTGTGGCTTCTTTCTAATGAGCCATTAGCTTGCGTATGGTATGGAGTTATATGTAGTTCTTTAATACCTAAGCACTTGCAGGTATCTAATGAAATTAGTTCCGTTATCCGTAATTAGAATTCGGGGAATTCCGTATCGCGTAATACTTCATCGTAGAAAGCCCTGGCAACAGTACTTGCTTCCGCGTCTGGGATAGCTGTACATGCCATAAATTTCGAAAAATCATCTTGGAACGTTAAAATATATTTCTTACCGGCTACAGTTTCTGGTAGAATATCCACTATGACCATGTACACTTTATCAAATGGCCTCATTGGTGTATACGTTAGCACCATGGGCATTTTTGTTAATCTCGAACTTGTTTGCTTGACATTTCGGACAGTTTTTTACATAACCCTTGATTTGCCTTTGCATCCCTGGCCACCTATATTGTTGCCTAATTCGTAGGTAAGTTTTCACCGCTCCCTGGTGACCTCCTAATGGTGTATTATGGAAATCCTTTATAACTGTCTCTATTTGTTTTGGGTTTTCTAATAAAATTGTTTTTTCGTTTTTTGTCATGCCTGTAGTGTCAGGTTCTACAGGCTTGGAATTCGTACTTGTTTTATCACTACTTCCTTGGTTCTTCATTTCTATTTCCTTTGTTCTAGATCGGGTCTGGACTGCTGTTACTGTATTCCGATTTTGAGGAATTCTACTCAACGTCTGCGTTTACATTTTTCTTGCCTGGCTTATATATGATTTCGAAATTATACTCTGACAACTTGTGTCTGAATCTTGAAGTTTGGTCCTTTAAATTGGCTATTCCCTTTAATGGCTGGTAGTCAGTAAAGACTTTAAAATGTCTGCTTAAGCGATATGCTCTGAAGTTTTTTGGGGCCCAAACTATTGCTAAGAATTCCTTTTCTATTATTGAATATCTTTGTTCTGTGTCCTCAAAGCTTGACTAGCGAAATCTATTGGTCTATCTTCGCCTAAGTTTCCTTGAGAAAGAACCGCGCCTAACACTGCATTACTTGTGTCGGTATTTAAAAGAAATTCTTTTGAAAAATCTGGATATACTAACACTGGTTGTGACATGACTGCTTCTTTTAATCGTTTAAATGCTTTCCAACAGTCTTCTCTATAGACGAACTTATTATCTTTTCGTAACAGTTTGTTAATGGGAAGTGCTATTTTTGCGGTGCCTGGTTGAATTCCTATAATAATTTACAGGGCCTAGAAAGGGTTGTACTTCCTATTTGTTTTTAGGAGGTGGAATGTTTTTGACGCATTCCACCTTGCTAGGGTCCGAAAGTGCTCCATGTTCTGAAGACTTGTGCCCTAAATATACGAACTCTGCTAACGTTCGATTTTAAATTATTTTCCCTCATGACCTCGAAAACTTTGCCCAACCTTTCTTCATGTTGGCCCAGATTGGTTGCATATACGACTATGTTGTCTAAATAAACGAAACAATGCATACTCTGAAGTCCAGTCATAATATGATTCATTAGACGCTGAAATATCGCTGGGCCGCCGAAAGGCATTCGGTTAAACTCAAAATGTACTAAAGCTGAACTAAATGCGGTCTTTTCCTTGTTCGCCTTGTCCATTAGGACTTGGTGGTACCCACTTGCCAAGCCTAAAGTCGAAAAATATCTACTACTGCCTAACTGATCCCATATCTCATCTATCCTAGGCAGTGGAAAGACTTGTTTAATTGTCCCTTCATTTACTTTTCTATAACCTATTACTAAAGGCCATTTCTCTTCTTTGGAACTAGAAGTAGTGGAGAGTTCTCTATGGAGATACCTTCTGTTGATGGTAGTCCATTGATTGTATAAAACATCACTTAGCTTGTATTTGTGGAAGTCACTAACTTTCGGTACAAAGTTGTCACTAAGAATAAAATTTTTTACCGTTGAATTTAAGATTGGTACCTTGACCTCTTTATTTTCCACATTTGCTAGTGTTTCCCCCAGATAGACTAGGTGCAATTTCTTGTTTATGAACTACCACAGTCATAACTTTAATTTTAATTTTTAACGGCGTTATTCTAACTGTTCTTGCTTCAATTGTTATATTATTTTTGGTTCTTTTATCTTCTATATTTTTGATGCCTAGTTGTGGCAACTTAATTATAAATTCTTTATTTTTATTAAATAGTGTTAAGTTGCCCAGTAAAATGTCAAAAACTGTCACCAGTAAAATGAGTTTTCCCATTGTGGCCTCTGCACACATCACTTAACGTGGCTGAATTGCAGTTAGATATTATACTTCCTTTATAGTATTTTTATCATTATTATTTAAGTTATACCACGAACATATTGTTTTCATGTCCTGTTTCTGTAAATTTGAAGTAATAATTCTAAATTTCGTTAATACGTTTGATTTTATATTACTTGCAAGTGCTTTTATATCTGTAATATATTCTGCTATATTAAGACTAGTTTTCCTTGCTTTATATCGTGGAAAATTTAAAAACATTGTTTTTATAATCGATGTACATGCTAATTGTGTAATAAGGAAGATGATTAGTAAAATTCTGCTCCCATTTCTATTAGCATCTTTGATTAATTGGTTAATTTATTAACTGCTTCATTTACTTTATCATCTTGTTCTATAATTTTTATTATACCCTACACATATTCACTTACTGCTTCCGTTTGTAACGCATTAAAGGAGGCGTGACAGGTATAGAAAAGTCTATATATTCTTGATCAGCGTGACCTCCTGAGTCGATTTAGCCATGTCCGTCCGTCTGTCTGTACGTCTGTCTGTCTGTCTGTCTGTATGTGGAAATCACGATTACAAGAGAACGAATAGAGATATCTTCATCAAACTTGGTACGAATATTGTCTATCATTAGAAACTCATCGGTATTGAAATCGGACCATTGCCATGCCTCCTTTTTATACTAAATATAAATTCATCCATGCTTATAGCTCAATTTCTCAGCTTGTAGAACGAATTTGGGGTTGGGCGTGGTCCGCCCACTAATTAAATAAAACTCGACTACAGGAGAACAAATAGAGATATTTTCATCAAATATGGCACGAATATTGTCTATCATCAGAAACTTATTGGTATTGAAAATGAGCAAAATCGGACCATTGCCACGCCTACTTTTTATAGTAAATATAAATTCATGCATGCTTATAGCTCAATTTCTCAGCTTGTAGAACGAATTTGGGGTTGAAATTTTGTCCAGAAGTCCACTGCCTCTGACCCAAACAGACTACCACAAATGGGCGTGGTCCGCCCACTAATTAAATAAAACTCGATTACAGGAGAACGAATATAGATATTTTCATCAAATTTGGCACGAATGTTGTCTATCATCAGAAACTTATTGGTATTGAAAATGGCCCAATTTTCAAACAAACGTGTGTAGGGTATATGAACTTCGGCCAGACCGAAGTTAACACTCTTTCTGATTTTATTATTATTGTACCCCATATTTTTAGCTTTATTAGCTTCTAATATATCTGAAGTCGGTAACATACCTGCAATCGCTTCCGATGTTGGACGTACGGTTACTACTTCATTTGGCCTTAAGTTCCTATTTTTGTTGGGTTCCCAACAAACTACTACTATGCTACTATGTGTCCAGGTCTGCTACACCGATGACATAGCGCTTGATTCGCTCCGTTCGGCGTGTTCACAGGACTCTGATTCCTCTGCACCCCACCTCTGTTGTTGTTCTTGTTGTCACACCCCCAATATGTCTCGTGTCCATATTTTAAATACTTTTGGCAATGCGGTGTGTTTTCCCAAATTAAACACTTTTCTCTTCTATGCCCACATTTGTTGCAAAATGAACCAATTATTCCCTCCTGTGATGCTTTCGAAACGTTCTGCCTTTCTTTTGGTGTTCTATAATCCACGCGACTATGTACGGGAAGTCTTGTGTAGGGTTCTACTGAATTCATATTAATTGTCGGTGTAATTGTTGGTTGATGGAGGAAATTACTTTTTTGTGTTCGATCAGTGTGTCCACTGCTATTTCTATAATTTCCTCCATACTTTTACCTGTAATACTTAGCATGCGAATTCGTAGAGTTGCATCTTTTAACCCTTTTCTAAACGTCTTATTCGCCGATGTTTCTACCATAGATACAAGTGCGCTGTTGCCTTCTCCCTTATAGACATCTTTTATTACTTGTAATGCCTGTGCTCTTTTGGTATTTAGGCGTCTTGCGTACTGCCGAATATCCTCATTGTGCAATTGGCTGCAATTCTGTAGGTCTGTTAACGTTGAGTCTAATGAAAGCGTTGGTAGGCAGGCTCTTTTTATCAATAGGTATAATTCTAGGCTGCTGAAACGTTGTGAGTCTACTAGATCATAAGCGTTTCCTGTAGTCGCTTCCCTTGTAGCTAACTCCCACGCCTGTATAAACTTATACACCTCACTCCTTAAGTCTGGTGACTGTGTCCCTGAAAACAGTGGAACGAGACTGCTTGTTATCTTCGTTATTTCTGCTATACCCATCATGGTTTAATCTGCCCCTGGTTGTATAACATTAGGAAATGAAAGTGATTGATATCCCTTCGGACGCAGTATTCCTTATGATATAGTGTCTGGTCGTTTGCTACTTCTATTTCTTGTCTTAGGAGTCTATTTTCCTCTTTCCATTCTTGTATTCTTGTATGTGCCCTATCTAGATGCACAGTCTTCTCTTGATTTTTGTGCCGATTCCTGTTCTAACGTTTTATTCAACGTTTCCTCTGTTAATCCCTTGTCATTCAGTAACTTCCTTAGTTGTTCGTTCTCGTTCTCGTTCTCTATGTTCTTTATTATATCCTCTTGAAACTGGTTGTCTTTTAAAGAGGTATCGTACTTGTTTTTTAATGCGTTAAATTCTGATTTACAGTCCCTTAAACTTTTGTTTTTATTTTCTATTATATGATTTAAAAACACTAGCAATTCTTCTATTAATCCGTCTGTTTTTTCTACATTTGATATTTCTCCTAGGGCTCCTATTCTTGTTTTTTTTTAACTCTAAATATTCTTTATTGGAAATGGTATTTTTTAAGATGTTCCAAACTTTTGTCACTAATTCCCCTAACTGTCCCTTCAGATCCTTATGGTTTATCTCTTAGGCTAAATATGCTTGTTCTTGCAGGGGTTCTGCCATTCATTATCTTTTACTCATCATACTAAGTTTTGTTTTTTTTTTTGTGGATACTTTTATAATTAATTGCTTCTATCAAGCAATTAACTTTTACTTATTCAGCTTTAATTTGGTAATACGGCTTCCTGAGACTCTTTCTCTCATATACATATATGTATGTATTATTTTTTTTTGTAATTCGAGCTCGTAGCTCAATTGTGTTCGCCTGGTGCCTGACGTACTTTTTGTTTTTTTTGTGTGTTTTTGTTTTTGGTACCAGCTGCCGCTCGCTATCAATTTTGTCGATTCTGGCCTTGCATGAAGTTCAAGCTCAAGTTTATGACCTACTTCTTGTTGCAATGAATGTCTTGCAATTAAGCAGAATCGATTTTGTTTATTTCTTGCAGCTATTGTTGTTAGCCTGGTTGCTATGAACTAATTTGTTACTAAAAAAAACCTAACCGATTTTTTTTGTTGAATTCTTTTAATTATTCTTTTACAAAACTTAAATATAAACCTAATTTCAAATTTTTTTCCTAAAGGTGGTTGTGTCTTACTAAATCAAATTTATTTTTGACTTGCCAAAAATTTTATTAAAGTTTCCGATTGTAATTCAGATTCAGCCTGTAATTGTAACAATTTAAGCAAAAATAATTTATTTAGACATGTTCTAACATGTGAAAGTAATACTTTTAATTTTATTTGTATAATTATAATAATTACAAATTAAAGTATGTAATTTTAAAATATATAATTTTGCAATAATTTAAGAACAATCAGGATGATCTTCTTTTCCAGTTAGTGTTGGTTGCTGTTTTTTCTACGTTGTTTCTTGTTTCTCCTTACATCCTTGGTGTTCTTAATCTGGCGGATCTGTCTCAGGAACTCCTTCTTTGGTTCTGGACTCTGTGTAGTTGGTGCCTTGGTTCCTTACGCGTCGACTTCTGCCTGTTCCAATACTCTTCGATCGTTATCGGTCTTGTTCCAGCTTGCTAGTCCTTAATGGCTTCTTTGAAGGAATATTAGAGGTTTGGATGACATCCTTATCGGTTGTTGAATTTTTTCTTAATTTTATTTAAAAAATAGTTTATTTTTATACTTCACTTGATTTGAGGGAGCGATCCTTGGATCGTAAAAAACGGCTGCGCCAAAATGTTGTATCCTGTATCCTCCAATAGGATACCAGGACAACTTTGTCGTAGATGGGCCAGGGGCATGGATGTGCCGCCTTTGCGGACTTTTCTATCGGAATCCGGCAGGTATTGAAATCAGGCACTGAAATAAAACGGGACTAGTTAGGTTTCTTAAGTTTATTTTATTGGTTGTATTCTGTGATTCTTCCTTCAAGGTCTTTTACTGACAATATTCTGATCTACGATTCGATTCACAATTACTATAGGACTCGTTTCACAATTAATATACGACTACGAATGACTGTTTGAATCCAAAGAAACCAAATTACGCGAAGCCAACTGAATTTTTGGGAAAATAACTGTTCTTTCTTTATGTTTTATATATGTATTTATTATTAGTTTAGCATAGGAAGAAAGGAATTAGGAACAATTTTGTTGAACATTTAATTTTTTATTTTAGTTTAATTATTAAAATAACTATTTTTTTAACTAACTATTTAGTACTATTAAATAGTTAAACTACTATTTTTAACTAAAAATTTTACTAACTTATTCTAAAAACCTTTGCATTTTTGCTTTTTTTGCCCTACTTTCTGTTTTTCTTTTTAACTCTTCTTGTGCGATTGCTTCTTTAAGCCATCTACAATTCTTTCTAATTAAAATTAATATCAAATAATCCAAAATTTGTTACCGGTGTTCGAAGCAGTGCCCCGCTGGGTTGAACCAATTTGGGGAAGATATATTTGTAAGTCTAAAACATTCATTAATTATTTTTTGTTTGAGGTGCACTTCATGGGACGATTTTTCGAACATGTCCTTGAATATTTTAAAATGCTCTTTGCATATATTGAAAAATTCGTC
This sequence comes from Myopa tessellatipennis, assembly GCA_943737955.2. NCBI lineage: Eukaryota > Metazoa > Arthropoda > Insecta > Diptera > Conopidae > Myopa > Myopa tessellatipennis. Next base: position 39,969,317 of record OX031316.1, on the reverse strand, counting down.
TGATGGATTTTTTAAAAGTAAGTGCTTGTCGCTATAATTTTAAAATTAAGTTTGCTTGGCGCAATTCGCATATCGAACTCTGCATTACCAAGCACTCCATAAAGAAATGTACGTGAAAAAAATACAGATTCTTCGTGTGGGATATGCTGATAATATTTTCGGCTTCCGTATATAAATTGTGCATAGGAGCGCTACAATCGACTCGTAAATGGCGTTCGTCTTAAATCATCCCAACGCTGTATAAAATTCAAAGCAAAAACACAGAACACAGCAGCAGACAAACCAAAAAGTGTTATTTGGTTTCATTTATAAAAATCAAGACACAAGCTTTTAGGCCAGGGGTACGCGAAGTTAGGAAACAGATTCATAAGGAAGGAAACAAAAACCTACAAATCTATGTGTGCAAAATGCATGTGGTGTGAGGGAGCAGTCGCGATATCAGCATTCCATTCACTCACATGTGTAGCTGAGAAACCAAAGGCTTTGCTGTCGTTTTCATTCCCTTTGTTTGGTTCTCAGCAGCGGCCGCAGCCAGCGTCGATTTTCTCTGACACCTTAAGTCCCGGCACGATCTTATGTTGTTTTCAACGAGTAGCTTGCGTTGAAATCTCTTTATAATATATACTCGTTGGACATACTAAGAGTTATATTCTATGCGTAGCTGGCGTTAGACATACATATGTACATACATAAAGTATTTATAATGTAATTAAAATTTAAGCGAAAAAGGAAGGTAACGATTTTGACATCACGATTTTGACAACGATCTTCACATTCCTATACATTGTTAATATAAAAACTAGTACAAAGTACAAAAAAAGTACCTTTCTAACGATATTATCCTTTAATTGGGTGATCTTGTTCGACCTTCAAATACTTTTAGAGCGTTACCCATCCTATCCGAATGTTTTTAATAGTTTAGGACATATAGTGATAAGGATTTGAATTTCGGAGGACTTAACAAAATAGGCAAAATAACGTTATACAAAGTAAATAAATAGAGCCGTGCCGCCCGTGGTGGATTCAGGCGGATCCCTGAATAAAAGGTTTATTCATCAGACTCAGTTTATTCCATACCTAAATAGATAAAATTTCCTACCTTTTTCTTTTTGTATTTCGTGACAAAACGAGTTTTTTGTGTCTTCTATGTATCCATCTGACCCAGCATCATGAAATTTTCCCTTTGCTCCTTAAACTATTTCTATCGGAACGGACAGTTGATAGATGCCTTAACTTTTCGAAAATAACAACAGTTTTTTTTTCTAATGGTTTAATACTTTATTTTTTCATATATCACCACTTAAATTTTTGTTCCAAGGCACGACTCTACACGGTGGACTTTTAAACTTTTTTGATCTCGAGCATTGTTCACGAGAACAAAAGCGACCAACTTTAGTAGCCTGACCTTGAATTTTTGTAGCGACCATCGGTATCTATATGCCTAGTTTTCGTTGAATATTTCTTGTTTTTACATGTTTTACCTATTTACATATTTCTTCTGGAACTTTAATTTATTAAATGCCTTAACTGCTTTGGAGGTCATTTTAGATTTTGCATTCTTTTTCAGACTCACTTAGAGGAGTTGCAATTGACGCGAAGTGGTTTATGAACCTACGGTACCACTCGGCTATTCCTAGGACACTAGCACCTCTTTAGTTGTGTGAGGAACAGTGATTCCTTGAAGAAATTATCCTTCTCTCGACAATTCCAGCAAACACGAGCCTCATGCTGTTCTTGTCGATTTTGCGACTCATCTCTCGCTTCAACTAGACATATTTCCTCCACTTCGTTTTCCTCGGGATCTTCACTTTTTACAACCACTGCGTTAATTTGTCGCTGATGACGATTACCCGATTCTTGATAATAACTGTTCTCCCGCTTCTGGAGAATTTTTTCCCACCTAGTAACACTCCCTTCTATTAGACCGATATTTTCGCTCTAATACCATCTTTAGAGTGACCCAATTTGTGACTTCATTGGTTCTTATATAAAGACAGTACCACTCGCGTCTCTCACCTGTCAGCATTAAGTGAAAATCTCTTAAGATTTCTGACCATGAGCAACAGAAGTGTGCTTGCATGTGCTGAATTTGAAAGATAAAATCATCTACTGTGATATGATTAGGATTACCATCAAACACTAATCCCCACTTGTCAATTTGAACAGACGGACTATTATGATTATGATTGTTCATATCATAATTATTCGCGCTCATTGGAAATGCATTGTTTTGCTCATGCGATTGCTGAGGTCTAAACCGATTACGATTTCCTCCATTATTTTTTTGTGGGTTCCTCGGATCCGAGCTAAAGCGGTGTTGCTCATGCTTCGTATTTTCATTGCCATTCAGAGCCAACCTCCTCATTGCATTGCAGTTATTATCCCGATGGTAGGCCGCCCCGATGGTTTGATCATTGCTTGTCCAGCCCTGCCACGCGCTAAACTTTTCCTGTTGGGCATTTGTCTGGTTTTCCTGCATCATAGCTTAAATTTCGCGTTTTAGACTTTCCATACCTGCCATAATACCTTCGCGAATTCTTTTTTTAATTGCTTCATCCATATCCGTTCGCAAATTGCTACATGTCGAATTCTACATACTAGCTATGGACTCATCCGAGGAGTTTTCACCCATAGCCAGATTATTCACCGGATCAACTATGGTAACATTTTTCGTACTGGTCTTGGGCACCGCCTCTTGTGTTGCCTTATGCTGTAAACAGATAGAATGTAGCTCAACGACAATAGTAGATGCATCTTGCCAAAATTCTGCGCTGCTGAGATGCCGCAGAGAACAGCTGGTTTAATTTTTACAAAATCAAATCCGCAAAATCCATTCTGAAAATAAAAACTAATAGATAAATAAAGCTTAATTTAATATAATTAACATATAAAAACTCACACAGTACGATTTTGCCTCAAAATATTAACTTAAATGTCAAATACCATGTAAACAATCATAAAGAGAAGGAGAACAAGAGCAGCGACAGCGACAAAATTGGAAAATTTTCCGAAATTGTCGCCGTCATTGGCAGAGGCAGCGGCTACCTTTTATTTTTTTTTTCGTTTTCCATAAGAGCCTGTGTACTTTTGACAAGATGCAGCTACTATTGTCGCTGAGCTACATTCTATCTGTTTACAGCATTATTCGAATTTACGCCTGGTTCAATGCGCGTTTGGGTGTTCAATATGCTCAGGATTTCATTTTCTGATAATCATAAGAAATTATAATACAATTTTTTAAAAATGGATTGGTATAAAAAACCGACGGCATCCGGGAGGATCATTAACTTGTATTCCCAACACCTCAAATACGTAATATATAATGTAACCTACAACTTCACCAATAGGATACTGAGGATAAGTGAACAACAATTCCACAAAAAAAAACAAGATAATAATAAAGAAAATACTACAAAAAAACGGTTTTACATGTAACATAATAGAAAACATAATAAATAACGAAACAAAATCTCACCGGGAAATAACAAATTCACTAAACACACCACTCAGTCAACCAAAAATCTACAAATCAATAATAAACATATAAACTCAAATATTTATGACCGAGACAAAATAAAAATCACATTAGAAACAAGCAACAAACTACAACAATTGTATACAAAAATGAAAACAAAATTAGACAAATTGGAAAAATCGGACGTAATTTATGAAATCCCATGCAATGGAGACGGATCCCACATACGCGAATTAAATAAAATCAAAATTAAATAATAATAATAAAAATAATAATAAAATAAAATCAAAACTAAAGAGCAGATTAGCAACACATAAATCGGATTATAAAATCAAAACGAAAGAAAGCAATAATAAAACGGCACAAGTTAGTCACTGCGTCACATCAAAAGACTCTCCGACCATAGAAGACACTAGAATATTACAAAAAGAGACGAATTACAATACAAGGTATACATTGGAAATGCTACATACATACATGTAGAACAGCAGTCGCCCTCGATACCTTCAGTTGATCAGTCGTCGTCATCAGTCGCTATCAATACCTTCAGTTGATCGGTCGTCATCAGTCGCCCTCGATACCTTCAGTTGATCAGTCGTCGTCATCAGTCGTTCTCAATACATTTTCTTAATCAGTTGTCATAGTCAGTCATTCTTAATACCTCCAGTGGATCTGTTGTAACCAGTGAATTATCCTTATACTTGAATTATACTTATACTTGAATTATACTTATACTTGATAATAGCAAATCTTACATTTGGGGGCTCAACCGTACCCAAAAACCAATGAAAAGAACAGAATCGAATCGCGGCGTGTCTGTAAGAACTTATTATACAAGAGCACATGCAAAAGCAGTGCGGAAATTAAAAGAAATTGCATCAAAGTACAGTGTGGAAAAAATTGTATAGGAGTACAGTTTGCAGCAAAGTACATCACATTACAGTTTACAGTGCAAAAATCAAGGTCAAATCACAAAAACGACAAGTAACAGAAATTTAACGAAAAGGAACGAAACAGATAAAAACATACATAAGATGCCTAACGAAAACAATACAACGAGTGAACAGACCAACAATAGTGACTTTAAAAATTTAATGTCTCTACTGTCAATGAAAATACAAAGCGAGGAAAAAACAACAACAAGTGCGGCCAATTTAGAGTGTATGATCGCGGATTTCGATGGACAAGCACCAACACAAAAAAATGGATGTCAACAAGAAACAAAATGTTTTAAGTGCAACAAAAACGGACATATCTCAAAAAATTGTGTCGCGAAAATGAACATTGAAAAATCTAAAAGTGTTAACGTAATAAAGTGTGATGACATGCTCAAGTCAGTACGTATAAATAATAAAACTTGTAACTGCTTAGTAGATACAGGTGCTGAGGTATCCCTACTACAAAACAGCGTTGCCATTCAACTAGAAATACCACTATCAACATACGTAACAGACATTGTAGGGTTAGGAGGTAAACGGACGAAACCGGTAGGAATATTAAGTGCAGAGGTTAATATCGATGGGTTGGAAACGAGTCACAACTTTATCGTAGTACCAGATTCAGCACTTAATTATAAAGCTGCTCTTGGGTTTGACTTGACTAAGAAATTCAGATATACCTCTGATGAACACGGATATACTTTCCATAGTTTAAGGACAACAGAATCAGTTCCACATTTCATAATGAATGTAACAACTAAAGATGAAGAAATCGAAGTGCCAAGCGAATATAAAAATACATTAAGTACAATAATTTCGTCATTTAAACCTACAGATAACGTAATCAGCCCAATCTCATTAAAAATAGTGACAACCAGTGACAAACTCGTCAGACATATACCAAGCCGTCTTACAATCGCCCAACAAAAAGTAATACGTGACCAAGTAGAAGAATGGCTCGATAAAGGCATTGTTAGACCATCTACCTCGAATTATTGCAGCCGAGTAGTAATAGCAGACAAAAAAGACGGCACCAAACGAATCTGTATAGACTACCGAGATCTAAACAAATTAGTACACAAAGACAGATTTCCTGTTCCTTTAATGGATGAAGTTTTAGAAGAACTAGAATCAGCAACATTTTTTTCAGTAATCGATTTGGAAAATGTATTCTTCCACGTACCCATTGAAGAAGATTCCAAAAAGTATACAGCATTTACAACTAGAGAAGGAGTTTACGAGTTCAACAGAGCACCGTTTGGATTTTGCAACTCACCGGCAGTGTTTCTAAGATTAGTGAATTACATATTTCGAAATTTAATTAACCAATCCATAATGAGAATGTACATGGACGACATTATTGTATATTCTAAAAGCGCAGAAGAAGGCATAAAAAACCTAGAAACGGTATTAAAAGTTGCAGCTGATTCTGGCCTGAAAATCAAATGGAAAAAATGTAAATTTCTACAAACTCAGGTATCATTTCTTGGATTAATTATTGGCAATGGTTATATTTCACCAGATGATGAGAAATGCGCAGCAGTTAAACGTTTTCCACAGCCAAAAAATTTAAAATCTGTACAATCATTTCTAGGTCTTACAGGATATTTTAGAAAATTTATATGTAATTACGCTGTAATAACGAAGCCTCTTACAGAATTATTAAAGAAGAACATCAAATTCGAAATTGGAGAGAAAAAGAATTCAGCCATAGAACGGATTAAAAACGCTCTAATAAAACAACCAGTATTAAAAGTGTACTCACCAACTGCAGAAACGGAACTACATTGCGATGCATCGAAAGACGGATTTGGAGCAATACTACTTCAAAAACACAACACCAGTTGGCACCCAGTATACTATTGGAGTAAGAAGTGTTCACCGGAAGAGAGTAAGATGCACAGCTATTATTTAGAAATTAAAGCGGCATATCTTGCATTGAAAAAACTCAGACATTATTTATTAGATTTAGAGTTCAAACTTCTGACTGATTGCCAAGCCTTCAAAAGTACAGTGGGCAAAAATGACTTGTCGCCGCACGTTACACGATGGATTCTGTACCTCCAAGATTTTAAGTGCACAGTAGAACATCGTAGAGAAGCTGGTATGCGTCATGTAGATGCACTAAGCAGGCACCCACAAGCAACCATGGTGGTGGAAAGTGAAACAACAGCGAAACTTAGAGAAGCGCAAAATAATGACAAATACATCAAAGTTGTAAAACAGATCCTAGAAACAAAGCCGTATGAAAACTATGTGGTGATAAAGGACATCTTATTCAAACAAATCAACGTATTCGTTATACCCAAAAGGATGGAAAATGAAATAATAAGAGATGCACACGGAAAAGGTCATTTAGCAGTGGAAAAGACACTACACATGACACAACAGCAATACTATATTCCGCATTTGCGTGAAATTATCGTCAGAAAAGCCGGCAATGTGGTTTAAACACGTCGTCAAAGTTCAACAAGTAATAAATAACACCCAAAACAGAACAACTGGATTTACACCTTTCGAGCTAATGTTTGGCGTAAAAATGAGAACAGATATGGACGCTCACATAAACGAAATAATAGAAAAGGAACTCGCAGATGCTTTTAATGAAGAAAGAGAAGAAACCAGAGCAGCAGCGGTTACACAAATTGAAGGAGCACAATTGGAATATAAAAAGAACTTCGATAAGCAGCGGAAAAAAGAAATACCTTATAATAATGGTGATTTGGTTGCAATCAAAAGAACCCAATTTGTTGCAGGAAGAAAGCTGATAACGAATATATGGGTCCATATAAAATCATAAGACAACGACGGTACGGTCGATATGACGTGGAAAAAGCTGGCCGGTTTGAAGGACCAAATAATACATCAACCAGCAATGACTGTATGAAGCCATGGAAGAAAACCGAAGAAATTGATCTGTCAGCAGAAGAAGATGAGGTCGAATGGCCGGATGTAGAACAGCAGTCGCCCTCAATACCTTCAGTTGATCAGTCGTCGTCATCAGTCGCTCTCAATACCTTCAGTTGATCGGTCGTCATCAGTCGCCCTCGATACCTTCAGTCTATCAGTCGTCGTCATCAGTCGTTCTCAATACATTTTCTTAATCAGTTGTCATAGTCAGTCATTCTTAATACCTCCAGTGGATCTGTTGTAACCAGTGAATTATCCTTATACTTGAATTATACTTATACTTGAATTATACTTATACTTGAATTATACTTACACTTAAATACTTGCTTAACCACTAACTTAAATTAATACTCTACAATAAAGCTATATAATAGCAAATCTTACATACATATGAGCTGTTATTTTTGAAAGTGGAATAAGTCCATTTTTTCATGTATAGAGATATTTAAAGCAATGCTGGCCACGCCATAGGCATGCGTGCTAATCTTTTCTCTCGGCTATTCACATGTACACGACAAAAGCCGCCGGGTTTTCACACCGACACTAGCAATCGTTCGTATCAAGTGAGTCAGTCGACGTGCAGACTTCAAGCAAGCAAGATCGCGCCAGACTATTTTATGATTGCACTGAGCAAAATGTTTAATAAGGAATGGGAGAATCACTATTTTTTCTTTGAAAATTAAATAAATCAGTTTGAAAGTATTATTGATATTGAGGATATTATTGAAAAATAGTAAACTTAATTTCATAACAAAATCATTTGCATGATTTAAAGTTTAACAACCCCAAACAAGAATCTTATCAGTGTACCGCGCAGAGAAAATTTTTCCGCAAAACAACCTCTCTCAACGCTTCACACATGCACAAAATATGATTGTGTAAGTCTTAGCCAGCACTGTATACAATTCTCTAGAATTCTATAGAAATTCCCTAATAACAAAAGAAGAATAAACAAAAACGCATGACAATTCCGCGTAAGCTCGCTATCAGCAAAAAGTCGGCAACAAAAACAATTTGCATGTCTGCGCACTCTAATTGACTGCCATGCACATTAAGCTATCGGCCGACCGTTTGATCGCAGAAAAGTTTGAACGCAAAGCTGATGCCCATTCAACTTTTGTGTCTGCTCATATCGGGCGGTGTAGTGTGCGCGCTTCCATATAACTCCATGATGCTTAAGAAGGTAAACAAACTATCGGCCGGCAAAAATTCTTTAGTGTGCGCGTACCCTTACTGGTTTTTAAATATCTGTCTCACCTTAGTATAAATTTCTACTATAATCGTGCACCGGAAATTATTATATTTCCCATTTATTTTTTAGAACCTGCGAATATTTTATTAAAAAACCTTTTACCCATTAATATGTATGTCCTTTAACTACCTGAAACTATAACTAGTAAGATAATAAAAAGCCCGTTTTTTGTTTAAAATAGTAGAAGGTTTATGATGGATTTTTGGATTTTTTACAACATTTAACAAGAATTTTCATATCTTTTTTATTACATTCAATAAAAATACAAAATTACACCTGAAAACAATTATAAACTTAAAGATTCCAAAAAACTTTACTTTATTACTTCGTGTAACCTCCTCCATTGGGTTGAGATCAGGACTATTTCCAGGCCACTGCATTGCCGAAATCCCGACTTTTGATAAGTAATCCTTTACCTACACAAAAATAAACCGATTTGACAAACAACATTTTTGTAATTATTAGTCAATTCTACAATCATCCATAAAGTATTATTACTCACCAATTTTGCACGGTGACAAGGCGCAGAATCATCCTGGAATATGATGTTGTCTAGTAGGGAAAAGTGTTGCTCCACCGAGGCGATTAAATTTTCTTCCAGTATGCGCTGGTACATAACAGCATTCACTGTTTGGTCTAGAAGAACCAGCTGTCCAACACCATGGTAGGAAAAACATCCCCATACCATTCGGCTAACACCCTGTCTGACGGTACGTTTAATGCATTCGTCGCTGTAACGCTCGCCTTTTCTTCGCCTCACGTACGAAAACTTGCATTCGTCTGAGAAGATCACTTCTCTGCAATTCACCTCAGTAAAATTCTGATGTCCTTTGGCTCAATTTAGGTGCTTTTGACGCATTTTTGCTGTAAAGAGTGGCTTCTTGGCAGGGCGGCGGGCGCATAAGCCGGCTTCTGTGAGTCTTCTACGAACAGTTCTTGTGCTGATTTGGGTTCAACTGTCTTCTTCACACTCTTTTCTAATATCATCAGCCTTTTTGAAGCGGTTTCGCAAGCTTGTGCGTTTTAAAATGCAATCCTCTGCCGCATTGGTCTTTCGGAATCGTCCTGACCATGGTTTCCGCTGCGAAGATCCAGTTTCATTATGCTTTATTAAAAAATCGCTGATGGACGATTTGCTGAATCCAATTCTTCCACTAATGTCCCGGAGACTGAGATTTTCCGCTCGCCAAATGCCAAAATTTGACCTTTATCGGCGCAACTCATTTTTTTAAATTTGGCATTTTTTCGCTTTTTTTAAAAATTTGTATGGCACTTGTCATAACCACTAACATTATGAAAAATGGAGCGATTTTTAAAAAATAATGTGTTTTATTTAAGAAAATTTAGGAGAAATTCGAGAATTCTTACGTTTCAATAAATGTTTTCTCTGAAACTGATCCATCGATCTTGATGAAAAAAATGCGATTAGAAAGTAAATCGCATCATTTCTTTCTTAGAAGTATACAGCCTAATTATACATTTTTCTTAAGAAAAAATTAATAAATGGGAAATCAGGTACTAAACTTAGAAAAAGTCGTTTTTCTCGAAAAGTAATGGTTTTTTGATAAAACTTTGTTTGACATAAAGAAAAGGTTTTGTAAATTTCTTTATAAAGGTACCAATCTTATACGGATGCCTTTAAGAGTTTAGTAGATATACTGAAAAGAATTTCAAGTTTCGACGGGCCAAAAGTCCATATGTATACGATAGTAAAAAAAGTTGTTGTTATCAGCATAAAAAATAAAACAAAAACAAGAAAATTGGAGTGGCTCCATAACGGTAAAAATGTTCCAAAAATTTCATTAAAAATCTAGTTTCATTTTTTCTTAAACTGTAAAAATGTTTCGGCAGAATGTTGTTTTACATAAATTAAAGACAATTGAAATACCTTACCAATCACACAATAACATGTATGATTCTCGTAGAGATTAGGAGATATAGCTTCTAACACAGACAACCCAAAAATTGCAGGTATAGTTTGGTTTGGTACCCCAGGCTTCTGTACCACCTTTTCAAGTAGGGACTTATTGAATTCTAGGAATTTTTGGGGCTACAAGTTGATTACCCGTCCCGGGCTCCATGAGACCTAGCTATGCCTCTGTATAAATAGTAGGCGTAGTCATTACCTTTTTCAAAACAAAATAAGTAGCTTATTTCTTTTATAATTGTGTTCATTTAAACTTTATTTCCGTGGTAATAAACATTTTTTCATACTGCTATACTGTATATGTAGTGTAAAAGTGGGCGGACCGCACCCAGTTTTGATGTAATAATGTTTTTTTGTATAACAAGTTGCTGTCTAATGTTTTATTCAGGAAGTTTATATATTTAACAATATAACCATATTTTGCCTGTGTAACCTAAAAGTGGGCGGATCACGCCCATATTTGGCATATTAACGGATAATGCTACTCTATACTCAGGAATGATTCAGACTTCAGAAAACTCAGAAAGAATTTTGTTGTCATAACTCAAAAACGAACGCTGATATCACATTTTTAATAAAAAATAGGCGTGGTTGTGGACCAATTTTGCCCATTTTCAACACCAATCTGCACACCACAAGAAACAATATATCTGCATACAGACAGACAGACAGACGGACGGACATGGCTAAATCGACTCAGGTGGTCACGCTGCTCAAAAATATATACATATACTTTTCTATACCTACCGTCTCTATTTCTATGCGTTACACATTTCGTGACAAAGTGAATATACCCTTACCTTAAGGTGTAGGGTATAATGTGGCTAAAAACCAAAAGCATTTTGATTTAGCGCTGGAATCGCAACCACAATTTCAAGGGAGTTAAAACAGTGGTTAAAACAGAGTGGTTTTGAGGCTTAAAACAGTTTATTTCAAATTCCTGGAAAAACCGTTTTATGGAAACACCATATAAAAGAGCTCTCTAATATGTTTATTTAAATATGTATAATATCTAATAAATGACAAAAATTTAACTATTTCAGATTTCAACAGAGAGAGCTTTGTGGTCTTGAGAGAGCTTGATGGTGGCGGAATTAATGCTGCTGGACCTCTGGCAAAAAACATTGATGGCCTGCGCGGACTCCGCAAAAATGTCCATATATATAGGGAAATGGCGGCGGATATGGTCTATTTTAACAATTTTTAATATTATTGTTATTTTATTTATTCTATTATAAACTAAAGCGATGCACAATTTTAAAAATAGCTGCGTAAATAAACAAACACAAAACAACAGCTCTTTATTTCTTCTTTTCGGTTTGACAGTCCGGACCGGATTATGTATGGAAACACTAGATCAGCTTATCGATTTTCGAACACCTTAACCGTGTTAAATATTTTTATGGAAACTGGCTATTAGTCCGTTTGACTAAACAAAACAAGTCGAAACAAAAAAAGAAACTTTACATTCATTTACCGACCAACCGTATGTCAATGTTAAAATACATCGAAGCTTGACCCATGTCTTCGTTTTATTAAAATTTGAAGAGTTTTTTTTATTTCATGTACTCTTTTGTAATTGTTTTATATGTTGTTTTATTCATGTATTATTCGTGTAATGATATGTATGCAAAATTAAATTAAATTTGACAAAGATTAATCCACTGAGATTGAATTTAGTAAGGATGGTGCTGTGCTAAGTATTTCGGTGGATGATGAGGGGGAGTCTGTGTGAAAGGGGCTGTGATCCGATCGGTACGAGAAGCATGTTCAGAAAACGGTTCTTGAAATCATAATAGTGTTTGGTTTCTCAGGAGTACGAGCGGTACTCCAAATTTATTGTTTGCTCCATAAACTGGATCTGACGGGTTAAGAACCGCGCCCATAAGAAAATTTTTTGAGCTAGCTGCGGAACGTCACATACGGACGAGACAGTCTGAGAACATGGAGACATAATACATTTCGTTGCATTCATTAATTATTCTTTAAGTAAAATGTATAATAAACATTAATAATTATCACAATATTATGAAAGTAGAGTATCTTGCCTTTTTATAGATGTATATGTATATCGGCGGAGTAATTTAAGAGAATATGCATTTTAACCCTTAACTACAGACGTCCGATTATAGGAACGTTATAACAGACCACCGGTATTTTTTACCTGTTATACCAAATTAAAAAAAATATGTATATAGCAACTGGAAAATAAATATATTATATGCTTTTACATATTTCTAGGGTTTCTAGATCTAGTCAAAGCTGTAAAATTATTGAGTTACACACAAGTTACACAAGTTTTATGGGAAATATATATTTAATGAAATTTTTTCATGTATTTTTTGTATGTGGTACTTTGAACAGCATCAGGGTCTGAATTTTCTTTTTCTTCATCTTCTGCATCTATTTCTGATTCAGTGTCATGATCGGATTGCACATAGTCATCATCTGAACCTAAATCACTTATATCAGAATCAATCTCTTCTGCCCATCTTTCAACGATTTCTTCAAAACCGTTATCTCCAATTTTAACCCTCTTTGAGGGTCCAGGGTTAATTCCGTCGTCCATTTCTATAATCTAAAATAAAAACACAGAACAATAACATCAATAAAATCACTTATTATCCAGTTTAATTATAACATGATTTAATAAAATACTTACGTGAACACAGATCTCCGGTAATTTTAACCGGATTAAGATTTTAACTAGCGATAGATAAGCGATATTTCACAAAATGCACTTGACACTTCGGCTAACAAAGTTATACTGAGCGGCGAGAAGGTACATATACGCATGAGCGCGTAAGTATATGGGATTCCCGGAAATCGCAAAATTGAAACACTAACCGGTAAAAAATACCGGTCGTCTGTAGTTAAGGGTTAAAACTCTCAATCGAGTAAGTACGAGTAAGTTTCTTGAATATGCCATTGATATTTAAATCTTTTCTGGCCAGCAAAAAGAAACTTATTCATAATTATTGTTTTGTTGTGCAAAAAAACGCCGGAGGCCAAAAATTGCTCAAGTTGTTTTTATTAAAAATCGCGCCACAGTCAAAAAATTCTTATGAAAAATCGCAAATTTTCTTTTGCATCGATTCTAATGATATATACTTCTATCAAAAGGAAAGACTGCATCACGCATTTAATATAATACATATATTAACATTTTTCAGCGTTTAGAAATATGCAAATTAAATAATTGATTTGCAATAAATATCTATATATATAAAAATGTCGTGTCACGGGAAGACTTAAAATGGCCATAGTTTCGAAGCTATGAGGAATAGGAAGTTGAAATTTGACAGGGAGGTTAGCGTTATAATGCAGAGGTACACTAGGAAAGGATTTTGGAAAAATCTGTCCCCAAGTCTCCGGAATGGGCGTGGCAAGATTTGGACGCTATGACGACTAGGAAATTGAAATTTTGCATGGTTATTAGTCGTGCACTGCAAAGGTGCACTAGAATCACATTGTGGATCGGAACTTACAAAAATTACAATTTTAAAACTACATGAGCTAGGGAGCATAATTATTTAGGGCAATAATTTTATTACATAAAAAGAGTAAAGAAAACAATGCAGTATTTTAGGAATTTGCTATGCTAAAGCATTTAAAAGAAGGAAGATGGGAGGGGTGTAATGGAACGCGGTAAACAGAATGCGGCCCAGCAATGTCGGGCAACGGGTAAGCTAGTAATATAATAATAATACACAAAAGTAGCGTGGCGCGCTCTTACACAAAAAATGCTCGTATCTCATGCTCGATTTCGAAGCCGGCCGGTATAGATCGAGCATGTAAAACACAAAAGCAACAAAGTTGACAAAAACACTTGTGGTGTGCTTGCAATTATTTGCTTCTAAGTCTCTTCAACAGTTAGTAATTCGTATTAAGTTATTTGCAAACGACGAGCTTATATAGCGAATGTTGTACATAAAAAGACACGGACAGAGATCGCTGATGAGGAACATTGGCAGGTTCCGAAATAGCTATACGATCTGCCAGTCAAGTTGGTTCAAATCAAGTTGGTTCAATAAATATAATATATATATGTATTCATTATGGGGCCCCGAAAGTTTCAGGAGATATATGCAGGACGGAAATTTATAAATTTCAAAAAGCTATTATATAACTCCGGAACTAGATTAGAGCAATTAATTTTGTTGGGGTTTTTGCGTTGTGCCAAAAACAACAACAATAACATTGGTTACGTCGACAAGCGCCCTATCTGTTCCAAATCGGAATTATGCCACAGTGTCTGACTTGTGCCGCGAATTGTAAACAACTCGTTTACAAGTTTCCATTCTTGTTTTGAAATATAAACACAGCGGTATCACGAAATTTATAAAAAAGTTTGCAAATGTTTATATTCAGAATTCATGCTGTAAAATCATCCGTCACAAAGGGCCAGTTATACAGTGCGAGTTTAACTTATCTATGTTAAACGTATCTTATCTCTATTTCATAGAGAATTTATCTAAATGCAACGAGTATTTAGCATATACTCGTTACTATACGTTGTTGTTTCATCCTATTTTGGCAGCACCTATCAATATATTTACAAAAAGAGAACAGCTGTCCTGGTGCAAATAAACAAAATTGAAATAGAAAGAGATAATAGGAATTATTTCGTACATTTCAGCAACACTTTCGTCATAGATATTGAACTGGATATAGAACTCATTTTGTGTAACAGAAATTTAAATGGAAAAATTAAGAGAACTCGAATTCACTTTTTCGCAATCTGTTTATAAACATATTACAATATCTGTACTCCAAAGAATCCGCTGTTTCTTTATCTATTAAAAACATAAATTAAACGGAGTTTAACTCACTAATTTTGGAGGGTTAAACGCCATTTAAACTTGTTCTGAAAAACACAATGTGTGGTTTAAACGGAGTTTAACTGAGAAACGACGGTAACCAAGCACTGAAAAACTGGCCCTAAACCACACAATCCAATCTGCCTCTCTTTGAACGCTTTCGACGACATGGTCGATGAATAGTTACAACATATGTACCTCGTCTGAATATGGAACTTGAGAAACTAACAAATCCAATTGTAACGAAGGAATTTGTGGAAAATTCCTCCATACATATGTACACACATGCAAAGTATACCAAGAGAGTAAACAAGCGAGAATAAAACACAGGAGAGTAACCAAGCACAAGAGTAAACACATGAGAGTAAACAAACGAGAGTAAAACACAATAGAGTAACCTAGCACGAGAGAAAACACATGAGAGTGAACAAACGAGAGTAAAACACAGCGATCGACGAATCGAGATACTCACGCACACGAGGAAACGGAACGGCGGTTATGCGCAGCATGAACTGAGGTTAGCTGCCAAAGCAGAATCGAAGCCACAGCCACTTGGTGATAGACTACAGAATGAATCGGACATGCGAGCCCCACAGGTAACAACAGCGGTGTAGACAAGAAAACAAACAGAAGACATTAGTGAGTAAAAATATTTTCTTATTTAAAAATCAGTGCCAAGCGTATTAACGCCGAGGAAACGGAAAGGCGGTTATGCGCAGCATGAACTGAGGTTAGCTGCCAAAGCAGAATCGAAGCCACAGCCACTTGGTGATAGACTACAGAATGAATCGGACATGCGAGCCCCACAGGTAACAACAGCGGTGTAGACAAGAAAACAAACAGAAGACATTAGTGAGTAAAAATATTTTCTTATTTAAAAATCAGTGCCAAGCGTATTAACGCCGCGAGTTTAATATATATTGTCGACTATACTGACATTGCGTGGTTATCCCAGGGTGTCAGATGTAGTAGTCGGTGCGTGGTTATCCCAGGCCGCTCGACCATATATATTCGTCGATTAGTAATACAGGAAATCCGACGAGGTAGAGATTGACAGGACGACATCGACAATACTAAGGTTAATACAGACGAGACTACCACACAAACTCATGTGACCAAGGCAACAGCACGGCGCGTCTCCGGACGGTTTCCCCACCTTCCAGCGTAAACTGACTCTTCGGTGCATCGTATCATAGAATCTCACAGCATATTAATCATAATTAGTGTAACGTATTTGAATTGAAGAAATAAAGTTGTATTGTTAGAAAAATCCCAGAATCTATAAATTTCTGTGGCGGACCGTGGACTAGCCGGCGAGCTAACCCGCGTAAAAATCCGGAGAACCGGGTAACTTCGTTACACTGGCGGCCGAGCAGGGACCCTTCTAAATACAACTACGTTCATACCTTGGATTTACACTAGGTAAGCAGATGGTAAGACTGTCATGGATATACACGCTACGCAAGGATGCATTGTTAGCATACATGAAGGAATTTGGTTTAGCCCGGGAAGGAACCGTAGAGGATCTCCGAAAGCGGTTTGCGGACTTCGCATCGGCACAAGAGTTAACCCCTAGTATACAGACACGTCTCAGTGAGTTGGAGGAATTACAACGGCCAGGAAATGGGAAAGCTCCAACGGCACAGGATGAAGCAACGACGTCAACCGCAGCCGCGCAGTTCAAATCGGCTGGACAACAAGGTATGTCACATCAGGTTAGCCCACCACACGCAGGTTATTTTTACTGGCAGCCGACAGACAGTTCCACGGGAAATTACATGGCCACGCTCGACCGAATAAAAAAGTGGGGTGTTAGCTACGACGGTGTTCAAGACCCACTTATATTCGTGGAGCGAATAAAGGAATTAGCGGAAGTGTACAACGTGGATGTGAACTGCCTGCCCAAAGCAATGCCTGAGGTGTTGCGGCAACAGGGCGGACAGTGGTTCCGGTGCAATAATAAAAGATGGACAACATGGGCTGCATTCAAACGAGACTTTTTACAGTTTTTCCTGCCGCCCCGCTGCTTCGAGTGACTGGACTACGAAATACGCCAGCGGCAACAAGTACCACAAGAGACCTTTAGGGAGTATTTAGTGGCATTACAAAGCCTAATGCACCACTCAGGCTTGACCGAGAACGAGCGTCTCGGGCGCATTTACCGCAACAGCAATCCTGAGCTACGATTTTACGTAAAGCGGAGGGAGTTGAACGAGTTAAATCTGGCCGGCGATTGGGAGAACTTGAAGGCAGACACACAGACACCAACGCGACAAGAACGGCCGGCGGATTCTAATCGTTCGAAGGGGAATAACCGAACCGAGGAGTGTCATCGCCAAATAGTTGGCGAGGAGGGTGCTCACGTAGAAAACCCAAGCACAGCATGTAGAAGATGCGGACAACAGGACCACTTCGCACGCGACTGCCAGGTGGAACAACTTATTTTCTGTTGGGAGTGTGGTCGCAAGGGCAAGAGAACCAAAGAGTGTTGCCGTAAACAGTCGGGAAACGGACATTGGGCATTTACCAACAGGTCTTGCTTAAGCAACATCCACTCTCCAAGGCAGTGGACAAGCTCGTGGCGGAACTGGCCCCTGGAGAAAAGGGTCTTGTAACAGCCCATGTCGCAGAGGTAAAACCATTTCACTCGTCTGAAGGCGACGAAGATCCCTTGGAAGCCAACCCTAGTACAACTACTGCTGACCAAGTAAAACTCGGCCATGCAAGCACCGAACACGGCGACCATGACCGTTCAAAGTGTACCAACCGCAATTACCACCGCCCAGCAGACAGCAATCGTAATTCCAGCCGTCGTAGCTGCAAGCGTAACTGCTGCAATACCAACCGAAAAGCGTTGGACAAAACCAGCCCTACGGCATCCGCCGAAGAAAACGACACTCCACTGCAGAGTCGCCAGTTAACAACGAACCGTCATCCGAGTGAGATGCAGGCAGACAGCAATACCCCATCCAGGTCACACGGCATAGAGAGCAATCATGGTGTCTCCTTCCCGTAGATCTTATTCGACGTAGAGCTTGACAGGACGACATCGACAATACTAAGGTTGATGCAGACGAGACTACCACACAAACTCAGTCACCAAGGCAACAGCACGGCGCGTCTCCGGACGTTTTCCCCACCGGATCTAGAGGTTTCCAGGATATATCCAGCGTAAACTGACTCTTCGGTGCATCGTATCATAGAATCTCACAGCATATTAATCAAAATTAGTGTAACGTATTTGAGTTGAAGAAATAAAGTTCTATTGTTAGAAATATCCCAGAATCTATAAATTTCTGTGGCGGACCGTGGACTACCCGGCGAGCTAACCCAGGTACAAATCCGGAGAACCGGGTACTTCGTTACACAATAATAATGAAATTTTTTTCTACCAATAGGCCAATCTACTATACACAGATAGACACTGCCGAGTTGTTGACTTCGCACTCCGTCTGAAATTCGTGAAACCACTTCGCTCGACATAAGCGGATATACACTACAAACATTGTTTGTCCTCGATAAACCATTTCTGCTCTCTCAAAATGTTGTTTGGTATTGTGATTACACATTAAGCCAATTGCCGCGTTTTACTCACAAGCTATCGGGTGCAGCGCAGCTTGTTTATACACAAAACAACAACTGCGATTTGTCCTCGATAGAAAGCTAGTGTAGCTATCGGTAACAACTCGAAAAAATACTCCAATAGCGCTCAAATTTCCCATGCAACCATGTGTGCAAAAGATATGTATATATACATATTAGTATAATTAGGCATACGGTATAATTAGAAGACGCATGACTCAAATTTTCAAATTTTTCAAAACAGTTGCGGACGCAGGCAGCGGGTGTAAGCAAATGAGTGAAAACAGCTTCACTACTCGCGAAGTTAGTCTCTTTGCCATGCTTCTGTTTTCTCAGCGCTCGTAACAAAGCAATATTGAATGATCTCTTAATGAGTTAGGGGGTTCCGAAGATCTTTTTTAATGAGTATGAAGGGAGCGGAAGATCGATTTTGTGTTTGTTATTAGCGGCGTTTTATTCGCAAGCTATCGGGTGCAGTGCAAATTGAGCGTGAAAAAAAACGATCGGGAACAACTATCGGGCACAATTTGAGTATGCAGTCGCCATCAGCTGTTTTTTGTTTACATTGCGCACGATTTTCTTTCTGCAATTTTTCTGGTTTTCTACAATAGTTATTTCAGTATTTAAAATGGAAATGTGAATAAAACACGGCTATTATTACATATTCTTTGCTAAGAGCGTAAGGCCAACTGTGTACAGAAAGCAAGAACAATTTAGCGTTTTGCCGAACAATGTTCGTAGTGCAATACATCCCTATAATTTAGTGTTCGTAGTGTAACATATCCCTATAATATATATAAATAGTACGAAAGTATTGCTTCTGTAGTAATTATTCATAGTGTTTATTTATGGCGATTGTTATTTTTTATTGCGATTGACAAGATGGAAACACATTTTTCAAATGAAATAAGGAGGGAATTAAGACAAAGAAAGATTTTAGAAAATGCTAAATATCGTTTGCAGAAAATTAGTAGTCATGGATTTAGGGACTGTTCACAATTATTGGGGGGAGGAGCTGTAGCCGAGTATTCCGATCCTGAAGAAGAACCAGGTAGAGTTGAGGAAGCTCAGCCGCAATGTGCGGTACAGTGTCAATTCCGCAAGAGCCACGCTATCAGTTTTGTTATCTTTAGAGTGCATCTAATACTTGTGGCCATATTTACGTACATTTTTTGTATCTTGGGAATGTGGAATCTAAGTGCTTTTATACCATTAATAATTTGTTCTGTAACCGAATATTTATTTGCGCGTACACAAAACCAAGGCTTTGGTAATGCAGAAATATATAATATGTCTGGATATAAAAACAAACACCATTTAATAAACATCCTTAGAACTACAAGTAAATTTACTTATGATGTTGCTATTTTTATATTTGTCTCTGGAGCAATAACCGTGCTGCTATGTCATAACAAATTTGTAGCCAATATAATTTTCATATGAAACTGGTCTAATAAAAGTAGATTACTACCATAAATCTAAGGTTTTTCCTTATCTAAGCAGATTTGACATCTCCTATGGTCTAATAAGAACTGCGTTAAGTTAACAGCCTTATCATGTATCTTTTCGCGTTGCGTTTATTTCGCATTTATTTGAGAGAGGAAAATCTGTAAACCTCTCAAACGCAATCGTAACGCGAAACCAAACGCACACGCAGTTTTGTTGCTAATTTACATGCTTTGCAGACTTTACTACGTATTTGTGGCATGATGGATGAACTATTTCGTGGAAATAGTCTCAAACCAGACGATTGCAAAGTTCTCGTGTTTGGTGTGATTCTGAACAGTGGCTCATACAATTTTTGGCATAAATCGAGATCGGCAGGAGAGCTCCAATCCTGTTGTGGTTGCTGTTGACGTTGTTGTTTTTGTCGGTGGTTACAACAAAAACAAATCTTGCTCACTTCCGGTTCCGGTGTTATAGCCGTTTGAAATGTGAACTTTGGCAGCCCATATCTCCTAAACAGTAAGATATATCCGATTAGTGTAAGTACCGTTATAAAGGTATTAAAAATATCTTCCATTTATATTATATTATATTTCGAAAAACTTATAGTTTTCGAGAAAAACGAATTTAAGATTGTTCACTACTTTTTTTCAATTCATGTCTAATTTTCTAAGCAAAATGTATAATTAACCCATATATTTATCTCAATACTAAAAAACTAGATATTTTTACCTTTTTTTGGATTTTTTCCACCAGGATCGGTTCAGAATTTTAGAAAAAAACACGATTTTAAAGTTACAACGAACCTTTTATTGGAATTGCACAATTAAATTGGGCTAAGGTGTAGTTTACGGGACTGGCGTAGTTCAGTCCCCTGAACTACACCTTAGCTCGCCTTTTTGTCCTGAATCTAACCATGTACAAAATTTTTGGGGCGTGGCCTCAGTTTAGAATTTATGGACGTTTGAATGTAAAAAATCTCAAATTTCAAATAGCGATATCTCCTAAACTATAAGGTTTACCTGTAAAAAAATAATAGGGTTCAAAAGGTCCTAGCAAGGTCTATATTTTAAGTCATAATCCTTTTTTGATTTTAACAAGTAGGTATGGAGATAATTTAGTTTTAAGAAAAAATAGTGGAGTTTGTATTAAAAAATATTTTTTTTTCTCTTGTATTATAATTAAGGTATAAATTAAATTCAGGTTTCTTAGAGCCCATAACCTCCCCTTTTAAACGGTATATAACATGATAGTGTATCTCCCACAGTTTCGACCACTTTTAATGAAATATTCCTAATTAGTGTTCGGTGGATATCCGAACACGAATCTTAGACTTGACTACAGGAAACTTTTGTACCTTAGCGCGTATTGTTCAGTATTTAATATTTAAAATTGAAAAATTTTTATAAAAAATCGCGCGATTTTTGGGCGAACGCTCAATAAATCCAAAATGGCTGCCGAGCCCCGGAAATAAAATACACAGTTCGGGTCCTAACGGTAAAATCTAACGGTACAAAAAAAAATGAAAAAAATCGGAGAAAGTCCCGTAAACTGCATGTGTTCCTTAAATTGTATTCCAAAATAGCAACCGTGGTACATTATATTACATCAGCGCTAGATAATCAAACTTGGAATATATGGAATACTGCGGCTGTAAGCAAATGAAAAATGTATACGAAGTAGAGATGAGCGATATTTCTGTACCGGTGACTTTGTCACCGTGATTTAAAAGTCACTGGTCACTGGAGTGACCGAATATTTTTTTTACCAGTGACAGTGACAGCCTGCGTTCCACGGAATACGATATTTTTTCATGAATTATACAAAAATCCAGGGTTGCCTTCATGTGACAGTTAACATTCTGTTCTAAAGAATTCGCTATTAAATATACAAATCTAATTTTTTCGATATTTATACATGTTAAAACTTCTGATATCGGTTATCTTTACCAAAGTCACGGTGACTTAAAGTCACTGGTTAAAATCACGGTGACAGAAATGTCACATTCACTGCTGTCACCGTTCCTAAAAAACCACTGGAACGCTTATCTCTAATACGAAGAAAATTGTACGGAACCTTTTTTTAATTTTTTTCGTAAACATTTTTCATTTGCACACCTCGAACATAGCTGCAAAACTAGTAAGGCAAAACAAATCATACAAAGTGTAGTAGTAGAATTCTAAAAAAGGATTGAGTACTTATGTTAGAAAAAGCGTTTTCTCCTGCACTCCTACACCTATAATAATGAAAAAAATATAAAAAGGTAAGAATCTCTATTTTCTTATTTTCCACAAAATTATGTGGATTTATTTATCATTTTAAATAGAAAAAAATTATTGAATTGAAAAAAAAGTACTGAAAATCTAATGTTACGTTTCTCTCGAAAACTATAATGTTTTCGATAAATAGTTACATTACATAAATGAAAGATATTCAATTTGCTTTTGTAACGGTACCTATTATAACAGGATATTTGCTATAGTTCAGAAGATACATGCGGTTAAATTTCGATGTTCAAACGGCTATAACACCGGAACCGGAAGAAAGCAAGAGTTGTTGTTGTAACCATCGCCAAAAACAACAACAACAACAAGGT
This sequence comes from Myopa tessellatipennis, assembly GCA_943737955.2. NCBI lineage: Eukaryota > Metazoa > Arthropoda > Insecta > Diptera > Conopidae > Myopa > Myopa tessellatipennis. Next base: position 39,946,371 of record OX031316.1, on the reverse strand, counting down.
TGGAGCTCCCCTGCGGATCCCGATGTGTTCCCAATTTTTTTTATGCAGGACGCAACCTTCTTCAAAAGATCCCGAAAAATTTCTTTTTTCATGCGTAGTTCGTCATAAACCTGTTCATTATATAAAATAAAATAATGAAAAATTGTGTTTGAGTCGCGTTTGAGGTTGCGTTTGCGTTTAAAAATACATGATAAGGCTGTAAATTTGTAGCGAACCTAGCAGGGACATGACCCACAAAAATTCACCCTACTATTATGTGAAATCCTCACAGTTCATTACGTAGCGAATTTTTTATTTTATAAAAATGTCTGCATAATTACTGAAAATATATTTTTATTAAATTATTATTCACGGAAATAATAAATAAAAATATTTTTAATGAGCAACTAGCGAACCTCCTGCACACTTCGTAGTGCAAAAAAGAAAATAAAGAAATCAATTCGAATTCATTTAAATCAGTGATGAATTGCTTTTATTGTAATGCTCTGTGGTAAACAACATTTGTTGTTTTTCCATTTTCGGTGTAAATATACAAAACCGATTGTTTGCCAACGCGCGAACAGGCTACATACTACTGTCCATGTGAGAAAACTGGATACTCTAAATTCACTCCACAAATTCCTAATTGGCTTTGCGCCTTATTAATGGCAATCGCAAACGCAAGTCGAACAGGAAACTGAAGTCGTTTAAATTCAAATGGCATATCAGACGGAATCATTGGGGATGCGTGGAATGAATACATCTTCGCCTTTGAATTTTCCAGTTAAAAATTTTCGCCAGAAAATGCTTTGAAATTGGTGTGCCACCAGTTATCAAATTATGCAAGGGCTCCGGTTGTAGATTCAATTCTTGTAATTTAACTTGTCCGTTTGAACAACACAATCCAGATACCTCATGTTTAAACTTAAATGCCTTGCAATGACTGCAAACAATAGTCATTGGTCCAATTGAAACCTTGCCATGAGAAACGTAATCAAAGTTTGCATCATAATTGAATGCAGCACGCTCCAAAGTACGTCACACATACGGACTCCACGTCCGCTGGATTTCGCAGAGCCCTACCACGTGCCATGGCATTTCAAGCAGCCAAAGTATTATTTGCACGCTGTTCTTCACTTTGAGATGCCCCAAATTGCTGCGCGTACATTACGTTTCATTTTGTATTAAAAAATATGGCTACACCAGTTAAATATGAAGTAATTGAAATTTTATTTATTCGCGAAATGAAAAAATTGAGACACATATGTTAGTTGAATAATGCAATTATTAACCGGTTTTTTTTCAGGACTTTTTTTTGTTTTATTTTGTGATGAAATTCAGTATTCTATAGTAAACCGTGGTCGAAAAACACAAATCTGAAGTTAAAAAAATTTTCCGAATTTTTTTGTTTTTTAAAGTTTTTTTCGATTTATCGAACACTGGTAACTATTTGGCATTTTTTTTTTACTGCCAAAAAAAAGTAAAGTAAAGTGGTTTCACTAAAATGGCTATAACTCATGAACCAATACACATACACAGACCGTGTATTATACATAAAAACCTTGGTATTGACGTCACCTTTCATATGAACTTTGCAGAAACAAAATCGGTTCACGTATTCCAGATAACATCAATTACTAACAAAACTTGCAACTTATTTTTATATATATAGATGAATATTATTTTTGAATTTTTGAAAATTCACTATTTTAGTAGTTCGATCGGACCTGAACTCTTGGAAAGGAAATGGAATCCTGTTTTAAGGAATGTAACTGCCATGCTCGTGTTGATTCTCCGATTTTTTTTTCTGATTTGTCCAAAATTCACTGTTTTAGTAGTGACTAATTGGTAAGGATGAAGTGGGCAGTGGCTACCTTGGAGGAGGTGTGCATCGATCAGACCTCAACTGTTGTATAGAAAATGGAATCAGGTTTTAACAAATGTAACTCCCATGCTCGTGTGGATTTTCTGAGTAGTAAGTGGTCAGGATGAAGTGGCCAGTGGTTACCTTGGAAGAGTTGTGCATCGCTCGGACCTGAACTATTGGAAAGGAGTAGTAGGGATATATATGTTCTGGGCCAACGTAGCGACTGCGGTGCGTGCGGTGCTCTGCCTGGCGAAGTGTGGATTGTGTGAGGCTCTATATGAAATACATGGCGGAGCGTGAGGTTCTCTGCCCGTGAGGCACTATATGAATTACATGGCGAGCTCTGCCCGTGAGGTAGCGACTGCGCTACCCGGCGGAGCGTGTGGTTCATGTGGTTGTCTGCGTGAGGAGCTTGCGGTGCTCTGCCCGCTTGTGTATCGTTTGTGGTACTTGATATTGTTGTTGTTGTTGTTCTGAATATGCGTAGCGTTGTTGTTGGAAAAATATTTTTTATTGCTCTCATTTAATTGCTTTTCGTCATTTTGCTATGTGTTTGTTGTAGATTTAGTAAATGAGTTATGGGCATTTCAAGTGTTCGATTGCCTCGCGATCACACTTATTAAATGTACATATATTAATACAATTATTTCAATCTTGGAATTGGAGTTGATATTTTCGATACGTTCTGTTTACAAATATTTCTCAGAATAAAAAGTCCTAAATTAGAATCATAATGAGAATAAACGGCTGGAGACTATGGGGATACTCAAAATGCTTTTAATAGGAATATTGTTTATGTTCAGTAGAGATGGCTGGTGGATGCAAATACAGCTGGCTGGGTAGTAGTTTTGCTATGTCGTTGTTGTTGTTCTTTTTCTTTTCTCAACGGACTTTTAGAAATTTTTGTTTTTGTATAGAATCATAATGTAAACAAACGCAAGTGGTCATTTAGAATATGGACGAATTTGTTTGTATATTGAGTTTTAAATGGATGCAGATGGCTGGATATAGAGTCGTTCTTGTTGTTAACTTTATTGATAAAAATGGAAAACCATAACATTTTAATAGTCAAATAATTTTTGTGGTTGGGGTCTCTGCAGCTCGATCCCCGAGCATAAAATTAGCTCCAGCGAGTATAAAGAATCAATTGTAAAATTGTCGCCAAAGAGTAAAGATCTAATTTTAAATAAAAGAAAAGTGTTCTGAAAGTTGCAGTTGTAAAAAGTTGTAAAAGAAAAGAAAAAGTTAAATATACTATTTAAAAAGTTAATAAAATATAAACAAATTTAAGAACAATTAAAATAAACTGAACAATATTATTTATTATTTACAAATCAATTTAAAAATTCTGAAAAAGTCAAGTGAAAAGGCTAAATATACTATTTTAAAAAGTAAAGAAAGTGAAATATTTTTTAAAAAAAAAAAATGAAGAGCTTCATATGCAATGTTTGTGGACAGGATTTCACTGCAATGCGCAATCTTAAAAGGCATTAGATTTAGAAACCAATACAATACAAACAACCAGTTCTTCTGTTCAACCAGTAGACAACCATACAAACAACCAGTTCTTCGCTCGGACCTGAACTATTGGAAAGGAGTAGTAGGGATATATATGTTCTGGGCCAACGTAGCGACTGCGGTGCGTGCGGTGCTCCGCCTGGCGAAGTGTGGATTGTGTGAGGCTCTATATGAAATACATGGCGGAGCGTGAGGTTCTCTGCCCGTGAGGCACTATATGAATTACATGGCGAGCTCTGCCCGTGAGGTAGCGACTGCGCTACCCGGCGGAGCGTGTGGTTCATGTGGTTGTCTGCGTGAGGAGCTTGCGGTGCTCTGCCCGCTTGTGTATCGTTTGTGGTACTTGATATTGTTGTTGTTCTGAATATGCGTAGCGTTGTTGTTGGAAAAATATTTTTTATTGCTCTCATTTAATTGCTTTTCGTCATTTTGCTATGTGTTTGTTGTAGATTTAGTAAATGAGTTATGGGCATTTCAAGTGTTCGATTGCCTCGCGATCACACTTATTAAATGTACATATATTAATACAATTATTTCAATCTTGGAATTGGAGTTGATATTTTCGATACGTTCTGTTTACAAATATTTCTCAGAATAAAAAGTCCTAAATTAGAATCATAATGAGAATAAACGGCTGGAGACTATGGGGATACTCAAAATGCTTTTAATAGGAATATTGTTTATGTTCAGTAGAGATGGCTGGTGGATGCAAATACAGCTGGCTGGGTAGTAGTTTTGCTATGTCGTTGTTGTTGTTCTTTTTCTTTTCTCAACGGACTTTTAGAAATTTTTGTTTTTGTATAGAATCATAATGTAAACAAATGCAAGTGGTCATTTAGAATATGGACGAATTTGTTTGTATATTGAGTTTTAAATGGATGCAGATGGCTGGATATAGAGTCGTTCTTGTTGTTAACTTTATTGATAAAAATGGAAAACCATAACATTTTAATAGTCAAATAATTTTTGTGGTTGGGGTCTCTGCAGCTCGATCCCCGAGCATAAAATTAGCTCCAGCGAGTATAAAGAATCAATTGTAAAATTGTCGCCAAAGAGTAAAGATCTAATTTTTAATAAAAGAAAAGTGTTCTGAAAGTTGCAGTTGTAAAAAGTTGTAAAAGAAAAGAAAAAGTTAAATATACTATTTAAAAAGTTAATAAAATATAAACAAATTTAAGAACAATTAAAATAAACTGAACAATATTATTTATTATTTACAAATCAATTTAAAAATTCTGAAAAAGTCAAGTGAAAAGGCTAAATATACTATTTTAAAAAGTAAAGAAAGTGAAATATTTTTAAAAAAAAAAAAATGAAGAGCTTCATATGCAATGTTTGTGGACAGGAGTTCACTGCAATGCGCAATCTTAAAAGGCATTAGATTTAGAAACCAATACAATACAAACAACCAATTCTTCTGTTGTGAAGAATGTGGTAAAAATTTCGTGGGACTAGATGTCATGCGCAGACACACAAATTTGATTAACAAAAAACCCAGCAAAACTTCATTATCAACATCTGTAGCAGCACCATCATTATCATCATCAACACCAACACCATCAATATCTATTGCAGCAGCTACTTCACACATCCCACTCCCCAAATTCCTGCAGGAGAAGCACGCCTGCATCAATGTTCAAAACGATGATCCCTACTCTTTCAAATGGGCGATCATTTCAGCTCTGAAACCCACCGAGAACCATCCACGCAGGACAATAAATTATAATGTGGAGAACATTGGAGCTGATCTCATAATACTGGATAATGGAGCTAAAGTGGATTTTAAGGGATTCGCGTTCCCCATGCCAATAAATAACATTGACCAATTTGAAAAGCAGAATCTAACGATGAGTGTCAACGTCTTCGGATTCGATGAAGCTTCGAAAAACATCGAGGGACCGTATCATTGCACAAATCAAGAAAAGGTGCAGCATATAAAACTGTTGCTGCTGCAGGAAGGAGAGCGGTTCCATTATGTGTGGATTAAAAATATTTCAAGGTAATAATAATTATATCACAATTTAAATAAATTTTTGTTTTATATTAAACTTTTATATTAAATATAAATTTTATTTCTTCTTTTGTTACAGATTTTGTTACTCTCATAATGAGAGTACTCTACAACAACACAAGATTGTATGTGGGAGGACTGTTGCAGAGATGCCGGCAATAGATAAGGCGGTAATTAGTTTTAAGAATTTCGAACGTAGTTTAGACGTACCATTCGTTGTCTATGCAGACTTCGAATGTGTACTAAGTAGCGTAGATTTAGATTTAGCGAGTAATACTAGTAATATAATTAAGCATATACCCATAGCATTTAATTATTATATTAGTTGTAATTATAATAGTAGGTTAAATAAATTTAATATTTATTCGGGAGAAGATTCCCCCACAACATTTATAGAATATTTAGTTAGTGATGTAAGAAATATTTATAATAATTATTTAAGTGTAGTTAGGCCAATGAACTCCTTGTTCAATGAAGAGGTAAAACTCCAAAAAGACTCCAATTCTTGTCATATTTGCGAACAAGAATTGGGGGCTGATAGAGTGGCAGATCATTGTCATTTAACTGGAAAGTACAGGGGGCCGGCACGTAACGAATGCAATTTAAAATTTCAAATTGCAAAGTTTGTGCCTGTATTTTTACATAATTTTTCTGGTTATGACTGCCACCTTTTCATTAAAGAATTGAATTTATTTGAGGATAATATTAATGGTATCCCCTTAAATAAAGAGTTATACGTATCACTCTCAAAACGTATCAAAGTGGACGAAAAGAAAACAATCGAAATCAGATTCGTGGATTCTTTTCGTTTCATGGCATCGAGTTTGGATGCATTAGCGCAAAATTTATCATCAAATGATTACCAAATAGTGCGCCAAATGTATCCAAACGATGATGAGTTTCAGCTCTTAAAACGAAAGGGGGTATTCCCTTATGCATACCTCAATTCAATTGATCGTTTAAGAGAAACCAGTCTTCCCAGTCATGATAACTTTTTTAGTCGTTTAATTAACAAAAATTGTTCGGTTGAAGACTATCAACATGCCTTAAAGGTTTGGAATGTCTTCAACTGCCAAACGCTAAAAGATTACATGCTGTTATATTTGAAGACTGATGTACTGGTCTTAGCAGATGTTTTTGAAAACTTTAGAAAGGTTTGCAAAAACATCTATAAGGTAGATCCGTGTCAATATTATACAGCTCCAGGGTTATCATGGGACGCAATGTTGAAAACAACAAAGATAAACCTGGAGTTCTTCACTGATATTACATGCACCTTTTCGTGCAAAAAAGTATTCGATGCGGCATTGTCCAATGTAGCACTAGGCATTCCAAGGCAAATAATAAGTACATGACGGGGTACGATGAAAGTAAACCGTCAAAATACCTAACTTATTTGGATGCCAATAATCTGTATGGATGGGCAATGTCGCAATATTTACCTTATGGGGGATTCGAATGGATGGAAAATATTGAACAATTCAACGTTTTTGAAATTCAATTCGATTCTCCGATCAATCGATTGATCTGGTTGATCCGTTAATCTGGTTGATCGGTTTAATATCGCCCCATTTTATATCGTCCACTATTACTTGGATTGTCTTTGTTACAAGAAATCCATATTTATCTTTCCAACATTCTCGGCATGCATTAATCAATTTTTATCAGCCATATCTGTTGCGATATGATCACTGTATATGTGCTTCATATTCATATCATCCTGCTTAAACATAATAGTCATGTTAGCATTGTCGCTTATCAAATGCCTGCATGTTGGGAATTCTTGTATATGTTTGAATAAATGAGAGTATGTTTGGTATGAGTAAAAAGCAATCAATAGATTTGTGTCTGCCCATACAAAAGTACTCTCGAATGTTGTTTTACTTCCCTCAAGCTATGTCATCGAATATAGTTATTGGGTTGGTTTTTTTTTTGCCTTAAAACAGTCTCAAAATTTGTGCAGAAGCCAATGTTTTTATCTAAAAATAATAGCTATTTCAACTACTCATACTGTCATTTATATAATTTACAGATATATGTTAATAAAAGTAAGTCCGTTCGGACTGTCTGTATTAAATTCAGTCTTTTCGCGATTAGAAGGTACAATCGAAAAGGATTGAAGAAATCTTAGGGAAACATGTATTGAATGTAGAAGAATTTGGCTGCGAGAATCTGGAAACTCTTAGAGATATATACTTACTACAAAAGATATGCCATTCCCATAATGGTTGCTGTGCACTAGAAAATGCAATCCTACTCAGAAATTTCATCTTACATCCATAAATAAAACACATAACTTTGAATTTTTAAAATATATTATACATTTAATTAATTAAGTTTGATTGAAAATAAATGTTTTTCTTAAATCTATTTACAAATATTCTTTATTTTCTTATAATATTATATTATTCTATATCCATAAATATATCTTCATACCTACTTAACTCTAATTCTAAATCTATTCTATAATGCCCCCACGCATATGTATTTACACCATCTTCCCTAATAAAACGCTTATCATCACTAGAACTTAATGCTATCTTATGAACTAGTTGGGTATATATTTGATGGAGCTTAGATCTAAAATTGTACATGTGTCCATGTATAATTTTCTTATGAACTAAACAATCTTTATAATCACTTAAACTTAAATTACTTACTACTGATTTCTTAACCCCCTTTGCTTTCTTAACGACTATATTATTTGCTACACTTATTGAATATTTTTTGGATCGAAGGCCAATGAACTCTTGCATAATTTCCCCCTTATTCTGATCCTTCATCATACCAAGGACTTTGGCATTTCTAAGGGGGAAACCATACAGATTATCTACGGGATATTCAGATGTATCAAACTTGGTATCGATATCATTCCGTCAAGTTGTCAAATTTGGGTTTCATATAACTATAATGGAAGTCATACATCTTTCACTTTGACAACTCAAGTTGAACAAAACCTAAATATATTGGTTTGTTGTAAACCGTACGGACCCTAGACATCTCAATGGCAACCATATCTTCTGTAAAATGAGTACAGCTGTGAAAGTTGGGCTTGGCTATTAGCTCTCGGGCTCCTAATCGCCTTCCCTTACTTTCCCAGTCGGTAACTATTTTGATATCTTTTCGTTTATCTACATTTTCCATCGTTTTTCCATACACCGCATTGTTTAGCAATTTGAAAAAATTCTTTTCAAAAGTATTCTTTGCTAAACTGCGATGATGGGTATTATTAAATATTCAAATACTTTATTTAATTAATATATTTCCCTACACCAAACAATGACGGTACAAAGTATGTATGTAAATAGTGAAATAAAAATGACTGCACAGCGTACACGTCTTTCGGTCTGTTGTCTGTTGCGAACTGAACAATTGAAACACGACACCCCTTAACGCCCAGTCGCTGAGTAGAAGTCTGGTGGATGCCTAATACGATTTCATCTTCGAGGCGTTTGTTCACCTGGTGACGATGGTTCAGTAGTCGGTCTCTGATAACTCGGCGCATTTGAAGATTCAATCGGTGATGAACAAGAAGTAGGCAACTGCGATGTCAGCTGTGTTGATTGGACATCATCGTCATCCAACGTAAGTTGCAACGGAGGTTGTTCCGCTTCCAAATGTAACTCGTTATCAACGGTAACGTTTGCAAATCGACTTCGTATCTGGTCGTCGTGTCGCTTAACAATTTTGCCTTCAGCCAATTTTATGGTATATGACACAGGTCCCGTTTGTGATTGAACTGCACCTTCCATCCACTTGGATCCTGAAGAATAGTTCCGAATCCAAACGGGGGCATCTTTTCCATATTTCGAAATCATCCGTGATTCGTTATTAAACGCCGATAATTCGTTAGGGTGAATTTTATCAAAATATGTGTTTAGCTGGCGGTTGAACATTAACTCAGCTGGTGAACGGCCTGTTACAGAATGCGGCGTAATATGTTGATTAAAAACAAACCGAGTTAGCTTCAGATCCATGTAGACCTTCGTTGGCATTTTCTTTAAGAAATCCTTAGTTGTTTGTACCATGCGTTCAGCCTGGCCATTTGATGATGGATGAAATGGCGCACATTGGATTTGACGAATAAGGTTATTTCGTAAGTATGATCTGAATTCCTCCGAGGTAAAAGCTGTGCCGTTGTCCGATACTATTGCATCTGGCAATCCGTGAGTTGCGAATAGTGACCGAAGAGGTTTGATAGCGGACTGCGATGACGTCGATGGCACTATGAAAACTTCCAGCCATTTTGAATACGAATCGACTACAATGAAGAAAAGCTTGTTTTGAAACGGCCCTGCAAAGTCTATGTGAAGTCGAGACCATTGACATTTAGTCGTTTCCCAATAATGTAGAGCCGCATGTACGTTTTCATGTCTCGATATTTGACATGGTGTACACTGTTTAACTACGCTTTCAATATCTGCATCCAATTTAGGCCACCACACATAACTTCGAGCTAACGCCTTCATTTTCACAATACCGGGATGAGCAGAGTGTAATGCATCGAGAATTGTCTGCCGACTGTCAGGTGGAATGATGACGCGATTTCCCCATAATAGACACCCTTTCAGCGTTGATATTTCCATCCGGCGTACGAAAAATGGAAATAGCTTGTCTTTGCGATCAATCTTATCTGGCCACCCCCTTAACGCCTAGCTGAGTACCTTACTGAGTTCAGCATTTCTTGCTGTTTGAGTGGCTATGGCTGCTGCGTCATGTATGGGTGCTTCGGTGGTTTCGATCATTAAAACTTCTTCATCTTCGTTTTCAGCATCGATATCTGAGGCAATTGGCAATCTACTCAGACAATCTGCATTTCCCATTTTATTACCTTGACGATATGTTAATTGAAATTCATAAGCATTTAAAAAGATTCGTCTGCGAAGCATCTGATTCGAAATGACTGCTGGAACTGGTTTACTTGGGTTAAAGATTCCCAGCAGAGGCTTGTGATCCGTTACCAGCGTGAACTTCCGTCCATGTACGTAATCGTGGAATTTTTTTACTCCAGCAACGATCGCCACTGCTTCCCTGTCTATTTGCGCATAATTTCTTTCTGTTTTCGACAAAGTTCTTGAATAGAATGCAATAGGTTTCTCGGAACCATCAGGCATACGGTGACTGAGTACCGCTCCAATTCCATACGGAGATGCATCGCAAACAACTAACACAGGTAACTTCTCATCGAAGTGAACCAAAACATGGTCTGAAGCTATTAACTTTTTTAATTTGTCGAAAGCAGTCTGGTGAACCGTCGACCATGTCCAAGTAATTGACTTAACTAGTAACCGATGAAGTGGTCAGCCAATGTTGCTTTATGTGGCAGAAATGAGTGATAAAAGTTTAGAAGTCCAAGGAAAGCCTGCAACTCTTTTTTGTCTCTCGGCGATGGAGCACTATGAATCGCCTCTAGCTTCCCCTGTGATGGCCGAATTCCAATGGAATCTATCTTATATCTGAGGAATTCAACTGATTGTACCCCGAAGCTACATTTATCTTTTCGCAGACGAAGTCCTGAAGACTCCAGACGAGTGAAGACCTCCTCTAGGCGTTCAGCAAGCTCACGTTCATTACTACCCATAATGATGATGTCATCGAAATAAGGTAAGACACCTGCAATATTTCGAAGCAGATCTTCAATAAAATTTTGAAAAATACCTGGAGCTGATGAAATTCCAAACTGGAGTCTCGTAACTCGGAATGCTCCTTTATGAGTGATAATCGTTTGAAGTTGTGACGATTTATTGTCCACTGCGAGTTATTGATAAGCTTGTGCGAGGTCTAACTTCGCAAAAATGCTACCACCCTCTATTGACGAGAGGAGCGTACTGATACCGGGTATGCGGAAACAATGTGGTTTCAATGCCTTGTTGAGTGTTGATTTGTAATCACCACAAATTCGGATGGAACCATCCTTCTTTGGAACTGGGACAATTGGAGTCTGAGTCTCAATAGGCTCTAGAACACCTTGAGCACACAAGCGATCCAGTTCAGCTTCGACTAAACTCCGAGTTGCTAATGGTATTTTACGAGGAGGATAACGAATTGGTTGAACAGACGACTCGACTTGAAGTGACACTGGCCGCCCGGAAAAACATCCCAAGTCTTCGGAAAACAGTTGTTGAAACTTCATGAGAACCCTTTTCATAGGTGATTCATGATTGGTACTATTAACTCCTTGGATGCTAATTCCAAGTGCACCAAACCAGTTACACCCCAGAATGTTTGTTTGGTTACCGCATACAACAATCAGTGGAAGATTGCTAATTTGTCTATTGTTAAAATGGACACTTACATCCATAACGCCTTTAACTGGAATGTGATTTCTCTGGAAATCGACGAGATGAACATTACTCTGATGTAACCCCGGCTTTTTAGATGACCACACACGTTCGTATTCCTGTGACGAAATTATCGTGTAATTCGAGCCCGAGTCAATTTCAAATTTACATGAATGGTTATTAATTTTAACAGTAACCAGCTGTTTAAAATTAACAACTGGTGATATTTGATTTACGGCATGTTGTTTCGATTTGTTAACATGACGTGCCGTATTTTGCGCCTTTTTTGATGAGTTCGCAAAACTTGACGTTGAACGGCAAACGCGCTGAAGATGTCCCTTAACGCCGCATGCAGAACAAATGGTCTCTTTATGGGGGCACTGAACTCGAGGGTGAGGTCCTCCACAACCATTGCAAGCCTTACTGTGAATGGGGTCACGCATTTTGTCTTTGCGGCGCTGTTGCTGATTATAAGTTTGTCCATGATTTGCTCGATTTGCAACGAACTTGATTGAATCTGGATGGCGAATTTCTCCTTGGTTCTTTGCTGCTGCTTCTGCGATTGTAGCACGAGATATAACCTTAGGTAATTGCTGCTCATATTCGGCAAGAAGAGATTTTTGAAGTGCTTCATCTCGTAGTCCACAAACTAGACGATCACGAAGCATCCGACGATATAGCAACGATATAACCGGTTTTGTCTCTTCTATCGTTTTACCGTACTCTTACAATATGAGTGTTTCGCAATAATTTGTACGCTAATTGTTATTTAGGGATCCCATCCTCGTCGCCAGTATTAAATATTCAAATACTTTATTTAATTAATATATTTCCCTACACCAAACAATGACGGTACAAAGTATGTATGTGAATAGTGACATAAGAATGACTGCACAGCGTACACGTATTTCTCGGTCTGTTGTCTGTTGCGAACTGAACAATTGAAAAACGACAGGTATTTAGATTGATATATTCACTTAACCAACAAGACTGCTTAAATTTCAATATTTTATATACTTTCTTCAACAACATACCATTTTCTATACATTGCTGAAGATTTCTATAATGAATTACATAGCGAGTTTTGTTGGTTAAGTCAGTAATCAACTTTTTAGATTGAATTACCCACAGCTTTATTCTCAGCACAAAATGGTAAATCATTATGCGCATCATGTAGAGCCTGTGGGTAATCCAAATCTACTTCGAGTATATATCCGATGGGAGAATCGAATGGAATTTCAAAAACGATGAAATGTTCAATATTTTCCATCCATTCGAATCCCCCATAAGGTAAATATTGCGACATTGCCCATCCATACAGATTATTGGCATCCATATAAGTTAGGTATTTTGACGATTTACTTTCATCGTACCCCGTCATGTACTTATTATTTGCCTTGGAATGCCTAGTGCTACATTGGACAATGCCGCATCGAATACTTTTTTGCACGAAAAGGTGCATGTCAATATCAGTGAAGAGCTCCAGGTTCATCTTTGTTGTTTTCAACATTGCGTCCCATGATAACCCTGGAGCTGTATAATATTGACACGGATCTACCTTATAGATGTTTTTGCAAACCTTTCTAAAGTTTTCAAAAACATCTGCTAAGACCAGTACATCAGTCTTCAAATATAACAGCATGTAATCTTTTAGCGTTTGGCAGTTGAAGACATTCCAAACCCTTAAGGCATGTTGATAGTCTTCAACCGAACAATTTTTGTTAATTAAACGACTAAAAAAGTTATCATGACTGGGAAGACTGGTTTCTCTTAAACGATCAATTGAATTGAGGTATGCATATGGGAATACCCCCTTTCGTTTTAAGAGCTGAAACTCATCATCGTTTGGATACATTTGGCGCACTATTTGGTAATCATTTGATGATAAATTTTGCGCTAATGCATCCAAACTCGATGCCATGAAACGAAAAGAATCCACTAATCTGATTTCGATTGTTTTCTTTTCGTCCACTTTGGTACGTTTTGAGAGTGATACGTATAACTCTTTATTTAAGGGGATAACATTAATATTACCCTCAAATAAATTCAATTCTTTAATGAAAAGGTGGCAGTCATAACCAGAAAAATTATGGAAAAATACAGGCACAAACTTTGCAATTTGAAATTTTAAATTGCATTCGTTACGTGCCGGCCCCCTGTACTTTCCAGTTAAATGACAATGATCTGCCACTCTATCAGCCCCCAATTCTTGTTCGCAATTATGACAAGAATTGGAGTCTTTTTGGAGTTTTACCTCTTCATTGAACAAGGAGTTCATTGGCCTAACTACACTTAAATAATTATTATAAATATTTCTTACATCACTAACTAAATATTCTATAAATGTTGTGGGGGAATCTTCTCCCGAATAAATATTAAATTTATTTAACCTACTATTATAATTACAACTAATATAATAATTAAATGCTATGGGTATATGCTTAATTATATTACTAGTATTACTCGCTAAATCTAAATCTACGCTACTTAGTACACATTCGAAGTCTGCATAGACAACGAATGGTACGTCTAAACTACGTTCGAAATTCTTAAAACTAATTACCGTCTTATCTATTGCCGGCATCTCTGCAACAGTCCTCCCACATACAATCTTGTGTTGTTGTAGAGTACTCTCATTAATCATCCATAACGCCTTTAACTGGAATGTGATTTCTCTGGAAATCGACGAGATGAACATTACTCTGATGTAACCCCGGCTTTTTAGATGACCACACACGTTCGTATTCCTGTGACGAAATTATCGTGTAATTCGAGCCCGAGTCAATTTCAAATTTACATGAATGGTTATTAATTTTAACAGTAACCAGCTGTTTAAAATTAACAACTGGTGATATTTGATTTACGGCATGTTGTTTCGATTTGTTAACATGACGTGCCGTATTTTGCGCCTTTTTTGATGAGTTCGCAAAACTTGACGTTGAACGGCAAACGCGCTGAAGATGTCCCTTAACGCCGCATGCAGAACAAATGGTCTCTTTATGGGGGCACTGAACTCGAGGGTGAGGTCCTCCACAACCATTGCAAGCCTTACTGTGAATGGGGTCACGCATTTTGTCTTTGCGGCGCTGTTGCTGATTATAAGTTTGTCCATGATTTGCTCGATTTGCAACGAACTTGATTGAATCTGGATGGCGAATTTCTCCTTGGTTCTTTGCTGCTGCTTCTGCGATTGTAGCACGAGATATAACCTTAGGTAATTGCTGCTCATATTCGGCAAGAAGAGATTTTTGAAGTGCTTCATCTCGTAGTCCACAAACTAGACGATCACGAAGCATCCGACGATATAGCAACGATATAACCGGTTTTGTCTCTTCTATCGTTTTACCGTACTCTTACAATATGAGTGTTTCGCAATAATTTGTACGCTAATTGTTATTTAGGGATCCCATCCTCGTCGCCAGTATTAAATATTCAAATACTTTATTTAATTAATATATTTCCCTACACCAAACAATGACGGTACAAAGTATGTATGTGAATAGTGACATAAGAATGACTGCACAGCGTACACGTATTTCTCGGTCTGTTGTCTGTTGCGAACTGAACAATTGAAAAACGACAGGTATTTAGATTGATATATTCACTTAACCAACAAGACTGCTTAAATTTCAATATTTTATATACTTTCTTCAACAACATACCATTTTCTATACATTGCTGAAGATTTCTATAATGAATTACATAGCGAGTTTTGTTGGTTAAGTCAGTAATCAACTTTTTAGATTGAATTACCCACAGCTTTATTCTCAGCACAAAATGGTAAATCATTATGCGCATCATGTAGAGCCTGTGGGTAATCCAAATCTACTTCGAGTATATATCCGATGGGAGAATCGAATGGAATTTCAAAAACGATGAAATGTTCAATATTTTCCATCCATTCGAATTGTACTTATTATTTGCCTTGGAATGCCTAGTGCTACATTGGACAATGCCGCATCGAATACTTTTTTGCACGAAAAGGTGCATGTCAATATCAGTGAAGAGCTCCAGGTTCATCTTTGTTGTTTTCAACATTGCGTCCCATGATAACCCTGGAGCTGTATAATATTGACACGGATCTACCTTATAGATGTTTTTGCAAACCTTTCTAAAGTTTTCAAAAACATCTGCTAAGACCAGTACATCAGTCTTCAAATATAACAGCATGTAATCTTTTAGCGTTTGGCAGTTGAAGACATTCCAAACCCTTAAGGCATGTTGATAGTCTTCAACCGAACAATTTTTGTTAATTAAACGACTAAAAAAGTTATCATGACTGGGAAGACTGGTTTCTCTTAAACGATCAATTGAATTGAGGTATGCATATGGGAATACCCCCTTTCGTTTTAAGAGCTGAAACTCATCATCGTTTGGATACATTTGGCGCACTATTTGGTAATCATTTGATGATAAATTTTGCGCTAATGCATCCAAACTCGATGCCATGAAACGAAAAGAATCCACTAATCTGATTTCGATTGTTTTCTTTTCGTCCACTTTGGTACGTTTTGAGAGTGATACGTATAACTCTTTATTTAAGGGGATAACATTAATATTACCCTCAAATAAATTCAATTCTTTAATGAAAAGGTGGCAGTCATAACCAGAAAAATTATGGAAAAATACAGGCACAAACTTTGCAATTTGAAATTTTAAATTGCATTCGTTACGTGCCGGCCCCCTGTACTTTCCAGTTAAATGACAATGATCTGCCACTCTATCAGCCCCCAATTCTTGTTCGCAATTATGACAAGAATTGGAGTCTTTTTGGAGTTTTACCTCTTCATTGAACAAGGAGTTCATTGGCCTAACTACACTTAAATAATTATTATAAATATTTCTTACATCACTAACTAAATATTCTATAAATGTTGTGGGGGAATCTTCTCCCGAATAAATATTAAATTTATTTAACCTACTATTATAATTACAACTAATATAATAATTAAATGCTATGGGTATATGCTTAATTATATTACTAGTATTACTCGCTAAATCTAAATCTACGCTACTTAGTACACATTCGAAGTCTGCATAGACAACGAATGGTACGTCTAAACTACGTTCGAAATTCTTAAAACTAATTACCGTCTTATCTATTGCCGGCATCTCTGCAACAGTCCTCCCACATACAATCTTGTGTTGTTGTAGAGTACTCTCATTATGAGAGTACTGTAGGCAGCTGATACATAAATAAAGTTTTCTACAATGGCTCGTACTTTGATGTTTTATCAATCTGTAACAAAAGAAGAAATACAATTTATACTTAATATAAAAGTTTAATATAAAACAAAAATTTATTTAAATTGTGATATAATTATTATTACCTTGAAATATTTTTAATCCACCCATAATGGAACCGCTCTCCTTCCTGCAGCAGCAACAGTTTTATATGCTGCACCTTTTCTTGATTTGTGCAATGATACGGTCCCTCGATGTTTTTCGAAGCTTCATCGAATCCGAAGACGTTGACACTCATCCTTAGATTCTGCTTTTCAAATTGGTCAATGTTATTTATTGGCATGGGGAACGCGAATCCCTTAAAATCCACTTTAGCTCCATTATCCAGTATTATGAGATCAGCTCCAATGTTCTCCACATTATAATTTATTGTCCTGCGTGGATGGTTCTCGGTGGGTTTCAGAGCTGAGATGATCGCCCATTTGAAAGAGTAGGGATCATCGTTTTGAACATTGATGCAGGCGTGCTTCTCCTGCAGGAATTTGGGTAGTGGGATGTGTGAAGTAGCTGCTGCAATAGATGTTGATGGTGTTGCTGTTGATGTTGATGATGATAATGATGGTCCTGCTACAGATGTTGTTGATGAAGTTGCCCTGGGTTTTTTGTTAATCAAATTTGTGTGTCTGCGCATGACATCTAGTCCCACGAAATTTAGTACCACATTCTTCACAACAGAAGAATTGGTTGTTTGTATTGTATTGGTTTCTAAATCTAATGCCTTTTAAGATTGCGCATTGCAGTGAACTCCTGTCCACAAACATTGTGGACAGCTCTTCATTTTTTTTTTTTTTAAAATATTTCACTTGCTTTACTTTTTAAAATAGTATATTTAGCCTTTTCACTTGACTTTTTCAGAATTTTTAAATTGATTTGTAAATAATAAATAATATTGTTCAGTTTATTTTAATTGTTATTAACAGCCTTATAATGTAAATAGTTTGAAAACGAAAACACAAATGAAAACGAAAACGAAAACGAAACCAGCCAAACTAGTATAATAGAAGCTTTTCGTTGGTATTGCAGACTTTCGTTGTGTTGCAGAGAGAAAATGTTGCCATGTGTACAATATTTGAAGCATTTTTATAAGTAATTTCTAGAAACGCAAAGATTTCGGGTAGAATTCAGTGCAAAAGCGTGTCGGCAACACTGTACACAACACTATACACATACAAATTCGACACATACAATTCGACAACTTGCAAAACACAAACAATTTTACACTAGGCGATAGCCTTCTTGGTTTCTCGACTTTTTTCCTGGAAACTGAGGATCCATTATACCTCGCGTAGCTGATAAAATCTGCAAAGCATGTAAAAATACCAACAAAAAGCATTTTTTTCGTTTAGTGGATTTTACTCGAGTTTTGTTATGCTCAATTGTCAAACAAACGAAAAATGACGAAAAGCACAAAACAAAACTCATGAAAAACATATGTTTTGTTTTCGTTTACGTCTTGAAACTTTTTACATTATAAGGCTGTAAATGTGTTTATATTTTATTATAATATATTTAACTTTTTTCACTTTTCCTTTTTTAGAAAAATGAGCAACTTTTCTTTTACAACTTTTTACAACTGCAACTTTCAGAACACTTTTCTTTTATTAAAAATTAGATCTTTACTCTTTGGCGACAATTTTACAATTGATTCTTTATACTCGCTGGAGCTAATTTTATGCTCGGGGATCGAGCTGCAGAGATCCCAACCACAAAAATTATTTGACTATTAAAATGTTATGGTTTTCCATTTTTATCAATAAAGTTAACAACAAGAACGACTCTATATCCAGCCATCTGCATCCATTTAAAACTCAATATACAAACAAATTCGTCCATATTCTAAATGACCACTTGCGTTTGTTTACATTATGATTCTATATAAAAACAAAAATTTCTAAAAGTCCGTTGAGAAAAGAAAAAGAACAACAACAACGACATAGCAAAACTACTACCCAGCCAGCTGTATTTGCATCCACCAGCCATCTCTACTGAACATAAACAATATTCCTATTAAAAGCATTTTGAGTATCCCCATAGTCTCCAGCCGTTTATTCTCATTATGATTCCAATTTAGGACTTTTTATTCTGAGAAATATTTGTATACAGAACGTATCGAAAATATCAACTCCAATTCCAAGATTGAAATAATTGTATTAATATATGTACATTTAATAAGTGTGATCGCGAGGCAATCGAACACTTGAAATGCCCATAACTCATTTACTAAATCTACAACAAACACATAGCAAAATGACGAAAAGCAATTAAATGAGAGCAATAAAAAATATTTTTCCAACAACAACGCTACGCATATTCAGAACAACAACAACAACAACAATATCAAGTACCACAAACGATACACAAGCGGGCAGAGCACCGCAAGCTCCTCACGCAGACAACCACATGAACCACACGCTCCGCCGGGTAGCGCAGTCGCTACCTCACGGGCAGAGCTCGCCATGTAATTCATATAGTGCCTCACGGGCAGAGAACCTCACGCTCCGCCATGTATTTCATATAGAGCCTCACACAATCCACACTTCGCCAGGCAGAGCACCGCACGCACCGCAGTCGCTACGTTGGCCCAGAACATATATATCCCTACTACTCCTTTCCAATAGTTCAGGTCCGAGCGAAGAACTGGTTGTTTGTATGGTTGTCTACTGGTTGAACAGAAGAACTGGTTGTTTGTATTGTATTGGTTTCTAAATCTAATGCCTTTTAAGATTGCGCATTGCAGTGAACTCCTGTCCACAAACATTGCATATGAAGCTCTTCATTTTTTTTTTTTTAAAAATATTTCACTTGCTTTACTTTTTAAAATAGTATATTTAGCCTTTTCACTTGACTTTTTCAGAATTTTTAAATTGATTTGTAAATAATAAATAATATTGTTCAGTTTATTTTAATTGTTCTTAAATTTGTTTATATTTTATTAACTTTTTAAATAGTATATTTAACTTTTTCTTTTCTTTTACAACTTTTTACAACTGCAACTTTCAGAACACTTTTCTTTTATTAAAAATTAGATCTTTACTCTTTGGCGACAATTTTACAATTGATTCTTTATACTCGCTGGAGCTAATTTTATGCTCGGGGATCGAGCTGCAGAGACCCCAACCACAAAAATTATTTGACTATTAAAATGTTATGGTTTTCCATTTTTATCAATAAAGTTAACAACAAGAACGACTCTATATCCAGCCATCTGCATCCATTTAAAACTCAATATACAAACAAATTCGTCCATATTCTAAATGACCACTTGCGTTTGTTTACATTATGATTCTATACAAAAACAAAAATTTGTAAAAGTCCGTTGAGAAAAGAAAAAGAACAACAACAACGACATAGCAAAACTACTACCCAGCCAGCTGTATTTGCATCCACCAGCCATCTCTACTGAACATAAACAATACTCCTATTAAAAGCATTTTGAGTATCCCCATAGTCTTCAGCCGTTTATTCTCATTATGATTCTAATTTAGGACTTTTTATTCTGAGAAATATTTGTAAACAGAACGTATCGAAAATGTCAACTCCAATTCCAAGATTGAAATAATTGTATTAATATATGTACATTTAATAAGTGTGATCGCGAGGCAATCGAACACTTGAAATGCCCATAACTCATTTACTAAATCTACAACAAACACATAGCAAAATGACGAAAAGCAATTAAATGAGAGCAATAAAAAATATTTTTCCAACAACAACGCTACGCATATTCAGAACAACAACAACAACAATATCACGGGCCTCACGGGCAGAGAACGCTCCGCCATGTATTTCATATGGAGCCTCACACAAACCACACTTCGCCAGGCAGAGCACCGCACGCTCCGCAGGCAGCGCAGTTGCTACGTTGTCCCAGAACATACATATCCCTACTACTGATAGGAAATGGAATCATGTATTAAGGAATAAGCGTGATAAGCAAAGACTACAAGACTGGAAACTCTTTTTTCGCTTTGAATGTGTTGGTGAAATCAGGCTTGGGTGTCGTAGATTACAAAAACAAAACGCATGTAATTTTGACAGTTCGGGAACGAATTTTGACAGTTCCGGAATTTTTTTACAAAATATTTTGAGAGAGGGTTGCAACTGTTGTTCTTCTTCATAGCAATAAGCCAGAAATATGATTTTTCAAATACGTGAAAAAGTGCCAGTTTTAACAGCAATGAATGCTTCTAGAAACCTTTCTAAGTCATAAAGTTGCACAATATTGCATATTTTGCAAGTAAAAGTCAAAAGTCACCTTTCTAAGTCATAAAGCTGCACAATATTGCATATTTTGCAAGTAAAACGAAGTTAAAATTCATAAAAATTGCTCATTTCACAAATTTAGTCAGCTGTTTTTAACCTACCACACGTATTTTTAGCCGAAAGAGATTCCAACCTTTTACGTTTGATGGTAATTATTGGGATGTCAGTTGTCGAACGTAGATGAAATTTCATGTTAGCAAAATGTTTATTTATAGTTATTTTATTCTGTAAACACAATTTTCTTACGTATATTAATATATAGAAGACATAGTTTTTGTATTTAATAAATGCTAATTATGACAATATGTAGGTTTTTATGATATTTGTAATCAGAATTTCCTGAGCATTATTGTATACATTTAAGAATAATAAAACATAAAATGAACTGAGATCTCCAACATAGAAGACAAATTCAACACAGACAATTCCAATCAGTTGTTTAGAGAGATAAGTATTTCTGAGGATAATTGTACTTAACAAATTATAAATAATTAATACAAATAAAATTTTTTTAGCATGACTCCAATAGCCAAGTGTGTGCTGAAATGCAATATTCCCGGTATTAAGAGCCACATAGTTGATTAAGAGCCAGTCTGGACGGTAAGTCGTTATAATCAGTAGTTTTGAAATGAATATAACGGATAATAACATTGCCGGTTATGTAAGATTTTGCTTTTACCATTAGAAAATTACGAACTTCTGTGGGGCAGAATGCATTCTCTTTTTAATACGTAGTGAGTAGTAGGTATATGTACCTTCTGGCACAACTGAAATTTGGGAGCTATGTTTTGCGTGTGTTAGAGTGAGATGGCGCTATACGGTTGTGTGGGAGGGAGTGAGAAAGAGATATAAATACGGACGGACGGACACCGGGAGGGAAGGGAGGGAGTGGAAGGGGAGGGAGGGAGAGGAAGGGGAGGGTGGTAGAGGAAGGGGTGGAAGGTAGGAAAGGGGCGTAGAAATAGGGGCGTGGCAACAGGGGCGTGGCAAAAGTGGGCGTAGCAAATGGGGCGGACAAAAATGGGCGTGACAAAGTATGCGTGTAAAAACGGACAGACAGACAGACACAGACTACAGACAAACATACATAGAGACGGACAAACAGACGGACATACATACAGACAGACAGAAAAACAGACGGACATACATACAGACGGACAAACCGACAGACAGACATACATAGCTCAGCGTGCTGACTGTTGCGAGTGTGGTGTGTTCTCTGCCTTGATCTCTGCCCGCTTGGGTATCGTTTGTGGTACTTGAGATTTTTGTTTTTGCACAGAATCAGAATGTAAACAAACGCAATTAGTCATTTAGAAGCGTTTTTAGTTAATAACTTTTGGATTAATTGATGAAATTGATTGATAAAAATTTTTTTATCAATAAAGTTTTGACCAAGTGCTGTACGAAGACTTTAGGGGAACACTGTATAAATGGTTTTTACGAAAGAATAATATTTAAACACCTTTTGATGATGGATTTGGATTTTCAGATTGTTTTGGAGTTTTGATGGGAGTCTGGCGGTTTATGATATGACCCCTACACCTTGAAAATATGTATTATATATAATATAATACATATATATATGCATGATGTTTATACATACACCACCCACCCTAAAAACATGTACGAATTTGTTTGCATATTGAACTTTGAATGGATGCGAATGGCTGGGTAGTAGTTTTGCTATGTGGTTGTTGTTCTTTTTCTTCAGCTGGCAGACGTACTTTTAGAAATTTTTGTTTTTGTTTGCGTTTTGGGGTGTACTCTTTGTTGTTGGAACTTTTATTTCTTTTTTATTGCTCTGATTTAATTGCTGTGTGGTTGTTGTAGATTTAGTAAATGAGTTATAGGCATTTCAAGTGTTCGATTGCCTCGCAACCACACTTATTGAATGTACATATATTGATACAATTATTTCCATCTCAGAATTGGAGTTGACATTTTCGGTACTTTCTGTTTAGGAATATTTCTCATGGTCTGACAGACAGACAGACGGACGGACACACTGATAGACAGACGGACATACATACATATAGACAGACATACATACATACATATAGACGGACAGACATACAAACATATGGACGGACAGACAGACGGACATACATACATATATACCGACAGACGGACATACATATAGACGGACAGACGAACGGTCGAATAGACAGATGGACAGTGAACATCCACAAATTGAATTGTTCATAAATCCAGTGTCATAGTTAGCTAGGTGATCAGCTTGAAGCAAAAGTGGTTGGTGGGAAGAGGAAATGGGAAAGTGTAGGGTGGGAAGACGAACAGACATAGACACATACAAACATACGTACATATAGACGGACAGACTGACAGAGACAGTGAATATGCACGAATTAAAATTCTTTCGTTTATTTTATTCATGTTCTTGTAGGAGTTTGGCTTATGGTGTTTTTTTTGTATATGATATATTCTTGCTGTGTTGTTTTATTTTTAGGAATAGAGACGCTTGTTAATGATATTGAAGTGTAGAGGAGAGGATTGAGTAGGTAAACCTAGGATGCTCCACTTATTCTTTTTCTTCATTGTATAGCTTCTGTTAGAATAAGCATTTGATGCTCGTGCGAGAAGAGTTAATACAACAAATGTAGGGATTTCTTTTTATACACATGAAGTAATATTTTGGCGAAGATGTACAATGTTTATGCTTTTGCGTTAGGAATATGCTTGGGTATGCTATACTTGTTTTTTTTTTCTTGTTATATAGATACTAAATGAACATTTCAAGTGAACTTTGGTTTGTAGCCTCATAGGTTATTACTAATATAGGTTAATTTAATGGTTAGCTAATCTACCGATACACTTATGGAACAATTTTCTGTATGAGTTTGCTTATGTTGTTGTTGTAGGACTTTGATTTATGTTGTTGTTGTTGTAGTAGTAGACGATTTATTCTTACGGTGTTGTTGTTTTTTATTTTAAGGAATAGAAACACATGCTGTCGATATTGAACTAGTAAAATGCAGGGCTTAAGCAGTTAAATGTAGAATATGTTCTTATAGTATTCTTATTTTAATTCTTGTTTTCTTTGCTGTAGGATAACAATTTAATTAATTGAAAGTTAATTTTAGTGTAGGAGAAAGAATCACATCTTTTAATCGCTTATTATTTTTTGTCGTTTTGTTTTCATACTGAGACATTTAGAAAATGCTATGATTATATTTTGAATATGGTTGTATATAATTCATAAATTTCAATATGACTATATGGATTAATGAAAATTTGATGACTTGATTTTTGCTGTAATTTGTTTGTAATATATTTTTAATTTCAGTGTTTTAAATAATATTTCTTAAATATTAATATTAAATATTATTTAACGCTAATTATTATTGCTTTTAGGTGTAAGAGATTTGTTTGATAGGGTTTAGTTAGTAAATGAGCGATGGGTTTGAGAATATGTGTTTGAGAAAAGAGATATTGAGAGACGCATCTTATTGATATTGAAGTGTAGACATGAGAGGCTCTAGTTGGTAAAGCTAGGTTGCCATTCTTACTTCTATTTTATTTTTCTTCTTCTTTTTTCTTGTTCTTTTTTCATTACTATTATTATTGCTTCTTATTCTTCTTTTTTCCGCGTGTAGCCAAATGATAAGGTAGTCATATAATGTATAAGCAAATAGTCAAAACGTTATTTATATATTCATCCTCAACGAAACAGTTAAGCACTCTTTAACGTATCACATCCAGCTCTAAATTTGAAAGAAAAGACGGACCGACTAACAGAATGATAGAGGTAAAGGACAGGTGGATAGTGTAGATGTAGTGACAGAGGCGGATTCAGATGGTTGGTAGGATTTTGGGTGGGACTATGCTTAGCGTATTCCTTATTATTATTATTATTCATTTATATTGTTTATTGTTTGTCGTAATTCGTATTAATTGGATGTTTAATACATATAAGTAGAATTTGAACATATAAGTAGAATAAGTTAATATAGTAGATGTAGATATATAGTAAAAGTATAGTATATATACATATATATATATAGTAAATGTATCATGTTGTTGTTGTTGTTGAAATTTTTAAGGCTAATCTAGCAATAGACTGATGAAGCAGTAGAAGCGGGTTTGTAGGAATTTTGCTTGTGTTATTGTTGTAGGAGTTTGCTTTATATTGTTGCAGTAGTAGACGATTTACTCTTGCTGTATTGTTGTTGTAATAGAGATGCATGCTGTTGATATTTAAATGGTGACATGCTTAGCTTAAACATACAAACCTAGGATGCCATTTTCTTCTTCTTCTTTTTTATTCGTTGTATAGATTCTGTTAGGATAAGCATTTGATGTGCGTGTGAATTTTTATGTCGACGAAAGACACACATATTTTATTCGCTTATTATTTTTTTCTTTTTTCTTTTATACTGACACATATAGAAAATGTTGAGTAGATTTTCAACATGGTTATTGTTCATCAATTTGAATATTACTATACTATAATACTAGTACTACTACTAATGATTTCATGAGCATATGATGACATGATTTTCCTTTTATTTCTTCTTGTAATATATTTTTTAATTTCAGTGTTTTAAATAATATTTCTTTAGAGCTGATTATTATTGCTTCTAGGAGTAAGAGATTTGTTTGATAGGGTTTAGTTAGTTAATGAGCAATGGGTTAGTAAACATATCTTTAAGAAAAGAGATATTGTTGTTGTTTAAAATATTAGGAATAAATTTGTGATTAAATGTTGTCTATATTATTAAATTTTAGGAAACAAAAGCCTCTTAACATTGAAGTAAAGACATGAGAGGCTTGAGTTGGTAAAGCTAGGATGTCATTCTTCCTGCTATTTTATTTTTCTTCTTCTTTTTTCTTTTTCTTGTTCTTTTTTATACCCTACACACGAAGTGAATAGGGTATATTCACTTACTGCTTCCGTTTGTAACGCATTAAAGGAGGCGTGACAGGTATAGAAAAGTATATATATTCTTGATCAGCGTGACCTCCTGATTCGATTTAGCCATGTCCGTCCGTCTGTCTGTACGTCTGTCTGTGTGTCTGTCTGTCTGTGGAAATCACGATTACAAGAGAACGAATAGAGATATCTTCATCAAACTTGGTACGAATATTGTCTATCATTAGAAACTCATCGGTATTGAAAATGGGCAAAATCGGACCATTGCCACGCCTCCTTTTTATACTAAATATAAATTCATCCATGCTTATAGCTCAATTTCTCAGCTTGTAGAACGAATTTGGGGTTGAAATTTTGTCCAGAAATCCACTGCCTCTGACCAAAACAGACAACCAAAAATGGGCGTGATCCGCCCACTAATTAAATAAAACTCGACTACAGGAGAACGAATAGAGATATTTTCATCAAATTTGGCACGAATATTGTCTATCATCAGAAACTTATCGGTATTGAAAATGGACAAACCGGACCATTGCCACGCCTACTTTTTATAGTAAATATAAATTCATGCATGCTTATAGCTCAATTTCTCAGCTTGTAGAACTAATTTGGGGTTGACATTTTGTCCAGAAGTCCACTGTCTCTGACCAAAACAGACTACCAAAAATGGGCGTGGTCCGCCCACTAATTAAATAAAACTCGATTACAGGAGAACGAATAGAGATATCTTCATCAAATTTGGCACGAATATTGTCTATCATCAGAAACTTATCGGCATTGAAAATGGGCAAACCGGACCATTGCCACGCCTCCTTTTTATACTAAATATAAATTCATCCATGCTTATAGCTCAATTTCTCAGCTTGTAGAACGAATTTGGGGTTGAAATTTTGTCCAGAAGTCCACTGCCTCTGACCAAAACAGACTACCAAAAATGGGCGTGGTCCGCCCACTAATTAAATAAAACTCGACTACAGGAGAACGAATAGAAATATTTTCATCAAATTTGGCACGAATATTGTCTATCATCAGAAACTTATTGGTATTGAAAATGAGCAAAATCGGACCATTGCCACGCCTACTTTTTAAAATAGCTTGCTTTACTTTTTAAAATAGTATATTTAGCCTTTTCACTTGACTTTTTCAGAATTTTTAAATTGATTTGTAAATAATAAATAATATTGTTCAGTTTATTTTAATTGTTCTTAAATTTGTTTATATTTTATTAACTTTTTAAATAGTATATTTAACTTTTTCTTTTCTTTTACAACTTTTTACAACTGCAACTTTCAGAACACTTTTCTTTTATTTAAAATTAGATCTTTACTCTTTGGCGACAATTTTACAATTGATTCTTTATACTCGCTGGAGCTAATTTTATGCTCGGGGATCGAGCTGCAGAGACCCCAACCACAAAAATTATTTGACTATTAAAATATTATGGTTTTCCATTTTTATCAATAAAGTTAACAACAAGAACGACTCTATATCCAGCCATCTGCATCCATTTAAAACTCAATATACAAACAAATTCGTCCATATTCTAAATGACCACTTGCGTTTGTTTACATTATGATTCTATACAAAAACAAAAATTTCTAAAAGTCCGTTGAGAAAAGAAAAAGAACAACAACAACGACATAGCAAAACTACTACCTAGCCAGCTGTATTTGCATCCACCAGCCATCTCTACTGAACATAAACAATACTCCTATTAAAAGCATTTTGAGTATCCCCATAGTCTCCAGCCGTTTATTCTCATTATGATTCTAATTTAGGACTTTTTATTCTGAGAAATATTTGTAAACAGAACGTATCGAAAATGTCAACTTCAATTCCAAGATTGAAATAATTGTATTAATATATGTACATTTAATAAGTGTGATCGCGAGGCAATCGAACACTTGAAATGCCCATAACTCATTTACTAAATCTACAACAAACACATAGCAAAATGACGAAAAGCAATTAAATGAGAGCAATAAAAAATATTTTTCCAACAACAACGCTACGCATATTCAGAACAACAACAACAACAATATCACGGGCCTCACGGGCAGAGAACGCTCCGCCATGTATTTCATATAGAGCCTCACACAATCCACACTTCGCCAGGCAGAGCACCGCACGCTCCGCAGGCAGCGCAGTTGCTACGTTGTCCCAGAACATACATATCCCTACTACTGATAGGAAATGGAATCATGTATTAAGGAATAAGCTTGATAAGCAAAGACTACAAGACTGGAAACTCTTTTTTCGCTTTGAATGTGTTGGTGAAATCAGGCTTGGGTGTCGTAGATTACAAAAACAAAACGCATGTAATTTTGACAGTTCGGGAACGAATTTTGACAGTTCCGGAATTTTTTTACAAAATATTTTGAGAGAGGGTTGCAACTGTTGTTCTTCTTCATAGCAATAAGCCAGAAATATGATTTTTCAAATACGTGAAAAAGTGCCAGTTTTAACAGCAATGAATGCTTCTAGAAACCTTTCTAAGTCATAAAGTTGCACAATATTGCATATTTTGCAAGTAAAAGTCAAAAGTCACCTTTCTAAGTCATAAAGCTGCACAATATTGCATATTTTGCAAGTAAAACGAAGTTAAAATTCATAAAAATTGCTCATTTCACAAATTTAGTCAGCTGTTTTTAACCTACCACACGTATTTTTAGCCGAAAGAGATTCCAACCTTTTACGTTTGATGGTAATTATTGGGATGTCAGTTGTCGAACTTAGATGAAATTTCATGTTAGCAAAATGTTTATTTATAGTTATTTTATTCTGTAAACACAATTTTCTTACGTATATTAATATATAGAAGACATAGTTTTTGTATTTAATAAATGCTAATTATGACAATATGTAGGTTTTTATGATA
This sequence comes from Myopa tessellatipennis, assembly GCA_943737955.2. Classification (NCBI taxonomy): domain Eukaryota; kingdom Metazoa; phylum Arthropoda; class Insecta; order Diptera; family Conopidae; genus Myopa; species Myopa tessellatipennis. The sequence goes on along the minus strand of OX031316.1, from coordinate 39,917,436 downwards.
TTTGTAATCAGAATTTCCTGAGCATTATTGTATACATTTAAGAATAATAAAACATAAAATGAACTGAGATCTCCAACATAGAAGACAAATTCAACACAGACAATTCCAATCAGTTGTTTAGAGAGATAAGTATTTCTGAGGATAATTGTACTTAACAAATTATAAATAATTAATACAAATAAAATTTTTTTAGCATGACTCCAATAGCCAAGTGTGTGCTGAAATGCAATATTCCCGGTATTAAGAGCCACATAGTTGATTAAGAGCCAGTCTGGACGGTAAGTCGTTATAATCAGTAGTTTTGAAATGAATATAACGGATAATAACATTGCCGGTTATGTAAGATTTTGCTTTTACCATTAGAAAATTACGAACTTCTGTGGGGCAGAATGCATTCTCTTTTTAATACGTAGTGAGTAGTAGGTATATGTACCTTCTGGCACAACTGAAATTTGGGAGCTATGTTTTGCGTGTGTTAGAGTGAGATGGCGCTATACGGTTGTGTGGGAGGGAGTGAGAAAGAGATATAAATACGGACGGACGGACACCGGGAGGGAAGGGAGGGAGTGGAAGGGGAGGGAGGGAGAGGAAGGGGAGGGTGGTAGAGGAAGGGGTGGAAGGTAGGAAAGGGGCGTAGAAATAGGGGCGTGGCAACAGGGGCGTGGCAAAAGTGGGCGTAGCAAATGGGGCGGACAAAAATGGGCGTGACAAAGTATGCGTGTAAAAACGGACAGACAGACAGACACAGACTACAGACAAACATACATAGAGACGGACAAACAGACGGACATACATACAGACAGACAGAAAAACAGACGGACATACATACAGACGGACAAACCGACAGACAGACATACATAGCTCAGCGTGCTGACTGTTGCGAGTGTGGTGTGTTCTCTGCCTTGATCTCTGCCCGCTTGGGTATCGTTTGTGGTACTTGAGATTTTTGTTTTTGCACAGAATCAGAATGTAAACAAACGCAATTAGTCATTTAGAAGCGTTTTTAGTTAATAACTTTTGGATTAATTGATGAAATTGATTGATAAAAATTTTTTTATCAATAAAGTTTTTATTGTGAATTAATATCGGTCTGGCAACTCCTGTCATTACTTTTCCTTTATACTCTTCTTATGTTATACATATTATATTACTATTGAATAAAGTCAGTCGCTATTAAACATCCAAGTTGCGCGTGTCTTTTCTGCTCAACAGGTTATGGGCCCAGTCACTAATTAGAAAGTTAAAATGGCGACCGGTACAATCAGTTTTCCTTTTGAAAGGCTTCGCGGTCGTGAAAATTTTGATGTATGGAGGAGAAATGCAAAGTCCTACCTAGTTCTAAAAGGTTGCTGGAAGATTACGGAAAGTGGATTGTCTGAAAACTCTTCTGTCAAGGATTGTGAAGTCAATGAACGGGCACTAGCAGAGATTACGCTCATGGTCGAGCCGAATAATTTTTCGCACATAGCAAACGCTCAAAGTGCAAAGAACGCATGGGATTCTTTGGTGTTAGCTTACGAGGACCACGGCTTGACTCGTAAAGTGGAGCTTTTAAAAAAGCTAGTACAGCTGAAGCTGGAGCAGTTTCAATCCGTGCAGGATTATGTCAACGAGATGGTCATGACTTCAATAAAGTTGCAAACTGCAGGTTTGAACATAGGTGACGAATTGGTGGCTTCATTATTGCTTGCTGGGTTGCCTAACGAGTATCAAGCACTCGTCATGGCTGTGGAAAATTCTAAAGCAAAATTAACTGTAGATAACGTTAAGAGCTTGTTGTTGCAAGATGTTAAATTTGATTGCAGCAAAGATTCCACGGGCAATGCTTTATATTCAAAGCATTTTCAACAGAAAAGGAATGGTAAGAATTCTAACAAGAAAAGTTTTCGGTGTTTCAACTGTGGTCAAGAAGGCCACATGCGTAAGGAATGCCGCAAAAATTCACAGTCAAAGAAAGCTGCTGAGTACGAAAGTAAAAACAGGACAGCGATGGCTTCGAACACGCTGTTGGCAGACTCGTGTTTTCACTCACACAGTAGCGAAAATGTGTGGTACATTGACTCAGGTGCAACTTCACACATGACGAATATTCAGCATTTGCTTTCGAAGGAAAGAGCGGCACAGCATAACGAAGTAATTTTGGCAAACAAAGAGCGAGTTGGTGTGAAGAGCGCAGGCGATGTCAACCTTGTGCTGAATGTAAACAAACGAAAAATTGCAACAAATATTCAAGACGTTGAATATGTACCGAGCCTGTGTGCAAATCTATTATCCGTGTGGCAAATAGCACAGAAAAATAAAAAGGTTGTATTTCAAGGCAATGTGTGTAATATTTTTGATCAAAATGGCACATTAATTGCGACGGCGCATGCAGACAATGGGTTGTATAAATTGGACTGCGAAAAGACTCCAGTTGGAAAAGCAATGTTAACGATTGAGAGTTTTGAGCTTTGGCATCGTAGGTTGGCACACATTTGCAAAGAAAGAATGACGCAAGTTCAGAATTCAACAGTTGGTGTTAATTACAGAGAACCAAGGGAAGAAAAATGCATTGTCTGCTGTAAAGGTAAGCAAACAAGAACAACTAATAAATCAGCTGGAACTCGTGCGGAAAATGTATTAGATATTATTCATTCTGACGTTCTTGGTCCAATCAGTACGAAGTCATTCGGCGGTGCGAGATTTTTGTTAATATTTGTGGATGATTACTCTAGAAAAGTTTTTGCAATACCGATCGTACGAAAATCTGATGTATTTGAAAGATTTAAGCATTTTAAAAGTGAAGTCGAGAATCAGTGTGGCCGTAAAATTAAAGTTATCAGAACAGATAATGGCACAGAGTATTGCAACAAACAATTGACAACATTTTTGCGCGACTGTGGTATTGTTCATCAGAAAACCGCTCCTTATACGCCCGAACAAAACGGCGTAGCTGAGCGCATGAACCGTACGTTGATAGAGCGTGTCAGGTGCATGTTGGTGGATTCTGGTCTCGGTAATATATTTTGGGCTGAAGCTGCGAATACGGCAGCATATTTAGTAAATCGTGTCCCTTGTAGAAACAACAATAAAAGTCCAGAAGAAATGTGGACTGGGGTAAAACCGAACTTAAAACATTTACGCATATTTGGTTGCACCGCAATGGTACATATACCGAAACAAAAACGTTTGAAGCTTGATGCGAAATCAGAAGAGTGCATCTTTGTAGGATATTGCACTGTATCAAAAGCATATCGACTTCTTCGAAAATCGGATTACAAGTTAATTGTGAGTCGTGATGTTACTTTTTTAGAAAATACAAGCAATTTGATCCAGTCTATGGAACCTAATTTGATTGCTCATATTACCGAAGAAAATGAGGTGTATGACATTGACAATTCAGAGGAAGCAGACGAGCTGGAATTGTCAAGTGCCAACAAATCTTCTGATAGTGAGTATGAAACTCCTGATAAAAGTGACGAGATGGAATTGTCAGATGCCAGTAAATCTTCTGACAGTGAGTGCGATATTTCTGATAAAAGCGAGGTGCGAAACAATAAAAAAGAGTGTTCAGTTCGTCGTTCTGAACGTATTGCAAATAAAGCAAAAATTAATTTGTTGTTCAGCGCAGTGTGTGGAATAGACGACCCAACTAGTGTTGATGAAGCACTGAATAGTGCAGAATCGGGCGCTTGGAAATGCGCAATGGAAGAGGAGATGGATTCTCTTAAATCAAACAATACTTGGGTGCTTACAACGATACCTCAAGGTAAAAGAGCCATAAATTCGAAATGGGTATTTAAAATTAAGCGCGGTGCTGATGGTGAGCTTGTACGATATAAAGCAAGACTTGTTGTCAAGGGTTGCTCGCAGAAACCAGGCATTGACTATTCGGAAACCTTTTCACCGGTAGTCAGATATAACTCACTACGTTTCTTGTTTGCCATGGCGGCAAAATATGACTTGTCGGTGCATCAATTAGATGCTGTAACTGCATTTTTAAATGGTGAGCTTCAAGAAGAAGTCTACATGAAACAGCCCGAGGGCTATGATGACGGTTCAGGTCGAGTTTGTCGTTTAATTAAGTCCTTGTATGGTCTCAAGCAAGCGAGTAAAGTTTGGAATGATAAACTAAACATGGAACTCATCAGCCTTGGACTTGTCAGAAGCGATGTTGACCAATGCATATATTATAGCGTAAACGAAAGAAGTATGGTATACGTAGCGATATATGTCGACGATGTGTTGGTGTTTTCGAATGACAAAAAGGCTACGCAGCATATTAGCAACAAGTTGTCTTTAAAATTTAAAATGAAAGACATGGGTTCGGCGTCTTCCGTGCTTGGCATGCGAGTTCAACGTGATGAGGTAAAAAAACTAATTAAACTTGATCAGTCTGAATATATTTCCAGTGTACTAAACCGTTTTGGAATGGATGATTGTAACGCTGTATCCACTCCACTCGACTTATCACAAAAGTTAACGGCTGAAATGTGTCCACAGACCGAAGAAACAGTAAAAGAGATGGAAAACGTTCCATATATGGAAGCAATTGGTTGCCTTCTGTATGCAGCACAAAACACACGGCCTGACATCAGCTTTGCAGTCAATTTGCTAAGTCGTTTTTCTCAAAATCCTGGAAAAGCTCATTGGGTTGCTGTAAAGCGTGTGATGCGTTATTTGAAGGGTACTCTTGATAAAGGCATCGTTTACATGAAAGGAGCAGAGGATCTTACTGGGTTTTGCGATGCTGATTGGGCAGGAGATCTTGACGAGAGACGTTCAACATCCGGTTACGTGTTTCTGATGCAGGGAGGAGCTATATCTTGGTCAACACATAGGCAGCGGACGGTTGCATTATCTTCAACCGAAGCAGAGTTAATGTCAATCGTGGGTGCGATGCAAGAAACGATTTGGTTGAATCGTTTAGAAAAGGAGTTGGTTCCTGGCTTTAGAAAATCAACAACACTTTATTGCGACAACAAGAGTGCAATTCAGATCGTTCGTAACAACAACTTTTCCCCACGAACTAAGCATGTGGACATCAAAGTGAAATTCATACGAGAAAAGCTTGAAGATAAATCGCTAAAGCTGGAGTACATTTCTACTAGCGAGATGTTGGCAGACGGATTAACAAAAGGTATAGCAGCTGCTAAAAATGAACATATGAATGCCAAACTAGGTTTAAAGTAATAGAAAACTATATTGCTTGAATTATGTTAGTTTTAATGAAATGAATTATTGTTAGTTTAATGAGTTTTGCCAGCTATGATATTAAAGGGAAGTATTGTGAATTAATATCGGTCTGGCAACTCCTGTCATTACTTTTCCTTTATACTCTTCTTATGTTATACATATTATATTACTATTGAATAAAGTCAGTCGCTATTAAACATCCAAGTTGCGCGTGTCTTTTCTGCTCAACAGTTTTGACCAAGTGCTGTACGAAGACTTTAGGGGAACACTGTATAAATGGTTTTTACGAAAGAATAATATTTAAACACCTTTTGATGATGGATTTGGATTTTCAGATTGTTTTGGAGTTTTGATGGGAGTCTGGCGGTTTATGATATGACCCCTACACCTTGAAAATATAATACATATATATATGCATGATGTTTATACATACACCACCCACCCTAAAAACATGTACGAATTTGTTTGCATATTGAACTTTGAATGGATGCGAATGGCTGGGTAGTAGTTTTGCTATGTGGTTGTTGTTCTTTTTCTTCAGCTGGCAGACGTACTTTTAGAAATTTTTGTTTTTGTTTGCGTTTTGGGGTGTACTCTTTGTTGTTGGAACTTTTATTTCTTTTTTATTGCTCTGATTTAATTGCTGTGTGGTTGTTGTAGATTTAGTAAATGAGTTATAGGCATTTCAAGTGTTCGATTGCCTCGCAACCACACTTATTGAATGTACATATATTGATACAATTATTTCCATCTCAGAATTGGAGTTGACATTTTCGGTACTTTCTGTTTAGGAATATTTCTCATGGTCTGACAGACAGACAGACGGACGGACACACTGATAGACAGACGGACATACATACATATAGACAGACATACATACATACATATAGACGGACAGACATACAAACATATGGACGGACAGACAGACGGACATACATACATATATACCGACAGACGGACATACATATAGACGGACAGACGAACGGTCGAATAGACAGATGGACAGTGAACATCCACAAATTGAATTGTTCATAAATCCAGTGTCATAGTTAGCTAGGTGATCAGCTTGAAGCAAAAGTGGTTGGTGGGAAGAGGAAATGGGAAAGTGTAGGGTGGGAAGACGAACAGACATAGACACATACAAACATACGTACATATAGACGGACAGACTGACAGAGACAGTGAATATGCACGAATTAAAATTCTTTCGTTTATTTTATTCATGTTCTTGTAGGAGTTTGGCTTATGGTGTTTTTTTTGTATATGATATATTCTTGCTGTGTTGTTTTATTTTTAGGAATAGAGACGCTTGTTAATGATATTGAAGTGTAGAGGAGAGGATTGAGTAGGTAAACCTAGGATGCTCCACTTATTCTTTTTCTTCATTGTATAGCTTCTGTTAGAATAAGCATTTGATGCTCGTGCGAGAAGAGTTAATACAACAAATGTAGGGATTTCTTTTTATACACATGAAGTAATATTTTGGCGAAGATGTACAATGTTTATGCTTTTGCGTTAGGAATATGCTTGGGTATGCTATACTTGTTTTTTTTTTCTTGTTATATAGATACTAAATGAACATTTCAAGTGAACTTTGGTTTGTAGCCTCATAGGTTATTACTAATATAGGTTAATTTAATGGTTAGCTAATCTACCGATACACTTATGGAACAATTTTCTGTATGAGTTTGCTTATGTTGTTGTTGTAGGACTTTGATTTATGTTGTTGTTGTTGTAGTAGTAGACGATTTATTCTTACGGTGTTGTTGTTTTTTATTTTAAGGAATAGAAACACATGCTGTCGATATTGAACTAGTAAAATGCAGGGCTTAAGCAGTTAAATGTAGAATATGTTCTTATAGTATTCTTATTTTAATTCTTGTTTTCTTTGCTGTAGGATAACAATTTAATTAATTGAAAGTTAATTTTAGTGTAGGAGAAAGAATCACATCTTTTAATCGCTTATTATTTTTTGTCGTTTTGTTTTCATACTGAGACATTTAGAAAATGCTATGATTATATTTTGAATATGGTTGTATATAGTTCATAAATTTCAATATGACTATATGGATTAATGAAAATTTGATGACTTGATTTTTGCTGTAATTTGTTTGTAATATATTTTTAATTTCAGTGTTTTAAATAATATTTCTTAAATATTAATATTAAATATTATTTAACGCTAATTATTATTGCTTTTAGGTGTAAGAGATTTGTTTGATAGGGTTTAGTTAGTAAATGAGCGATGGGTTTGAGAATATGTGTTTGAGAAAAATGATATTGAGAGACGCATCTTATTGATATTGAAGTGTAGACATGAGAGGCTCTAGTTGGTAAAGCTAGGTTGCCATTCTTACTTCTATTTTATTTTTCTTCTTCTTTTTTCTTGTTCTTTTTTCATTACTATTATTATTGCTTCTTATTCTTCTTTTTTCCGCGTGTAGCCAAATGATAAGGTAGTCATATAATGTATAAGCAAATAGTCAAAACGTTATTTATATATTCATCCTCAACGAAACAGTTAAGCACTCTTTAACGTATCACATCCAGCTCTAAATTTGAAAGAAAAGACGGACCGACTAACAGAATGATAGAGGTAAAGGACAGGTGGATAGTGTAGATGTAGCGACAGAGGCGGATTCAGATGGTTGGTAGGATTTTGGGTGGGACTATGCTTAGCGTATTCCTTATTATTATTATTATTCATTTATATTGTTTATTGTTTGTCGTAATTCGTATTAATTGGATGTTTAATACATATAAGTAGAATTTGAACATATAAGTAGAATAAGTTAATATAGTAGATGTAGATATATAGTAAAAGTATAGTATATATACATATATATATATAGTAAATGTATCATGTTGTTGTTGTTGTTGAAATTTTTAAGGCTAATCTAGCAATAGACTGATGAAGCAGTAGAAGCGGGTTTGTAGGAATTTTGCTTGTGTTATTGTTGTAGGAGTTTGCTTTATATTGTTGCAGTAGTAGACGATTTACTCTTGCTGTATTGTTGTTGTAATAGAGATGCATGCTGTTGATATTTAAATGGTGACATGCTTAGCTTAAACATACAAACCTAGGATGCCATTTTCTTCTTCTTCTTTTTTATTCGTTGTATAGATTCTGTTAGGATAAGCATTTGATGTGCGTGTGAATTTTTATGTCGACGAAAGACACACATATTTTATTCGCTTATTATTTTTTTCTTTTTTCTTTTATACTGACACATATAGAAAATGTTGAGTAGATTTTCAACATGGTTATTGTTCATCAATTTGAATATTACTATACTATAATACTAGTACTACTACTAATGATTTCATGAGCATATGATGACATGATTTTCCTTTTATTTCTTCTTGTAATATATTTTTTAATTTCAGTGTTTTAAATAATATTTCTTTAGAGCTGATTATTATTGCTTCTAGGAGTAAGAGATTTGTTTGATAGGGTTTAGTTAGTTAATGAGCAATGGGTTAGTAAACATATCTTTAAGAAAAGAGATATTGTTGTTGTTTAAAATATTAGGAATAAATTTGTGATTAAATGTTGTCTATATTATTAAATTTTAGGAAACAAAAGCCTCTTAACATTGAAGTAAAGACATGAGAGGCTTGAGTTGGTAAAGCTAGGATGTCATTCTTCCTGCTATTTTATTTTTCTTCTACTTTTTTCTTTTTCTTCTTCTTTTTTATACCCTACACACGAAGTGAATAGGGTATATTCACTTACTGCTTCCGTTTGTAACGCATTAAAGGAGGCGTGACAGGTATAGAAAAGTATATATATTCTTGATCAGCGTGACCTCCTGATTCGATTTAGCCATGTCCGTCCGTCTGTCTGTACGTCTGTCTGTGTGTCTGTCTGTCTGTGGAAATCACGATTACAAGAGAACGAATAGAGATATCTTCATCAAACTTGGTACGAATATTGTCTATCATTAGAAACTCATCGGTATTGAAAATGGGCAAAATCGGACCATTGCCACGCCTCCTTTTTATACTAAATATAAATTCATCCATGCTTATAGCTCAATTTCTCAGCTTGTAGAACGAATTTGGGGTTGAAATTTTGTCCAGAAATCCACTGCCTCTGACCAAAACAGACAACCAAAAATGGGCGTGATCCGCCCACTAATTAAATAAAACTCGACTACAGGAGAACGAATAGAGATATTTTCATCAAATTTGGCACGAATATTGTCTATCATCAGAAACTTATCGGTATTGAAAATGGACAAACCGGACCATTGCCACGCCTACTTTTTATAGTAAATATAAATTCATGCATGCTTATAGCTCAATTTCTCAGCTTGTAGAACTAATTTGGGGTTGACATTTTGTCCAGAAGTCCACTGTCTCTGACCAAAACAGACTACCAAAAATGGGCGTGGTCCGCCCACTAATTAAATAAAACTCGATTACAGGAGAACGAATAGAGATATCTTCATCAAATTTGGCACGAATATTGTCTATCATCAGAAACTTATCGGCATTGAAAATGGGCAAACCGGACCATTGCCACGCCTCCTTTTTATACTAAATATAAATTCATCCATGCTTATAGCTCAATTTCTCAGCTTGTAGAACGAATTTGGGGTTGAAATTTTGTCCAGAAGTCCACTGCCTCTGACCAAAACAGACTACCAAAAATGGGCGTGGTCCGCCCACTAATTAAATAAAACTCGACTACAGGAGAACGAATAGAAATATTTTCATCAAATTTGGCACGAATATTGTCTATCATCAGAAACTTATTGGTATTGAAAATGAGCAAAATCGGACCATTGCCACGCCTACTTTTTATAGTAAATATAAATTCATGCATGCTTATAGCTCTATTTCTCAGCTTGTAGAACTAATTTGGGGTTGAAATTTTGTCCAGAAGTCCACTGTCTCTGACCAAAAAAGACTACCAAAAATGGGCGTGGTCCGCCCACTAATTAAATAAAACTCGATTACAGGAGAACGAATAGAGATATTTTCATCAAATTTGGCACGAATATTGTCTATCATCAGAAACTTATCGGTATTGAAAATGGACAAACCGGACCATTGCCACGCCTACTTTTTATAGTAAATATAAATTCATCCATGCTTATAGCTCAATTTCTCAGCTTGTAGAACGAATTTGGGGTTGAAATTTTGTCCAGAAGTCCACTGCCTCGGACCCAAACAGTCTACCACAAATGGGCGTGGTCCGCCCACTAATTAAATAAAACTAGATTACAGGAGTACGAATATAGATATTTTCATCGAATTTGGCACGAATGTTGTCTATCATCAGTAACTTATTGGTATTGAAAATGGCCTAATTTTCAAATAAACGTGTGTAGGGTATATGAACTTCGGCCAGACCGAAGTTAACACTCTTTCTGGTTTTATTTTATTACTATTATTATTAGTTCTAATTCTTTTTCTTTTCTTCTGCGTATAGCCGAACCATCAAAATAGTCATACCAAAATTTAGCTTAAAACTATTAAAAACTATTACCAAAATTTAGCTTATATACTATGAACAATGTTTAGTCTAAATGGTAACAACTTCTTATTTCAATATTAAATGTTAGGGATTTATGTAGCTTAAATTATTTCTCTTGTAAAGAATTCTATTGAACCAACAAAATAGCTGCTTGATTGAAGCTTGACTACAACCTTTTATACTTTGGAATGGACAATAAGAATTTTCTTTGAGCAATAAAAACTGGCTTTTAGTTAGGGATCATTATATAGTCTATAAATAACCGAAAACGATATTCGACCGCAGCGAAACACTTAAATACCCTACAACTTATGATGTCTAACTATGACTTTGAATGGAAAATGCTAAGGTAGCGTTCCAACATATTAAACTTTAACTTTAAGGGAAACCTATAATTATTAAGAAACAATAAAAGAAACATATTGATTTGTACATACACAGAAATAGTGAACTCCTACATTTCTGTTAAATTTCATTCGAATAGCTAAATGAGTTCTAATGCGATCATGATTCCATCAGAGAGACGAACAAGGCTTAATCTCAATGAATCTCATTTGCACAATAAAATTTTTCATATCATTCTTTTTAGGACAAAAATTTCAAATTATTAAAAATTATTAAAATTAAATTATTAAATGAAATAGACATTAATATGGATATATAATATAATGCAAATAGGTATAAACACTACTTCTTATTATAATGAGTCATCAGATAAAGGTTCGACAATGATAATAGAAACAATCTTTAGAAACCAACAACAAGGGACTTTGAGCGGAAAAATGGATTGAAAACTCATAAAAACATCTACAATATCGGGCTAGTAATTTTATCAGCCCAGTTGTGTATATCAGTATGATAACATAATTGCAATTCATAACCCAAAATTCACTTAAACATCGACACACCAGCAATATAACTCAACAAACTATTAGCGAGACAATCAATTAAAATTATATTAACTCCTAATAGAGGCAAGAAATACATAGTATTCATACTTAAACAATCCACAAATTTAGTTTCTTAAGAAAGCACATACGAAATAATATACCTACATGCCCACTACAGTAACACAAATATTATTTTAGCATCAGAATCTCCACACAACACATTCAGTGCTACATTTATATCCACTTCCTATCAATAAAACAAAGGAAATTATTACAATAACACAGCTAGAATTAATAGAATTAATAAATGAAATTAAAATACTTACTTTAGCTTCAATAACAAAATATACAACTGGAAATATAAATATGTCTATGCCGCAAACAAATAAATGGAGATAGCGGAATAAAACAAACCATTTGAAACAAAATAAAAACTTAAGACTCTAATCACGTTACAAAAATAAATATAAATATAATATATCTATAAATCTGAAATCAAATAAATATAAATAATAATATAAATAATAATATAAATAATAAAAAATAAATCTGAAATCTGAAATGAAATAAATATAAAAATAGGTAAAAATAAATACTATATGGATAAATAAATATAACGAAATTAATTAAATAAAGCAAGTATAAGACGCAATTCACTACCACCGAATTCTATAAGAGAGCTCATTTGTTGGCCCTTCTAATCGCGAAAAGACTGAGTTTAATATAGATAGTCCGAACGGACTAAATTTTATTAACATATACTCGTATCTGTAAATTATATAAATGACAGTATGAGTACTTGAAGTAGCTATTATTTTTAGATAAATACATTGGGTTCTGCACACATTTTGAGACTGTTTTAAGGCAAAAACCAACCCAATAATTATATTCGATGACATAGCTTGAGGGAAGTAAAACAACATTCGAGAGTACTTTTGTATGGGCAGACACAAATCTATTGATTGCTTTTTACTCATACCAAAAGGTGCTGAACGGGCAGACACTACAGGCTCGAACCCGTCGATGGTGCGTGCCTCGCAGCATGGAACGTGTTCGTAAAAAAAAATCTAAGGGTCTGTCGTTCACTTATACCAAACGTGTGGCTTCGACCCACTTCTCATGCTCTCCAGTTTCTGAGCCAGCCGGGCTAATTGGCACCTCAAAACAAAGGCGTTCGTCACGTAGTTCGACTAGAACTAAACTTAAGGAAATAATATCACAGCTAGTATCACCATTGCCTAGAACTAATATTGCGTTACTTTATCATAATATTGCACTACAAAATTACAACTAATAATAAAAAAAAATATCACAGAAGGTAAAAGTATAATCAAAAGGTCCTGTAGAAGATATACAAAAGCGAGTCAGGAAATTTAAAACTACGTTTAATAAATATTAAAAATAATTATTAGAATAAGAAATTGCAAGAATAATTACTAGCTTATAACAAAGAAATAATTGTCAAACATATATCTACGACTATTACTACACGGATTACAACATGCCACATGGATTACGCTACAAACAAATCCTTAGCGTGGTATACCCCCAACTTTTTGCCACCAAGCGCACCTAATTCGTATAACGAGTTGCCAATCTTCTTCAAAATTATACATCTTATGTTGGCTTGCGCCAGTTTGGTGTTGTACACTTCCACAAGGTTACTTTGTTTGAAGTTACGGCGGTATACCACTTGTCCAACTTGAAAACATACATCCCTACTACGCGTATTATAAGCTTTGGCGCTTTCTTTGTGGGCCACGTTTAAGGCGTCAGTTAGTTTCTGGCGGATCACCGTCATTTTGTCCGGTTGTGTCAAAACTGCCAGATCGTTATCTTTTATGGTGCTCACCCGACGCATAAGATCATATGCGCCTGCGTGTTGTACCATGTGAGCGCCAAATACTGCGTAGTAGGGTTCTACACCAATAGAACGATGCACTACACTTCTCAGCGCAAAGGCCGCGTCACTGACATGCAGGTCCCAGTTACGTCGGTTCTCTCCCACAAACGAACGCACTATTTGCAACACTGAGCGGTTGACCCTCTCAGCGGCGTTCGCTTGTGGCGAGTAGAATCCAATCCGGACATGTTTCACACCATACTTATCTAAAAACTCTTTGAACATGCCGGACACAAACTGTTTGCCATTGTAGGAATGGACAAACTCTGAGACACCAAAAACATGAAACACACTACATTCTAGGATCTTCACAACATTTAAGGAGGTGGCATTTCGCATAGGTTGGAGGAAAACGAACTTCGAAAAGTGGTCCAGACATACGAAGATGAAAGAATTGCCATTCTTGGACCTTGGGTAAGGACCAATAAAATCTATATAAAGACGTTGGAAGGGCCGTTCAGTGATGAATTGTTTACCCATCCGGGGACGGCGCATAGCGTTTGAAGTTTTACTACCCTTGCACACATCACAATCCTTAACAATATATTGCACGTCCCTAATCATTCCCGGCCAGTAATATTTTTGTCTTAACCGAGCCAGCGTCTTGTGAATTCCCCCATGTCCAGCGGAAGGGGAGCTATGACAAGCCTCCAGAAGTCCGGGTCGCAATTCGGACGGGACCCAGAGCTGCCATGCGTGGTCCTCTTGCACCCCATCACCCGTACTAAAACCCGTGCGTCTGTATACGAAGCCGTCTGAAACTACAAGATCCGGTAGTCCGTCTTTGGTCTCTGTCACCGTCTTCCTCAATTCCTCATACTCTTCTGAAGAGAAAGCTGGAGAATTGAGTTCAACATCCAGTCTTCGGTCCACCGGTCCTATCTCTTCCAGGTACATTCGGGACAGAGCATCCGGTACAACATTTTGGGAGCCTTTTCTGTGCTCTATGTTAAAATTGTAAGCCTGAAGTTTCAAACTCCATCTGGCTAATCTTCCAGACAAGTCCTTTTGGTTCATTAACCACTTCAGGCTCGCGTGATCCGTGATTATAGTGAAGGGTAGGCCTTCCACATACGGACGAAATTTCTTCACGCTTAATACCGCAGCGTAACACTCAAGCTCAGTAACACTGTAGTTCTTCTGAGCTTTGTTGAGCTTCGCTGACATGTAGGCTATCGGATGCTCGTTCTCCTCGTTGTCCATCTGGAAGAGAACCCCTCCCACCCCTTGCGTCGATGCGTCACATTGAATATAAAAATGTCTGTTGAAGTCCGGATTGATAAGCACTGGTGCTGATGCATTTTTGTTTGTGGGGGACCCATGGCCTCTATCATGTCCACGGGTTCCTCCTCATAGCACAGGACCTCGACCTCGCTAACCTGTCTTGCCTTGGCTTTGTTTTCTTTTATTTGCTCCTCAGCCCTGTTGCATACTTGGCGCAAATCATCCAACGTATTAATGTTGCAGGCAAAAATCAGGTTAGAGATGCTAGGTCTCAGATTTCGCCTAATCGCAAAAATCAAGTCCCCCTCCGGTAGTTTTCTCCGCAACCTAAAAGTGAGATTATGGACCTCCGTATAAAAATCTTTGAACGTTTCACTGGCTTGTTGCTTCCGGTGCATAATCTGCCATATGATCGCACAGTCGGCCTCTGCGATCCGGAAACGTTTCAGCAATTCCCGTTTTAACTCGAAAATGGGCGTGATCCGCCCACTAATTAAATAAAACTCGACTACAGGAGAACGAATAGAGATATTTTCATCAAATTTGGCACGAATATTGTCTATCATGAGAAACTTATCGGTATTGAAAATGGACAAACCGGACCATTGCCACGCCTACTTTTTATAGTAAATATAAATTCATGCATGCTTATAGCTCAATTTCTCAGCTTGTAGGTTTGGGGTTGAAATTTTGTCCAGAAGTCCACTGTCTCTGACCAAAACAGACTACCAAAAATGGGCGTGGTCCGCCCACTAATTAAATAAAACTCGATTACAGGAGAACGAATAGAGATATCTTCATCAAATTTGGCACGAATATTGTCTATCATCAGAAACTTATCGGTATTGAAAATGGGCAAACCGGACCATTGCCACGCCTCCTTTTTATACTAAATATAAATTCATCCATGCTTATAGCTCAATTTCTCAGCTTGTAGAACGAATTTGGGGTTGAAATTTTGTCCAGAAGTCCACTGCCTCTGACCAAAACAGACTACCAAAAATGGGCATGGTCCGCCCACTAATTAAATAAAACTCGACTACAGGAGAACGAATAGAGATATTTTCATCAAATTTGGCACGAATATTGTCTATCATCAGAAACTTATTGGTATTGAAAATGAGCAAAATCGGACCATTGCCACGCCTACTTTTTATAGTAAATATAAATTCATGCATGCTTATAGCTCTATTTCTCAGCTTGTAGAACTAATTTGGGGTTGAAATTTTGTCCAGAAGTCCACTGTCTCTGACCAAAAAAGACTACCAAAAATGGGCGTGGTCCGCCCACTAATTAAATAAAACTCGATTACAGGAGAACGAATAGAGATATTTTCATGAAATTTGGCACGAATATTGTCTATCATCAGAAACTTATCGGTATTGAAAATGGACAAACCGGACCATTGCCACGCCTACTTTTTATAGTAAATATAAATTCATCCATGCTTATAGCTCAATTTCTCAGCTTGTAGAACGAATTTGGGGTTGAAATTTTGTCCAGAAGTCCACTGCCTCTGACCCAAACAGACTACCACAAATGGGCGTGGTCCGCCCACTAATTAAATAAAACTAGATTACAGGAGTACGAATAGAGATATTTTCATCGAATTTGGCACGAATGTTGTCTATCATCAGAAACTTATTGGTATTGAAAATGGCCTAATTTTCAAATAAACGTGTGTAGGGTATATGAACTTCGGCCAGACCGAAGTTAACACTCTTTCTGGTTTTATTTTATTACTATTATTATTAGTTCTAATTCTTTTTCTTTTCTTCTGCGTATAGCCGAACCATCAAAATAGTCATACCAAAATTTAGCTTAAAACTATTAAAAACTATTACCAAAATTTAGCTTATATACTATGAACAATGTTTAGTCTAAATGGTAACAACTTCTTATTTCAATATTAAATGTTAGGGATTTATGTAGCTTAAATTATTTCTCTTGTAAAGAATTCTATTGAACCAACAAAATAGCTGCTTGATTGAAGCTTGACTACAACCTTTTATACTTTGGAATGGACAATAAGAATTTTCTTTGAGCAATAAAAACTGGCTTTTAGTTAGGGATCATTATATAGTCTATAAATAACCGAAAACGATATTCGACCGCAGC
The DNA here is from genome assembly GCA_943737955.2 of Myopa tessellatipennis. Classification (NCBI taxonomy): domain Eukaryota; kingdom Metazoa; phylum Arthropoda; class Insecta; order Diptera; family Conopidae; genus Myopa; species Myopa tessellatipennis. Next base: position 39,900,641 of record OX031316.1, on the reverse strand, counting down.
GAAACACTTAAATACCCTACAACTTATGATGTCTAACTATGACTTTGAATGGAAAATGCTAAGGTAGCGTTCCAACATATTAAACTTTAACTTTAAGGGAAACCTATAATTATTAAGAAACAATAAAAGAAACATATTGATTTGTACATACACAGAAATAGTGAACTCCTACATTTCTGTTAAATTTCATTCGAATAGCTAAATGAGTTCTAATGCGATCATGATTCCATCAGAGAGACGAACAAGGCTTAATCTCAATGAATCTCATTTGCACAATAAAATTTTTCATATCATTCTTTTTAGGACATAAATTTCAAATTATTAAAAATTATTAAAATTAAATTATTAAATGAAATAGACATTAATATGGATATATAATATAATGCAAATAGGTATAAACACTACTTCTTATTATAATGAGTCATCAGATAAAGGTTCGACAATGATAATAGAAACAATCTTTAGAAACCAACAACAAGGGACTTTGAGCGGAAAAATGGATTGAAAACTCATAAAAACATCTACAATATCGGGCTAGTAATTTTATCAGCCCAGTTGTGTATATCAGTATGATAACATAATTGCAATTCATAACCCAAAATTCACTTAAACATCGACACACCAGCAATATAACTCAACAAACTATTAGCGAGACAATCAATTAAAATTATATTAACTCCTAATAGAGGCAAGAAATACATAGTATTCATACTTAAACAATCCACAAATTTAGTTTCTTAAGAAAGCACATACGAAATAATATACCTACATGCCCACTACAGTAACACAAATATTATTTTAGCATCAGAATCTCCACACAACACATTCAGTGCTACATTTATATCCACTTCCTATCAATAAAACAAAGGAAATTATTACAATAACACAGCTAGAATTAATAGAATTAATAAATGAAATTAAAATACTTACTTTAGCTTCAATAACAAAATATACAACTGGAAATATAAATATGTCTATGCCGCAAACAAATAAATGGAGATAGCGGAATAAAACAAACCATTTGAAACAAAATAAAAACTTAAGACTCTAATCACGTTACAAAAATAAATATAAATATAATATATCTATAAATCTGAAATCAAATAAATATAAATAATAATATAAATAATAATATAAATAATAAAAAATAAATCTGAAATCTGAAATGAAATAAATATAAAAATAGGTAAAAATAAATACTATATGGATAAATAAATATAACGAAATTAATTAAATAAAGCAAGTATAAGACGCAATTCACTACCACCGAATTCTATAAGAGAGCTCATTTGTTGGCCCTTCTAATCGCGAAAAGACTGAGTTTAATATAGATAGTCCGAACGGACTAAATTTTATTAACATATACTCGTATCTGTAAATTATATAAATGACAGTATGAGTACTTGAAGTAGCTATTATTTTTAGATAAATACATTGGGTTCTGCACACATTTTGAGACTGTTTTAAGGCAAAAACCAACCCAATAATTATATTCGATGACATAGCTTGAGGGAAGTAAAACAACATTCGAGAGTACTTTTGTATGGGCAGACACAAATCTATTGATTGCTTTTTACTCATACCAAAAGGTGCTGAACGGGCAGACACTACAGGCTCGAACCCGTCGATGGTGCGTGCCTCGCAGCATGGAACGTGTTCGTAAAAAAAAATCTAAGGGTCTGTCGTTCACTTATACCAAACGTGTGGCTTCGACCCACTTCTCATGCTCTCCAGTTTCTGAGCCAGCCGGGCTAATTGGCACCTCAAAACAAAGGCGTTCGTCACGTAGTTCGACTAGAACTAAACTTAAGGAAATAATATCACAGCTAGTATCACCATTGCCTAGAACTAATATTGCGTTACTTTATCATAATATTGCACTACAAAATTACAACTAATAATAAAAAAAAATATCACAGAAGGTAAAAGTATAATCAAAAGGTCCTGTAGAAGATATACAAAAGCGAGTCAGGAAATTTAAAACTACGTTTAATAAATATTAAAAATAATTATTAGAATAAGAAATTGCAAAAATAATTACTAGCTTATAACAAAGAAATAATTGTCAAACATATATCTACGACTATTACTACACGGATTACAACATGCCACATGGATTACGCTACAAACAAATCCTTAGCGTGGTATACCCCCAACTTTTTGCCACCAAGCGCACCTAATTCGTATAACGAGTTGCCAATCTTCTTCAAAATTATACATCTTATGTTGGCTTGCGCCAGTTTGGTGTTGTACACTTCCACAAGGTTACTTTGTTTGAAGTTACGGCGGTATACCACTTGTCCAACTTGAAAACATACATCCCTACTACGCGTATTATAAGCTTTGGCGCTTTCTTTGTGGGCCACGTTTAAGGCGTCAGTTAGTTTCTGGCGGATCACCGTCATTTTGTCCGGTTGTGTCAAAACTGCCAGATCGTTATCTTTTATGGTGCTCACCCGACGCATAAGATCATATGCGCCTGCGTGTTGTACCATGTGAGCGCCAAATACTGCGTAGTAGGGTTCTACACCAATAGAACGATGCACTACACTTCTCAGCGCAAAGGCCGCGTCACTGACATGCAGGTCCCAGTTACGTCGGTTCTCTCCCACAAACGAACGCACTATTTGCAACACTGAGCGGTTGACCCTCTCAGCGGCGTTCGCTTGTGGCGAGTAGAATCCAATCCGGACATGTTTCACACCATACTTATCTAAAAACTCTTTGAACATGCCGGACACAAACTGTTTGCCATTGTAGGAATGGACAAACTCTGAGACACCAAAAACATGAAACACACTACATTCTAGGATCTTCACAACATTTAAGGAGGTGGCATTTCGCATAGGTTGGAGGAAAACGAACTTCGAAAAGTGGTCCACACATACGAAGATGAAAGAATTGCCATTCTTGGACCTTGGGTAAGGACCCATAAAATCTATATAAAGACGTTGGAAGGGCCGTTCAGTGATGAATTGTTTACCCATCCGGGGACGGCGCATAGCGTTTGAAGTTTTACTACCCTTGCACACATCACAATCCTTAACAATATATTGCACGTCCCTAATCATTCCCGGCCAGTAATATTTTTGTCTTAACCGAGCCAGCGTCTTGTGAATTCCCCCATGTCCAGCGGAAGGGGAGCTATGACAAGCCTCCAGAAGTCCGGGTCGCAATTCGGACGGGACCCAGAGCTGCCATGCGTGGTCCTCTTGCACCCCATCACCCGTACTAAAACCCGTGCGTCTGTATACGAAGCCGTCTGAAACTACAAGATCCGGTAGTCCGTCTTTGGTCTCTGTCACCGTCTTCCTCAATTCCTCATACTCTTCTGAAGAGAAAGCTGGAGAATTGAGTTCAACATCCAGTCTTCGGTCCACCGGTCCTATCTCTTCCAGGTACATTCGGGACAGAGCATCCGGTACAACATTTTGGGAGCCTTTTCTGTGCTCTATGTTAAAATTGTAAGCCTGAAGTTTCAAACTCCATCTGGCTAATCTTCCAGACAAGTCCTTTTGGTTCATTAACCACTTCAGGCTCGCGTGATCCGTGATTATAGTGAAGGGTAGGCCTTCCACATACGGACGAAATTTCTTCACGCTTAATACCGCAGCGTAACACTCAAGCTCAGTAACACTGTAGTTCTTCTGAGCTTTGTTGAGCTTCGCTGACATGTAGGCTATCGGATGCTCGTTCTCCTCGTTGTCCATCTAGAAGAGAACCCCTCCCACCCCTTGCGTCGATGCGTCACATTGAATATAAAAATGTCTGTTGAAGTCCGGATTGATAAGCACTGGTGCTGATGCATTTTTGTTTGTGGGGGACCCATGGCCTCTATCATGTCCACGGGTTCCTCCTCATAGCACAGGACCTCGACCTCGCTAACCTGTCTTGCCTTGGCTTTGTTTTCTTTTATTTGCTCCTCAGCCCTGTTGCATACTTGGCGCAAATCATCCAACGTATTAATGTTGCAGGCAAAAATCAGGTTAGAGATGCTAGGTCTCAGATTTCGCCTAATCGCAAAAATCAAGTCCCCCTCCGGTAGTTTTCTCCGCAACCTAAAAGTGAGATTATGGACCTCCGTATAAAAATCTTTGAACGTTTCACTGGCTTGTTGCTTCCGGTGCATAATCTGCCATATGATCGCACAGTCGGCCTCTGCGATCCGGAAACGTTTCAGCAATTCCCGTTTTAACTCGAAAATGGGCGTGATCCGCCCACTAATTAAATAAAACTCGACTACAGGAGAACGAATAGAGATATTTTCATCAAATTTGGCACGAATATTGTCTATCATGAGAAACTTATCGGTATTGAAAATGGACAAACCGGACCATTGCCACGCCTACTTTTTATAGTAAATATAAATTCATGCATGCTTATAGCTCAATTTCTCAGCTTGTAGGTTTGGGGTTGAAATTTTGTCCAGAAGTCCACTGTCTCTGACCAAAACAGACTACCAAAAATGGGCGTGGTCCGCCCACTAATTAAATAAAACTCGATTACAGGAGAACGAATAGAGATATCTTCATCAAATTTGGCACGAATATTGTCTATCATCAGAAACTTATCGGTATTGAAAATGGGCAAACCGGACCATTGCCACGCCTCCTTTTTATACTATATATAAATTCATCCATGCTTATAGCTCAATTTCTCAGCTTGTAGAACGAATTTGGGGTTGAAATTTTGTCCAGAAGTCCACTGCCTCTGACCAAAACAGACTACCAAAAATGGGCATGGTCCGCCCACTAATTAAATAAAACTCGACTACAGGAGAACGAATAGAGATATTTTCATCAAATTTGGCACGAATATTGTCTATCATCAGAAACTTATTGGTATTGAAAATGAGCAAAATCGGACCATTGCCACGCCTACTTTTTATAGTAAATATAAATTCATGCATGCTTATAGCTCTATTTCTCAGCTTGTAGAACTAATTTGGGGTTGAAATTTTATCCAGAAGTCCACTGTCTCTGACCAAAAAAGACTACCAAAAATGGGCGTGGTCCGCCCACTAATTAAATAAAACTCGATTACAGGAGAACGAATAGAGATATTTTCATCAAATTTGGCACGAATATTGTCTATCATGAGAAACTTATCGGTATTGAAAATGGACAAACCGGACCATTGCCACGCCTACTTTTTATAGTAAATATAAATTCATGCATGCTTATAGCTCAATTTCTCAGCTTGTAGGTTTGGGGTTGAAATTTTGTCCAGAAGTCCACTGTCTCTGACCAAAACAGACTACCAAAAATGGGCGTGGTCCGCCCTCTAATTAAATAAAACTCGATTACAGGAGAACGAATAGAGATATCTTCATCAAATTTGGCACGAATATTGTCTATCATCAGAAACTTATCGGTATTGAAAATGGGCAAACCGGACCATTGCCACGCCTCCTTTTTATACTATATATAAATTCATCCATGCTTATAGCTCAATTTCTCAGCTTGTAGAACGAATTTGGGGTTGAAATTTTGTCCAGAAGTCCACTGCCTCTGACCAAAACAGACTACCAAAAATGGGCATGGTCCGCCCACTAATTAAATAAAACTCGACTACAGGAGAACGAATAGAGATATTTTCATCAAATTTGGCACGAATATTGTCTATCATCAGAAACTTATTGGTATTGAAAATGAGCAAAATCGGACCATTGCCACGCCTACTTTTTATAGTAAATATAAATTCATGCATGCTTATAGCTCTATTTCTCAGCTTGTAGAACTAATTTGGGGTTGAAATTTTGTCCAGAAGTCCACTGCCTCTGACCCAAACAGACTACCACAAATGGGCGTGGTCCGCCCACTAATTAAATAAAACTAGATTACAGGAGTACGAATAGAGATATTTTCATCGAATTTGGCACGAATGTTGTCTATCATCAGAAACTTATTGGTATTGAAAATGGCCTAATTTTCAAATAAACGTGTGTAGGGTATATGAACTTCGGCCAGACCGAAGTTAACACTCTTTCTGGTTTTATTTTATTACTATTATTATTAGTTCTAATTCTTTTTCTTTTCTACTGCGTATAGCCGAACCATCAAAATAGTCATACCAAAATTTAGCTTAAAACTATTAAAAACTATTACCAAAATTTAGCTTATATACTATGAACAATGTTTAGTCTAAATGGTAACAACTTCTTATTTCAATATTAAATGTTAGGGATTTATGTAGCTTAAATTATTTCTCTTGTAAAGAATTCTATTGAACCAACAAAATAGCTGCTTGATTGAAGCTTGACTACAACCTTTTATACTTTGGAATGGACAATAAGAATTTTCTTTGAGCAATAAAAACTGGCTTTTAGTTAGGGATCATTATATAGTCTATAAATAACCGAAAACGATATTCGACCGCAGCGAAACACTTAAATACCCTACAACTTATGATGTCTAACTATGACTTTGAATGGAAAATGCTAAGGTAGCGTTCCAACATATTAAACTTTAACTTTAAGGGAAACCTATAATTATTAAGAAACAATAAAAGAAACATATTGATTTGTACATACACAGAAATAGTGAACTCCTACATTTCTGTTAAATTTCATTCGAATAGCTAAATGAGTTCTAATGCGATCATGATTCCATCAGAGAGACGAACAAGGCTTAATCTCAATGAATCTCATTTGCACAATAAAATTTTTCATATCATTCTTTTTAGGACATAAATTTCAAATTATTAAAAATTATTAAAATTAAATTATTAAATGAAATAGACATTAATATGGATATATAATATAATGCAAATAGGTATAAACACTACTTCTTATTATAATGAGTCATCAGATAAAGGTTCGACAATGATAATAGAAACAATCTTTAGAAACCAACAACAAGGGACTTTGAGCGGAAAAATGGATTGAAAACTCATAAAAACATCTACAATATCGGGCTAGTAATTTTATCAGCCCAGTTGTGTATATCAGTATGATAACATAATTGCAATTCATAACCCAAAATTCACTTAAACATCGACACACCAGCAATATAACTCAACAAACTATTAGCGAGACAATCAATTAAAATTATATTAACTCCTAATAGAGGCAAGAAATACATAGTATTCATACTTAAACAATCCACAAATTTAGTTTCTTAAGAAAGCACATACGAAATAATATACCTACATGCCCACTACAGTAACACAAATATTATTTTAGCATCAGAATCTCCACACAACACATTCAGTGCTACATTTATATCCACTTCCTATCAATAAAACAAAGGAAATTATTACAATAACACAGCTAGAATTAATAGAATTAATAAATGAAATTAAAATACTTACTTTAGCTTCAATAACAAAATATACAACTGGAAATATAAATATGTCTATGCCGCAAACAAATAAATGGAGATAGCGGAATAAAACAAACCATTTGAAACAAAATAAAAACTTAAGACTCTAATCACGTTACAAAAATAAATATAAATATAATATATCTATAAATCTGAAATCAAATAAATATAAATAATAATATAAATAATAATATAAATAATAAAAAATAAATCTGAAATCTGAAATGAAATAAATATAAAAATAGGTAAAAATAAATACTATATGGATAAATAAATATAACGAAATTAATTAAATAAAGCAAGTATAAGACGCAATTCACTACCACCGAATTCTATAAGAGAGCTCATTTGTTGGCCCTTCTAATCGCGAAAAGACTGAGTTTAATATAGATAGTCCGAACGGACTAAATTTTATTAACATATACTCGTATCTGTAAATTATATAAATGACAGTATGAGTACTTGAAGTAGCTATTATTTTTAGATAAATACATTGGGTTCTGCACACATTTTGAGACTGTTTTAAGGCAAAAACCAACCCAATAATTATATTCGATGACATAGCTTGAGGGAAGTAAAACAACATTCGAGAGTACTTTTGTATGGGCAGACACAAATCTATTGATTGCTTTTTACTCATACCAAAAGGTGCTGAACGGGCAGACACTACAGGCTCGAACCCGTCGATGGTGCGTGCCTCGCAGCATGGAACGTGTTCGTAAAAAAAAATCTAAGGGTCTGTCGTTCACTTATACCAAACGTGTGGCTTCGACCCACTTCTCATGCTCTCCAGTTTCTGAGCCAGCCGGGCTAATTGGCACCTCAAAACAAAGGCGTTCGTCACGTAGTTCGACTAGAACTAAACTTAAGGAAATAATATCACAGCTAGTATCACCATTGCCTAGAACTAATATTGCGTTACTTTATCATAATATTGCACTACAAAATTACAACTAATAATAAAAAAAAATATCACAGAAGGTAAAAGTATAATCAAAAGGTCCTGTAGAAGATATACAAAAGCGAGTCAGGAAATTTAAAACTACGTTTAATAAATATTAAAAATAATTATTAGAATAAGAAATTGCAAAAATAATTACTAGCTTATAACAAAGAAATAATTGTCAAACATATATCTACGACTATTACTACACGGATTACAACATGCCACATGGATTACGCTACAAACAAATCCTTAGCGTGGTATACCCCCAACTTTTTGCCACCAAGCGCACCTAATTCGTATAACGAGTTGCCAATCTTCTTCAAAATTATACATCTTATGTTGGCTTGCGCCAGTTTGGTGTTGTACACTTCCACAAGGTTACTTTGTTTGAAGTTACGGCGGTATACCACTTGTCCAACTTGAAAACATACATCCCTACTACGCGTATTATAAGCTTTGGCGCTTTCTTTGTGGGCCACGTTTAAGGCGTCAGTTAGTTTCTGGCGGATCACCGTCATTTTGTCCGGTTGTGTCAAAACTGCCAGATCGTTATCTTTTATGGTGCTCACCCGACGCATAAGATCATATGCGCCTGCGTGTTGTACCATGTGAGCGCCAAATACTGCGTAGTAGGGTTCTACACCAATAGAACGATGCACTACACTTCTCAGCGCAAAGGCCGCGTCACTGACATGCAGGTCCCAGTTACGTCGGTTCTCTCCCACAAACGAACGCACTATTTGCAACACTGAGCGGTTGACCCTCTCAGCGGCGTTCGCTTGTGGCGAGTAGAATCCAATCCGGACATGTTTCACACCATACTTATCTAAAAACTCTTTGAACATGCCGGACACAAACTGTTTGCCATTGTAGGAATGGACAAACTCTGAGACACCAAAAACATGAAACACACTACATTCTAGGATCTTCACAACATTTAAGGAGGTGGCATTTCGCATAGGTTGGAGGAAAACGAACTTCGAAAAGTGGTCCACACATACGAAGATGAAAGAATTGCCATTCTTGGACCTTGGGTAAGGACCCATAAAATCTATATAAAGACGTTGGAAGGGCCGTTCAGTGATGAATTGTTTACCCATCCGGGGACGGCGCATAGCGTTTGAAGTTTTACTACCCTTGCACACATCACAATCCTTAACAATATATTGCACGTCCCTAATCATTCCCGGCCAGTAATATTTTTGTCTTAACCGAGCCAGCGTCTTGTGAATTCCCCCATGTCCAGCGGAAGGGGAGCTATGACAAGCCTCCAGAAGTCCGGGTCGCAATTCGGACGGGACCCAGAGCTGCCATGCGTGGTCCTCTTGCACCCCATCACCCGTACTAAAACCCGTGCGTCTGTATACGAAGCCGTCTGAAACTACAAGATCCGGTAGTCCGTCTTTGGTCTCTGTCACCGTCTTCCTCAATTCCTCATACTCTTCTGAAGAGAAAGCTGGAGAATTGAGTTCAACATCCAGTCTTCGGTCCACCGGTCCTATCTCTTCCAGGTACATTCGGGACAGAGCATCCGGTACAACATTTTGGGAGCCTTTTCTGTGCTCTATGTTAAAATTGTAAGCCTGAAGTTTCAAACTCCATCTGGCTAATCTTCCAGACAAGTCCTTTTGGTTCATTAACCACTTCAGGCTCGCGTGATCCGTGATTATAGTGAAGGGTAGGCCTTCCACATACGGACGAAATTTCTTCACGCTTAATACCGCAGCGTAACACTCAAGCTCAGTAACACTGTAGTTCTTCTGAGCTTTGTTGAGCTTCGCTGACATGTAGGCTATCGGATGCTCGTTCTCCTCGTTGTCCATCTGAAAGAGAACCCCTCCCACCCCTTGCGTCAATGCGTCACATTGAATATAAAAATGTCTGTTGAAGTCCGGATTGATAAGCACTGGTGCTGATGCAAGACTGCGCTTCATCTTTTCAAAGGCGTGCTTACCTTCGTCCGTTAGCGCAAATTTCTTTATTTGGTCTTTCTTGATACACTCATGCAGCGGCGCTGCTATGGTCGAATAGTCCCTGATGAATCTCGGTACCAGCCTGACATCCCTAGGAACCTCCTCAACTGTTTAGGCGTCCTGGGCTCCGGAAACTCGTCAATCGCAGCCACCTTCTTGCTGTCCGTCTTGATGCTCCCGTTCCCGACCACCAAATAAAACCCCATCAACCCCAAAATAAAACTCTTGTTGTAAAGCGGGAACTATTAGAAACTCCATGTCCATTGTCAAACCCTCCCAGACAACCGGAAGTGAGACTATTCCAATCACCGCGGTCTCACCTCCGTTTGCAGTCCTAATCTTCTGCCCCTGTATCGGAATAACTTGTCGGTTACTGTTTTTAATAAAGTCTAAAGCGCCCTTTCCGATACAGTTGGCAGAAGCACCGGAGTCGAGCAAAACCGTGACGTCTACACCGTCCACCTTCGTCCTAGCGCAAAATCTATTATCGCCTTCCAGCGTCACAATGGCAGAGACAATTATTTTCCTAATTCTATTCATGGTTCGTCTCTTTTCCCTCATCTTCGCTATCTTATCAAAATTTCTCTTTTTCCTGACGACAACCACCTCAGCATTAAATATTTTCGACCTCACAGCCTCGTACTCGACTTTGCGCTGATGCAAACTTTTTAAAGGACGGCCTACTGGTATATCGTTGCGGAGGGCCGGATCCTTCCTCTGTAGGATCCTCACAGGTTCCCCGGAGACTTTTCCTTCTGAGCAGCGATCCCCGGGTTCACTGCTGGATTCAAGTTTTCCGGACTGTATTCACAATAGGACTTATCACTATGACATATAATACATTTCATATCGTGAAATGCCGAGTTACACTTTGCGTCAGTTTTCGTTTTCTTAAAGTGGTCCCCCGGCATGCCACACGTAAAACACAAATACGAGTGGAACGGACATTGACAGAATCCTTGACCATCGGACGAACGCGGACTACACTGACGAGACGTGGACGGATATGGACGAGGACCTGAAGGATCCGGTACCTGAGGGGGTCTGTACGCTGCACCTCTTTTGGGCCCTGTGCTCATTTTTGTTTGTGGGGGACCCATGGCCTCTATCATGTCCACGGGTTCCTCCTCATAGCACAGGACCTCGACCTCGCTAACCTGTCTTGCCTTGGCTTTGTTTTCTTTTATTTGCTCCTCAGCCCTGTTGCATACTTGGCGCAAATCATCCAACGTATTAATGTTGCAGGCAAAAATCAGGTTAGAGATGCTAGGTCTCAGATTTCGCCTAATCGCAAAAATCAAGTCCCCCTCCGGTAGTTTTCTCCGCAACCTAAAAGTGAGATTATGGACCTCCGTATAAAAATCTTTGAACGTTTCACTGGCTTGTTGCTTCCGGTGCATAATCTGCCATATGATCGCACAGTCGGCCTCTGCGATCCGGAAACGTTTCAGCAATTCCCGTTTTAACTCGAAAATGGGCGTGATCCGCCCACTAATTAAATAAAACTCGACTACAGGAGAACGAATAGAGATATTTTCATCAAATTTGGCACGAATATTGTCTATCATCAGAAACTTATCGGTATTGAAAATGGACAAACCGGACCATTGCCACGCCTACTTTTTATAGTAAATATAAATTCATGCATGCTTATAGCTCAATTTCTCAGCTTGTAGAACTAATTTGGGGTTGAAATTTTGTCCAGAAGTCCACTGTCTCTGACCAAAACAGACTACCAAAAATGGGCGTGGTCCGCCCACTAATTAAATAAAACTCGATTACAGGAGAACGAATAGAGATATCTTCATCAAATTTGGCACGAATATTGTCTATCATCAGAAACTTATCGGTATTGAAAATGGGCAAACCGGACCATTGCCACGCCTCCTTTTTATACTAAATATAAATTCATCCATGCTTATAGCTCAATTTCTCAGCTTGTAGAACGAATTTGGGGTTGAAATTTTGTCCAGAAGTCCACTGCCTCTGACCAAAACAGACTACCAAAAATGGGCATGGTCCGCCCACTAATTAAATAAAACTCGACTACAGGAGAACGAATAGAGATATTTTCATCAAATTTGGCACGAATATTGTCTATCATCAGAAACTTATTGGTATTGAAAATGAGCAAAATCGGACCATTGCCACGCCTACTTTTTATAGTAAATATAAATTCATGCATGCTTATAGCTCAATTTCTCAGCTTGTAGGTTTGGGGTTGAAATTTTGTCCAGAAGTCCACTGTCTCTGACCAAAACAGACTACCAAAAATGGGCGTGGTCCGCCCACTAATTAAATAAAACTCGATTACAGGAGAACGAATAGAGATATCTTCATCAAATTTGGCACGAATATTGTCTATCATCAGAAACTTATCGGTATTGAAAATGGGCAAACCGGACCATTGCCACGCCTCCTTTTTATACTAAATATAAATTCATCCATGCTTATAGCTCAATTTCTCAGCTTGTAGAACGAATTTGGGGTTGAAATTTTGTCCAGAAGTCCACTGCCTCTGACCAAAACAGACTACCAAAAATGGGCATGGTCCGCCCACTAATTAAATAAAACTCGACTACAGGAGAACGAATAGAGATATTTTCATCAAATTTGGCACGAATATTGTCTATCATCAGAAACTTATTGGTATTGAAAATGAGCAAAATCGGACCATTGCCACGCCTACTTTTTATAGTAAATATAAATTCATGCATGCTTATAGCTCTATTTCTCAGCTTGTAGAACTAATTTGGGGTTGAAATTTTGTCCAGAAGTCCACTGTCTCTGACCAAAAAAGACTACCAAAAATGGGCGTGGTCCGCCCACTAATTAAATAAAACTCGATTACAGGAGAACGAATAGAGATATTTTCATCAAATTTGGCACGAATATTGTCTATCATCAGAAACTTATCGGTATTGAAAATGGACAAACCGGACCATTGCCACGCCTACTTTTTATAGTAAATATAAATTCATCCATGCTTATAGCTCAATTTCTCAGCTTGTAGAACGAATTTGGGGTTGAAATTTTGTCCAGAAGTCCACTGCCTCTGACCCAAACAGACTACCACAAATGGGCGTGGTCCGCCCACTAATTAAATAAAACTAGATTACAGGAGTACGAATAGAGATATTTTCATCGAATTTGGCACGAATGTTGTCTATCATCAGAAACTTATTGGTATTGAAAATGGCCTAATTTTCAAATAAACGTGTGTAGGGTATATGAACTTCGGCCAGACCGAAGTTAACACTCTTTCTGGTTTTATTTTATTACTATTATTATTAGTTCTAATTCTTTTTCTTTTCTTCTGCGTATAGCCGAACCATCAAAATAGTCATACCAAAATTTAGCTTAAAACTATTAAAAACTATTACCAAAATTTAGCTTATATACTATGAACAATGTTTAGTCTAAATGGTAACAACTTCTTATTTCAATATTAAATGTTAGGGATTTATGTAGCTTAAATTATTTCTCTTGTAAAGAATTCTATTGAACCAACAAAATAGCTGCTTGATTGAAGCTTGACTACAACCTTTTATACTTTGGAATGGACAATAAGAATTTTCTTTGAGCAATAAAAACTGGCTTTTAGTTAGGGATCATTATATAGTCTATAAATAACCGAAAACGATATTCGACCGCAGCGAAACACTTAAATACCCTACAACTTATGATGTCTAACTATGACTTTGAATGGAAAATGCTAAGGTAGCGTTCCAACATATTAAACTTTAACTTTAAGGGAAACCTATAATTATTAAGAAACAATAAAAGAAACATATTGATTTGTACATACACAGAAATAGTGAACTCCTACATTTCTGTTAAATTTCATTCGAATAGCTAAATGAGTTCTAATGCGATCATGATTCCATCAGAGAGACGAACAAGGCTTAATCTCAATGAATCTCATTTGCACAATAAAATTTTTCATATCATTCTTTTTAGGACATAAATTTCAAATTATTAAAAATTATTAAAATTAAATTATTAAATGAAATAGACATTAATATGGATATATAATATAATGCAAATAGGTATAAACACTACTTCTTATTATAATGAGTCATCAGATAAAGGTTCGACAATGATAATAGAAACAATCTTTAGAAACCAACAACAAGGGACTTTGAGCGGAAAAATGGATTGAAAACTCATAAAAACATCTACAATATCGGGCTAGTAATTTTATCAGCCCAGTTGTGTATATCAGTATGATAACATAATTGCAATTCATAACCCAAAATTCACTTAAACATCGACACACCAGCAATATAACTCAACAAACTATTAGCGAGACAATCAATTAAAATTATATTAACTCCTAATAGAGGCAAGAAATACATAGTATTCATACTTAAACAATCCACAAATTTAGTTTCTTAAGAAAGCACATACGAAATAATATACCTACATGCCCACTACAGTAACACAAATATTATTTTAGCATCAGAATCTCCACACAACACATTCAGTGCTACATTTATATCCACTTCCTATCAATAAAACAAAGGAAATTATTACAATAACACAGCTAGAATTAATAGAATTAATAAATGAAATTAAAATACTTACTTTAGCTTCAATAACAAAATATACAACTGGAAATATAAATATGTCTATGCCGCAAACAAATAAATGGAGATAGCGGAATAAAACAAACCATTTGAAACAAAATAAAAACTTAAGACTCTAATCACGTTACAAAAATAAATATAAATATAATATATCTATAAATCTGAAATCAAATAAATATAAATAATAATATAAATAATAATATAAATAATAAAAAATAAATCTGAAATCTGAAATGAAATAAATATAAAAATAGGTAAAAATAAATACTATATGGATAAATAAATATAACGAAATTAATTAAATAAAGCAAGTATAAGACGCAATTCACTACCACCGAATTCTATAAGAGAGCTCATTTGTTGGCCCTTCTAATCGCGAAAAGACTGAGTTTAATATAGATAGTCCGAACGGACTAAATTTTATTAACATATACTCGTATCTGTAAATTATATAAATGACAGTATGAGTACTTGAAGTAGCTATTATTTTTAGATAAATACATTGGGTTCTGCACACATTTTGAGACTGTTTTAAGGCAAAAACCAACCCAATAATTATATTCGATGACATAGCTTGAGGGAAGTAAAACAACATTCGAGAGTACTTTTGTATGGGCAGACACAAATCTATTGATTGCTTTTTACTCATACCAAAAGGTGCTGAACGGGCAGACACTACAGGCTCGAACCCGTCGATGGTGCGTGCCTCGCAGCATGGAACGTGTTCGTAAAAAAAAATCTAAGGGTCTGTCGTTCACTTATACCAAACGTGTGGCTTCGACCCACTTCTCATGCTCTCCAGTTTCTGAGCCAGCCGGGCTAATTGGCACCTCAAAACAAAGGCGTTCGTCACGTAGTTCGACTAGAACTAAACTTAAGGAAATAATATCACAGCTAGTATCACCATTGCCTAGAACTAATATTGCGTTACTTTATCATAATATTGCACTACAAAATTACAACTAATAATAAAAAAAAATATCACAGAAGGTAAAAGTATAATCAAAAGGTCCTGTAGAAGATATACAAAAGCGAGTCAGGAAATTTAAAACTACGTTTAATAAATATTAAAAATAATTATTAGAATAAGAAATTGCAAAAATAATTACTAGCTTATAACAAAGAAATAATTGTCAAACATATATCTACGACTATTACTACACGGATTACAACATGCCACATGGATTACGCTACAAACAAATCCTTAGCGTGGTATACCCCCAACTTTTTGCCACCAAGCGCACCTAATTCGTATAACGAGTTGCCAATCTTCTTCAAAATTATACATCTTATGTTGGCTTGCGCCAGTTTGGTGTTGTACACTTCCACAAGGTTACTTTGTTTGAAGTTACGGCGGTATACCACTTGTCCAACTTGAAAACATACATCCCTACTACGCGTATTATAAGCTTTGGCGCTTTCTTTGTGGGCCACGTTTAAGGCGTCAGTTAGTTTCTGGCGGATCACCGTCATTTTGTCCGGTTGTGTCAAAACTGCCAGATCGTTATCTTTTATGGTGCTCACCCGACGCATAAGATCATATGCGCCTGCGTGTTGTACCATGTGAGCGCCAAATACTGCGTAGTAGGGTTCTACACCAATAGAACGATGCACTACACTTCTCAGCGCAAAGGCCGCGTCACTGACATGCAGGTCCCAGTTACGTCGGTTCTCTCCCACAAACGAACGCACTATTTGCAACACTGAGCGGTTGACCCTCTCAGCGGCGTTCGCTTGTGGCGAGTAGAATCCAATCCGGACATGTTTCACACCATACTTATCTAAAAACTCTTTGAACATGCCGGACACAAACTGTTTGCCATTGTAGGAATGGACAAACTCTGAGACACCAAAAACATGAAACACACTACATTCTAGGATCTTCACAACATTTAAGGAGGTGGCATTTCGCATAGGTTGGAGGAAAACGAACTTCGAAAAGTGGTCCACACATACGAAGATGAAAGAATTGCCATTCTTGGACCTTGGGTAAGGACCCATAAAATCTATATAAAGACGTTGGAAGGGCCGTTCAGTGATGAATTGTTTACCCATCCGGGGACGGCGCATAGCGTTTGAAGTTTTACTACCCTTGCACACATCACAATCCTTAACAATATATTGCACGTCCCTAATCATTCCCGGCCAGTAATATTTTTGTCTTAACCGAGCCAGCGTCTTGTGAATTCCCCCATGTCCAGCGGAAGGGGAGCTATGACAAGCCTCCAGAAGTCCGGGTCGCAATTCGGACGGGACCCAGAGCTGCCATGCGTG
Source organism: Myopa tessellatipennis (assembly GCA_943737955.2). NCBI lineage: Eukaryota > Metazoa > Arthropoda > Insecta > Diptera > Conopidae > Myopa > Myopa tessellatipennis. The sequence goes on along the minus strand of OX031316.1, from coordinate 39,883,537 downwards.
GTCCTCTTGCACCCCATCACCCGTACTAAAACCCGTGCGTCTGTATACGAAGCCGTCTGAAACTACAAGATCCGGTAGTCCGTCTTTGGTCTCTGTCACCGTCTTCCTCAATTCCTCATACTCTTCTGAAGAGAAAGCTGGAGAATTGAGTTCAACATCCAGTCTTCGGTCCACCGGTCCTATCTCTTCCAGGTACATTCGGGACAGAGCATCCGGTACAACATTTTGGGAGCCTTTTCTGTGCTCTATGTTAAAATTGTAAGCCTGAAGTTTCAAACTCCATCTGGCTAATCTTCCAGACAAGTCCTTTTGGTTCATTAACCACTTCAGGCTCGCGTGATCCGTGATTATAGTGAAGGGTAGGCCTTCCACATACGGACGAAATTTCTTCACGCTTAATACCGCAGCGTAACACTCAAGCTCAGTAACACTGTAGTTCTTCTGAGCTTTGTTGAGCTTCGCTGACATGTAGGCTATCGGATGCTCGTTCTCCTCGTTGTCCATCTGAAAGAGAACCCCTCCCACCCCTTGCGTCAATGCGTCACATTGAATATAAAAATGTCTGTTGAAGTCCGGATTGATAAGCACTGGTGCTGATGCAAGACTGCGCTTCATCTTTTCAAAGGCGTGCTTACCTTCGTCCGTTAGCGCAAATTTCTTTATTTGGTCTTTCTTGATACACTCATGCAGCGGCGCTGCTATGGTCGAATAGTCCCTGATGAATCTCGGTACCAGCCTGACATCCCTAGGAACCTCCTCAACTGTTTAGGCGTCCTGGGCTCCGGAAACTCGTCAATCGCAGCCACCTTCTTGCTGTCCGTCTTGATGCTCCCGTTCCCGACCACCAAATAAAACCCCATCAACCCCAAAATAAAACTCTTGTTGTAAAGCGGGAACTATTAGAAACTCCATGTCCATTGTCAAACCCTCCCAGACAACCGGAAGTGCGACTATTCCAATCACCGCGGTCTCACCTCCGTTTGCAGTCCTAATCTTCTGCCCCTGTATCGGAATAACTTGTCGGTTACTGTTTTTAATAAAGTCTAAAGCGCCCTTTCCGATACAGTTGGCAGAAGCACCGGAGTCGAGCAAAACCGTGACGTCTACACCGTCCACCTTCGTCCTAGCGCAAAATCTATTATCGCCTTCCAGCGTCACAATGGCAGAGACAATTATTTTCCTAATTCTATTCATGGTTCGTCTCTTTTCCCTCATCTTCGCTATCTTATCAAAATTTCTCTTTTTCCTGACGACAACCACCTCAGCATTAAATATTTTCGACCTCACAGCCTCGTACTCGACTTTGCGCTGATGCAAACTTTTTAAAGGACGGCCTACTGGTATATCGTTGCGGAGGGCCGGATCCTTCCTCTGTAGGATCCTCACAGGTTCCCCGGAGACTTTTCCTTCTGAGCAGCGATCCCCGGGTTCACTGCTGGATTCAAGTTTTCCGGACTGTATTCACAATAGGACTTATCACTATGACATATAATACATTTCATATCGTGAAATGCCGAGTTACACTTTGCGTCAGTTTTCGTTTTCTTAAAGTGGTCCCCCGGCATGCCACACGTAAAACACAAATACGAGTGGAACGGACATTGACAGAATCCTTGACCATCGGACGAACGCGGACTACACTGACGAGACGTGGACGGATATGGACGAGGACCTGAAGGATCCGGTACCTGAGGGGGTCTGTACGCTGCACCTCTTTTGGGCCCTGTGCTCATTTTTGTTTGTGGGGGACCCATGGCCTCTATCATGTCCACGGGTTCCTCCTCATAGCACAGGACCTCGACCTCGCTAACCTGTCTTGCCTTGGCTTTGTTTTCTTTTATTTGCTCCTCAGCCCTGTTGCATACTTGGCGCAAATCATCCAACGTATTAATGTTGCAGGCAAAAATCAGGTTAGAGATGCTAGGTCTCAGATTTCGCCTAATCGCAAAAATCAAGTCCCCCTCCGGTAGTTTTCTCCGCAACCTAAAAGTGAGATTATGGACCTCCGTATAAAAATCTTTGAACGTTTCACTGGCTTGTTGCTTCCGGTGCATAATCTGCCATATGATCGCACAGTCGGCCTCTGCGATCCGGAAACGTTTCAGCAATTCCCGTTTTAACTCGAAATAGCCAAAGTCTGGGTCGTCTTCATGGTCCTCCAGTACCCGCCAATACCACTTAGCGGCGGAACCGCTGACCAGGAAGTGAAAGTCAGCGTAGAGCTGTGAGTATGAGACTCCGTGGTGTTCCCTCAACTTCTCAATCCGGAACACGAAGCTCTCCACCGTCATCTCCTTCCCCGAACCGTCGAACCTAATCTGCCACTTCACTGGATCGACTCTCTTCGGCCTTTCCACTTCTGCGCCACCAAACGACACCGCCGGGCCTGGAAGAGACTCCGACCGACCCATCCTGGCTTGCTCCGAAGTTCCGGACCTTGCAGCCCTTGGCGCACCACCAGCTTCTCCTCCAGTAGGGGTAGAGCTACCAACCGGGTATCCATTTGTGGGGTTGGCTACCCCCGGCGCTTCCCTTTCTGGCACCATGCTGCGCAGTTCTACCATCTCTTCACGCAGATTCTGCACCTCTGCCGCGACCTCTGCTACCTCTTGGCGCAAACTCCTTACCGCGGCCGCGTTATCCGCCATCATCTGCCCCTGTTGCAGCAGTAGACCCATTATCTGACCTAACTTGTCAGGTTCGGCCGATGCAGAAGCCCCCACAGATGACGGATCGCGCGACTTCGCCCCCGCCTCTACTACCGGCGATGCCACTTCCTGCACCTCTTTCTCCCTACCTTCTCACTCCTACCGGAAGATAGAAGAAGAAACTAAAAAAAGAAGAAACCAAAATGTGAAGCACAATGAAATAAAAGGAAAAAAACTAAATGAATAAAAGAATGAAATTAAATGAATGAAATAAAGGATGAATACAAGAAATCTCAAAAACTACGGCCAAAAACAAAGAAAATTCCAAATTCACTCAAAAAAATTAATAATAAAAAAATTAAAAGGAAAAATTAATTAAAAACTTCAAAATATAATTCAAAAGAGGCAAAAAGAAAAATAAGCGAAATTCAAAAAAATAAAAAAAAACATAAAAAAAAGTAAAAAGAAAAAAAAGCAATATACTTAAATAAAATTGAGGAAAACTGAATGAAATAATAAAGAAATAATGATAAAAATTTTAAAAAAAAAAAATTAAGAATTATAGAAGGAAGGAGGAAACCATGCTATCAGGCGTGATCGTCTGTCTAGTCATGTCACTGTCAGCTAATTGCCCCTCAACCCCCATTGGTCTGTCTATGCTACCGTTATGGGGCGTGGCACAACAGTACTTCGATCTTAATCAAAGTCCGGTTGCCACACCCCCATGTTGCATCTTACCCCCTTGAGTGTACTGGAAGATCGCCTCACAGGGCCGGCCACTGCAAGCTACAGTCCTGGTAGCGAGCCTACCAGCACTTCAACTGTCTAACACCCCTGTGGAAAATCTTGCGACCGGTACCAATTCTGAACGCACTGGTGCATTGCTGAAGGAACCCAATCGCAAAACTTTCCACGACATAAAGTGGTGGCAACCCTAGCATACACCACAAGAATCAGCGGTGTTGGAACCTACTAATTCGAGGCAGAGACCAGAGTTACCACCCTGTCCGACATTAAGAAAAAAAGGTAGTAGAAAAGTAAAGTAAAACAGAAGTAAAAAAAGTTAAGATAAAAGGAAACAAAAAAATCGTTGGGCGCCATTTCTGTTGTGAGCATAGGTTAGGGTGGCGGTTGCACGGTGGCATGCGGCTAAGCTCGAAGGCAATTTGGGGTGGTTTCTTGCCACCCTGGCCCACACAGAAAAAGAAAATCGTGCCTTTATTAATTTAATTATAAAGAAAGAAAAAGAAAAATAGGAGAAATGTGAAGGGACGTTTACACAGGGTCACTTCCTCATACAACATGTAATTCCTAGTGGGTCTGTTCACTCATACCCTTTTACACACACTTGCACCTAACCATAACAATCGCTCCTCTCACTCGTCAGATTCACCCCCATTCATCCTTCCCGATCCACACCTTCATGCTACTTGACCTCACCGGAATCACCATTCACCCTTACACTATGTCCAACCTACGTCGCCGTACGTCATGAGCCGCCCACCCCCTCTGTAACTCAACCGCGTTACAGCCATGAACCGCGCTTGGCTCTCAGCGTCTTGCGGTTCCCTTATCTGGAGTCCGTCCCAGTCTCCGTTAGTCCGTTCGTCTACTTCATGACGTCCGTTATGTCTGTCCGTCTGCCACGACTACCAGTGCCGGTGCCTCCCCTCAGGCACACCAGTCTAAATGCGTGGTTTTAGCAATCCATTTTTTTTTTTTTGGTACGCGTCAATTAAGTGACAGTTAGGGTTCAATGCATTCTTTATTTATTCCTCTTTCTTTTTTTTTTCTTTAACCTCAATTTCAAATTTCGTCTCCTTATAGCTAATTACAATCTTTGTATAATTATTAAATATACTATTAATATATTATCCGGTATTCACATACGGTTTTCAGTACACTGAGTGATAATTTTCTTTAACTGTATTTATGGTAAGTATGTATATGTATTTTTCTTTTAATTGCAAACAATATGGTAAGTAGAATTAATGCAAAAAGGTAAGTAATAATATAATAATTTTTTCTGAATGTATTTATCGTAAGTATGTATTTTTCTTTTAATTTCAAACAATATGGTAAGTAGAATTAATGCAAAAAGGTAAGTAAAAAAGTTAAGTTATCAGTAAGGTCAGAAATCAACCACCCGATTACATATATATATATATATTTTTTTTTTTTTCAACGGAGACTTACCAGCTTTCAGATTACGATGATGGCGCCACCATGAATCCTTGCTACCTGTAAGTACACTTATGCACCTGGTTATATACATACATATGTGTGTACCTATGTTTGATTTCCTTAATTCACTTTGCTAATATTATCTGTACCATATTTTAATATATATATTTAATGTGAATACTTACATAATTTAATTAATATTTAATTTTCAATTTTCTATTTATATTCAGTTTAATGTTTTGTTAAGACTTCAATCTCATGTTTTTTTCTTTTTTTTTTTTTTTTAATATATCTTTCTCAAAACCAACTATATAATACTAAAAAAAATAATAATGTTAATTAAAACAACTAAATGCCGCAACTCCTGATGACGCAAATCCTCATGCCGGCCCTGTGCACCTTAGTTTTGTAGTGTCTTTACTGTACACTATATACATATGTGTACATACAGTACAGTACTCTTTATGTTGTTTTTGTGCTTTTGTTTCCCTCTTCATATGATTTATATCGGTATACTAACTTAACTTGGCGGGATTTGTAAAAATGTATGTACCAATATACTGTTGGAAATTTGTATGTACTTAAACGTGTAGCCTTTTCCAAATCAATTCTAGTTTCACTTTTTTTCATTTTAAACCTTTTTATTTGTTTAAGTATTACTTTATTAATTTTTAACTCGTCTAACTCTCACGCCTTTTCTTTTGACGCATTAGTTTTTTTTTTTTCAGTTCACAGTATTGCCGCGTTAATAATATTAATGTTGTATATGTATATGTACTATTTGCACAGAATAAGATTCCAAGTTTTATTTTTTCTCCTTTAATTTTTGCAGTCAACTTTCGTCACCTTCTCTTAATCACAGCCAAATCTCAACTCCCCTCTACTCGATCAACCTTTTCTATTCCTACCTTTCAGAATCTCACTCTCCGCTTTTTCTCCTTTCTTCTCCTTTTCTATTTCCACCTTCCCCACTCATTCACCACACACCATTCGGCTCGTTTTTACACCAGTTCTCTTACATCCACATTCAACCCTAGGAGAACTTGCGTGACAGCTGTGAGGTAAGAACCTGCAAAACTTGAAAACAAGCAGGTAGGGTCACATGAACAAATTAATTATACACACTTTCAAACAAATAACATATATATTTATTTTAGGACTAGTACTGCATTTAACACGGAGGTAGGTAATGTCTACACTAACACATAAACTAAAATCTTTTATTTTCAGGTGCTGAACGGGCAGACACTACACATCCAATTAATACGAATTACGACACACAATAAACATTATAAATGAATAATAATAATAATGAATACGCTAAGCATAGTCCCACCCAAAATCCTACCAACCATTTGAATCCGCCTCTGTCGCTACATCTAAACTATCCACCTGTCCTTTACCTCTATCATTCTGTTAGTCGGTCCGTCTTTTCTTTCAAATTTAGAGCTGGATGTGATACGTTGAAGAGTGCTTAACTGTTTCGTTGAGGATGAATATATAAATAACGTTTTGACTATTTGCTTATACATTATATGACTACCTTATCATTTGGCTACACGCGGAAAAAAGAAGAATAAGAAGCAATAATAATAGTAATGAAAAAAGAACAAGAAAAAAGAAGAAGAAAAATAAAATAGAAGTAAGAATGGCAACCTAGCTTTACCAACTAGAGCCTCTCATGTCTACACTTCAATATCAATAAGATGCGTCTCTCAATATCTCTTTTCTCAAACACATATTCTCAAACCCATCGCTCATTTACTAACTAAACCCTATCAAACAAATCTCTTACACCTAAAAGCAATAATAATTAGCGTTAAAGAAATATTATTTAAAACACTGAAATTAAAAATATATTACAAACAAATTACAGCAAAAATCAAGTCATCAAATTTTCATTAATCCATATAGTCATATTGAAATTTATGAACTATATACAACCATATTCAAAATATAATCATAGCATTTTCTAAATGTCTCAATATGAAAACAAAAAGACAAAAAATAATAAGCGATTAAAAGTTGTGAGTCCTTCTTCTACACTAAAATTAACTTTCAATTAATTAAATTGTTATCCTACAGCAAAGAAAACAAGAATTAAAATAAGAATACTATAAGAACATATTCTACATTTAACTGCTTAAGCCCTGCATTTTACTAGTTCAATATCGACAGCATGTGTCTCTATTCCTAAAAATAAAAAACAACAACACCGCAAGAATAAATCGTCTACTACTACAACAACAACAACATAAATCAAACTCCTACAACAACAACATAAGCAAACTCATACAGAAAATTGTTCCATAAGTGTATCGGTAGATTAGCTAACCATTAAATTAACCTATATTAGTAATAACCTATGAGGCTACAAACCAAAGTTCACTTGAAATGTTCATTTAGTATCTATATAACAAGAAAAAAAAAAACAAGTATAGCATACCCAAGCATATTCCTAACGCAAAAGCATAAACATTGTACATCTTCGCCAAAATATTACTTCATGTGTATAAAAAGAAATCCCTACATTTGTTGTATTAACTCTTCTCGCACGAGCATCAAATGCTTATTCTAACAGAAGCTATACAATGAAGAAAAAGAATAAGTGGAGCATCCTAGGTTTACCTACTCAATCCTCTCCTCTACACTTCAATATCATTAACAAGCGTCTCTATTCCTAAAAATAAAACAACACAGCAAGAATATATCATATACAAAAAAAACACCATAAGCCAAACTCCTACAAGAACATGAATAAAATAAACGAAAGAATTTTAATTCGTGCATATTCACTGTCTCTGTCAGTCTGTCCGTCTATATGTACGTATGTTTGTATGTGTCTATGTCTGTTCGTCTTCCCACCCTACACTTTCCCATTTCCTCTTCCCACCAACCACTTTTGCTTCAAGCTGATCACCTAGCTAACTATGACACTGGATTTATGAACAATTCAATTTGTGGATGTTCACTGTCCATCTGTCTATTCGACCGTTCGTCTGTCCGTCTATATGTATGTCCGTCTGTCGGTATATATGTATGTATGTCCGTCTGTCTGTCCGTCCATATGTTTGTATGTCTGTCCGTCTATATGTATGTATGTATGTCTGTCTATATGTATGTATGTCCGTCTGTCTATCAGTGTGTCCGTCCGTCTGTCTGTCTGTCAGACCATGAGAAATATTCCTAAACAGAAAGTACCGAAAATGTCAACTCCAATTCTGAGATGGAAATAATTGTATCAATATATGTACATTCAATAAGTGTGGTTGCGAGGCAATCGAACACTTGAAATGCCTATAACTCATTTACTAAATCTACAACAACCACACAGCAATTAAATCAGAGCAATAAAAAAGAAATAAAAGTTCCAACAACAAAGAGTACACCCCAAAACGCAAACAAAAACAAAAATTTCTAAAAGTACGTCTGCCAGCTGAAGAAAAAGAACAACAACCACATAGCAAAACTACTACCCAGCCATTCGCATCCATTCAAAGTTCAATATGCAAACAAATTCGTACATGTTTTTAGGGTGGGTGGTGTATGTATAAACATCATGCATATATATATGTATTATATTTTCAAGGTGTAGGGGTCATATCATAAACCGCCAGACTCCCATCAAAACTCCAAAACAATCTGAAAATCCAAATCCATCATCAAAAGGTGTTTAAATATTATTCTTTCGTAAAAACCATTTATACAGTGTTCCCCTAAAGTCTTCGTACAGCACTTGGTCAAAACTTTATTGATAAAAAAATTTTTATCAATCAATTTCATCAATTAATCCAAAAGTTATTAACTAAAAACGCTTCTAAATGACTAATTGCGTTTGTTTACATTCTGATTCTGTGCAAAAACAAAAATCTCAAGTACCACAAACGATACCCAAGCGGGCAGAGATCAAGGCAGAGAACACACCACACTCGCAACAGTCAGCACGCTGAGCTATGTATGTCTGTCTGTCGGTTTGTCCGTCTGTATGTATGTCCGTCTGTTTTTCTGTCTGTCTGTATGTATGTCCGTCTGTTTGTCCGTCTCTATGTATGTTTGTCTGTAGTCTGTGTCTGTCTGTCTGTCCGTTTTTACACGCATACTTTGTCACGCCCATTTTTGTCCGCCCCATTTGCTACGCCCACTTTTGCCACGCCCCTGTTGCCACGCCCCTATTTCTACGCCCCTTTCCTACCTTCCACCCCTTCCTCTCCCTCCCTTCCCTCTCTCTCCCTCCCTCCCCTTCCTCTCCCTCCCTTCCCACCCGGCGTCCGTCCGTCTGTATTTATATCTCCTTCTCACTCCCTCCCACACAACCGTATAGCGCCATCTCACTCTAACACACGCAAAACATAGCTCCCAAATTTCAGTTGTGCCAGAAGGTACATATACCTACTACTGTAGTTTGTTATTAATGTGTTGACATTATCATTATCATCATTTAGCATTTAGCATTTACGTTAGTTTAAGTTGTAAAATGCTGTTTCTGAAATCTTGCACCGATCGCGATGAAAAAATATACCGGAAAGATAAAGGTATCTACTTTTTTATTATTGTTGTAATTATGTAGGTTAATTATACATTGTACATATAATGTTCTTATTTTGTCGCCAAAAGCATCAACAAAATCGGACACAATTCGAAACGATATCTCTAACACGAAATTTAGAAAATAATTTTCATTTTCAATAAACGAAAATTTTTTATAGGAGGAAGGAATGGCTCCGCAGACGTAAAGTAATAGGGACAACTACTAAGTAGTTATATGTATGCAGCCAATAATTTTCTAAACATATATGTATATTTAGGCAATCTTTTAACAAGCGATGCTCTCCCAGATTTCAAATTAACAAAAAATTTAAAGGTTCGTAAAACCTTATTGCCTAGTAGTTCCCACATCCCTTCACGTAGTTCAGTTTTATCCGTTTTCTCTGATAGGCAAGTCAAAACTTGCAAAAGTGTGACTGACACCCCTAGGAAAAAGTTAGTAGAACGTAACATTGAATTAAAGGGTTTAATATTAGAGCAGGAGGTAGAAATAAAAAAAATCAGATTAGAAAATGAGGCTCTTAGGTTAGAAAATAGAAAATTAAATTTACAGATTAATAGCAGTAAAAATGAGCAGCCTTTACTAGATAGTGCCATTCAGAAATTACCATCAAACGTAGCCATGTGTTTAAAAAATAGCTTAGCAAGTTCTTACCGTCTCCCTAAAGGTCGTCGATATGAGGACCAATTAAAAATAATTGCATTAAGCATTAATTTTTGTCCCCCTTAGCTTGCCGCTACCTCAAACACATTTATAATTGGCCAGATGAGCGAACACTTCGTGAAATGGTAAGTGACTGGCCAAAATCTTCTGGATTGTCATTTTGCAATATTAGAGCTCTCGAATTCCGTAGTCGCAGTTTTACTTCCGAACAGAGAATTATTTCAATTTCATGCGACGGAATGTCAATTAAAGTTCATTTGAAATATGATAAGAATCAGGATAAAATAATAGGATTAGAAGATTTCGGAGACGAAAATCGTACTTCAAGGGTCGCAAACTCTGTTATGGTTTTAATGGTGAAGGGTGTTGGAGGGGATCGGTGGCAGTAACTTTTACTTATCTTCTGCTGCATAATTCCTGTAAGGGAGAAATAGTTAAAAAACATGTTTTGGAAGCAATTTCACAGCTCCAACATATTAATTTACATCCATGCCATTTTATTTGCGACCAGGGATCTAATTTTGTAAAATTTTAAAGTTTAGTTGGAGTTTCAGAAGACCATATTTCGAAGTGAATGTTGAAGAAATTGTATTTTTTTACGATCCACCTCACGCTGAAAAGCAGTCGCAACTGTATCGAGAATTCAAAAAATATTATAACAGTTAATGGTCGGGTTAGCTGGAATGATGTAGTTCATTTCTATAATATTGACTCACAACTCCGAATAAGATGTGCTCCAAAATTAACCGCCGCTCATATAAAACCATCACATTTTCAAAAAATGTCTGTTCCATTAGCTGCACAAATTTTAAGTAATACAGTTGCATCAGGTATGAATAGGTTATACAGTTCTGGAGCTCTGGATATTTCAAAAGGTCTTACACCACCAAATACAGCTCAGTTTATAATTTTTTTCGCCGAATTATTCAATCACTTTATCAGTGACACAACTGAAGTTGCTTGTCCTTCTAAAAAAGTTTTTGCGGTTCACCGGAACAGAGGGTCTTCTTAAGTAAAGCTAAAGGACTTTTACGCAGCATGAAGGTAGAAAACATCGCAGGAGTAGGCATTAGCCCAAAATTTTGTTTTATTAAGGGTTCGCTAGCTAATATAAATGCATTGCTAAGTTTGTGGAATAATCTTTCGAGCAAGGGATTCAGTTATATTAAAACTAGAAAACTATGTCAAGATAGCTTAGAACATTTTTTTGGACATATCAGGAAAGGAGGAGGAAACTCTTATAGAATAACTTCCGACATGCTTATAATCAAATTATTTCATCGATTTCAAACGCAATGCGTTCCAAATGGTATGATCTAACTTTTTCGAGTAGACTGCGTTTGAGTTTTGAGGAGAAACACAAAAATAAACAAACTTTACGTAGTCTTGCAGACTTCCCCTGTTTGCAGAGCACAAAGAGTTACCATGTATGAAGCATTTTTACAAGTATTTTCTAGGAATCCCAATGAATTAGTGCTATAATTGATGTACAGTATTGTGCAAAACATAAGCAACATTTTCGTCGCCTCTGAGAAAAGCTCAATAACTTCATTAAACATGTGGTTATTGTAACGAGAATTGTATTTATTTATTTATTATATAATCCTTATTATGTATAAGAAACAACAAAAACGTAGTACTTCAGTAACGGTACTTTTTTTAAACAAAACCAAACATTTCTCTCAAGAATTCCTAGGTACTCGTCAATATAACGGTAATTTTCCAATATTATTTATAGATTAGTAGAAGATTTTAATCATTCGATCGTTAGTTGATTTCACGTTTTCAAGAAAATAGTTGTTCTTTTAATATGGCGCGTGCGATTTATGATAAAAATTTAAATTAAACATTATTAGCCTTTATGGAGAAGGGGAGTCACAGGCAACACTTGCCAAAAGGTTCCAAATAAACAGGTCTATAATTTCGCGACTAATAAAAAACCAGTAAGAAAGCTATATTCGGCCTGGCCGAATCTTAGATACCCTACACCTAAAAGTTTTAAAAAAAGTGCCGAAGCTAGGATGTGGCGGGGGTGGCGATCCACTCTGGGCGGCACAATGTCGGGGGCGGCAGTTGTGGAAATCAAGTATTGACTTATTGCATTCTAGGCATTTTTGGGGCTACAAGTTGATTAACCGTCCCGGGGTCCATGAGACCTAGCTACGCCTCTGTATAAATAGTAGGCGTGGTCATTACCTTTTTCAAAACAAAATAACTAGCTTAGTTGTTTTATAATTGTGTTCATTTAAACTTTATTTCCGTAGTAATAAACTTTTTTTCATACTGCTATACTGTATATGTAGTGTGTAACGAGTTTTTTTTGTTTCCAGCCTTGATGAGGCTCAGTCTGTCCAGGGTTCTCTCAAAGGGGTCTCGTAACCCTCCAAGTTATTCAACCGCCACACGAATTTCTAACGACTGGTTTCACAGTCTAGCACTGACTCTCTGCAGAGTTCAGCTCGGTGGATTGGTTGTATTGGTTTTATCCTTATATCTACTTAACAATTTCTATACTTATGATACGTACAATGAATGTGGTTTTTGCCTACACGAATCTAAGGGCAGAGTGCCACGCAGCAGACGGCTGTACAGTTTCCCTATGTAAAATCGCTTAAGCAGGAGTTTTTATAACCAGCGTGTTTCTCTACGGAAGGCCCAAAGTAAGGGCTTGGAAGCTCAAGAGCTTCCCGGCGGAAGGCCTTAATTTATATGAGGGAAAGCGAAAGTGCTTCCCTGCGGAAGGTCTCAGGTAAGGGCTTGGGAGCTCAAGTGCTTCCCGGCGGAAGGCCTTGATTTATATGAGGGAAAGCGAAAGTGCTTCCCTGCGGAAGGTCTCAGGTAAGGGCTTGGAAGCTCAAGTGCTTCCCGGCGGAAGGCCTTAATTTATCGAACCAAAATGCTGGTTAGGTTAATCTCCTGTTTAAGGGACTTTCCTACCGGTGGCGTGCAAATATTGTTGCACGCCGGTGGCCTGCGCCGATTGGTGAATGATAAGGCATTCACCGATGACCGAAGTCGATTGGTAATATATAAGAATATTACCGATGGCCGAAGCCGATTAGCGAATGATAGTGCATTCACCGATGACCGAAGTCGATTGGTAATATATAAGAATATTACCGATGGCCGAAGCCGATTAGCGAATGATAGCGCATTCACCGATGACCGAAGTCGATTAGTAATATATAAAAATATTACCGCTGGCCAAAGCCGATTAGTGAATAATAGTGCATTCACTGATGACCGAAGTCGATTAGTAATATATAGGAATATTACCGCGGGCCGAAGCCGAATGGTGAATGATAGTGCATTCACCGATGACCGAAGTCGATTGGTAATATATAAGAATATTACCGCTGGCCAAAGCCGATTAGTGAATGATAGTGCATTCACTGATGACCGAAGTCGATTAGTAATATATTAATAGTGCCGTCAACCAATGTCATCGGCAGCAAAAATGGTAGGGAAGTTGCAAGATCGTTTTAAAATCTCGAGTACAAGGCTTACCTTTATACTCAGCGCAACTCGAATTTGAATGTTTTTTTGCCGAGCCTTTTATGAGCCGGCTGCCATAAACGGTATGTGAATTATATTAACGCAGTGAGCGCAAATTACCAGTGTCGGTCCTTTTATTGTATATCATGTATGTGTATGTATGGCGAAACCGGTTTTGTGTTGTTTCTTCTGCACAAGAATACAAACACACATACTACAAGAATTGATGCGGAGATAAAATATTTTGATCGCTGGTGGGATTTGAACTTGCGATATGCGGTTTCCTAAGCTCGGTTTCTTAAAAAGAGAAAAAAAGAATATTTTGATCGCTGGTGGGATTTGAACCTGCGATCTGTTGGTGCATTCTGCTGATTAATGCCGCGACTGCGCTGCGACTGTGTTTATGTTATTTTCTTTGTTTTGATTTTACTAACTTATATATTAGTGATCTTAATTGTAATAATCTTAATTCTAATAATCTTAATTGTAACGTTGTGCACGTTACAGTCTATCCTTACGATGGTATATAAAAAAAGAAAGAAGAAAAAAAAAAGATTTTGTTTTTATGGTGGAAAGCGACTTATGCACGTTTTGCTAATGCAAAACTTTTTACTGGCCACGAGGGCTCAGCTCGGCTGTCAAAAAAAAGTTTTTTTTTTTTTTTTTTTTTTTTTTAAAAATTAATAAACTAAGTTATAATTCTAATACATTTATAAAGTATAAAGTTCAAGTAAAGGTTTTTAATGACTAAGTTTTTTTTTAATCCATTTTGTAAAATATAAAGCTGAAATAAAGGGTTTTTTTTTCTTTTTTTTTTTTTTTTTTAACAATAAACTAAGTTATAATTTTAATTCATTTAGAAAGTATAAAGTTGAAGTATATTTCTCATACTCCTTGTTTGTATTTCTCCATTAAATTGTATTTCAATTTAGTTAACTTCATTTTTTTTTCCTTTTTAATCAAATTTCATTTTATAAGATTCATTATAGTTTAACTTCATATGATTGTTTTGCTTTTGCTTAAAATGGCCTTTGTGCGGTGTGTTTTTTATTGGTTGTTAGCACTCTCCATTCGTTCTGGTGGGTCAGTTTGGCCCACCCGTCCTGCACCGTGACGGTGACTATCCCTTCCGGGCGGTGCAATTTAAACGTTCGACGGTCGGTGGTCAATTGTGGTCGGATGGTGATCCGATGTAGCCACCCTTTTTTTCCGGTTTTCTGGCTTGATGGTGTCTTGGTGGTTGTGGCTGGTTTTTGTTTCTGTTTGTTTTTGTTGTTATGGTTGTTTCTGGTGGTGCTCGGGTTGGGTTTAGATGGCCCCGGGGTGTTATTGTCTGGTAGATTCATCGGGATGCGGGGCCGGGTGCACAGAGCCGGGCTGTTTTGGACCAGCTGTTTGCGTATCCTGGCCAGGTTGGTTTTCGGTTTTGGCGTCCTAGTTGCGGCCTGGGCTGTGTGCACCATCTTCCTCGCGTTTGCGTGTGCCTCGAGCGGTGGTTCGAACGGTGTGACTGGTTGCACCCAGTTTTTGATCGGTCGGCCGGGGCGTTGTGGTTGTGTCCTCTTTCGGTTGGTGTTCATCTTAAAAAAGAAGTATAAAACAAATGATGAGCGATGGTTGTGATCGGCTGAACGTTTTAAGTGTGACTGAGCGGTGGAGGGAGTGGTTTCAAGTCTTGTACGTGAACACGTCTTGGTGTGTTGGGTGGGGTGGTGTCAACTACGACTGTTATATTCGGTGAGTCAAATCCAATGACTTTGCAGGGGCCAGTATATTTTGGAGCTAGTTTTTCGGAAAATTGTTTAGCGGCGGATGATAGGACATGGTTTTTACGTAGAACTAATGATCCAATAGCTGGTTTCCAGGGGCGACGGCGTAGGTTGTAAAAGTGACTTTGCTGCTGGGTGGCCTTCTGGTTTCGTTTTAGGGCACGGGCGTATAGTTCGGTGAAGTCCGCGCTGCTGTATTCCCCTGACATAGGGGGGTTGTTGGCGATTACTTTGGGGGCTGCGGGGTTGCGGCCGAAGTTTAATTCTGCTGGTGATAGTGACGTTGCTTCGTGTGTGGCGGTGTTAATGGCGAACATTATTTCGGGTAGTTTGGCGTCCCAGTCATTATGGTTTTTTGTGTACATTGCCATCATGGTTTTAATGCTGCGGTTGGATCGTTCGGTCGGATTTTCGTGTGGCGCGTACGCTGCGGTAAACATGTGTCGGATCCCGTATGTTTCAGTGAGATCTTTTATCAGCTTGCTGGTGTATTGTGTCCCATTGTCCGTGATGAGAGTCTCGGGGCATCCGAAGCGGAATATGACGCGTTCTCTCAAGTGCTGTACTAGAATACTTGCGGTGGCGGCTCTTACGGGTATGAGTTCTACCCACTTGGTGAACTTATCGGTGAACACTAACAGTGAGGTGTGTCCTTTGCGGGATCGTGGGAATGGTCCCATAAAGTCGGAAGTGACTATTTGCCACGGTCGTTGTGCTGGCCGGGTGGTCATGAGGCCGGCCGGGCGTTCGGTCCTTGCTTTGTATTTGCCGCAGGTTAGGCAGGAGCGAACATATTGTTTTATATCCTGGTGCATTTTTGGCCAATAGTATCGTTCTTTTATTCGTTTTAAGGTTTTATTGACACCTAAGTGGCCTGCTGTGGTGGCGTCGTGGTTTTCCCTCAATACTTCCGTTCGGTCCGTGGTACGCACACACATTTTCCATGGGTTGGAGTGAGGGCCATTCGTTGATTGCCTTTTTGGTTTGTGGTAAAGCTTGCCTTGGTGCATCATGTACTCTTGGTTGTGACAGCCTGATGTCGTGATCTGTTGTTGTTTCACTGCATACCAGTCGTGGTCACTCAAGCTCATTAGTGTATTGGGTCTTTTGTTGATTTCTGGTAATGCACTACGTGACAGTGCATCGGCGACGGTGTTGAGGGCGCCTTTCCGGTATTCGATTGTAAAGTCGAATTGTTGCAATTCTAGTGCCCATCGTGCCAGTCTTCCTGAGGGGTTTTGTAGAGAGTGTAGCCAACGAAGTGAGTGATGGTCCGTGATTACCGTGAATTTGTACCCTTCTAAATATGGTCTCAGCTTACGAATGCTCCATAAGATGGCGAGGCATTCTTTTTCGGTGGTAGAGTACTTTCGCTCTAGTTCGTTGAGTGTACGGCTAGCGTACGCGATGACTCGTTCCTCTGTCCCGGTTTTCTGAGTGAGTACGGCTCCGAGTCCGGTGTCACTGGCGTCGGTTTGTAGGCTGAATGGTAACGAATAGTCGGGGCAGCATAGTAGTGGTGCTGTAGTGAGAGCGGTTTTTAGTGTTTGAAAGGCTTGTTCTTGTTCTGGTCCCCACTCCCATCGGGTGTTTTTCTTTAGTAGGGTGTTCATCGGTGCGACTGTTGTTGAGAATGATTTTACGAAGCGTCGGTACCATGACGCAATCCCTAATACTCGGCGTAGTTCTTTGATGTTAGTGGGTGGTGGCATTTGTGTGATGGCGGCGATCTTGTCAGGGTCGGTGTGTATGCCCTCTGGTGTGACGGTGTGCCCTAAGTATTTTAGGCGGTTTTTACAAAAATGGGATTTGTCGAAGTTTACTCTTAGGTTCGCTGCCTCTAGTCTTTGGAAAACGGTTGTAAGATTTTGCAAATGTTCTTGCCATGTTTTCCCGAGTACCACGATGTCATCTAGGTATGCGAATGCATACGGTTCTAGTTCGGGTCCGATGACCTGATCGAGTATTCGTTGGAATGTTGCTGGTGCTGAGTGCAGTCCGAATGGCAGCACTTTCCACTGGTATAGTCCACGCCCGGGTACGGTGAAGGCTGTAAATTTCCGGGAGCTTTCTTCCAATTTTACCTGCCAGTATCCATTTTTTAAGTCGATTGTGCTGATGTAGTTGGCTTCTCTTAACTTATCGAGTATTGCTTGTATTTGTGGTAACGGGTATGCATCTGGTGTAGAGATTTTATTTAGTTGCCGGTAGTCGATACACAGCCGCCAGGTGCCTGTTTTTTTTTTTACCAAAACGACTGGTGAACTGTAAGGGCTTTTGGACACTTCTATTTTGTCTTCCCGCAATAGTTGATCGATTTCTGTATTGATTATTTGTTGCATCGCCGGATTGCGAGGGTAGTACCTCTGCTTAAAAGGTATGTAATTATTTACACGTATGACATGTTGGGCGACGTTGCATGGGGTATTAATTTTTTCCATTCGTGTTTTTACGTCATCAATGATTTGTTGTAATTGGGTGTGTTCTGGTGTCTGGTTTATCGTGTGCAGATTATGATGATGGTCGGTGACGCTAGGTGCTACTTCTTGATTGCCAATGGCGAGGCGGATGCCTGTTTTGTTTAAGAAATCCATTCCTAGAATTAGTTCTTGAGTAATTCCTGGCATGAAGTATATCTGGTGTTGGTATTGGTTCGTCCCTATTTTAATGGTCACCTCTCCGTAGTTTTGGGCCGAGATTATTTTCCCATTCGCTAGCGTAACTGGAATATTTGGATGTGTGCCTGGTTGACGTCTAATCTTCCTTTTCAGGTCCATGCCCATAAATGTGAGTGAAGCTCCGGTGTCAATGAGTGCATTGACGGTATGGCCATTGCATTGGACTTGTAGGTAGAAACGGCCGGTGACTGGTGGTACCTCGTTTGTGTTTTGATGGCAGGTGCAGTCACGGGACAGTCTTCCTGTAGTCCCGCAATATGAACAAAAGAGTAGTCTTCGTCCTTGGCAGTTGCTTCTCGTGTGTGAAGGTTGTTTGCAAGACCAACAATGCGTTTCTCGTGCGTAGGGTGTAGAAGTTATGCAGTTGTTGGAGTGGCGGTTGCTTCTAGTTTCTTCACCCCGAATATGTTCATATTCTTCTGCCTGTGTCATGAGATCGTCAATGCTATGGAAGTCATTGTGTTTTATATAGAGGCGATATTCTGGGCGGAGTCCTTCGTATGCTCGCTCTACTTGTTGTTCCATTCGCATGTGAGGGTGTTGCCGTATCAGTGACATGAGACTCATTATAAAGTCTTTAGCTCTCTCGCGGATGTTTTGTCTCCTACGCAT
The DNA here is from genome assembly GCA_943737955.2 of Myopa tessellatipennis. Classification (NCBI taxonomy): domain Eukaryota; kingdom Metazoa; phylum Arthropoda; class Insecta; order Diptera; family Conopidae; genus Myopa; species Myopa tessellatipennis. Next base: position 39,864,942 of record OX031316.1, on the reverse strand, counting down.
TATTTCTTCTTCAAGCCGGTGTAAGTGTCGCGGTGGTTGGAAGAATTTTTCAGCGGCTGTTCGGAATTCTCGCCATGTTTGTACTTCATTTCTTTTGTAACGCCACCATTCTCGCGCTCTGTCTTTCAAAATTTCGTTCAGCGGTAAAAGTAGATGGTTATACTCGATTCTGTAGCAATCGGCCAACTCTTCTATCGTTTCTAGAAATTCGTTGAGAGGGCGGTTCCCATTGAAAGCGAGACCCCATTTTCTAACCGTGTTCATTATGTCCACGGTGTTGTTATTGTGTGAGTTGCCTCCGGGTTGTGTCTTCACCAGTGGCGTAGTTGCTAGTGTGTATTGTGTCAACCGGGGACTCAGCGCCGTGGTCATTCCTCTCTCGACGCGTTGCGTTTTAAAAAAGTCGCTCAGTCGCTGTCTGAGTTCTTTTACCGTTCCCTCTGCCGGTAATCCTGACTCTCTAAGACGTTCTTCTAACTCCTCCTTTTTGAGAGAGTAAATCCCGCTTAGGTTGGATGTTGTGGCATCCGTGTTTATACTTAGTGTTTGTTGTGTTTGTGCACTTTCTAAGGTAAGTGTCTGACTCTCTGTTGAAGAAAGTCCCTGTTCGGGCGCCATTTGTAACGAGTTTTTTTTGTTTCCAGCCTTGATGAGGCTCAGTCTGTCCAGGGTTCTCTCAAAGGGGTCTCGTAACCCTCCAAGTTATTCAACCGCCACACGAATTTCTAACGACTGGTTTCACAGTCTAGCACTGACTCTCTGCAGAGTTCAGCTCGGTGGATTGGTTGTATTGGTTTTATCCTTATATCTACTTAACAATTTCTATACTTATGATACGTACAATGAATGTGGTTTTTGCCTACACGAATCTAAGGGCAGAGTGCCACGCAGCAGACGGCTGTACAGTTTCCCTATGTAAAATCGCTTAAGCAGGAGTTTTTATAACCAGCGTGTTTCTCTACGGAAGGCCCAAAGTAAGGGCTTGGAAGCTCAAGAGCTTCCCGGCGGAAGGCCTTAATTTATATGAGGGAAAGCGAAAGTGCTTCCCTGCGGAAGGTCTCAGGTAAGGGCTTGGGAGCTCAAGTGCTTCCCGGCGGAAGGCCTTGATTTATATGAGGGAAAGCGAAAGTGCTTCCCTGCGGAAGGTCTCAGGTAAGGGCTTGGAAGCTCAAGTGCTTCCCGGCGGAAGGCCTTAATTTATCGAACCAAAATGCTGGTTAGGTTAATCTCCTGTTTAAGGGACTTTCCTACCGGTGGCGTGCAAATATTGTTGCACGCCGGTGGCCTGCGCCGATTGGTGAATGATAAGGCATTCACCGATGACCGAAGTCGATTGGTAATATATAAGAATATTACCGATGGCCGAAGCCGATTAGCGAATGATAGTGCATTCACCGATGACCGAAGTCGATTGGTAATATATAAGAATATTACCGATGGCCGAAGCCGATTAGCGAATGATAGCGCATTCACCGATGACCGAAGTCGATTAGTAATATATAAAAATATTACCGCTGGCCAAAGCCGATTAGTGAATAATAGTGCATTCACTGATGACCGAAGTCGATTAGTAATATATAGGAATATTACCGCGGGCCGAAGCCGAATGGTGAATGATAGTGCATTCACCGATGACCGAAGTCGATTGGTAATATATAAGAATATTACCGCTGGCCAAAGCCGATTAGTGAATGATAGTGCATTCACTTATGACCGAAGTCGATTAGTAATATATTAATAGTGCCGTCAACCAATGTCATCGGCAGCAAAAATGGTAGGGAAGTTGCAAGATCGTTTTAAAATCTCGAGTACAAGGCTTACCTTTATACTCAGCGCAACTCGAATTTGAATGTTTTTTTGCCGAGCCTTTTATGAGCCGGCTGCCATAAACGGTATGTGAATTATATTAACGCAGTGAGCGCAAATTACCAGTGTCGGTCCTTTTATTGTATATCATGTATGTGTATGTATGGCGAAACCGGTTTTGTGTTGTTTCTTCTGCACAAGAATACAAACACACATACTACAAGAATTGATGCGGAGATAAAATATTTTGATCGCTGGTGGGATTTGAACTTGCGATATGCGGTTTCCTAAGCTCGGTTTCTTAAAAAGAGAAAAAAAGAATATTTTGATCGCTGGTGGGATTTGAACCTGCGATCTGTTGGTGCATTCTGCTGATTAATGCCGCGACTGCGCTGCGACTGTGTTTATGTTATTTTCTTTGTTTTGATTTTACTAACTTATATATTAGTGATCTTAATTGTAATAATCTTAATTCTAATAATCTTAATTGTAACGTTGTGCACGTTACAAGTGTAAAAGTGGGCGGACCGCACCCAGTTTTGATGTAATAATGTTTTTTTGTAAAACAAGTTGTTATCTAAAGTTTTATTCAGGAAGTTTATGTATTTAACTATATATCCCTCTTTTGCCTGTGTAACCTAAAAGTGGGCGGATCACGCCCATATTTGGCACATTCACGGATAATGCTACTCTATACCATTACCATTACCAAATGGAATGAAATTTTGTTGTAATAGCTCAAAAACGAACGCTGATATCACATTTTTAATAAAAAATAGGCGTGGCCGTGGACCGATTTTGCCCATTTTCAATACCAACCAGCCCACCACATAAAACAATAAATCTGCAAAGTTTCATCACGATATCTTCATTGTTTCTCCTGTGATCGTGATTTCAACAGACAGACAGACAGACGGACGGACATGGCTAAATCGACTCAGGAGGTCACGCTGATCAATAATATATATACTTTTCTATACCTATCGTCTCTAGTTCTATGCGTTACACATTTCGTTACAAAGTGAATATACCCTTACCTTAAGGTGTAGGGTATAAATATAAACTCTTTGGAATTGTCGAAAATTTGAACGTTGGTGGAAGACCTCGAAAAACTTCTGCTCGATATGATCGAAATATTTGTAAATTGATCAGAAAAGATCCATTTATTTCTTCAAATGAAATATTAGGAGCTTTGCAATTAAATGTAGATTCAAGCACAATTCGTAGACGCGCCATTGAGGCTGATCTAAAAAGTTATGCATCAGCCAAAAAACCTATGCTTTCAAAAAAGAATGTGCAAAAAAGGTATGTATTGAATATTGTAATTTTTACGATAAAAATATTTAATAAAGACATGTTAGGTTGAATTTTGCAAAAACATATCTAAATTGGCCACTTTCTAAATGGAAAGCAGTTTTATTTAGCGATGAATCCAAATTTAATCTGGTTAATTCAGACGGCATTTGCAGAGTCAGACGCAATGCTAATCAGCGACTTAATCCGCGGTACTGCAAACCAACAGCTCAGCACGGAGGCGGAAGTGTAATGATTTGGACTTGTGTGTCTGTTTTTGGGGTTGGTCCCCTATATGAAATAGAAGGCGTGATGGACCGGTTCGTTTATAAAAACATTTTGGAGTCACAGATGTTGCCATATGTCGAATGGGAAGTGCCACAGAAATGGCAATTTCAGCACGACAATGACCCCAAAAATACTTCAAAATATGTTAAGGAGTGGTTAGATTCTAAAGAGGTCAAGGTGCTGGACTGGCCGGCCCATTTACCCGATCTTAACCCCATCGACCCTATCAACCTCTTTGGGATATTAAAACGGCGCATAGGGCATTTGCGCTTTAAAAATAAGAAGGACTTGAGGAAGAAATTAAAGGAAGAGTGGGAAAAGATACCTAATAACATCATCACAAATATTATTGAGTCAATGCCTCAAAGGTGTGCATCTGTTATTAAAAATAAGGACTATTATACGAAATATTAAAATAATGTTGCTTGTGTTTTGCACAGCGTTTCTTTGCTTATGTTTGGTTTTTTTAAAAAAAAGTACCGTTACTGAAGTACTACGTTTTTGTTGTTTTTTATACATAATAAGGATTATATAATAAATAAATAAATACAATTTTCGTTGCAATAACCACAAGTTTAATGAAGTTTGTTTACGCCAAACACACCGCTCGTCAGACTGCCTCTCCTGATCTGCCGAAGCCGTGCTCTCTCACGGCGCAGACTTCGGCCACTCAGGAGAGTCAAGCTAAAAGCTTGACTGCGAGCTCCTTGGCTCCAGCCTTGGCGATCGGATATGTTCGTTTTCACTTGGCCGCCATCAGTGAACCGCGACACATTGAAAACAGTGTTGTATCTGGTTCCTCCAGTAGGACACCAGAACAAACTTAATGTCGTAGATCCTTCCTTGAAAGGATCACTGACAGTGTTTCTAATAATAGGGGTTGTTGTCGTTGATCCTTCGACGCGAAGGACCACGGACAGTTGTGCCACGGGCAAGGATTTGCCGTCTTAGTGGGCTTACCGTTGGGATCCGGAAACCTGCCGTAATGCATCCCTTCGCCTAATTACCACGGGCACCAGGGTGCCGCCTTTGTGGTCCTTTAACCTGTCGGGCAATACTGCCGTCTTTCGACAGCTGCTGAAATAAAGACTTGGATTATGGTTCTTACTTTTATTTATCTCCAGTAATTATCCAGGTACACTCAATATACTATTATCGCTGCGATTTACGCTTGCTATGTTACTTCCACTCTTCTTGGTTCTTGTGTAACTTAATAACAACTGCCTTCTTACAATTCGAAAGATGGGTTTATATCTCTTCTGAGATTCGTTGTTGGCCAGAATGATTTCCGCGTCGTTTTTGCAATTTGACGCTCATTGCATATTTTGGAATGCGATCAAGTTCGCGCGCTGTTCCACTTATCGGAATGCGATCAAGTTCGGCTTTTATCTGGGCCACAGTGGTGTGTGATTCACTTGTACTTTCGAGCTTCACAATTAAAGTGCAGCCTAGAAGTATGTGTTACCACAAGTTAAACATTGTTAACTACTGGGCCGAAAGGTATGTGGCAGGGTTCGGAATATATCCCTCAAACGAACAACTTTTTTTATATCCCTCACAAAAAAACGATCTCAAAAGATGAAAATCTGTTTTGACTCATGAGCGATTTTTATTTTTTCATCTTTGTTCAAAAAAATACATATCGCTCACGTTCAAAATAATTTCGATCTTCCAACAAAACTATCACTTGGGATGAAAAAAATTCTCATCTTCAAGTATTTCGATCCCTCAAGTTCAAAACATTTCGTTTGTTGACGAATAGCGATCACAGAAGATGAGAAAACTTCGGGTTTCGCACCAAAACGATCTTCGGTGATGAAAAAAAGGCTGCGCAGGCAAAGAATCGATCTTTGAAGATGAAAATAATTTCGACGCAGGATCGAAAAAAGCAGCGCAGCAGAGTTGAACAGCGTGGGTTTTGTTGGTGTTTGGATGGTTCGCTTCGCGGCAGAGACAATTGCTTGAAAATGAAGTTTTGTTTGTGTTTCGTATGAATATGTTTTTGTTGGATTTGGTATACAATGAATTGAAATTAATTTTGCATGGTGTGGAGTGTGAAGGAAAGTTGTGAAAGTAAATACGTAAAATATTAATATGTAAAAATATTAATAAGTAAATTGTTTTCTACCATATGTACATTATTCTAATATATATATAAATATATATATATTCTAATATATATATATATATATATATAATATATATATAAAAGGCGCACCCGCAGGCAAGAATCGCGCGTCACCCGCTCCACAGGTGGCCCCTTCGACAAAACGCGTCAACACATTCCAATTGAATGTTTTTTTTTTACGTTTTTTTTTATTAACGGGGAGTAAAAGCATCAAAAGCCTTAGTCAGTGCGGGACTTTAACCCGCTAAACATCTCCTCTCGTCGGCACGGATATTCCTCCCGGAACTACCGTTAGGTATTACGTCAGGAGGCCGTAAAAGCATTTCTGCTCAATCGTTCGTTATTAGGTCAGTCGTTTCGTTCGTTTGATCGCCTCACCTGCTCTTGCTTTCGCTGCTCTTTCATTACTAGCGCTGCCATTCTGCTAACTGCATTCCAGACTTCACTATCTTTTAGCATGACTTTCACGATGTTCTCTGGCGTTACCTGAAAGCCTATAGTCCGTTGCAACTCAGCTCGTACCGCATCGTGCTTCGGGCATTCGAAGAATACGTGTTGCACATTCTCAACGTTATCGCCTCCACAGCGCGCGCAGAATGGGTCCCGTTCGTAGCCGTATTTGTGCAGATAGGACTTGAAACAACCATGTCCACTCGCTCGCCTGCTGTCTGCCGCTGCATAAGCTCTACGTTCCGCTTCTTTCGCCAGCAAGTCCAGTGGTATCTGACTTCCGAGTACAAGCGCCGCATCATATGAGACGGTGCGAAAGGCACAACAGACACGTAGCGCACAGTGTCTGTATGTCGCATTTAGGCTACGCACATAGCTATGCTTTCCAAAGGCTTTATTCCATATTGGTGACGCGTACAGTATTATTGACTTGATGACTCCCGCCAGTAACTGCCTTTTGCGCTGCCGCGGACCACGATTATTGAGCATTATCCGTGATAATGCTATAGTTGCTGCCGCTGCCTTGCACTGCACATACTCTATATGTGCTTTAAATGTCAGTCGATGGTCTATCATCACGCCAAGATATTTTATATGCGGTTTGGACTCAATCGTGCAGTCACCAACTCTGATCGTGATAGTATCAACTTTTTTCCGGCTGCTCACAAGTACACATTCCGTCTTATGGTCCGCTAGACTAAGGGCCACCTCGGAGAGCCACGCCCTTATTGTGGATATCGCTTCATCTGCCGCTTCTTTGACCCTCGTCAGGTACTTTTCCACCACCAGAATAGCAATATCGTCAGCAAAGCCGACTATTTTAACACCTTCGGGCACTCTCAGTTCCAGTATGGCGTTATACATAATATTCCATAGGAGTGGATCAAGCACGGATCCCTGGGGAACCCCTCCTGTTATTATGTACTCTTTAAAGCCCTGTGTTGTATTGTACAGGAGCACTCGATCACTCAAATAGCTGTTCACAATGTTATACAGATAGTCTGGCACCTCAAAAGCTCTCAGCGACTCTAGGATTCTCAACCAATTCGCCGTGTTAAAGGCATTTTTTATGTCCAGTGTCACGATTAGACAGTACTTCTTATCGCCGCCCCGCCAGCGTTTACCCTCAATCGCTTTCTCGGCTATGTTAGTCACCAGTCTTAGCGCATCAAGCCAGTGTTTGCTGCCAGTGTTTTGATGGCTATATTTGGTGCACCATCTGGACCTGGCGCTTTGTTTGGCTTGAGTTTGGCTGCCGCTTGCAACACCTCCGACTCTATAACCGTTGGCACGTTTTGATGGACGTCAGTTTCAGGTGGTATTCTTTGAAACCGCGGCTGCAGCGGGAAAAGATTTTTGACTACACTATCCATGACTGTAGTACTACTGGGCTGTGCAGATCTTTTAAGCTTTTTTAGGACAAGCTTGTAAGCAAATCCCCACGGATTGTTTTCTACATCATCGCAGAGTTCCAGAAAGCTTTTGTTTTTACTCTCAAGGATCGCAGCTTTCAATTTTTTCCGCTTTGCCTTGAAGCTCTGAGGGTCGTCTTCATACCTATCTGGCGCACCTCTACGAGCTCTTTTGCACAATCTCCTTGCCCGGATACATTCTTTGCGTAGATCAGCAATATTCGCATTCCACCAATAAGCTGGTCTGCGCTTCGAGCACCGATTTTTCCGTACCATTGCCGCATCGCATGCTTCAATCACCTTTCTCGAAAGTTGGCTAGCAGCTTCTTCTGCCGTACCGCTTGCACTCATGCCACATAAGAATTGCCTAAATATTTCACCATCGAACGTTTCAGTCTTCCAGCATCTGGTTCTAATGTCAGCTGTGCCTTGCCTCGCTCTTAATGTTCGCGAAATTTCGATCTCTATCGCTCGGTGGTCACTGTGTGTGTAGCAACTCCTTAATCGCCACCTCGTTGTGGGAAATAGCGACGTACTTGTAAAGGCAATGTCTATTATAGAGCCCCGGCCATTTTTGCTGTATGTGTGTACCGTACCTGTGTTCAGGAGAATTACGTTCAGCGTTGAGAGTGCATCTAACAGCGATCTACCACGACCATTAGTTCTCTTTGAGCCCCATTCTATAGCCCAGGCATTGAAATCGCCGTCAATTAGTACTGGATTTCTACTGCGCGCATCGGTTACCATCTCTTTTATTAGAGTACGGTGCGCTTAAAACCACAGCATCAACTTGTAGCTCGAAGATTGTTTGTACCAATAACTGCTGTGCAGCTTCACAATGATTTAAGTTGAGCTGAAGTATCTTCATTTAGTAGGGACAATTTGATTACCGCCTTTTTGCGCAATCTTAGCCTCTTGATATATCGGGCACCTGTATCCTCCACATGTATGGCTGATATTCTTCCTTTCTTGTCTTTGGCATAAGATACATTTTGGCTCATTGGAACATGCTTTGGCCAGGTGTCCTTCACCGCCGCACTTAAAGCACAATGATGAGCAATCTGTCGCATTTTTGCACTGCCTCGAGATGTGCCCGAATTCCAGGCATTTATAGCATTTTACGATCGTTGCTTTCTCCCGTATACGACAACTTACCCAGCGAATCCTAACTCTGCCCGCCTTCATAAGCATGTCGGCATTGGTATTTGATAACCTAACCGCTGCTATCTGGGTACCATCAAATCCTCTTCGAAGGCTAAGTACGTCTTCCTTTGCGAAGCCCTTCAGTCTGAACTGTGTTGCGATCGCATTAAAAACATCGAACTTTTCCGTGACCTCATCGATGTCCTTGATATCAAGCACTGTTTTTTCAGATAGTCCGCCTACTTCCGCCTGGTCGCCAAGGCTATTTGCAATTGCCGCTCTGACTTTTTCCGCATTCTCCCTGGTCTCCGTAAGCTGCAGAAGTAACTCACCTTTCTGCGTTCCCCGTACTTTTGTCACGGCTTGGCTTAGGTCCCATATGTTTACATCTGTTTTGAGTTTGCGCAGTATATCTGCATATGTAACATCCGTTTTGTTTTCAATAACGATCGCCTCTGGTTTGTGTATTTTTACGGTTTTATCCATTTTTCCTGCCCTCCGTGGGCGCACTTGCATCCATCCGTCGTTTTCATTTGCTCCTGTTTCTGTTGCGGGCGCAGCCCTCACCGCCCTAGCATAGCTCACCGCTTCAGGCGCCTTATGTTTTTTGGATACAGACTGAACCATCAGGTTATCATCTCTATTTCTTTTTGCTGCGCGATCCTCTTTTTTTCTCATCACCGGTGATGTCTGCATACCATGATCGGTTGTTGATTTCCTGCGTTTCTTATTTACAGGTGACGAACTATCAGCCAACCCGACTCCATTTTTAACTTGATCCACTCGTATAGTTTGGCAATATTCTCAATTAAGTCTCTCATCGGCTGATGAATTGAGCGCCTTCCTCCACCAATCATTTCTACTAGTTCACCTATTTTCCTTCCCATTTGCTCAAACACCGTTATCTTCTGCAATCCGCCATCACTAGAAAGCTCTATGAATGGTGGCGAAGAATTTGCACGCGTGGGCGTTACCAAATCGGCTGGTGTCTTCAATGGCGACCGCACTATACGACCGCTTTTAGGGATTCGCGACGCCTAATTGGTCCGAATGGTTGCCACCATTTTTGCTCACCGCGCATGGTGTTGTACTCTTCGCTTGTGGTATAGCTATTTCATTTGCTTGTGACATACTATTATTGCCACATTAGCGAGTCCAAGAACCGCGGCTGTTGATCAAAGCTTACCGCGATTTCGAAAGCTCTTTTGAAGCTTTATTAGGGTGTCGTCGGCGGGGGGAGGAGCCAAAACGCAGAATCTATACAAAGCTCACTAGACAAGGTCAAATAGACCAGGTCACGAACGACACTATATAAGTTCACTAGACAAGGTCAAATAGACCAGGTCACGAACGACACTATATATTATCGCAAACGTCAAAGTTTAAATGTTGCTACGAAAAGTTGCGCGGGAGTAAATATTTTGACACTATTAATTTGCTTAAGAAGACTAAAAGTCTTGAATTATTACGAGAAAAACTGTGTCAGTATCACCTGTGTGCGAGTTATCACTGGCGAATTGAAGTTAAACGCTTCGCTACGCTTCTGCGCGCACTTTTATACCAAATGCCTTATGTAAAACCGATTTCTACTCTATAAACACTAACTTTTGGTAGGAGTCCATTGAAAACGCGGCCACTTGCTCCACTTACTCAGTGAGTATGTCAGTATGTATGTGACAGTGAGTATGTATGGCATCGACCGTATGTCAGCTGTGCTCAGAGCAACACACAATTCGAGTCTGTCCGCAGTTTTTGGAAATGAATTCCGGTAAACGCTTAGAGGTAGTGAAAAAGTTGCGCCTTTGTCTGAATTGTCTCGCACAAGCGCATCAGATACAACGATGCGCCAGCAAATACAACTGCGCGACATGTCAGGCGCGACACCATACGTTGCTGCATCGCGAGCAAGCACAGAACCGACCCTTGGCTAACTCAGCGTCGCGTCCGTCCACTAAGCCTCCAAAGTCTCCGACAAATAGAAACGCTGCATTGCAACCCAATCAGCCCCGTAACAACCCACTAAACGCGCGAGCAACCCCCTTTACAGGGCCCTCCACGTCGGCTAACGCCGCCCAAATCAGTCAACAACAAATACAGCCCACTGATCGAAATCAGCCCGATAACCATCAAGTTTGTTTCGCTGCCGCACCGAAGCCAGTTCTGTTAGGAACCGCTACGGTCACCATATTCCACGACGGTACTTGCTATACCGCGCGTGCCCTCATCGATCCAGGATCCGAAGTATCCTTCATCTCTGACCACGTCCAGAAGATGCTCAAAATCCCCATGCGGCCAGTGAAAGCAACGGTTTCTGGCCTCAACGAAACCATTTCTGTAAAGGTTTCAAAATCTTGTGAGTTTTTGCTCAAGTCGCCACGCGACCCCTCGTTCCAAATTCATGCCACCGCGCTAGTGCTGTCGCAAATCACGGGCAGACTGCCCGCCCACTCGTTCGATAGCGCGCTGCTTCGCAACCTCCCTCGTAACATCGAGCTCGCAGACGTCAACTTTGTCAAAAGTCAGCAAGTTGACGTTCTCATTGGAGCCGATCTCTTCCCGGCGATCATACTTGACGGTATTCGCCGCAATGTGTTAGGTTCACTTCTAGCACAACAGACTGTGTTCGGCTGGATAATCACCGGACCAGTCCCCCTGCTACAATCAGATAGCCCCAACATAAGGGTGGCCTTCTTCAATGAAGTCACCATCGAACAACAGTTCGAACGTTTTTGGGTGGTGGAGGAACTTCCGAAAACTCGTCACTTATCCCCCTCCGAAAAGTTTTGCCTAGAGAATTTCGTAAAAACAACTCGTAGGAGCCCTGACGGCCGCTACATCGTTACGTTGCCATTCAAAAGCGAAGCCGTAAGCCGACATTCGCTAGGATATTCACGGCACATCGCCCACCAACAATACCTTCGCTCAGAAGCAAGGTTAGTCAAGAATCATGACCTTAAAAGGCAATATGACGATGTAGTTCAATCTTGATTTAGGTCATATGACGGCCGTAGCGCCCCCACAACCCGATGCTGAGCACTATTATTTGCCACATCATGCGGTTATAAAAGCGGACAGCACGTCCATCAAGGTCAGAGTCGTGTGAAACGCATCCTGCCCCAGCACAAGTGGGCTCAGTTTGAACGATGTGTTACCGCAGTCCCTGTTCGACAAGCAGACTTAACATTCTTAATGTTAAGATGGCGCCTTTATCGGTATGTTTTTAGCGGTGACATACAGAAAATGTACCGCCAGATCCTCGTCGACCCGAAACATACCCCCTACCAACGAATTCTCTTCCGAGATTCGCATAGCTCCCAAGTTAGGGACTATGAGTTACAAACGGTAACATTTGGCGTGAACTGCGCCCCTTCCTAGCAATACGCACGCTTCTCCAGTTAGCAGAAGACATTCAACAACAGTATCCGCTTGCGGCCCACATCCTGCGACATTCAATGTACGTCGATGACGTGTTAGCTGGTTCTCACAACCTTGCCATGGCCACTCAAATGCGTGATGAACTGTCAGAGGCGTTAAATACGGCAGGCTTCTCTCTTCGGAAATGGACAGCCAACGACAGACACATTTTGAACGACTTGCCTGGATCCCATTTGCGAATGCCGAGTTCTTGAAGTTCGAGGACAACAGCACGGCAAAAATGCTTGATATTCGTTGGAATGCCACTAGCGATGACTTCTACTTCGACACACAGGCGATCGACATACAGCCAACGTACACCAAAAGACAAGTGCTGTCTCTCATCGCGAAGCTGTTCGATCCAGCCGGTTGGCTGGCACCTATCATCGTGGCCGCGAAAATGCTGATCCAACAAGTCTGGTTGGACAAGATTGACTGGGACGACCAACTTCCCGTACTGACGCAGCAAACATGGTTGAGTTTCCTTCGAAATTACAACCATATCGCCACGATTCGAATTCCCAGGTGGATTCGGTTCACCCCCAACTGCACAGTGGATCTTCACGCCTTTTCGGACGCTTCCGAGAAAGCTTACGCCGGAGTCATCTACGCCCGTGTCCAAATCGGCGACACAGTTCATGCATCGCTACTGTACTCCAAAACACGAGTAGCGCCCATTAAAACGATATCGCTGCCAAGACTCGAACTCTGAGGAGCTACACTCGTCGCCGACATGGTCGACGCTCTAATACCCAATCTGCACTATCGACCCGAGAATGTCTTCTGTTGGACAGACTCGACGATTGTTCTTGCGTGGCTTAAGAAGCCCCCTTGCGTCTGGGCCACCTTCGTGGCGAATCGCGTTGCCAAAATCATTGAAAGAGCGCCACACACTCAATGGTTTCACGTGGATTCGCACGACAATCCAGCAGACTTAGCTAGCCGCGGTGCCACGCCCCACGAATTAGCTGAGAGCACCCTCTGGTGGAATGGTCCATCTTGGCTCCTCCACGACAAGGATCGTTGGCCCGAACTACGAACGGCCTCTGAGTTTGCTACCGCACTGGAAGAAAAGTCGGTAAAGGCTCTTCACGTCTACTTCCGATCAGACAAAGACCCGCTTGACAGATTTTCCTCTCTCCCGAGAGCCGTACGCGTCTACTCATATGTACAGCGGTTTCTGGATAACACGCGCCGTCGTTGCCGCTATATGCCACTTTGCGACTCTCAGCGACAGAGATTCGAGACACCAAATGCCGTCTCACAATCATCTGTCAAAAGACACATTTTCCCGATGAGTATTACGCGCTCGAAAGTGAGCGACCAGTGAGCTCGAAAAGTTGTTTACTTTCACTCAATCCTTGGCTGCATGAAGACATAACGATGCGCCTTGGCGAGCGGCTGTCTTCATGCCCGAATTTTCCATTTGATGAACGCCACCCAATAATTATGCCGTACGACTGTCAGTTGTCTCGGCTACTTGTTCTTTTTATTCATCAGATCTCGCTTCACGGTGGTAACCAGCTGATGCTTCAATTGCTCCGGACCCAACACTGGATTCCGCGGGTAAAAAACCTAATCAAGACAACGATCCACCGCTGCAAGCCGTGCATCTTGCATAGGAAGCAACAAAGAACACAGATTATGGCGGCATTGCCAGAGGAACGCACTACTTTCTCCCGCCCCTTTGCTAAGACCGGTGTCGACTTTGCGGGCCCTTTCGACATAAAGAATTACACCGGCCGGGCGTGCTTAATAACGAAAAGCTACAAGTGCATCTTTGTCTGTTTTGCGACCAAAACAATTCACTTAGAGGTTGTCAGTGATTTGACCACGGCCGCTTTCCTTGCGGCCTTCTCACGTTTTGCAGCGCGCCGAGGCTGCCCCGCAAAAGTGTATTCGGATAACGGCACAAACTTCGTCGGCGCCTCAAAAGAGCTCAAAAAAGAGTTTAAGCAATTCCTTGTTCGAACTCGCGATATCATCGAAACCCAACATTCGCACCAGAATGTTGAATGGCACTTCATCCCCTCCGGTGCTCCTAATATGGGAGGACTCTGGGAGGCCGGTGTTAAGAGTCTGAAAACGCATCTGCGCAAAGTCGCCCCAATGTCCAAATTTACCTTTGAAGAGTTCTCAACTCTCCTGAGCAAAATTGAAGCGTGCCTCAATTCTCGCCCGCTTCATCCTCAATCTGAGGATCACAACGTTATGGAGGCAATAACTCCTGGCCACTTCCTAGTCGGCGGCCCTCTGCTCGCTCCTGCCGAGCCCGAAACCCTCGACAATCCGCTCTCCATTCTCAACCGATGGAGACGTGTCCAGGCCCTTGCCCAGCATTTCTGTCACCGGTGGAAAACGGAATATTTGCACGAGCTTGCGCGTCGCACCAAGTGGAAGACTACGCAACTCAACCTACAGCCCAACGACCTAGTTGTTGTCCGTGACGACAACCTTCCTTCCACGTCCTGGCGGCTGGGCCGCATCATCAAGGTGTATAAGGGTCAGGACGCACGAGTCCGCGTGGCCGATGTCCGAACGGCTAACGGCCAACTCACGCGTTCAATTTCTAAATTAGTATCTTTATCGTGCTTGTCTCGAGTTGTTATTAACGCCTTTTTTCTCCACAGATCTGAGATGAAACGCACCCGCCGCCAAGGCGCCCGTTATCGACAAGGCCGCATGCTGGCTCCGCCACCCGCCGTACCATCGGCGCCCCCAAATCCGCGTCCCGCCACCGAGATGCCGCATTACGAGCAGCAGCCGCACGAGGACGACGTGCTCCATCTGAGTGCCTCTTACACGTCAGAAGAAGACGGCGCTGCTCAACCGAGCTCACCAGAGCCTCGTCCAGAGGAGGCTCCTGGACGATCGTCTCCACCGGCGATCGCCGGCCCAGTTCGGAGTCCACAACCGCGACCTGCAGGGCATTTGAAGGCACGAACGGCGAGCTTTCCCGAATCGTGGCAGGACGCCGCATAAACTGCCTGGCGTGCTCCCACACCACCCAACGCTGCACCAGCACACGTAGCTGCACCTGTAGCGACGCCCACCACTCGACGCTTCACGGCTAGTCGCCTGATCCACCCCAGGCTGAGGGTCAGGTAGCTTTGCAGTCCTGCAAGGCGGGCGGGATGTTTACGCCAAACACACCGCTCGTCAGGCTGCCTCTCCTGATCTGCCGAAGCCGTGCTCTCTCACGGCGCAGACTTCGGCCACTCAGGAGAGGCAAGCTAAAAGCTTGACTGCGAGCTCCTTGGCTCCAGCCTTGGCGATCGGATATGTTCGTTTTCACTTGGCTGCCATCAGTGAACCGCGACACATTGAAAACAGCAAACGACAGCGAATTCTAACAATTAATTCACATCTACTTTCATACAATCACAACATCACATTTAACATTTAAAATCGCAAACTTTGTAAAAACACGCACTAACATTGAAATAAATTTACGGAGAAACTTGCAACTGCCGTTTTTCAACTAAACAAAGTTATTGAGCTTTTTTCAGAGGCGAGGAAAATGTTGCTTATATTTTGCACAATACTGTATGACAATAACTTGTACAACAAAAGCAAATCTGATAATTCGCACACAATGTTTACATATTGATATTGTGTTTATTATCGTGTGCGCAGCAGCAATATATAGCAGCAATATTCCGCTTGCGACTACTAGCGCAGCGTCATAGAGTGGGACAAAATACGGGGATACTCAGAAGAGGGTAAATTCGGATCTTTTACATATGCCGGAGCTTCAGTAACTCTAATATTATTTGTTACTTATGTATGTGCATTATTTTATTTTATATAATGAACAGGATTATGACGAACTACGCATGAAAAAGAAGTTTTTCTGGATCTTTTGGAGAAGGTAGCGCCGTGCATAAAAAAATTGTATGAGCCACTTCAGAATCACACCAAACGCGAGCATTTTGCAATCGTCTGGTTTGAGAGACTATTTCCACGAAATAGTTCATCCATCATGCCACAAATACGTAGTGAAGTCTGCAAAGCATGGAAATTACCAACAAAACTGCGTTTGCGTTTGGTTTCGCGTTTCGATTGCGTTTGAGAGGTTTACAGATTTTCCTCTCTCAATTGTTCGAAAAATACGAAAAGCACAAACCAAAACGCGTATTAAACGCAACGCGAAAAGATACATGATGAGGCTGTTAATCTGTGATTTAGTTTTAATTTGAACTTAATTGTGATTTTATTTCTTTTGATCTTATTTTAGTTTAAGGTAATGAATTTAAGTTTAAGGTTTTTTTTTTATTTTGATCTCATTTTAAATAAATGAACTGTGATATCCTTTCTTTTCATCTTTAATTTAAACGAATTTTAATTTAAATTAATGAATTTTGAATTTATTTATATTTACCTTTATTTTAAATAAAATTTAATTTAAATTAAACCATTTTAATTTAAATAAAAGAAAAACAAAAAATTACATAAAATAGTTTACATTACTTTTTAATATTTCCAAACCTCTAAGAAATCTACTAATACTAACGTTGTGAAGTTGATATCTCTGCCAGTAACACACCCCATCAGTTTGTGGCGGTGTGGTAACAAAGCAAAACGGTTTATCTTTTCAGATATCATGCTTTGTGATAGCCTGTTTTAGCTTGTAACAAGTCGACAATTTCACCATAAAATTTACATACACTGTGTGTGAACAGGCGGACGGACATTTTGTTGAGCTCTCCCACGAAATAAGAGGAGTTTCCAGTCTTGTAGTCTTTGATAATAAGTGACCAGTGACCAGAAGGACAGTGCCTTCTGGTGTCAGTGTTATCCTCAGTGTTAAGCCGTGCCAGATAATACATGTAAAATTGAGTTCTCTGTTTAAAACCGATACTGCGTCAAGGAAGGTTAATCTTCCGAATATTACAATTTTAATATTGCGAAATAATGGAAATTGCGAAACACGGCATACTGACCCACTTCAGTCCGGTCGACATCTGTGTCGACATCTGTGTCGACCGAGCTAACGTGGAATCTAGAAAAGATTCCAACGAGAGTCTGAAAATTATATCCAAACGACGAGGTCGTCGTCTCGTCTCTTTAGAAACGCGTACAATAGTGATAAGCAAAGGGTGTAAAGTTGGTTAAGTGGATTCAAGGAAAAGTGTCCTTAGAAATAGTTACAGTGATAAATAGTTACGCGGAAATAAAATAATATATTATTATATAGAGATAAAATAATATAATAAGTCTAAAAACAAAAGGTGTCAAATAAAAATATAAAACAACCTGAAGCGAGGAGTTTTTAATTGGAATCAACAGAAGTGGAGCGAACAACAAAAATCAAGGGCCGAATAACCGGAACCAAAGTCAAAGAAATCAGCAATGGAACCAACCTCATCAAACTTGGCAATCGAATCAAGCACAGATAACCTGGAACCCAATTCAAGTGCAGCAAACCTGGCAACCCAAACAACCGGATCACAATAGGCCACAAAAACAAGCTCAAATGCAATGGAACCAAACACAAAAGAACCTCGTGAACCCAAATCCGAATCCATTTAAGGGGGTTCAAGGGAATAAGAAGACTATGAACACACCGAATAGCGCGAATCAAACAATATGTCATTTGTGTAATAGACCAGGACATATAGTAGGAAACTGTGCAGCTAAAAGGAGTTGGGAAACTCTGCAAAACAATCAGCAGGGAAACCGGCAAGGGCCCAGACAAGGCCAGTAATCTGGGAACCCAACGAGAATAGAAATTTAGGGCTAAAAGAAGTAGTAACCGTACGTCCAACATCGGAACAGATCGTGGATACGTTACCGACTTCAGAAATATTAGAAGCTAATAAAGCTAAAAATAGTGGGTACAAATTTACTAGCAGAATAAAAATTATCAAACAGAATGATAAACTAAATGCTTTAAATGAAACATTCAGTAAAATAATAAATAAAGCGAAGAAAATAATAGAAATGGGAGCAGAGTTTTTAATAATCATCTTGCTAATTATACAATTAGCATGTACATCGATTGTAAAAACTATGTTTCTCAATTTTCACCAATACAAAACAAGGAGCACTAGTCTTAATATAGTAGAATATATTACAGAATATATTACAGATATAAAAGCAATATCGTTTTGCACGATAATAAATTTTTCTTCCCCCAGGGTGGAGGGATGTTGTATGTCGCGATCGCAATTTCCACTTCCGTTTGACAAGAACTTTCAAGGCCAGCATTATTGTTTTTATAATACTAATCCGCGAGTGAGTCAAGGCCAAGTTCACATTAATGCAATCACAGCACTTTGCTTGGTAAGCCCGAAGCTTTAGTTTAATTGGTTTTAGTCAAGCTTTGGTTTACTGAACTTCGAAAGCTAAGGTAGCAACCAGAACACTTCGCATGGAATGGATTGTGGAAGCTGGCATTTAGTAGCGAGCTTCCAAACCCTAGAATCCATAGCGCGTGGCGATTGTAGTGGATTGTGGAAGCTAGCTTTCATTAGCAAGCTTCCAAACCATTAAATCGCTTGGTTTGAAATAACCGTCGATCAGAATCCACACGCGGAAGAATTAAATTGAGAACGATTTTCTTCCGCGTATTGATTCTGCGAATATTACAATTTTAATATTGCGAAATAATGGAAATTGCGAAACACGGCATACTGACCCACTTAAGTCCGGTCGACATCTGTGTCGACCGAGCTAACGTGGAATCTAGAAAAGATTCCAACGAGAGTCTGAAAATTATATCCAAACGACGAGGTCGTCGTCTCGTCTCTTTAGAAACGCGTACAATAGTGATAAGCAAAGGGTGTAAAGTTGGTTAAGTGGATTCAAGGAAAATGTCCTTAGAAATAGTTACAGTGATAAATAGTTACGCGGAAATCAAATAATATATTATTATATAGAGATAAAATAATATAAAAAGTCTATAAACAAAAGGTGTCAAATAAAAATATAAAACAACCTGAAGCGAGGAGTTTTTAATTGGAATCAAGAAGACACCACGACTATAAGAAGACCACCCAAAAGTTAGATACAACACTTCAAAAGATTAGTGAGATTTAAAATAAATGACTCCGAACAATTTTCTTCACAAATTAATGATGAGCGTAAAGAGATTTAAATAAGTCTTCAATATGATTAAATTTCAATTTTCTTATTGTGTAGTCTTCCAGAAGATTTTGAAAATTTTGTAGTTGCAGTCGAGAATCACTTCCAAAGGTAGAAGTTTTAATTGCAAAAATGAATGATAAAAATGGAGTTTATGAAAACGTATTTGGTGTGAATTCGTGAAACGAAGACAAGAGAAATTTAAAAATTGGAGGTTATGGTGAATGTGAATTCGTGGAAGGAAGATAAAAGAAATTTGAAAAACATTAGAAGTTCCCCTACTAAAAACAAAAAAACCATGATGTTCCAACTAGGAAGAAATATAGTAACATAAAATGCTACAGATGTGGTAAGAAAGGGCATATACATACGTTCACATTGTAGAAAACCACCGAACGGAATAGATGCAGCGTGCTCACTTTTCGAAAATGCCAAACACTGGGATTTTTGATAAAGGTGCTACGTCACATATGTCGAATAATTCGAATTGTTTTGAATGCCTCGAAAAGAAAAAACAAAAAATTGTGTTGCCCTCCGGAGAGAGCATTTATGCCGAAGGGGGAGAAACGGTTAATCTGAAAACAAAATATTCAAGAGTGAAATTCAATAATGTGTGGTATGTTCAACTAAACTCTAATTTTTTCTCACTGAGCAAGGCTATTGAATATGGCAACTGTATAACATACTCAGTTAATAAAGCTGTCATGCTGAATCAAAACAAAAAGTTACTTCTGACGGCAGAAATAAAGAACGGGATTTTTATTTTTTTCTCTGAAACATTCGAAAAAATAGCAACAGTGACTTGTGCGGTTGATGAAACAAATGCTAAAAAGTGGAACAAGAGATTTGGGCATTTACCCCCTTATTCAGAGAGTATTCACTTTTTGTATTCACAGAGACGACGAGGTGTCTTAGCTAAGCATGGTGTCGTGTCTTACGTAGTTTGGAGGTGAGCAAAAACCTATTCACAGAGACGACAACCACCGACATGAGCTGTCAAATATGACGACAGCCTCTTAGGTGTCGTCTAGGTGTTGTCTCTTGCTAAAAATGAAATATTTTGTAGGTTATTGCTTACTTTTTTAATTATATTTATCTTTTATGATTTTTTTTTATTATATTTAAAAATCAAATATTTTGCAAGTTATTGCTTATTTTTTAAATTTATCTTTTATGATTTTTTTTATGTTATATTTATATTTTTATTGTATTATAAAATATATAAATATATATTATATAATGTTATTTTGAAAAATTGTTTTTCGAAGAAAAATTTTTCTTTTCTACGTTATTTCTTTTCGAATTATAGAGCTTTGCTAAACAATCAAATGTGTGGCTTCCCATTTTTTTCTTGTGATCCTTGAAACACCCTTTAACAATACACACAAAGTATAGAATTGTGAATATGGATAAATAATATGGATATAAAAGAAAAGGTAAAACAATAAAGTTTTTAAACAAATAATAAATAATTACAACAATTTTTGTTAAATATTTTATTAATTCTTAAGATATAGCGTATAATTTACGACATCGCTATAATTTGAAGTTTTGGTGCGGGACATGGAATGGAATAAATTCAGAATTAGCTAGAGGTGCCCCTGTTTTTGGCTCCAACCGAATACAGAGTAAAAAGGGATGGGAGCGGCCTGTTAAACTCCAACGGCCCTCCCGTTAGTAGCTTAAATGAATGGATAAGGTAATTAGTTTAACATTTTAATTGTCACATGTGCACTTCCTTACATATGTTACAATTATAGATATGAAGAGATTTCAAATCACGCACCAAAATTAAGCTGAAGTTCATGCGGATATTGCGGCTATAGGTGGCCCCAGTAGCACTAAATACAGATTTGAAAATTATACATTCACTAAAAAACAGGCACTTGATAAACATACCTCAAAATTTTACACATTGCAATGGTTTAGAATTCCCGATTGCTTACAATTCTACAGTGTTGCATATTTCCAACAGAAAAATATATTTTGGTGTAACTTAAATGACGAAAATACAATAGAAAAACAAAATAAATATTCCTCTCATAAACTCCTAAGGTTATTCTTTATTTTTACTACATTTATAAATCTAATTTCGCGAAATAAAATCTATTTTTTAAGAATTTTATTATTTCAACATTAACACCATAGTAAAATTTTTGTATTGTAACACCAAAAATGCTAGCTAGTACACAAACCAATTGTCATATATGCAACGTAAATTGAGGTGAGCACGACGTAAGAGATAGTCACCTTTCAAAAAGTGACTCTGTGAATACAACGTCTTCCACTCAAGTGACTTTTTGACGACGACGTCCGACTCACTACAAGTGACTCTCTGAATAAGGGGGTTAAACTTTAATGATTTAACTAAAATATCCAATTTAAATATGTGCAAAGTCTTGAATGTGAAACTGCCAAACACGATGGAATGATTAACCTGAGTAGTGGTTATATGTATGTTCTGGCGCAAGGTAGCGACTGTGACGGAGGGAGGAAAGTGGGCGTATCAAAAGTAGTTGTGCAAAAGTGGGCGTGACAAAAGTTAGCGTGATCAAAGTGGGCGTGCTCAAAGTGGGTGTGGCAAAAGTGGGCGGGCCAAAACAGGGCGTGGAAATACGGACAGACTGAGAGACATAGCAACAGTGAACATGTACGAATTAAAATCCTTTTGCTTATTTTGTTCTTGTTCTTGTAGGAGTTTGGCTTATGTTGTTTTTGTATACGATTTATTCTTGCTGTGTTGTTTTTATTTTTAGGAATAGAGACGCTTGTTAATGATATTGAAGTGTAGACGAGAGGATTGAGTAGGTAAACCTAGGATACTCCAACCATCAAACGGCAAATCAGACAGGCAAGCGGACAGACACATTCTTATTCTTCATTGCATAGCTTCTGATGGAAAAAGCATTAGTTGTCTGTGCGAGAAGAGTTAATACAACAAATTTAGGGATTTCTTTTTTATACACATATTTTGGGGGAAGATGTAGAATGTCTATGCTTTCGCATTAGTAATATGCTTGGGTATGCTATCCTTTCTTTACCCTACACCTTAAGGTAAGGGTATATTCACTTTGTAGCGAAATGTGTAACACATAGAAATAGAGACGATAGGTATAGGTGACCTATAGGTGACCTCCTGAGTCGATTTAGCCATGTCCGTCCGTCTGTCTGTCTGTCTGTCTGTCTGTTGAAATCACGATCACAGTAGAACCGGTGAAGATATCGTAATGAAATTGCATAAACATTGCTTCTTGTGGTGAGCAGGTTGGTATTGAAAATGGGCAAAATCGGTCCACGACCACGCCTATTTTTTATTAAAAATGTGATATCAGCGTTCGTTTTTCAGCTATTACAACGAAATTTCATTCCTGGGCATAGAGTAGCATTATCCGTTAATATGCCAATAACATGGGCGTGATCCGCTCACTTTTAGGTTACACAGGCAAAAGAGGGCTATATTGTTAAATATATAAACTTCCTGAATAAAACGTTAGATAACAACTTGTTTTACAAAAAATTTATTGCATCAAAACTGGGTGCGGTCCGCCCACTTTTACACTACATATACAGTATAGCAGTCTGAAAACAAGTTTATTACCACGGAAATAAAGTTTAAATGAACACAATTATAAAACAACTAAGCTAGTTATTTTGTTTTGAAAAAGGTAATGACCACGCCTACTATTTATACAGAGGCGTAGCTAGGACTCATGGAACCCGGGACGGTTAAACAACTTGCAGCCCCAAAAATTCCTAGAATTCAATAAGTCACTACTTGATATCCACAACTGCCGCCCCCGATATTGTGCCGCCCAGAGTGGACCGCCACCCCCGCCACACCCTAGCTTCGGCACTTTTTTCAAAACTTTTAGGTGTAGGGTATCTAAGATTCGGCCAGGCCGAATATAACTTTCTTACTGGTTTTTATTTAATCTTGTTTTATTTTATTTTATTGCTTTTCGAGTGGAGATTTATTTTTTTGTTATATAGTTACTAAATAAACATTTCAAGTGAACTTTGGTTTGTAGCCTCATAGGTTCTTACCAATACGGATTATTTTTATTTTATGTTTAGCTAATGTACCGATGAGTTTGCTTATGTTATGTCGTAGGAGTTTGATTTATGTTGTTGTTGTTGTGGTAGACGATTTATTCTTGCGATGTTTTTGTTGTTTTTACTTTTAGGAAAAGAGACACATGCTGTCGATATTGAACTATTAAAATGCGTGGCTTGAGCAGTTAAATCTAGAATATATTCTTATAGTATTCTTATTTTAATTCTTCTTTTCTTTATTGTAGGATAAGCATTTGTTATTTAATTTTTAGTTAATTTTTGAGTCGAAGAAAGACGCACATATTTTAATCGGTTATTTTCTTTTTGTTTCCATACTGAGACATTTAGAAAATGCTATGATTAGATTTTGAATATGGTTATAGGTCATCAATTTCAATATGACTATATGAATTTATGAAAATTTGATAACATGATTTTTTTTGGCTTAATTAGTTTTTTGTAATATGTTTTTGATTTTCAGTGTTTTAAATAATATTTCTTTAACGCTAATTATTATGGCTTTTAGGTGTAAGAGATTTGTTTGATATGGTTTACTTAGGTAATGAGCGATGGGTTTGAGAATAAGTGATTGAGAAAAGAGATATTGAGAGGCGCATGTTATTGATATTGAAAGGTAGACGAGAGGATTAAGTAGGTAAACCTAGGATGCTCCACTTATTCTTTTTCTTCATTGTATAGCTTCTGTTAGAATAAGCATTTGATGTCCGTGCGAGAAGAGTTAATACAAGAAATTTAGGGACTTCTTTTTATAGACATAAAATAATATTTTGGCGAAGATGTACAATGTTTATGCTTTCGCGTTTGGAATATGCTTGAGATGGAAACGAACGCAGTTCGCACCATGAGCATATTTTATCAGCTAAGGAAACGAACGCAGTTCGCACCATGTGCATGTTTGTTTAGACATGAAATTTTTAACAAGTTCGTACCGATGTCAATGTGCAATCTTGTGGTCCTTTCCGAGGTACCCACCTAAACATGGAAAGAGCGCAGTTCGCCTGCTGAAAATGCAATATTAATTTATGCCTACCACGGTTAATGTTTTGCCTACTCAGGGAAAGTCGAAGTTCGCCCTGTGGCAATGTAGTATAAATTCTCGTGGTTCCCCTTGGTCATTAATTAGTCGACTTAAAGTGTTCAATCACAAAGTTTCAAAAAACATCAGTCACAAAGTTTAAACTATCAAACAGAATGCCGATCTAGGTATTGGACAATACAAATTCCCGCTGGGCCTATATATCTTTGCCATACTGGAGGAAGTGGCTGCAACTAGATGGGATCTTGAGCCATTAGCCAAGACTATATGCTGTCTACAAGCCGACTTTGACGATCACCCTACCCTGGCTAAATTGAGGCTACTGCTAGACATTTTTCGCGCTCTCCGTCGAGCCAATCCAGAGTTTCCGGCTTTACCTCCTTGTCTGGAGAGGCTGTGAGCGCCACCGCCGTTTTTATATAATTGTTTTCCTTTTATATTAAAATATTTATAAAGAATATATAATATAATAAAAAATTTTAACTAATTTATTTTTTGTTCCTGGTTGTTTTTTAGTTTTTAGGAATAGAGATTCATGCTGTTGATATTTCAGTTGTGACATCCATGGCATAAACAGGCAAACCTAGGATGCCATTTTTCTTCTTCTTCTTTTTATTCGTTGTATATATTCTGTTAGGATAAGCATTTGATGTGCGTGTGAATTTTTATGTCGGAGAAACTCACACATATTTTATTCGCTTATTGTCGCTTATTATTTTTGCTGCTTTATACTGAGACATAGAAAATATTGAGTAGATTTTGGACATGCCCTGCAGTAAAATCTTCTAGTTCTTAACTGTAGAATAAGTAGTTCTTTTCGAACCAGTAGTAACCCTCACTGCATCTTATTTTAACGGAACGAACTGTCGCTTTTCACGTGGCGGTGTCCTAGGAGGTGGCAATTGACCCGCTTTGCATTACATTAGAACCAGTTAAAAGATAGTTCACAAATGACTCTTCTATACTAGTGCAAAAAGCACTAGAATATTTAGAGTGCTTTATGAACTATCTTTTAATTAGTTCATAACTATTCTAGTACATAATAAGAACAAAGTGATTTTTCATTGAATTTTGCTTTCACTTATATTTATTGTTTGTTACATATAGCAAGTTAAAACGTTTTTTTTATTCATTCTTCTTTTCGATGCATATGTTTTTAAAAATTCTCTTTTTTTGTCGCTGTATCGGCTTTCTCAGTTGAGTTCCCCGTGGCTCCAACACCGGTAAAGTTGAAATAGAATCTGCAAATTTGAGAACTTTGCAAGAATTTATTCCATTGTATTGTATTGTAAATTTTACCTAGTAGTGCACTATACAAATTTTTAAAATCCTTTAACCTTTTTTCCCGTGCGTCCCATCAATATTAAAGTTTAAGAATACGTCCTCATTTAAAACATTTCTCAAATTTTTTGTGAGGCACTGGCGTAGAAGGGTGGTTATAGTGGATACCTTAAACGGTATGATGTAATGAGCAATTCAGAGACTATTAAAATTCAAAAAACCCATATTTATACTGCGATTAACTGGAATTATTTTGCCATCCACATGTTGCAGGTTTTCAACATTTACGGGAAACATTGAAACCACTGCACCTGACGAAGACTCCTAGCGAATCAAATTTACTAGTAAAACTTTTTGCTCTGCAAGGGCTGCCATAATTGCAGAATTATTTGCATAATGGTTTTCTGAAAATAATTTACCTTTACATAGTATAATGTATTGTAGAGCTGATTACCTACGTTCACATTTTTCAATCCTGTTGCTGATATTATCCAATTGTCTTGAATTTCGGCGCAGTTTTTGCAATTGTGTTTTTTCTCATCTGAAAATCAAAAAGGGTAGTTATGTACTATATTATTGTAAAACGAAATGTATGCCATTAGAATATATGTAGATCTTTTGATCAATAAAAAAGTCAAATATTAATTTTTCTTGAAGGCTTTTACTCACATTCTGTACGAAAGCTACTCGCTGCACCAACATTCAATCGCTTCATTTTAAATGTAATTCGATTTTTTTCTGAAACGTAGACTGTACTAGAAAGCGTTAAATGCTTTTTAGGCTGAACCGCACAGTTCCCAGAATTGTCGGTGTAATGCGTTACAAGCGGTAAATTGTTCTCAGTAGCCTTTTCAACATTTTTATGTTTAAAACCCTTTGGAGTTTTATTCTCCTTTTTATGGAGCGTTTACTCATGGGTATATGCTTAATAAAATATACAATAAATATGTTCTCTTTTACTTACTTTGTTAAAATAAAATTTTCCGCAGCACAAAAAGTCCCTTTGCTTCTGCGAACGATTTGCAACTAACTTCGTTTCTTCTAGCGACCCATCGCATGAAGTTATTTTATATACAATTTGCACAAAACGGTAAATTTCAATATCGACTGACTCCCAGCCGCATTACTTTGGAACTAGTAAATATCCAGTTCCGAATATACTTACAAATAATCACTTTAGCTGCATTACATTGCAACTAGGGTTATTATGGTTCCATTTGCACTAGTAGCAAACTATTTCTTTTTGGAACTAGTTGCGATTTTTACTGCAGGGTGGTTACATTTCATCAATTTGAATATTACTATACTATAATACTACACAATATGGTTTCATAAACATTTGATGATATGATTTCCCTTTAATTTTTTCAGGTTATATATTTTTAAATTTCGGTGTTTTAAATAATATTTCTTTAACGCTAATTATTATGGCTTTTAGGAGTAAGAGATTTGTTTGATTCGGTTTAGATAGTTAATGAGCGATGGGTTTGTAATTTGGTTGTAATTTTAGGAATAAGTTTGTAATTACGTTTTGTCTAAATTTTTTGGAATATATGTATATTGTAGTAAATTTTAACGCTACACTTTTACTTTACAACATTTCATTAGCAAACTTGTTCATTCAAACAATCTCTTTACCAGAGAATAAATATTTCAGTTGTGAACATTTTTTCTTTCTATCTAATGAAAAGCTCATTTGAAACATATCAACATTTTTACCTTTGCTCAACAATTGTAATACCAATAGGTTATGGGCCCAGGACCCATTTAAGTCTTTAAATAGAAATGAGTACACCATCTTTATATCAAACAGAAAAACTCGACGAGTCCAACTATCAATCATGGAGCGTACACTTGCGCAGCATCCTAATTTGTTCAGATCAATGGGCGATTGTAAATGGCAAAATGGCGAGACCGGAAGCTGCATCGGATGCGTTGAAGTGGGACGTAACAGACGAAAAGGCTTTAGCATACATAATGCTTAGTGTAAAACCTTCGCAGTTAAATTACATCAGGCATTGTAAGTCTTCTAAAGAGGCGTGGGAAAAATTAAGAGATGTGTACCAACCACAGGGCCCCGCTAGAAAAGTTAACCCTTTATAAGCAGTTACTATATTTGAAAATGTCGGAAAGCGATACCATAATGAAACACCTGAATTTATTTATGGACATCGTTGAAAGGCTACTTGAAATAAACATTGAAATACCAGAGGAGCAGTTAGTAATCATATTACTTTCCAGTCTTACAGCTTCTTTTGATAATTTCGTGATCGCAATGGAAACTCGAGACCAGTTTCCAAGTTTATTCACGTTGAAACTAAAACTCACAGAGGAAGGAGACCATCGATATAAGTGTAAGGTAGAAGACGAAAATGTGAACAACACACAGCAGCAAGCTTTCGTCACAAGAGAACAAAACATCAGAAAAGTGGAAACACAAATAGAATATACAATTATCGATCGATTACAAATGGTCATATAATCACTGGTACATATAACCACTACCAACGTGTGCTGTGTGTAAGATACACAGCAAACCATTATCCAAAATTTTCAAATATTTATACAAAGGACCTGTTGCAATTGGTTCACACCGATGTATGTGGTCCGATTGGCGTTAGATCGCAAGGTGGAGCATCATACTTTATAACGTTCATAATCATAACTCACTAATACAAATCTTATGTAATCAACACGCTGGCCTAAACGTAGTGCACTTTAATGCTCGTAGCTTGAATCCATCTAAATTAGATTACGTCAGGTATGTTTTCGAGTGCTCGGCTGTGAATGTTATATGTGTTACTGAGACCTAGTTTTGCGAGGACTTACTTGATGAAGACTGCAACATTAAAAATTTTAGAATTTTCAGAAGTGATAGAAGCAGTAAAAAGGGTGGTGAGGTCGCTGTTTATTGCCGAGATAATCTGAACGCTTGATTGGTAACCAAGTCGTCAAACACCAGTACGGAATTCATTAATGTTGTAATTTCGGACAAAAATTCTAATCTCTTATTTTGTGTTTATACTTATTTTATTTTTTTATTTTATTTCTGTTGTGAGCTTGGGTTGGGGTGACGGGGGCACGGTGGCATGCGACTAAGCTCGCCGGTAATATGGGGTGGTTTCTTGCCACCCTGGCCCACACAGAAAAAGAGAATCGTGCCATTATTAATTTTTATTATAAAGAAAGAGAAGAAAAATAGGAGAAATGTGAAGGGACGTTTACACAGGGTCACTTCCTCATACACCATGTAATTCCTAGTGGGTCTGTCAACTCATGCACTTTCACGCACACTTGCACCTAACCATAACAACCGCTCCTCCCACTCGCCAGACTCACCCACTTTCATCTTTCCCCATCCACCCTTTCATTCTTTCTTGGCCTCACCGGAATCATCATTCATCCATACACTACGGCCAAACTACGCCACCGTACGTCATGCGCCGCCCACCCCCTCTATAACTCAACCGAGTTACAGCCATGAACCGCGCTTGGCTCTCAGCGTCTTGCGGTTCCCTTTTCCGATGTCCGTCCAAGCCTCCGTTAGTTAGTCCGTCTACTTCATAACGTCGGTTATGTCTGTCAGTCTGCCTCGCCTACCAGTGCCGGTGCCTCCCCTTAGGCTCACCAGCACACCACCCTAAATGTTCGGGTTTAGCAATCCATTTTTTTTTTTGTTAAGACCCAAGTAAGCGAAATTTGATGTTCAGTGCATTTCTTTATTTTTTTAACCTCAATTTCAATTTTTATATCCTTATGGCTAATTACAATCTTCTGTATAAATATTAAATATATTATCCTGTATTCACCTATGGTTTTAAGTGTAAGTGTACTAATTTTTTTATTGTGTTTATCGTAATATATTTTTCTTTTTATTCCAATAATAATATGGTAAGTAGAATTAATATAAACGATAAGGTAAGTAATAATATAAACAAGGTAAGTTAACAACAGGTAAAAAATCGACCACCAGAATATATAAATTTTTTTTTCTCAACGGTGACTTACCAGTACCAAGATCATCGATGATAGCGCCACCATGGATAACGCCACCTTTTTACCTGTAAATAAAGTAAATCCTTCCTTCTCTTTTTTTTGCTTATATAAATCGCCTGTCTGCTTTTGTGTCTAATATAGATTTTTGTAGTTTAGTTTTATACCTCTTTAGCTTTATAATTATTTACCTTTAACATTAAATCATACTTTTTTTTCTTATTCTATTTCTATATTTCCTTTTTTTCTTATTTGACTTTTTCTCTATAATTGTATTCAATTTCTTTAATTGTTCTTGTACGTATTTTTATTCTAATATTGTTACTAACACCACTTTTTCTTTTAAATTCAAATTCAATTTCTAAATTAACTTCTTTTCTCTAACTAAAGAGATTTTCTCTCTTTTCTCTTTTTTCTTGTTTATTCTTTCTTGTTTAGTTCTGTATAATTATATAATCATCAAATACTTAAATTAATAACTTACGTGTTTTTTTTATTTATTTATATATAACCTTAAACTAAGCCGTTGAGGCTTTATAGTTTACATTAGATAATAAAATAAAAAGCTAAATTATATTCAATTCAAAATTAAGCTAACAATTCAAAAGTAAGTTTAAGATTTTCTTTTTGCCTAAATAGTCTGTTTCTGTCAAGTTAATGGCTTGGTAAACTGAATTAAAATCTACGCAGGGGCACCTATGCGGTTCATGTTGAAGATATGTTGACCTGCAGAAGTATAAGTGGAGGAAGGCACATCTTCTCGATGTGACGACTAATATCAATATTGCTTAGCAGGTGTGTAGATTCGGTGACACCGTACAACAACTTCAAGACAAATTGCATTCAGCATAATCCTTCGGTCAGCTGGTGAGATAGATTTATCAGCTTAAGTTGCGATTCGTATGGTGGCAAACGTAAAGATGGATCGCAGCGAAGATTTCGTAGACAAAAAAGTAGGAACTGCTTTTGCACGGATTCTATTTCCAAGATATAGCAGCTGAAGCGAGGACTCCAAACTGGCGAGGCATACTCCAAAATGGGACGAACAAGCGATGAATATAAAATTTTGGTGATCTAGGGATCATTGAACTCTTTGGCCCAGCGCTTTATTAAGCCTAGTACACTGCTGGCCCTGTTGGTTATGTGGCTAATATGAGTATGAAAACGGAGTTTCTCATCAAGAACCACCTCAAGATCATTTACAGTTTCCAATCGATCGAGATTGTAATTGGTAATATTGTAATTAAATAAAACTGGGCTTGAACGAGAAAACGTCATCTGTTTGCACTTATTTAGATTTAGTTTCATGCAATTTACGTCACACCATTTTGTTAAAGAGTCACGGTCGATTTAAAGAAGTTTGGCTTCAGATTAATTTTCAAAAGATAGAAACAGTTTAACATCGTCCGCAAACATCAGAATTTTTCCATATTTTACAACTGTTGGCTAATCATTTATCAATACTAAAAACAGTAGCGGCCCTAAGTGGCAGCCTTGTGGAACTCCAGATGTAAACTGGAATCCATTTGATTTCATACCTTTAAACAACACCATTTGTGTACGGTGAGTAAGATAAGAGCCAATTAATTTTATCAGATTATCGCAAAATCCGAATAACTTGAGCTTCAAACTTAGTAGCTTATGATTAACTAAATCGAAAGCCTTGCTGAAATCAGTATATATTAAATCTGTTTGTTTAGCAACAAAAAAATTTTTCATAGTTTTCGAGACGAGCTCTAACAAATTTGTAGTAGTAGACTTTCCGGTACAGAAACCATGTTGATACGGTGAAATTGAGGAATAAACACTCCATGAGATATGGGAAACGATTATCTTTTCCAATAGTTTGGGCAGCGCGCTAAGTTTAGCAATACCGCGGTAATTACTTATATTGCACCTATTTCCAGACATATGCAATGGAATAATATAGGAGGACTGCCATGCACTCGGAAAATAGCCCGTACGTATCGAATGTACAAAGAGTGCAGATATAGGCGATGCCAATTCATTTGCACAAAATTTTAGAATACAAGACGGTATTCCATCCGGTCCATGTTTATAACTGCACTTGATAGCCTTCAGGGCTTGTAAGACTGTGTGTATATCGGTTGTAGGCAGAGCAATGGAAGTCGAAGAAATATTGAATAGGTAGCTCATTGAACAATATGTTGAATGACGTTGAATAAGTGGACATAAAAAAATTTTCAAAAAGACTACAAATAGTTTGAATATTATTGGATTCCGTATTATCATGCTTCATAAATTCAGGATAAATTACACTCTTCCCTTTCGTGTTGACAAAATTCCAAAAGGACTTTGGATCAGAGCGAATATTATACTTCATCTTTTGTAAGTACTTCATATAATATTCTTTACATAAACTTTGATATCTGCATCTCGCAGTTCTGTAGGAGATGAAACTTATACGAGTACGTAGTTTGCAGTATAATTTGTACTTATTAGATTTTAAATTCCTTAAAGCAAGTAGCTCCTTATTAAACCAAGTAGGACTCGAGTTTTGTAAAAATTTAGTTAGTAAATGGAAGATTGAAATCGCGAAGAACAATAATAGGATCTGATGGCAACGGTTTATCAGATCATTTACTTATACATACAATTTCATCATTTGAATTCGGTGGAATGTACGAACAGCTAATATATAAGGCATAGGCTACTTATTTTAAAGTGTAAACAGCAAAAATCAATACTGATTTACTGAATACTGACATCGTCCAAGATTTCTTCCTTCGAGTAAATATTAGATTGAACAGCAATCAGGACTCCACCACCTCTAGTAAAGTTCATGTGCAGTTGGTTACGATCTTTTCTATAGACAACGAAGTTATTAGAAAATATTTCAGAGTTTAAAATTCCCGATTTAAGCCGGGTTTTCGTAAATGCGATAATGTTGTATTCAACATCAACCCTTTTTATAAAAATATCATTCATCTTTAAATTAATTCCTCTAACATTTTGGTATAAAATTTTAGTAGGAAAATTTTTTAGTTTTTTGTATCTGTATTGCGTCTTTGTAAAATTGCAGTTTTGATTTTGTACACATATGAAAGCATCTTCTGGCCAAAACCTGGGGTTCATGATACGTTCCATTAAATGGTCAGGTATGATGATATTAAATGACGAGGACGATCTATGGGTTTTGAATTTAAACTTTGATATAGATACACTCTGTCATCTAAACGCAATTGAGATTTAATATGCTCATGAACGTCTTCAACCGTAGTCGCAGGTTATAAATAAGCGCGATATAAATATCGTTTTCTTTGGCTGAACTACCTTTAGTCTATTGACTGGCTGAGAAGCAGTGTGAGCTATATTAGATTTTTTGGTATAGCACCTTTATTATTATTAGGAGCACTGTTGATTACGGCTCCATCTTTAATGATGACATGACCGTAGCTCCCCTGTTATTAGGAGCATTGTCATCAGAAACAACAGTAGAAAATAATGGCACATAAGGTAGAGGAACATTAGTCCATGGCTCAGTAGGAGAGGGCATCGCATTTCCACTCGGTATAGTAGACTCCTGGCCTGACAGTATATTAGGTGAGACATCAGTTACATTAACAACTGGAAAAGATTGATAAGAGAAGGTGGATCATTTAAGGGCTGTGTAGTAATGATTTAAATATTTGAGTAAACACGAGAGTTTTTATGCGTTCTCTTCCGCACTCTTGGCAACTCCTGATCTGCTAATTCGTACACAGGCCTGGGTCAATTGAAATAATCTGTTATCTCAAATAAGGATTTTATTCCAAAATGAAATAACTCGTTATCTCAAATAATTCGTTCTTCGAAAATGAAATAACATGATTATTTAAATAACCATGCAAATGCGATAATTATTTCAAATAATTTCTGAAATAATTATTTGAAATAACGCGTTATCTCAAATAATTCGTTATTTCAAAATGAAATAACATGTTATTTTAAAGAATCTTGCAAATGCGCTAATTATTTCAAATAATTTCTGAAATAATTATTTGAAATAATATTCTTAGTTGAAATAAAGTGGTCATTTGAAATGAAATGATGTGTGATGACCGTAGCCCTTATCGACAGCAGGTACCGGGAAGATAATGTTTTACACAAACAACAACTCGTTGTTCGGCGAGAAGAATCTACTTGTGTGTAAATGGCTGTGTTGTTATTGTTGGTTGTTTACATTAAAGGGCTATAAAAGACTGAAAGCAGAGAAATTTAGATAGGTAGAAATATTATTATTTCGGTCGAAATCTAATTAGTCGCGCGCCGATTTAAAGTTAGTTAACTCTTAAACGGCTGCACCGATTTCAATGCGGTTTTCACCATTCTGCCCAGAATTGAATTACGATTTCTGGTGATTGTAAATAAATACTCAATTATTTTTTACTAGAATTTTATCTTTAAATGGTACAGTGCGACCTTGGTTAACGCAACTAATAGAAATCGAAGCAAAAACAAAGTCAACATTTTTTGGCTACCCAGCCATTGATTTCATCTAAATAATAATTTTCTAAATATAATTGGAACTGATGCAGTCATTGAATACTAATGTTGCAGTGTGTTAGCAATGCAAACAAAAATAGCGATAATTTTTTCAAATTAACCATTCGAAAACAATAAAGGCAACGGATCTAGTGGCGATTTGCAAAAAATGTGTAACTTATAAAGAAGTAAAAGAAACTGCGCGTTCCACTTCCAACTTTCGATCACATCTTAAAAGAGTGCACGGTGAACTTTAGAGGAATTTGAATATTACATCAAGAAGAAGAAGGAAGATGTAAGAGAGCAGAATGGAAGTTGCGCAATGGATGGAATTCGTTCAAGCTCAATCAGAATACGATTTGCACAAGCAACCTTCGAGACCGATGTCCTTAATTTCGTAGCCAAATCATTGGCCCCATTAAGTACAGTTCGAGCCATATTCGACCATATGGAAATACCCACGCAACAACACATATCAAGAACCAAATTAACAAATCACATAGAAGTTATGTGTCATGAAACCAAAAATAGGATCAAAAATTCGTTGGATAAGGTAGAGTTCGTTTGCACTACAGCAGCTTGTCATTGGTATATAACTTGTCATTGGATTGATGATCGAACTTTTGAGAGAAAATCAGCAGCACTGGCATGTAAACGCTTCACAGGTATTGTTATTTTTATTTCATCAACAAATTTTCTAGGTGGTCCCTTTAGAAAATAAAATTCGTTTAAAATATTGTTAATACACAGACTTAGATTTAAATAGCAGAAGACGGATTAATTGCATACATTAGACTTGCTTTTTACAAAACTCTACTTAAAAACATATTATACTTATACGCAATTAAACTTCTAATGTTTTCATTAGGAGCTCATTCTTTCGACCGCATAGCAAATATTTTAAAAAATGTTCATGCCGAATTTAATTTGTCATCATCGAAAATTGGGAACCGTTACAAACAAACAACGCTAGTAATTTTGCGAAAGCTTTCCGTGAATACGAAAACGGTGCAAATACTGAATATGATGAAGTATCCACGGACGAAGTTCCGTCGTTTGAGGAATTTTCCAACTTACCACTACACATCCGATGCTGTTCGCACACATTGATCTTGATAGCGACAACGGAATTCCCTATTGCAATTAAAAAGGATGCCAACTTGGAAAGTATTTACGAGCAATCTTTGAAGAAATGCAATCTTTGCAATATGGACGTGTTGCTCCCACCCTAAATCATCCGAAATAGTCAAAGAAACACTTGGGATTACATTGAGCAAACCTGTGGTAGCTCGATGGAACTCCTTATAAGACGCAATAACGACCATCCTTTAAGTAGCAGACACACTACCACTTTTAATTGACAAACTAAGACTGCAACAATTTCTAAGTGCGGGGATGATCTATTTAAAGGAGTATGTGAAATGCCTGGCACCACTTGCGATTGCGCTAGATCGTCTGGAAGGAGAAGAATCCGTTTATTTCGGATATTTCGGATTCGGATATTTCGCTACTTGACATCACGAAGAGGTGCGAAAAACTACATCATAATTCCAATGTTCCTAATTACACAGTAATTGTGCAAACAATAATAAAGAAACTGAACGAGAGATTTCTCTATTTGGCTCTTGGATGAGAGCTCAATTAACGCAATAGCTGCAAGCTTCTCCCATCCAGCGTTGAAGTCAAGGTGGCTAGCTGCTGTTGATCAAGGCAAAAGAGCAAAGGTTCGTGAAATTTTCTTGAAGGCAGTGAGGAACGCCCACGTTTGCAGCCACTATACTGAGGAGCGAAATAATAAAACAAGAGAAGGATTTTATTTTGGAGAGGAGATCTTTATAGAATTAGAGCCTTTAACACCACCATCCGAGCTTGAAGCATTAAGGTATGTTTTTCATAAAAAATAAGAAAGCACTTAGGCAATTCACAGTTACCCTCATAAGTTATGAGATACTAAGTTATGACTTCGAACTGTGAACTGTCGCTTTATAGTGTTGAAAATTTAAAACGCCGTTTTTCAAGAACAGCTGTTTGTCTCTGGATTTTGAAACTTGAATTTCTATTAAAATGCCTAAAATTCTTTTCTTTTTTCATCCATCGAAATTTTGAAATAAATTTTTTCTGTATTCAACCAAAACGAATAAAGACAGCAATCGCATGAACAGGTGATTTGAATACAACTTTCCTAATACATACCTGCGAGTGTTGTAATCGTGCTAACATAGATTTTCATACAAAACAACAACAAATTTTCTTACGACAGTTATAAATTGTTTTAAGTTATGACAACTTATGACGACTTATGAGGGTAACTGTGAATTGCCTAACTATTTTTATATTTTATTATTTGTATTCTATATAAATTCAACATAAATATATTGTTTGTATTTCTAGATATTTAAATGATAGTAGGAGAAATCTCAGTATGCTGGAGGAATATCCTATTGTCAAAACTTTCTTTATGCGCTATAACACGCCGCTATCACCATCCGCGCCCGTTGAAAAACTTTTCTCGTACGCAACGATGTTCAACATAGCGCGGTTTGGATCTTGGTCGGACGAACATTTTGAAGAACGAGTGTTACTTATTGCTAATAAGGATGAATATTTTAAGTAATTTAATGACAATATACATATGTATAGACTGTGATAAATACATAAATAAAAAAAATGTTAAAAAACACAAAATAATAGAAAAAAATAATTAAGTATTTATTTACAATCACAAGAAATTGTAATTGAATAATAATAATTAATAATAATAATAATAATTGTAATTTTGAAATAACGAATTATTTGAGATAACGCGTTATTTCAAATAATTATTTCAGAAATTATTTGAAATAATTAGCGCATTTGCATGGTTATTTCAAATAATCATGTTATTTCATTTTGGAATAACGAATTATTTGAGATAACGAGTTATTTCATTTTGGAATAACGAATTATTTGAGATAACGAGTTATTTCAATTTGTTATAGCTTATTTCATTTGAATTAAAAAATGAACAGTCCTGTTCGTACACCACCCGTGTTCTTTGAGTATCGTTCGCTTTTTACTGCTCACTAAATGTACATATGTGTGTATGATCTATTCTTTGCGTTGTTTTAATTTTTTTTTTCTGCTTTCGTTTCACCTTTACATGTTTTCTGTGTATACTACTTTAGAAACATTTTTTACTTGGCTGTAATTGTTATAATACTTCCTTTTTATAACCCTTAAATACTTTCAAGGACAGTTTTCACTAGGCGGGAATAGTTATTATACAGTGACACATATTCGTATAAACGCACTCTTAATTTTCATTTTGTTGCATTCTCTCTCTTTTATCAATGCATTACTCAAAACAAATTCCAACTCATATTGTTTACTAAACTAATAGAAATTGGTATTGAGCGCAAAAAACTATGCACTCGTTGTTGTTATATATAAATCATTGAAGTTTAAATATTTTACTAAAAAGGAGTACATATTCGTTTAAACGCATCAACTTAATTTTCAATAGGAACATATTTATTTAACATTAAATAATTAATTGGTCCACCATTTTTATTTATGGCTTCAAAAATACGATTTGGCATCGACTTCACTAAATTTTGGAGCAACTGACGATCCAAATCTTTCCAAGCTTCCTTAATGGCCAACTTGAGCTCTAGCACAGTTTTGTAAAGGTGTCCTCGGGCTTTTCGTCCATTGATTTTTTGTGACATGCACCCCCAAAGGCTCTCCACCGGATTCAAATCGGGACTGCATGCAGGCCATTTCATAAGTGGGATGTTGTGCTCTTCAAACCATTTCAATGACTCTTGAGAAAAGTGAATGGCAGCGTTATCCTGTTGAAAAATGCTGTCTTCATCCATTTTATCATCCATAAATGAAATGAGAGCATCATCCAACAATTCCGTGTATATTTTTGAATTCATTTTGGGCGGCACAAAGCAATTATTTGCTTTACCTCTCGATGAAAATGCCACCCACACCATAACGCTGCCACCACCAAAGGTTCTTTTTGACATACGTACGTTTTTGTTACGCAAATCATGCCAATAACAACTGTAAGAGTCTGGGCCATCTAAGTTGAATTTCTTTTCGTCGGAAAACACAACATTGTCCCACTCAGTTGACCACTGCATGTGTTTTTGGGCGAAGTCTAGGCGCGCATTTTGTGATGCGGCTTCAACACAGGCTTGCTCTCCGGTTTTTTCCATTCAACAATATTTGACTTACGTAAAATGTGTGCAATGTGCCTCGTTGTCACTGGAAGATCTAATTTTTCTTTTATTTGAGTTGAGTTCAAAAAATTTGTGGTGGCTTCCTTTCTAATCTGATTTAGATGACGAATACTCAGTTTTCGATTGCCTTTCATGGGCTTTTTTACACCATAATTTTCATCGTTTTTTAAAAAAGAGCGCACAACTGCTTTTGATCTTCCAATTCTCTGCCCAATTTCCCGATTTGAATAACCCTCTTTATGGTACATGTTGATTTGGACTTTTTCTGTGTCATTGAGGTATTTTCCCTTTGGCATTTTGATAAAATCTTAAAAATATATCGTTAAAAAAATAATTTTACATTTAATTTAAAGAAAACTTACCAATTGTCAATTAAATGCAAGCAAATACTTATTTCTTTAAACCACTAATATGTTTTTGACCTCCTTGTTCAGGTGCGTTTAAACGAATATGTACTTGTTTTTAGTAAAATATTTAAACTTCAATGATTTATATATAATAACAACAACGAATATAGTTTTTTGCACTCAATACCAATTTCTATTAGTTTAGTAAACAATATGAGTTGGAATTTGTTTTGAGTAATGCATTGATAAAAGAGAGAGAAGGTAGCAAAATGAAAATTAAGAGTGCGTTTATACGAATATGTGTCACTGTGTACACATTATATACTCTCAGAAACAGTTTTCACTAGGCGGGAATTATTATTATATATTTTTAGAATCCTTATATACCTATTTTTACTCAGTTTTTTTTTTCATTATTCCTTTTTTTCTTCTCTTTTTTCAACACTATTGTACCTTTTTGTACTTTTAGAAACATATATTTTACTTAGTTTTATTCTCATTAGTATTTTTTTCCTTCTTGTTTTCACTATTGTACCTTTTGTACCTTCAGAAATATTATATATTTTTACTTAGTTTTTTTTCATTAGCACTAACACTATTGTAAATCTTTCTGTTCAAATTTTTTTCATGTTCCTTTTCTTTTGAATTTTACAATCAAGAAATCTTTAAAGTTTCCACCAAATACTTTTAAGCATTCTGAAGTGCTCTTTTATTGTTTAATTATTCACTAACTTTTTTCAATACTGTCTATTAATGTCTATCTCCTATTTTTTTCTATCTATAATACTTTCCGCGCTTGCACCTTCTATAATCGTTCATCTTTTCACCTTGACCGCCAAAACTCTAATCTCCTCGACCAACCTTTTCTATTCCTACCTTTGAGAATCTCTCTCCTCTTCTTCTTTTGAATTCCACTTTCCCCACTCATTCACCACACACCATTCGGCTCGTTTACACACAAGTTTCTCTTACATCAACATTCAACCCTAGGAGAATTTGCGTGACAGCTGTGAGGTGAAAACAATGCAACTTAAAAATAAGTAGGTAAGGTTACATGAATAACTTAATTATACACAATTTCAAAAAAATACCATATATATATATATATATTTATTTTAGGACTGGTACTACATATAACACTGAGGTAAGTGCGGTCTACACTAAAACATAAACTAAAATCCATCTTTTATTTTCAGATGCTGACCGGACAGACACTACATTTCATATTTTTTTTATTGTTTTCCATATCTTCAGTACATATATTTGACAATAAAAATTCTGCAAAGCGTATACTATACTCGTAATGTTCGAGCGCCGTAGCTATTGCTGAACTTTAGAACCTGGAATCGTCATTCTGCTCTTCGCCTGGTGTGATGCTCATGGCTTAGCTCTATTCAGTACTGCTATTTAGTGTTGAATTCGTTCAGCAGGGTAAGATCGCCGACATTTAGTAGGCATAGTTGCTTACTTAAAGGCTCATTCATGTTGATGTTTGTAGTGCGTTTTGCTAAGATTATCAGTAGCCGATCCTGACACCTTTGGATTAATCTACACGTTGACGAATTTCCCAGCAGTTATGCCGTGTCGTATTTGTGACTCAGCGAGTGCAAAATAGAGTGTTTATATTGCTACAGTTGCTCAAATGATGAATTATATACGCTGTTTTCCTGAACTTTTTTCAAAGACAGGCAATATGATCGTTCCATTTTAAATTGTGAACAACCCATACATCAATATTTGAATGAACTTACTTGTTCAATTGTTTCCGCTCATGAGCAGTCAGAGATTCGCGCACTACTATTCAAATGTAAGCACTGCATGTCATGTGACGCTATCCTAATATCTTGCCGCAATATATTTGGAGTTGTTACATGTGAAACTTTGGTTTTTTTTCGTATTTAATATCATCACGAGATCGTGCGACCACGGGCGGTACTTCAAACTTCTGTTGCGCAATTTTTATTGCCTCAGAAATGTTCTTGTGCGTTACAACAATCGCTGTGTCGTCAGTGTACACCAGCGGTTTCCAAACTGTGGGTCGCGACCCAAGGGGGGTCGCATAATAACCTCAAGGGGGTCGTGAAGTTTTTAATTTCTGTATTACATATTTCAAAAAAATACGGCATAAATGCAGAATAGCTGCCAAGCTCAGATTTTTTTTTCCTTTTTTTACCGTTAGTTGGGACCATCAGGAACGGAGCTGTATGGTTTTTATCAGGGGCTGGACAGCCATCTTGGATTTATGACCGTTTGAAGGTCAAATAAATGTACTAATAAAAGGCACTTATCTCGTAAACGAAGTGAGCTAGCGGAACAAACAAAGCACTGTTGGAAAGGTATTTTGAATACCTTTAATTTATATAATATACATGTTTGTCCATAACACGGCGGTTAAGGAGTTATATTAATTTTTAGAAAAATGTGACAAGTTGACCTTGAAACAATAATTTTTTTCTGCCAAACGGACACATTAAGGTGTAAAACAAATTACCGTTATGGAAAGCCTGTTGTTTTACCTTTAAAATGGTATATAACATGTTATACTTACTATTGTATTTCATTACCTTAGCTTTACTTTTCAAAATTTCAATAACAATTTTGCCTTCGCCGCT
Organism: Myopa tessellatipennis; assembly: GCA_943737955.2. Taxonomy (NCBI): domain Eukaryota; kingdom Metazoa; phylum Arthropoda; class Insecta; order Diptera; family Conopidae; genus Myopa; species Myopa tessellatipennis. The sequence continues at coordinate 39,823,865 of OX031316.1, read as the reverse complement.
CTAGTGAAAACCATTTTAAATTAAAAAATTTTTATGAAAAATCGCGCGATTTTAGTGAAAACCATTTTAAATTAAAAAATTTTTATGAAAAATCGCGCGACAATATAACTCCTTCACAGCCATGTTATGGATAAAAATGTGTATTACATAAATGAAAGGTTATAAAAATACCTTTCCAACAGTACTTCGTTTGTTCCGTTAGCTTACTTAGTTTATGAGATAAGTGCCTTTTATTAGTACCATTTATTTGACCTTCAAACGGTTATAAATCCAAGATGGCTGACCAGCCCCCGAAAAAACATGGCCACTTCCGTTTATAACGGTCTCAAATAACGGTAAAAAAAAGGAAAAAAAAATCTGAGCTTGGCAGCTGTTCTGCATTTGTTCCAAAAATACTTACAAAAATCTATTTAATGCAAATTTTTTGTTGCGTTATTAAATGCCTATAATATCGAGTTTTTTCTCTATTTTACTATACCCTGTGCTTTATTTTGACAACTAAATAAAAACAAAAACAAGGAAAAAGTAATGAAAAAAAACTATTTGTGTGTTGTGAAATAATTTTTCGTTTCGTTTATTTTCTTTTATTAAGTTAAAGTTAAAGTAATTATGAACACCTATTTTTATTTTATAAAACTGAAGTCTTGGGTGACATATATTAGAATATTTTTTTAAAGTTTTAAAGATTTTATATTTATCCCCATTAAAGGAATGGAGAAGTTTTTAATCGGTTATAAAAGAAAAATAAGTAATAATGAAGATACCGATGCTAGTACCAGTAAAGATAGTGAGAATAAACCAGTAAGAAAGCTATATTCGGCCTGGCCGAATCTTAGATACCCTACACCTAAAGGTTTTGAAATAAGTGCCGGAGCTAGGGTGGGGCGGGGCTGGCGGTCCACTCTGGGCGGCGCAATAAGTCAAGTAGGGACTTATTGAATTCCAGGCATTTTTTGGGGCTGCAAGTTGATTAACCGTCCCGGGCTCCATGAGCCCTAGCTACGCCTATGTATAAATAGTAGGCGTGGTCATTTCCTGTATTCAAAACAAAATAACTAGCTTAGTTGTTTTATAATTGTGTTCATTTAAAGTTTATTTCCGTGGTAATATGTCCAATTGGATTCTTGTATCGGTAAAAGACAGGTTAAAAAGGGATAATTGCATTGGACTCTGTACTGATGGTGCACAAGCAATGTCAGGACGCAAAGCAGGTCTTCAACCATTGGTTAAAAATAAATCACCTAAACTTATATGGACGCGATTGCTTCCACCGCACATGCTTCATAGAGCAGCTCTTGTATTAAAACATATGACTGAGGAATTTAATAACATATTTCATATTGTGGCAAAAGTTGTACACTATATCAAAAACATATATATATATATATTGAAAGCCAGATTATTTGGAAAGTTGTGTGAAGATATGGGAGCTGAATATACATCACTCTTGTACTATTGTGAAGTACGTTGGCTATCTCGTTAAACACTTATTCAAAGATTGTTCGAACTTAAAGACGAAATTGCGATCTTTCTTGCTGAAAATCACAAAGATTAGGCATCTTCCTTTCGCAACGATAACTTTATTGAATATATTTATTACATTCATTATATTTATTACATTCATTATATGCGTGATGTAAATACATACACCACCCATATTTTTCCGGCTTCAGGGTTTTTCACTTGCAATGGAATTTGAGCTCGCAACCTGACTGGCAAGATCGTATAGCTATTTCGGAACATGTGTGTTTGGATGGAATAGTCGAAGCTGTTGTTGTAGGAGTTTTCCTTGCTGTGTTGTGATTGTTAATTCATAACAACGTCAATCAGCCTTTTTTTAATTTTTAGTATTTTTATATGTTAGGCTATTGTAGAAGTAAGAAGTTTTTGCTATATGTTTGCTGTTGTTGTTATTTATTTTTCCTGGTTATTTTCTGGTATTTTTCTTTCCAAATTTTATGTATGTATATTATTATAATTTAAATTTTTATATTATTTATTTATTTATATTATTATATTATTTAATTTTATTTATATTTATTTATTTATTTTATATATTTATTTATTTATTTATAATTAGAATTACGAGTATAATATATTTTTTCGGTTGGATTTTTTTTTTCATTTTAGAGTCTATTATCCACACATTCATAAACACAGAAGATATCCAGACAGACATACAGATAGTTATAGAGACTAACAGACGGACAGACTGACAGAGGTAAAGGACAGACAGACATACACACATATAAACCGAAAGGTTTTCGTTGTTTTCGTTGAAATTTGATCTTGTCGTTTTAGGAGTTTGGCTTATGTTGTTGTGGTATACGATTTACTCTTGCTATGTTGTTGTTGTTCTTTTTAGAAATATATGTAGTCGCTTGTCGCTGATACTCAATACTTGTATAGCTTGTTATAGGATAAGATTCGATGTCCGTTCGAATTTTTCATTAATGGAGTGGCGAGTCGATAGAGTTAATATAACAAATTTAGGGATTTCTTTCTATGCACAGGAAGTAATATTTTGGCGAAAATGCACAGTCTTTATGTTGTCGCGTTGGGAATATGCTTAGCGTATGTTATACTTGTTGAAATTTAATCTTGAAGACATTGATGGAATATATTTTTTCGATTTTTTTTTGTTATTACTAAATGAATTATGAACTTTTCAAGTGAACTTTGGTTGGTAGCCTCATAGGTTATTACTAATATGGGTTATTTAATTTTTTTATGGTTAGATAATCTACCAACACACTTATGGAGCAGTTTTCTGTATGAGTTTTGCTTATGTTGTTCTTGTTATAGACGATTAATTCTTGTGGTGTTGTTGTTTTTATTTTTAGGAATAGAGAATGCTGTCGATATTGAAGTAGTGTAGTAGACATAGTGTCGATATGTTCTTATAGTATTCTTATTTTACTTCTTCTTTTCTTTGTTGTAGGATAATTATTTGATGACATGATTTTTTTGCTGTAATTTGTTCTTGTAATATATTTTCGAACTTCAGTATTTTAAATAATATTTCTTTAACGCTAACTATTATTGCTTTTAGGTGTAGGAGATTTGTTTGATATGGTTTAGTTAATCAATGAGCGATGAGTTTGTGAATATGTGTTTGAGAAGAGAGATATTGAGAGACGCATGATATTGATATTGAAGTGTAGACTTGCTTCTGATTCTTTTCCTTTTTTCCGCGTGTAGCCAAATCATAAGGTAGTCATATAATGTATAAGCTAATAAACTTATCACATCTAACTCTAAATTTGAACGAAAAGACGGACAAACAGACGGACAGACTGACAGAGGTAAAGGACAGACGGGTAGTGTAGATGTAGCGACAGAAGCGGATTCAGATGGCTGGTAGTATTTCTACACTTTCTGCGGCACTTGTTGTCATTGATAGCAAATACTATTATTCACTTATAATGTTTATTGCTTGTCGTAATTTTCAGATCTTTAATACAAGTATAGGTAGAATTTGAACATACAACTAGAATAAGTTAATATACACGTATCATGTTATTGTTGACATTTTTAAGGCTAATCTAGCAATAGGCTAATGAAGCAGTAGAAGCGGTTTGTAGGAGTTTTGCTTTGTTGTTCTTGTAGGAGTTTGGTTTATGTTTTGTAGTAGTAGACGATTTACTCTTGCTGTATTTTTGCTGTTTTTATTTTAAGGAATAGCGACGCATGCTGTTAATATTTAAGTAGTGATCTGAGTGGCTTAAACAGACAAACCTAGGATGCTGTTCTTCTTCCTCCTTTTTATTCGTTATATAGGTTCTGTTAAGTATTTGATGTACGTGTGATTTTTTTATCGGTTTTTATATTTTGTTTATACTGAGAACAGACATATAGAAAATATTATGAGTAAATTTTAAACATGGTTATAGGTCGTCTAGTTAATCATGGGTGATATGGTGTCATGAATATATTATGACATGGGTTTTTTCTTTTAATTTGTTCTTGTAATTTTTTTTTTGAATTGCAGTGTTTTAAATAATATTCCTTTAGCGCTGATTATTATTGCTTTTAGGAGTAAGAGATTTGTTTGATCCGGTTTAGATAGTTAATGAGCGATGGGTTTGTAAATATGTCTTTGAGAAATTTTAGGAATAAATTTGTAATTAAATTTTGTCTAAATTATTAAATTTTAGGAAACAAAGCCTGTTGAGATTGAAGTACAGACATGAGAGGCTTGAGTTGGTAAAGCTAGGATGCCATTCTTACTCTTATTTTCTTTTTTCTTCTTCTTTTCCTTGTTCTTTTTTATTACTATTATTATTAGTTCTAATTTTTTTCTTTTCTTCTCCGTATAGCCGAAACCATCAAAATAGTCATAACAAAATTTAGCTTAAAACATATGTTTGTCTAATACATACCTATATTATGAACAATGTTTAGTCTAAATGTTAACAACTTCTTATTTCAATATTAAATGCTAGGGATTTATGTACCTTAAATAATTTCTCGTGTAAAGAATACTTTTGAACCAACAAAATAGCTGCTTGATTGAAGCTTGACAACAACTTTTTATGTTTTGGAATGGACAAGAAGAATTTTCTTTGTACGATAAAATCTGGCTATTAGTTAGGAATATTATATACTATATAGTCTATAAATAACCGAAAACGATATTTATATATTCGACCCTAAATACCCTACACTCTTAAATACCCCACAACTTATGATGTCCAACTATAACTTTGAATGGAAAATGCTAAAAGTAGCGTTACAACATATTAAACTCTAAATTTAAGGGTAATCTATAATTATTAAGAGAAATAAAGGAAACATAATGATTTGTACATACACAGAAATAGTGAACTCATACATTTCTGTTAAATTTCATTCCAATGGCTTAATCAGTTATAATGCCATCATGATTCCAACAGATAGACGAACAAGGCTAAATCTCAATGAATAACATTTCCGATATATAATTTTTCATATCATACTTTTTAGGACATCAATTTAAAATCATTAAAGACCATAGGCAATTAATCTGCAATCTCAAATCCCAACTGCAAATTAATAAGACGGAGAATTGAACTAGACATTAACATGGAAATATAATGCAAACAGATATAAACACTAATTCTTACTATAATCAGTCGCCAGATAAAGGCTCGAAAATGATAATAGAAACAATCTTTAGAAACCAACAACAAGGGGCTTTGAGCTTAAGGAATTCAGACTCTAATCAATTCGAAAAATAAAACGAACAAAAATACATAGAAAACTCATAGAAACATCTACAATATCGGGCTAGTAATTTTATCAGCCCACTTGTTGATATCAATATATTCAGCTTATTGTAATTCCTAAATCAAAATTCACTTAAACATCGACACACTAGCAACATAACTCAACAAACTATTAGCGAGACAATTATATTCGTAAAACTCAAAATTATACTAACTCCTAATAGAGGCAAGAAATACATAGTATTCATACTTAAACAACCCACAAATAATGGACCTACATGCCCACTACAATAACACAAATATTATTTTTAGCATAAAAATCTCCATAATATCCACACAATACATTCACTGCTACATTCATATCCACTTCCTATCAATAAAACAAAGAAAGTTATTACAATAACGCAGCTAGAATTAATACTAACTAAAAATGAAATACTTACTTTAGCTTCAATAACAAAATATGTAACTGGAATAAGAATATGTGTGTGATGCAAAGAAATAAATAGGGATATCGGATTAAAACAAACCATTTAAAACAAAATAAAGGCATGGAAGATCAGACTGTAATCAATTCACAAAATAAATATAATATATAAATCTAAATTCAAATAAATATAAAAAAAAAAATATACTATATGGATAAATAAATATAATGAAAGTAATTATCTAATAGCATGTATAAGACACCGAATTCTATTCTATTGTATAAGATACCGAGCTCAGTTGTTGAACCTTCTAATAACGGAAAGACTGAGTTTAGTATAGATAGTCCAAAATGGAGTAAAAATTATGAGTACTTGAAGTACCTATTATATTGGATAAAAAACATTGGCTTCTGCAAAAAATTTTTCAAGTTGTTTGAAAGAAAAGCCAACTAAGCCGAAATAAATGATATTCGATGCCGTAGCTTGTGAAAAGCAAAACAATATTAGAGAGTACTTTTTTATTGGCCGACACAAATCTATTAATTATTTTTACTCATACCAACCATAAAAGCAAGCATGTGGTGTGCGATAATGCAAACATGATTATTATGTTTAAGCAAGATGAGATGAATATGAAGCGCATATACAATGATCATGTCGAAAAAGATATGGCTTATGCAAAATTTTGTGAATATATGCGGATTAAAATATATGATTTTCCATGAGAATGTTGGAAGGATAAGTATGGGATTTCTTGTAATAACCAAAGATGATCAACTGATAGAAAAGCAGTTCAAAAGCTGATCAACTGATAGAAACGCAGTTCAAAAGCTGATCAACTGATAGGAAAGCAGTTCAAAAGCTGATCAACCTGATCAAAAGCTGTTCGAAAGCTGTTCAAAGCTGATCAAAAGCTGATCAACCTGATCAAAAAGCAGTTCAAAGCTGTTTAAAGGTTAACCAACCTCATCAAAAAGCTGTTCAAAAGCTGTTCGACCTCATCAAAAACAGTTCAAAAGCTGATCAACATGATCAAAAGCTGTTCGGAAGCTGTTCAAAACTGATCAAAAGCAGTTCAAAAGCTGATCAACCTGATCAAAAAGCAGTTCAAAGCTGTTCAAAAGCTGATCAACCTCATCAAAAAGCTGTTCAAAAGCTGTTCGACCACATCAAAAGCTGTTCAAAAGCAGTTAAAAAAAACTGATCAACCTGATCAAAAGCTGATCATAAGCTGATCGAAACGTAATCAAGAGCTGATATACCTGATCCGATATATATTATTACTATCGCTAAAATGGATGGGAAAATATTAAAAGATCTAATAAAAAGTAGACACAAATTAAAACAGAAATTAAGAATATAAAATTGGGAAAAGCAGATTTTGAAAATCAATTAGAAAAGACATTTAGCCCCATCATAAAAGTTCTAAAAGAATTATTCAAACACTCTAATAAAAATTATAATAAGGAAAAGCATAACATTAAAAATAGTAAGATATCGCTAAAAGTATAAAACAAATACCCCAGTTAAAGCCAGAAAAGTAGATTTTTCAAACGAAACTCTTATCAATAGCAATGACGATGACGATAACTTAGTAAACAAATCAACCCACACAAATTATCCTCTGAACTCTACTCTATATGAGATGAAATCTTCTGAATCAATGCTCTATTCCGAGTTGGAACAACAGAATGAGAGTATACCAAATATGGATCATACAAAGGATTGGGTTTCAAATACGAATTGGAAGTAGTTTGAACTTTACACGTGGATTGCTTCAATTATTATTAGAAGCATCAAATTATAACAAAGCAGATGACATTACAAATTATTTCACATTAATACTAGTGCTCACAATCATAATTTTAAGAGAAATGAACACGTAACGGGACCTAAGGGTTTTCAAGTACATAGAACAATATTATAAAGCCATTATTCAGGGACAAATTACCGTTGACTAACTCATAAAACTCACTTTATTGTCATCACAATGATGTTATTAATTTTTCAAACTCAAATGCTGGTTATATGATAACATTTTGATATTTGCGATTGTTATATGTGGGATATTTTCCTTGAGCCGAACTCTAAGATCTACACACCTAACACATAAACACATACACGGTTGAATCTGTTCAACCGATCAACCTGATCAACCGATCAACCTGATCAACCGATCAACCGATCAACCTGATCAACCGATCAACCGATCAACCAGATCAACCGATCAACCTGATCAACCAGATCAACCGATCAACCTGATCAACCTGATCAACCAGATCAACCGATCAACCTGATCAACCAGATCAACCGATCAACCGATCAACCGATCAACCAGATCAACCGATCAACCTGATCAACCGATCAACCTGATCAACCGATCAACCGATCAACCTGATCAACCGATCAACCAGATCAACCGATCAACCAGATCAACCGATCAACCTGATCAACCAGATCAACCAGATCAACCGATCAACCTGATCAACCGATCAACCAGATCAACCGATCAACCTGATCAACCAGATCAACCGATCAACTATCTATACTAAACTCAGTCTTTCCGTTATTAGAAGGTTCAACAACTGAGCTCGGTATCTTATACAATAGAATAGAATTCGGTGTCTTATACATGCTATTAGATAATTACTTTCATTATATTTATTTATCCATATAGTATATTTTTTTTTTTATATTTATTTGAATTTAGATTTATATATTATATTTATTTTGTGAATTGATTACAGTCTGATCTTCCATGCCTTTATTTTGTTTTAAATGGTTTGTTTTAATCCGATATCCCTATTTATTTCTTTGCATCATAAATAGTGTCTTTGTGTCTTATACATGCTATTAGATAATTACTTTCATTATATTTATTTATCCATATAGTATATTTTTTTTTTTATATTTATTTGAATTTAGATTTATATATTATATTTATTTTGTGAATTGATTACAGTCTGATCTTCCATGCCTTTATTTTGTTTTAAATGGTTTGTTTTAATCCGATATCCCTATTTATTTCTTTGCATCACACACATATTCTTATTCCAGTTACATATTTTGTTATTGAAGCTAAAGTAAGTATTTAATTTTTAGTTAGTATTAATTCTAGCTGCGTTATTGTAATAACTTTCTTTGTTTTATTGATAGGAAGTGGATATGAATGTAGCAGTGAATGTATTGTGTGGATATTATGGAGATTTTTATGCTAAAAATAATATTTGTGTTATTGTAGTGGGCATGTAGGTCCATTATATGTGGATTGTTTAAGTATGAATACTATGTATTTCTTGCCTCTATTAGGAGTTAGTATAATTTTGAGTTTTACGAATATAATTGTCTCGCTAATAGTTTGTTGAGTTATGTTGCTAGTGTGTCGATGTTTAAGTAAATTTTGATTTAGGAATTACAATAAGCTGAATATATTGATATCAACAAGTGGGCTGATAAAATTACTAGCCCGATATTGTAGATGTTTCTATGAGTTTTCTATGTATTTTTGTTCGTTTTATTTTTCGAATTGATTAGAGTCTGAATTCCTTAAGCTCAAAGCCCCTTGTTGTTGGTTTCTAAAGATTGTTTCTATTATCATTTTCGAGCCTTTATCTGGCGACTGATTATAGTAAGAATTAGTGTTTATATCTGTTTGCATTATATTTCCATGTTAATGTCTAGTTCAATTCTCCGTCTTATTAATTTGCATTTGGGATTTGAGATTGCAGATTAATTGCCTATGGTCTTTAATGATTTTAAATTGATGTCCTAAAAAGTATGATATGAAAAATTTTATTGTGGAAATGTTATTCATTGAGATTTAGCCTTGTTTGTCTATCTGTTGGAATCATGATGGCATTATAACTGATTAAGCCATTGGAATGAAATTTAACAGAAATGTATGAGTTCACTATTTCTGTGTATGTACAAATCATTATGTTTCCTTTATTTTTCTTAATTATTATAGATTACCCTTAAATTTAGAGTTTAATATGTTGTAACGCTACTTTTAGCATTTTCCATTCAAAGTTATAGTTAGACATCATAAGTTGTAGGGTATTTAAGAGAGTAGGGTATTTAGGGTCGAATATATAAATAGCGTTTTCGGTTATTTATAGACTATATAGTATATAATATTCCTAACTAATAGCCAGATTTTATCGTACAAAGAAAATTCTTATTGTCCATTCCAAAACATAAAAAGTTGTAGTCAAGCTATTTTGTTGGTTCAAAAGTATACTTTACACGAGAAATTATTTAAGGTACATAAATCCCTAGCATTTAATATTGAAATAAGAAGTTGTTAACATTTAGACTAAACATTGTTCATAATATAGATATGTATTAGACAAACATATGTTTTAAGCTAAATTTTGTTATGACTATTTTGATGGTTCGGCTATACGGAGAAGAAAAGAAAAAAATTAGAACTAATAATAATAGTAATAAAAAAGAACAAGGAAAAAAAAGAGGAAAAAAGAAAATAAGACTAAGAATGGCATCCTAGCTTTACCAACTCAAGCCTCTCATGTCTGTACTTCAATCTCAACAGGCTTTGATTCCTAAAATTTAATAATTTAGACAAAATTTAATTACAAATTTATTCCTAAAATTTCTCAAAGACATATTTACAAACCTATCGCTCATTAACTATCTAAACCGGATCAAACAAATCTCTTACTCCTAAAAGCAATAATAATCAGCGCTAAAGGAATATTATTTAAAACACTGCAATTAAAAAAAAAAAAAAATTAGACGAACAAATTAAAAGAAAAAACCCATGTCATAATATATTCATGACACCATATCACCCATGATTAACTAGACGACCTATAACCATGTTTAAAATTTACTCATAATATTTTCTATATGTCTGTTCTCAGTATAAACAAAATATAAAAACCGATAAAAAAATCACACGCACATCAAATACTTAACAGAACCTATATAACGAATAAAAAGGAGGAAGAAGAACAGCATCCTAGGTTTGTCTGTTTAAGCCACTCAGATCACTACTTAAATATTAACAGCATGCGTCGCTATTCCTTAAAATAAAAACAGCAAAAATACAGCAAGAGTAAATCGTCTACTACTACAAAACATAAACCAAACTCCTACAAGAACAACAAAGCAAAACTCCTACAAACCGCTTCTACTGCTTCATTAGCCTATTGCTAGATTAGCCTTAAAAATGTCAACAATAACATGATACGTGTATATTAACTTATTCTAGTTGTATGTTCAAATTCTACCTATACTTGTATTAAAGATCTGAAAATTACGACAGGCAATAAACATTATAAGTGAATAATAGTATTTGCTATCAATGATAACAAGTGCCGCAGAAAGTGTAGAAATACTACCAGCCATCTGAATCCGCCTCTGTCGCTACATCTACATCTACACTACCCGTCTGTCCTTTACCTCTGTCAGTCTGTCCGTCTGTTTGTCCGTCTTTTCTTTCAAATTTAGAGTTAGATGTGATAAGTTGAAGAGTGCTTAACTCTTTCGGTTAGGTTGAATATGTAAATAACGTTTTGATTATTAGCTTATACATTATATGACTACCTTATGATTTGGCTACACGCGGAAAAAAGGAAAAGAATCAGAAGCAAGTCTACACTTCAATATCAATATCATGCGTCTCTCAATATCTCTCTTCTCAAACACATATTCACAAACTCATCGCTCATTGATTAACTAAACCATATCAAACAAATATCCTACACCTAAAATCAATAATAGTTAGCGTTAAAGAAATATTATTTAAAATACTGAAGTTCGAAAATATATTACAAGAACAAATTACAGCAAAATCATCATCAAATCATGTCATCAAATAATTATCCTACAACAAAGAAAAGAAGAAGTAAAATAAGAATACTATAAGAACATATCGACACTATGTCTACTACACTACTTCAATATCGACAGCATTCTCTATTCCTAAAAATAAAAACAACAACACCACAATAATTAATCGTCTATAACAAGAACAACATAAGCAAAACTCATACAGAAAACTGCTCCATAAGTGTGTCGGTAGATTATCTAACCATAAAAAAAATTAAATAACCCATATTAGTAATAACCTATGAGGCTACCAACCAAAGTTCACTTGAAAAGTTCATAATTCATTTAGTAATAACAAAAAAAAAAGCAATAAAATATATTTCCATCAATGTCCTCAAGATTAAATTTCAACAAGTACAACATACGCTAAGCATATTCCCAACGCGACAACATAAACACTGTACATTTTCGCCAAAATATTACTTCCTGTGCATAGAAAGAAATCCCTAAATTTGTTATATTAACTCTATCGACTCGCCACTCCATTCCTGAAAAATTCGAACGGACATCGAATCTTATCCTATAAAAAGCTATACAAGTATTGAGTATCAGCGACAAGCGACTACATATATTTCTAAAAAGAACAACAACAACATAGCAAGAGTAAATCGTATACCACAACAACATAAGCCAAACTCCTAAAACGACAAGATCAAATTTCAACGAAAACAACGAAAACCTTTCGGTTTATATGTGTGTATGTCTGTCTGTCCTTTACCTCTGTCAGTCTGTCCGTCTGTTAGTCTCTATAACTATCTGTATGTCTGTCTGGATATCTTCTGTGTTTATGAATGTGTGGATAATAGACTCTAAAATGAAAAAAAAAAATTCAACCGAAAAAATATATTATACTCGTAATTCTAATTATAAATAAATAAATAAATATATAAAATAAATAAATAAATATAAATAAAACCAGTAAGAAAGCTATATTCGGCCTGGCCGAATCTTAGATACCCTACACCTAAAAGTTTTAAAAAAAGTGCCGAAGCTAGGACGGGGCGGGGGTGGCGATCCCCTCTGGGCGGCACAATGTCGGGGGCGGCAGTTGTGGAAATCAAGTATTGACTTATTGCATTCTAGGCATTTTTGGGGCTACAAGTTGATTAACCGTCCCGGGGTCCATGAGACCTAGCTACGCCTCTGTATAAATAGTAGGCGTGGTCATCACCTTTTTCAAAACAAAATAACTAGCTTAGTTGTTTTATAATTGTGTTCATTTAAACTTTATTTCCGTGGTAATAAACTTTTTTTCATACTGCTATACTGTATATGTAGTGTAAAAGTGGGCGGACCGCACCCAGTTTTGATGTAATAATGTTTTTTTGTAAAACAAGTTGTTATCTAAAGTTTTATTCAGGAAGTTTATATATTTAACAATATAACCCTCTTTTGCCTGTGTAACCTTAAAGTGGGCGGATCACGCCCATATTTGGCACATTCACGGATAATGCTACTCTATACCCAGGAATGAAATTTTGTTGTAATAGCTCAAAAACGAACGCTGATATCACATTTTTAATAAAAAATAGGCGTGGCCGTGGACCGATTTTGCCCATTTTTAATACCAACCAGCCACATAAAACAATATATCTGCAAAGTTTCATCACGATATCTTCATTGTTTCTCCTGTGATCGTGATTTCAACAGACAGAGAGACAGACAGACAGACAGACAGACAGACAGACAGACGGACGGACATGGCTAAATCGACTCAGGAGGTCACGCTGATCAAGAATATATATACTTTTCTATACCTATCGTCTCTAGTTCTATGCGTTACACATTTCGTTACAAAGTGAATATGTAGTGAACCTTAAGGTGTAGGGTATAATAAATAATATAATAATATAAATAAATAAATAATATAAAAATTTAAATTATAATAATATACATACATAAAATTTGGAAAGAAAAATACCAGAAAATAACCAGGAAAAATAAATAACAACAACAGCAAACATATAGCAAAAACTTCTTACTTCTACAATAGCCTAACATATAAAAATACTAAAAATCAAAAAAAGGCTGATTGTTATGAATTAACAATCACAACACAGCAAGGAAAACTCCTACAACAACAGCTTCGACTATTCCATCCGACACACACCAGGTGATCAAAGCACCGAAATTACTACTTTGTATCCCAACATAATCACGCTACATAGTGCAAGTGCTGAAAAAAGGTTGATTTGGGTTGCTACGATCAGTATTGAAGTCAATCATCCCCTAAAATAAATAACATGTGTGCGTGTGTGTGGATATTAGAGTCTAAAATTAAAAAATTCAAAAGAAAAAAATATTATAAATAAATATATAAATATAAATAAATATATAAATAAATAAATAAATAAATAAATAAATAAATAAATACAAATATAAAATATAAGTTATAAATTATAATAATATAGCTACATACATAACATTTGATCTTTCTACTATCACACAGCGGGCGATCAAAGCACCGAAATTACTACTGTGTACCCAAACAATCACGCTTCATAGTGCAAGTGCTGATAAAAAAAGGTTATCCCTTGAAATGTCAACCTAACCTTAATTTACGACTTTGTTTAATTGAAATTCCACAGAACTTCGGAGCAAGATTGTTGCAGCTGGCGATTAAAGTGTCGAAATCCCCTAAATCCCCTAAAATAAATAACAACAACAGCAACCACATAGCAAAACTTCTGACTTCTACAATAGCTTAGCACTTCACCGATATACCAAACACACGTCATATAAAAAGACTAAAAAGTATGCTACGCTTTTCTCTTCCCTATTTATTCCCACCAAAGACAAAATCACACCATCATAACCAACACCGAGAAATTAGGAAAAAAGACTAAAAAAGTATGCTACACTAAAAACTCCTCACTAACGCCATCTACTTCGGTATAGCAAACGATCGGCATTCCTAAGTCTATATCACAGACATAAGCCTAAATGAACATTCCAAAGCACTTATTCGCGATGGCCATCTGGTGGACTATAGCATAGTTACAAACCTATCGGCTAAAAGGCGAAAAATTACCCTAGAAAACACCCCTAAAACCATATTTTAGCAAAGACACAATCCTAAATGTGTAGTGCAAATGTGCACTCACACACAAAAGTTTGAGAAAACAAAAAAAACCCCTAAAACTATACTTTCAGCAAAGACACAATCCTAAATGTACAGTAAAAATGTATAATCATTATCAAAATGAAATTGAAATTTAAATTTATTGAGCCTTTTTTCAACAACATTATAAGTAAACAAAATTCAAATTACAATTGTGGACAAAAATTAAAGACTATAATGTATTATCTTAAAAACATATATGTACAGCAGTATCATACTTATAGTATTAGAAAGAAGAAAACATTGAAGAAAACAATAACATGAATATTAAACGCTCTTGCTCCCGGAGCTGACATAGATTGAGATATATAAATCTCTTAACCTAGATTAGATCTTAATGCTAACTTAATGCTCTAAGTAAAGAAAAATAAAGAAAACAGTAATAAAAAATTAATACAAAAACAAAAAAGAGAAAACAAACCTTTTAGACACATTTGAGTGCTAACCTCTATGAGAATGAGGTGCTGTATTTTTATAAAAATTGTGACAAAGTGACATATTTAAATCAAAATTAGCGGGAGCTTCGTTAACAAAGCCAATAGGTGATAAATACCTTAAATTTGACCAGCTAAAGACACTTTGTTGATTGTAGATATCAAGAATACAAACGTTATCATGGCATGAGATTCTATTGACAAATCTATGTAGAATATCTGACACGTAAAGTCCAATTGGACATACTTTAGCTTCGGAATAAACGAAACGATTCGAGTAACGTTTTGTAGGCGATTGGAAATACTTTCCAATACAATGACGTAAGACCTTGCGTTCCAAAATTTCAAATTCTCTAATGACAGTTGGAGAAACGTTAAACCAAATGGGAAAGCCATACAAGATAACAGGTCGAATACAGGTTTTATACAACAAAAGTTTTGTTTTCTTTGGTAAACTTCTGTTCCAAAAAAACACTTGAAAAAGTGCCCAAAATTCTGTAGGCTTTTTTTAGTACAATTCTTGCATGTTTGTTAAATTTCAGAAGACTGTAAAAATTAATGCCAAGATATTTAATGGTATCCTTAAAAGGAATCTCAGACCCATTCAAAGCGTATTGTAAAGTTTTGCTTTCAGGCACTACAAACGACTTACATTTCCCTGAAGCATTCCTGATGCAAATGGCTTCACTTTTAGATGCATTAATTTTAATACCCCAGTCCTCGTAAAAACGTCGAACAATTTGCAGATGTTGCACAGTCTGATCTAACGCCATCTTAGGGGACTCATGGTGAGAGTATAGAAGAGAGTCGTCAGCATACAAAAGACCCGTCGAATTAGGCCCAAAATGTGGGAAATCGTACATTAAAATATTGAAAAGATGAGGGGCCAAGATGGAACCCTGAGGGACTCCACAACTTATGTCACCAATGTCCGAAAGCAATCCATTAAAAAGAACGCAAAACTTTCTGTTGACAAAGAAACTCTTGAATAATTTAATAGTTGAGGGATCGAAACCAATTTGAAACATTTTAAAAAGAATTGCATTATGATATGCATGATCAAAAGCCTTTTCAATGTCTAAAGAAATTGCAACGGTGCAACGACGATTACGCAAGTTAGAAACTATATCATTTTGAAATTTCAATAAAGCATCAACTGTTGAGTGACCTTTTTTAAAACCAAACTGCAAATTTGGAATATAAGATGAATCCAGCCCGACGTCCATAATTTTGCGAATAACATTTTCAAAAAGCTTTCCTAGATTAGACAACAGAGAAATTGGTCTCAGGTTATTTACCTCAAAGCTGTTTGACATTTTTTGAATAGGAATAATCTTAGACACTTTCCATGCGTCAGGAAAATATGAATTATTTAAACAATTATTAAAAACAATTGCAATATATTCAAACGCTTTCATAGGAAGTCTTTTAATTAAGAAATTAGAGATGTCGTCTAGTCCAGAAGACCTTTTGCTATTCAGTTCAACAGCACAAGAAAAAACTTCGTCCAAATAAGTCAACTTAGGAAGGTGGCATTCATTGAGCGCACTTGAAACATTGCTAAAAATATGGATGCTTTGTGGAGATTGAGCAAAAATATTTGTTAATGTATTTTCTATATAAGAAATGTCCCTGCCAGGAGGACAACCCTTGTAAATATTCGAAAAATGAGCTAGCAGATGTTGCAGTTTTTCATCGTTATTTTCAATATTGACGCCGTTAACTGAGAGGTTTTTTGCTAATAATTTTTTTTTAGCTCCTATTAAACTATAGATTTGTTTATGAGCCCTTGGGCCTGGCACAATTTTGCTCAGTTTGACGCTAAAAATTTTGGACTGTTCAATTTCTACTTGTTTTTTAATAATAATGCTCAACAGTTGAATTTGCTTAGACAGGAGCAAGTAGCTTGGACTTGAACGGTTAAAATTACAATGATAAATACGCTTCAAATCCCTCTGCCAACGATGCTTGATTTTGAACAAATGTTTTATATTGTCAGAAATAATAATTTTTTTATTTTCTCTAACAATTCTTTCGGAATGAAGCGCAACCAATGAATTTAAAGAATTAGAAAACAGTGTTATGAAAGCATCAATTTCGTGATTACTTAAATTTCTAGAAGAGGGAGGAAAATGATTTATTATTTCATTAACGAAATCATTTCTAAACGTATCCCAATTGGTTCTTCTGAAGGAGGTGAAAAAATGGGGGGAATGGAGAAGAAACTCAAAGTCAGTGAATTTAATATGCAATTTAAGAGGGAAATGATCAGAAAGTGTAGGAAGACTGGAAATTTCAAAATTTGGATTTGTGGAGTTTAAAAGATTTGAGCTGATTAGGAAGTGGTCAAGAAAAGACGAACCGTTAGGACAAGAAGGTGTTGAGTCCGATAACCTTGTGAAGCTGAGAATATTGTGCTGTAACCAACTGAAGAGTGCATTATCATTGGTATTGTTAATGGAATCACCCCAGTCAATGTTTTTTGCATTGAAGTCTCCTCCAACAATGGTCCCATCAAAATTTTTAGACAAGCGCGCTAAGATTGAAAGCCCATCATAGACTAAAGAATGCGGAGAGTTACACGGAATATAAAACGACCCAAATAAATATTTCTTGGTGACACCATTAACTAGTGTTTCAATTGAAATAAATAAATTAGGAAAACTTATTCCAACAACGTTAATTTTCGAAAATTTCAAAGACTTCCTTAACACTATGCCAACCCCAAGCTGACTATTATCACGAAGAAATGTAAAATCCTCTAGGTAAACTTTTTGATTAGCTTTCAAGTGTGTTTCCTGAACAAACGCAACGTCAATGTTATTCAAATTTAACAACTGTAGTAAATCAAGTCTTCGGCTCACTTCAATTAGTGACCTAACATTAAATGAAAGAAAGTTAAGAAAATCACGGACCATAGGAATCGTTAACTTCTTTTAAAAGAGACATGCAACGGTTCTTAGCTTCCACTTTTGACAGTGATTTGTAATCTGATAAAAATAACATAATTTTGTCCTCTAAAGAAAGCTCCACAGGTTGACACAGTGATTTTGCAATCTCCAAAAATTCCTCAATTAAAGCAGGCCTTGCGGATTTTTTCGGAACAGAATCTTTAAAAAGACTGGCAAAAGACTTGTTAGGAGAAATGAAGTTAGAATTGTTGATTGAAGTGCGCACATTAGCTGAAGCCAACATTTTTCTATCAATAGAATCTTTTTAACGATTATTTTTGCCTTCAACGAATTTTTTGAACACCGGGCAACCTCTAAAACTGGACGGATGGCCAGACCGTTGGCAATTCACACAATACGGCAAATTGTTCGCATTCGAAACAAACTTACAAGCCCCTGGCAAATGCTTTTGATCACACTTAACACAAGAGAAGGGTCTGTTGCAATTATTGGACATGTGACCCCATTTCTGGCATCTCCAACACTGCACCTCCTTCTTAGAATCTCTGGGTGCCTCCCAAGTGATCTTTTGGTTAAGAAGGAACCTTAGAGCCGTTAACTCATTTGCTGACTTTCCCAAATTCAACGTAATAAGAAATAAACCTGTGTCAATGTTGTTTTTCTTTGAAAATATGGTTGAAAACTTTGAAACGTTGGCCACTATGTTTGGAACTAAGAAATCGATTGCACTCTTGATCTCCTCAGTTTCACTTTTATAATACAGTCCCCGTAAAACCAACTTGGCATGTTTCAGCTGTTTGGGAGTGTAGGAGTACGACTCCACATTTTTATCTTTTAAGAGTTGCATCATTTCGGAATGAGCAGATGCACTTTTAAGATAAAGTTTACTCTTATTTTTGTTTTTGTTTACAATTTTAAAGACAATATTTTTCTCATTTAATTGCATAACTATATGTTTGACATCTACGTGATATAGAAAAATTGGAGGACAAAAAGTATTATCAATACTTTTAACACTGGCTTTCTGTTGTGCAGGTTGCCGAGATCTAACGGTAACCGGGTCAGATTCAACCTCCAGTCCCCCCAGTATAGCAAAACGATTTTCTGAACTTATCTGTTTCGGCTGCTCTTGACTCCTCATAGCGTACGATGTCAGATCAATTTCATGATTACTTCCTAATCTGCGGCGTTTATTATTCACATTTTCAATTTCTTTACTGTTGACATCTGTACAGTCCATTGATTCTTTGGACGACAATGCAGTTGCAAATCCAATATGGCGATCAGAAGCCGGTTGAAGGTTGACGGCAGACACATCGGCAAATTGAAACGCCTGAGACTCGCTTGAACCACGACCATCTGTAGAAGGAGTAGCATCAAAACATGCATTCGTCAAAGCATGACCCAGAGACTTTTTTGATGACGTCAAAGACTTATCCGGTGGCCCTTTTTTGGTGAGATTCGCTTTCAAAGCCATTGAAAAACCGTAAACCACTTTAGAATTCTAATGACACGAACTTTTGTGGCCAAAATTATTTGCAAAGGTAACAAAGGCAAAGAAATTAATATTTTTAATTCTTTATATATTAATTAATTTTTATTTTTTCAAGCAGAGAAAAAAAAAAAAAACGTCCAACTTTGACAGCTATATCTCATTATCAAAAGTTTGAGAAAACTAAACTAAAACGCCCCTAAAACTATACTTTTAGCAAAGACACAAGCCTAAATGTACAGTACAAAATGTAAAGTCACAATCAAAGGTTTGCGCACCCACGTTTTCCTTTGTGCCAGAACCGCCATATAACCACTACTAAGGGGGTCGCCATTTTTTATTTTTTTCTTATGTGTGTCGCAGTATCAGAAAGTTTGGAAACAGCCGGCGCACAGTGGCCGGTTTTTCAACTTAGCGGTCAAAAATCCATATCTTTTGACTCTCTTGGAATTTTTTATTCCGTTTTTTTTCGTTGGATTCTTCTAATCTTAAGCTTTAATATGAGAAAATCATAAAAATCGATTATTGTAAACCAGAGATATGAGAGTTTCAATCAGGGTACCTATTAAAATTTTCTTAAAAGCCTAAAAAAGAGATTATAAAAATAATACGTTTATTTTTATTTAATGATTAAAGACTTTTTATTATCAATAACGAACATACTAATAAATTAGATTAATAAAAATAAGGTAATAAGTAAGGAACTAATGCAAATTAAATAATTTTTTCAAAACATTCATTGATAGAATTTCGCTCATCTAGTAGTAAATTTTGTGCATCACTATCTAACTCGATTGAGATAGATTTCCATTTTAGGCGGATATTTTAAATATGTATATGGATCCGATGTGCACAGCAAAACTGCAAGCAGATCCTCATTGGTACAATATCTTGAAATTTTCCTTGTGTTGTGTTCACGAAAGAATCTGTAATCCTTGTTTCTTTTTTCTTGTGCTTCTTCAGAAGCACTTCACCAAGTGGAAGTAGACTATTTTCAATAATTTGCTCGCCATAAAGAATTTTATGAATGGTTGATGGCATATTCCTCCAGGGATATTTTTCGTTGTAAATTTCGGCGGTTTTCTTTGCATATTCACAAAATTTTTTGGCATCAATCATTCTGCTGCATGCTATAACTTCTATTCTAATTTTGAATCGCTTAATCGCCACTCCTGTAATGAAAGCTGCCGTCTCAGGATCTGAGAAAAATCTTCTAGCGGTGTTTCCATCATTTGCATTTCCCTCTTCTTGTTTTGGCTGGTCAATTATTAGCCCTATTTCACGATATTGTTCCTGTATTTGGCTTTTTTTCAGCTTCCGTTTCTCCATATTCACTGCATTTTGTCTAACCGTTCCTGTTGCTCCGAATTCTAAATCATAGCCCAATTTGAGTATATGTTCTAGTGTGAAGAAGGCGAATTCTAGTGCGACAATCCGAATTCGTATGCCTCCTCAAAATAATTGGCATCTGCTGGTGCTTGGCTTAGTGTACTCGCGGTTTAATGGCATATAATACAGCTAGAGGATGCCTTAGTACCAGTTAAGGTACTTGTTCGACTTTTCCATCAATCATGGTGAGCTGAACTTTGAAATCTATTTGAATAATATGGCCATGATACTCAAATAGCCGCGGCTGAAGTTCATCAATTTGCCTCCTAATTTAATAACTTCATCGGTTATCACATCTTTTATCACATCACTTACAAAGGCCAAGACTTTTCACATATTTCTCTTCCAATGAAAGCAATAATCTGTTCAAATTTACACTACATATGCAGTAAGAGCTAATTACCTGATAATTAAAAAAAACCTAATTACTGCAAACTATCCCAGTACCTTTCCATACTTTGAAATATATGTACATATAATTTGAAAGAAAAGTATAACACTAACAAAAAAAAAATAACGGAAAACATGTTAAAAACGTTTGCAGTGTGTGACTTTGACTCATATAATGGGCTCTAGCGCCCGGTGGGGCAAACCGATGCAAAAAAAATTGATATGGGCTTTTAGAGGAAACTTTCAGCTTTACAATGGTGTAAAATTTGCAGCATTTTGGAGCGCAAAAGTCCTGCTCCAAAAAACGACGAAATTTAACAAAATTTGGAGCATTTCTGGAATTCGTGTTACGTAATAACTATACCACAGTTTTACTCAATTGTAACAACATTTGACAATGAATATATCCAAGAATTTAATAAAAAAAACCGGAACTTAATATCTGAAATATTGACAGAGATATGGATATCTAAATCTGTGAAAAGTTGAAAAAATGTGTTTATTTTAGTTGAAAATAAAAAGTGCTGTCTTTTATTGCATAGTTACTAATGAAATAATAAAAATAAAGCTGTAATTTTTTGGCTCCCTAGGTTCTCAGGTTTCTACTTTCATATGACCTAACCCATTTTGAAATCGGTGACATTGAAAAAAATGACTTTTGGCCGCTAAGTTGAAAAACCGGCCACTGTGCGGCGTACGCCAAGATTTTGCTTTTCTTTAGTTGTTTTATCACGTTGTTTGTGTACAGTATAAAAAGAATTGGGCCTAACTTCGATCCAGGGTTCGGAATTGCTCGCTCTTGCTCGCTCGCACTCGCGAGCAGGAGCGACAAAAAAAAATTTCAGGGCTCCTGCTCGCTCCAAAGAGCATTTTTTTTCAGGAGCGCGAGCGAGCAGGAGCCGCAAAAAAATTTTTTCAGGGCTCCTGCTCGCTCCAAAGAGCATTTTTTTTCAGGAGCGCGAGCGAGCAGGAGCCGCAAAAAAAAATTTTCAGGGCTCCTGCTCGCTCCAAAGAGCATTTTTTTTCAGGAGCGCGAGCGAGCGAGCAGGAGCTGCAAAAAAGGAGCGCTGAAGCTGAGCTGTTTCTGAGCTGATGGTAGGTAGCAATTGTTTCAATTTATATTTGAAACAAGTCAAAGGCAATAAAAAAACTTTGTCAAATATTTCTTATTTTTTAACAAGAACATTTTTTTATAAGTTCTGGTGAAGAATTAGGTCCAAATTGCCAAATTTCAAAGAATCGCTAAAAAGAGGTAATGGTTTTATTGCTGTTTATTGTCTTCGTTTATCATGTGGATGTAGCTACCGTTTCTACGAATAGACAGGTACTTAATAATACAATATATGTACATAAGTATATATGTATGTATACTTTACGCATATAACACATACACACAGGTACTTTTATCAGCGAAGTACCATTTACAATTGGCAGGTCAACCTAATCATGATTTTTTACCTAACGCGTTGTTTGTCAAAAAAACCCATCTAAAAAATGCAAATTTGAAACGCATACACATGCATATTCCTTTGCCTGGAGAATTCCATCCCAGGCTCAAATTGTAAGTATATTTTTCTATTTACATATGAAATAACCCTTTGGCAAATTCTATGTAAATTACTGTATTTTCGGTACATTTTTCGTAAGTTTGGTGAATAATAACAGATAAACATTTTAAGAGGTTATTTTTATCGTTATTTATTTATTAATAACTTTATAAAACTTATTAACTTTATAAACATATAAACATTTTTACTATGATACATATGTTAATATTATTAATACTTAATTCAACTTAACTGGAACTTAATTCAACATTTTGTAATAAAGAAAAATTTAATTTAGTCAACAGTATATTATTAACTGTGTGCTCTGATAGTTTTCCTCTCAATTTGGTCAGGATTAGCGATAGAGAACTGAAAGCACGTGAAAGCACTGAAAGCGTGGCAGGAACTGCAAGTGCCACCTCAATTACATTCTTGGTTTCTGTATCATACGGTGTTCTCCGGTAATATTGAAGTATATCTGTGTGCATAGGCATCTTGTTGCCGCTTCCTAGCATGACTAGTTTTTGTTTAAAATTCAAACTGTCGGCCGATGCTGCTCTGCTTGGCATTGAAATATTCATGTGTTCCTCTAACCTGGCATAGGGATTTGCCGACATGCTTGAAACTTCTCCTATATCAAATGCTGTTTCACTAGCTGCTGTGAAGGGCTGGCAGCTCTGCTGTAAATCTGTTGAATTTGTTTGCAATCTCGAAATCGCATTGTGCGTTTTAATTAAATGATGCTGTGAAAAAAATGGCGAAAAACATATTGCGATTACTACATATCTTATTAATATTATAGCATAGACCTTATATTTAATTTTTAGATTTGTTAAAAAATATGTACTTACTATTGCCGTGGTTTTCTGCTCTTCAGTCAGCATTGTAGAACCTTCGAAAGTGAACCGCGGGTCCAGATATATTGCTGCAAGAAAAGCGTCGCTGTCCAAAAGTGCTGCTTTTCGTGTTTTCATGGCATTCAGCAGTAGAGAACTGTATGATGTTGTAGCTATTACCGCCCCTATTTCCAATTCACAGCAAAGCCAATCTCTGTAAAAATCGCATATAACGTACTGCTCGTTCTGGAGTTTGATTGTGCAATCTGCCAGCGGGTTGAAAGCTTGAACGAACTCCGAAGAAAATTTCCAAATTGATTCTGGAACCAAGTCGTCATCCTCAACCAAAGTTTTTATTTTCAGAATTGAGTTCAACATATCATAGCTGGAGTTCCATCGCGTCATGTTATCCAAAAATGGCATTCCCTTCTTTGAGTTCTGACAAAATGTCGAATTTTCTTAACAATGCTTCTACATTCAATCATCTGCGGTGCCAATTCTTTCAGAACGTCGTATGCAGCTAGTTGGATTGTATGCGCTGCACATCGTACTATTGAAAGTACGGATGTTAATGTTCTGTGGATGGAATCTTCACTGCTTTCTGGTGGCGTGCATTCTAAAGATGAATCTTCCGCAAAATATTCTCCCTGTAGCTCTTGAAGAATTTTGCTGACTTTAACCACATTAGCTCCATTATCAGTTGTGCTGGAGTATATTTGGTTCAACCCAATACCGAATGATTTCAGGCACTTGCAAACCTCATCTTTTAGAAAGGAGGACTTATGCTTTTCATTTAGCTGAATCATGCCTGCGAAAAAGTATAAAATAAAATTTATTAAAAACTAAAATCGAAACAAAAAATAAAAGAAAAATCATACATACCAATAGTATTAATACATATTTTGAAGTCTTTTATATATTGTATATTAACCCCTAATACACTTCGCTCCATTCTAGTTGCAATATCAATTTTCACAGATACCATTTTATTTCGAAGCCTTTTCGATATTATATTTTGAATATGAGAACTAGAGGTTTCTATATATTTGATGATATTCTTTGAGTTTAAAGATGTTTTGAATTTTGACTCCAGCGGTGAAATAAGTGGCTTGAAGGACTCTGTATCATCGAATTTTGTCTTTTTTTATATCTGCAGTGGTTTTGCATATTTTTGCCGGCATTTCACAATCACTGTCACTTGCACTATCTTCCTCTGCGAAAATATCAATGTGATGCACTTGCCTCAAATGACGTCTTAAATGAAAAGTTTTTTTCCCGCTTATTATACTTTCACATTTTTTACACACAGACTTGTTATTTTCTGGAGTATAATTGAAATATTTGTTGTTGTGACTTAGTCTTGACATTTTATATATGTAAGTAATATAAAAAATTTTGTAATTGCGGAATACGTTTATTCAAATCAATGACAGAACTAATAATGACCATAGTTACGAAAATGTGTCATTTAAATATTAAATTGTCATTGTTTTCTGATCCAAGCAGAAAAATTTGCCAAAGGGTTATTTCATATGTAAATAGAAAAATATACTTACAATTTGAGCCTGGGATGGAATTCTCCAGGCAAAGGAATATGCATGTGCATGCGTTTCAAATTTGCATTTTTTAGATGGGTTTTTTTGACAAACAACGCGTTAGGTAAAAAATCATGATTAGGTTGACCTGCCAATTGTAAATGGTACTTCGCTGATAAAAGTACCTGTGTGTATGTGTTATATGCGTAAAGTATACATACATATATACTTATGTACATATATTGTATTATTAAGTACCTGTCTATTCGTAGAAACGGTAGCTACATCCACATGATAAACGAAGACAATAAACAGCAATAAAACCATTACCTGTTTTTAGCGATTCTTTGAAATTTGGCAATTTGGACCTAATTCTTCACCAGACCTTATAAAAAAATGTTCTTGTTAAAAAATAAGAAATATTTGACAAAGTTTTTTTATTGCCTTTGACTTGTTTCAAATATAAATTGAAACAATTGCTACCTACCATCAGCTCAGAAACAGCTCAGCTTCAGCGCTCCTTTTTTGCAGCTCCTGCTCGCTCGCTCGCGCTCCTGAAAAAAAATGCTCTTTGGAGCGAGCAGGAGCCCTGAAAAATTTTTTTTGCGGCTCCTGCTCGCTCGCGCTCCTGAAAAAAAATGCTCTTTGGAGCGAGCAGGAGCCCTGAACATTTTTTTTGCGGCTCCTGCTCGCTCGCGCTCCTGAAAAAAAATGCTCTTTGGAGCGAGCAGGAGCCCTGAAAAATTTTTTTTGCGGCTCCTGCTCGCTCGCGCTCCTGAAAAAAATGCTCTTTGGAGCGAGCAGGAGCCCTGAAAAATTTTTTTTTGCCGCTCCTGCTCGCTCGCGCTCCTGAAAAAAAATGCTCTTTGGAGCTTGAAAGAGCGAGCTGGAGCGGAAAAGAGCGAGCAAGAGCGAGCATTTCCGAACCCTGCTTCGACCCTTGTGGAGCAGCACACGTGATGGGAGTTTCAACGCTACATTTATTTTGAATTTTAGCACGAAAGCTTCTTAGATGCAAATAGTCCTGAAACCAACTTAGTGTGTTGCCACGTATGCCACTGTTTTGAAGCGTTAAGATTAGCATTTCTTCTGAAAGCGTATCGAATGCTTTGCTGTAGTCTAAAAGTAGAACCAGAATATGGTATCCCTTACTTAGATTTTCCTTTAGTGCATCCGCGAGATTCCCTAGGAGCTTATTTATGTTTTTATCTTTTTGATATGCATACTGGTTGTCATCAATGAGCTTTTCCTTAACCATTCCTTTTAACCATAAAATTAGTTATTCTTCTACATACAATTTCCTCTAGGACCTTTTCGATCGCCGGATGTATTGCAATAGGGTGATAATTTCCATAATCTTCTTTGCATCCGCTTTTATATAAGGTGTGTATGACTGAAGTTTTGAGAATTGTCGGTATTTTTGTTTCATTAAGACTACGGATGATTATTGTAGTTATCACTGGCGCCATTATGATTGCATGTTCTTTCTTTCTTGCTCGAATTCCGTCGATTCCCACGCTCTTATGTTTAATTTTTCTTAAAATATTTGTAGCTCTATCTCGTTTGTTCTCTCCATAAATATAGAATTAGCAATTGACGGATCATCACATAGGATCGTTTTTTTATCACAGATTTGCCATGTTTTTTTGAGGGTGTTAGAGAAGCAAGTAGAGAAATCATTGGCAATGCTTATAGGATCTTTATTGTTTATGTTTTTTATAATTGTCTCATCAAGGTTTCGAGTCTGCTTGCCTAGGATTTCGTTAATTGTTTGCCAGGTTTTCCGCATATCATATATATTTTCATTTCGCTTGTCCCGAAAGTATGTATTTTTCACAATTAGTAGCTTTTTGTTCACAAAATTTCTGTACATTTTGTATTCCTTTTCTTTCGTCCTATTGTTTGGGCTATGTGACCATTTTCTGTATAGTTTGTCGCGGGTTCTACAATATTCCAATAGTTCGTTGTTCATCCACGGGTTTCTAACTCGGTTGCTTTTGCTTTTTGCAGTGTAGATGGATTTGTTATATATTTCGTTGAACATGTTATTAAATTTAGCTATCAGCTGATCTACGTTTTCTAAGTTTAACAGCCTTATCATGTATCTTTTCGCGATGCGTTTCGTTTTGCTTTGTGCTTTTTGTATTTTTCGAAGAATTGAGAGAGGAAAATCTGTAAACCTGTCAAACGCAGTTTCGTTGGTAATTTACATGCTTTGCGGACTTCACTACGTATTTGTGGCATGATGGATAACTTTATTGAATATATTTATTACATTATATGCGTGATGTAAATACATACATCACCCATATTTTTCCGGCTTCAGCGTTTTTCACTTGCAATGGGATTTGAGCTCGCAACCTGACTGGCAAGATCGTATAGCTATTTCGGAACATGCCAACGTTCCTCATCAGCGATCCTTTTGTCGGTGTTTATTTTTGTACAACATTCGCTATATAAGCTTCGTTGTTTTGCAATTAATAACTTAATACGAATTACAAACTAGAAGAGACTTAGAAGCAAATAATTGTTCACACCACAAGTTGTTTTTGTCAAATCCATTGCATTTTGTGTTTTACTAAAACTATTTCGTGGAAATAGTCTCTCAAACCAGACGATTGCAAAATGCTCGCGTTTGGTGTGATTTTGAACAGTGGCTCATACAATTTTTTTTGTACGGCGCTACCTTCTCCAAAAGATCCAGAAAAACTTTTTTTCATACGTAGTTCGTCATAAACCTGTTCATTATATAAAATAAAATAATGCACATACATAAGTAACAAATAATATTAGAGTTACTGAAGCTCCGGCATATGTAAAAGATTCGAATTGTCCCTCTTCTGAGTATCCCCGTATTTTGTCCCACTCTATGACGCTGCGGTAGTAGTCGCACGCGGAATATTGCTGCTATATTCACTCTCACATAAAGCGCACACGATAATAACCACAATATCAATATGTAAACATTGTTTGCGAATTATCAGATTTGCTTTTGTTGTACAAATTGTTGTCATACATCAATTATAGCACTAATTCATTGGGATTCCTAAAAAATACTTGTAAAAATGCTAAAAATGCTTCATACATGGTAACTCTTTGTGCTCTGTAAACAGGAGAAGTCTGCAAGACTACGTAAAGTTTGTTTATCTTTGTGTTTCTCCTCAAAACTCAAACGCAGTCTCCTCGAGAAAGTTAGATCATCCCGTTTGGAACGCATTGCGTTTGAGTCGCGTTTAAGTTTGCGTTTGCGTCTAAAAATACATGATAAGGCTTTAAATAAATATTTCAGTCAGCCTCATCAATGAGTTTGTTCACCCTGTTCTCGTTAATATAAATTTTGCAATGCTGTTGGTTTTACCTACTTGGGTTGTCTTGGTCCTCGCTTTTTCTCTTTGATATATTAGCAATTAGAGCGAACTGATCGGAGGATAAGGAACATGTTTGTGTTATAGATGCACATAGTTACCACTCTTTGTTTCTAATAAAGAGATGGCCAATATTGGTACTGGACTGGCGAGTGATTTCGACTCTCGTACTAAAGTGTTGTTGGTTTTCTAAAAACCATTGGACGCAAGAGTGTCCAAGTACCTAGCAGTGTTGTTGTTGGATTTATGCAAATCTATATTGATATCGTCGATTAAAGTAGCGTTTGGTTTGTTACTCACTTTCCTTATTTCTTGATCTAGCTCATTTACAAAGTTGGCCAGATTGCTAGACGGTGGACGATAAATTTCTAAAATTGTGAGAGGATGTTTGGAGTGCTGAATACTTATTTTTATTGCCTCAAATGAACCTACACTGAGGATACCGCTGTTGTGCTTTAATTAATTTGTTTTGAAGACCGCAACCCCTACGATTTAAGAAAGTGCCACTGAAACCGTCTATGGAGAAAAAGGCGGTTTCCTCATAGCTTATGTTGGTTTCAACTAAGACAATAATGTCTATGAAACTAATAATATTTTTTATTTGTACCAAAAATGATGCAAAGTTTTGTAGCATAGATCGAATGTTTAAGTGCAGCCAGATATGCTGCGGTTATGAACGTCACTGTCTTTTAATTCATCGAATTCATGTAACTTTTGTGTGCTTATATTATTCATTGATTGTTTTTTTAATAACTATTGAGGTGATAAGTTAAAAATCTGTTATTTTATTTTTGTTATTCGGCTGTAATTTTGTTGATAAAAGTATTGTTGTTAATTTGAATTATGTTTGAGGATTGATTTTGAGGATTAGAGGTTTTGCTTTCATCTGTCGACGATATAGACTTCATTCTCTGTCTGCAAATATGGCACTTCCATTTGGCCTTATTATCGCCACTCATTCCATTGCAGGTGTTTTGAGAGCACGTAGTGCAAGGTTACGAAGTCGCCCGTTGCTGGGAGAGCGTTACACTGCGAGCACGACATTTTTTGCTGTTTTTTTCCTCTGTTCACTTAGTGGTAGCAAACTTATAAAGATTATGTTTTTTTTGTTTTTAGTTTATTAGTTGTTAAAACCTTCTGTAAGTTTTCACAAAGTTAAATCCACACTATCTAAAAACTTTAATCAAACTTTTGTTCTTTATTATTTCGTTTTTATATTTTATAATTACTTCAATAACTATCAAGAGCTGGTGAAAGCACAGCCGACTTCATCACGAACTTCAACATCGAGTGAGTGAACTTCAACATAATTCGAATCGTACCAACAATATGTACATACATATATCTATCTTTCGTCACTCACTGAAATCAATATCGACTATAACTTTGTTCTGGTCTGTGGTGATTTTAATATCCTTTTTGATGACTTAAATAAGGAACAGCTTTGCCATAATATTGAATCTCTTGGACTGACTTGGATCGACTTTTCCTGACCTCTGGAAAATTGCCTTTGTATTACCAGTTGCTAAAATAAGTAATCCCCGTGAGCCGTTAAGTAAACTATGCGAAAAATTGATGGTTAGGCAAATTTCGGAATACTTAAAGAATTCCAATCTTCTATTCCCGCTCTAATCTGATTTTTGCAGTGGTCACAGCTACTCACCTGCGCTAGTTAAAGTCTTAGATGACATTAGGCCTTCTTATGATGCTGGATCACTTACCCTAATTGGCTTCCTGGACTTTTAAAGAGGTTCTTGATCGTGTTCAGCACCATCGTCTTTGTTTTGAACTAAATCATTTCTTTGGCTTTCATGTTGATGCAGTGAAACTCCTGGCTAGCCACTTATCAGGCAGACTTCAAAGAGTTAAGGTAGGGAATGCTTATTCTAACTACAAGCTATTAAATGCTGGAATCCCTCAAGGGTCAATACTGGAACCTCTTTTATTCTGTTTGTATGTAAATGATATTTTCAATGTTTGTAAGTATTCATCTATACACGCCTGTGCAGATGATATACAAATCTACATATCTTACTGGAAACTTTAATAACATTGCCGAGCTATGCTTTAAACTAAACGAAGACCTAATGTCAATTGACTGCTGGCAACGTAGAAACGTGTCTTCTTAATGCGGCAAAATCCTGTGTGCTTCCAATTCATTGATTTAAGAAAACCTTCCCTAGTTTGCCTGATATCTTTGTAACTCATATAGACTAAATTCAGTGTGCAAATTTAAAAACTTGGGTGTATATATTAACACATTCCTTTATTGTATCGACCACGTCAACTACACGGTTAGTAAGGTATATTACTTGTTACGCAACCTAAGAAGGTCTGCCAGTACAACTCCTATGCACATCAGACAAATGCTTGCACTTTAGCTCTTCCTCCCCTTAATCACATACTATGAATTGGTATATGTACAGTGTGTTGGACTCTTCGTTACAGCTAAAATTACAGCTAGCATTCAACTACGTCACAAGTTATGTGTTTGATTTACGCAAACGACCATTCTACCTT
Organism: Myopa tessellatipennis; assembly: GCA_943737955.2. NCBI lineage: Eukaryota > Metazoa > Arthropoda > Insecta > Diptera > Conopidae > Myopa > Myopa tessellatipennis. The sequence goes on along the minus strand of OX031316.1, from coordinate 39,792,836 downwards.
AAATATTACAATTTCGGATGATAGCTACAAAATTAAATCCGGGAAAATAAATGAATCTAAAAAACACTACTGCTTCAAAAAAAACAAATTACGCTGTTTTGGTAAACACACTGGGTTCCATTGACTGGAGTTCTACTTTATCATTGAATGATCATCCTTCCTCTGTATGCCTAGATAAGGCACTGGAGTCCTTTAATAATACTCTATTAGAGTCAATTATATCTTCCGTACCACTAACTAAGTTTTGACAAAACTCTAGTCCTACATGGTTTAAAAAGGAACTACTTGCTTTACGGAATTTAAAATCTAATAAGTACAAATTATACTGCAAACTACGTTTGCAAACTACGTACAACTATAAGTTTCATCTCTTACAGAACGGTGAGATGCAGATATCAAAGTTTGTGTAAACAATATTATTCGAAGTATTTACAAAAGATGAAGTATAATATTCGCTCTGACCCAAAGTCCTTTTGGAATTTTGTCAACACGAAAGGGAAGAGTGTAATTTAACCTGAGTTTATGAAGCATGATAATACGGAATCCAATAATATTCAAACTATTTGTAGTCTTTTTGGAAACTTTTTTATGTCCACTTATTCAACGTCAACATATAACTCAGCGAGCTACCCATTCAATATTTCTTCGACTTCCATTGCACTGCCTAAAATTGATATAAACATAGTTTTACAAGCCCTAAAGGGTATTAAATGTAATTATAATCCTGGACCGGATGGAATACCGTCTAGTATTCTAAAATTTTGTGCAAATGAATTGGCATCGCCTATATTTGCACTCTTTGAACATTCGCTACGTTCGGGCTATTTTCCGAATGCATGGCAGTCCTCCTATATTATTCCATTGCATAAGTCTGGAAATAGATGTAATATAAGTAACTATCGCGGTATTGCTAAACTTAGCGCGCTGCCCAAACTATTGGAGAAGATAATCATTTCCCATATCTCATGGAGTGTTAATTCCTCAATTTCACCGTATCAACATGGTTTCTGTACCGGAAAGTCTACTACTACAAATTTGTTAGAGCTCGTCTCGAAAACTATGAAAAATTTTTCTGTTGCTAAACAAACTGATGTAATATATGTATATCGATTTTAGCAAAGCTTTCGATACAGTTAATCATAAGCTACTAATTTTGAAGCTCAAATTTTCAAATGGATTTAATGATAATCTGATAAAATTAATTGCCTCGTATCTTACCCACCGTACACAAATGGTGTTGTTTAAAGGTGTGAAATCCAATGGATTTCGGGTTACATCTGGAGTTCCACAAGGTAGCCACTTAGGGCCGCTACTGTTTCTAGTATTCATAAATGATTTGCCAACAGTGGTAAAATATGGATATATACTGATGTTTGCGGACGATGTTAAACTGTTTCTATCTTTTAAAAAGGAATCTGAAGCCAAACTTCTTCAAATCGACCTTGACTCTTTGACGAGATGATGTGATGTAAATTCCATGAAACTAAACCTAAACAAGTGCAAACAGATGTCATTTTCTCGTTCAAGCCCAGTTTTATTTAATTATAATATTGCCAATTACAATCTCGATCGATTGGAAACTGTAAATGATCTTGAGGTGGTTCTTGATGAGAAACTCCGTTTTCATACTCATATTAGCCACATAACCAACAGGGCCAGCAGTGTACTAGGCTTCATAAAGCGCTGGGCCAAAGAGTTCAATGATTCCTATATCACAAAAATTTTATATTCATCGCTTGTTCTTCCCATTTTGCACTGCTTGTGCAAAAGCAGTTCCTACTTTTTTGTCTACGAAATCTTCGCTGGGATCCATCTTTACGTTTGCCACCATACGAGTCCCGACTTAGGCTGATAAATCTATCGTCACTAGCTGACCGAAGGATTATGCTGAATGCTGTTTTTGTCTTGAATTTGATGTACGCCGTCACTGACTCTACATACCTGCTAAGCAATATCGACATTAGCATTCCTCGTCGCACCTCGAGAAGATGTGAACTCCTCCACTTACGATTCTGCAGGTCAACATACCTTCAACATGAACCGCTTAGGAGTGCCTGCGTGGATTTTAATTCGGTTTATCAAGCCATTAACTTGACCGACCCCGTCTATGTAGCGAAAAAGAAAATCTTAAAGTTTTTTTTTGACCTGTTAGATTAATTTTGATTTGTTATTGAAGTGAATATAATTGAACTCTTATTGTAAACCACTCATGTAATCTTAATTTATCTAATGTAAACTATAAAGCCGCAATGGCTTAGTTTTAAGTTGAAATAAATAAATAAATAAAATTTGATCGCTTACCTTCGTTAAAAACCGCGATACTTGTCTGTGAGTTATCTTTAAGCTATAATCATATTGTACCTGTTTAGACTATTTCAAAATAAAACGCCGAGTTATCTATATGATAAATTGAATTAACACCAAGAAGCAGTTCACTGACATTTGTTCTTCGTCATCACCTTAAGACTGTGGAATTAACACTTTGGTTAATGCTAATTACGACGCTGGGTGAGTTTAAGCAGCAAATTTTCGCCTTTCTCTTTTCTCCTTGAATTTCTTCTCGATAATTTCACTACCCCTCGCCTGAAAATCAGCTGGGCGATATCCGGCTTTTCTCCCTACAAATCTCCAGGCCCTGACGGCATAATGCCAATCATGCTTCAAAAAAACGAGGAGGTGATTATGCCCTGGCTTGTACCTATCTACCGGAACAGCCTGCGACTAAGTCACATCCCGGTAAGCTGGAAGAAGGCTACTGTAGTCTTCATCCCAAAAGCAGGTAGGACAGGCCACGAATCGGCCAAGGACTACAGGCCGATTTGCTTATCATCCTTTATCCTAAAGACCCTAGAGCGGATTTTGGATGCTGAGATAAGGGATGGTCTAAATCTAGAGTCCATCTCATCAGCCCAACACTGGACCTCATCACTGTTAAGCACACGCATAGTCGAGGCTTCGTGGGGTGGCCTGCAGTTGACCAGACACATTCAACGAGGTACTCCGCCAGGTGGGGTTCTATCGCCACTATTGTGGGTACTGGTAGTGAATTCCATACTAAAAAAGCTTAACACCGGTGGTGTCAAGGCCGTAGCATACGCGGATGACGTATTCATATTAGTATCAGGCCTATTTCAGGCCTAGTATCAGACTGAATGAGATAATGACCAGGGCTCTGGGAAAAAACTGCCTATGGGCAACCAGCTGCAGTCTAGCAGTTAATCCAAGCAAAACATACCTGGTCTTATTCACTACGCGAACCAAGATCCCAACGTTCAATCTTCCCCGGTTGGATGGAACCGAAATCAATCTATCAAGACAGGCTAAGTATCTGGGTCTAATTCTGGACAGCAAACTAAACTGGAAAGCAAACATCGAACAAAGGATTAAAAAATCGTGCGTGGCTTTTTATGCCTGCAAAAAATGTTCAGTAAAACCTGGGGCCTAAAGCCGAAAGTAACTTTATGGACCTATAAAGCGGTTGTCAGGCCTATCTTAACCTACGGAGCCTTGGTGTGGTCGACGGCCACATCCAAGGCCTATCAATGCCAGAGACTATCAAGGATCCAGCGTATGGCTTGTGCCGGAGCCGTGGGAGGTCTGAGGTCGTGCCCGACGGAGGCTCTCAACATCATTCTTCACCTCTTGCCGGTCGATTTAGAGATAAAAAGCATAGCCACAGCTAGTACCCTTAGACTAAGGGAGCACAACTGCTGGAAAGCTAGAATCAACGGTCATAGCAATATCTTGGAACTGTCGGTCAAAACACATCAAAGCTTTGATAAGCGTGGAGACTAACCCCCTTATTCAGAGAGTCACTTTTAGCTGTCGTCGTCGTCTAAAACAGCTGTTTTTCGTCTTTTTGTATTCACAGAGACGACGAGGTGTCTTAGCTAAGCATGGTGTCGTCCTTACGTGAGCAAAAACCTATTCACAGAGACGAGAACCATCGACATGAGCTGTCAAATATGACGACAGCCTCTTAGGTGTCGTCTTGGTATCGTTTCTTGCTAAAATATTATCTATTATGAAATATTTTGCAGGTTATTGCTTACTTTTTAAATTATATTTATCTTTTAGGATTTTTTTTATGTTACATTTATATTTTTATTGTATTATAAAATAAATAAATATATATTATATAATGTTATTTTGAGAAACTGTTTTTTTCTGGAGAAAATGGACATATTTTCGCGAAGAAAAATTTTTCTTTTCTACTTTGTTTCTTTTCGATTTATAGAGCTTTGCTAAAAAATCGTTGCTTTCCGTTATTTTCTTGTGATCCCTGAAACATCCTTTAACAATACACACAAAGTATAGAATTGTGAATATGGATAAATATTATGGATATAAAAGAAAAGTTGAAACAATAAAGTTTTTGAACAAATAATAAATAATTAAAATAAAGCAGCACCATCATTATCATCAACATCTATTGCAGCAGCATCTTCACACATCCCACTTCCCAAATTCCTGCAGGAGAAGCACGCCTGCATCAATGTTCAAAACGATGATCCATACTCTTTCAAATGGGCGATCATCTCAGCGCCCTCATCTTAAAATTTTTTTTTTTTTTTATTTTAAACTTTTATGTTATGTATAAATTTCTCCACCTAATTTTATTTTTTTTTTACACATTAAACAGACTCATACGCAGCCAACAAACACATCACAAAAATAAGGCATTTTTATGTAACAGCTGTCTCCAGTACTCTCACAATGAGAGTACTCTATTACTTTGAAGCCTTGCACATCCAAGGTTAAAAATTTTTGGTGTTCCATTTCACTTAGACAACTTTTTTAATTTCGCCAGTCACTGGAGTGTATTCAATCAACTTATCGTGTATAAGTATGCAATAAGCTGATGTATTGGGTGGAATATTCTTTCATGTTTTAAATTCAATTCGAATATCAATTGGTCCAGCTTTATCGCTTCGTTTTGATGAGTTACATCCACCACTATTATCGGAGCTGTATCTTTAAAGTCTTCAGGCAGCAACAAGGGTTGGGAATCGAGCGCAAAGTAGTTTTGTTAAAATTTCAAATACATATCATAAAGCATAGCATAACGATCACGGTCAAAATTCAGATTGAGATCATCATAGGCATATGTAATAGAATTTAAGTGTACTTTTACATCGGTTAAATGACAATGTTGAAAGTTTTGATCTCGTCGAAAGGCAATAAGTATGAAGCGGTGTCTTTCATTCTGCGGTGATAATTTTACATTCCACAGATGATTGTTTCCTTGAGTGAGTACCGGATTAAAATGACAATCCTAACTACGGAATGCTATTAATAAAGGTTTTCCACTTTGGATCGTTTGAAAGAGTTGTAGTTTTGCAAAATCAGCCAACTGTACATGGGGAATTTTCCATGTGATATTAGTTATAGTTAATTTTATATTTTCGGTGGCAACAGTTGAATAAACAGCATTTTCATCGGATTTCGATCTCAGTAGTATAAGTTCATGTTTAGAATTTATAATAAATTTGTTAAAGTCTTCAGCAAATCCCAATAGCATTTTTAATGGTACACATAAATTAAAATATCCGTTCTTTATTTCAAGTTCATTCTTTGAAAACCATCCAGCATTTTTGAGCATGTTACTATGAATCGAATTTAATGAGACATTATTTTTTACTGTTGTAGTTACACCCAAGTGACGCGTACGATCGATCTCTAATCCATTAACTTCATAGCGAATTTCATCAAACATGAATGCAACACAATTGTTTTTTAATTTTACATTGGCTGTTGCGCTTCCATTTTCTAAGGTACTGTACTGTAAGGTGAAACTGTACCTTCAATGTAAATTAAACTCTCACTGGGTAGAAGGTAAAGATCTTGATTTTAAACGGCTATCCGTATCTCGTCATTGCTGTTATATGATTGTAAATATGGTGAATAGCTATGGTATTCCTTTTTAATAATAATGTCATCGTAGAGCGGAGTTTGTAAAACATCAAGTATTTGACTCATTTTAATTTCAGTTTGTCTTAAGTTTTAAGCCCAAAGATTTTAGAAACTCTTTGTTTTCAAATGTCAGCTTTTTACGGTGTAGAGCGTTTTGAGTTGTTTGCGACTTTGACGACCTTGTCAGTTCAAATGGTAAAGAAGAAGTGAATGTAGTTGCACCTGGGTATGCGCTTTTATTATACACAATCATTGCTCCTGCGGTTTTAGGTGAAGTCTGAGTGTTATGGTTTCTCCACAAAAATTAATTAGATTACCGTTTTGGTCAACGATTTTCACAGTAATTGAACTTATCTGTCTGGTGTTTACTGGCAAATAGATTACATTTTTAGGGATCTCGTCTATTTTATAGCCAGGACTAACATTTAATGCAAACATATGAATTGTATGAGCTGGTATGTTGTTAATGTAGGCACCGCTAATTATGTCGCACTCAATGTGTATTGCGTTTATTTTCGTTATATACACGGGTAAGTCGGATGTATGTAGTTTTCCGGCTTCCAATACTTTTTTACTAAAACCCAATAGTGAACCAATGGTGCGTTCCTTATTAAAGAAAATGTTATTTTTACTGGATCCTACGACTGCTTGCAGTGTATTGGGGTTGGCGGATATTTCCAGGTTCTCATGTGGATCTATAGTCAAATATTTATTTTGAATAAATTCAGCAATGTCGTCAAGTTCGTATGAACCGACAGGAATCTCAATACTACTATCGCCAATGTGAAATAAATTATTTTCGTAATCAACATTCGGTATAGTGTGATAAGTATGAAAGTCTACGAGACCACACACATACTTTCCCTCTAAATCTATGGGTGGAAAATAATTAGCCGATAAAATGGATTTATTTCCACTTAAAGTTAGAGTTATTGACATCTTGGAAGTTGGTTGAGGAATGAAATGAAAAGTCAGATGTAATCTTTTTTATGTACAATTTTTAATAATAATGTTATTATTTCATCAACAATATACACATTTAAAAATATATTTATTACAATTTTATAAAATTTCATTTTTATCGATCCAAGAATTGTGATCATTGCTAAATCCCAGCCACTTGACAAAAATTTGCCTTCTTTTAGTTTTAAGAACTTTTTCCACTAGATATATGCTGGGATATTTTGTTTTCATTAGCTCAGTTTCGTAGAATCCTCCTCTAATTGGTTTCCCCTTATAGTCTTCAAGAATGTACGTTGTTGGGTTTGTAATTCTTATATTTTTAATTTTGAATATTTCTTTTGTCCAGTTCGGTGTATAGCCTTTCTCAAAAATGTGTTTATATTTACTTATACGCACATAATCTCCTATCCGAAACTTTGGCTTTCTAAATATTTTCAAGTTGTTGTAGGCAGTATCTAATAATAACTTTTCATTGGCTCGAGTCACTTCAGTTGGAGCCATATTAATGGTTCGATGCTTTTTATGATTGCATTCGTTGATCAAACTTTTGCACTTGTCAATCCATCGATATGATCCATGATAGCTAAATTCCTTCCACATCATCTGCTTTAACGTTCTATTAAAACGTTCAACAATTGACGACTTCAAAACACTGTACGAAGAATAATGGTTGATGTTATATTTTTTCACTAAATTTTGAAATTTTCCGTTGAAGAATTCTTTGCCGTCATCGGTTTGTAAATTGCTTGGTTTTCTTCTTAAATCGAGTATGGATTTCATGGCTTTAGTAACATCAATAGCGTTTTTAGATTTTAAGGGTTCAATCCAGCCATATTTCGAGTATGTGTCTATTACAGTTAGAAGAAAGCGGTATCCATCATTATATGTAGAATAACTACCCATTTCCACTAAATCTGCTTGCCAGAGATCACCTATTCCCTTGGTTATTACTCGCCTTCGCTTAAAGTTCTTCCGAGCTTGCCTGTGTAGCTCCTCTACTAAACCTCTCTTCATAGACATGTTAGGGTTTTTATTCATTTTTATATATCCTGAAGCATTTTATCTTCTAATCCATCTTCGGATTTTAAGATCAAATCGACAACTTTCATTTCTATTTGAGCTATTGAATTTCCTTTATTTAGTTCTTCATTTACGAAACTTGTAATAAAAACTCTGCATAATTCTTGTTATTGCTGTCGACTTGTTGTTTCTTGTTTCTGAGTTTTACATATATTATTTACACGACTTTAAGTATTCTTTCACCTAGTATAATTAAATTTACTCACTTACTAAAATTAATCACCGTTTTTAAAATAATCTCTTATCGGAGTAGTACTATTTTCAACAAGTGACCGAAGATTTGGTTTGACTTGCTTAATGTCGTTGTCTATTTTTTCCTTAGTATATTGTTTTCTTCTTTAAATTCAACCTTTATCTGTTTAATACTATCTGCAACAAGTAATTGATGATTTTTGTTAACTTTTTCAATGCCTTTATCTATTTTTTTCCTTTACCAATGAGTTCTCTGCTTGAATTTGCATGTGAGTCTGTTTGATTTCTTTGTAAATATTTTGCTTTAGTAAATTGTTTTCTCTTTGAAATTGCACTTTAATTCGATTCATACTATCTTCAACAAATGATTTTGTTACTGCATCATTGTCTTCGACAGGAGCATTAATATTCCTTAAGCGTTTCCAACGAAGATCCAAGTTTTTATCATTGTCCAAATTGAATCCCAAGGTTCTTGTAAAATTTGTTTTTAATTTATTGTTTAATGACTTCTCTATGGAATAATGACCGAACTTGTCGACGCTCATTTTACAATTATATGTATTTATGGAAATTGTGGTTATTTATATGATAATTACGCAATTATATTAGCTTCCCTAAGTTCTTCGAGTATTGAAACAATTTCGTTGTTGTGATTGGTGTGTCCTGCAGATTGTGATGATACTAATAGCCTTAACCCATCTACCAACTCATTTGGATCATCCCAATATATATAGTTTGGCTTTTGCTTGTTAACACTCATTAAACCGCTCCCCTTAGTTTGATTTTGAGAGGTAGTCAATGGAGTTGTCTCACTGAATAATGGCTTTATGATGTCGGTGTATTTGAAGGCTTTACTTCCCTTTGCTTGTGCATTGCTGTTAAAATTAAGTTTGTGAGCACTAGTATTTACTAAAATACTTTTGTAAGCTTGTAGATCTTTATCATCATATTTTGATGATTCTTTGCTGAATAATAATTGTAGCAATCCGGGTGTAAAGTTCCAACTATTATCGGATATCATTATTTTATCATCGCGTAATGAGAAAGGGCAATTACCGATTCGCCATTTACCATCAGATCCCTTGTATGGACCATATGTGGTATCCAACTGATTCTGTTGTTCTAAGTCGGAATAGACCATTGATTCAGTAGAATTTTGATTGTCGCTTGTAGTATCCAGTTCAGAGAATAATTTTGTTTCGCTTGATTTATTCACTATATCTTCAGCATCTTCTATTTGAGAGAAAAAGTCGTCGTCTTCATCGTCATTACTATTGATAAGAGTTTCGTTTGAAAAATCTACTTTTCGTGCTTTAGCTGGAGTACTTGTTTTTACTTTTAGCGGTACCTTATTGTATTTAATGATATGCTTATCCTTATTATAATTTGTATTGGAGTGCTTGACTATTTCTTTTAGAGGTTTTGTGATGTGGCTAAATGTCTTTTCTAATTCATTCTCTAAATCTGCCTTTCCTAATTTTATATTCTTAAATTTCTGTTTTAATATGCGTCTAGTTTTGATCAGGTCTTTTAATATTTTGTCATCCATTTTAGTATAATAACAACATACAATATTTCAGATCAGCTTTTGAAAACCTTTTGAACAGTTCTTAACAGCTTTTGAACAGCTTTTAAAAAGCTATGAACACCTTTTGAACACCTTTTGAACAGCTTTGAACACCTTTTGAACAACTTTGAACAGTTAGTTAGTTCAATGTTATCAGTTGAAAGCTAAGCAGCATACTAATATTAATATAATGGTAACGAACCATATTATAGGTGAATGTATGTATCAAACCGCTTTCTATAACGTCCACCATCAATTGGATCGTCTTTGCTTATTACAAGAAATCCATATTTATCTTTCCAACATTCTCCGCATATATCAATAAATTTTTTATAAGCCATATCTGTTCCGACATGATCATTGTATATGTGCTTCATGTTCATCTCATCTTGCTTAAACATAATAATCATGTTGGCATTATCGCGCACTAAATGCTTGGGAATTCTTGTATATGTTTGGCATAAGTAAAAACAATCAATAGATTTGTGTCTTCCCATACAAAAGTATTCTCGAATGTTGTTTTGCTTCTCACAAGCTACATCATCGAATATCATTATTGAGTTGGTTTTTGCTTCATTCGGCTTGAGCACTTCTTCGTTCTCGTAAAACGTAAAGAATTCCATATTTTGAATTGGTTTTATTAACCGTTTTAGATATTCATATTTCGGTTGATATAATGATTTTGAGTACAAGTATATGTTTGCAAACTTTAGTCCATTTGGGCTTTCTATTAAACTCAACATAACATTCGTCTTTCCACAGTTTGAAGGTCCGACAATAAGACATCTAATTGAATCCGGTAGAAGGCAACTGTGTCTGGATTTAGCCACATTATTATATTAGTAACAAGATCCATATTTTTCACAGTAATATTTTTGTCTTGCTTGACGAACCGCATTTTAGCTTATGATATAAATAAGCAATAATCACGCCTTTATATTTATTTATATCGAAACAATTCAATTGAATAGTTATATAAAATGGTCATCCATTATAAAAATAATTTCAGTCTATATCAACCAGTAATTGGAAGAGGTCTTTTAAATAAAGCTATAAATTCTCTACCAGTTGAACTTCATTTACCAAGCTATCAATTTTGTGGCCCAGGAACTAAACTAAAAGAACGCTTAGAAAGAGGTGATAAAGGAATCAATCCACTGGACGCTGCATGTAGAGAGCACGACATTGCTTATAGCAAAACGCTGAACTTGGATGAGCGTCACGAAGCAGATAAAATATTAGCTGAAAAGGCGTGGCAAAGAGCAAAATCAAACGATAGTAAATATAGTGAGCGAATAAACGCATGGTTAGTAACAAAAGCAATGAAAGCTAAAGTCAAATTCGGTATGGGAAACAAGCTAAATAAGAACCTTAAGAAAATAAAGGAAAAGGTAAAAAGATGTTGTGTAAAGAAAATTTTCACAAAAACTGTTAAACATGCATTGAAAATTATCAAGAAACGAAAAGCAGAAGATATCGCCAATGCTATTAAAATGACACAAGGTGTAATCAAAAAGTCTTTTGGGAGAAAAAAATCCATGATAGATATTCCACGTGTTATACCTATTCCCAAAGTAGGAGGTTTTCTACCACTAGTACCAATTTTAACAGCTCTTGGAGCCGTTGGTGGTTTAGCATATGGTGGTGCTGCAATCGCGAAAGCAATTAATGAAGCCAACTCTGCAAGAAAACAATTGAAAGAAGCAAATCGATATAATCAAACAATGGAAGCAATTGCTATTGGTAAAGGCTTGTATCATAAACCCTACAAAAAAGGATTGGGATTATATTATAGTCCTCAACCAAAAAAGTTTTGAAGAAGCTACCCAACAGAGCCCTCACAAATATCGACCTGATGAAATATACAACGAATCTACCACACTTTAGAGGTATTTTTATGCTAGATACCTTACCAAAACATCCTCATCAACAAGAATGTGGGATCGTTAATCTTGATAGATCGGAGGGGCCTGGTACTCATTGGGTAGCATATTATAAAAGCAAGAATCAAAAGGAATATTTTGATAGTTTTGGAAACTCGCAACCACCGCATCAAGTAATCCAATACTTGGGCGATGGAATTCGTTACAACTACACTCAGCATCAAGATTATAATTCATTTCACTGCGGTCATTTATGTCTAAAATTTCTTTACAATTTAACTTTTTTTTTAGGAGAAATAACGAATAAAGTTTATTAAAATTAAAAAAAAATAATGTTTTATTTATGTGTACATATAATGTAATACATATTATTATTAATTTTATTTGTATTTATTTATAAGGTATATTTGATTTTGATGACGATGATGATGATGATGACGGTGATGATGATGATGAAGAGCTATTCCACTCCTTGTCTGATTTAAATGGATTTTTCGCCACTACATACTGCATCTTCTTTGTCCATGATTCTTTCATTGTGATATCTTTCTTCTTATCCATTTTGTTGTGGTTGGAATTCTCTCTTTCTCTCTCTCTGTGTTCTCTAAGTTCTAACTACAAACTAAACTAAAAATTTAAATTTCTTGTCATAAATAATATTTTCTTCGTTTGCATATATTTAGTTTTAGTTCATCTTTCGATCGGTAGTGTTAAGAGCTCTTCAGCTAGTTTTACTACCTATCAAGAAAATTAAGAAACAAGAAAATCGAACATGAATCCAAAACGACGTCAAGGATCATCAACTTATTCTGTCGCTGCTATGAAAGACTTCAATCGGAACAACAGTGTTCAAAAAACCATATTATTAGTTAAAGATATGGAGCCGAATAAATCATATTCTATTAAAAACGAAAACGATTCTATTAATTCGTACGTAAAACGAAAACAAAGTATGGAGACCGAGTTTTGGAGTTGGAAGAGAATATCATTTTTCTACCGCAAAGATTTAACAACATCAGCGATGAGACAATAGAAGAATTCTCAAACGGAGCTTATTATTTGTGTAAAGTAATGAAAGAAGATACCGACGACTTTCGCTTAGAGGTTCTGGTTGACCTGCCTTTAACACAAGCAATGTATTACCAAATGTGAAAAACTTTGTATTATAAAATGTTGGATGGATAAATAAAATAAACACATAATTTATGAATTAAAAATAGATTCTTTCTTATTTTTTCAATTTAGAATATAATAGCATTAATGTATTGATTCGTAAGATTTTATTCTCCAACATATAGCACGCACACGTATCTGGTCCATCCAAACATGTATCCGAAGACCAACAGCAAGATTTATAGTGATTTCCATGATTGGATTCTATTATTCCTTGATGTTGATAGCGGCTTAATTTTGCGTAGCAGTACAGCATTTCATCCAAATGCTCATCAAGCAAAATTTCTTTTTGGGTTCTTAAAAACTCGTCAAGACGTTTTAAAAATTCTGACACAGTAACGTTCTCGTTAGCTTTGACTGGTGTTGATGTTGATGATGATGTCCTTGATGGTGTTGGTGTTGATGATGTTGCAGCTAGTGATGATGATGATGGTGCTGCTGTTGATGATGCTGCAGCTAGTGATGATGATGATGGTGCTGCTGTTGATGACGATTTCGAGTGGATCAATTTTATGTGGTTCTGCAGGTTGTAGCGTCTGGTGAATTTCATTCCACATTCTTCACACTGGAATACCACACTTTCATGCTTCCCTCTTATATGCCTTTTGAGATTGCGCATTGCTCTTAATTTTTTAAAAATAGTTTATTTAGCTTTTTTCTCTTTACTTTCCGGAATTGTCACTTGATTTTAAATAATATTCTTCAGTTTCTTTTAATTGTAATTAAATTTGTTTATATTTTATTAACTTTTTTAAATAGTATATTTAACTTTTTTCAGTTTTACTTTTTCAGAAAAAATTAGCAACTTTTATTTTACAACTTTTTACAACTGCAACTTTTAGAGCACTTTTCTTTTAGTAAAAATTAGATCTTTACTCTTTCACGACACTTTTACAATTGATTCTTTCTTCTCGCTGGAGCTAATTTTATGCTCGCGGATCGAGCTGCAGAGACCCCAACCACAATAAATTATTTGCCTATTAAAAAAAAAGAACAACAACAACGACTCTATATCCAGGCATCTGCATCCACTCAAAGTTCAATATACAAAGAAATTCGTCCATAATTATTTAAATTATGATTCTATACAAAAACAAAAATTTCTAAAAGTCCGTTGAGAAAAGAAAAAGAGCAACAACAACGACATGGCAAAACTACTACCAAGCCAGCTGTATTTGCATCCACCACCCATCTGAACTGAACATAAACAATACTCCTATTAAAAGCATTTTGAGTATTCCCGGCTTAATATTCTCCAGACGTTTATTCCCATTATGATGCTAATTTACGACTTTTTATTCCGAGAAATATTTTGTAAGCAGAAGTAATTGTCAACTCCAATTCCGAGATTGAAATAATTGTACATACAATATATGTGGTTGCGAGGCAATCAACCACTTGAAATGGCCATAACTCATTTACTAAATCTACAACAACCACATAGCAAAATGACGAAAAGCAATTAAATTAAAGCAATAAAAAATATTTCCCAACAACAACAACAATATCAAGTACTACAAACTATTCACAGGCGGGCTGAGGGGCACACGCTCCTCACGCAGGCAACCTCACGGGCAAAGCTCGAGGCAATCAACCACTTGAAATGCCCATAACTCATTTACTAAATCTACAACAACCACATAGCAAAATGACGAAAAGCAATTAAATTAAAGCAATAAAAAATATTTCCCAACAACAACAACAATATCAAGTACTACGAACTATACACAGGCGGGCAGAGGGGCACACGCTCCTCACGCAGGCAACCTCACGGGCAGAGCTCGCCATGTAATTCATATAGTGCCTCACGGGCAGAGAACCTCACGCTCCGCAGGGAGCGCTGCCTGTTCAGTTGCGCCAGAACCCCCATATCCCTACTACTTCGGTCCACGACCACGCCTATTTTTTATTATAATTGTTATTATAAATGTCAGCGTTCGTTTTTGAGATATGACAACAAAATTTCATTCCTGGGTATAGAGCAGCATTATCCGTTAATATGCCAAATATGGGCCAAATCCGCCCACTTTTAGGTTACACAGACAAAAGAGGTTTTTAAATTACTGTTCAATATATAAACTTCTTGCATAAAATTTTATATAACAACTTATTTTCAAATAAAACATTATAACACCAAAACTGGGCGCGGTCCGCCCACTTTTACGCTAACTTATACGGTATAATTCATGAAAAAACATATTTTTTACCACGTAAATAAAGTTTAAATTTTAACTCAATAATAAAACAACTAAGCTAGTTATAAAATTGGTAACGACCACGCCTACTATTTATTCAAAGGCGTAGCTAAGACTCATGGAGCCCGGGACGGTTATTCAACTTACAGCCCCAAAAATTCCTAGAATGCAATAAGTCAATACTTGATTTCCAAAACTGCCGCCACCGAAATTGTGCGGTGTAGGGTATCTAAGATTCGGCCAGGCCGAATATAGCACTCTTGGTGACGCCAATTTAAATTAATAATTAAATTAATATTAAATTAAATTAAATAAATTTAAAATAATAAATTATTTAATTACCTATTTAATTACCAATTAAAATAATAAATTATTTCATTTATATAAATTAAAGATAATGAATTTGGCTTAACTAACTCTAGGAAACTCACACCAATCTTGTTGTAATTTTTTATGCTAATTACAACAACAACTTCTTTTGCTCAGGTATATCGAGCCCGTCGAAATTTTAATTCTTTGTTTTCAGTTATTTATGCAAAACAAAATTGTGCCGAAAAACCACTACCTTTGGAGAAAACCGATTTTTTTACAATTTTCGTATTTCCCCCCCATTTATTGATTGGTTTCTAAGAAAAATGTATAATTAGGATATAGAGTTTTTAAGAGTATGGCAATATTTTTTTAATAAAGTAGCAATTTTAAGAAAATAAAGGCCATTAGCTTACTAAGTAAAGGGTTTTTCATTAGCTATGTTCGAAGTTTGGCAGTATATTGCTGTGACGTTTTAGGTGGCAGCACTGTCATTCTTCGACGCTTGTGTTCTGTCATAGTTACCATTTTATCGTGGAATGCTACACCATTCAACAACGCGTCGAAATTGTTAAAATTTCTTATAAAAATTCGTGTTCTGTTCGCCAACCTTTTCGCGAGTTATGAAATATTTACGGTCGAAATCATCGTCCAACCTAGCGATCAGTTATACGAATTATCGCGAAATTCGAGCAAAGCGGTTCGATTGCTGATCGAGCAGTCCCTTTACGACGCAGAACTTACGCCCTTAGACTTTTTTCTCTGGGGCACCGTTAAATCGGTGGGTTATGGTAACAAACCAGCCCAAATCATGCAAAATTGGACCTCTCGCATCGAGTCCCGTAAACGAAGTCGCGAATGCCATTTGAATGATATCATTTTTAAAACATAATGGTTGTTAACTAGGTATGTTCTTTTACCAGGTCTGACTTCGCCTTGCTAGCTCCGGTGAGGGCGCAGTTCTCAACCCTGTCAGCTCAGATACATTTGTTTCCGGTCACAATAACATTTGTTTCCGGAAGCTGTATTTCTCTCTCCCTTTCCTGCTCTACATCGCATCACTCTCCCCTTTTTCTGCCCACCAAATCCCTCAAATAATACTTTAGCAAGCCATTTCAAGTTTCCTTTTTTCTTTCTATATTATTTCAAAGATTTCAACAACACTGCTGAGCCATGGATAGCGGTACTTCTTCGCCTGAGAATACGGCTGTGAACAGGCGCTTTACAAGAACTCAATCTGCTGTGCTCTCTGATTTACCTTGTGCTCTCTCAGTGGCTAGTGCACCTAACACAAAACATGCGGGGAAGAAAAAGAATGCAAATAATGACAAATTCCTTACTGTACAAGTTCTTGATGAGCATTTAATTAAGCATGCTGACATGCTAATGAGTTGTTTATCAGCTGACTTTCGAGTTTTTCGTGGAGAGATTGGTGAGAAAATTAAACAGATTGAAACTAGTGTTTCCTTGCGTTTTAATGATTTTGACATATCTCTTAACGATTTGCATAAGCGGATTGTGGATGTTGAATTGCGACAAAAACCTTTTGAGGATTTCAATATTAATGATTCTAATATTAAAAAAAGAGTTGGTCTGCGATATCGATGTGACTTGTTTGAGCGTCGTGAGATTGCTGCGGATGCTGTACTTACGGGTGTTTCTCGGCTTGAGGATGAAAAATGAAATGAAAATTTCAATAAATTATGCCACACTGTTGGTTGTCGACCTTCGGTGCTTACTTCGATTTTTCGTCCCCGGAGCAAAAATGTTGATTTGAATATAATTATTAAATTCAGTTCTGTGACTATGAGGAACGAATTACTACACTCAGTGTGCGAATTCTGCAGAAGGGAGAAGCAACAACTTTGTTTAATGGATGTTGGCATGGAATCTAATAGTAAAATATACTTAAATGAAAGTTTGACCACCATTTGCCGTCAAATTCTGCGCAGTGCTGTAAAATTAAAGCATTGTGGAAAGCTGTATGCAGTCTCGACGAGGTATGGATTCTAACGAGGCTATTAAAACTAAGAAAGACAGTAGTTGGAATGTGGTACGTGAATTAGGAGCCCTGCAGTCTACAGCACAGGTGGCCAGAATGTAATGATTATAATTTAATTTTTTTTTTCCATTTGAATAAATGGAAATTTCCATAGTCGTGTCGAGAATGTCACTGTGAGTAGATGTGTTTTTGGCGTTCAATGTTAAGCTCCAGTTAGTGTTTTTTGCCTACTCTGCCTTGCGATTTCTTTTCCTGTTTTTAAACACTGCGGCTGATTTTGTCATGTTAAGTTATATTGTTTATTGCTTTAAATACAAGAAATTGCTAAAAATACAAGAAATGTTTCGGCCTCTCGAGGAATTTCTGCGTCACCTACTTTTGGCGCCAAATTGCAGCGCTCCGATGGGATAGCCCCTACTCCAGCTGCTTTGCTCTCAGCATTTAGCTTAAATACTAAGCTAAATAATCTTGAGGAGACAATTGTTGAGAAGTTGACGGCTGCGCTAACTGCATCTGAGGGGCGAGTACTGCAGAGCCTCAGTGACGTTTTAGCTGAGGTGTCGAACATCAAATCTTCCATTAAAAAGATCATCGAGAGATTTACTGTTGTGGAAGCTGCCTGTGCTGAATTTGATGTTTTTAAAGAGCAGTTCAAAGAGGTCAAGCGATTGGTTGTGCCTGACAATGTTAGTGGAAGCTCCCTTACTACGAAGCTGAATTCGGAGTTAAAAATAAAAATGGAGAGTTTAGAGAGTAACTCTGTTTCAGCTGATGTGGTAACAAACGGTACGTGAGCAAGTAATTTTTGTACATGAAGGTCTTACTAAACCAAATCGTGAGTTATTGCATTATGCCAATAGGAAGAGAAGAGAGAAGTTGCTGCACATCGTGTTTTCGCTGCGTGGTAGAGTCTACGTTAAAGCAACTGCTGGTGGAGAGGCTAAGTTAGTCGTTCACAAGTAGAGCGTTGACGCCGTTGCCGTATCTCAATATTTATTGTTTTTATTGTAATTTAATCATAATGTTAGTTTGCCATTACTTCATATGCTTCTGCTTTGCTCTTTCTTTTCTATCTTTTTCCCTCTTTATTCCTTTCTATCTAAGGCTTTTTACTGTTGTTCTCTGTCGTTTTGAACACTTGGTAAAATGTTTGACTGTATTATGTCTGATATTGTTTGAAGTTGGCCTCTGTCTCATCTTTATTGGCTGGTATTGATGGCAGGTCGAATGGTGCGGTGGGTTGTTACAAGGCATTATTGAATGTTTTTTGTGTGCGATCAGATGGATTTAATGTAGTACATTTTAATGCTATGAGTTTGATATATTTATATATATTAGATATATTTTTGTGAACTCGGCTGTTGATGTTATTTGCATATCTGAAACTTGGTTCCAGAGTGAGTTTTCTGACTCCATGTACGGTATTGATGGCTTCACACTTTATCGGAATGATAGAATTGGCACAAGGGGCGGTGGTGTGGCTGTGTATTGTAAAAGTAGTCTCAACTCTAGGATTATAAACAAGGGTAACGCTTCTTGTGAATTTCTTAACGTTGCTTTATATGACAACAGTACCAAAATATTAGTTTCGTGTGTTTATAATCCTAGGCGGAGTCATAATCCTGAGCCGTTTTTTGTTATCTCGTGAATAAACTTACCGACTTTGACTTTCTAATTGTATGTGGTGATTTTAATGTTAATCTGCTTCTAAATGATTCTGTAACTGACAGTTTTCTGTACTTTGTGTCTATGTGTGGTCTGAACCTTACGAATGTTGACACGCCTACTCGGTTCCTTCATGTGACCCAAGTTTACTTGATGTCTGTCTTGTTTCTGACCTTTCACTACTTTTAAATATTGACCACATGACTTTTATTTCTGACCACGATCTAGTTTTTTGTAGATTCAATTTCAGTCTGTGTAAAAATGAAATTGCTAGCTTTAGTTATCATGATTTCCGTTCAATTGATTATGTTGCGTTATGTAGTGACTTAGCAGCTGTGTCTTGGAATGTTATCTGGTGTTCTGTGTCGGTGGATGAAAAACTTCGTGTCCTTATGGCGTACCTTATGGCGTACCTTAACGCTGTATTTCTTAAGCATGTCCCGTTGCGTACGGTGAGGTCATTGAAGATAGGCTCTCCATGGATCACAAACCGTGTCTTGTCTGCCATGAAGTTGAGAAACAAAGTCCATTTTAAATGGAAAAACTCTCGATCAACTACTGTCCGGGAGCAGTTTAGAATTGCGCATATTAGAGCCACTATGTTATTAAAAAATGCTAAGAGGCGGCATTTCGGTTCCAAGCTTAATC
The DNA here is from genome assembly GCA_943737955.2 of Myopa tessellatipennis. Lineage (NCBI taxonomy): Eukaryota > Metazoa > Arthropoda > Insecta > Diptera > Conopidae > Myopa > Myopa tessellatipennis. The sequence continues at coordinate 39,773,246 of OX031316.1, read as the reverse complement.
CTGATTTAGGAGCTAAGCAGCTGTGAAAGAATTTGAAGAACATGCGCTTGTGACTAATGGTGTTTATAGCCCTTCCAGTGATCTGACTGATTTGACTGTTGTTGAATTACCATCATTCCCCCCCTCCCATTCCTTCTCTTTTCCTTCCTTCATGTTTACCTCTGTTCGTGAGGCCGAAGTGGGCAGCGTCTTGTCTAAGTTGGGCTCTAATGCAGTTGGGGTTGATGGACTGTCAATGAGATTTATTAAGATTGTTTCTCCGTTTATTTTAGCTTCCCTCACGCACATTGTCAATCATTGCCTGACTAGCTCTAGGTTTCCGAGCCTATATAAAACAGCCATGATAATTGTCAATGCAAAGTTCAGTTCTTCAGCTGTTGGTACTGACTTCCGACCGATTAGTATCTTACCAGCATTGGGAAAGGTTCTGGAAATAGTTATGTTTCTGCAAATGTCAGCTTATTTAAATTCTCGCAACTTATTATCCCCTCTGCAATCAGGCTTCCGTTGTGGCCACAGTTGTTCGACTGCCATGCTGAAAGTCACTGATGACATTAGAGCTTATTATGACCAAGATTGCCTAACATTTCTTTGCCTTGTTGATTTCTCAAAAGCCTTCGACTTGGATCACACTCTGCTCTGTGATAAGCTCAGTTGATATTTTAATTTTAGTTGTAGTGCTGTGAGGTTACCTGGAGGGTAGAACGTCGTGTGTTAGAGTTGGGAGCCGATTGTCTTCCTTTGAGGCTGTCACCACCGGCGTTCCCAAGGGCTCTATTCTGGGTCCGTTATTATTCTCCAGATTCATTAATGATGTTTTTTCTGTTTGTGAGTATTCCATCATGCATGCCTATGCCGATGACATTCAGATCTATTTGTCTGGACCTCCAAATCTTGCTGAAGATCTGAGTTATAGACTGGATTCTGACCTCTCTGTCCCTAATGGGAGCATGCCCTCTGACTTACTTCGCATTAATCCCGCCAAATCAAAAGTTTTGCCTATTATGAGGCAACCCCGTGTTCTGGATGATTATCCCCGACTGTTTATTGGTGCTGCGCAGTTGGAACTTGTGTGCAAACTTAAAAACCTTGGATTTATACTTAACTCTAAGTTTACTTGTACGGACCATGTTAATTGTACTGTGGGTAAGGTATATGGCTTGCTGAGGTGCTTGCGATCCTCTGCACTGTTTACTCCACTTGTGATCAGGCGTCAACTTGTTAAACAGCTGATTATGCCGTACTCTTCTTCTCCCTATTTTTATTCTCTCTTTTCTATCCTTACCTTAACTAGTTCTTAAGTTGGTTTCCATTAATATTAATATAATGTATTGTTATGTATAAAAATTGTTATAATTTGTTACATATCGTGCTTATTGTTACTTGGGTGTACTATAAAAGATATAAAGTCTTAGTGTACATTTGTGTTAAATAAATAAATAAAAAATGAAATGAAATAATAAATGAAAAAACTATTAAACTAAATGAATCTAATGAAATTTAATAAATTTATTTGATTTATGTTCCCCCCTATCTAATTTCATTATATACACGTGGAAATATTGTACTTTAATTTACTATTTTTCTATGATAAGCTACTATAATCTGTTGTGAGCATAGGTTAGGGTGGCGGTGGCACGGTGGCATGCGGCTAAGCTCGCCGGCAATTTGGGGTGGTTTCTTGCCACCCTGGCCCACACAGAAAAAGAAAATCGTGCCTTTATTAATTTAATTATAAAGAAAGAAAAAGAAAAATAGGAGAAATGTGAAGGGACGTTTACACAGGGTCACTTCCTCATACAACATGTAATTCCTAGTGGGTCTGTTCACTCATACACTTTTACATACACTTGCACCTAACCATAACAATCGCTCCTCCCGTCAGATTCACCCCCATTCATCCTTCCCGATCCACACCTTCATGCTTACTTGACCTCACCGGAATCACCATTCACCCTTTCACTATGTCCAACCTACGTCGCCGTACGTCATGAGCCGCCCATCCCTCTGTAACTCAACCGCGTTACAGCCATGAACAGCGCTTGGCTCTCAGCGTCTTGCGGTTCCCTTATCTGGAGTCCGTCCAAGTCTCCGTTAGTCCGTTCGTCTACTTCATGACGTCCGTTATGTCTGTCCGTCTGCCACGCCTACCAGTGCCGGTGCCTCCCCTCAGGCTCACCAGCACACCAGCCTAAATGCTTGGTTTTAGCAATCCATTTTTTTTTTTGTTACGCTCAAATTAAGTGACAGTTAGGGTTCAATGCATTCTTTATTTATTCCTCTTTCTTTTTTTTTTTTTCTTTAACCTCAATTTCAAATTTCGTCTCCTTATAGCTAATTACAATCTTTGTATAATTATTAAATATACTATTAATATATTATGCGGTATTCACATACGGTTTTCAGTACACTGAGTGATAATTTTCTTTAACTGTATTTATGGTAAGTATGTATATGTATTTTTCTTTTAATTTCAAACAATATGGTAAGTAGAATTAATGCAAAAAGGTAAGTAATAATATAATAATTTTTTCTGAATGTATTTATCGTAAGTATGTATTTTTCTTTTAATTTCAAACAATATGGTAAGTAGAATTAATGCAAAAAGGTAAGTAATAACATAATAATTTTTCTGAATGTATTTATCGTAAGTATGTATTTTTCTTTTAATTTCAAACAATATGGTAAGTAGAATTAATGCAAAAAGGTAAGTAAAAAAGTTAAGTTATCAGTAAGGTCAGAAATCAACCACCCGATTACATATATATATATATTTTTTTTTTTCAACGGAGACTTACCAGCTTTCAGATCATCGATGATGGCGCCACCATGAATCCCCTTGCTACCTGTAAGTACACTTATGCACCTGCTTATATACATACATATGTGTGCACCTATGTTTGATTTCCTTAATTCACTTTGCTAATATTATCTGTACCATATTTTAATATATATATTAAATGTGAATACTTAATTTAATTAATATTTAATCTTCAATTTTCTATTTATATTCAGTTTAATGTTTTGTTAAGACTTCAATCTCATGTTTTAATATATCTTTCTTAAAACCAACTATATAATACTAAAAAAAATAATAATGTTAATTAAAACAACTAAATGCCGCAACTCCTGATGACGCAAATCCTCATGCCGGCCCTGTGCACCTTAGTTTTGTAGTGTCTTTACTGTACACTATATACATATGTGTACATACAGTACAGTACTCTTTATGTTGTTTTTGTGCTTTTGTTTCCCTCTTCATATGATTTATATCGGTATACTAACTTAACTTGGCGGGATTTGTAAAAATGTATGTACCAATATACTATTGGAAATTTGTATGTACTTAAACCTGATAGCGATAATTTTGTACTATTAGTTTTAAACTTCTGCAACAATTTCAATCATTTATTTCATTCAACTTCCATGAACACTATTCAATTTACTTAAGCTTTGGATTAGTTTATAAATTATTTCCATATTTAAGAGTTTAGGAATAGATAAGATTTTTTTTTTTCTTTACGTGTAGTCTTTTCCAAATCAATTCTAGTTTCACTTTTTTCAGTTTAAACCTTTTTATTTGTTTAAGTATTACTTTATTAATTTTTAACTCGTCTAACTCTCACACCTTTTTTTTGACGCATTAGTTTTTTTTTTTTCAGTTCACAGTATTGCCGCGTTAATAATATTAATGTTGTATATGTATATGTACTATTTGCACAGAATAAGATTCCAAGTTTTATTTTTTCTCCTTTAATTTTTGGAGTCACCTTCTCTTACTCACAGCCAAATCTCAACTCCCCTCTACTCGATCAACCTTATCTATTCCTACCTTTCAGAATCTCACTCTCCGCTTTTTCTCCTTTCTTCTCCTTTTCTATTTCCACCTTCCCCACTCATTCACCACACACCATTCGGCTCGTTTACACACCAGTTCTCTTACATCCACATTCAACCCTAGGAGAACTTGCGCGATAGCTGTGAGGTAAGAACTTGCAAAACTTGGAAACAAGCAGGTAGGGTCACATGAACAAATTAATTATACACACTTTCAAACAAATAACATATATATTTATTTTAGGACTAGTACTGCATATAACACGGAGGTAGGTAATGTCTACACTAACACATAAACTAAAATCTTTTATTTTCAGGTGCTGAACGGGCAGATACTACAGGCTCGAACCCGTCGATGGTGCGTGCCTCGCAGCATGGAACGTGTTCGTAAAAAAAAAAATCTAAGGGTCTGTCGTTCACTTATACCAAACGTGTGGCTTCGACCCACTTCTCATGCTCTCCAGTTTCTGAGCCAGCCGGGCTAATTGGCACCTCAAAACAAAGGCGTTCGTCACGTAGTTCGACTAGAACTAAACTTAAGGAAATAATATCACAGCTAGTATCACCATTGCCTAGAACTAATATTGCGTTACTTTATCATAATATTGCACTACAAAATTACAACTAATAATAAAAAAAAATTTCACAGAAGGTAAAAGTATAATCAAAAGGTCCTGTAGAAGATATACAAAAGCGAGTCAGGAAATTTAAAACTACGTTTAATAAATATTAAAAATAATTATTAGAATAAGAAATTGCAAAAATAATTACTAGCTTATAACAAAGAAATAATTGTCAAACATATATCTACGACTATTACTACACGGATTACAACATGCCACATGGATTACGCTACAAACAAATCCTTAGCGTGGTATACCCCCAACTTTTTGCCACCAAGCGCACCTAATTCGTATAACGAGTTGCCAATCTTCTTCAAAATTATACATCTTATGTTGGCTTGCGCCAGTTTGGTGTTGTACACTTCCACAAGGTTACTTTGTTTAAAGTTACGGCGGTATACCACTTGTCCAACTTGAAAACATACATCCCTACTACGCGTATTATAAGCTTTGGCGCTTTCTTTGTGGGCCACGTTTAAGGCGTCAGTTATTTTCTGGCGGATCACCGTCATTTTGTCCGGTTGTGTCAAAACTGCCAGATCGTTATCTTTTATGGTGCTCACCCGACGCATAAGATCATATGCGCCTGCGTGTTGTACCATGTGAGCGCCAAATACTGCGTAGTAGGGTTCTACACCAATAGAACGATGCACTACACTTCTCAGCGCAAAGGCCGCGTCACTGACATGCAGGTCCCAGTTACGTCGGTTCTCTCCCACAAACGAACGCACTATTTGCAACACTGAGCGGTTGACCCTCTCAGCGGCGTTCGCTTGTGGCGAGTAGAATCCAGTCCGGACATGTTTCACACCATACTTATCTAAAAACTCTTTGAACATGCCGGACACAAACTGTTTGCCATTGTCGGAATGGACCAACTCTGGGACACCAAAAACATGAAACACACTACATTCTAGGATCTTCACAACATTTAAGGAGGTGGCATTTCGCATAGGTTGGAGGAAAACGAACTTCGAAAAGTGGTCCAGACATACGAAGATGAAGGAATTGCCATTCTTGGACCTCGGGTAAGGGCCCATAAAATCTATATAAAGACGTTGGAAGGGCCGTTCAGTGATGAATTGTTTACCCATCCGGGGACGGCGCATAGCGTTTGAAGTTTTACTACCCTTGCACACATCACAATCCTTAACAATATATTGCACGTCCCTAATCATTCCCGGCCAGTAATATTTTTGTCTTAACCGAGCCAGCGTCTTGTGAATTCCCCCATGTCCAGCGGAAGGGGAGCTATGACAAGCCTCCAGAAGTCCGGGTCGCAATTCGGACGGGACCCAGAGCTGCCATGCGTGGTCCTCTTGCACCCCATCACCCGTACTAAAACCCGTGCGTCTGTATACGAAGCCGTCTGAAACTACAAGATCCGGTAGTCCGTCTTTGGTCTCTGTCACCGTCTTCCTCAATTCCTCATACTCTTCTGAAGAGAAAGCTGGAGAATTGAGTTCAACATCCAGTCTTCGGTCCACCGGTCCTATCTCTTCCAGGTACATTCGGGACAGAGCATCCGGTACAACATTTTGGGAGCCTTTTCTGTGCTCTATGTTAAAATTGTAAGCCTGAAGTTTCAAACTCCATCTGGCTAATCTTCCAGACAAGTCCTTTTGGTTCATTAACCACTTCAGGCTCGCGTGATCCGTGATTATAGTGAAGGGTAGGCCTTCCACATACGGACGAAATTTCTTCACACTTAATACCGCAGCGTAACACTCAAGCTCAGTAACACTGTAGTTCTTCTGAGCTTTGTTGAGCTTCGCTGACATGTAGGCTATCGGATGCTCGTTCTCCTCGTTGTCCATCTGGAAGAGAACCCCTCCCACCCCTTGCGTCGATGCGTCACATTGAATATAAAAATGTCTGTTGAAGTCCGGGTTGATAAGCACTGGTGCTGATGCAAGACTGCGCTTCATCTTTTCAAAGGCGTGCTTACCTTCGTCCGTTAGCGCAAATTTCTTTATACGCTCTTTCTTGAGACACTCATGCAGCGGCGCTGCTATGGGCGAATAGTCCCTGATGAATCTTCGGTACCAGCCTGACATCCCTAGGAACCTCCTCAACTGTTTAGGCGTCCTGGGCTCCGGAAACTCGTCAATCGCAGCCACCTTCTTGCTGTCCGTCTTGATGCTCCCGTTCCCGACCACATACCCCAGATACCTCACTTCTCTGTAACAAAATTTGCTCTTTTCCACATTTATTGTGAGCTTGGCATCCCGCAGACATCTGGCAACCCGGTCCAACAGCGCAAGATGTGAGTCGAAACTGGCAGAACACACCAGCAGATCGTCGAGGTAGACAAAGACATTCTCTCTTATTGTAGAGGGAATGACTTTGTCCATCAGCCTACACATTCGCTGCGCGGCATTGCACAGTCCGAACGGCATTACCGTGAACTGATACAACGGCAGTCCAGGAACAGTGAATGCCGTCTTACCCCTCGACTTCTCCTCTAGCGGTATCTGCCAGAATGCGTCCTTTAAATCAATCGCACTGATGAACCGAGTGTCCTGAAGCCTGCTAAGGATGCCCTCAATGTGGGGTAACGGGTATGCGTCCTTAATCATCCGTTCGTTAAGTTTCCTAGCATCAAGACACAGTCGGTTCTTCGTCTCTTTCCTTACCAAAGATACTGGAGAGCTCCAGCTGCTGTTGCTGACCTCAATCACGCCGAGACTTATCATCCGGTCGAGCTCATCATAGATCAGCTTCTGGATCGCAGGCGAAATGGGGTAGTGGCGTTGTTTGACGAGTAGGTGCTCATCTACCACCTCGATGGTATGCTCTTCAGCATCGGTTCGCCCGAGACCCAGTACAGCACAGGATGGAAATCTGGCTTTTACGTTCTCCAGTGCTAGCTGTTGCTCTTTGGTAAGGATGTGCAAGTCCGTATCAAAAGCCAAGTCCGAAGTCGTCTGTCCAAGTTCACCTACAGACGCTGGACTGGTCGTGTCAACCCCTATCTTTGGACATTTACTAATTACTGACAACCCGAAGGTTCGCGAGAAGTCAACCCCAAGATAAAACTCGTGCGACTATTCCAATCACCGCGGTCTCACCTCCGTTTGCACTCCTCATCTTCTGCCCCTGTATCGGAATAAGTTGTCGGTTACTGTTTTTAATAAAGTCTAAAGCGCCCTTTCCGATACAGTTGGCAGAAGCACCGGAGTCGAGCAAAACCGTGACGTCTACACCGTCCACCTTCGTCCTACCGAAAAATCTATTATCGCCTTCCAGCGTCACAATGGCAGAGACAATTATTTTCCTAATTCTATTCATGGTTCGTCTCTTTTCCCTCATCTTCGCTATCTTATCAAAATTTCTCTTTTTCCTGACGACAACCACCTCAGCATTAAATATTTTCGACCTCACAACCTCGTACTCGACTTTGCGCTGATGCAAACTTTTTAAAGGACGGCCTACTGGTATATCGTTGCGGAGGGCCGGATCCTTCCTCTGTAGGATCCTCACAGGTTCCCCGGAGACTTTTGCTTCTGAGCAGCGATCCCCGGGTTCACTGCTGGATTCAAGTTTTCCGGACTGTATTCACAATAGGACTTATCACTATGACATATAATACATTTCATATCGTGAAATGCCGAGTTACACTTTGCGTCAGTTTTCGTTTTCTTAAAGTGGTCCCCCGGCATGCCACACGTAAAACACAAATACGAGTGGAACGGACATTGACAGAATCCTTGACCATCGGACGAACGCGCACTACACTGACGAGACGTGGACGGATATGGACGAGGACCTGAAGGATCCGGTACCTGAGGGGGTCTGTACGCTGCACCTCTTTTGGGCCCTGTGCTCATTTTTGTTTGTGGGGGACCCATGGCCTCTATCATGTCCACGGGTTCCTCTTCATAGCACAGGACCTCGACCTCGCTAACCTGTCTTGCCTTGGCTTTGTTTTCTTTTATATGCTCCTCAGCCCTGTTGCATACTTGGCGCAAATCATCCAACGTATTAATGTTGCAGGCAAAAATCAGGTTAGAGATGCTAGGTCTCAGATTTCGCCTAATCGCAAAAATCAAGTCCCCCTCCGGTAGTTTTCTCCGCAACCTAAAAGTGAGATTATGGACCTCCGTATAAAAATCTTCGAACGTCTCACTGGCTTGTTGCTTCCGGTCCATAATCTGCCATATGATCGAACAGTCGGCCTCTGCGATCCGGAAACGTTTCAGCAATTCCCGTTTTAACTCGAAATAGCCAAAGTCTGGGTCGTCTTCATGGTCCTCCAGTACCCGCCAGTACCACTTAGCGGCGGAACCGCTGACCAGGAAGTGAAAGTCAGCGTAGAGCTGTGAGTATGAGACTCCGTGGTGTTCCCTCAACTTCTCAATCACGAACACGAAGCTCTCCACCGTCATCTCCTTCCCCGAACCGTCGAACCTAATCTGCCACTTAACTGGATCGACTCTCTTCGGCCTTTCCACTTCTGCGCCACCAAATGACACCGCCGGGCCTGGAAGAGACTCCGACCGACCCATCCTGGCTTGCTCCGAAGTTCCGGACCTTGCAGCCCTTTGCGCACCACCAGCTTCTCCTCCAGTAGGTGTAGAGCTACCAACCGGGGCTCCGTTTGTGGGGTTGGCTACCCCCGGCGCTTCCCTTTCTGGCACCATGCTGCGCAGCTCTACCATCTCTTCACGCAGGTTCTGCACATCTGCCGCGCCCTCTGCTACCTCTTGGCGCAAACTTCTTACCGCGGCCGCGTTATCCGCCATCATCTGCCCCTGTTGCATCAGTAGACCCATTATCTGACCTAACTTGTCAGGTTCGGCCGATGCAGCAGCCCCCACAGATGACGGATCTCGCGACTTCGCCCCCGCCTCTACTCCCGGCGATGCCACTTCCTGCACCTCTTTCTCCGACATCTTGGTCAACTCTTCTAACTTTGCGGCGAAGCTGCTGGTGCTAACCGCTGGACCACTCAACTCCGACTGTGGATCTTCAACCCCTAAACTCGGCCGTTCAAACACAAAATCAGCGACCCTATTTAAATAGTCCACTGGGACAAAATCCACGCGTCGCTCTATCCCAGTGTCTATTTGGTCGAATACGGAAGCAACTATCTGATTTTATAAAGCCCTAGTCACGCTTCTGGTATAAGGTCTCCTAGGCCCAGATTCACTATCACGTTCCATACACCTATTCACCCTCTTACACACAAACTTTCACACGCACAATCACCTACTCACTCCTACCGGAAGATAGAAAAGAAGAAGAAACTAAAAAAAGAAGAAACCAAAATGTGAAGCACAATGAAATAAAAGGAAAAAAAAAACAAAATGAATAAAAGAATGAAATTAAATGAATGAAATAAAGGATGAATAAAAGAAATCTTACAAACTACGGCCAAAAACAAAGAAAATTCCAAATTCACTCAAAAAAATTAATAATAAAAAAATTAAAAGGAAACATTAAAAAAAAACTTCAAAATATAATTCAAAAGAGGCAAAAAGAAAAATAAGCGAAATTCAAAAAAATAAAAAAAAACTTATAAAAAAAAGTAAAAAGAAAAAAAAACAATATACTTAAAAAAAATTCAATGGAATGGAAAACTGAATGAAATATTAAAGAAATAATGATAAAAATTTAAAAAAAAAAAATTAAGAATTATAGAATTAAAAATTAAATTGATATTAATTTAAAAGAAACAAAATATAATATAATCTTGTGAAAGAAACAAAAAAACTTTTTTTCGCAAAAAAAAAATCAACAAATGTATTTAAGATTGTTTAGGCTGATGTGCATGGTGCTAACCCAGGAGGACCAGGACCCAGGAGGACCATGCTACCAGGCGTGATCGTCTGTCTAGTCATGTCCCTGTCAGCTAATTGCCCCTCAACCTCCATTGGTCTGTCTTGCTACCGTTATGGGGCGTGGCACAACAGTACTTCGATCTTAATCAAAGTCCGGTTGCCACACCCCCATGTTGCATCTTACCCCCTTGAGTGTACTGGAGGCTCGCCTCACAGGGTCGGCCACTGCAAGCTACAGTCCTGGTAGCGAGCCTACCAGCACTTCAACTGTCTAACACCCCTGTGGAAAATCTTGCGACCGCTACCACTTCTGAACGCACTGGTGCATTGCTGAAGGAACCCAATCGCAAAACTTTCCACGACATAAAGTGGTGGCAACCCTAGCATCCACCACAAGAATCAGCGGTGTTCGAACCTACTAATTCGAGGCAGAGACCAGAGTTACCACCCTGTCCGACATTAAGAAAAAAAGGTAGTAGAAAAGTAAAGTAAAACAGAAGTAAAAAAAGTTAAGATAAAAGGAAACAAAAAAATCGTTGGGCGCCATTTCTGTTGTGAGCATAGGTTAGGGTGGCGGTGGCACGGTGGCATGCGGCTAAGCTCGCCGGCAATTTGGGGTGGTTTCTTGCCACCCTGGCCCACACAGAAAAAGAAAATCGTGCCTTTATTAATTTAATTATAAAGAAAGAAAAAGAAAAATAGGAGAAATGTGAAGGGACGTTTACACAGGGTCACTTCCTCATACAACATGTAATTCCTAGTGGGTCTGTTCACTCATACCCTTTTACACACACTTGCACCTAACCATAACAATCGCTCCTCCCACTCGACAGATTCACCCCCATTCATCCTTCCCGATCCACACCTTCATGCTTACTTGACCTCACCGGAATCACCATTCACCCTTTCACTATGTCCAACCTACGTCGCCGTACGACATGAGCCGCCCACCCCTCTGTAACTCAACCGCGTTACAGCCATGAACCGCGCTTGGCTCTCAGCGTCTTGCGGTTCCCTTATCTGGAGTCCGTCCCAGTCTCCGTTAGTCCGTTCGTCTACTTCATGACGTCCGTTATGTCTGTCCGTCTGCCACGCCTACCAGTGCCGGTGCCTCCCCTCAGGCTCACCAGCACACCAGCCTAAATGCTTGGTTTTAGCAATCCATTTTTTTTTTGTTACGCGGCAATTAAGTGACAGTTAGGGTTCAATGCATTCTTTATTTATTCCTCTTTCTTTTTTTTTTTTTCTTTAACCTCAATTTCAAATTTCGTCTACTTATAGCTAATTACAATCTTTGTATAATTATTAAATATACTATTAATATATTATCCGGTATTCACATACGGTTTTCAGTAGACTGAGTGATAATTTTCTTTAACTGTATTTATGGTAAGTATGTATATGTATTTTTCTTTTAATTTCAAACAATATGGTAAGTAGAATTAATGCAAAAAGGTATGTAATAATATAATAATTTTTTCTGAATGTATTTATCGTAAGTATGTATTTTTCTTTTAATTTCAAACAATATGGTAAGTAGAATTAATGCAAAAAGGTAAGTAATAACATAATAATTTTTCTGAATGTATTTATCGTAAGTATGTATTTTTCTTTTAATTTCAAACAATATGGTAAGTAGAATTAATGCAAAAAGGTAAGTAAAAAAGTTAAGTTATCAGTAAGGTCAGAAATCAACCACCCGATTACATATATATATATATATTTTTTTTTTTTTCAACGGAGACTTACCAGCTTTCAGATCATCGATGATGGCGCCACCATACTCTTTTTATTGTTATGATTGTTTTAACCATTTTTGAATTTTTGTGAACGTGAATGAACCAATTTTGGCATTCTGCAATGTTAAATGAAATAAGTTCGCTGGAATTCATTCCATAATAATTCGTTGGATGAATAAGCGCTGGAAGTTCGCGAAGTACATTTGCATTCCTTTGTTTAACTTCAGTCGATTCAGATGTGTGTTTGAAAAAACTATTGGCATGTCTCGAAAAAATCTCACAAGTGAAGAACTTCTATCATTTTGAATGGGCTGCCAGAAAATGAATCGGAAAAAGAGATAAATGCTGAGGACTCTAATGATAATGATTACAAAATAAATGATTCTGAGGATTTATTTGACGAAGATTTGTTTGAAGAAAAAAACAAATACGATTGCAAAAAGTACAGCAACAACGTACAGAAAGTAGTTTTTGTTATTTATGCTTATATACACAAATTTTTTTTCAATTCATTTGTTATATATGTTTTTTGCATCTACTTAGAGTCACATAAAATAAAATACGTGAAAGTAGATGGTTCTTGTGAACCGTCGACTAGCACAAGAAGTCGACTCGTTTTGCGTCAATCGAGTGAAGAGCAACTGAATGAAGAAGAACTAGATCACCCGTTAGAAGTTAAATCGCCGAAGAGTTGTGAGGAGTTACGGTACAATTTACACGGAAATACAGCCTAATTCTAATTTTTCTAGTCGATTTCCTCTGGTCGAAATGGTCGATTTTCTGGTCGAACAGATTATTTTAAAAAATGTGCACGGTGTAACTGCTCATGCTAAAAGGTATGTTACCTTAGGCAGCCCGCTAAGTGCTTTCCTTTTCTTTTTGACAATTTTATGCTGAAGTATATTCAAAACTGTACAGTCGCTGAGGCTAAGAGGGAGACATTAAATGAATATTGGCATATGTCTGTACCAGAACTTCAGTCCTTCATTGGTATATTGTATCCCCGTGGAGTCAGCGGAACAAACGATTTACGTTTTCATTCAATATGGTCCAACTCATGGGGCAATTCGTTTTGCAAAATGCAATGTCGCGCAAACGATTTAGTGAAATTTTCAGATTCGTTCGATATGATGAAAAATCTACAAGATCTGAAAGGCTTAAAACAGATAAATTCGCTCTATACTCGATAATATGGAACCGCCAAGTACTCAGTAAATGGCTTTCCTTATTTAGAAAAAAATTAATGTAAGCCTCACAAATAACGGTTGGATGATCACGTGGATGTGAAATTAATGGATTCATATACGAATAAGGCTAGGACGGGATAGGGAAGGATGTCACTGCAGATGATTTTTTTACTTTACTTAATCCAAACCTACAAAAGACTATCTTATTATTAGCAAATGTTTAAAACTCATAGGAAAACTAAAATTTTTTATAACTGAACATAAATATTTACGTGTGACGTAAGCTATGAAGATCACATGCAGATCAAACTATTTAAAATATACAATATAAGAGAAGCAGATGTAAAATTTGCAGAAAGAGTCAAAATGACTCCTTCGGTATACAAAGGGTGGTCAAAAGTCCGGTACACCTAGTGTTAAACCAAGGTTTAATAAAAAATGTTGCATCGTCGTCTAACAGTATGGATTTTGATTGTGATGAGCTTAATGAGCGATTTGTGAACATTGGTACTACGCAGGTTACCACCAACAACTATTTATTTATTTTTATTTATTTATTTGATAAGTATGAGTACAAAAAAGGTCCTTATATGTCCTTATATTAATTGCACGTAGTGGAACATGTTAGGAGTTAAATGCCAGATACTATGGCTTGTATAGTGATTTATATAGTAATAATAATAATAATAATAATAAAAAATTCAAGGGAAATGTATAGATTCCAGTGCTAGTATAATTCAAATAACAGTCGAAATAAGTTTGAGTATCCTTAGATTATAATTTCAAGTATGTGTTTTATAAATGTAATTCATCCTTGTGCGATACCCTTCACCATCTGCCAACGATTCACCGAGCAAAACCAAACCTGTCAACAAACCAGATGAATATGGAATAATATGGGATGAGGTAGTGACAAATGCTCTAGCATATGATTCCCATGGTACAAATATCTATTGTGACATTAATCTATCGCGCGCTTTCCTACTAAAGGAGTGAACAGATGGACGTTCTCTGGTGCTTAGAGGTAGACTGTTCCAGATCCTTATGCTTCTGATCAAAAGCGATTTTTCCATTATTTGGGTTGAAAAGGGTGGAAGTAGCAAATTTCTAGTTCTCATGGAATGAAGGAAGTTTAACTTATTGAAAAGAAGTGTTGGGTAACGATTTATAATTACTTTATATAATAAGGTAACTACACGAAGCTTGAGCCACGTGCCTAGATCCATTCCTAGTATTGACGGTACAAGGTGAGAAACCGAATCTCGTTGTCTTAAAGAATAGACGAAACGAACTGCGGCGTGCAGACAAACTTTAAGTCTACTTAAGCAGTTGGCACTACAACCACTATAGATTTCACACCCATAAGAGAAATGTGGAATGATAAGAGCCCTGACCAGGGACAATCTCACCTTGACTGGCAGAAGATGTTTGATTAGATATAGTCTCCTGAGCACAAGGAAACACTTTTTGCAGATATGAGAAACTTGTTTGTCCCATGTGAGGTCCTGGCTGATGTACATACCTAAGCTTTTAGCATTCATGACCCATGGGATCGAGACTCCTTCTTAGGAGATTAATGGCAACGATTGCAAAACACGGTTGTACACCGCCATAGCATTAGTTTTCTGTGTGTTAAGGATGAGATTGTTAGCTCGAGCCCATTCGGAAACCGCCTTAAGATCTGCATTCAACCTTTCCACTCCTTCCGAAGTCTCTGATAGTTTGCTGGTGAGTAAAAGTTGAACATCATCCGCAAACATACATACTAGCGAGTTGGATACGACCAAAGGAAGATCATTTATATAGAGTATAAAGAGAATTGGTCCGAGTATCGATCCTTGTGGAACTCCGCTATTTGTTGGCAGAAAGCTGGAGGTGGTTTCTCCCTTTGCCACACATTGACGCCTTCCCACTAGATAAGAGTAAATTAGTTTACAAGCGCAGGTAGAAAAATGAAATTGGGTTTTAAGTTTATTGGTTAGAGTGGCAAAATCTATGCGATTAAAGGCTTTACTGAAGTCTAGCAGCACCAAAAATGAAACCAACTTCTTATCAACATTGTGCCTAATGGCGTCGGTTATCCCTATTAAGGCAGTGGTGGTATTATGCCCTCGTCTAAACCCATGTTGACTCTCTGACAGTTCAATACGCCTATCGTCCTCGATGAAGTCTAGTATTTGCTTCTTCATAACCAGTTCGCAAATTTTTGAAAGACAGGAAAGAATTGTAATAGGTCTGAAGTCTGAAGGACCCATTGGTTTAGATGTTTTCGGAATTGGTATAACTCTACCTAGTTTCCAGGCCGTTGGGAATGTAGAAGACATAAGTATGTAATTAATAAAGTAAAGTATATGAAGTTCAAATACTGGATAGATAAGTTTTAAAAATTTTAAGTGCAATCCATCGAGACCAATTGCATTTGATTTCAGGCTAAATACGGCACGAGCGAGTTCGGTTGTTGTAACACTTCGAAAGGAGAAGGGATTTTCGCTTTCTGGTAGGTTGTGGTCAACATCTTCTATACGACATGTGTCATTTAAAGAGGCGAAATAAGCATTAAGCGAATCTGGGTCCTCGGCACATTCCCCTGCCGTATCAGTCACCCCAAATTTACGTATTTGTTTCCAAAAATCTTTACTGGTAGATATTCTACCGAAACAGGATGTCCCGAAGTTGAGTTTCGTTTTTTTGTTCAGATTCGTAACCCTATTTCTATATTTTGTATAAGTCTTCCAGTTTTCTGACGTTGAGTGCTCATGGTATGCTCTAAAGGCTAGGTTTCTGAGTGACTTGAGCTGTATCATTTCAGGTGTCACCCATGGGCATGAGTGTTTCTTCGGATTGTGGGACCTAATGGGAATAAATTTGTCAAAGAGAGCCGTTATTGTTCTGTTTAGAAAGTCTAGCTTTGTGTCGACTTCTGGACTTAGATAGAGCGGTAGCATATTTATTTCTGCACATCCCCGAAAGAGTGAGCGTGAGCAGATACCTTTGAAATCCCTATATAGAAACGCGGATGTCTCATTTTTTATCGGCAATGATGCCGCCCCAAAAAGAAAAGCATGCATCGAAACCGAGGGAACCCAAAATAATCTTGTAAATTCAATCAAGTCCGGATTGCTCACTATAAAGAAATCGAGTAGTGATTTGGAAGCATGAGCGACATCAATATGAGTATGTTGATGCACATCTGCAATAGTGTACAAATTGAAATCGTTGAAAAAGTTAGTTACCCTTTCCCTCACAAGCGTTATTTGCAGATTTAGGTTGAAATCACCCATAATGAAAATATTACCATACTTCCTAGCTATATCCGAAAGAATATCAGAAATGGAGTCCAGATTGCCACGCGGCCGATAAATAACGCCAACTGCAACAGCAGTATTGTTAACAAATATTTCAGCAAAAAGATATTCAATTTCAGAAGTATCATCTGAGTACGAGATGATTTTAGGCTCCTTGAGTTTTTTAGAAATATAAAGGGCCACACCGCCTCCTCTGGATCCCAATCTATCATTTCTGATTAATCTGTAGCCTTGAATAGCCAGCATAGAACTGTCAATTTCCGGTTTTAGCCACGTTTCAGAGACGCCAACAACGCTTAGTAGTTCACCATGGAGAATCTTAACGATGTCATCAAATTTATCACCCCTGGATTTTAGAAATAGGATTTGGGCATTGAAATGACCAAAAGTTAGAGATTTCCTTTTGCCATGTAAGTATTTCAAAAGTATGGTATTGTCACTAGCTACCTCATCATTCATATTAGTGACCATCCGGCGACCACCAGGCCAGGCATGCGCGGCGAACCAAGATCATTAGGCGACGGAAGGGTAACACAGGACTATGTGGATATATTCTGCACAACGGGCCACTACAATTATAGTTAATGAGTAAATTATGTATGGATAGATTAAAGTAACAATAAAAAAAAGAAAGCATGTTGAACTAATATACAATATACAAACTAAATTACAATACACTTCGCTGCACATTTCCTTTGTACATATTAGAAATCGTTGAATCGTTGACGTTAGCAATCAGTAGAGGATGTTGAATTCGACATATCGGGAATATTATGGACTGGGATAGAATACAGTGCTTGCGTCTACCCGTAACGTCCGCATTTAGTATATTTGTGCCGATGTAGTGTGATTTTGGTAACTAAGCTAGCGATAAGATTTCGGCTAGTGATGCGATTTTAAGATTTTTAATTTCATGTTTTTTCACTACAAATACGCTGCCTCGCCTGATGAACGCCCTAGTTATTAAGTTATTCCTGGCCAGCTCCTTTGCTTTTCTGAATATTTTGTAAGTGAGTTCCGTGATATTGTCATTCAAATAAATTCGCGAGGCTATATGGATCGTTGGATACACATCCTTAAGAGTTAGGGATTTGGACTTGAGGTATGCTCTGTATATTTCGTCTCGTACGGCGGCTGTGTGATACGAAATAATAATAGTGTTTCCACTTCTCGTACGCATACAGTTAGCTAAGTCCATTTCCGTGCAGGACACCCCCAGGAATTCTGCGATTTTTTGAGATATTACGGGAAGCTCATTTGTTGGTATGGAAGACGGTAATCCAGAAATAACTATATCCTTCCTGCGAGCGCGTTTCTCTATCCGATACAATGCAAAGCGCAAATCTTCCATTTCCTTGAGGGAAGTAGTATTCGCAGGTGGATTATTTTTGCATTCATTTAAAGCTGTTTCGTGCTCTGCCAGTTGCGTTTCCATGTTCGTCAGTCGCAATTGAGTGGCCCCCATAAGACCTTGCAACTCACCTGACAACCACGACATGATCTCACTTTTAACCTTCGAGGCGAGTTCAGCGAGAGATTTGTCCAGCGCGGAAGCGATGGATGAGGGGACAGCCGTGATAAATTTCTCTAAACGCTACAATGACAGTTTGGGTCCGTTACTATCAGCCATGCAATCCGGGCAGAACCATGCTGAAGCGTCACCAAGCGAAGCAAGGGCTGTGAAGGTTGAGCTGCTCTTCTTGGCACACTGAAGATGGTGCCATTTTAAACAGGAATCGCAATTAATTACGTGGTCGCCCAGTTGAGTTTTCCTGCAGCATCGCAAATAACCGGCCTTCTTATCAGCCATATTCAGAGTATTTGAGGTTAGATTTATGTTTAGCCCAAGACCCGATGTACCACTCACTACCGAACAAACTTCAGCCGCAATATGTTACTCGATACGGATTTTGTCAGAATTGTTATAACCCATGCAATATAAATTAGTTTAGCAAGTAAAAGAAAACAATTTGTTCAGCGAAAACGTGCAGCAAATAATTTCACTACTAACGAGCCAGGGTTGCAGAACTTTAGTGTTTAACACTAGACGTACCGATGGAGTCATTTTGACTCCTTTTGGGTTTACTTATCGTTGTCAATCACTTAATTATTCACCGATAAGCTTGCAATTTGGTGACTTTTAATGATTCTTATATTGAAATTAGACGTGATAATGGAAATGGCCCTACATTCAAAAATGGATAGTAAAAATTCTTTTTTACCTTTGTATACCGATGGAGTCATATTGACTCCTGGTTCGAAATTTTGGGTTTTGCGTGTAATTACGATAATAAACCGCACTAAAGATTTTGGTTTCCAAATAAAATTCATGTTCGACCATACTCTTTTTATTGTTATGATTGTTTTAACCATTTTTGAATTTTTGTGAACGTGAATGAACCAATTTTGGCATTCTGCAATGTTAAATGAAATAAGTTCGCTGGAATTCATTCCATAATAATTCGTTGGATGAATAAGCGCTGGAAGTTCGCGAAGTACATTTGCATTCCTTTGTTTAACTTCAGTCGATTCAGATGTGTGTTTGAAAAAACTATTGGCATGTCTCGAAAAAATCTGACAAGTGAAGAACTTCTATCATTTTGAATGGGCTACCAGAAAATGAATCGGAAAAAGAGATAAATGCTGAGGACTCTAATGATAATGATTACAAAATAAATGATTCTCAGGATTTATTTGACGAAGATTTGTTTGAGGAAAAAAACAAATACGATTGCAAAAAGTACAGCAACAACGTACAGAAAGTAGTTTTTGTTATTTATGCTTATATACAAAAATTTTTTTTCAATTCATTTGTTATATATGTTTTTTGCATCTACTTAGAGTCACATAAAATAAAACACGTGAAAGTAGATGGTTCTTGTGAACCGTCGACTAGCAGCCGTCGTCTCTTTTTGCGTCAATCGAGTGAAGAGCAACTGAATGAAGAAGAACTAGATCACCCGTTAGAAGTTAAATCGCCGAAGAGTTGTGAGGAGTTACGGAACAATTTACACGGAAATACAGCCTAATTCTAATTTTTTTAGTCGATTTCCTCTGGTCGAAATGGTTGATTTTCTGGTCGAACAGAATATTTTAAAAAATGTGCCCGGTGTAACTGCTCATGCTAAAAGGTATGTTACCTTAGGCAGCCCGCTAAGTGCTTTCCTTTTCTTTTTGACAATTTTATGCTGAAGTATATTCAAAACTGTACAGTCGCTGAGGCTAAGAGGGAGACATTAAATGAATATTGGCATATGTCTGTACCAGAACTTCAGTCCTTCATTGGTATATTGTATCCCCGTGGAGTCAGCGGAACAAACGATTTACGTTTTCATTCAATATGGTCCAACTCATGGGGCAATTCGTTTTGCAAAATGCAATGTCGCGCAAACGATTTAGTGAAATTTTCAGATTCGTTCGATTTGATGAAAAATCTACAAGATCTGAAAGGCTTAAAACAGATAAATTCGCTCTATACTCGATAATATGGAACCGCCAAGTACTCAGTACTCAGTAAATGGCTTTCCATATTTAGGAAAAAATTAATGTAAGCCTCACAAATAACGGTTGGATGATCACGTGGATGTGAAATTAATGGATTCATATACGAACAAGGCTAGGACGGGATAGGGAAGGATGTCACTGCAGATGATTTTTTTACTTTACTTAATCCAAACCTACAAAAGACTATCTTATTATTAGCAAATGTTTAAAACTCATAGGAAAACTAAAATTTTTTATAACTGAACATAAATATTTACGTGTGACGTAAGCTATGAAGATCACATGCAGATCAAACTATTTAAAATATACAATATAAGAGAAGCCGATGTAAAATTTGCAGAAAGAGTCAAAATGACTCCTTCGGTATACAAAGGGTGGTCAAAAGTCCGGTACACCTAGTGTTAAACCAAAATAATTGTCCTCTCCATACTGCTAGATTTTATTTTAGATGCGTGGATCGTTATGAAGTTCTAAAGAGTTTATTGACAGTTAAATCGAACGCATCTGTTGCTACCAAGGTTGCTCTTCACCTTATACATCAACGACTTACCTGGTGTACTTTCTTGTAAAGTTCAAATGTACGCTGACGATGTACAATTAATTACTTCGTCCGCTATTGACTCTGTTCGATCGTGTATATATAATTGAAATATAGAGTTGGATAATGTTAACCTGTGGGCGCTTAAAAATGGCTTGTGCCTTAATACTAGGAAGACTAAATGCTAGTCTATTCATAGAAGAAGTTTTGATTTGACCTCACTGCCTGTGTTAAGTCTAAATGGAAGTTCCGTGGAATATGTTAAGAAGGCAAATGATTTGGGTGTACTCTTTAATAATGTGCTTTCGTGGAATGGCCATATAAATAGAATTATTGGGATCACTTATGAAAAACTTCGGATGCTTTGGTGTGCACATTTTTATACACTGTACAAGATTCGGTTTCTCCCTGCCAAGGTGTATTTGGTACCGTCGCTGTTGTATGGCTGTGAATTATTTGCGAACTGTGATTCATTATGTAAGCGTAAACTAAATACGATGTTTAACAGTATTGTGAGATACATCTTTGGGTTGAAACGGGCAGTGTATCTACGCAAAGCAGAATGGTATATGGTGTCTCTTTCAATGACTTTCTTGTGTAACGCATTTTAATCTTTCTTCAAAAGTTGCTTAAGTCTGGTGTGCCGTCATACTTGTACCGAAGGTTAACTTTTACCCCGTCTAACCGAAATTTTAATATTGTACCATTTCCGTATTCGGGTTTGGCTTCGGAGCGTCAATTTTTTATTTATTCTGTTCGGCTTTGGAACACCCTGCCTATTTATCTACAAATTTACTAGCTCGCCGCATTTCAGGAGGCTTATTTTGCAATACTTTCCTTCTGGTCCTGCACATTGCCACAGACAGTTCTGTTCTATTCTTTCTTTCCCTTCCATTATTCATACAACTGTGTTCTTTCTGACTTTCTATTTCTTACCTTTCAGCTTAGTACAATATTATGAAATATCAATATGAATTTAAGCTAATTTAATTTAATTATATTAATAATATGTTGTATGTCGCGATCGCAATTTCCAGTTCCGGGAGACAAGAACTTTCAAGGCCAGTATTATTGTTTTTATAATACTACTCCGCGAGGGAGTCAAGGCCAAGTTCACATTAATGCAACCACAGCACTTTGCCCGAAGCTTTAGTTTAATTTGGTTTAGTCAAGCTTTGCTTTAATTCACTTCCAAAGCCAAGTCAACAACCAGAACACTTCGCATGGAACGGATTGTGGAAGCTAGCGTTCAATAGCGAGCTACCAAACCATAAAGTCCATAGCGCTTTGCAATGGAGTGGATTGTGGAAGCTAGCTTTCTGTAGCAAGCTTCCAAACCATAAAATCGCTCGTCTTGAAAAACAAACGATCAGAATCCACAAGCGGAAGAATTAAATTGAGAACGATATTCTTCCGCGATTGGATTTTGCGGATCTCACAAATTTGAAATTGTGAAATAATGGAAATTGTGAACCACGACATACTGACCCACTTCAGTTCGGTCGACGTCTGTGTCAACCGAGCTAACGTGGAAACTGGAAGAGATTCCATCGAGAGTCTGGTGTAAATATCTAAACGACGAGGTCGTCTCGTGGAATCGCGTATAAAGTCGCGTAGTGAATAGAATTTAGTCTAAGTTAGTGTAATAATGTAATAAGTGTTTTTAGTGTTAACAAAAAGAACTTTAAATAAAAATCAAAGAAAGCAATAAGAAGCTCAACAACAAGAAGTTTCATTAGTTGCCCAAAGGACAACGACAAGGAAGAAGACCACCCGTAAGGAACTACAACCACAGAATAAATAGTATACAGAAGTCGCATCTCGGCCTTTGATGCTTTTTCGCTTTACGGTGCGGTCGGGGGAGGGGAGATCAAATAACGAGAGAGCAAACGTGAACAAAGAGAAGCAACGAGAGAGCAAGCATAAAACGTTTATGTGTGCGTACATCTGTTTTGCTAGACTGCGTCGTGAATTAACGTGGTGTTGACAACATTTTGTTTCAAGCTTTTGATTTCTGTATTTTGGTTTTCTTCCCTTGAAAGTTTTATATTTTACATTGCATAGCTATGTGCAGTATTAACAGGAGTTACTGGTTAATTGTAGTGCTCTAGTAAAAAATTACTAGAGAAAAATTAAATATTGCCGGCACTTTGAATCAACAGCGGCGGTATTTCATTTTGAAAGAAA
Organism: Myopa tessellatipennis; assembly: GCA_943737955.2. Lineage (NCBI taxonomy): Eukaryota > Metazoa > Arthropoda > Insecta > Diptera > Conopidae > Myopa > Myopa tessellatipennis. Next base: position 39,750,543 of record OX031316.1, on the reverse strand, counting down.
ATTTTACTGTCATTATACACAAAATAGGGTATTTCGAAAGTATCTCCCAATTCCTGCTAGAGGACATTTGGTTACAAGTTACAACTTTAACTATGATGCCAAAACTGTTCAAAAATGTTAAATTTCGTAAAATGATCTTTTTTAGTATATTGGCAGAAAGTCCATTTTTGGAAACAAAATAATTAAATGTAAGCGCCCAGTTGGAAAACATTGATTGGTTTGTCCCTTCAACCGAATTTTTCTCAAACCCATCCACTAAATCTAGTTTGGAATTGTATCGCAATTCCCTTCTAATCGCCATTTCATCCATGAGCAGAATCATATGATTCTTTTCGTACTGGTTCAAATCCCAAGCACTTATTTTTTATTAACACATCTTCCTACGGTCGGAAGAGCTGAGCGGAAGATCAAAAAACATGTGAAGCTTCGAGAGAGCTTGTTTTGCGAAAGAAATCTCTATCTGAGGTACACTGAGAAGATGGAAGCACGGGCGGCGCACCAATAAAAAAAAGGAAAAATAACCATAAACATTAATGGGAATGATATTGTAGTTAATATTGATCAACAAATCAGAAATTGTGTTTCGCCTAAATTATTTTCAAAAAACAAAAAGTGATTCTCCCATTCCTTATTAAATATTTTTCACAGTGCATTCATAAAAAAACGAAGTACGATGCTGCTTGCTTGAAGTTTGTACGTCGACTGACTGCTCTTTATAGGAACGATCGCTAATGTCGGTGTGAAAAAACGACGAGTGCTGTCGTGTATATGTGAATAGCCGAGAGAAAAACGATTGCACGATTACTCTCTGTTCAATAGGGTGCCAATATTGGAACCCTAGAACAAAATTTGCTTTGTATGAGATGCAACTTCTGTATACTATTTATTCTGTGCTACAACAATTGGCGCAGCCGGATTTTTCGAGCCGAGGATCGCTTGATTGAGGAAAAAGTGAGTATAAACAAAATACTACAAATATTACAAAAAATATACCAAAAAATATTACAAAAAGAAATTAATAATAAGATTAGTAGCTTAGGAAAAAGAAAACTTGCAAAGAAGTGAAAAATAAAATTAAAATAAAATAATAGCAAAAATTGAAATAAAAATTCTAATAATAAATTAGAACAGTGAAATTAAAGAAGTGGAAAATAGAAAGAAAGAAGAATTAAAGAATTAATAAACAAGAATTAAAAGAATTTAATTCCATTATTATTTTATAATACATTATATTATATTTTATATAAATCATAAAATAACTTTCAGGTCCCAAAATCATCGGTTTCAGCAAAACGATGCCAGCCTTTCAGCCCTTTTCACTCAGGAAGCGATTTTATAAGTTTAATAATCATTTAGTAGATAAGAGGACTAATTGTCCAAATATAAGGAAAATTTAAACAATGTAAACTAGCAAAGTAAACAATTTTAAATTAAGTTGAAATTCACATTAAATTAAAATTAAGTGAAATAAAACAAGAAGGAATTAAGGAAAATAAAACTGTATTAAAAATTGAATCGAAACTTAGACAATTTTAAAGTTAATCAGTTAAAAGGTTGTAGTTTTGAACAACTTTAAATTAACTTAAAATTCAATTTAAAAGAAAATATTGAAACACATATAAAACAAAAAATTTAAATCGAAAGTAACCTTAGAATAACGTAAATCAGAACTCGACTTAAATTTAAATCATATTAAATAAATAACTAAGATAGGGATTTAGCATGTTAGAAAGTGAATAAAAGTCCAATAAGTGAAAAGCAGAAATGCAGGAAACGTATAATATTTAATTCAAGACGAATTTTTAGAATTCAAATTCAAAAATTTCAAATTTACGTGCTTGGTTACTGTGAGTAACAAATTAGCAAAAATCAGGAGTACTTTCTTAACTTAAATAAATCCTATTTAACGTGGTAAAGTATAAATGATAAACGCAAATTGTTAATAACAGCAATACAATAGAGTCAAAAAATAAAACTCGTAGAGTGTAAGTTTTCGTTGTATCATTTTCGGGCGTGTCTTAGAGTTTGACTTCAAGTTACACATGTTAAATATATCTTAACAGGTAATTTGATTTCAAAGTCACACAAAATAATACGACATACAGTCGCAAGTGTATGTACAAGAAATTGGAACAATTATTTTTAGAACACACTGGCTAACTAATTTTTTTTGAAACCACAATTAAACTACATACTACAGACATTGGCTTAGAAACTTCTATAGTTTGGAGAATAAAAGCTACATTAGTGTCAATTGTCGAGGAAAATTGAGGACAAACTGATAACTTGTGAGAGTTGTTTAGTTCATCAATTAAGGTAATAAAAGTACGGAAAGCATAACATAAGGAAATAAGCAGACGTGCAGACGCATTCCCAACAGTTAAGGAATAACTTTTAATAGCGATAAACAACTTAAAATAATAGCTAAAACCTATTAACACAAGCAATGAACGCCAACAGGCGACCAGGAAAGCAGACAGAGTAACTGCACGAAGCAATTAAGGAAAATTTAGCTTAATTGCACAAAATTTATTATATTAAACAACAAAAACAAAAGGAGGAACTTGAACTTGAAACCGGCAGAATTGCTACCGAGAAACAGTTGGACACAAAAATGCTGACAAGTATATAAAATTAAAACACTTAATAAAACGATGAAACATTAATTGGCGGCGCTAAGTAGTCGTTTTACAACATTTTAAATCCAACACTTTAAAATAAATTTAACTTCACAACATTACGAAAAACTTATGTATACTCGTACATATGTTAATTGTAAACATTAGGAAAAATAAAACCCATTAAACTATATAGCGTTCTTTTAATTCATGGCTGTCTCATTGCAAGAGCAAGCATATTTAGCCTTAGAAAAGAACAATAAGGATTTGAAAAGGCAAATATAAGATTTTGCATCAAAACTTTGGAACATCCTGAAAAACACCGTTTCCAATAAAGAAAATTTAGAGCTAATCAAGACTAAAATACAAGCCCTTGGAAAAAGATCAACGTTAGAAAAAGCAGACGCAGTCGTAGAAGAATTGCTGGATTTTTTGGAAAATATAATAAAAAATAAAAACGAAAGACTAAGGGACTGCTTATCAGAATTCAACGCGTTAAAAAATAAGTACGATACGTACTTAAAGGAAAGTTTACACTACGATACGTAGTTAAAGGAAAGGAAAGGAACAGTTTCAAGAGAATATATTAAGGACTTAAGAAGACGAGAACTAACAACTAAGAAAACTACTGAATAACAAGGGACTAACCGAAGAAACATTGAATAGAACATTAGAAAAGGGATTTGCGCAGAAATCAAGGGAAGAATGTAGTTCTTTAGAAGAGGCAAATAGAATACAAGAAATACGAATACAAGAGCTAAAAGAGCAGAATAGGCTTCTAAGTCAAGAAATGTCGCTAGATCAAAATCAGTCACTCTATCATAAGGAACCAGCTCAGGCCGCACTTAGTCCGAAGGACGGCAGCGCAAGGTCTTTCCAACAAAGTAAGATAACAACAGAGCAAACCAAAATGGGTATAGGGATATAGGCTAAAATTACAAACAGGTTGGGACCACTCTTTTCTGGAACACATTCGCCAGACTTACGCGGCGAAGTGTATAAATTCATACACGGGTGCGAATTAGCCACAAGAGATGTAGGCAAAGACAACATTCAGGACTACATAGACTGCATTAAGCAGAGATTACATGGGGATGCCTATGATTTAGTGAGGTCACAACGATTCACTAGCCTCGAGGAATTCTACCTCAAAATAAAAAGGGCATATTTACCAACGGTCTCCTTAGATTCAGTGTTAACAGCCATCCAAGGTTGTAGCCAGTTACTTAACGAAGATATAGGACAATTTGCAAGACGCCTAAACTACGCCCCTACGAACACAGGCGGTAGAGTTAGTTCGAACGAAATATAACGGAAACGGAGATATGGCAATTTTGAGTATGGTGGAAGGGGCCATAGTGAAATCCTTTAAAAAAGGGCAAAAGAACGCCGCATTGAGAATCTATATGCTCAATGTGACGAAGAAAAACATCGAAGAAATGGTAGAATTAGCCATAGATGCACTTGAAACCATACAAAGCAGTACCCTCCTCAACACAGACCCCTTAAGCATTAACATGAATTCATCACCATGCCACATCACAACAAGAACAAATTCAACATGGAAGTCAGGGCAGAGCTTCAGGAGAAAAAAACGTCAGGCAACCAACTAGGACACAAAATACTTCACAAGGAGAGGCAGATAGAATAATATGCTCGTTTTGTAATAAGCGAGGACATACCACGGACGATTGTTTCACCCGCAAAAACACTCCATATTGCCAGAAGTGTTCAAAATATGGACACGAGGCAAACTGGAGATGTGACCAAAAGGGAGGCCAGAGAACACATATCAAGGGCCCAATTATCGCAATCAAGGAATTCAGCAATGGAATCCACCCCAACAAAACTGGCAACCCCAACCACCACAGCAGAATCGATCTCAAAACCAATTCCAGCAGAACGGGAACCAGAAACGGGCAATAAACCCTAACCCAACTACACTTAACGGATTACAGAGGAATCAGCCGAACAGAGCAAAACAAACATTATGTCATTGGTGTAATAGACCGAGACATATGATAAAGAATTGCGAGGCAAAAAGGAATTGGGAAGCATTGCAAGGTAATAGTCCAGGAAACTATCACGGGCTCAGAATAGGCCAATAATCTGGGAATTCAAAAGTATTAGTAACTTAAGGCCAAATGAAGGAATAACAGTAATTCATACATCCGAACCGATTGTGGATACGTTACCAACTTTAACAAATAAAATGGTAACCGTACGTCCGACATCGGGAGCGATTGTTGAAACGTTACCAACTTCAAGCGACTTAAAAATTAATATCAAGTTAAAAGGCACTGATAATAATAAGAAACAGAGAGAAATCATACGGTTGGAGAAACTGTTGATTTAGAGATGCCAATTAAGTTGAAAGAGAAAACCCAAAATTTAAACCCAAAAACACAGAGCTCAATGAATAAGTTAGCAAATAAAAATAGAAATATAGAAACAGGGGTATCTATTATAACTGCACTCAAACCCAGTTACATGACGTGTTCATCGAATTACCTTGCGCAGAGGCGATAAATGGAAAACTCATTTTACTGGTAGATACAGGAGCGGATACAAGCCTGATAAAGAAGTGTGCGATAAAAGATAGCACAGTAATAAACAAGTCGAATAGAAAAGACTTAAGCGGAGCATTTGGAGGTTGTGTGACCACAGAAGGATCCACTACTATATGTCATAATGAGGTACAGTTCTTACGTTTAACGCTACACGTTGTGTCACTTAAACAAGGAGTACCAACAGACGGCATATTAGGAAGAGATAATTTGTGGAACAATTCCATTATAAATACAATGGAAAAAATTTTAACACTCTTCAATGAAAGGAAAGAGGTTATTTTTGAATTACCGATAAAAACTATCGAGCAGATAGAAGAGGTAAATAAGCAAAATTACATACCAGTTAATGCAAGAACAATTACGATAGTGCCATTGAAACTTCGTACAGAATTTAAGAATGTTGTAATACATAAAGAACAAATAGGCCCAGGAATCTATATAGCGGACACATTAGTAAATGTGAAAAATAATACGGTCTATGCTCCGATATTAAATACAACAGAATATGATTACGAGATAAATAGCGAATTTAAACCAAAATTCACAAATTCCGAAGAGTACACAATACAAAGTACTACGTCAATTAATAGTATAGGCAGAATAGATGCCAAGAGAAGAATAAATGAACTGCTCAATGAAATTAAGTTAGATAAAGATTTAAATATGGAAGAAAAGAATTCAATAGAAGGAATAGTAAAATCTTTTCATGACATCTTCCTATTAGAAGGAGACGAACTTTCGTTTACAAGCGTATTAAAACACGAAATTTCAACAGGCGCAGATCAGCCACCCATAAACAGAAAACAATACAGATTACCTCAAATGCATAGGGAGGAAATAAATAAACAAGTGAATAAACTCCTAAATGACGGCATAATTACACATAGCACTTCACCATGGAACTCACCGTTACTTTTAGTGAACAAGAAGAGTGGCAAGGACGGTTAGAAAAAATGGAGACTTGTAATAGATTATAGGAAACTAAATGAGGCTACGATCAAGCAAGTTTTTCCTATTCCTCGTATTGACGAAATTTTAGAGCAATTAGGCCATAGCAGATATTTTACAACGCTAGATTTGGCAAGTGGATATCATCAAGTTTTAGTCGATGACAGGGACAAGGAAAAAACAGCATTCAGTACAGGACTAGGGCACTTCGAGTTCAATCGAATGCCATTTAGGCTAACAGGAGCACCAGCAACATTTCAAAGGATAATCATATCCTAACAGGTCTACAAGGAATAGACTGTTTTGTTTATTTGGATGACATAGTTATCTACGGTTGGAATTTGAAACAACATGAACAAAGGCTATGTTCAGTATTACAGAAATTACGTGAATATAATCTAAAACTTAATACAGGAAAATGCAGATTTCTAAGAAGAGAAATCGTTTATTTAGGACATAAATGCACAGATCAGGGCGCACTCCCCGACCCCAGCAAAGTGGAATGCGTTAAGAGCATTCCGCCGCCTAAAAATAGAAAGGAGGTGCAGGCATATTTAGGACTAGTAAACTATTATAGAAAATTCATTCCGGGTAAAGCAAAAATAGCTCTTCCTATTAATAAACTACTAAGGAAAGACGCTAAGTTCAATTGGACGCAAGAATGCCAGAAAGCGTTCGAAGCATTGAAGAAGGCAATAATAACACCACCGGTTTTGGCATATCCAGATTTCGAAAAGGAATTCGTACTAACTACTGATGCAAGTAACGAAGCGTTAGGCGCAGTACTTTCTTAGGGTAAAATAGGCGAGGATAGGCCGATCGCCTTTGCGAGCAGAGCCTTGAATGACACAGAAAAGTGTTACTCAACTATAGAAAAGGAGTCTTAGCCTTGGTTTAGGCAACGAAAAATTTCAGAGCATATCTCCTGGGCAGACATTTTAAAATTTTTACCGATCACCAGCCGTTAAAGAGAATAGCTATTCTCTTTAACGGCTGGTGATCGGTAAAAATAGAGAATAGCTATTCTCTTTAACGGCTGGTGATCGGTAAAAATTTTAAAATGTCTGCCCAGGAGATATGCTCTGAAATTTTTCGTTGCCTAAACCAAGGCTAAGACTCCTTTTCTATAGTTGAGTAACACTTTTCTGTGTCATTCAAGGCTCTGCTCGCAAAGGCGATCGGCCTATCTTCGCCTATTTTACCCTAAGAAAGTACTGCGCCTAACGCTTCGTTACTTGCATCAGTAAGCAAATTTAAATAGCAAACTTCAAGACTGGCAAGATTCAGGCACCAGTTGTCAGAGTATGACTTCGAAATCATATATAAGCCAGGCAAAAAAAATTTAAACGCAGACGCATTGAGTAGAATTCCTCAAAATTGGAATACAGTAACAGCAGTCCAGACCCGCTCTAAAACAAAAGAAAGGAAGACCCAAAGGAGAAGTGATAAAAAAAGCACAAGTCAGACGCCTGTAGAACCTGACACTACAGGCATAACACAAAATGTTAAGACAATACCATTACAAAACCAAAAACAAATAGAGACAGTTATAAAGGACTTCCACAACACACCATTAGGAGGTCACCAGGGAGCAGTGAAAACTTACCTAAGAATCCGGCAAAAATATAGGTGGCCAGTGATGCAAAGACAAATCAAAGGCCATTCGACAAAGTTTACATGGATATAGTAGGTATTCTACCAGAAACTGTGTCCGGAAACATATATATTTTAACGTTCCAAGACGATTTTTCAAAATTTATGGCATGTACAGCTATCCCAGACGCGGAAGCAAGTACGGTTGCCAGGGCTTTCTACGATGAAATTATTACGCGTTACGGAATTCCTAGAATTCTAATTACACATAACGGAACAAATTTCATTTCGAAGTTGTTCTCAGATACATGCAAATTAGATATAGATATCAAAAAATTACACATAACACCTTATCATCCACAAGCTAACGGCTCATTAGAGAGAAGCCACAGACCTTTAGCGGAATATTTACGTAGTTTTGCTAAAGAAGACGGGTCGAATTGGGATCAATGGTTAACTGCAGCTATGCATGTTCATAACCTCACACCCCACATTACGACCAAGCAAACACCGTTCGGCACTCTATTTGGATTTGATACAGAGATGCCTACTAACTTAAAGAGAAAGTGTAGTCCGGTATATAATGCCGAAGATCCGAATAAAGTTTTGAAGTTCCAAATACAGATGGCTCACGAAATAGTGAGAAAAAATTAGGATTCGGCGAAACAGGTAGCTAAAATGCAGTACGATAGTAAATTAAATTTAGTAGAATTTAAGGTAGGAGATAGTGTACTAATTAAGAATCAAACTAGGAAAAATAAGTTTTTTCCCATATGGATAGGGCCATATAGAGTAGTAAATATTAAAAGTCCAATTACTACAGTTTTAAATATTAAGGGTAGGGAAAAATCCTCCACAATAACTTACTTAAAGTATATAATAGCAAATAAAAAAATAGGTTTAGGAGAACGTTAAATTAAGTTATTTACAATAGTCACGTTATTAGGAGTAGGACAAAATCAATTAATATACAATAGGATAGAATGGGGTTATAAACTAGAAATAAGATAGAGATACAATATGACAGTAACAACAGAATGCAATAAAACTAATAGATAATTTTTCCAAAAATAGAATAAATACAGAGTTTTACTAATCACCTTGCTAATTACACAGTTAGCATGCACTTCGATTATAAAAACAATGTGTCTCAATTTTCCACGATACAGCATTAGTCTTAATATAGCAGTATATATTATAGATATAAAAGCACTGGCAAGGAACGTAACCTAACATGTAGGATAGGAAGAATACCTAACATGTAGAACTTAGTTACCTCCTTTTTCTTGGCTTTTCTGTTTTCTCTCTTACTTCTCTCTCGCTTTCTCTTCTCTCGCTTCATTCCTATCTCCACTCCTTTCACATGTTTTTAGTATTAAGCAATGCTCCTCTTGCGATATCTTTAACCTTAGTTATATGTTATACTATTATATTTATAAGACATATATTAAGTCTTGCTGTAAAACTACCATAATGAAAATAAATGAAATGAAATGAAATGAACGTAAAATCAAAAGTATTAGCGAAATTCAAAATTGTAATTTCAGACTTAGGACAGGAAATCAAGAAAAATTCAACAAGAAAATAAAAAGAAAATCAGAATAGCGTTTCAATAAGTAAGAACTTGTTTATTAAAGCGTAAAAATATAAGATAATAATAGAGTAAATTTCTAGTTAAAATTAGAGTACTTTTTTTTATTTTTGATTGGAACTTTTTAGTTTGTATTCATTTTAATTGATAATATACGGTATATGAAGAGCAACTGTGCCGTTTTAAATACACAGTCAATATAATATTGCATTTGCAATTATTAGAATAATGAATGCACATGTAAAATATGCTTGAAGAGTTATTTCAGGCATACAACATACACACACTATATATACATAAAAATTCGCAACAAATGCTATATATCATAAGAAGACAAGAATTAGGAAATGATGAGAATCCAAACAGTAGTATTAATATAACTACTAAACATTTTCTATTTTCATAATAATGGGGTGTAGTAGTAAAATGTAGTACATAAATATGCAATGTAAAATATTAACAAGTAACGTTAATAACAAGCAAAACAAAAGCTAAGAATTAATCGAATAAGGCAAGCACTGCAACAAAGCAGGTGCAAAAGTAGAGCAACTGAACACAAGCAGAATGCAGTGTCAGTTAAACAATTAATGAAAGAAAAAAAAACAACACAAGCAGTAAATCAAACTCAAGCCAAACGAGAAAAACAAAAATACAAACACACAATTAAAGGTGATCAACTTCCAAATAGGCGAAAAAAAAGTTTAATTATATTAAAGAAATATATAATAAATATATCAATAAAGACTATGAATAAAACTAATAACTAATAATGAAAAAGGGCATAAGAAAAGAAAAGAAATTAGAAAATTAAAAGGAAATAGGAAAGAACATATAGTTATTAGAAAAAAAAAAGAAATGCACTTAACTTGATTAAAAGGAAAAATAAAATCGTACAGATAGAAATTACATAAAATATTAGAATTGCAGAAAATAACGTTATCTTATTAACATTAAAATACATAAATTAAATTTTAATTGAAATTCAATTTATTTTAAATTTGTAATAAACAAATTATATTCGACGAAAAGATACATATAGTTGTGGTAAAAATTGAAATAAAGAACTAAATATGTATGTTAAAATTGAATGATTAAGCACTAGAATAAAATGTAGAAAATATAAGAAGAAGCGAGCATGCAGAGAACCTGACAGCCATCCTGATGTACACCCACGAGAGCAGCAAAAGACGCACTCATATCCTAACAACACATGACAACAGGGCGACAAATAGCACCAACCAATTCTAAGGGGGAAGGGTAGTTGGAACAGCTGATCCGCGTAGCGACAACCATCGCAACCAAAGATGGAATTGTTGCGACAAACAAGCAATTCAATGCAACAATGCAACAGCATTCGATCACAAAACACGAAGATACTTTGAAAGAGGTCTAAGAGCAGCAATTGAGATCAGGTGGAGACCAAAAGCACCGCAATGAGACACACAATAAAATAGAAAGCTAACCCATCAAAAGCTATTTACAACCCAGTGGCTGCGCAACAACGAAATCATCATTATTCATGATGGCAGCCTAGCAGCGTAACTTCACAGGGTAACTCTACATTAGGTTCTGCGAATGGAGTGCATACTGACGCGGTTTCAAGCGGAAGTACGTCAAGCGTATGTGACAGCATAATCACGTCGCGGCGGCAGCGATTTAAAACGCACCACCACTACCTACAAGAAAAGATGTTGAAGATGAAAACAAAACCATCATCAACAACAACAAGAACATCAACGTCAAGATCAACATCAAAATCATCCCCAACCTGCACACAGATGACACCGAAGAAATGCAGTTACCGGTTGTATTATTGAATTATCATTGTAATAAATTTTATTGGAATTATTGATAATTAATTGGATTGTAATTATTGTAATTATTACTAATAATTAATTGAATTGTTATATTAACTAATCTTACCTCGATTACATTATTGACATAACACATAAGATATTCATAAAAGGAAAAACACAAACATACATAAGTAGACACTAAGTAAAATCATAATAAACATACGACCACCCACAATTCAACAAACCATAAATGTACAAGAAAAATTTAATATCGTTTCGTACGATACTAAATTTTTCTTCCCCGAGGGTGGAGGGATGTTGTATGTCGCGATCGCCAGTTCCGGGACACAAGAACTTTCAAGGCCAGTATTATTGTTTTTATAATACTACTCCGCGAGGGAGTCAAAGCCAAGTTCACATTAATGCAACCACAGCACTTTGCTTGGTAAGCCCGAAGCTTTAGTTTAATTTGGTTTAGTCAAGCTTTGGTTTAATTAACTTCCAAAGCCAAGTCAACAACCAGACCACTTCGCATGGAACGGATTGTGGAAGCTAGCTTTCTGTAGCAAGCTTCCAAACCATAAAATCGCTCGTCTTGAAAAACAAACGATCAGAATCCACAAGCGGAAGAATTAAATTGAGAACGATATTCTTCCGCGATTGGATTTTGCGCATCTCACAAATTTGAAATTATGAAATAATGGAAATTGACATACCCACCCACTTCAGTTCGGTCGACGTCTGTGTCAATCGAGCTAACGTGGAAACTGGAAAAGATTCCATCGAGAGTCTGGTGTAAATATCTAAACGACGAGGTCGTCTCATGGAATCGCGTATAAAGTCGCGTAGTGAATAGAATTTAGTCTAAGTTAGTGTAATAATGTAATCAGTGTTTTTAGTGTTAACAGAAAGAACTTCAAATAAAAATCAAAGAAAGCAATAAGAAGCTCAACAACAAGAAGTTTCATTCGTTGCCCAAAGGACAACGACAAGGAAGAAGACCACCCATGTATCATGTATACTGTATTATACAGATTATAAGCCTTCTTAGTCTTAGGGTATAATTGGTAATAAATACATACAAATACAAATACAAATATAATTTTTAATTTGTTCTTAATTTGTCTGCTGGACGGGTCAGTTTTTATGAAAAATTTGCCAACCCGAGAGTAAGGTGCAAACAATTTCTGGTCACGTTTTAACCTAATGGCTTGCTGCAATATGGTTAATTCAGTTTTACCCAAACTTTCATGCATATGTAACTTTTTAAAATTATCAGGGCCGATGTCCCTGAGATTCAGCGATCTCTGAATTATATGACAGAAGGATGATAACGAGTGCATGAAAACAAATCTATTATTATTTTATTTTATTATTATTTTTATTATTATTAGAATTCCAAAGCCTAATGGCGCTAACGAAAAAGAATATGCTGCTGTTGAGAAAAGTGCACCTGGGAACAATAAAATTAAGGGACCTGGTTGAATGAAAGTGTTGGAGTTTTTCATAAAGATATCGAGGGCTTTTAGTATGCACAAGCTTACATATTAAGATATATGTAACCGATTCGATTACAACTAAGATTAAATTAAAGAGGAAGGATGCACGCATATTTTTTGCTAACATTACTTTGAAATCCGAAAAATAGTTTAAAAGCTTTTGCTGAAATCGTAACTTCAAAAGAGGAATTTTTTAAGAAACCAGTAAGAAAGTTATATTCGGCCTGGCCGAATCTTAGATGCCCTACACCTAAAAGTTTTGAAAAAAGTGCCGAAGCTAGGGTGTGGCGGGGGTGGCGGTCCACTCTGGGCGGCACAATGTCGGGGGCGGCAGTTTTGGAAATCAAGTATTGATTGATTGAATTCTAGGAATTTTTAGGGCTGCAAGTTGATTAACCGTCCCGGGTTCCATGAGTCCTAGCTACGCCTCTGTATAAATAGTAGGCGTGGTCATTACCTTTTTCAAAATAAAATAACTAGCTTAGTTGTTTTATAATTGTGTTCATTTAAACTTTATTTCCGTGGTAATAAACTTGTTTTCATACTGCTATAATGTATATGTAGTGTAAAAGTGGGCGGACCGCACCCAGTTTTGATGTAATAATGTTTTTTTGTAAAACAAGTTGTTATCGAAAGTTTTATTCAGGAAGTATATATGTATATTTAACAATATAACCCTCTTTTGCCGGTGTAACCTAAAAGTGGGCGGATCACGCCCATATTGGCGTGTTTGGCTTATTAACGGATAATGCTACTCTATACCCAGGAATGAAATTTTGTTGTAATAGCTCAAAAACGAACGCTGATATCACATTTTTAATAAAAAATAGGCGTGGTCGTGGACCGATTTTGCCCATTTTCAATACCAACCTGCTCACCACAAGAAACAATGTTTATGCAAAATTTTATCACACCGGTATCTTCACCGGTTCTCTGTGATCGTGATTTCAACAGACAGACAGACAGACGGACGGACATGGCTAAATCGCCTCAGGAGGTCACGCTGATCAAGAATATATATACTTTTCTATACCTATCGTCTCTATTTCTATGCGTTACACATTTCGTTACAAAGTGAATATACCCTTACCTTAAGGTGTAGGGTATAAAAAGACAAAAAACAGAAATGGTTTCTTGGTGCGCATTAAAGTGAGTTTAGTGCTTTTCACAAATATCTTGGGAATTGATCGTTATTCACGAAACAGTGTGAGTTTGTACTTGATACAGTGTGCGTTTGTTTGTGAACAATGTTTTTGGACTTTCCGCGATTGTCATTTCCTAGAAACCCTTTAAAATTGGCTTTACTTGGATCCTACTTCCACCGTACGTTTTTTTAATTTTTCGCAGTTTTTTCTTTTTTGCATCAGCCGAAATTTTACATTGAAGTGTGTTTCAACTGATTTGTCGATTTGATACCGAAGAAGTATTTAAAGCTTCTGAAGAACTTCCGCTATGTCTTGCTGAACATATAGAAACTGGCAGAGATGCAGAATGTGCTATTGGCTTCGTTGCTGTTGCAACATCAGCATAGCTTATGCGAACATTTTTAGAATTGTTCCCAATTTGATTCTTCCGCGTTTGGTTCTAGGTCTTTTTTATTTTCTCAAGCAAATCGTTTTATGGCTTGGAAGCTTGCTACAGAACGCTTCCATAATCCATTCCACTGCAAAGAGCTATGGTTTTTATGGTTTGGAAACTTGCTACTGAACACTAGCTTCCACGATTCATACCAATGCAAAAGCGCTATGGTCGCTGACTTGGTTTTCCAAAGCTTGACTAAAGCTACTGGCTACCAAGCAAAGTGCTGTGGTTGCTGGTTTGGCTTTCGAGTTTACTTTAACGAAAGCTTAACTGGAAATTACGATCGCGACATACAACAGAGTGGATAATTGCTGAACAAATATCTCGAAGTATACATGCTTCAGTTTCTCCAGCACAACACGGTTTTTGGAGGGGAAAATCAACTTCAACAAATTACCTCGAATTCGTGTCGATGATCATGAAAAACCTCAAATCTTCTATGCAAACACACGCTTTCTACAAAGACATCAGCAAAGCTTTTGATGTTGTTCTTTGTTGTCAGCTTCTTTTTTAAAGCTGAAGTTGTGTGGCTTTCCTAAACCCCTTCTAAATTGGATACTCTCTTATCTCAGCAATCGGACTCAGGTGGTGGTGTTTAACAATACAACATCAGATGATATTCCTGCTCCTTCAGGTGTACCTCAAGGGCGCCATTTGGGACCACTATTATTCCTGGTTTTCATTGGCTATTAGGAATGGGAATGTATTAATGTTTGCGTACGACGTGAAACTTGTTCTATCATATAAGGATGAAACTGGCGCCTCTCCAACCGGAGATGGGAATGAATTGGGATGAATCCGTAAACTTACCACCATATGAATCCCGGATTATGCTGATAAGACTGCTATCACTCGCTAATCGTCCTAGAATGTTAAATGCTATTTTTATCCTGAACATTCTTTATGGCGTTACTAATAGTCCATATATATTATACAACATCCATCTTAATGTTCCTTACCATACATTGAGGCGATATGAACCTCTTCAGCTAAGCTTCGGCAGATCTTCATATCAACAGCATGAACCTTTTCGGAACGCCTGTGCCGATTTTAATACCGTATATCCTGTCATTAATTTTTCAGACTCAGCCTATTTAACTAAACAAAAGATTTTGCATTTCTTATCCTTATCTTGAATGTTCTTATCAAACTATAAAGGAATGTGCTTAGTTTATACCTAAATAAATAAATAAATAAATAACACCTGCGTTTATTTACATTAGGTTTCTGTACAAAAACAAAAATTTCTTAAAGCCCGTTGGGATGAATAAAAGGAGCAACAGCATTACATTGCAAAACTACTACCCAACCATTTGTACTGAACATAAGCAATCCCTATTAAAAACATTTGAGTATCCCCACGTTATTTTATCCCCACGCATCCATACTAACTGGATATGTGTTATAGTTTACGAGATATGGGTAGTTAAATTTTAAATTTCAAACGGCTATAAAACCGGAACCGGAAACTTCACCCCTTTTTGGATTTTTTTGTTGGGGTCAGAAAAATGAAAATTATCTTTTAAATTATTGTTTTGTAAGTAAGTTTTGTTGTTGTTGGTTGTTTTGTGTTTTATATTCAAATTCACTTGTATTAAGTTTATTCTTAGAAAACTGACAAATTAAAGACTATTTCATATTACTTATGTATATGTAGATAAATATGTTTAAATATATGGTGAATGTTGGTTATAAACGTCCTGTACGGTTCGTGTCGCAGCAAAGAGTGCCGAAGCGAAGGATATCGCTTGTGAGCGTCGGCCGTTCGCTCGTCCACTCACGACCCCGTGGGGAGAAGCTCGCAGTCGAGCTTTCGGGTCACCTCTTCTAAGCCACGACATGTCAGCGGGGTGAGAGGCCGCTGACAAGCGCAGGTCAGAAGAGGCGACCCGAGGTGAGCGGCATTTGGTGTAAACAAATACAATACAAAATCAATGAAGTTTATTCTGTCTTTAAATTCTCTTGGTTTAGTTATTTACAGAAATTTTTTCAATTTAATTTAAAAAAATTGAGCGCAAGAGGGCAATGAAGGCTCTCCAAGCATTTCTGCAGTTAAGTGAATTGTGTTCCATGGCTTGTAGAGCATATTTGTATGACATGGAAAAAATGAGTCGGAGGTGGTGGGT
The DNA here is from genome assembly GCA_943737955.2 of Myopa tessellatipennis. Taxonomy (NCBI): domain Eukaryota; kingdom Metazoa; phylum Arthropoda; class Insecta; order Diptera; family Conopidae; genus Myopa; species Myopa tessellatipennis. Next base: position 39,734,221 of record OX031316.1, on the reverse strand, counting down.
TCGCCCACTTAACCTATCGAGAGATGTCGCAGGCTTATACAAAGTTGGTACGAAACAGCTTACATATGTTAAGCGACGAAGAACAATTCTTCAAGGCAACAAGGCTGGATCGTACCAATTTCGAATGCTTGCTAGTGATTCTCGAAACTCTGTACTATTTTGTTCGCAGAAGAGGATATCTGCACCATGGTAGTCCCAAAATCTTCCTGTATTTGGCGCTAAATTGCGGAGAAATGTTTATGAATGAATATACATTTTTAAATATACAAGAAATACATATCGTGACAGGGAGACGGTGCTTGGTGTCGGCGTTGTTGAAGCCTCTAATGCTGGACTATCGCTGACATGCGGGACCTCGCACGGCAAAGCGCAGTCGCCATGCTCCTCCTCCTGGTTTCCTATGGTACTGCAAAGAAATTAACCAAAACATTAACTAATCTCAGTTAAATCAGATTAATAAGATTAATCCACTTACCGCTTGCTTGTCTGCGTTCCGCCCAGGATGCTCATGGCCGAAAAATGGCGCCACTTCTTTCTTCCACGCGACGGCGCAGACTTCTACGACTTCGGCCTGCTGGACACGCCGATATGTGGCACGAAGCACCTTCCACTTTTTGCGGCAAGTGAAATGGAAAATTGAATACTTACGCGTACGTGTATATAATATATATATATATAAATATTATTTATATTAATAAATTAATATATAATATAATAATAAATAAATAAATATATTAATATAAATATTATATATATTAATAAATAGATATATATATAATTATTAATATATATAATATTTATATATATTTATTTAGCCATTTATTTCAATTCAAATTTGTATTGATATAATAATATACGAGGTCTGTTCAAAACCTATAGCAAATTTTGAATATCAATTGCGCGGCTGCAGTAGGGCTTCTTATTTCCCGTAAAAATTCAAATCCCGGGATTCCGGGACAAAAATGTATCATTTCCCAGGATCCCGGGAAATCTCGGGATTAGGTAACAAGCACGAATTTATGCAATTAGGTGGGAAAAAATGTGTAACTTCAAAAAAATACACAAAAAGTGCGTTTTTGATAAATAAATAAAGGTAATAATTACAGATAAATTAACTAAATAAATACAAAATAATTCATAGAAACTAAGGGCCAGTTTTTCATTGCTCGTTTAAACGGCGTTTAGTTAAACGTCAAATAAAAGCTAACTGAGATTTGGGTTTTACAGTGCGAGTTTAACTTATCTATATATGTTAAACGTATTTTATCTATATTTCATAACGAATTTATCTAAATGAAACGAGTATTTAGCATATACTCTAGACCGGTCCTTATTTCTTTTTTTTCGAATTCGTATGACGGCAAGCGCTAAAACCATTTTATTTGATCCTAAAAATACACAAAAAAAATTTGAGCTTGATTGGACAATTTTTAGCCGTGCCCCCGCCAACATTGAAATGTTTTTCCCCGGTTTTTCTTGAAATGTATCTGGCAGCCCTGTTGGTAAGTACTTATTGAAATGTGTGTGTGTGCGTTTGGCAAATGTGACACACACTCTCTCTTTTTTTTTGGCGGCCCAGTACTGTGTTGTTGTTGTGTACGTCTGACGAAAATTCGCATAAATAAATCATTTTGTATTGCAACTTTCACACGTGGAGATCGACGAATTTAGTGAAATCGTGAAGTTCAAACAAAAAAATTTAAAAGAATATTGTCCAAAAGATTACCTTTAAAAAATTGAACAAATAAATTTTAAAATTAAAAATCCAAAGCGATGACAACCAAAAGATTTCGATCGGATGATGATATTATGTTGGCGTAATTGACCACCAAATTACTGGAGCTAAATTACCAGGAAGAAAACAAGTGCTACAAGTTTTATTTTATAATTTAAGAATAGTTGGTTTAAATTTAAGAGAAAGTTCTAAATTAGTTGTTGCTGAGGTTAGTACGTTTTGGCAAAAAGCACGAATTCCAACACACCATGAAAAACACTGCATTGAGAAGCTGGAAAAATTATACAACGAGTGGAGAGATATTACAAAGCATCATGGTCGAAAAACAGAATGTCAAAACAGGAAAGAAACTGAATTTCAAGATAAATTACATGATTTATTCGATATCGCACACTCAAACGCGATAGAATTAATTAAAATACAAGAAGACAAAGAGTTCTTAAAAAAGCAACGAGAAAAAGGAAGACCAGGTTGTATGCTAGGAACGGATAGAATTGTCATGCAGAAAGAAAAGCGAAAGGCAGTCCAGAAAGAACAAGAAAACCAGCGTCGAATAAAAGAAGATGAACGAAAAGAGTTATATGAACAACATACTCAAAGAGGTATACAATTAAGAATTATATCTTTTAAGCAAATCAGAATTATTGTTGTAAAACAGGTATGAAGGTATTGAAGTTGTAGCATCAACATCAGCAGGAAATGCATATCCAGGTATATCAGGTATATCCAGAGGTAAAACAAATTTGTTTACACCAAGACTGCTTTCAACTTTGGATAAGTGGAAAATCACTGATGGTGCTGCAGTTCATATCCTAAGTGCAACTGATGACGCGTTGGGCTATGATATCGAAGATCTTATACTAAATCGTTCATCAATTCGTCGAATGCGTCAGAAACATCGTGCAACAACAGCACAAAACATTGCAGCAAACTTTGATGTAAGTACTGTAATGTGTTTGTGTTTTTCCCTATGCTTCTTTTTTTATGTTTTGAGTATAAATTAAGAAACTTGAGTTTTTTTTTCCAGATTCCACGTAGTTTTGTTTTGCATTGGGATGGTACAATGTTACCAGAAATTAGTGGCAGGGAAAAAGTTGATCGCTTGCCAATCATAGTCTCATCTCAAGGTATCGATAAACTACTTGGCATTCCAAAGTTAAAATCATCGAGTGGAAAAGAAATATCAGATGCCGTGTTTAATTCAATAACAGAATATGAAATGCTTGATCGAGTTGAAATTATCTGCTTCGACACAACTGCTCATAATACAGGAGCACAAAAGGAGCCAAATTCATTACAGATTATAATAATAAATTAACCCACAATGAAGAGGAGAAACAATTCCTTTTTCAAGTGGTTAAAGAATATAACATGAATTATCCCACTTTTAAAAAGACTTCACTATTAAATTAAAATAATATTAATGTTACTATGAGTATGTAATTAATAAAAATATTTCAGTTTATTCTTACTTTTCAAATAAATGCAAATAAAATAAAAAAATATATTTTTTTTTGCCTTATTTCTCATAATAAAAACAAAAAGGTGCTTGGGGCACGGCTAATAATTATCCAATCGTTGTCAAATTTTTTTTATGCTTTGTGAGACTAAAACGAATATTTTTAGCGCTTGCCGTAACATATATTCGAGAAAATAAATTTGTCCATATAAATAAGGACCGGTCTAATATACTCGTTACTATAAGTTGATGTTTCAACCTATTTTAGCAGCACCTGTCAATATTTTCATTGTTACAAAGGGAACTGCAAAGGAAATGGGATATTTTGGTGCAAATAAACAAAATTATTTGCATGGTTTTGAACAAAGGTAAATGTCTGTACTCGAAGAAACAGCTGTTTCTTTATCTATTAAAAAAATAAATTAATCGGAGTTTAACTCACCAATATTGGCCGGTTAAACGCCGTTTAAACTTGTACTGAAAAACACAATGTGTCGTTTAAACGCAGTTTAACTGAGAAACGACGATAACCGAGCACTGATAAATTGGCCCTAAGACTCTCAAAACAAAACAAAGCTAAACTTTAATAACATTAAATTTTATAATTATTAATTTTTATAATAATTTTTTTAAAAACATAAATTGTCAATAGTGCCATCACTTAACGAAGACCGTTATAATAAAAAAAGAAAGACCATTCGTAATAAAAAGACCTGCCGCCGAAAAAGCTCTTTCCGACTCGATTGATGTCGGTGGGATAGTTAATAGAGCATTATATAATTTGTCTAAATTGTAATGTACGCTTTTTCGTTGCTTCAAAAATACCCATTACTTTTGTAATGTTTTTAACGTCATATAATACATCTTCTGGACTCTCCATTCGATTAACATTCGTAATGGGAGCATCCATTTTTGATGAAGTGTTAATTCAGATCTAGTCGATATACTTGGTTCGGCCATTAACGACATTTCAGTCCCATTATTACTGCATTCGAATTCTTCAATATCAGCAGAAGTACCACCACTATCAATATCCTCAACAAATAGCTTAGAAAATAATTTTTTTAGCCGTAATGCGGTGCGTCGGCAAAGTCTTTCAATTCCGAGTTTTATTGGTTGTAACGCCGTTACTACAGTCTGCATCACTAAATATTCCTCCTCCGAAATATTGTTAATATTGTTGTGTTTAAAATCCATCAATGCTTTTAATATACATGTTTTTAATGCAATAAATCGATCCAACATTGCAAGAAGACTATTAACCTCTCGGGAAGTTACTCATTTTGCCTTTCTTTGTGTTCTCTGCAGTCTTAGCAAAGCAAAAATTGAAAACGATTGAATGATTTGCTAATGAGTAAAGGGAGGGGAAGATTCAGTTAGACTGTGTGAATGAGTGTGAATGCATCAAAAGATCTGAGGACTTTCACAGGAGGAGTCACAGTTGCGACGACGATTGCTTTTAAACTGTGACACGCCGCCACAGTTTGCCTCTGGAGCAGATATTTCAGTCACAGTTCTGTTCTAACGAGTATTTTCTACTAAACAGTGACGGGCTGTCACAGGTTGCCTCTGGAGCAGATTCGAGCGAGCATTTTCTATTAAACAGTGACGGGCTGTCACAGGTTGCCTCTGGAGCAGATATTTCAGTCACAGTTCTATTCTAACAAGTATTTTCTATTAAACAGTGACGGGCTGTCACTGGTTGCCTCTGGAGCAGATATTTCAGTCACAGTTCATTTTTGAACTGTTTTGTGAATATTAGATTCTGTTAATTCTTGGACCAAAACATAAAAATTTAAGATATGGTTAGGTTAGGTCAATTATTTAATTGTAAAGATTTTATATACAGGCTTTTATTAAATATTAGGTCATGTAAAATTGTCAGAATGTTTCTTAAAAAATTGTGTCTATTTTTGCAATAATTTGTGCAATATTTTCTATTTTAAAATTAAGCGAAAATACTCATTTTCAGCACTAATGTGAACATACTATAACGTGGAATAAGCGCCCTGTCCTCTCATCTTAAAAGCACTGTTAGTTTATGTCACGAGTCACAGGTTTTTGTACCTGTGACAGAGCTGTCACTGTCACTGGTTGGAATTGCTCCACAAAAATCACAATATCGCTCAGCTCTAGTGTGCAGGTTGGTATTGAAAATGGGCAAAATCGCTCAACGACCACGTCTATTTTTTATTAGAAATGTGATATCAGCGTTCGTTTTTGAGTTATGACAACAATTTTATTCCTGGGTATAGAGTATCATTATCCGTTAATATGCCAAATATCCGCCCACTTTTAGGTTACACAGACAAAAGACGGTCTTAAATGGTTATATTGTTAAATATAAAAACTTCCTAAATAAAACTTTAGATAACAGTTATCACTCAGTTATCACTATAACAGATAACACTCTCATCGCATATTATGTATTATGATAATTTTATGGTACGAAACAAAGGATATTTGTATTTGATACAAACAAAACGACCGACTACTGCTCATTCATATCGGGTCGAAGCTGATCGGAGCCGGAGCTGCTCACTTGCTCACTGCACGCAACTGATCGGAGCAGTGAGCACGGAGCTGCTCACTGAAAATTTTTTCTGTTGCTCCTGCTCGGGAGTGCGAGCGAGCCGGAGCGAGCATTTACGAACCCTGCAATATAATACAAAGATGTCTCACTCGGTACGTTGAAAAATATCAAAAAAATTTTGTTCTGATCATCAGATCAGAAAAAAAGAAAAAAAAGCTTTTGTCCTTTTTAGAAATAGCTTTCAATTTTGTTGAGATGCGAATCACATTCTCTCTCGCCTTTTGCATGGGTACATAAATATATAATTTGCGCTCAAAACACAGTAAACACAAGCGGTGCGAGAGAGAAGCGAATATTTGGTTTTGTAAAATAAATTTTTATAGTTTGTACGAATGTGCAAGAATACCGCTCGCCCGACAAAAACAGTTATATGAATGACGACAACAGTGTTCTTTACCGAACCAGAAACAGATTTTTTTGTGTTTTTATTTTTGCTGAGGTTTAGCTGTTGATGAGTGCGTTTTCCTTGTGATTATTGATATTTTTACTCCGCTTTTTGTGACTTGATTGATTTTGACTTTGGCTACTATTTTTGATACTGATTTTTGGTTTTTTATTTGGATAATTTGGCAATTTATTATTTATATTATAATCGGTATTTGTAATTAATAATTAATAATATATAATACAACAATGTATTCATTGCACTAACCAAAGTCCAAATGCGCATCGGTTTGAGGAAAATAATGAATGTTATTCTCACAGATTTAGTATTTTAGATCGTTTGATAACCATATTACACCGTAAGCATCGTTCTTGGTCATATTTTAAAAACAAACAATCAAAAAAATCCAAACTTCAAATACTGAATCATAAATAAATGTCATTTAATATTTGAAGATTTGATATTTTATTGTTTGTTTCTACTGATATAGGGCCTCTGATAGTTTGTTATGCCACCACCCTGTGTTGTTATAATTAAAATAAAATATTCTACATTGGATCTTTACATTGGATCTTTACACTCATTTGTAGCAAACGCGCTCTCTTTTGTGCTCACTTTCTTGCAAGTTACAGCTCTTAATCTCACAACCTGATCTCTCGCTCTCACAAAATGTTAATTTTACTCTCCCAAAGCTCCAGATGGGATTTTCCGAAAATCCCAATTGAATTTTAGCTGCTCGGTTGTTTTGTATAGCAGTGAGACATCTTTGTATTATATTGTCTTTGGTATAACTCATGAAAACAAATTTATTAGCACGGAAAAAAAGTTCAAATTTGAACACAATAATAAAACTACAAAGCTAGTTATTATGTTTTGAAAACAGGTAACGACCACGCCTACTAGGCGAACCGCCACCTCTGCCCATCCTAGCAACGCCACTGTATTTATACCTATCTCTGATTATAAGGTAGCTATCCTTATAACCACATATTTGCTCTAGTTTCAGTTTGTATTTCACTATATGTTATTGTTCTGCAATAAAAAATCTAAATAAAATAAAAATTTAAAAATAAAATTCAAATAAAAACTTTTAGGGTAGGGTATCTAAGATTCGTCCAGGACGAATAAAACACTCTTACCTGTTCTTTTTAGATTCTCAGCACTATCATTCATACCTGTGTAGAATTTCACGTCATTACGTATTTTCTTTAGTTAGTTTTGTTCAAATGCTCAATGAACCATGCATTATTCGAAAGCGTCCAGATTGGGTTAGAAGACACGCAAACGTACTTTTGCAACACTATAACGCACAGCGATATCCCCACCCCACCCCATCACATACAGTGACAGCGGTCAAAGACAGAGTTTCTGCACTCGGCTGGGAACGTGTGCCCCACCCGCCGTACTCAACAGACTTGGCCCCTTCCGACTACCATCTATTTTCATTGATGCCCACGCACTTTCCCAGGAATACTTCAACAAATTTAACAACTATACAACTTCGTATATAAATAAATATGAAACCGTCGTTATTGAAAATAATAAATTATAGAACCCTTAAAATAATTAGTGACGAGGTAGTTATATCGGTCAAATAATACAGCTGTAGGTGCTCTTATCATGGATGCATCTTAATGTAGAGTTCGTAAAAATTTCACAAACGAGTATCTCGAAAACTGCACTTTTATTTTTTTATACCCTACACACGAAGTGATGAGGGTATATTCACTTACTGCTTCCCTTTGTAACGCATTAAAGGAGGCGTGACAGGTATAGAAAAGTATATATATTCTTGATCAACCTGACCTCCTGAGTCGATTTAGCCATGTCCGTCCGTCTGTCTGTCTGTCTGTGGAAATCACGATTATAAGAGAACGAATAGAGATATCTTCCGCAAACTTGGCACAAATATTTTCTATCATTAGAAACTCATTGGTATTGAAAATGGCAAAACCGGACCTAATGGTCTACTACTTTTTATAGCGAATGTAAATTCACCCATGCTTATAGCTGAATTTGTCAGCTTGTAGAACGAATTTGGAATTGAAATTTTGCCCAGAAGTTCACTGTCTCTGACCAAAAAGGACTACCACAAATGGGCGTGGTCCGCCCACTAATTAAATAAAATTCGATTACAGGAGAACGAATAAAGATATTTTCATCAAATTTGATACGAACATTCTCTGTCATCACAGACTATTTGAGATTGAAAAGGAACAAAATTAGACCATTGTCACGCCCAATTTTTAAGTAAACGTGTGTAGGGTATATGAACTTCGGCCTGGCCGAAGTTAACACTCTTTCTGGTTTATTTTGATTTTTGGAATCAGCGAACCAAAACTTTGTACTTTATATTAAATAACACGTTACAAAAAACAAATCTTATTTTGTTGGCTAGTCTTATCAGGAGTTAACGCGGGATGTAGCCTTAGGGACCCAGAGTCCCTATTTGTACATATAGTCACTGCTATTTTTAATAGTATATTGTGATATTCTATACAAAATGTGTTATAGTGTAATATACAATATGGCTCAACCAATCCTGCAATTTGAGTTAATCTGATTTTGCTGTGATTTTATTGTTTCCATCGATCTGATTGTGCACTGCCCTTGTGCAAGGGTTATTTTCTTCATACGGTGGATAGCCCTTAATACTAATACCCATTCTTATATCTTTACTATTGTTGTTTCATAATTTTCATGTCGACATATAGCGATAACGTTGTATTGCGATATATTCGAATAAAACTTCTGTGTGTGGCTTTCATGGTTGATTTCATTGGTGAACGTTTCAAACGAAAAAAGCGGTCTCTACAACAAACAACTGTCATAAGTATTTGGGTGGAAAAATTCAGCTTGACCGTCAGAAACGCTCAGATCAAAAAGCTAAATAGAAAATTTCCAAAATTATTTATAATAATAATAATTTTTTATAATAATAATTTTATTTATAATTTTAATAATTTGTTATAAATAACAATTTTTAAACTAACTTTAATAAACCGGTTATGTTTTTAATGAATTTTGTATAATATATCACATAACGATGTTTATGTAATTTTCTATAATACTTCGTTTGTGTCATACACTAATGAGCATGCTCTGTAAACCTGAAATCCAACCACCATATTCAACTATATAAACGCATTATTCAAACTAAAGCCACCACAATAAGAAGAGTTTATTTTACCTATTATTTATTTTACCTATCGAAACGTATTATTCAATTTGTTCTGTGAGTGATATAATTTTTAATTGTATGAAAAGATATAAATAAAAAACTAAAAGAACGAAAACACTAACATTTAGAAAAGTAAACGGTATTTAACAATAACTGTGTATAATGTGTAAGTATATAAGCAATATATACATATATTGCAAGTGTTAAAGAGAAATATTAAATAATTGTTAGGACGCGTTTTAGGGGTTATACTACAAAAGTAAAAAGTATTTACAGGTTAAGGATATTGATTTAATTTCCTTCTAACTATTATAATTTACAATACAATTTATTATTATAGTATATTTATGTTTACTACTATACAATTTCTAATATATTGTAATATATAATTTTATAATATACAATATAAATATATATACGAGTATATATGTATACATATATATACATACACGTCATATATACTATGTACAATGTACATACATATTTGTAGGGTTTTCCGCATAAGATGAATAAAAGAGCTAGGCATGTAGGTTTAGTCCAGTCGAGGAAAATCGTATGGAAAATTTCCTTCTGCTAGGTGGGAGGGAGCATTTTCTATAAAGGAGACATACAACAGATGCATCAGATTTTACTTTAGGAGCAGTATTTTCACAAGGGGTGGGTGTTCATGATTAACAGTTGTTAATACTAGTAAATCACTTTTGGAAGAAAATTCATAATAATAACTGACCATAGGCTACTATGGTCTATTCAATGAAAACCTTAATCAAAAATAGCTAGAATTGGAATGAATTTATCAGTCTCTGATTTTGAAATTACTTCAGGTGTTTAAATACGAAAGCTGATGCATTACCTCGTACAAAGACAGAGTCCGATACACTCAAGAAAGTGGTTGCTAACAAAATTTTATTACAAGATAATGTTATGGTAATAAGAAGGACTAACCAGTAAGAGTGCTGGCCTGGCCGAATCTTAGATACCCTACACCTAAAACTTTTGAAAAAATGTAATTGGATGAAGTAGTTTAAAATTTATTTATTTATATTTTTAATTTATTTAGATTTTTCATTGCAGAACAATAACATTATAGACCGAAATACAAACTGAAGCTATAGGAAATATGTGGTTATAACGAAAGCTACCTATAAACACATTTACAGCCTTATAATGTAAATAGTTTAAAAACGAAAACACAAATGAAAACGCAAACGAAAACGAAAGGAGCCAAACTTGTGTAATAGAAGCTTTTCGTTCATATTGCAGACTTTCGTTGTATTGCAGAGAGAAAATGTTGCCATGTGTACCATATTTGAAGCATTTTTATAAGTAATTTCTAGAAACGCAAAGATTTCGGGTAGAATTCAGTGCAAAGCGTGTCGGCAACACTATACACATACAAATTCGACAACTTGCAAAACACAAACAATTTTACACTAGGCGATAGCATTCTTGCTTTCGCGTGGTTTCTCGACTTTTTTCCTGGAAACTGCCGATCCATTATACCTCGCGTAGCTGATCAAATCTGCAAAGCATGTAAAAATACCAACAAAAAGCATTCTTTCTTTTACTGGATTTTATTCGAGTTTTGTTATCCTCAGTTGTCAAACAAGCGAAAAATGACGAAAAGCACAAAACAAAACTCATGAAAAACATAACATATGTTTTCGTTTACGTCTTGAAACTATTTACATTATAAGGCTGTTAATCACAGACGGGTTTAAATACAGTGGTGTAGCTAGGATGGGGTAGGTGTGGCGGTCCGCTCTGGGCGGCAAAATATCGGCAGTTTTCGAAATCAAGTATTGACGTATTGAATTCTAACAATTTTTGGAGCTACAAGTTGATTTATCGTCCCGGGCTCCATGAGTCCTAGCTACGCCACTGTATAAATAGTAGGCGTGGTCGTTACGTGTTTTCAAAACAAAATAACTAGCTTAGTAGTTTTATTATTGTGTTAAAATTTAAACTATATTTACGTGGTAATAAACTTGTTTTCATTAGCTATACTGTATAAAGTGGGCGGACCGCGCCCAGTTTTGCTATTATAATGTTCTATTGGAAAATAAGTTGTTTTATAAAGTTTTATTCAGGAAGTTTATATATTTAACAACATAACCATTTAAGACACCTTTTTGCCTGTGTAATCGAAAAGTAGGCGAATCACGCCCATATTTAGCATATTAACGGTAACTACTCTATACCCAGAAATGAAATTTTGTTGTCATAACTCAAAAACGAACGAAACGATAGAATATCTCTGCAAAGATACATCATTATGATATCTTCAGCGGTGCTCCTGTGATCGTGATTTCAACAGACAAACAGAAAGACAAACAGACAGACCTACGGAAATGGTTAAATCGATTCAGAAGGTGACGTTGATCAAGAATATATACATATACTTTTGTATATCTACTTTCTCTATTTCTATGCGTTACATAAGTAGTTCTATTCTATTCCATTCTATTTGTTAAATGTTTATTATTCCAGTTAACATTTTGTTATACAACACCAATAAATAAAATATATAATATAATAAGTCTAACCATAATTTGCATTACCTTTATAGTTCAATGGGAAAAATTTATACCATAAAATTAAAAAAGTACTACAAATTGTATGTAGTTTTCTTATGATTTTTATTATTTTACGACTAAACAAACTAAAATAAACAGTTACTTACTTATTAGGAACCTTATGGTCCTGTAAGAGTTAACATATTTAATTGCACTTGTCTAGATATCTGGTATAAGTTTGGTATTAATGGCCATCTTTGGTGAATTCTGATAAATAGAAGTAGAATTATGATATATTAAATTTTGATACCAACACCCTTTTTATTCCCTACACCTTAAGGTTAAGGTTAAGAGTATATTCACTTTGCCACGAAATGCGTAAGTTGTAGTGATATGTACATTCTGGAGCAACGTAGCGACTGCGCTGCCGTGTGGATTGCTGCCTGGCTGATATGTCAGAGTGAGTGAAAAGGACATAGCTTCTGCCTGTAGACTGAAGCGCTGCCTGGAGAGGACAGACAAAGCGTCGAATAGACAGATGGACAGTGAACACACACGAATTCAATTCTTCATAAAGTCAGTATCATAGTTAGCTTGCAGATCAGCTTGACCGCAAAAGTGGTTGGTGCGAAGACGGAATCGGAAAGTGTAGGGTGGGAAGACGAACAGTCATACACACACACATACCTATAGACAGACATTCACACATGCATACATATAGACGGACAAACTGACAGACAGAGAGACATAGCGATGGTGAACATGCAGGAAATAAAATTCTTTTGTTGTTTGGCATGTACACTAGAGGTGAGCGATTCCATGATTTTTCCGGAGCAGCTCCGACCTGTGACTGTGACAGTACTGTCACAGGTACAAAAACTCGTGACTCGTGACAAGGCATTCGCTATAAAACGAGTGCGCAAAAACGTGCTAGATTTCTACCTAAAGTATGCAACAGAGGAAACAAGAAACGAACGATTACGGAAATGACAGTTACAAATTGAAAATAACAACTAATGAAGAGAAATATATATTCGGGAAATCAAAAATACAGAAATATTTATTTCATTTATAATGAAACATTAATTTGATAATTATTTAATATTAATAACATTAATTAATAACATGAATTAACATTAATTAATGTATTTATAATTAGTATTTAAAAATACTATTATAACATATGCAATTTGTTGTCGCTCAGACTGCTTCGAGGATCTGTCAGTATTTGCCTAGCTCTGGAGAACATAGAATATAGCTATAGCTTTTGCTATAGGAACGAAGTGAAGCTATGAACATTCGTTAATTTTAAAAGCATTCATATTTTACTGAAGTCATACTTCATGAATACAAAAACCAATTATAAGTAGTTAAAACTTCTGATATATACATGTTTTATATGTATAAAAAACATTCTTGTATTAATATTTTATTACCAAATTCATATTTGTATTTTTTCAAAATAATGAAGGCAAAATCGTATTGAAAGTGTAACATGTTAAGTTCATTCCGTATTTTACAATACGCATTTTTATAATTTGTATTTGATCTGCATGATCATAGTCTAAGGATGAAAAAACAACGGCTACATAGATATTTACTCATAGAAACTTTCCTTAATGTCTTCAGTAGTATCCAAAATATCGTACAAATATCGCAAAATATCTAGTAAAACAGGTAATCCCACAAAATCCAGACAGGAAATCCCTGATTGCGACAAATTGCACAAAAAAGGGCATCACTGCTTCTAGTTGGAACAATAACTCGTTGTAACAATAACGAAACGGCAAATAACCAGCAAACTGTGACTCGTGATTTCATTTCAACGAATTCGCAGGCTGTAAAATACGTTTCAATACCAACTGTGACTCGTGGTTGCATTTCAATGAAATCACAGTTCGTTAAATATCGTTCCGCTGTACCTGTGACAGCGAGTCACAGGTTCGGAGCGTTTTGAATCGCAACTGTGACTCGTGATTTTGTGTACCTGTGACAAAATCACAGGTCGTGAAATATCGCTCAGCTCTAATGTACACCCATGGCCAAAAAAATTCCGCACTAGCAGAATTTCATTACTCATGCAAAATTTAATAAAAAAAGGAAAGCTACCTGCAAGATTTTATATTTTTTATATTATTATTTAATCCCCATAGCCTCTACCTGAAAAAAATCTTTAAGAAAAAAGAAAAAAGGCAGCTCGTTTTCCTCTAAAAAGGTGGAAGAACACAAGATCTAATTTTTTTTTTACCTTTGTTAAAAAAAAGGTAATAAAATAAAGAAGGTTAGTTTTTTTATTTCTATATACATATAATAATTTTTAACTCCTGGGATAGATTTCGGAGACATTTCTTGGATTTTTCGCTGCATAATTACCCAAAAATTTTCAATGATATTAAGGTCTTCGCTATTTCCTGGCCAGGAAACCCAAATTTTCTTTTAATTTTGTTACCTATGAGTACCCAATGACCGTTAGAATGCATTTTTAGGTAAAATTTAAAGGTTTAGTTATAGCCTGTTTCCATAAAAATATTCCGGTTAAGGTGTTCGAAAATCGATCAGCTGATCTAGTGTTTCCATACATAATCCGGTCCGGGCTGTCAAACCGAAAAGAAAAATAAACATCTGTTGTTTTGTGTTTGTATATTTACGCAGCTATTTTTACAATTTTCCATTGCTTTAATTTATAATACAATGAATAAAATAACAATAATATTCAAAATTGTTGAAAGTGACCATATCCGCCGCCATCTCCCTATATTTTTACATTTTTGCGAAGTCCGCGCAGGCCGTCAATGTTTTCTTGCCAGAGGTCCAGCAGCATTAATTCCGCCACCATCGACCACAAAGCTCTCTCTGTTGACTTCTGCATCTGAAATAGTTACATTTTTGTCATTTATTAGATATTATACTAATTTAAATAAACATATTACTTACGTCATAAAACGCTTAGATTTGTTTTGACATTTGGCAGAATAGTTTGGTGGCACTTTATCTTTATCTCTTTCTACCTTATTGGCACTAGAAAAGGAGAAAGATAGTGTGTCTGCAATTCCGAACTTCGAAACAGACCTGGCCGAATCTTAGATACCCTACACCTAAAAGTTTTAAAAAAAGTGCCAAAGCTAGGGTGGGGCGGGGGTGGCGGTCCACTCTGGGCGGCACAATGTCGGGGGCGGCAGTTGTGGAAATCAAGTAGGGACTTATTGAATTCTAGGAATTTTTGGGGCTACAAGTTGATTAACCGTGCCGGGCTCCATGAGACCTAGCTACGCCTCTGTATAAATAATAGGCGTGGTCATTACCTTTTTCAAAACAAAATAAGTAGCTTAGTTGTTTTATAATTGTGTTCATTTAAACTTTATTTCCGTGGTAATAAAATTTTTTCATACTGCTATACTGTATATGTAGTGTAAAAGTGGGCGGACCGCACCCAGTTTTGATGTAATAATGTTTTTTTGTAAAACAAGTTGTTATCTAAAGTTTTATTCAGGAAGTTTATATATTTAACAATATAACCAATGAAAATATAATACAAAGATGTCTCACTCCATACAAAACAACCGAGCAGCTAAAATTCAATTGGGATTTTCGGAAAATTCCATCTGAAGCTTTGGGAGAGTAAAATTAATATATTGTGAGAGCGAAAGATCAAGTTGTGAGAGTAAGAGCTGCAACTTGCAAGAAATGCCTTAAACACAATCAAAGACGCAAGACGCAAGATTCAAGGCAGCGAAGCAAGAAATGGCTCGGATTTAAACCAAATCATTTTCGGGAAGCAGAAGTATGAAATGTCAAATATTTGACTGTAGAGAACAATAGATTCATTCTAACCAAAATTCTCGAAGTTTATTCGAAGTTTTTTTATTTTTATGTATATTAAAATATATTTAAAATACATTGAAATAATATATTATACAGAATAATAATAAAAAAAAGCAACAGAAAAACACTCAGATAATTTTACAGCAACTGAAATAGAAAAAACAATGAAATGTAAACAAACACAAACAAATAAGAAGAACAAGAACGCTTTTGCATCCGTCAAAATTAGAATTAGCTCGAATGCGAGATGCGTAATTTCGCAGCTAAGCAGGGAAGCAAAATGGAAAGCAAACTTTTTTCTCGATCTCCATAAGAGCCCGTGTAATTTTGACAGTTAAAAATGAATCTTGCGTCTTGCGTCTTTGATTGTGTTTAAGGCAATAGTGAGCACAAAAGAGAGCGCGTTTGCTACAAATGAGTGTAAAGAATCAATGCAGTTGCCATCAGAATGTATAATAGAATATTTTATTTTAATTATAACAACATAGGGTAGTGGCATAACAAACTATCAGAGGCCTTATATCAGTAGAAACAAACAATAAAATATCAAATCTTCAAATATTAAATGACATTTATTTATGATTCAGTATTTGAAGTTTGGATTTTTTTGATTGTTTGTTTTTAAAATATGACCAAGAACGTTGCTTACGGTTGTGAAGAGGAAACGAGAGCCGAAGAGTAGTCGTGGTTCGTCAGCCGAGTTGTGGACAAAGAGTGCAGTTGATCATCGCTCGTCGGCTGATTCAGAACGAACATTCCCGCAAATGTTTTCAAGCTGTATTTTCGTTTGAAGTCATTATTGCTCAGTTTTACTTTTTTTCCTTTAAATATAAACTTACAACTTGAAATGTTATTTCTAAATTCCTTTTTTGCTTAATCGCATTTAATTAAATAATAAAACATTCTGACAACTTCAGAAGTGGGATACGGAAAAAAAAAATCCAATAATTGAAACGAAGGAATTTGACGCCCATACAATTTAACAACGAACGTGAATTTCACAACGAACGGAAATTTAACAACGAGCGCGAATTTCACAACGAACGGGAATTTGACAACGAACGCGAATTTCACAACGAACGGGAATTTGACAACGGACACGAATTTCACAACGAAGAATTGGGAAGAGTAAAACGTACATATTTAACCTAGGAATAAAACGTAATGAGCAAATTAGTGAAAATAAATACATTAAAAGTACGCCAGCTAGATCGTCTTCTACACGCTGAAAATCTACCTCTTACGGGCAATAAAAACGACAAAATAGAAAGGCTAACGGCAGCACTTGAGGCAGACGAAATAGAAGCCGCTGAACTGGACGAGATGGAATCATGGCAACAGCAAATTCAGGAGCTGCAAAAAGTAGTGGCGGACTTGGCTGTGTCAGTAGGTCGGCTAACGGTAGCAACGAGCCAAAGCGAAACGGAACGAGCAGAGGCAGTAAGCGCACGTATACAGCAAACAACTGACGAGCTGCCGACGTATTCCCGAAACCAGATAGCTTAGCGACAAGTAGTGCACGACGTGAGCAGCATCAGCGGATGTTTGCCGGAGTTTGATCCTCTAAAACGTTCACTGACATCGACACAATTCATTTCCAAGGTCGAGCAGCTGAAACAATTGTACGCATGGAGTGACGATGCTGTACTGTGCGCAATACAGAATAAGATGCGCGGAGTAGCTAAGGACTGGCTAGATTCACAAGCAGTTTTTCAATCGTGGCCAGAGTTCATCGGAAAACTAAAACAAGATTTCCCAAGTGTAACAAATGTAGCGAGCATTCACCGTGAAATGATGAACCGAAAACGCAGAAACACCGAAACATATCTGGAATTTTACTATGACATGTTAGTGTTCGGACGACGAGGTGAGTTGCATGAGATATCTATTAATTCATACATCATTAATGGTATAAATGATTGTAACCTCACTCGTACCCTACTCGCTTTGAATCCACAAACGTGCAACGACCAGCTGAGATCAATCGAGAATATTCCAACACTGACGGATCCGTCGACGCGCAGCATACCAACAGGACGCATCGAATCTAACTCACGCGGCAAGCTAGAAAATCTCAACGATCATCTAAGCACCAAGCACGGACCTAAATGCTATAACTGCAATGAGATGGGTCACATATCAATTAAATGTCCGCATCCTCAGCGCAAACAAAGATGTAATACGTGCTCGAAAATAGGACATGAGGCTAAGGATTGCAAATCATCACGAAAAGTAACTGTAGCGAAGTTAGACTCCGAAAACAATGAGGGAAATGGCTCCGACTTGATTCACCCAGTCACCAAGGAAATCACCGTAGACGGAACACCATTAATGGCATTCGTAGACACTGGCAGTGATTACTCGCTCATCATTGAGTCATCCGTGCCACCAACGAGTCAACGAACAAACGGGATGAAAAGATTGGAAGGATTTGGAGGGTCAGTCGTGGAGTCAACCGAATTCATTAACAGCGAAGTTAAGTTGGACAACCATATCACGCAAGCGCAGCTGTACGTAATCCCAGACGGATACATTCAACATAATGTATTGCTTGGTCGAGATTTGTTGTTCCGCGGCGATCAACGCATCATCATTCAATCAGGAGAATTGCAAATACAGAGCAGCACCAAAGCATCTTTCAACATCAATCAGCAACTACCCGAAGAAACACAAACGGAAGCACGCAAGATACTTAAAAGTTTCGCTGACTGTTTCGCCGAGGGCATCGAAGGCCTGGGACGTAGCCGAACAACACAAATGGAAATTGAAATCACCAGCGAACAACCAGTGGTTGGCAAGCGATACCAGGTACCATTCTCGCAGAGAGGCATACTTGGTAAGATAGTCAACAACTTATTGGAATATGGGATAATACGACCGAGTACGTCACCACACGCTGCATCAGTGGTGCTATCCAAAAAAGTTAACGGCGAAGACAGGATGTGTGTTGATTATCGAGCTTTAAACGCCGTAACCATTAAAAAACAATTCCCAATGCCGATTGTGGAAGAACAGTTAGCTCAGTTAGCGGGAAAGCGATTTTTCACCACATTGGACATGACCTCGGGTTATTACCAGATCCCAGTAAGAGAAACGGATAAACAGTACACCGCATTTCTAACACCAGATGGCCTATTCGAGCATAACGTTATGCCTTTTGGACTAGTGAATGCGCCGATGTACTTTCAAGAGATGGTGATGCGAATCATAAAGGGGCTGCAAAATCGGCAATACGTAATCAATTACGTCGATGAAGTAATTATAGCAACAGAATCTACCGATCACGGAATACGAGTTCTAATCGAGCTACTAGAATCTATTCGAGAAGCCAACCTTACGTTGCGACCATCGAAGTGCGTCTTTTTGATGACAACCGTAGAATTCCTAGGCCATGTGATAAGCGATGGAAAAATGAGACCCGGAAATAAAAAGACAAAATGCATAATTGAATTTCCAACGCCGCTAACAGTTCATGACGTCCGAAAGTTCTTAGGAATCACTAGCTTCTTCAGAAAGTTTGTTCCAGACTATGGACGAATCGCTCTGCCGCTCACAAATCTTTTGAAAAAGAATGCAGTTTTTATATGGGGACCATCTCAGATAGACGCTGTCGGGAGGTTGAAGAAAATGTTAACAAATGAACCGGTTTTAACTTTATTTGACTACGAGAAGGAACATGAAGTTCACACCGATGCCAGCTCGCTAGGGTTATCTGGAGTACTAATGCAGTGTGAAAAGGGTGAAATAATCAAGCCCGTGTACTATTACAGCCGACGATGTAGTGAGGCAGAAAGTCGATATGCGAGCCATGAGTTGGAGGTTCTTGCAATTGTCGAGACTCTCGAAAGATTTCGAGTCTACTTATGGGGAACGTGTTTCAAAGTCGTGACGGACTGCAACGCGGTGGCTACAACTAAAGCTACAACGCCACTGCCACCGAGGATCGCTAGTTGGTGGCTGAAGCTAAAGGAATTCAACTTTAAGTGCGAGCACCGTGCAGGATCACACATGCAACACGTAGATGGCATGAGCCGTGCACCGACGCTGCTACCAAACGAAGTCACTACTGTGGCAGACAAAATTTTAAATGTTCACGATTACGACGACGTTTGGATCTACACCATGCAACTAACAGACGCGAAATTGTTAAACATCGTTAACGTTCTAAAAGGACGAGTTGATAAGGACACCTCATCAAGACAAATCGCAACTGACTACATCATTAAATCGGGGCGGTTGTATCGGAAAGTAAATAACGAAACCAAGCTGGTTTTACCACAAGCTGTTAGGTGGCGCATCCTCAAGGCTTGCCATGATGATGTAGGTCATTTCGGCACTGAAAAGACCATACAGCGTGTCCGAAGGTCGTTTTGGTTCCAGAGAATACGGAGATCCATTAAGTCGTATATAGATGCTTGCCCTGAATGCTGCCTAAATAAGGTTAAAGGAGGAAAGCCAGAGGGTCGAATGCATTTGATGGAGGTGCTACCAGTCCCATTCCGCGCCGTCAACATCGATCCCCTTGGCCCGTTCCCAAGAAGTAAAAGAGGTAATGTCCATATAATTGTTCTTGTCTGCTCTTTCAGCAAATTCGTTATTGTGAGACCGGTACGAAACACGAAAACAACACCCGTGATAATCATGCTGTCCGATGTCATGGCAATTTTTGGCCAGCCGTTACGTTTGACATCCGATAGGGGAACCGCTTTCACGTCAAAGGATTTTGAAGGATTCTTAGAGAGGTTGGGAATCCAACATGTGAGGACCGCAGTCAGAACCCCTCGAGCAAATGGCCAAGCTGAGAGGGTGAATAGAACGGTCCTCAGTTCTCTAAAATCAACCCCACAAGCTAAAGAATGGGACACGATGCTGCCAATGATCCAAGGCGCCATTAATTCGCAACGAAATGAAACAACGAAGATTTCACCAAACGACTTAGTGTTCAACTTCAACCCGCGAGATGTGAGCCATAACAGAATTGTTCAAGCATTGCACGACCAAAGTTTCGAACCCGGAGAGGATGTTCATCTCCAAGCCGGCGCAAATATTGCTGAAGCTCAACGAAAATGGAAACCACGCTACGACGGAAAGCACGGTAGGCCACACACGTACGTCGACGGTGATTTAGTGGTCGTCGACCATGTCCCTCAGGCCACAGGGGAATCGCATAAACTGGACCCGGCGTATAGAGGACCGTATGTTGTGTCGAAGGTGCTCAGTTAGGATCGCTACATCGTCGAGGACCTACCGGACAATCCACATACTCGAAGACGCTACAGCAATGTCATCTCAAGCGACCACATGAAGCCATGGTGTATGGCTGATCCAAATGCTCCGTTGGACGAGCCCGCCGATGATCACTATGGAACTGAATCGTCTGAAGACGACCGTCAGGAAGGGCCGAGCTGTGAAGAGGAAACGAGAGCCGAAGAGTAGTCGTGGTTCGTCAGCCGAGTTGTGGACAAAGAGTGCAGTTGATCATCGCTCGTCGGCTGATTCAGAATGAACATTCCCGCAAATGTTTTCAAGCTGAATTTTCGTTTGAAGTCATTATTGCTCAGTTTTACTTTTTTTCCTTTAAATATAAACTTACAACTTGAAATGTTATTTCTAAATTCCTTTTTTGCTTAATCGCATTTAATTAAATAATAAAACATTATGACACGGTGTAATATGGTTAACAAACGATCTAAAATACTAAATCTGTGAGAATAACATTCATAATTTTCCTCAAACCGATGCGCATTTGGACTTTGTTTTGTACAATGTATACATTGTTGTATAATATATTATTAATCAATTATTATTAATTACAAATTATCGATGATAATATAAATAATAAATAAATTGCCAAATTATCCAAATAAAAAACCAAAATCACTATTAAAATAGTAGCCAAAATCAAAATCAATCAAGTCACAAAAAGGAGCTAAAACATCAGTAAAACTAAACACAAAAAATCTCGTTTCTGGTACCTTCAAGAACGCTGTTGTCGTCATTCATATACTTGTTGTTGTCGAGAGAGCGGTATTCTTGCACATTCGTATAAACTCTAAAAATTTATTTTACAAAAACAAACATTCGCTTCTCTCTCGCACCGCTTGTGTTCACTGTGTTTTGAGCGCGAATTATATATTTATGTTCCCATGCAAAAGGCAAGAGGGAATGTGCGTCGCATCTCAACAAAATTGAAAGCTCTTTTTCAAAAGCACAAAAGCTATCAGATCAGCACAAAATTTTTTTGAAATTTTTCAACGTACTGAGTGGAACATCTTTGTATTATATTGTCTTTGATATAACCCTCTTTTGCCTCTGTAACCTAAAAGTGGGCGGATCACGCACATTCACGGATAATGCTACTCTATACCCAGGAATGAAATTTTGTTGTAATAGCTCAAAAACGAACGCTGGTATCACATTTTTAATAAAAAATAGGCGTGGTCGTAGACCGATTTTGCCCATTTTCAATACCAACCTGCTCACCGCAAGAAACAATGTTTATGCAAAATTTCATCACGATATCTACACCGGTTCTCCTGTGATCGTGATTTCAACAGACAGACAGACGGGCGGACATGGCTAAATCGACTCAAGAGGTCACGCTGATCAAGAATATATATACTTTTCTATACGTATCGTCTCTATTTCTATGCGTTACACATTTCGTTACAAAGTGAATATACCCTTACCTTAAGGTGTAGGGTATAATGAGGCTAAAAACCAAAAGCATTTTGGTTTAGCGCTGGAATCGCAACAACAATTTCAAGGGAGTTAAAACAGTTTACGAGTGGTTTTGGGGCTTAAAACAGTTTATTCCTAATACCTGGAAAAACCATTTTATGGAAACACCATATTACAGGGCGAGTTCGGTGGCAAGGTGCACTAGCGTCTTGAAAAAGTGTGTTTTCAACATGGCAGCTCAGCTCCTCGATTGTTGAACCACGCCTTTTTTTATAACATTTTTATACTTTTCTGCATTCACGGAACCTCGCATACGGAAGAAATAAAATTGTCCAACTCCATAATATGTTATGCATCCCCATACCAAAACATAAGCTCGAATGTTCGAAGAATGCACTCATCGGAATAATGTTCCTTCGAACTGTGGCTTTTCCATCGGTCCCAATGAAATTGAACTTCGATTAGAAAATATGATATTTCTCCAATCAGAAGCTAAATTCAGAACAGGAGCGGAAAAGACCGCTCGAGAGCGGGCGATTACGAACCCTGGTTTTGCAAGATCGTAGGTGTAAGGTTCCAACTATTATCGGATATTATTATTAATTTATTACGTAATGTGACAGCGCTATTTCCGATTCGCCATTAAAATCCGATTCTTTGTATGGTCCATATGTGGTATCCAACTCATTCTGCTCTTCCAACTCGGAATAGAGCATTGATTCAGTAGATTTCTGATCATCTCTTCTAGTATCGAGTTCAGGGAATAATTTTGTATGGGTTGATTTGTTCACTTCTGCATCTTCCATTTGAGTGAAAAAGTTATCGTCATCATCGTAACTAATGAAAAGAGTTTTGTTTGAAAAATCGACTTTCTGGCTTTATCTGGAGAACGTGTTTTTACTTTTAGTGATATCTTACTATTTTTATTGTTATTCTTTTCCTTATTAAAAATTTGTATTAGAGTGTTTGACTATTTCTTTTAGTTTTGTGATGGGGCTAAATTTGTTTTGTAATTGATTCTCTAAATCTGCTTTTTCTAATTTTATATTCTTAATTTCTGTTTTAATTTGTGCCTAGTTTTTATTAGGTCGTAAATACACTCTATAGATTTGCGTCTGCTTATACAAAAGTATTCTCGAATGTTGTTTTACTTCTCTCAAGCTGCGTCATCGAATATAATTATTGGGTTGGTTTTTACTTACAAACAGTCTCAAAATTTGTGAAGAAGTCAATGTTTTTAACCAAAAATAATAGCTACTACAAGTACTCATACTGTCATTAATAATGACATAATATAATAAATATGTTAATAAAATTTAGTCCGTTCGAACTGTCTATATTAAATTCAGTATTTTCGCGATTAGAAGGTTTAACAAATGAGCTCTCTTATAGAATTCGGTGTTAGTAAAGTGTGTCTTATACATGTTATTATTTAATTAATTTCGTTACATTTATTTATCCATATGGTATTTATTTTTAGCTATATTTATTTTTATATTTAGATTTATTTGATTTGAGATTTATATATTATATATATTTATATTTATTAAACATTCGAACTGATTAAGCTATTGGAATGAAATTTAACAGAAATGTAGGAGTTCACTATCTCTGTGTATGTATAAATAAATATGTTTCTTTTATTGTTTCTTAATAATAATAGCTTTCCCTTAAATTTAATGTTTAATATGTTGGTACGCTACTTTAGCATTTTCCATTCAAAGTTATAGTTAGACATCAAAAGTTGTAGGGTATTTAAGTGTTTCGATGCCGTCGAATATATAGATATAGTTTTTGGTTATTTATAGACTATATAATGATCCCTAACTAAAACCATAATTTTATAGCTCAAAGAAAGTTCTTATTGTCCATTCCAAAGCATAAGATCATAAAAACTTCTAGTCAAGCTTCAATGAAGCAGCTATTTGGTTGGTTCCATAGCATTGTTTACAAGAGAAAAAATTTAAGCTACAACTGAAATATTTATTCTCTGGTAAAGAGATTGTTTGAATGAACAAGTTTGCTAGTTGTTGTGCACTCAAGTTATCATATTTAATTGACATCGGAAAATCTGATTTATTTAATTCAATTTCTGCTAGTAATTTTCGTATATAGATAGCTTCTTTTGCGGCGGTCGATAATGCCATATATTCAGCCTCTGTGCTACTGAGAGCAATTGAGTTGTGTTTTTTGGATTCCCAAGAGGAAACGGCTGCTGCAAGAAAATACGCATATCCAGTATAGGATTTACGGTCCGAACTATCCCCACCCCAATCTGCATCCACATATCCATAAATTGGTTTACCTTGTCTTTTATAATGTAATTTGAAGTCAATAGCTTTGGATATGTACCTTAAAACGTATTTAGCTGCTGTTAAATGTTCGACGTGTAGTGTCGTGTTCCGCTGTGATAGTTTACATACCGAATGCAAAATATCTGGTCGAGTGACCAATGCCAAATGCATTAGAGAACCAATAAGTGACTGATATGTTGTGGAATCTACACCTTGGCAATCCTTTCTCTGGCAATGTATCTGAAATCCAGGATCGAGAGGTGTAGCTCCCGGTCTACAGTTTTCCATGTTGTACTGCTTCAACAAGTTTTGTATATACTGCTTCTGGCATATAATAATATTACCAGTTTCTCCGTCTCTTTCAATTTGCATACCAAATATAAAGTTCAACAGTCCTTTGTCTACAACATCAAAGTTGTTCTGAAATCTGCTTTTTGATATCTTAGATCGTCTTTATTGCTACTTGCTAGAATAATGTCATCTACATATATTGCTATAAAGTTGTACTTTCCATTGTCATTTTTCTTATACAAACATGGTTCCGATTCACAGAAAGAAAAGCCAATACTGCTTAATACTTCATCTATTTTTAGATTCCATTCACGGCCAGATTGTTTCAGACCATAGATGGCTTTATTAAGTTTTAAGACCTTGTCGGGAAAATTTTTATTTTCAAATCCTTGTGGTTGTTTCATATAGACATCATCATGTAATTCACTGTTGAGATATGCCGTTGTTACGTCCATTTGATGCATATGTAGTTTATACTCTACTGCTATTGCTATCAACATTCTTATCGTGGCATACCGTATCACTGGCGAAAATGTTTCCATGTAATTTACTCCATATTGTTGACTGCAACCTTTTGCTACTAATCGAGCTTTAAGTCGTTCTACACGACCTTCTTTGTTGTTTTTCACTGCAAAAGCCACTTGCAATTTACTGATTTTTGTTTTGATCTTTTGGTAAATCCACTAATGACCAAGTTTTGTTTTGAATTAAGGAATCATACTCCTTCTGCATAGCGGACTTCCATTTTTCGGAATGTTGACTATTTAATGCCTGATCAACAGTTTCTGGTACAGAAATATTGTGCTTAAGCAATTCAAAACATTATATTGCTTTCCTGGGCGACCGGGTCGACCACTTCGAATGATTTTTGGTCTACCAGGTCCAACTTTTTGTTACCGCTGAAGTTCTTGCTGCTGATGATTCTGTTGCTATGCTTCTTCCGCTGTGGTATTATCTTCTTCAGCATCAATATAAATATCTGATTCAGAACTGCTCGAGTTTTCATTATTATTAACTACACTCAACTCTCGTTTTACACGCGTTTTTTTTACACGATTTCGAAACAACACGGTCAATAAATTGAAACCGATCCTCTTTTTTTACACGATTTCATTTTTTCTACACGATTTTCAAAATAGCTTTCCTTTTGAAACTTCCACTCTTACGTGTTTGAATAAATGTAAATGACATAAGTTACACGATTTTATTTATTTATTTTTCTTGAACAAATAATTTTTTCCCTTGTTCGGTGCTTTATCTCAAGCAAATAATTATACGACTTTAGTTCCGCGAAATGGCCAGAATGCGTCATAACTGAAAACTCCATAATGGAAGCAACAATTGTGCGCTCTGAAATAATCACTTTGTCCCAAGCAATTGGTGGTAAACCATTCGGCAATTTGCAAACAGCGGACATCGATGAACTACCAATTTAGAGGTCTTTAGAAGATAATGATCTAAATAACATGTCGAGGCAGACAGCTCGTGGTGAGGGTGGAAACCATGGAAGCGAAGACGAAATTCCACAATTAACGGCTGAATTAATTCGCGAGGGTTTGAAATTTGGAGCAAGTATGGAAGAACATTTTGTCAGCTATGATTCCAACCTAGGGCACCCATGATCGCTTTAGGCACGCTCTAGCCTCATAAATTTCAACGTAATTTTCAGATGGCTATGGCCGGGTATCAGGAAATGTATAAGCACCTTAACCCTTTTAGTGCCATACATATTGATTGCGCGTTCCGTGGCACTAAAAGGGTTAAAAAGCCGAACCTAGCAAACTATTACAAATTTTTTGAAAAGGCTCGATTCAAGGTCGATTAAACATTTCAATATATCAAATCAAGAGTATTTAAAGTAAAAAAAAATATGAAGTATGTAATTTAAGTAATTCCCTGTGTTATTTTTTGTAGTCTTAATCGTATTCTTTTTTATAGTATTTTTAAATACATGCAAATATTTAAATATGAATAAATTTAGTTTCTAAAAGTTCTCTTCGTTTCTTTTTATACACGGTTTTCCAAAGAAAATTCAGCAGTTTTTTGAAACAACATGGTTTTTTTATTTGCGGTGTTGGGTGTACATTAATTTGTTCCTCTATACCACCGTCTGCAATAATCGTATCTTCGTGATACGATTCTGCATTATTATTTGTACTTAATAAATCTATTAGTACTATTTTGTCAGACTGAACTTCTCTTGTGCACTTCCATCACTTTCTGCAATCTCTCTTCATACTTAAAAAATTTTCTTTCATCAAATCTAACATCGTGTTTTTCTACTACTTCGTTTTTGTTCGTCATATAAGCAATAGGATTTTGATGTCATTGAGTAGCCTACCATAACAATTTTTTTGCTTTTTTTCTAAAGCATATGCTATCGATCCGAATATTTTAAGATGTTTAACATTAGGTTTCTTTAGAATCCATATTTCGTGATGTGTTTTCTTGTCTAAAACTTTTGTAGGCGATCGATGTCTTAGGTATGCAGCTGTTGCTACTGCTTCGGCCCAAAGTGTTTCATTAAGCCTAGCGTGAATAAGCATACTCCGTGCCATTTCGACTAAAGTTCGATTGGCCCTTTCAGCAACTCCATTTTATTGTGGAGTGTACGGAACAGTCTACTGTGTACGGAACTGCCTAATTATGCCATGTTCGCTCAAGAAATTATCGAAGGACTTGTTTACCACTTTACCTTTGTCGCTACGAATCACCTTAATTCTCCTACCCGTCTGACATTCAACCATTGATTTGAACTCTCTAAATTTCTCTAAGACCTGATCCTTACTTTTTATGAAATAAACAAAAATCCTTCTTGACATATCGTCAATAAATGTTACGAAATATAAGGATCCACCAACCTTTGATTAATAGGTCCACACACATCTGTGTGAATTAGTTCTAACATTTCTTTAGCGCGACTATCAGAAATTTTCGGGAATGATTTCGTGCATAGCTTTGATGTCATACAAGTTTGACATTGTAAATTATTTGCAACGCTCTTAATTTTGAACAAATCGTTAATTCTTTACCTTTCAGTACTAGACTTCCATTCCTTCAAACCATTCTGAACAGCTTTAGAAACTGACAAGAAGTTTGCTTGTAAATCAGGTACGAATAAAACTTGTTTTAAGGTTATTTTATTCAATTTTGTGGTAACTGTTACGTTATCTTTACCGTGGGCTTGAATGTATTGGTTACCTGCCAGCTCAATCTTTTCACTGTCAAATGTACTAAACATGTTTCTTTCGTATGTGTAGTTGCTCCACTGTCAAAGCACCATACATTTCTAGAAAGTCCTTGAGACTCCGTAGCTGCAAGAAGAGTAAAAGATTGATACTGTGCTTCTTATCTGATCTGCATTTTACTGCGAAATTTCCCCTTTTTCCGCAATTGAAGCATTTTCCATCATTTTTGTATTTTCTATTTGTGTTTCCAGTTTTCTGATGTTTTCTGTTTTGTTCTCTTGCGACGAAAGCTTGCTGCTGTGTGTTGTTCACATTTTCGTCTTCTTACTTACACTTATATCGACGGTCTCCTTCCTCTGTGAATTTTAGTTTCAAAGTGAATAAACTTGGCAACTGGTCTTGAGTTTCCATTGCGATCACGAAATTATCAAAAGAAGCTGTAAGACTGGAAAGTAATATGATTACTAACTGCTCCTCTGGTATTTCAATGTTTATTTCAAGTAGCCTTTCAACGATGTCCATAAATAAATTCAGGTGTTTCATTATGGTATCGCTTTCCGACATTTTCAAATATAGTAACTGCTTATAAAGGGTTAACTTTTCTAGCGGGGCCCTGTGGTTGGTACACATCTCTTAATTTTTCCCACGCCTCTTTAGAAGACTTACAATGCCTGATGTAATTTAACTGCGAAGGTTTTACACTAAGCATTATGTATGCTAAAGCCTTTTCGTCTGTTACGTCCCACTTCAACGCATCCGATGCAGCTTCCGCTCTCGCGATTTTGCCATTTACAATCGCCCATTGATCTGAACAAATTAGGATGCTGCGCAAGTGTACGCTCCATGATTGATAGTTGGACTCGTCGAGTTTTTCTGTTTGATATAAAGATGGTGTACTCATTTCTATTTAAAGACTTAAATGGGTCCTGGGCCCATAACCTATTGGTATTACAATTGTTGAGCAAAGGTAAAAATGTTGATATGTTTCAAATGAGCTTTTCATTAGATAGAAAGAAAAAATGTTCACAACTGAAATATTTATTCTCTGGTAAACAGATTGTTTGAATGAACAAGTTTGCTAATGAAATGTTGTAAAGTAAAAGTGTAAAGTGTTAAAAGTTACTACAATATACATATATTCCAAAAAATTTAGACAAAACGTAATTACAAACTTATTCCTAAAATTACAACCAAATTACAAACCCATCGATCATTAACTATCTAAACCGAATCAAAAAAAATCTTGCTAGATTAGGCTTAAACAGCAAGGCTACGACAAGCAATAAACATTATAAATGAATAATAATATTTTCTGCCAATATCAACAAGTGCCGCAAACGCTAAGCACAATCCCACCAGAAATACTTCCAGCTATACCATCTGAATCCGCCTCTCTCACTACATCTACACTATCCGCCTGTCCTTTACCTCTGTCAGTTTGTCCGTCTTTTAGTCTGTCCGTCTTTTCTTTCAAATTTAGAGTTAGACTGGTTAGAGCTTAACTGGTTCGGTGAGGTTGAATATGTAAATAACGTTTTCGCTATTTGCTTATACATTATATATATACATATATATGATTGGATACACGCGGAAGAAAAGAAAAAGAATAAGAAGCAATAATAATAGTAATAAACCAGACAAGAAAAAACGAAGAAGAACAAAAAATAAGAGTAAGAATGGCATCCTAGCTTTACCAACTAGAGCCTCTCATGTCTACACTTCAATATCAATAACATGATATCTCTCAATATCCGTTTTCAAACACTTATTCTCAAACCCATCGCTCATTAACTAACTAATCCATATCAAACAAATCTCTTATACCTAAAAGCAATAATAATTAGCGCCTAAAAGCAATAATAATTAGCGTCAAAGTAATATTATTCAAAACACTAAAATTCAAAAATATATTACAAGAACAAATTATAGCAAAAATCATGTCATCAAATTTTCATTAATCCATATAGTCATACTCATTGATGAACCATATTCAAAACCTAATCATAGTATTTTCTAAATGTCTCAGTATAAAAAACAAAACGAAAAAAATAGTAAGCTATTAAAATATATGTGTCTTTCTCCAACACAAAAATTAACTATCAATTAATTATCAATTGCTTATTCTACAACAAAGAAAAGAAGAATTAAAATAAGAATGCTATAAGAACATATTCTAGATTTAACTGCTTAAGCCACGAATTGTACTAGTTCAACATCGACAGCATGCGTCTATATCCCTAAAAATAAAAAAACAACAACAACACCGCAAGAATAATTCCTCTACTACAACAACAGCATCAAATCAATCCTATCAAATCAAATTCACCTACAATAACAACATAAGCAAACTCATACAGAAAACTGATCCATAAGTGTGTCGGTAGATTAGCTAACCATAAAATTAAATAACCCATATTAGTAGTAACCTATGTATGAGGCTACAAACCAAAGTTCACTTGAAATGTTCATTTAGTACCTATATAACAAAATGTTCACCCGAAAAGTAATAAAATAAAAACAATAAGAAAAAAATGTTGTTCTATTAATGTCAGCAAGATTAAATAAAAACAAGTATAGAATACAAGTTAAACCTTTTTTGGTTTTATTACTAACTTGCTACTTTATTATTTGGAATTATTTGTGTTTACGCCAAAGCAATCCGCTCGCCGGGCTGCCTCTCCTGATCGTCCGAAGCCGTGTCCTCTCTGAGCGCGGACTTCGGCCGCCCAGGAGAGGCAAGCTTAAAGCTTGACTGCGAGCTCTTTGGCTCCAGCCTTGGTGGTCGGATTCAAGCCGGCTCTTAATCGCCGACTTGTGAACCGTGCAACACCTTTAATAAATCGCGTAGTTACAATAAACAATATTACTAAAATCAAAATATATTAGAAGTATTAGAAGCAACTGAAGGCAGATGTACAATCAATTTAGATTTCTTCGATTTAGTGACATTCTACTAAATTATTTATTTATTCATACTTTCGGTTTAAACTGTGACGTAACCAATATAAAATATTAAACTCTTTTATATTATACAAAAAACTTCAACTAATAAAACGAAAGTAAACGCCCAAAGTGCCTTTACAATAAACATTTGGTCCAAGACGAGCCGGATCGAGCTCCAACCGCTACTCGACATCCTCGCCCCCCTTTTTGTGAAAAAAAAAGGTAAGTTGCGTACTTTCGCTTAATTTGTAGTTCAAGTTGTAAATATATTTGATGAAATATTGAAATTAAATAAGCAAGTATATACCGACATAAATACCCCGTGTACACGCGAAGCTAACGGGAGAATTAGCTTCGGGGTAACGGTGCTCCAAAACCTTAGAATTTGTTCACTTATATATACATAGGAGAAGTGCCCTTGAACCCGGTTATATACTTGTATTGACCGGCACGTGTTGCAATTATTTATTCTTCGACGAATACATAATTGCAGCTCGCTCTCGCGTTGGGTTGCGCTCTTTTCCTAGAAACCAAAAAACCACCACCTTTTGCTGGTTATTTTGGTTTACGTGCTCTCACATAGACACGCTCGCAGCTTACGCTCTTTTGCGCGGTTCACTTAGAAACCAAAAAACCACCACCTTTTGCTGGTTATTTTGGTTTACGTGCTCTCCCATAGACACGCTCGCAGCTTACGCTCTTTTGCGCGGTTCACTTAGAAACCAAAAAACCACCACCTTTTGCTGGTTATTTTGGTTTACGTGCTCTCACATAGACACGCTCGCAGCTTACGCTCTTTTGCGCGGTTCACTTAGAAACCAAAAAACCACCACCTTTTGCTGGTTATTTTGGTTTACGTGCTCTCACATAGACACGCTCTCAGCTTGCAGCCAAGCAAGCGGCACGTTTTTTTTCTCCTTTCGTTGGTGCCAAGAAAATCGACAATTCTTGCACAGTGGGCGAAAAAAAAAAAAAAAAAAAATCTAAAACCATAATAAAAAATTCTTGTTACCTAAAAATATTAAGGTGTTTTATTTCTTTATTATCCCATCTGTCTAAGCTATTTTAGCCCCGTTATTCTGTTGCACCCCCGAAAATCGATTTCATAGCGTGTATTCTTTTGCCAAATTTGTAATCATCGTAACGCACCCACAATGACGCTTCTAGATACGTTTATACGTCGGGCTGACGGCTTGGTCGAGTTCGGTGTGGAGTTCGCTGAAATGGCGGCTGATACTCACACCATTTACACGCTTGAGCTCCAAAGAGATGAAATCAAGTCTCAATGGACCCTTATTAAGCGCACGTACGACAGCCTCTTAGCGGAGATGAAAGAAGATGATGAGTTAGTACAGCATCTCGAGATGATTAAACAAAAACGTCGCAAGTGTTACGACATGTATCTACAATGCGCCGGAGTAATTAACGCTTTATCTGATTCGCGAACCCGTGAACATCGGTCCGATTCCCCAGCATTACGCGCGAAACCGGCCGAACTACCGCCCACCGGGTATAACATTAGCTTGCCTCCATGCGATACAGACAATTTTAAAGGCGACTATCTGTCATGGCCCTCCTTCCGTGACATGTTCACGGCCCTATACACGAACAACTCGCGTCTCAGCCCGGTTGAAAAATTGTTTCATTTGAATCAAAAGACAAAGGGAGAAGCAAAGGAAATCGTACAAAAGTCTCCTTTGACGAATGACGGATTCGAGCAAGCGTGGCAAAATCTATCGGATCGATATGAAAATAAACGCGTTCTCGTGAACACGCTCCTTAAAAATCTCTTTGGCCTCGCGACGATTACTAGGGAAACCGGGCACGAAATCAAAAATTTACAGCGGGAATTCAACAATATTCTCACCGCGTTGGCGCTCCAAGGCGTCAACACATCAACTTGGGACGCTGTTATAGTTTTTCTGTGCTCTAGTCGGCTTCCGGAAGCCACCCTGGCGCTTTGGGAACAATCTATACCGAATAAACGTGAAATTCCAAAGTGGTCCGATCTCGACGCGTTCTTGACACATCGGTTTGAAACGCTGGAAGCGGTGCACGATTTAAAAGGCGCACCAGCAGGTAAAAATCGCGCATCACCAGCTCCACAGCATGTGGCCCCCTCGACAAAACGCGTCAACACATTCCAATTGAATGTTGCATCGACCGTGTGTCAGTTGTGCTCAGAGCACCACACAATTCGAGTCTGTCCGCAATTTTTGGAATTGACTGCCGGTAAACGTCTAGAGGTAGTGAAAAAGTTGCGTCTTTGCTTAAATTGTCTCGCGCAAGCGCATCAAATACAAAGATGCCCCAGTAAATACAACTGCGCGACATGTCAGGCGCGACATCATACGTTGCTGCATCGGAAGCATGCGCAGAACCGACCCGTAACGAACTCAGCGTCGAATTCGAACACTACCTTCCCAAAGTCTGCGCCAAGTAGAAACGCTGCATTGCAAACCAATCAGCCCCGTAACAACCCACTCAACGCGCGAGCACCACCCTTTACTGGGCCCTCCACGTCGGCCAACGCCGCCCAAATCAGGCAACAACAAATACAGTCCACTGATCGAAATCATTTAGATAACCATCAAGTTTGTTTCGCTGCCGCACCGAAGCCAGTTCTATTAGGAACCGCGACGGTCACTATATTCCACGACGGTACTTGCTATGCCGCTCGTGCCCTCATCGATCCAGGATCCGAAGTATCCTTCATCTCTGACCACGTTCAGAAGATGCTCAAGATCCCCATGCGGCCAGTGAAAGCAACGGTTTCTGGCCTCAACGAAACCATTTCAGCAAAAGTTTCAAAATCTTGTGAGTTTATGCTCAAGTCGCCACGCGACCCCTCGTTTCAAATCCATGCCACAGCGCTAGTGCTGTCGCAAATCACGGGCAGACTGCCCGCCCACTCGTTCGATAGTGCGCTGCTTCGCAGCCTCCCTCGTAACATCGAACTCGCAGACGTCAACTTTGTCAAAAGTCAACAAGTTGACGTTCTCATTGGAGCCGATCTCTTCCCGGCGATCATACTTGACGGTATTCGCCGCAATGTGCTAGGTTCACTTCTAGCACAACAGACTGTGTTCGGCTGGATAATCACCGGACCAGTCCCCCTGCTACAATCAGATAGCCCCAACATAAGGGTGGCCTTCTTCAATGAAGTCACCATCGAACAACAGTTCGAACGTTTTTGGGTGGTGGAGGAACTTCCCAAAACTCGTCACTTATCCCCCTCCGAAAAGTTTTGCGAAGAGAATTTCGTAAAAACAATTCGTAGGAGCCCTGACGGCCGCTACATCGTTACGTTGCCATTCAAAAGCGAAGCCGTAAACCAACACGCGCTAGGATATTCACGGCACATCGCTCACCAGCAATACCTTCGCTCAGAAGCAAGGTTAGTCAAGAATCTTGACCTCAAAAGGCAATATGACGATGAAGTTCAAGAATATCTTGATTTAGGTCATATGACGGCCGTAGCGCCCCCACAACCCGATGCTGAGCACTATTATTTGCCACATCACGCGGTTATAAAACCGGACAGCACGTCCACCAAGGTTCGAGTCGTGTTCAACGCATCCTGCCCCACCACAAGTGGGCTCAGTTTGAACGATGTGTTACACGCAGGCCCTGTTCTACAAGCCGACTTAACATTCTTAATGTTAAGATGGCGCTTTTATCGGTATGTTTTTAGCGGTGACATTCAGAAAATGTACCGCCAGATCCTCGTTGACCCGAAACATACCCCCTACCAACGAATTCTATTCCGAGATTCGAATAGCTCCCAAGTTAGGGACTATGAGTTACAAACGGTAACATTTGGCGTGAATTGCGCCCCCTTCCTAGCGATCCGTACGCTTCTTCAGCTAGCAGACGATACTCAACAACAGTTTCCGCTTGCGGCCCACATTTTGCGACACTCGATGTACGTTGATAACGTGTTGGCTGGTTCTCACAACCTTGCCATGGCCACTCAAATGCGCGATGAACTGTCAGAGGCGTTGAATACGGCAGGCTTCTCGCTGCGGAAATGGACAGCCAACGACCAACATATTTTGGACGACTTGCCTGGATCCCATTTGCTCAACGCTGAGTTCCTGAAGTTCGAAGACAACAGCACCGCAAAAATGCTCGGTATTCGGTGGAACGCCACCAGCGATGACTTTTACTTCGACACCCAGGCGATCGACATACAGCCAACGTACACCAAAAGACAAGTGCTGTCTCTCATCGCGAAGCTGTTCGATCCAGCCGGTTGGCTGGCACCTATCATCGTTGCCGCGAAAATGCTGATCCAACAAGTCTGGCTAGACAAGATTGAATGGGATGACCAACTTCCCGCACTGACGCAGCAAACATGGTTGAGTTTCCTTCGAAATTACAACCATATCGCCACGATTCGAATTCCCAGGTGGATTCGATTCACCCCCGACTGCACAGTGGATCTTCACGCCTTTTCGGACGCTTCCGAAAAAGCGTACGCCGGAGTCATCTACGCCCGTGTCCAAATCGGCGACACCGTTCATGTATCGCTACTGTACTCCAAAACAAGAGTAGCGCCCATTAAAACGATATCGCTGCCTCGACTCGAACTCTGCGGAGCGACACTCGTCGCAGACATGCTCGACGCCCTAGTACCCAATCTGCACTATCGTCCCGAGAATGTCTTCTGTTGGACAGACTCGACGATTGTACTTGCGTGGCTTAAGAAGCCTCCATGCGTCTGGGCCACTTTCGTGGTGAACCGCGTTGCGAAAATCATTGAAAGAGCACCACACACTCAATGGTTTCACGTGGACTCGCACGACAATCCAGCAGACTTAGCTAGCCGTGGTGCCACGCCCCAAGACTTAGCTGAGAGCATCCTTTGGTGGAATGGTCCACCTTGGCTCCTCCACAACAAGGATCGTTGGCCCGAACTACGGACAGCTGCGGAGTTTGCTACCGCACTTGAAGAAAAGCCTGTAAAGGCTCTTCACACTTACTTCCGACTAGACGAAGACCCACTTGACAGGTTTTCCTCTCTCCCGAGAGCCCTACGCGTATACTCATATGTACAGCGGTTCCTAGATAACGCGCGACGTAAACGGAACCCGCTATATGCTACTTTGCGCCTCTCAGCGACAGAGATTCGAGACACCAAATGTCGTCTCACAATCATCTGTCAAAAGACACATTTTCCCGACGAATATTACGCGCTCGAAAGCAAGCGACCAGTGAGCTCGAAAAGTTGTTTACTCTCACTCAATCCCTTTCTTCATGAAGACAAAACAATGCGCCTTGGCGGGCGGCTGTCTTCATGCCCGAATTTGGCATTTGACGAACGCCACCCAATAATCATGCCGTACGACTGTCAGTTGTCTCGGTTACTTGTTCTCTTTATCCATCAGATCTCGCTTCACGGTGCTAACCAGCTGATGCTCCGATTGCTCCGGACCCAACACTGGATTCCGCGAGTAAAAAACCTCATCAAAACCACGATCCACCGCTGTAAGCCGTGCATCGTGCATCGGAAGCAACAAAGAACGCAGATTATGGCGGCGCTGCCAGAGGAACGAACAACTTTCTCCCGCCCCTTTGCTAACACCGGTGTCGACTTTGCGGGCCCTTTCGACATAAAGAATTACACCGGCCGTGCGTGTTTAATGACGAAGGGCTACACGTGTATCTTTGTCTGTTTTGCGACCAAAGCAATCCATTTAGAGGCTGTCAGTGATCTGACCACGGCCGCTTTCCTTGCGGCCTTTTCACGTTTTGCAGCGCGCCGAGGCTGCCCCGCAAAGGTATATTCCGATAACGGCACAAACTTCGTCGGCGCCTCAAAAGAGCTGAAACAAGAATTTAAGAAATTCCTTGTTCGAACCCGCGATCTCATCGAGACCCATCAGTCGCACCAGAATGTTGAATGGCACTTCATCCCCCCCGGTGCTCCTCATATGGGAGGACTCTGGGAGGCCGGTGTTAAAAGTCTGAAAACGCACCTGCGCAAAGTCGCCCCAACGTCCAAGTTTACATTCGAAGAGTTCTCAACTCTCTTGAGCAAAATTGAAGCGTGCCTCAATTCTCGCCCACTTCATCCTCAATCTGAGGACCCTAACGTAATGGAGGCAATCACTCCTGGCCACTTCCTAGTAGGCGGCCCTCTGCTCGCTCCTGCCGAGCCCGAAACCCTCGACAATCCGCTCTCCATTCTTAACCGATGGAGACGTGTCCAGGCCCTTGCCCAACATTTCTGTCACCGGTGGAAAACGGAGTATTTGCACGAGCTTGCGCGTCGCACCAAGTGGAAGACTCCGCAACTCAACCTACAGCCCAACGACCTGGTCGTCGTCCGTGAAGACAACCTTCCTTCCACGTCCTGGCGACTGGGCCGCATCATCAAGGTGTATAAGGGTCAGGACGCACGAGTCCGCGTGGCCGATGTCCGGACGGCTAACGGCCAAATCACGCGTTCAATTTCTAAACTAGTATCTTTATCGTGCATGTCTCGAGTCGTTATTAATAACTTTTTTCTCCACAGATCCAAGATGAAACGCGTACGCCGCCGCGGCGCTCTTTACCGGCTGGGCCGTGTGTTGGCTCCGCCACCCGCCGTGCAAACGGTGCCCCCTACGCCAAATCCCGACCCCGAGATGCCAGAATGCGAGGAGCACGAACCCGAAGACGACGACGTGCTCAGCCTGAGTGCGTCCTCCCAGTCTGAGGAAGGCAACGTGACTCCGGGCTCCCTCGGGCCGCCAAGGAGCGAGACGCGACGCTCACCCGAGCCCCATCACGCTGAGGCTCCCCCATCGCCCCCGGCGATGCCAGCACGGGCAGGATACTTGTTCCGCCGCCTGGAGCTGGGCCTTCCAGCGCCATACATTCCGGCAAGTCGCGGGCGCGGCCAGCCGCCCCGACGCCCAACACCACCACGACTCCCGTCGCCCGCTGGCAGAAGGACGCCATCGCCCAGGGCGCCTGTGGAAGTGGCATGGGCACGTGGCCGGCGTCAGCTGCTCGACGAGCCTGCAGCCGCAGCTATTAGACGACGCGCCCCCCCAATCGACCAGGGAGATGGGTACGCGCTGGAGCCGCATGGTCCTCGTAGCCGCTCACGCGATCTTTGGCGACCAGCAGGAGCGCGCCGAGCTCGCCGCCGAGGATGCTGCCCGCTCTGCCGTGGGGAGCACCCGCTCCGGCAGTGTGGCCTCTTCCTCGACCTGTCGGTCGAGGCCCGATGGCGGACGCTTGCGGGCCGCCACGTGTGCGTCAACTACTTGGCGTGCTCCCACACCAGCCCAGGATGCACCAGCACGCGCCGCTGTACTGAGTGCGGCGAGGCCCACCACAGCACCCTTCACGGCTAGTCGCCTGATCCACCCCAGGGCTGAGGGTCGGGGAGCTTTGCAGTCCTGCAAGGCGGGCGGGATGTTTACGCCAAAGCAATCCGCTCGCCGGGCTGCCTCTCCTGATCGTCCGATGCCGTGTCCTCTCTGAGCGCGGACTTCGGCCGCCCAGGAGAGGCAAGCTTAAAGCTTGACTGCGAGCTCTTTGGCTCCAGCCTTGGTGGTCGGATTCAAGCCGGCTCTTAATCGCCGACTTGTGAACCGTGCAACACCTTTAATAAATCGCGTAGTTACAATAAACAATATTACTAAAATCAAAATATATTAGAAGTATTAGAAGCAACTGAAGGCAGATGTACAATCAATTTAGATTTCTTCGATTTAGTGACATTCTACTAAATTATTTATTTATTCATACTTTCGGTTTAAACTGTGACGTAACCAATATAAAATATTAAACTCTTTTATATTATACAAAAAACTTCAACTAATAAAACGAAAGTAAACGCCCAAAGTGCCTTTACAATAAACAATTTGAAATATTTGATTTGCTTGTTCCTCAGGTTGTTCTTGCTTTGGGGTAGGATTATTTAATTGTATTCGAACTACATGTTTTCCTTGTTTCTTGTTTATCCAAATTTTAGGGGCTATTGCTAGTATTATAGTTAGCATAAGTAATTTTGTAGTTATGATTGATCCTAGATTAATTTTGCTTTCTGAATTTAGGTTTTCGATACTTTTTGTATTCAAAAGGTGAAGGTCCTTTAGCATTTCTAAGCTAAGTATTTCTTTGATTGATGTTGATAGGATATCGGCCTGTAGAAGGGCGAGCATCGGTTTGTTATAAGATGCTTCTGCGTACGTGTAGATTTGATGATGGACGTATATGGTACTCCGAGTATTACGGTACTGGATTATGTAGGATCCAGTTCAATTTATTGTTTCCTGATTTGCTATAATGATTCATTAGGATAGGCACATTGTATTGATTTAGGAGCAGAAGTCCTGGTAATATGGTTCTACCGACGTGTTGGTTGTTGATGGCTTCGCATGTGGAGTTTTAGCTCATTAGCAGATGTGGTATGCAAGTTGTGTTACTTATTTAATTATATTTTTATTATTACATCTGCAATCTGTTAAAGATTTCATAATCTTTTCTTATTCCTAATATTTGACTTTCGCATTGAATAACATTTTCAAATGGAAGTCTTATAATTATGTTTTATAACAATGTTTTACAAATAACGATAATAATGTTTCTAACTAATTATATATTTCATTTATTTCATTTATTTGTTTATTTTACACAAAAGTACACTAAGACTAGGGACTTTTATAGTACATACAGGAACAATGAGCATGATAATTAACAAATTTTATAATTATTATTGATACATAACAACTTAAGAACTAGGTAAGGATAGAAGGTGAGAATAGAAAAGAGAGAAGAAATAGGGAGAAGAAAGGAGTCAGAACTGAACACTATGCTTTAGGTAGTAGAAAAGTATTGCAAAATTGCTTTTTTGAAGACGCCCCCCCTCGATAGACGTCTTAAGGTCAACGGTAAGGAATTCCAAAGTCGAATGGTGCTAATGAAAGTTAAAGTCCTATCCGAATGAGTAAGATGTAGTTTCTCGTAAAGGTAAACCGGAGTCTTGGTACGAACCAGCTTATCCAGAAAAAGAATATTTAGAATATTTACGTATTCCAATATACCGCAGCCTAGAATACCCTTACTCAACGTTGAGATATGGTCAAAACGCGAGACTGCATACACATATCTAGCAGCGCTGTTGAAAGCAACAAGAATCTTATGTTGAGAAAGAGAGTCTAAACGGCCAAAAACTATAGCAATAGAGCACAAGTGCGGCATAATCAGCTGTTTAACAAGTTGACGATCACAAGTGGAGTAAATAGTGCAGAGTATCGCAAGCTCCTCAGCAAGCCATATACCTTACCCACAGTACAATTAACATGGTCAGTACAAGTAAACTTAGAATTAATTATAAAACCAAGGTTCTTAACTTTGCACACAAATTCCAACTGCGCAGCACCAATAAACAGTGGGGAATAATCATCATGAACACAGGGTTGCCTCATAATAGGCAAAACCTTTGATTTGGCGGGATTTATGCGAAGTAAGCTTTTGTCAGCCCTAGGCATTAATAGCAGAGAGGTCCGAGTTCAATAACGATATATAGAATCGTGTTGTTTCTTACAGCTATGTTTGCATTTGCAAATTCGATCATTTCGTCGATATTTATATAATCTAGTTAATTTTTTTCATATGTTTCTCTTATGATGCCATTTTTCATACTTAGAAAATAGAAAAGACTTTATTTCGCCGGCCTTAGCCCAATGTATGGCGTATACTATATTTGTTAATTCTTCTTTTATTATTTGTAGCTTATATTTCATTTCTAATGCGTAAATAAATTGTTCATTATAGTGATGTTTAAGAGTGGCTAAAATTCTATTTGACATTTCCGTTATATTACTTATTCTATCTATTA
This sequence comes from Myopa tessellatipennis, assembly GCA_943737955.2. Lineage (NCBI taxonomy): Eukaryota > Metazoa > Arthropoda > Insecta > Diptera > Conopidae > Myopa > Myopa tessellatipennis. Next base: position 39,693,292 of record OX031316.1, on the reverse strand, counting down.
CAAGTTTATTTATTATTACTTGCTTATCATTGTTTTTTAATAAATTGTTTATTTTTGCGTTGATTATTTCTAGATCTGTATGATCAGGACTTCCGGCAATCCATTTCCATGCCTAGGATATCTATTGAACGTTTATATGTTTAATTTCTAGTCTACTGAGTTGCTCTTATATGTGGGTGATTTCATGGGATAGATAGGGACGGTATTAACCGTCCGTATTTGTGAGTTCCATTTGTGAGATCCATAATTTTTACTTCGGCTGAGCACTGCAAGCATATAATCTGAAAATTAATGTTAGTTTTTTTATTCTACTTTTATGTACTATTCGTCCTGTTTCAGTGAGGATTTATTTATTTTATTTGATTTATTTTCTTTTACTATGGCTTTTTTGTACCTTGGGGATAATTTTGAAACTATTCGCTTATTTAATTTTATGTAGATCGTTTTTTTCATGGGAGCAGGTTTTCAAAGGTTATCGATTCTTGTTGTGTGTTTCTAGGTCTTTGATTTGTTTCAGTTTTAACTGTTCGATGTTTTGTTGTCGTGCATTTTCGTATTGTTCTGGCGTGGTGCGTATGTGTCTTCCGAAGAAAATGTCTATTAGTTTCTTTTGACTCGTACTGTGGATGGAGTAATTCCTGGTATAGAAGTACACCTGGGTATTCCGGTATAGGAGTTTCTGGTTTGTTTGGGTGTCTATCGTATTTGTGTTCTTTACATATTCGACACTGTCGGATGAGGTTGTCTATTGTAGCGGTGATTTTTGGAAGGATGTATTTTTGAAGAATTTGTTTTTTGTTTTCGCGATCATGCGGTGCGCTCTATTGAAATTTCTTCTTCTTGATCGATTTCATTAACAAGGTCTTGAACTTGTGTCTGATTAAATCTAGCTTTATATGATTTAAAGTAAAGTGGGTAAATTTCTTGAATTCTTCCCATCAGCTCTTCTGATGTGAATAGTCCATTAATAACGCTAGGATTTAAATATTTTTTAAATATGGAAATAATATCTTCGTTAGTGTATTCTGGTTGTATAACGATGTGTTTATGCTACGTAGGAAAAGGAATTTGAAATTGGTAGCTGTTATTATTGTCGGTCGGAAGAAATATCTGGTTTTTAAAAACCTTGATAGGGCTTTCTACTGCTGGGATTAATTGATGCGAAGAGCTTTAGTCGCTATGCATAGTGGCTGTTAATGAATTAATTTCTGTTACTTTTGTTGTATCTCGTATCCTCCAGTAGGATACCAGAACAAACGTAATGTCGTAGATCCTCCCTCGAGAAGGATCACTGACAATGATAGGGGTTGTTGTCGTTAGTCCTTCGATGTGAAGGACCACGGACGCTTGTGCCACGGGCAAGGATCTGCCGACTTTGTGGTCTTACCATTGGGATCCGGCAACCTGCCGTAGTGGATCCCCTCGCCTAGTTACCACCGGCACCAAGGTGCCGCCCTTGTGGTCCTTTAACCTGTCGGGCAATACTGCCGTCTTTCGACAGGTGCTGAAAATAAAGACTTGGGTTAATTTTCCTTACGTTTATTTATTTGTTATTTGGGGGATGTCCTTCCTCGACTTCTGGTTGTATTTGTTTAACTGCTCACAATTACTGCCACTTGATCTGTTCTTTTTAACGGCTTAATTACAACTTCCCTCTTTCAATCCGAAAGATGGGTTTATATCTCTTCTGAGATTCGTTGTTGGCCAGAATCATTTCCGCGTCGGTTTTGCAACTATCTCAAGAATTATTTTTAGCAATAATTCTTGACAACAATGTGCGAAATTTGCTCTTCTGATTTGAGCGCGATGTTCTACTTATTCGCGCGCTGTTCCACTTATTGGAATGCGGTCACGTTCGTTCTTCTATCTGGGCCACAGTGGTGTGTGATTCACTTGTACTTTCGAGCTTCACAATTAAAGTGCAGCCTTTGGGTGGTCTGGAGAGAGCGTCGGCTACTACATATATTCATTTTTCCAGGTCTGTATTTGGTTTCGTGATTATATTCTTCTAGAATTGCTTTCCAACGTTTCATTTTACCGATGGTATTTTTGTTGCAGAGAGCGTATGTAAGGGGTTGGTGGTCGGTAAAAATATTAACTTTGTCGGAACCGTAAAGGTAATTGTGGAGGGACTTTAATGCCTAAATTATTGCTTATTATCGGTTTTTGATAGAGTTCGAGATATAAAAGTAATGGATTTATCGTTTGGTGAAAGGACTGCTCCGATTGCGAAATTAGAAGGATCTGTTGCTAATTTGAATGTTATATTAAAATCTGGACAGGTTAAAATTACTTCTCTTGTAATTAGTGTGTTTTTTATTTTATTGAATGCATTGATTGCTTCGGCGTTAAGCGTAATGGTTTTTTTTATTGATTGAGTTTTAGATAGACGACCTTCTTCGCCTCTTAAAAGTGATGTGAGAGGTTTGGCAAGCTTAGCGTAGTTTTTAACGTAATAACCTGACAATCCTAAGAAAGATCTGAGGTCTCTTAAAGTTACAGGATGTGAGAAATCTTTAATTGCTTTTACTTTATCGGGGTTAGTTTCAATTCCGTCAGCTGATACGAGGAATCTTAGGAATTCTACTTCTTTTTTGAAGAAGTTACATTTATCGAACTGTACTTTCAGGTTGGCTTGCTCCAACGTTTTAAATATGTCTGTTAAATTTTTTGTCTGGCTGTCTTCGGTTTCCCTGAAATTATTTATTTTGTCGATATATACAAAACATGTGTTTCCTATATAGTCTCGCAAAATGTCGTCTAACGCACGTTGAAATATGGACAGTGCATTTTTGAGCCCAAATGGTATTCGAGTGAACTCGTACTTGCCATTGTTTATAGAGAAGACAGTTTTTATCGATATCTTTTTCTTTCAGTAAAATTTGGTGGAAACCGATTTTAAGGTCAATAATGGAAAAAAAGGATTTTTTCCTAGTTGCGCGACTACTTCTGTTGCCCAACTTCACCGTTGGACTTCCCACTGCTTAAGGGGCCTTTTAGCGTTATCAAAGTCCTGCGGCTGATTGAGGGGCTTCTTTATGAACTTTTGATTATTCCACTGGCACTTAACCCGACGGGTCCCTGTTCGGGCGCCAGTTAAACATTTTTAGGTTTTATTAACAGTTTTTTAAAAAAGTTTTATTTGTTTATAACCGTCCTACACTACTTTTGGATTAAGACTGACTTAAAGATTAATAACTAACAATTTATATAGCTTAATAATTATCTGCTCTCCTGCTACTATTTCCGCTGCTGCTGTCTGTTGTGCTCTTCGGCAGTATCGGCATCAGCACATTCTGTAGAATTTGTGGCGGTTGGCAGGATGCAACTCGATGTCTTTTACGTAACAATTGGTATTTACGTGGCATTGGTATGAGGTGTTGACTTGATTCGTGTGAAGATTTTGGATTTTCTAAGTGTTAACTTACACAAGTATATTCCTAAGGCAAAAGCATAAACATTGTACGTCTTCGCCAAAATATTACTTCATGTGTATAAAAAGAAATCCCTAAATTCCTAACCCTTATTAACTCTATCGACGCCAATCCATTTCTCGCACGGACATCAAATGCTTATTCTAACAGAAGCTATACACTAAAGAAAAAGAATAAGTTGAGTATTTCAGGTGTACCTACTCAATCCTCTCGTCTACACTTCAATATCAATAACAAGCGTCTCTATTCCTAAAAATTCCACAGCCAGAATAAATCGTGTGCAAAAACAATATTGCATGCCAACAGACTAGAGTTGGGTAGTGCGTGAACGAACTAGTTCAATTGAACGAATCACTTGCGTGAACTATGAGATCTAGTTCACAGTTCTTAGTTCTTTTAGTTCAATCGCTCTTTTAGTTCACTCGGTCTTTTAGTTCAATCGCTCTTTTAGTTCACTCGGTCTTTTAGTTCAGTCGCTCTTTTAGTTCAGTCGGTCTTCTAGTTCAGTAGGTCTTTCGTTCTTTTAGTTCAGCAGTTCGTTAGTTCGTTTCAGTTCAGCTGCTCGTTAGTTCGTTTCAGTTCAGCTGCTCGTTAGTTTTTCTGTATGTTTCAGTTCGTTAGATCAATTTCAGAGGATGTTTCCAAATCAAATATTTATTTGAAATCTTGGCACAATTCAGGCACAATGACATAACTTCGATTTTTTAGTTCTTTTTGTTGTCGTTGTTGTTTGTTTATTGTTGGGACAACAATATCAGTTAGTGGAGCTCTCGTCTTTTTTCCGAGTTATGTGTCTTTAAAGCTTGGAATTTCAGACCTATATCTCATGAACTGTAGCAGATAGCTACATGTCATTGGTTTTGGAAAGGTACTCGAATTTTCTTTCATTTATATAAAACAAGCGCAATTTTTCAAAACAATTTTTCGGAATTTCTCGTTTTCCGTAATGAGTAGTAGAATTTATGTAACAAGCGTTTGGTACTTACGTGAGTGTAAGCTTTACAATGCATTTTCCTCTGCCGAATACGATAGAATACACCTCCTTATAATGGTAAGACACTCTACTTTCTTAATATTGTGATAAATATGTATAGATAATAGATAGGTTAATTATATATTTTATTATAAAAAAAATTAAGAATGGAAAAAAATGTTACTAAAAATCTAACAATATATAATTTAATCATGTATTCAGTATTAGATATTGCCAATTAAATATCAAACCGATTTTCTCATCTCGTTATCTCTTATAAGAATTAACGAACTAAATGACCGCGTAAAGTACTGAACTAAATGATCGAACGAACTACTGAACTAAATGAGCGAACGAACTACTGAACTAAATGACCGAGTGAACTATATGAACGAACTAGTTCACGACAGCTGATTGAACTAGAAAGATCGCTCGCTGTAGTGAACTATAATTCCCAATACTGCAACAGACGTACTTGCCAAACAACAAAAGGATTTTAATTCGTGCATGTTCACAGTCGCTATGTGTCTCTGTCTGTCAGTTTGTATGTCCGTCTATATGTATGCATGTCCGTCTATAGATATTCTTGTATGTATTATATATTTGTTTATACTATCATTATATGCTTATACTATTCTTACTTATGCAAAACTTAATAGTACAGCCAAAGAATATGTAATAATAGTGGCGTTTTATTCACACGCTATCGGGAGCAGCGCAGCTAGTTTATACACAAAACAACACCTGTGATTTGTCCTCGAGAGAAAGCAAGTGTAGCTATCGGGAACAACTCGAAAAAATACTCCAATAGCGCTGAAAAATTTCCTTGAAATTTCCCATGCAACCATGTGTGCAAGTAAAAGATTGCCCATTACAAGTAAAATAATATTCCTGTGAAAGTAATGGATCGAACAGCTGTACTTAAAATTTTAAATTAAATAAAATACCACTAAAACCAGAACAAAAGGAGGAAAACAAAAAATTGTGCGCTATGTAAACAAAAAACAGCTGATGGCGACTGCATACTCAAATTGTGCCTGATAGTTGTTCCCGATCATTTCTTTTCCCGCTCAATTTGCGCTGCCCCCGATAGCGTGTGAATAAAACGCGGCATATATAGAAGACGCATGATTCAAATTTTTCAAAACAAATGCAGTCGGTCGCAGGCAGCGGGTATAAAAATGAGTGAAAACAGCTTCACTACTCGCGAGGTTACTCTCTTTGTACTCTCTTTGCCATGCCTCGGTTTTTTCAGCGCTCGTAACAAAGCAAAATTGAATGATGTCCTAATAAGAAGGAAGATCTTTTTTAATGAGTATGAAGGGAGCGGAAGATCGACTTTGTCTCTGTTAATTTGCACTAACAATGCAAGTGAATATGCGTTAGAAGAGATATTCGATCCAGCACCCATATGCCAGGTAAAGTGTGAAAGAAAGAATCGATCAATTTGCTTTGTACAGCGGGCGATGAGAAAAACGGTGCGATTCGTGTTCTTTTGCTTCTCTTTAACAAACCATGTGCAGCCGTCCATCCATCTGATTTGTTTAAAATTTTGCATTTTATGGTTTTTGAAAGAAATTTTGCTTTTCGTAACTTCGTTCTGCTTCTTGTTCGATGCCCAAGCTGTTTAAAGCGCTGGGACGATCTACGTTCTGTTGAAGAATTTTTATAGGCAGAAAATCTACTTTAGTCGGCATATTAACAAATTTAATACCTTATACAAGTAAAAATAGAAAGTTAATGGAAACAAAAATAAAAAATGAAAGATTGGAAATATTTCAGAGAACATGTTTATTTTATGTAGCAATCCGATTTTTTATGAGTATGAAGGAATCGGAAGATCGACTTTGTGTTTGTTATTTTGTACTAACAACTGAAGTGCTTCTGTCTGATCGTCTATAAATTTACCTGGTTATTGTAGAGTCTAAAACAATTATTAAAATTAAATTAAAGACTAAAATTTTTAAAATTTATGATTTTAGTTCTATTAAGGAAGCATTGCCTATGGGCTGTCAATAAAACGAAATCAATCCTGCATTGAGCTCAGTATATCGACATTATACCAATATAATAATACATTTTGCTACAACAATTATATTATATTATAATTTTATACATATAAAATAACAATAAACAATAACCGAATTTAATAATAAACCTAATTTAAGGTATACATTAAAATCAGCTGGCTTATCAGTCCATAATTTTCCCTTTTCAACGTGTTGTTCAACGTGTATCCGAACACATATCTTAGACTTGGCCACAGGAAACTTTTGTACTTAATGCGCGTAATGTTCGGTTGAAAAGTTTTTATGAATTGCCATAAAAATACTATTTTACTGCGTAGCCGCCGCACAGTGAGCTGATTTTTTTTTTCAATTTATCACCGATTTTAAGATTTATTATTTCTTATGAAAGTAGATACTTGAGAATCTAGTAGGGTTCTCAAAAATAAAATAAAAATATGTCTATTTTAATGTTTTCACTAAAAACAGAGTAGTGCAAAATCACTTTTCCGTTGTTTGTTAAAATTTGATGATTTCATTGTACATTTTCAAACTTTAGGTATACATATCTCGATCATTTTTAATGATATTATGTTCTGGCTTTTTTTTAAATAAAACCTTGCTATATTATTATTTGAAGGCAGTCTGGATAATGCTCCTATGTGCAACGGTTTTTTTAATATAATTTTTTAAAGAAAAGACCAAAACATAAGAAAATCTTAGATTTGTTAGAGTATAACTTCTAAACAATAAGCAACGTCAGAACGAAATTCTCTATCGATTTTCAGATAGAGGCAACTTTCCTATAAAAACTATACCAAACTTGGCTGCGTCAAGTTGCGTCTGTGGGAGACAGGCCATTTTATACGAGGCAAAGTCGGCAAATTTGTGAGAACAACGGATAACACTGGCCGACAGCCATTTTGTAACGGGCTTTTTGACAGCATATTCTAAAGGATTTTGGTCCGCTGATTCCAAAAATGATAAAATAAACAACACTAAGTGAAACAAACTCACACTGTTTCGTGAATAACAATCAATTGCCAAGATATTTGTGAAAAGCACTAAACTCTGTTTAACGCGCACCAAGAAACCATTTCTGTGCAGATTTTTTTGATATTAGGCTTAAAATACGCGCAAATGTCCAACTTATCGATATAAAAAATAAAAAGGGTAAAAAAGTTTCGGGAACATATTTTTACATGCAGATATATAGCAGTTTTTTGTCTTCTTTCTTAAAAAATTTCTCTTTTAAAGTTACGACCGTAGGCCGCACACGCGCCCTAAAATTTGCCACAAAACACAATATTCTGTTGAGTGTTATAATTCCCCTCTCATGAGGGGACAGATCACGAGACGGACGGAAACGAAAATGACGAGTACTAGGAAATTGTACCAAATGAATAAATTCCTACTTAATAAATAATAATCAATAAAAACAAAAACACGTCATGAAATACACATAAAACACTGTTTTTAAATAACCATTCCTTCTCCAATTTACCAACTCTAACGGTAAGTATGACATATTATACATATATCGCTGAAAGGAGAAAATTATGGGCTTTATAAATAGCGTTTTTAATATATACCTTAATTGTCATATAAGAGGGAGGGGAAAGGTTTTATAATGGCACCTCCAGCATTTTTTTCTTAAAACTGAAATATCTTCCAAACCGTAATCTTAGCGGTAAAATGGTGTACTAGGGAAATGAGGGGCGTGGTAATACATTTTTACCTTACCAATACCTTTTACACCCCTATGATTAATGTACCTTACCTAATTTCGGAATAACAAACCTTTAATGGGGCGATTTTTTGCGACCTTCAAACGCCGATACACCCAAACTAATGCCACGCCCCCAAAAGTGGGCGGATATTTACCGTTATAATGGTCGCACGGTAAAAAAGTAACAAAAAGGCCTTACTTTAGGCCTTCCGCAGAGAAGCACTTCTGCTTTTCCCTTATATAATTAAGGTCTTCCGCCGGGAAGCACCCGAACCTTCCAAAACCTTGCATTAGACTTTCTGCCGAGAAACACGCTGGGTGGGATCTCCTGCGTAGGGAAACTGTACAGCCATCCGCTGCGTGGCACTCTGCCCTTAGATTTGAGTGGGCCCAATGCATTTATTGCACGTATAATAAGTTATAAAAATTGTTAAGTAGAGATTAAACAGAAATATTCAATCACGCTACCGAGCTGAAGTCTGGAGAGAATCAGTGCTAGATTGTGAAAGCAATCATTAGAAATTCGTGTGGCAGTTGAGTATCACTTGGAGGGTTACGAGACCCCTTCAAGCGGACCCTGGATAGACTGAGCTACATACATGGCTGAGAAAGAAAACTCGTTACATCTTACGACGCCGTAATTTATATTAAATCCATAGATAAGTCAGGTAATATTTACCTGTATAATGACGCTACAAACGAAATTGTTGGTAAAGGAGTACGAGTTGAACGAAATACAATTGCAATTGCTTGAATTACGCACGCACAATTACGGGAATTGTTGCAACAAAATCAAGAAATTTGTCAAGCGAAATCTTTAAATGTATCTTAGTAATCTCTTATTAATTTCTTAAAGCAGCAAGCCAAATTAGTGAAAAATGGGAAGCATCAGAGTCAGAATGTACCGATGACGTTGCACTCGGAAATTTCATCAATTCGCGCCCACACGATGAACTATGGCCAAAAATACAAAAGAAGGAAACGGAGATTGTACACCTAAAACCAGGGTTCGGAATATATACCTCAAACGAACACCTTTTTTTATATCCTTCACAAAAAGAACGATCTCAAAAGATGAAAATCTGTTTTGCCTCATGAGCGATTTTTATTTTTTCATTTTATTTCAAAAAAATACATATCGCTTACGTTCACAATAAATTCCAACTTCCAACAAAACTATCACTTGGGATGAAAAAAATTCTTATCTTCAAATATTTCGATTCCTGAAGTTGAAAAAACTGCGTTTGTTGACGAATAGCGATCGCAGAAGATAAGAAAACTTCGGCTTTCGTACCATAACGATCTTCGGTGATGAAAAAAAGGTTGCGCAGGCAACGAATCGATCTTTGAAGATGAAAATAATTTCGACGCAGGATCGAAAAAAGCGGAGCAAAGTTGAAAAGCATGGGTTTTGTTGGTGTTTGGATGGTTTGCTTCGCGGCAGAGACAAGTGCTTGAAAATTAAGTTTTGTTTGTGTTTCGTGTGAATATGTTTTTGTTGGATTGTGAGGAAAGTTGTAGAAGTAAATACGTAAAATATTAATGTGTAAAAATATTAATAAGTAAATTGTTTTCTACCATAAGTACATTATGCCAATATGTTTTATTTCTATTATAAATGTTTATTATGAATTATGTATGCATTAAGTAATGTATCAGAAAAACACTGATTGAGAGTATTTGCTCTCCGATTGAAAGCACAGATTGTGCCGCGTTACATTCGTCAATTTTATTATCCGGCGGACATTTGAAACATGAATTCAAACACTTGTTCCTTTATAAAATTTGTTACCTTTTGTCCGTCTAATAATCAATCCTTTTTCATTCCAAAAGTAATTATTTTCAAGGCCGATATACAAATTTGCCTTCCATTCATACATGTAGATATGTATTCAAATGCCTACCTGAAAAAGTTATTGCATATATTCGGAACGAGCTCACAGAAAGGGTTGAGGAGTAAATTTTTGCACTTGCTTTACGTTTTTTATGCAGGACATGGTCCAAAAAAATGGAAGGATATTCATATGTATATTGGGATGGATTGAGAAAAAGCCAACATTCTTTGAGAACATTTTTTTAAAGTCAGAAAAAAAAAATCGACTGTGTTTTAATATCAGTGAATAATAAAAAGTATAATAGAAAGATATAAGAAATATATACATATATATATATATAATATATAATATAATATAATATAATATAATATAATATATTATATATCTATATATCTATATTATATAATAGATCCACAACTCGTACTGCTCCATCAGGACCGCGGTATATTTTGGTCACTCTTCGAAGACGCCAGTTGAGGGCTGGAACGTTGTCAGTTTTAACGATTACTAGAGTGTCTACCTTAATATCAGCGGTCTGCTTCGTCCATTTTTGTCTGTGTTGTAATTGATTTAAATACTCCACGTTCCACCGTTTCCAAAATACATGCTTTAGTTCAGACACCAATTTCCATCTTGTATTAAGTGTTGTCTTCAGTTTAGGTGCACACACATCTACTTGAGCATTCAGGGGTTCGCCGATTAAAAAATGTCCAGGAGTTAATACTGTGAGGTCGTTAGGATCATTTGACATAGGAGTTATGGGGCGTGAATTCAAAATTGCTTCGACTTCTACTATGACTGTTTCGAAATGTGGTGCCCCAGGAGGAATAAATTTGAACTCGATTTCCTTGGCGCCACATGCCCCTTAATACTGTTTTGCGCCTTATCCGAAAAAATCGTCTCACTTAACTCGGTCACATGTTCTTGGCTCCAACGAAATTTGTTGCATTATCAAATTATAATGTGTGACATCTTCCCCGTCTGCTAATAAATCTTTTTATTGCGCCAATAAATGCTTCAGTGTTTAGATCGCTGACCCATTCCAGGTGGACAGCTTTAGTCGAGAAGCAGCAAAAGATTGCGAGATAAATCTTATGTGGTTTTTTACCTCGAATTTTATAATGTAGCCAAAAAGGGCCACAATAATCTAATCCTGATGTAATTAACGGTCGTGCAGGCGATACTCTTTCTGCTGGTAGATTTCCCATTATTTGCTTAAATAGGTGAGGTTTTGCTCGATTACATTGAACACAATTTTGAATAACACCTTTCGTCATATGCCTTTTATGATCCAGAATTGCTGTCTGGATATAGCCAGAAGTGCCTGGGCTCCGCAATGTTTGCTGTCTTCATGCAGACCCTGGAGCAGTAACCTTACCAATGAATCATTATATGGTAAGGGTAGTGGATCGTTTGCATCGTATGATAAATTAGCCGCTGGTAGACGGCCTCCCACCCGAAGTAGATTGTGTTCATCCATAAATGGCGATAAACTATTAATTGAATTTGCCTTGTCTAATGCTTTGTGTTGAGTAAGTGCTTTGATTTCTGCTGCGAAGTCTGATTGCTGTATTGTTTGTACTATTATTTGTAGGCCCTTAAGTAATTCGTGTGGTGATAATTCCTTTTCCTGTAACCGTGGTGCAGTATGTCGTACGTTGCTGATGAACCGCAATACATAAGCGACAATGCGTTGCAGTATGCGAAAAGAATTCCTGTGATTTATACCATATAGAATTTCTTCTCTTCCCGCCGTACTTATTAACGAGGTTGCTGCGATTGTTTTCCTTTCTAATTTGGGTTCATGGCTTGATGGTTTTGAAAATGATGCAGGCCAGTGAGATTCTTTGGTAATTTATCCGCCGTTAGGCCTCTTGATAGGACGTCTGCAGGATTTTCCTTCGTATTGACATACCGCCACTGCGTAGGTGTTGTTCTTTGTTGAATTTTCGCGATCCTATTGGCCACAAAGGTGTGAAAGGATGACGCTGTTGAATGTATCCAGCATAGTACCACTTGAGAGTCCGTCCATAAGAAGGCCTTAGCGTCTTGCAATCTTAGATCAGTTCTTACCCTGGTTGTAAGTTCGGCGCCTAAAACAGCTGCACATAATTCTAGGCGTGGTATAGTTTGCCTTTTAAGTGGAGCAACTCTAGATCTCGCACACAGCAATGGTCCTTTTCTGAGGCGTCTGCAAATGTGTGGATTTGCACTGAGATTGGTATTTCCTTTTTGAAGACATGTCTATCAAATCTAGTTTTATTTAAAGATGCCGACATTTCTTGAAAGCTCCGCCATTCCTTTTGTAGATGCTCTGGTAAAACGTCATCCCATGACAGCTTTAATTGCCAAAGCTGCTGGATGAATATTTTGGCAATTACCACTACCGGTGCGAGGATTCCCAGAGGTTCGAAAATGCGAGCCAGGTCTGAAGTAACTGATCACTTTGTTGAACATTGTGTGGGAGTCATTTTCACCCGAACTGAGAATTGATCATCTCTTGGTAGCCACATTACACCTAGTGTCTTTATGTAAGGAGAATGTGCAGAAAGGAGATCAAGATCAAGTCTTGATCATGAGACGAAATGTTCTCGAGCAATTTTGCATCATTAGCGCACCACTTTCGCAATTTAAATCCTGCGTTGTCTAAGATGTGCCTCAGTTGCGCTCGAATTTCTAATGTTGCGGCAATGCTGTTTGCACCGCTCAAGCAATCATCCATATAAAAGTCATCTAGTAGCACTTGAGATCCCGTTGAATGATCCAACTTGTTCTGCGTTGCTAGCGTTTGAAGGCATTTTGTAGCTAAGTAGGGTGCGGCCGTCCCATATGTTACCGTTTGTACACGATTCCTTAGTTCTTCTTTTCTATCGTTTCGCCAAATATTCAACTGATATCTGATGATCCTCACGATGTATTAAGATTTGCCGATACATTTTTTCGATATCAGCGGAGAATGCATATTTGTGGAGACGAAAGCGAATTAACATGGAGGAGAGTTCCTCTTGAATCGTTGGTCCGACGTGTAGTAAATCATTTAGGGAGAGACCTGACGATGTATGACTTTGCTGAAGCATCGAAGACGACCCGTAATTTAGTACTATCCGGCTTTAGAACGCAATGATGAGGAATGAAATAGTGTTCCTTTGGTACATATTTGGTGGCGATCTCTTCCATGTGTCCAAGTTGAGAATACTCTTCCATAAAGTTGCAATGGCTGTGTTCAGAGTTTGATCCTTTTGTAATCGTCTCTCAAGCGCATACAATCGGCTAAGCGCCATTGAAAATGAATCTCTCAATGCTTCACCCTTTTTTGCTAATGGTAACCGGACTATGAAACGTCCAGTTGCGGATCTCGATACTGTTTGCGTAAAGCTGCTTTCACATAACTGCTCTGCCACCGTCAATTGTTTTTTCTCGTCTTCAGTGTTCTCCAGTAACCAAAATCTTTCGATTAACTTGTCTGTGGTTTCTTTGCTGTCAGGAAAGATACAGCACGTAATAGGTTGATGAATTGTTGAGTTAATTTTTCCCGATACTACCCATCCTAACTTTGTATTTTGTAGAACGGGCATATCCTTGCCGAGTGTTAATTGTTCGATTTGCATTAGATTGTAGAAAAACTCTACTCCTAGGAGTACATCGATTTGCCCGGTTTGCCGAAAGTTGGATCCGCTAATTTAACGTTACTTGGTATGGACCAGTTTGAAATGTCTAACGTTTGTGTCGGCTGTGGTGCCACAATTTACGGTAAGACGTACATATTCCTCGAGCATGGTGTAGAAGGTTCCATCTTGTGATTGAAGTCCTACATTGACCCTGTTGCTAGAATTGCGAGTCTTTCGTCCGATGCCTTCGATTTGAAGTGATGAAGTTCGGGGCGATAGGGATAGCTTCTTGATGAGCCTCTGTTATATCGCTGACGCTATTGTAGTTGGTGCGTTATCTGCCTTAACAGGTGTGCAGTTTGTTGGCCGAGTGCTGTCCTTAAATTGCTGATTGTTCTGCCCTGTACTGAAGTTTTGAGTGTGCTGCAAATGTAATAACGTGTTGTGTTTTTTATTACACCGACAGCAAACTTCGCGAAGGACACTGACCAGCCAGATGACCTGCCTTCAAACAGTTTACACAAAGGTTTTGCTTGCGCACAAAATTTAGTCGATCTGATGCTCCAAGCTGAAGAAAGTGTGGACACGCAAATAAGGGATGCGAGCCACAGTTGCATGATTGACATGTGTTATTGCCCTGAGGTTTCGAAACGAATGTTGCAGGGACATGTGCCGTTTTCTGAGCTGCTGGAACGTTATTCCTTTGTCCTATCATTTCCAGTGATAAGAATTGTCCTTACAAAAAGGTAAGAAAGTCGGGAATCGTTTGCACTTCTCTGGGCCTCGAAATTGTTTGCTCATACCGAATCAATGACTGTCTGTCCAGCTTTTTCGTAAGTAAGTTTAATAATAAGGGATCCCACTGTGCTGTGGCAATTTCCAAATTATTTAGAGCCAGAAGACATTCCTGAGTTGTATCGTGTAATGCCTTTAAAGTCATTACTGATCCAGATACTGATGGCTGATCGACGATTTTTTGGATTAGAGTTGATACCAATACCCTTTTATTGTTGTAGCGCTGACGCAGCATTGTCCAAGCAACATCATAATTTTCCTCAGTGGGTGCTAAGTGGCTGACTAATCTTTCCGCTTCTCCAAGAAGGTTCGATTTCAAGTAAAACATTTTTTGAACCGTGGCGATGGGTTGCTGGTTCACCATTTGCAAAACAGATCGAAGAACTGACGCCAATGAAGATAACTCCCATCAAATTTAGGAATTCTTAGCTTAGATGTACTTTGGTTTGCAATTTTGAATTAATTGTAGTTAAAGTTGTTGCTGAATCGCTACTTATTCTCTGTTTTTCTGCAATGACTGCTAAGTTGACTAATGTTTGCCGCACTTGTTCTTCCATATTGACATATGGCTGTATGTTATAACCGACGGATTCGAGACTTTTAATTTGAGTCCAGATCTCATCGTTTATTTGTTCAATTTGTTCCCATGCTTGTTTGATGGTTTTTATTTTGATGTCGTAGTATAGCTGTGGCTGAGGCTGCCTCTTGCTATTTACGTTTGACAGCAATCGCTCTAGTGCATGGCTTTTTGCGACAATGATTTGATTTGATATGATTTTTTATGCCTGTTTTTGAACCCTTTGACTGACTGGCGACATCTTGTAATTGGTCCTTAGTTGGCGGCACCTGTTTCTTTTCTTCTTCGTTTCTTCTTCGATTTGGATGTACGTTGCGGTTAACTGCTTCATTTGGTCGAAGAAGTCCGATGTGAAATAGGAGTCCTCCTGATCCACATCTTCGTCCTATCGAATTATCCTGTCTCTCGTCACGAAGTCGTCCCAGATGTCCCTCAGACACTGCAGCCGATCGGTGAAATATTTTTTATTTTGTTTGCGTGAAGCCGAATCCTTCTTGTAATTTCGTATGATAGCCTGGATTTGATTTCCAGCCGTTGTTGATCCTGTATCAATTTAGTAAACCCTTCCATTCCGGGTTTATCCTTGTAGACTCTGTGCTGCGGTGTGTGTCGTTTATGTGATCCTTTAAAGGATCACGTCGGGGTCACCAAATGTTTTGTTGTTTAATAGGTGATTGAATTTGGAACTTTAACCAATTCCAATCCCTTTTATTGTTTTATAAGTGCAATTCGGAACTTGAACCGAATCCACACCTTTTATTCTTTGAGTGATAGTAATTGTAATTGATTTGTTTAAATGAATACTCTCCGCCTTTGAGTTTAATGCTACCAATTTCGTTATTGAATCAATTTAATTTATAGAAAAAAAAAAACATTTAAGCTAAGCATAAATAACAATAAGAATTGACAAAGAAGTATTGTGAAACAATTTAAATTAAAAAGAAGCCAAATAATTAAAAACGCCACATTAGAGCGCGTCAGCAAATTCGTAAGCTAACTTAATTTTGAATTCGGTCAGCGACTGCCAGCGTAATATAAGTGCAGTCAACGACACTGTGCCATGCTCGCAGTTGATGACCCAGTTCAAGGTAGAAAAAGTGCTGCCGTTAGCATAGCGAATCGCGACATTAACTACATGTAAAAAACAAACAAAATATGTATGTATGTATATGGAAAAATAAATAAAACAAAATTTATAAAAAATATTAATAAACCCCTAAACAAAAAAAAAAAACTCAAAAATTTTCCCTATTAGTTGTATAATACCCTGACAGAATCTGATTTTGTCAGGGCTTAGATCACAATACCTTTTTATTATAAAGGCGGTTAGGTTCCGCCAATGGTTAAGGCGATCAGATGTCGCCGAAATATTTTGGAAAGGGACATTTCAGTGCCTTATTTTCCTGAGAACCCTTACTAACCAAGTGAATGTCGGATTCTGACTTGGTCCTGAAATGTAGCATCTATTAATATGAAAAAATCGAATACTAGATACGAAAATGGAAATTATTTGAAAACATTTTCCCACTGTTTTTATTTTTTTCCCACTGAAAGAGTAGGGTCCCCAGAGTAAGTAAGATAAGTGCACATTTGTCGCAGCGGTACAACAAACACACACTCACACACAACAGGATTCCAGCGTACCCAAAACGATCACGTTACATAGTACAAGTGCTGATAAAAAAAGTTGATTTAGGTTGCTATGAATTAACAACAAACACCACAAAAATACCGCAAGGAAAATTCCTACAACAAAAGCTTCGAGTATCCCATCCATCCGCCTGTAGGTTATCTCTCGAAAGGTCAACCGTAATTTACTTTATTTAATTGCTATAAGACACACTCCTAAATTCTACTCCCAGTTACTCCCACGTTTCCTTTTTTCTTGAATCGCCATAAACACACTACTCATGTTCATTTCATCCAAAATTATGTTTGTGAGTATTTATGTGAACTAGTTTTGTAAGATCATCTATTTTGTTATAATGTGATGCTTCTAATAATAATTGAAACAATCCACGTGCAAAGTTCCAACTATCCGGTTCGTAATTGAAATCTGATACTTGGGTGGTTCTTATGTGGTATCCAACTCATTTAGCTGTTCCAATTCGGAATAGAGAATTGGTTCAGTAGATTTCTGATCATATCTTGAAGTATCAAGTTCAGAGTATAATTTCGTATAGATTCATTTCTTCACTTCTGCATCTTCCATTCGAGTGAAAAAGTTGTTATCGTCATTGCTATTAAGAAGAGTTTCCTCTGAAAAATCGATTTTTCTGGCTTTAGCTGAAGTATTTGTTTTTACTTTTAGTGATATCCTACTATTTTTAATGTTATGCTTTTCCGTATTATAATTTGTATTAGAGTGTTTGAATAATTGTTTTAGACTTTTTAAGATGAGGCTAGGTAGGTAGATAGGTAGGAGGTGACGCTCGCCACCGCACTCGATGGTGGGCAACAATTAAACTAATGATCCTCGTTTTGATCCACCTGAAAAAGTACACGTGAGACCCGAAAAAGGAAAAAATATCCGTGTAGATTGGGATAGTAAGTGTTATACCCAGCCCGCCAAATTGAGGAACCTGAGCAGTTGTCTGGGGTGGAAACTGGCGACTTCCTCCAGTCCATTGAAGGTGATTTTGTCCCAGGTCGTAAATCTGGCACGCATGAGTGCCGGGCATTCACATAGTAGGTGGGAAACCGTTTCTTTCTGAGAAGTGCCTCCGCAGCTACGGCAGAAGGTGTTGTGGGTCAGGCCCAGACGTTCCGCGTGATTACCAATCGTCCAGTGGCCAGTGATCACCCCGACTAGCCTGGCTATGTCCGTTCGGCTCCTGTTAATGAGCCATTTCTTCTTGGCCTTATCATACGATGGCCATGACGACCTGGCAATGCGGCAGGATGGTAGATTTCTCCATCTGTCATTGGCTTTATCGCGGAATACGCGGTATAATTCTCCTCTTAGAGTATTGAGTGGCTCGTAGATAGGGATGGCGTTATCCGGTGACATGGCGGCTCCCAACCTAGCGAGCTCCATGCGGCACCCCCGCACCACCTTGTAATACATTGTGGTGGCCAGCAAGGAGAGAATAGCTGCCTGACTGTCGGTGGCTATGCTTAGTCTCCCGCCGGTTATTCGCGCTTCCGTTAATCTCCTACCTTCTGCCTCCCTTATACCTGTATACCTATTTCCGCTTGGAATACACTGACATAGTTTGGGAGTTTCAGGAATATCTCCGTAGATGGTTTTTGCGGGATGGCGTTCAGAGCTTTTGGACAGGGCCTCAGAGCTCCTGAAGCCCCAACGCACGCCGTGCGCTGTACCCTCCCCAGGCGTATGGAGTCAGACTTCTTACTTGAAGCCGTCCACAAAACTAGCGATCCATATGACAGGATTGGTCTGATGATAGCAGTGTACAATCATAGTGTAAGTGTGGGCTTCAGTCCCCTTTTCTTACCGAAAGTTCTGCAGCAGAAGTAGTAAGCAATGCTCGCCTTCTTGATCCTCTGTTCTATGTTTCTTCCCCAATTTAGTTTAGAGTCGAGTATTATGTCTAGGTATTTCGCCTGCATCGAAAGTTGAAGTCGAAAGTTGGAGTCGAAAGCTCCTGTCCGTGTGGAGCTTGGGCGGGTTAAATGGTTAAGGTTTATATGTGTTTGTGAAGAGTACTAACTCCGATTTGGATGGATTTACCTCTAACCATCGTGGAGTAGCCCATGCAACAATTGTGCGGAGGGCTTGTTCCGTTACGGAGCTTAAAGTCGATGTGCAGAAGCCGGAGACCAATATGACCAGATCATCGGCATATGCCACGGCTTTGATTACCGCTTTGTCAAGCTGTTCCAAAAGCGGATTCATCACCAGAATCCATAGCAGCTGTGAGATTACCCCTCCTTGGGGCGTGACTCTGCTAGCATACCTGACGATACTACTTCGCCAGTGTGGCGTGGATCTCTCTTGTATGCAGCATTACGAGAATCCATCTTGCAAGGTCTTCGACTTCTAGGTCTCTAAGTGCCTCCCGGATGGCAGAAGATTTGACGTTGTTTAAGGCGCCTTCTATGTCAAGGAAGGTCTACAAGGTATATTGTTTGTAGTGGAGTGAGCGCTCTATGTAGGTCAATACCTTGTGTAGGGCAGAATCCGTAGATCTTCCCTTCCCTTGATCCGTAGATCTTCCCTTCCAGCTCATGCTGGGAATGGGATATTTTGTCGCATAGTTTTTCCCTCAGGCTATCGTCCAGAATGCGTTCCAGTGTTTTTAGAAAGAAGGAAGTGAGAGAAATCGTCCTGAAGTCCTTCGCTGACTCGTGGCCACGTTTCCCCACTTTTGGTATAAAAACAACGTTGACCTTCCTCCATGTGTCTGGTACATGGCGCAGCTCTACACTAGATCTGAAGAGCCTGGTTACGAAGGGGATTACTGAGACCTTCGTTCTTTGCAGCATCACCGGCCACATACCGTCTGGTCCAGGGACTTGAAGGGGTCGAACGAATTTACAGCCCATTTTATCCTGTCCGTCGAGATGATGTCTTCGATCATCTTAATGTCAGTTTGTCTAATATTGCTAGGTATATTACTTGTAACAGATGTCCTGATGTCAAACTCAGAGCTGCCTGGAAAGTGAGTTCTGGTGAGTACTTCCAGGGATTCCGATGCGGAACTGGTCCACGACCCATCCTCCTTTCTCACCACAGAAGGGCAGGAATGGTCCTTGGACAGTAGCTTGATGAGTCTTGCAGACTCCTTGGTACTTTCGATGTTGCCGCAATAGGTTTTCCAAGCCGTGGATTTAGCCCTCCTGAAGGCTTTTTATACGTTCTCCGACAATCCTGATAGTGTTTCCAGTAATTGTGTTTATAGCAGATGTTGAAGAGAGCTCTGGTAATTTTCCTCAGGACCTTTAGCTCTTCGGTCCACCAGGGAGGGAAGGATTTCTTGCCGTGGCTCAGGGGACACGAACGGTGTAACGCTGTCTCCATGGCAGTTTCGAACTCCGAGGCGCGTTTGTTCAGAAGCTCAGCTGACTCAGCATTCGCTAAAGGGTTGCTTCTTAATCAAGACTCAAGGACTCTTCAGAATTTTGCCCAGTCTCTTTTCCTAACATTTCTATCGGGCTGATGGTATCCAGCAGTGATCTGAGTATGATATTTTACTCAATTTATCATCCAGTTCGTGACCTCGCAGGAATAGTTCCTGGTAGATAGAGTTACATCAATAACCTCCTCCTACCCCGGAAAAGTGGTGGAGCTTGGAAAGATGAAGGTCGGCCTATTGCCTCTGTTGTGTATCTCGAGCGACTTTCCAGCCGCTGTAGAGAACAGATTTGACACCTCAGTCGGTGGGTAAGTAAGCTCAGGAGATAGTAAGTGGATGATTAGTAGGAGAACTAGCAGGTTATCTGTAGCACATCTCGAGTGCTGCAGGTTATTCTGCACGACTCTTAGCATTTCGAGGAAGGGTCGTCCACGATCCGTAGCTCTTCCAGCTGCTTCCCGACTTCTTCTGGCTCAGCCAGGTCGCTTTCGGTATCAGTGGCGCGAAAAATTTTGACCTTGGGATGCCGGATACCAAACTTCATCCTTAAGCCAGCATGCTCAAAGGGAGGTACGATTTCCTCCGTAATTAGGAGGAGAAGGAGCTGTTCTTATGTGTGTCCACCACCTTAATAACAGCCCAGTCGTCAGACGGAATGGTGGGGTTTTGAATGGCCAGGCACTTCAGAAGCTTCTGAGCGTCTAGCTTCATCATCGGTAACCAGATGCGTAACTCGGGGTCTCCTTGGGATCTCCCTGGTTGGGCTGAGCTTGAGCTTCAAGCCTTCCCAATGGCCGCTGACCTCAGTAACCATTTTTCCGAGGCTCATGATTCTGCCCGTGGACTTGGCTTTCTTCTGAGTGCCACTGTGGCTGGCGGCCCTCTGTAATTTGCGGTCTGCAGCGGTGGATTCAGTGCTATGTCTGGCAGTAACCACTGCTGTCGGAGGGACAGTTGACTCCTGGCTGGAGGCAAGCAGCTCATCTTCGCTGCACCTCTCCACAGAGCCACGGTCCCAGTCTCCCCCTGTCGTCGTTTTCTTTGTGTTTGTTTGTTTGTTGTCTTTGTTCATAGTTGTTCCCACGAGTAAGGTCGGAAAGGGTGGATTGAAACGGTTTCCAGGGGCCATCACGAGGAGGGAGAAGTCGACTTGTTTGCCCGCGACAGATACGGAGGGTCGTCGCGAGGACCCGTTATCCCCCAATCACGGACAAACCATAACCCCCCAAGATGGAGCTAAAAGCCTTTTCTAATTGATTTTCTAAACGTGCTTTTCCTAATTTTATATTCTTAAATTTCTGTTTTAATATGTGTCTAGTTTTAATTAGATCTTTTAATAATTTTTCCATCCATTTTAGAGATAGTAACAACATACATATATCAAAACAGGTACATACAGTCTGTCAAGAATGAGTTTACACATTGCAAATAATTCATACTTTTCAATTTGCTTGACAATAAAATACTTTATTTTAAATCTGATTAAAATTGTTATTAATGTAATATGGTTCTCTGGTATATTTACGAACGTCCCATTAAAAACAATTAAATTCCAAGTAAGACATGAAAATTTTTACAAACACAAATCGCTTTTGAGTTTTTTACGTGTCAATGAAGTTTTTACTCAACTGTGTAAAAAGTTTTTTATTTCAAATTTTTTGTATTAAAACTTAATAAATAACATTTCTAATATTTCGTATGACCACCTTTAGCATTAAAAACACAATTGAGTCTTTTTTTCATTAAATGGGTCAACTTTTTCAGGTCATAGTTGGCCGGTATCTTCTCCCACTCTTCCCTTATAGCAGTTTTTAATGCTGTAAGATTTTTTGGATGCCTTGTGGCCACTTTTCTCTTTACATGTACCCATAAATTTTCGATAGGGTTTAAGTCCGGGCTCTGGGCTGGTGTATCGAGGACTTTCCTGCAGTTATACATAAGCCACATCCTCATCATATACGCCTTATGTTTGGGGTCATTATTTTATTTATTTATTAGGTATAAATTAAGCAAATTGCTTTATAGTTTGAAAGAACATTCAAATTAAGGATAAAAATTCTAGAATCTTTTGTTTAGTTAAATAGGCTGAGTCTGAAAAATTAATGACAGGATATACAGTATTAAAATCGGCACAGGTGTTCCGAAGAGGTTCATGCTGTTGATGTGTAGGTCTGCTGAAGCTTAGCTGAAGCGGTTCATATCGCCTCAATGTGCGGCAAGGAACGTTAAGATGGATGTTGGATAACAAATATGCACTATTAGTAACGCCATACAGAATGTTGAGGATAAAAATAGCATTTAACATTCTACGACGATTAGCGAGTGATGGCAGGTTTATCAGCATAAGCCGGGATTCATATGGTGGTAAGTTTACGGTCATCCCAATGGAGGTTGCGAAGACAGAAAAGTAGGAATTGTTTTTGGACCGATTCAATCTCAGCAATGTAACAATTATAGTTTGGGCTCCAAACAGGCGAGGCGTATTCCAACATAGGTCTGACTAGTGATGTATAAAGTAGCTTAGTAATATATGGATCATTAAATTCCTTTGCCCATCTCTTTATAAAAACTAATGTGCTATTCGCTCTGCTGAATATGCGATTAATATGACTATTGAAGCGTAATTTTCGGTCGAGGACTACTCCAAGATCATCTACAATTTCCACTCCTTCCAAAATCCTTCCACAAATAGTGTAATTACAAAAAAAAGGACTATGACAACGGGAAAAAGTTATTTGTTTGCATTTCGTTAAATTGAGGTCCATGCAGTTGATGTTACACCATGCGGTTAGGGAATCCAAATCCGACTGTGGGAGACTGGCGCCGATTTCATCCTTATAAGACAGAAAAAGTTTCACGTCGTCCGCAAACATTAACACATTCCCATTCCTAATAGCCAATGGTAGATCATTAATGAAAACCAGAAATAACAGTGGTCCCAAATGGCTCCCTTGAGGTACACCTGAAGGAAAAAATATTATTTGATGTTGTATTGTTGAACACCACCCTTTGAGTCCGATTGCTGAGATAAGAGAGTATCCATTTTAGAAGCGGTTTAGGAAAGCCAAACAACTTCAGCTTTAAAAAAAGAAGCTTATGATTAACAACATCAAAAGCTTTGCTGATGTCTGTGTAGATAGCGTCTGTTTGCATAGAAAATTTGAAGTTTTTCAAGATCATCGACACGAATTCGAGTAAATTTGTTGTAGTTGATTTTCCCCTACAAAACCGTGTTGTGCTGGAGAAACCGAAGCATGTATACTCCGTGATATTCGTTCAGCAATTATCCACTCAAATAACTTCGGCAGCGCACTAGTTTTTGCGATGCCGCGATAATTTCGTACATCGCATCTATTACCAGATTTATGAAGCGGTATAATAAATGAAGATTTCCAAGCTTTTGGAAAATAAGGAATGCTCGAATAATGATGTGATAGGCGCTGCTAGTTCCTCAGCACAGTATTTAAGAACGCATGCTGGTAATCCATCAGGTTCAGGGTTATAGTTGCACTTTAAAGTTTACAAAGCATTTAGAACAATGTTTACATCAATTATTGGCAGACTTATACATCGCGAAGAAATGGGGAATGGGTATTCCACTAAACTACAATTTACGGATGAATATGTAGATTCAAAGAAGTTAGCAAACATATTGGAAATAGTTCCAACATCACCAGATTCACGATGGTCAAGCTTCATAACTGACGGATACATAGACAACTTTCTTTTCGTATTAACAAATTTCCAAAATTACTTTGGAACGGAATTCAAATTGAGTTTAATTCTTATTAAATAACTGGCATAAGCTTCCTTGCATTGTTTCTGATATTTACATCTCGTAGTTACACACATAGCAAAACTTGCAGGTGAACGCCTCTTACAATACACTTTATAATGCTTAGATTTCAAAGTCCTTAATTTCCGACATGCAAGTGTATACCAAGTCGTTACAATAGAGCTCGATAATTTTCGTAACGGTACCGAATATTTAAAGCAATTCAGAAGGCTGGTATTAAATGAGTATCTTGATAAAACTTAAAATAAGGTTTGTTCTCTACAATGAAGCCGAACCTATGCACTGTTTTTTAGATTTGATTTTAAAATTGATAAATATTGTTGGGCATCCATTGTAGTATCAATGAAAGCCAAGTCACCTACTTCCTGGCTCGAAATGCACCCCCAAACCATAGTCGACATTTTTCCGAATTTGACTGTGGGAATAATGTTCCAGTTTTCTAATGATGTTAGCGCTTTGCGCCACACTCTAGTTATTATTATTATTATTATATGAGGACGGGCGAGCTTATACAGCTGTGGTACTGCGGCTCATTTGGCCTATTGTATCATCCCTCTATTGTTAGAGTGGTTGTTCCATCCCAGTTTTTCTTATGAATGTCATAAGTTCTAAATGGCTTAGCTTAGCCAGTTCTGAGTGCTCCACTATCTCTTTCCCGAAGACTAACCTTCTAGTACTATGAAAAGCCGGGCACTCAGAGACTAAGTGCAGGGACGACTCAATAGACTCCATGCAGAATCTGCACTGAGTCTCACTCGACAACATCATCTTTATACACTTCTTGTCCATATTCAAGAGGGATTTAGAGCCTAGTAGAGAGTATTGTGGTAGGAACAGTTTTTTGAATTTCTGTCCTATGGTTTCGGCCCAGTATTTGTTTGCCCCCGCTAGTGCCCATTTTTGCTTTATTTGTTTAAATAGGGATTTGCTTATTCCGAAGAAGGCTCTGGTCCAACAAAGGCCTCAGCCGACCCAGACATGGCCAGTCTGTCAGCCTCTTCATTTCCGTCAAAACCCCTGTGCGCCGGTTTCCAATGTAAGGTTACCCGGTTCCTCTTAGCTAGTTCGGAAAGGATGGTCGCCGTCTCCAGTACCAGCTTTGATGTTATCACATAGGAATCCAGAGTTTTTAGTGCAGCCTGGCTATCTGTGTAAATTACTATGTTTTTCTTTCGTGTGTGTTTGCAGGTCATAAGCCGTACACACTCGTTAATAGCCAGATATTTCAGCTTGAAAGACAGACGTTAACTTGGACAGACTCACAGTGTGGGCCGTCTTCTGTGACACCGGATTCTGTGCCCTCGTTTGTCTTTGAGCCATATGTGTACCATACATAATCGTACGATGATGCCTGATAACTATCTGTTTCCCAGGTTAATCTGGCTGGTTTTACAGCTTTTACGTTTTTCTGGAAGCGATATACTGGTAGAGTTTCATCTAAGGGCATTCCAAACTCTTCAGTCTGCTCCAGAGTTTTGAGGATTGATAACTGTCCTTTAGAATGCCTTGGCCCAATTAATAATCCATGGTGATACAGGCGATGCATGCTCAGCTTTGCAGCCATCTGTACGTGTATGTGTAATGGGACCAGGCCTAGTATGACGTTTAAGCAGGCAGTTGGTGTGGATCGAATGCAACCCGTCATGCAGACGGCTACCAGTCTTTGCACTCTTTCCAACCTTCGTATTGTGGACAGTTCCTTTGTTTTCGTCGCATACGTCACCACCGATCTGTCTACCAAGTAGTAAATCGTTAAAATTGATTTGGGTTTAATCCCCCAATTCATTCCGCATATTCTCCTACAAATCCACAAGGCCTGGGTAGCCTTGTTTATTATAAGATCCATATGGGGATTCGATGATAGTTTACTGTCAAGGATCACACCTAGGTATTTCGCACTCTTGGAGAATGGTATTGTTTCCATTATATCCATATAGATGAGGTTCTTTTAGACCGACTAATTTCCGTCTATGGGTAAAAGGCACAATAACTGTCTTTTTCGGGTTTACAGAGAGTTGAGCTTTATTACACCATCTCTGTACTTCAATTAGTGCCATCTGAAGGATCTCCGATACGGTTTCCTCGAACCTCCCTCTGACGATGACTGCTATATCGTTTGCATACCCAATGGTGTGAATTCCCAACGACTTTAACGTTTTGAGGAGATCATCCACTACCATTGACCATAGGAGAGGGAAGAGCACTTCACCTTGTGGGCAACCCACCGTGGTAGTCACTGATAGGGTCACATCGTCGATTTCCAACTTTATGATCCTTCCGCGGAGCATGTTTTCTATCCATCTCACCACAGTGGGCGGTACCCTAAAGTTAGAGAGAGCGGTGCCTATGGATTCATAGGACGTGTTATTGAAGGCTCTTTCAATATCCAGGAAAGCAATCACACAGATTTCCTTGGATGATATTGCTCCTTCAATTTTCGTCACTACTTCATTTAGCTCCGTCTCCGTAGATTTCCCTTGGCATAAGCATGCTCATTAGATAGGGACCTGAATCCAAAGTATCGGCTCCATATTGTAGCAGAGCCAAAGTATCGGCTCCATATTGTAGCAGTGCTGGGAAGATGCTGTCTTCCCCAGGCGATTTAAACGGCTTAAAGGAAGAGATGGCCCACCTCACTGCGTGTCTGCTACAGATTCGATTCCCTACTCTCCAATCCTCCCTGGATGGTTGACTAACCCGCCCTCCAGGAGAGTGATTGGGCTGTTTCAGGATGACTGAATTCGGGAAATGTGTGCTGAGCAAAGTTTCCAGGCTCTATCTCTTGTCGAGAGTAAAGCCGCCACCACTTTTGGACAGTGTACCAATCGGGGTGGCTTTATCATTAGCCAGAATCTTTATCAGACGGCATCCCGACTGGACATCCGCGATCTTGTTACAGTACTGTCTGAAAGATTCCGTATTGGCTTTCCTGATTTCCTTATTGTATTCAGTTAGGGCTGCCGAGTAATTAGGCCAATCGTTGTTTCGTTTGGCCCTATTAAACAGCTTCCTAACGACTAAGGAAGGCTTCTTTCTAAGGTTTGCTAAATGCCTATTCCATCATGGTGTTTTTCTGTTTGTACTCTAGGTCTTTCGCGGGCAGTTGTCCTCATAGGCTGAAATAATGGAGCGGCCAACGAAACTTGTTGCAAGCTCCAATTTATTTACTGTGTCGACTCTTGAGGGTATTATATCGACTAGATTACTTAACTGTTCGCTGTATGCTTCCCAGTTCGTATTCTTTTTCTGTCGATATGGGTTACTCTTACCATCTAGTTGGTCCATCATTATAATAAAGCATAATTTTAGTCTCGTCGCAGAATATGACGTCGCCCCAATATTCATCCGGCTGCGAAATGTTCGTTGTAGAGAAAAGGAGACGCATTTCGATATTTTGAACAGAAAGTAGCGGTTTCTTTCGAGCAGCTCTTGATGAGTACTTGTTGCGTAGAATTGCCTGCCGAACCGCTTCATGGGAAATAGACACTACATACTCTTCGTTTAGCTCTACTGCAAGTTTCCTAGTGGAAATCTTTGGGTTCTCGTAAAATTCGTTCATCAGAATGCGCTCTGCACGTTTAGGTAATGTAGGATTTCGGCCACCTCCATACTTGAACTCCAGTTTTCCCTCATTTTCAGCTCGATTTAATACATTATAAATTGTCTTCCTTCACAGTTTTCCCCAGTTGGGCATTGTAATATATGAGCTGAATGACCTCAAATGTTTGATGTTTGCTACGCAAAAACAAATTGCAAACTATGTAGCTAGTCGAAAAGGAATCAAATTAGAACATAGATAACGGTAAATTCATCGCTTATGAATTCGAAAAGAAATTGTGTAAACAGTTCATTGGCACGTAAAAAACTCAACAGCGACTTTTTTTTCCCCAATGGAACGTTCGTAAATATACCAGAGAACCATATTACATTAATAAAAAGGTTAATCAGATTTCAAATAAAGTATTTTATTGTCAAGCAAATTGAAAAGTATGAATTATTTGCAATGTGTGAACTCATTCTTGACAGACTGTATATCAGGTTTTTATCAGCTCTTGATTACGTTTCGATCAGCTTATGATCAGCTTTTGATAAGCTATTGAACAGCTTTTGCACAGTTTTGCACAGTTTTGAACAGTTTTGAACAGCTTTGAACAGGTTTTAAACAGTTTTGAACAGCTATTGATCAGGTTGATCAGCTTTTGAATAGCTATTGAGCAGCTATATAAAGTATATTCAGTTGAAAGTCGTATTATTGATAGCCATATTATTAGTGAATATATGTACATATATATCAAATCCCATTCTATAACGTCAACTATCAACTGGATCGTCTTTGCATATTACAAGAAAATCCCTGTTTATCTTTCCAACATTCTCCGCATATATTTATAAAATTTTGCATAATCCATATCTTTTCCGACATGATCATTGTATATGCGCTTCAAATTCATCTAAACATGCTTAAACGTAATAATGATGGTAACATTATCGCGCACCAAATCTTTCTTGTATGTTTGACTTAAATAAAAATAAACAATGCATTTGTGACTACATATGTGACTACACACAAAAGTACTCTCGAATGTTGTTTTACTTCTCATAAGATACTAAGTATTTCTTTGTCTTTATTAGAAGTGAATTTTGGTTTAGGAATTGCAATTATGGTTCATACTGATATCAACAACTGGGCTGATAAAATTACTAGCCAAATATTGTAGATGTTTCTATGAGTTTTCTATGCATTTTTGTTAATTTATTTTGAATTGATTAGAGTCTGATCTCCTTACGATCGAAGTCCCTTGTTGTTGGTTTCTAAAGATTGTTTCTATTATCATTGTCGAACCTCAGTCGCCAGCTGATTATAGTAAGAACTAGTGTTTATATCTATTTGCATTATATTTCTTGTTAATGTCTATTTCAATTCTCCGTCTTATTAATTTGGAGTTGGGTTTTGAGTTAATTGCCTATTGTCTTTAATGATTTTAAATTTATTTCCTAAAAAGAATGGTATCAAAAATTTGATTTTACAAATGATATTCATTGAGATTTAGCCTTGTTCGTCTGTCTGTTGGAATCATGATCGCATTAGAACTGATTAAGCTATTCGAATGAAATTTAACAGACATGTAGAAGTTCACTATTTCTGTGTATGTACAAATCAATATGTTTCTTTTATTGTTTCCTAATAATTATAGGTTTACCTTAAATTAAGAGATTCAATATTCATACTATTCAATAATAGTATGCTACTTCAGCATTTTTCGTTCAAAGTTAGACGTCATAAGTTTTAGGGTATATAAGTCTTTCGCTGTGATCGAATATATAAATATCGTTTTCGGCTATTTATAGACTATATAACGATCCCTAACTAAAGCCACATTTTATCGCACTAAGAAAATTCTTATTGACCATTCCAAAGCATAAGAACATAAAAAGTTCAAGTCAAGCTTCAATCAAGCAGCTATTTTCTTGGTTCAATACATTCGTTACAAGAGAAATAATTTAAACTACATTAAGTCCTTAGCATTTAATACTTAAAATAAGAAGTTGTTGCCATTTGGAATAAACATTGTTCATAGTATAGATATAAGGGATACTAAGGTAGTGTAGATACTGTAAGACCAGGCTTAACGCGGGGGATACGTTCCATCACAGAATAAATAGTATAGAGAAGTTGCATCTCATACAAAGCAAATTTTGTTCTAGGGTTCCAATATTGGGACCCTATTGAACAGAGAGTACAAGCATGAGAACATGCAAATGAGTATACAAAAAATTGAGAAGCTGGTGCGATCGAAAGAGAGTAGCATGTGCGTTTTCGGTGGTTTTGTTTTTACGAGAGCAAAGCAGCTTATGTGTGCGTGTGTATGCATTGACAGCTTCTTCTATCGTAAGCTTGCATGGTGTTGCATTGCTTCTCTTGTTTTCGATTGTGTGGTTTGGATTCGAAATCACTTGGGAATTGTACTTTCATGCGAATGGTTGTGTTTTCCTGCGCTTATATATCGACTCCATTTTTACTTTGTATTTTGATATTTGACTCTATTTTTGATTTTGAATTGTTGCTTTTATAATTGTTGACGACTTTGCATACGATTTGGGTTATTCTTTGGACTTATATTATTTATATTGATTGTTGAGGGCTTGTCATACGATTTTGAATAGGAAAAATGGATTCTGTACCGGCTGTTTGTAAAATTTTCCAAAAGTCCGGCATTCGATGCTGCATAAAAACATGCGGTAAATCTAGGCGACATGGTGAAAAGATAAGAATGTTTAAATTTCCTCCCTATGACTCAGCTATGGGTCAAATTTGGCGAGAAAAATGTAATATTCCAACAAAAGATTACACAAAAAAATTGTTGCTTTTCGCCAATCACTTCTCTTGTTCTGACATTGGTAAAAAAGAGTTGAAATTCGGAGCTGTTCCGGTATTAAACTTAGAAGTTATTGAGGAAGATTACAAGTCGTTGGAGCTTGATTGTCCAGCTAAAAAGAGCCGAACAAGTGACTCCGTAGATGGATGTTGTAATGACTGTGAAAAATATCTGAAATCAGTTAATTTTTACAGAAAAAAATATTACGACATGGTAGTAAAATATAAAAATCTCCAAAGCCGCAAACAAATAGCAACAAAATCAAGCGTATTTCAAACCATCGACTCTTTTAAAATAAGTAAGGAGTCAAAAACATTTTACAAACTTCTTCTTAGTTCACGCCCTAAAGAATATAAGCAAGATGTAAAAGATTTGGTTCAAAACATTTATTATGTCTCACAGTCAACGTACCAATTTTTGAAGAATAAATTGCATCTAAATTTGCCACATATCTCTACTGTTTATCGATGGGCCCCTGTAAATTCCCTACAACCAGGTTTTAAAAATAACGGTTTAGAATTAATAAAAAAGAAGTGCTTAGATTTCAACCAGTACGAAAAGAATAATATGATTCTGCTGATGGATGATATGGCGATTAGAAGGGAATTGCGATACAATTCCAAATTAGATTTAGTGGATGGATTTGAGGAATATGGGGTTGAAAGAACGAACCAGATTGGTAAACAAATGTGTGTTTTTATGATTAAATCAATGTTTTCCAATGGGGAGCTTACATTTAATTACTTTGTTTCAAAAAATTGACTTTCTGCCGATTTATTAAAAGAGATAATATTACGAAATGTAGCAATTTTGAACAGTTTTGGCATTATAGTTAAAGTTGTAATTTGTGACCAAGGGTCCTCTAACAGGAAGTGTTTCTTGTGTTGCTATTTTGAGAAAAGAAGACGAAGTATTAACAGTTCCTAGTGAACTTTTCATATTTCATAAAAATTACAATTCTCTTAAAGATTTTGGTAACTTCGTTGCTCCTTTACAAATTTTCTTGGAAGTTAGCAAACAACATATTACAGTGTTTAGCAATATTTTTGACTCACAACCACAAACTGTTGGTATAAAAAGGTTAATAAAATCCAAATGCAAAAATGCCACACCTCCTCATGTTCTGATCATAAAGAAATAATATAGGACTTCATGATCTTAGTACTCTTAAGGAAGCATTGCTCGTGGGCTTCAGAAAAAAAAATTTTACTAAAGCCCGCAAACTTAAAATCCTGTCGCAGTAAAGGTTTTTGGGTTATTCTTCCCTACATATATCAGAATGAAATTTGTACAAAAATCGCAAATAATGGAATAACGTTAATTGGTGTTACCCGGCGCTTTTAGTTTACATAGGGAAAAGTACGCGTACTAGTTATTTCTATAAACACTTTTACCCAAATCTCTATCGGAAGCTTGAAGCAAAATAAAATACCGCCGCTTTAAATCTAAAATGCCGGATAAATTGCATTTTTATCTCTAGTATTTTTTTACTAGAGCGCTACAATTATTCAGTAACTCTTTCTGTGCGACGCATAGCTATGCAACTTAAAATACCAAACTCAACTTTCAATGGAAGAAAACCAAATATAGAAATCTAAAACTTGAAACAAAATTTTTTCAACACCACGAGCATTCACGACGTAGGATAGCAACACAATACACACACACATAAACATTTTATGCTTGCTCTCTCGTTATTTCTCTCTGATCGTGGCTGCTCTCTGATCATGCTTGCTCTCTCGTTGCTTAATCTTCCCATCAGTTGTTCCGCCCCATAAAGTGAAAAAGCATCGCAGGCCGAGATGCGACTTCCGTATACTATTTATTCTGTGGTTCCATCAAAGTAGAGCGTAATGCGAAACAGCGCTAAACGAGGCTATCTTAACATGTAAATAGTACATAATGAGGTTAGGGGAAGATGGATAGAAAATTGGTTAGGTATTAAATTTAATAATTATGTTTTTTTTTATAAAAATAAAACCAAACATTTATTTCTTGCAAAAATAAAAACAATATAAACGAATATACTATAAAAACAAATAAAATTCGAAGTCAGTCAGACCAGCGCTAAACCGAAAGAGCGTTAAGCGGGATCTTACTGTATATAGTATAGATATTAGACCATCATATATTTGTTTGGTTTTATGTTTTTATGTTTCGGCTATACTCAGAAGAAAAGAAAAGGAATTCGAACCAATTATAATAGTAATAAAAAAGAACAAGAAATAGAAGATGAAAAAAAATAAGAGTAAGAACGGCATCCTAGGTTTACCTACTCAAGCCTCTCATGTCCGTACTTCAATGTCAACAGGCTTTGTTTCCTAAAATTTAATAATTTAGACATTTTTTTAAAAGTTTATAATAAAATTTCAAACAACAACAATATCTCTTTTCTCAAAGACATATTTACGAACCCATCGCTCAAACCAAATAAACCGGATCAAACAAATCCCTTACGCCTAAAAACATTAATAATTAAGAAATATTATTTAAAACACTGAGATTGAAAATATATTACAAGAACAAATTATATATTGTATTAGAAAAAACCGTGTCATAATATATTCATGAAACCATCTCATCCATGCTCAAATTGATTACCTATAACCTTTTAAGGACCAACCATGCAATGCATATGCATGTTAAGTTTTGTGAGAGAAGTCAACGAAAAGCAAGCTATACATTCCATGCATCAGTAGAACGACCAAGCATTGCTTGAAATTGAAAGCAGTTAAAACAGTTGTTTCATAGTGCAGAAAAACATCACATATGTTTTCTTCTGCTTTTAAGAGTTGACCAGCCTCACAAGAAAAGTTGAGAATCGCGTAGTACGCGTCCACGGAACTAAAGAAATTATTTAATAATGCATTAAATTAATTAAGAGCTTTAAAGAGAGTTTTAAATGTAGTATTATTTTTATAACTTTTAGTAGTTTTCTGGGACTTTTCAATAGGAAAACACTTAATAAAAATAATAAAATTTTAGGTTGCAAAAATTTAAGTTGCAAATTTGTATAGGTACGGTAACCCTTTTTCCGTTGCTTGATACGGAAAGTACGATCCAGACCGTATATTCTTATTCATGCTATGCAAGAAGGGAGAGAACAAACTTGACGAAATTATGCATGTGCATAGCATGCATGTGCCAGGGTGCGCAAATGGGTTTCAGTGTATTCGTAGTTTCTCTCTTTTCGTGCATAGCATGTATATGAATTGCATGGTTGGGCCTTTACTCATAATATTTTCTATATGTCTGTTCTCAGTATAAAAAAAAATAAAAGCCGATACAAATATGTGTGTCTTTCTCCGACATAAAAAATTCACTCGCACATCAAATGCGTAACAGAATCTATACAGCAAATAAAAAGAAGAACAGCATCCTAGGTTTGCCTGTTTAAATATCAACTACTTAAATATCAACATCATGCGTCGTTATTCCTAAAAATAAAAAACAACAAAAATAGTTCTACAATAAATTAGCACTTTACCGATATACCAAACACCCAAGGCTTATAGAAAGAAGGTTGCACCACGCGCAGGTCCGTTATTTTTTTTCGTTTGACAGGGAAGTCAAATGACGTCAATAAGTATTTGTATTGAAATTTTGTTTCGAGGCGCCTGCACACTGGTTATAGAAATAATTTTTAATGTGAATGTTTGAAGTGAATTATTATTCCAATAATGAATAATGAAGTGAAGTAACGTATAAAACTACAACAACAAAAGGCAACAACAAAATCGGAGCGTTCGAGTAACATTTAACCTGTTCTAACTCTTCTTCATCCCACTTTTCAAGTTTGGCAATTGTATCGTGTGTTGTTACCCTAGTGATTTTAGAAATACTTATTGACGTAGTTGCGCAGAACTAGAACACTTTTCTTTGTTTACTGGCGCAACCTTTTATTCTATAAACCATGCCAAACACCCACCATATAAAAAGACTAAAAAGTATGCTACGCTTATTTCTTCCCTATTAAGCTTGGCTAGACGCAGTATCATTTGATACGGTATCACTACTGATACAATGATGCCAGCGATGGCTAGACACTGTGGAATCACAATTAGTTTCATAAACTGTAAACTTATGTCAATGTATGCTTGAAATTTACTAAATATCAAAATGTTGGGCGTGTTGCCATATTCATTATATTATGATTACTGCGTAAAGGAAAAATGGGATTTCTAAAATTCCCATGTTTAAATTTTAGTTCAATGGTAATTACCTGCTTCACTTTGGTTTTCTTGTTCAGTGGAAATCGTTATGTTGTGAAATTTTTTTAAAATAGTTAATTTATTTTAAAATATTAATAATGGAGGAAAGTAGTGGTTATAGGCCGGTTCAAGAACAAAGGAAAAGTGGGAATAAGTGGGAATAAAATTTAGAAGTGTGTCTTTGCTAAAAATTGGGTTGTGTCTTTGCTATAATTTGCTGTGTGCCCTTGCTGAAAGTATAGTTTTAGGGGTTTTTAAAATGATTATTGCATTTTTAGCCATTTAGGATTGTGTCTTTGCTAAAATATGGTTTTAGGGGTGTTTTCTAGGGTAATTTTTGTCTTTTAGCCGATAGGTTTGTAACTATGCTATCGTCCACCAGATGGCCATCGTGAATAAGTGCTTTGGAATGTTCATTTAGGCTTGTGTCTGTGATATAGACTTATGAATGTCGATCGTTTGCTATACCCAAGTAGATGGCGTTAGTGGGGAGTTTTTAGTGTAGCATACTTTTTAGTCTTTTTTTCTAATTTCTCGGTGTTGGTTATGAAGGTGTGAATAAATAGGGAAGAGAAAAGCGTAGCATACTTTTTCAGTCTTTTTATATGACGTGTATTTGGTATATCGGTAAAGTGCTAAGCTATTGTAGAAGGCAGAAGTTTTCCTATGTGGTTGTTGTTGTTGTTATTTATTTTAGGGGATGATTCACTTGCTGTGTGATAGTAGATTTAAAGATCAAGTGTTATGTAAGTATATTATTATAATTTATATCTTATATTTATTTATTTATATATTTATTTATATTTATATATTTATTTATATTTATATATTTATTTATTTATTTATTTATTTATAATTATAATATTTTTTTCTTTTTGGATTTTTTTAAAATTTGGTTTTTTGGTTGTTGTTCTTATTTATTTTAGGGGATGATTCACTTCGGCACTTTGATCGCCAGCTGCAACAATCTGGCTCCGAAGTTCTGTGGAATTTCAATTAAATAAAGTCGTAAATTAAGGTTCGGTTGACATTTTAATGGGATAACCTTTTTTATCAGCACTTGCACAATGAAGCGTGAGTGTTTGTGTACAAAGTAGTGATTTCGGGTATTTGATCACCTGTTGTGTGATAGTAGGGAAACATGCACGTGTTTGTGGTCGACCTGTTAAGGGATAATCTGCAGGCGGGCGGATGGAATAGTTTTCCTTGCTGTGTGTGTTGTGGTTGTTAATTCATAGACACGTGATAATTTGGGACGCCGGCCTCCTGCTGCGTGTGTGTGTGTGTGAAAGTGTTTGATTGTTGTATCGCTTCAACAAAGGTGTACTTATCACACTCTTGAGACCCTTTCCGTGGGAAAAATATATGCAAAGCGTGCACGTGTTTCTCGTCCACATGGTTGTATATGCATGAGATTTTGAACATGATCGTACATGCATTAATTCTATTCTTCGTAAACTCAATATGGTTTAATTTTCGAGGGAAAGCTGTTAGAAAATACTTTTTATACGCTATAAGAATAAAAATGTTCCATCAATATAGATTGGATTGTTGATGAGTAGACATGGACAAAGTAAATATTTCCATATTTTTAAAGCAAGTTCACGAATTTCTAATCAAACAAAAGGAATCATTGTTGGATGAGCATTATGATGAAATTCTGAAATGCTACATCAAACTAAGCCGTTGCGAGCATGAAATTATAATACAATCAAATCATGGACATCATTATAAATCTTGTTGTTGGGCTTCAAACGAATGTTTCGATGGACCAGACACTTGTGCATGCTACATGGTGCAACGTGTTATTTTAAGAATAAATAAATGAATGCTATTGTATTATAGATTAAATAAAATCTAAATCAAATATAAAATTTTTTGTCCAATAAAAACAAATTTATTTAAAATTTATGAACTATTTATTTATTATATATATATATTTATTTATAAATTTTCTTTTTTTTGTTAGATCTTAAAGATACATGTTAGTTTCCGGAAAGTCCACCATCACCTCCAGACGAAAATGATCCTCATTTGTCGTCATTAGCTTCGTCAAATAGTAGGATCCGTTGGAGAATTCTCTTATAGTCTCGTCGCTGAGGTTGTTGAATCTTGGCGGCAGAAAAACGATGCTGTCGTCCACTTCCATTAGAATCCGCTCGCCATATTTGGTTTTGGTTTTGCGAACAGTTTTTATGCCGTAGCTTCTATTCGGCTCCATGTTTTTAATACTCAGCACTGTCTTCAATGTATAATTCCTCTCGTTGAAATCTTCCAAGGCGGTAAACGAATATGATGACTTCTGCATTGCTGACATTCTGTTTTTTTTTATCTACAACGACTAAATTGTTAGAGGCAAGGAACGTATTATTTATACATTTTTTTAAATTTGAGTAGAAAAACAATGGAAACAGAACTGAAATTGGGTGAGAAACAAACAACACACACCACCAAAATGTTATGTGTATGGAGAAGCGAGATCAACAGTGAAAAAACAACTCATGTGAGATTGAAAGGAGTGAAACAGCCCTTCGTACAATATTTAGTTCTCCTAAATTCTACCTCAAAATAAATAAAACTCAATTTGATTTTCTGCTCAAATATAATAAAACAATCTTTATTGAGTATTTTTAGTGATATTATATAGGAATTCTAGACATAAATGACCACAATTATATGTATTGTAATTTTGATGTTGAATATAGTTGTAGCGTATGTTCTCTCCCATATACTTTATGATTTCTTGTGGTGGTTGTAAATTTCCGAAGCTATCAAAATATTCCTTAATTTTTCCGTTCTTATAATGCGCTACCCAGTGAGTACCTGGACCGCTCGATGAATCCAGATTGATAATTCCACATTCTGTCTGACGTACACATTTCGGTAGGCTATCTCTCATGAAAACACCTCTAAAATGTGGCAATTGTTTTGCATGCTCCATCAAGTCGATGTCTGTGAGCGGTCTTCTGGGTAGCTTTCTTAAAGGTGTTTTGATTGCGGGCTATAATATAAACCTAATCCCTTCTTGTATGGCTTCAGATATAAACCTTTGCCCACAGTTATTTCCTCCATCACTTTATTATGGCGACTTGTTTCATTCAGTAATTCTCTACCAACTTTTGCAGCGTTAATAGCTTTAAAGATCGCAGATCCTCCAGATGCTAAACCTCCAAGAGCTCCAAGTGCAGTCAAGACTGGCACCAGTGGTAGAAACCCTCCTCTTTTCGGTAAGGGTATAATACGAGGTATCTCAATTGATGCTTTCTTTTTTCTAAAGGATTTGTTTACTACTTTTCGTGCAATTTTAATAGCGCTGCGAATATCGTCTGGTTTTTGTTGATTAATAGTCCTCATAGCGTTTTTTATAGCATTAGTGAACAATTTTTTCGTACATTTTCGTTTAATTGTTTTCTTTATTTTCTTAATATTCCTGAGTGTGTTCCCCATACCTAATTTAGTCTTAGCTTTCATAGCACTCGCAACTAACCAGGAGTTTTTTCTCTCTGAAAAACCGTTGTCTTTGGATTTTTCGCTTTTCCAAGCGTTTTCTTCCAATATTTTATCAGCAATGTGTCTTTTATTGAGAACCTTAGTTTGAGAATAAGCAATATCGTGCTCTCTGCACGCAGCATCTAATGAATTAATTCCTTTATCGCCTCTTGCTAAACGTTTTTCTAACATAGTTCCGTGGCCGCAGAATTGATAACCAGGTAAATGAAGTTCAATTGGTAGTGCATCTATTAAATTATTTATTAAACCTTTTCCAACTGCAGATGGCTTTCGACTAAAACTCTTTTTATAACATACAACCATTTTATATCTTTTCAATTAAATAGTTGCGATAGAAATGAATATAAAGGGCTGATGCTTCCGCTTATATATCAATTGCTAAAATGCGTTTCGTTAAACAAGACAAGAATATCATTGTTAAAAATTTAGATTTGTCGACTAATAAATCATCACATGTAAGACACAGTTCATTGCTGCCGAATTCTATACGAGGGCTACTTGTTGGTCCCTCAAATTGTGAAAAACCAACGTCATGTTGAGTCTAATAGAGAGTCCGAATGGATTAAAGTTTGCCAATATATATTTGTATTCAAAGTCATTATATCAACCAAAGTATGAATACTTGAAGAAATTATTAGATCCGATAAAAAACATGGGCTTCTATACATTTTCCGAAAATGAAGATGTTTTAGAACCAAATGATGCTAAAAGCAACTCTATTATGATATTCGATGATGTCGCATGTGAAAAACAAAATAATATTCGAGCATACTTTTGTATGGGTCGACATAAAAATATTGATAGTTTTTACTTATGCCAAACATATACACGAATCCCTAAACATCTGATACGTGCTAATGCGAATTTAATAATTATGTTCAAACAAGACGAAATGAATATGAAACATATTTACGGTGATCATGTGGGTACAGATATGTCATTTGAGAAGTTTGCAAATATATGCAGAGAATGTTGGAAAGATAAATATGGATTCGTGGTTATAAGTAAAGACGATCCAATTGATGGCGGACGTTATAGAAAGGGATTTGATAATTATATTCTACTATAAACTATAACTATAAAGCCACATGCATCCTTCTATTATCTATTAGTACTTTATATGACTTCAACCTCATCATAGATCCGATCAACCTCATCATAGATCTGATCAACCTCATCAAAAGCTGTTCGACCTCATCAAAAGCTGTTCAAAGCTGTTCAAAAGCTGATTAAAAGCTGTTCAAAGCTGTTCAAAAGCAGTTCAAAGCTGTTCAAAAGCTGTTCAAAGCTGTTCAAAAGCAGTTCAAAGCTGTTCAAAAGCAGTTCAAAGCTGTTCAAAAGCTGATCAAAGCTGTTCAAAAGCAGTTCAAAGCTGTTCAAAAGCAGTTCAAAGCTGTTCAAAAGCAGTTCAAAGCTGTTCAAAAGCTGTTCAAAATTGTTCAAAAGCAGTTCAAAGCTGTTCAAAGCTGTTCAAAAGCTGTTCAAAAGCTGATCAACCTGATACATTAAGAATCACAGGAGAGCGCAATGGATGAAAAAGTACTTAAGGACATCATAAAGACTAGAAATGTATTAAAGAAAAAATTTAATAGTTTAAAATTAGATGAAGATGATATGGAGAAAAGATTAGAAGAAACATTTAGCCCCATCACAAAACCTCTAAAAGAAATAGTTAAACAATCTAAATCAAATGATAAAATCAACAAAAACAATATCTCAATCAATAAGAAAGAACTTTTCCTAAAAACCAGCACACCGTTTAAAGTAAGAAATGAAAAACCATTCAAAGATGAGACTGCAAACACTATTACTGAGAGTAATGATGATGATGATGCAGAATTGGTAATAAAACTTTTGAAGTAGATGATAACAAAATATCTATTTCTAATAATAATTGGAGCTTAACATCAGGATTGTCTGAACTATTATTCTAAAAGAAACCTAAAAATTATGATAATGCAGATCTACAAATGTACAAACAAATTTGAAATACTACAAATGCTCATAAACGCAATTATAGCTCAACTAAGCAAACCATGGGGACTAAAGCATCCAAATACAAAATAATAAAAAAGTTATTCAATGAGAATAAATCTTCATCATCATCCCACAAAGGAAGCGGTTTAATGAGTGTTAATAAGCACAAGCCAAATTATATCTATTGGGATGATCCAAATGAGTTGGTAGATAGGCTAAGATTATTAGTATCATCTGAATCTGCTGGTCGCAACAATCATAATAATGAAGTAGTCTCAATAATTGAAGAACTTAGGGAAGCAGATATAATTGTATAAATGCTATATACAATAACAGAAAATAATATTCGTAAAATGAGCGTTGACGAGTTCGGTCATTATTCTCAGCAAGGTGAAAATCAATTAAAATTAAAAAGAAATATTCTAAACACATTAGGCCTTAATGTGGACTATGATAGAAATGTCAACTTCCAGAAAAGGCGCTTAAAAAATGTTGGAGAACCTAAAGAGCAATGTGATGCTGTTACAAAAGCATTTGTGGTTGAAAGTCTAAATCAGATTACCTCGAAAATTCAAGAAGAGAACTCATTAATAAACGAAAATATTTACAAGGAATTCAAACAGATCTACACAATAATTCAAAGCATACACGGATTTTTAGACGTAGAGTTCAAAAGAATTAAATCTATTGATATAGATAATACATCTTTAGTATTACCAACTGATGACTAATATTAGCATATGATGCAATACCTGCAGAAAAAAAGTTACATTTTATAAAATAGTTTTTAAAATAATAATCTTAAAATGAGCGTTGACAAGTTCGGTCATTATTCTCAGCAAGGTGAAAAGCAAATAAAATTAAAAAGAAATATTCTAAACACTTTAGGCCTTAATATGGACTATGATAGAAATGTAAACTTCCAGAAAAGGCGCTTAAAAATTGTTGGAGAACCTAAAGAGGAATGTGATGCTGTTACAAAAGCTGAAAGTCTAAATCAGATTACCTCGAAAATTCAAGATGAGAGAACATTGCTAAAGGAGTCCATCCACAGAAATATTGACCAGAATAACATAAGACTACGAGAGCAAAACGCATTGCTAAAAGACAATATTTACAAAGAAATCACAAGTATACGAGAGGAAAACGCATTGCTAAAAGACAATATCTACAAAGAAATCAATCATATACGAGAGGAATACACAGTACTAAAGGAAAATATTTTCAAAGACATTAATCATATCTTCGCAATAACTCAAAATACACGCAAATACATAGACGAATTAAAAAAGAAAGCTAGAATTTAGAAGTGGAAAAAGAAAAAAGAAATCCAACAAATGTCGATGAAGAGAGGTTTAGTGGAAGAGCTTCACAAGCAAGCTCGTATGAACTTTAAGCGAAGGCGAGTAATAACCAAAGGAATAGATGATCTCTGGCAGGCAGATTTAGTGGAAATGGGTAATTATTCCACATCTAATGATGGATATCGTTTTCTTCTTACCATAATCGATACATTTTCGAAATTTGCTTGGGCTATAGCACTAAAAACTAAAAACTCTGCTGATGTTAGTAAAGCTATGGATAAAATATTAAAATTTGGGCGAATACCAAAAAATCTACAAACCGATGATGGTAAAGAGTTCTTCAACAATCAATTTAAAAATTTGATGACGCAATATCACATCAATCATTACTCATCATATAGCATATTAAAAGCTTCAATCGTTGAACGTTTCAACAGAACCCTTAAAGGTATGATGTGGAAGGAGTTCAGCTATCACGGATCATATCGATGGATTGATAATTATAAAAATTTAGTTTATAAATATAATGCGAAAATACATAGAACTATTAAAATGGCTCCTGAGAATGTTAACGCTTCCAATGAAGCCTCTTTATTAAATACTTCATATAATAACTTGAAAATTTTCAATAAACCGAAATTCCGCAAGGGTGACTTTGTGAGAATCAGCAAATATAAGCACATTTTTGAGAAAGGCTATACACCGAACTGGACAACAGAAATTTTCAAAATAAAGACTATACAAATCACGAATCCAACAACATATATTTTGGAAGACTATCAAGGCAATTCTGTTAAAGGCGGATTCTATGAAAGTGAACTGCTGAAGACAAGATACCCCAATACATACCTCGTTGAAAAAATTCTCAAAACCAAAGGAAGCAGATGTCTTGTTAAATGGTTAGGCTTTTCGAATGATCATAACTCTTGGATTAACAATAATGCTATACTATAAAAATTCATTGTTTTTTTTTTTTTTTTTATATATGTATTTTGTATTTTAGAATTAAATAAAAATTTTTTAAATAAAACCATATTCTTCATGTTTTTAATTTCATTTCTTTATTAACATTCGAGATGTCTATAACACTTACTCTGAGCGGTAACGAGTCAGTTCTTACGGCCGATTACTTTCCACCAATAGAATTGGACAGAAACTATGTGTGTGGTCTCGTTGATTTCCACAGCTACAATTCTATAACTAAAGTTAATGTTGACAACAATTTGTTTCACATAGGTAATCACATCATTGAAATTCCAGTTGGTTCATATGACCTCGATGATATTGCTGATTATATTAAAGAGGAATATACTAGGTTAGAACCAGCTGAAACCCTAAAAATATTTGCAAATCGCAATACACTTCAAGCAATTGTAGAATCCAGCAAAGATATAATTTATTTTAATAAGGGGCGCACAATTGGTTCATTACTGGGCTTCAGTAATATTGAGTTGGAAGCAGGAAAATCACATGCATCAGACCTACCTTTGAATATAACGAATATATCTGCGATACACCTTGAGTGCAACATTGTGGTCGGTTCATATATTAACAACGAACCAGCGCATACAATTCATATGTTTGCAGTGATGGTTAGTTCTGGATATAAAATAGACGAAATTCCGAAAAATGTCATCTATTTACCAGTAAACACCAAACAGATAAGTTCGGTTACAGTTAAGGTTGTCGATCAAAGCGGAAAATTAATTAATTTTTGTGGAGAAACAATAACTCTAAGACTTCATTTAAAACCCATCGACTAATATGATTATTTACAATAAAAACACACTCATCCATGAATCTTCAATCATTCCTACATTTACGGTTGAACAATCAAGATTAAAGGATCCTCAATCAACAAATAAAGGCAAGACATTAACAACGAACAACAAAAAATTTTTAAAATCGCTGGGACTTGTATTAAAACAGAAATAATGAGTGGCATACTAACTGTTACACAAAAACCGATTTACGATGATAGTATTATTAAAAAAGATTATCACAGCTATTCACCGTATTTGCAATCATTTAAAAACAACGATGAAATTAGAATTTCAATTCAAAACCAAGATCTCTATGTTTTGCCCAGTGAGAGTTATATTTATATCGAAGGATTTATCACTTTAGAAAATGGAACACTATCAAAAAGTGGTAAATTGAAAAATAATTTCCTTGCATATCTGTTTGATGAGATTCGCAATGAGCTTAATGGTATGGAAATTGATCGCACCCGACATTTGGGTGTAACAACTGCAATGAAGAATTATGTTTCTCTGAATACGAATGAGAGCAACATGTTGAAAAATGCCGGATGGTTTTTTGATGAAGAACTGGAAGTAAAAAGCGGATATTTTCATTTCTGTATGCCGTTAAAAAATCTACTGGGATTTGCTGAAGACTTTAATAAAATTCTGTTAAATTCTAAACATGAGCTAATTTTATCACGCTCCAAGTCAGATGAAAATATTGTATACTCGGTTGTTGCAAATGAAAAATTAAAATTACAACTAACAAACATCACATGGAAAATTCCGCATATAAAATTGGCTGATTATACAAAATTGAAAATTTTCAAAACCATTCAGAGTGCACAACCTTTAACAATATCATTTCGCAGTTGGGATTGTCATTTTAATCCTTCTCTTACTCAAGGAACCAATCATTTGTGGAATGTAAAGCTACCAGCACAAAATGAGAGACCACGCTTTATTCTGATTGCCTTTAGGAGAGATAACAATTTTAAGCATTGTGATTTAACCGATATAAAAGTACATCTTAACTCGGATACGTATCCCTATGATGATCTTAATCTGATATTCGACACTGATCGTTATGGTATCCTATATGATATGTATGCTAAATTTCAACAAAGTTATTTTATGCGTGAACCCCAACCTCTGCTCCTACGTGAACAATTTAAAGATGAAGCTCCGATAATTGTTTTGGATGTAACACATCAGAACGAAGCAATAAAAACTGAACCTATTGATATTAGGATTGAATTCAAAACATTGAAGAACATTCCGGCTGGAACATCTGCATACTGTGTGCTCATCCATGATAGAATCTTTGAATATACTCCAGTCACCGGCGAAATTAAGAAAATTATCTAAGTTGTTTCAACCTAACATTATATAAACTTTTCCAAATTCTGTACGATGTCAATCATACTCTGAAAATTGTACCTTAAAATATATTAGTCCTAAGAAATTGCATCCATTTTGAAATAAAAGAAATAATTTAAAATTTAAATATACATGTGTATTTTTTATTTACAAATTTGTTTTATATACAAATTTTTGTTTGAGTTGATGAGGAATTAAATATGTAGTATATACATATATATTTGTTTTTATTTACAAATTTTTAGGAATTAAATATGTATATATATTTGTATTTTATTTATAAATTTTTTTAGGAA
The DNA here is from genome assembly GCA_943737955.2 of Myopa tessellatipennis. Lineage (NCBI taxonomy): Eukaryota > Metazoa > Arthropoda > Insecta > Diptera > Conopidae > Myopa > Myopa tessellatipennis. The sequence continues at coordinate 39,648,700 of OX031316.1, read as the reverse complement.
TTAAATAAATACATTTGTGTTTATTTATAAATTTTGTTTTGATTTGATGAAGAAATTTTAAAAATCGAAATCTTCAAAAAATTCCTCATCATTGCTTAAATCTAAGTCATTAATTAAACCTATCTTATAATGGCCCCACGCATAAGTGTGGATGCCATCTACCTTAATATAACGCTTATCATCTATTGCACTTAAAGCTATCTTACGAATATGTTGAGTATATATTTCATGGAGCTTAGATCTAAATATATACATGTCTCCATAAATTATACTCTTATTAACTAAGCAATGCTTATAGTCACTAAGACTTAACTTATCTAAAATAGTGGCCTTTACACCTTTGGCCTTCTTAATACGTCTGCAGTCAAAAACATCGATGGAATACATTTTGAGCGCAGACCTACAAATTCCTTCATAATTTTTCTTTTATTCTCGTCTTTCATCATACCCAGAACCTTGGCATTTTTCTGCGGTATATGGAAAGAATTGTTGGAGGGATATTCGGAAGTATCGAATTTCGAATCGATATCATCCCGAATATCAACATAAAAATCATCACAACGAATTGAGTAAATAAAGGAGTCTGTGTCCATATAATTTAACTTGAGGTTTGTTGTGAATTTAGGCTTCATGTAATCATAGTGGAAATCATACATTTTCCACTTTGACAACTCCAACATAACAAACCCCAAGTAAATTGGTTTATTATAGACTGATCGAGCTCTACTCATTTGAATTGCCACCATATCTTCAGTGAAGTATGATACACTGTGAAAATTGGGCTTAGCAATCAATGCGCGAGCTCCTAAACGTCTTCCTCTACTCTCCCATTCAGTTGCAATTTTTACATCTTTCCTCTTGTTAACATTTTCCATCGTCTTTCCATATACGGCATTATTCAATAATTTGAAGAAATTTTTCTCAAAATTATTCTTAGCCAAGGTTCTATGGTGAATGTTGAGATCGATATACTGCTTTAACCAACAAGACTGTTTATACTTTAAAACTCTATGAATCTTAGCAAGCTTTAAACCATTCTTAAGACATTGCTGAAGATTCTGATAGTGAATTGTATAAGTAGTCTTGTCGGTTAAATCAGTTATCAGCTTCGCAAATTTACCATTTGGAGATTTTTTATTTTCTGCGCAAAATGGTAAATCATTGTGAGCGTCATGCAACTTAGCTGGATAAATTAAATCCACTTCCAGAATATAGCCGAAAGATGAATTTTCGGGGATTGATTGCACATCAAATTCTTCAGCATTTTGAATCCACTCAAAACCACCATAAGGAAGATATTGCGACATTGCCCAGCCATATAAGTTATTGGCATCCAAATACATCAAATATTCTGATGGCTTATTGGAATCATAATCCACCATATATTTGTTATTAGCCTTGGAATGCCTCTTAGAGCACTGGACAATGCCACCCCTTATACTTTTCTGTACGAACATATACATGTCTATATCCGTAAACAACTCTAGTTCTATTTGAGTGGTTTTCAGCATGGCATCCCAGGATAATCCTGGGGCAGTGTAATACTGGCATGGATCCAACTCATAAATATTTTTACAGACTTTCCTGAAATTTTCAAAAATGTCTGTTAAAATAAGAACATCCGTTTTCAGATATAAAAGCATGTAGTCGTTAAGAGTTTGACAATTGAATGTTTGCCAAACCTTAAGGGCGTGTTCATAGTCGTCAACCGAACATTGCTTGTTTGTTAAGCGACTGAAGAATTCCTCTCGACAAGGAAGAGAAGTTTCTTCAAGTCGCCCTAATGAATTTTGGTATTCATATGGGAATACACCTTTTCTTTTTAAAAGACTAAATTCATTATTGCTTGGATACATTTGGTGGATTGTGTGGAGGTCTGACGCTGTTAAATTTGATGCCAGGTCATCCAAACTTGCGGCCATAAACCGGAAGGAATCTAAAAATCTTAGCTCAATTGTCTTTTTCTCGCTAACTCTGATATGCTTTGAAAGAGAGACGTATAACTCCTTGTTCATAGGAATCACATTTATATCCCCATCAATTAAATTTAATTCCTTGATGAACAAATGACAGTCATACCCGGAAAAATTATGAAAGAATATGGGAACAAAACTTGCAATTTGGAATTGTAGGTTACAGCTGTTGTGTGCTGGACCCCTATAGTCGTCAGTAAGGTGACTATGATCCGCCACTCTGTCTGCACCCAATTCCAAATTGCAAATATGGCAGCTTTGGCATTGACTCTGATGCATTGACTGCTGAGGTGTTAAGGAGGCCATCGGTTTTATAACACTCAAATACTTATAATATACATCTAAAATATCCCTAACTAAAAATTCTACGAATTTTGTGGGAGCATCCTCCCCCGAATAAATTACAAATCTACTTAACCTATTATCATAACTACAATACTTATCTACACTACTTAAAATACATTCGAAGTCTGCATAGACAACGAATGGGACTAAGAGCTTACGCTCATGGTTCTTAAATGCTATGGTCGCCCTATTCTGCTCGGGCATAACTGTGACGACCTTATTACAGTTATGCCTGCCCATAATGCTGCTCTCGCTGGAGTACTGCAGGCAGCTGTTGCAGAAATGTGCTGTATGGTCATTCTGCGTCTGTTGGGAGCGTACCAGTCTATTGACATAATGTAAAATAAAAGAGAAAAAAAGATATGTGTATAAGTATAACGCAATATATTTTTATAAACAAGTTTTATTGGAAAACAGAAAGAAATTTAAAAACAAAAACGAGAAATATTTATAGGATTTTTATTTTTAACCTACCTTGAAATATTTTTAATCCACACATAGTGGAATCGGTCCATGTCCTGAATAAGAAACATGTTGACGTGATATTCTTTTTCTGCGTTGGTGCTATAGTATGGGCCGACTACAGCACTAATATCTTCGTCAAACCCGAAAACATTGACACTTATATCAGCATTAATCTGTTCGAAGCGTGCAATGTCTTTGAGTGCTAGCGGAAATGCTAAACACCCAAAAGTAGTGGTTATATGGTGGTTCTGGCACAAAGGAAAAGTGGGAATAAGTGGGAATAAAATTAGGAGTGTGTCTTTGCTAAAAATTGGGTTGTGTCTTTGCTATAAATTGCTTTTTGTCCTTGCTGAAAGTATAGTTTTAGGGGTTTTTTAAATAATTATTGCATTTTTAGCCATTTAGGATTGTGTCTTGGCTAAAAATCTGGTTTTAGGGTGTTTTCTCCGGTAATTTTTCACCTTTTAGCCGATAGGTGTGTAACTGTGCTATTGTCCACCAGATGGCCATCATGGATAAGTGCTTTGGAATGTTCATTTAGGCTTGTGTCTGTGATATAGACTTAGGAATGCAGATCGTTTGCTATACCGAAGTAGATGGCGTTGGTGGGAAGTTTTTAGTGTAGCATACTTTTTTAGTCTTTTTTTCTAATTTCTCGGTGTTGGTTATGAAGGTGTGATTTTGTCTTTGATGTGAATAAATAGGGAAGAGAAAAGCGTAGCATACTTTTTAGTCTTTTTATATGACGTGTGTTTGGTATATCGGTAAAGTGCTAAGCTATTGTAGAAGTCAGAAATTTTGCTATGTAGTTGTTGTTGTTGTTATTTATTTTAGGGGATGATTTACTTCGGCACTTTGATCGCCAGCTGCAACAATCTGGCTCCGAAGTTCTGTGGAATTTCAATTAAATTAAAAAAGTCGTAAATTAAGGTTCGGTTGACATTTTAATGGAATAACCTTTTTTTATCAGCACTTGCACTATGAGGCGTGAGTGTTTGGGTACACAGTAGTAATTTTGGGGCTTTGATCACCTGTTGTGTGATAGTAGAAAGATCAAGTGTTATGTATGTACATAGGTATATTATTATAATTTATAACTTATATTTTATATTTATATTTATTTATATATTTATTTATATTTATATATTTATTTATTTATTTATAATATTTTTTTCTTTTGAATTTTTTAATTTTAGACTCCAATATCCACACACCACACACACACACACACATGTTATTTATTTTAGGGGATGATTCACTTCGATACTTTGATCGTAGCAACCCAAATCAACCTTTTTTCAGCACTTGCACTATGTAGCGTGATTATGTTGGGATACACAGTAGTAATTTCGGTGCTTTGATCACCTGGTGTGTGATAGTAGGGAAACATGCACGTGTTTGCGGTTGACCTTTTAAGGGATAATCTACAGGCGGTCGGATGGAATAGTCGAAGCTGTTGTTGTAGGAGTTTTCCTTGCTGTGTTGTGATTGTTAATTCATAACAATCAGCCTTTTTTTGATTTTTAGTATTTTTATATGTTAGGTGTTTGCTATATCGGTAAAGTGCTATTGTAGAAGTAAGAAGTTTTTGCTATATGTTTGCTGTTGTTGTTATTTATTTTTCCTGGTTATTTTCTGGTATTTTTCTTTCCAAATTTTATGTATGTATGTATATTATTATAATTTCAATTTTATATTTATATTTATTTATTTATTTTATATATTTATTTATTTTATATATTTATTTATTTATTTATAATTAGAATTATAATATATCTTTTTCGGTTGGATTTTTTTAATTTTAGAGTCTATTATCCACACATTCATAAACACAGAAGATATACAAACAGACATACAGATAGTTATACAGACTAACAGACGGACAGACTGACAGAGGTAAAGGACAGACAGACATACACACATATAAACCGAAAGGTTTTCGTTGTTTTCGTTGAAATTTGATCTTGTCGTTTTAGGAGTTTGGCTTATGTTGTTGTGGTATACGATTTACTCTTGCTATGTTGTTGTTGTTCTTTTTAGAAATATATGTAGTCGCGTGTCGCTGATACTCAATACTTGTATAGCTTGTTATAGGATAAGATTCGATGACCGTTCGAATTTTTCAGGAATGGAGTGGCGAGTCGATAGAGTTAATATAACAAATTTAGGGATTTCTTTCTATGCACATGAAGTAATATTTTGACGAAAATGTACAATGTTTATGTTGTCGCGTTGGGAATATGCTTAGCGTATGTTGTACTTGTTGAAATTTAATCTTGAGGACATTGATGGAAATATATTTTATTGCTTTTTTTTTTGTTATTACTAAATGAATTATGAACTTTTCAAGTGAACTTTGGTTGGTAGCCTCATAGGTTATTACTAATATGGGTTATTTAATTTTTTTTTATGGTTAGATAATCTACCGACACACTTATGGAGCAGTTTTCTGTATGAGTTTTGCTTATGTTGTTCTTGTTATAGACGATTAATTATTGTGGTGTTGTTGTTTTTATTTTTAGGAATAGAGAATGCTGTCGATATTGAAGTAGTGTAGTAGACATAGTGTCGATATGTTCTTATAGTATTCTTATTTTACTTCTTCTTTTCTTTGTTGTAGGATAATTATTTGATGACATGATTTGATGATGATTTTGCTGTAATTTGTTCTTGTAATATATTTTCAAACTTCAGTATTTTAAATAATATTTCTTTAACGCTAACTATTATTGATTTTAGGTGTAGGATATTTGTTTGATATGGTTTAGTTAATCAATGAGCGATGAGTTTGTGAATATGTGTTTGAGAAGAGAGATATTGAGAGACGCATGATATTGATATTGAAGTGTAGACTTGCTTCTGATTCTTTTCCTTTTTTCCGCGTGTAGCCAAATCATAAGGTAGTCATATAATGTATAAGCTAATAATCAAAACGTTATTTACATATTCAACCTAACCGAAAGAGTTAAGCACTCTTCAACTTATCACATCTAACTCTAAATTTGAAAGAAAAGACGGACAAACAGACGGACAGACTGACAGAGGTAAAGGACAGACGGGTAGTGTAGATGTAGCGACAGAGGCGGATTCAGATGGCTGGTAGTATTTCTACACTTTCTGCGGCACTTGTTGTCATTGACAGCAAATACTATTATTCACTTATAATGTTTATTGCTTGTCGTAATTTTCAGATCTTTAATACAAGTATAGGTAGAATTTGAACATACAACTAGAATAAGTTAATATACACGTATCATGTTATTGTTGACATTTTTAAGGCTAATCTAGCAATAGGCTAATGAAGCAGTAGAAGCGGTTTGTAGGAGTTTTGCTTTGTTGTTCTTGTAGGAGTTTGGTTTATGTTTTGTAGTAGTAGACGATTTACTCTTGCTGTATTTTTGCTGTTTTTATTTTAAGGAATAGCGACGCATGCTGTTAATATTTAAGTAGTGATCTGAGTGGCTTAAACAGACAAACCTAGGATGCTGTTCTTCTTCCTCCTTTTTATTCGTTATATAGGTTCTGTTAAGTAATTGATGTGCGTGTGATTTTTTTATCGGTTTTTATATTTTGTTTATACTGAGAACAGACATATAGAAAATATTATGAGTAAATTTTAAACATGGTTATAGGTCGTCTAGTTAATCATGGGTGATATGGTGTCATGAATATATTATGACATGGGTTTTTTCTTTTAATTTGTTCGTCTAATTTTTTTTTTTTTTTAATTGCAGTGTTTTAAATAATATTCCTTTAGCGCTGATTATTATTGCTTTTAGGAGTAAGAGATTTGTTTGATCCGGTTTAGATAGTTAATGAGCGATAGGTTTGTAAATATGTCTTTGAGAAATTTTAGGAATAAATTTGTAATTAAATTTTGTCTAAATTATTAAATTTTAGGAATCAAAGCCTGTTGAGATTGAAGTACAGACATGAGAGGCTTGAGTTGGTAAAGCTAGGATGCCATTCTTAGTCTTATTTTCTTTTTTCCTCTTTTTTTTCCTTGTTCTTTTTTATTACTATTATTATTAGTTCTAATTTTTTTCTTTTCTTCTCTGTATAGCCGAACCATCAAAATAGTCATAACAAAATTTAGCTTAAAACATATGTTTGTCTAATACATATCGATATTATGAACAATGTTTAGTCTAAATGTTAACAACTTCTTATTTCAATATTAAATGCTAGGGATTTATGTACCTTAAATAATTTCTCGTGTAAAGTATACTTTTGAACCAACAAAATAGCTTGACTACAACTTTTTATGTTTTGGAATGGACAATAAGAATTTTCTTTGTACGATAAAATCTGGCTATTAGTTAGGAATATTATATACTATATAGTCTATAAATAACCGAAAACGCTATTTATATATTCGACCCTAAATACCCTACTCTCTTAAATACCCTACAACTTATGATGTCTAACTATAACTTTGAATGGAAAATGCTAAAAGTAGCGTTGCAACATATTAAACTCTAAATTTAAGGGTAATCTATAATTATTAAGAGAAATAAAGGAAACATAATGATTTGTACATACACAGAAATAGTGAACTCATACATTTCTGTTAAATTTCATTCCAATGGCTTAATCAGTTATAATGCCATCATGATTCCAACAGATAGACGAACAAGGCTAAATCTCAATGAATAACATTTCCACAATAAAATTTTTCATATCATACTTTTTAGGACATCAATTTAAAATCATTAAAGACCATAGGCAATTAATCTGCAATCTCAAATCCCAAATGCAAATTAATAAGACGGAGAATTGAACTAGACATTAACATGGAAATATAATGCAAACAGATATAAACACTAATTCTTACTATAATCAGTCGCCAGATAAAGGCTCGAAAATGATAATAGAAACAATCTTTAGAAACCAACAACAAGGGGCTTTGAGCTTAAGGAATTCAGACTCTAATCAATTCGAAAAATAAAACGAACAAAAATACATAGAAAACTCATAGAAACATCTACAATATCGGGCTAGTAATTTTATCAGCCCACTTGTTGATATCAATATATTCAGCTTATTGTAATTCCTAAATCAAAATTCACTTAAACATCGACACACTAGTAACATAACTCAACAAACTATTAGCGAGACAATTATATTCGTAAAACTCAAAATTATACTAACTCCTAATAGAGGCAAGAAATACATAGTATTCATACTTAAACAATCCACATATAATGGACCTACATGCCCACTACAATAACACAAATATTATTTTTAGCATAAAAATCTCCATAATATCCACACAATGCATTCACTGCTACATTCATATCCACTTCCTATCAATAAAACAAGGAAAGTTATTACAATAACGCAGCTAGAATTAATACTAACTAAAAATTAAATACTTACTTTAGCTTCAATAACAAAATATGTAACTGGAATATGAATATGTGTGTTATGTGAAACAAATAAATAGGGATATCGGATTAAAACAAACCATTTAAAACAAAATAAAAGCATGGAAGATCAGACTGTAATCAATTCGCAAAATAAATATAATACTATATAAATCTAAATTCAAATAAATATAAAAAAAAAATATACTATATGGATAAATAAATATAATGAAAGTAATTATCTAATAGCATGTATAAGACACCGAATTCTATAAGAGAGCTCAATTGTTGAACCTTCTAATAACGGAAAGACTGAGTTTAGTATAGATAGTTGATCGGTTGATCTGGTTGATCAGGTTGATCGGTTGATCTGGTTGATCGGTTGATCAGGTTGATCTGTTGATCTGGTTGATCAGGTTGATCTGTTGATCTGGTTGATCGGTTGATCTGGTTGATCGGTTGATCAGGTTGATCGGTTGATCAGGTTGATCGGTTGATCTGGTTGATCGGTTGATCGGTTGATCGGTTGATCGGTTGATCTGGTTGATCAGGTTGATCGGTTGATCTGGTTGATCAGGTTGATCAGGTTGATCGGTTGATCTGGTTGATCAGGTTGATCGGTTGATCTGGTTGATCGGTTGATCGGTTGATCAGGTTGATCGGTTGATCGGTTGATCAGGTTGATCGGTTGATCAGGTTGATCGGTTGAACAGATTCAACCGTGTATGTGTTTATGTGTTAGGTGTGTAGATCTTAGAGTTCGGCTCAAGGAAAATATCCCACATATAACAATCGCAAATATCAAAATGTTATCATATAACCAGCATTTGAGTTTGAAAAATTAATAACATCATTGTGATGACAATAAAGTGAGTTTTATGAGTTAGTCAACGGTAATTTGTTCCTGAATAATGGCTTTATAATATTGTTGTATGTACTTGAAAACCCTTAGGTCCCGTTACATGTTCATTTATCTTAAAATTATGACTGTGAGCACTAGTATTTATGTGAAATAATTTGTAATGTCATCTGCTTTGTTATAATTTGATGCTTCTAATAATAATTGAAGCAATCCACGTGTAAAGTTCAAACTACTTCCAATTCGTATTTGAAACCCAATCCTTTGTATGATCCATATTTGGTATACTCTCATTCTGTTGTTCCAACTCGGAATAGAGCATTGATTCAGAAGATTTCATCTCATATAGAGTAGAGTTCAGAGGATAATTTGTGTGGGTTGATTTGTTTACTAAGTTATCGTCATCGTCATTGCTATTGATAAGAGTTTCGTTTGAAAAATCTACTTTTCTGGCTTTAACTGGGGTATTTGTTTTATACTTTTAGCGATATCTTACTATTTTTAATGTTATGCTTTTCCTTATTATAATTTTTATTAGAGTGTTTGAATAATTCTTTTAGAACTTTTATGATGGGGCTAAATGTCTTTTCTAATTGATTTTCAAAATCTGCTTTTCCCAATTTTATATTCTTAATTTCTGTTTTAATTTGTGTCTACTTTTTATTAGATCTTTTAATATTTTCCCATCCATTTTAGCGATAGTAATAATATATATCGGATCAGGTATATCAGCTCTTGATTACGTTTCGATCAGCTTATGATCAGCTTTTGATCAGGTTGATCAGTTTTTTTTAACTGCTTTTGAACAGCTTTTGATGTGGTCGAACAGCTTTTGAACAGCTTTTTGATGAGGTTGATCAGCTTTTGAACAGCTTTGAACTGCTTTTTGATCAGGTTGATCAGCTTTTGAACTGCTTTTGATCAGTTTTGAACAGCTTCCGAACAGCTTTTGATCATGTTGATCAGCTTTTGAACTGTTTTTGATGAGGTCGAACAGCTTTTGAACAGCTTTTTGATGAGGTTGGTTAACCTTTAAACAGCTTTGAACTGCTTTTTGATCAGGTTGATCAGCTTTTGATCAGCTTTGAACAGCTTTCGAACAGCTTTTTATCAGGTTGATCAGCTTTTGAACAGCTTTTTGATGAGGTTGATCAGCTTTTGAACAGCTTTGAACTGCTTTTTGATCAGGTTGATCAGCTTTTGAACTGCTTTTGATCAGCTTTGAACAGCTTTCGAACAGCTTTTGATCAGGTTGATCAGCTTTTGAACTGTTTTTGATGAGGTCGAACAGCTTTTGAACAGCTTTTTGATGAGGTTGATCAGCTTTTAAACAGCTTTGAACTGCTTTTTGATCAGGTTGATCAGCTTTGAACAGCTTTCGAACAGCTTTTTATCAGGTTGATCAGCTTTCGAACTGCTTTCCTATCCGTTGATCAGCTTTTGAACTGCTTTCCTATCAGTTGATCAGCTTTTGAACTGCTTTTCTATCAGTTGATCATCTTTGGTTATTACAAGAAATCCCATATTTATCCTTCCAACATTCTCATGGAAAATCATATGTTTTGATCCGCATATATTCACAAAATTTTGCATTAGTCATATCTTTTTCGACATGATCATTGTATATGCGCTTCATATTCATCTCATCTTGCTTAAACATAATAATCATGTTTGCATTATCGCACACCACATGCTTGCTTTTATGGTTGGTATGAGTAAAAATAATTAATAGATTTGTGTCGGCCAATAAAAAAGGACTCTCTAATATTGTTTTGCTTTTCACAAGCTACTGCATCGAATATCATTTATTTCGGATTAGTTGGCTTTTCTTTCAAACAACTTCAAAAATTTTTTGCAGAAGCCAATGTTTTTTATCCAATATAATAGCTACTTCAAGTACTCATAATTTTTACTCCATTTTGGACTATCTATACTAAACTCAGTCTTTCCGTTATTAGAAGGTTCAACAATTGAGCTCTCTTATAGAATTCGGTGTCTTATACATGCTATTAGATAATTACTTTCATTATATTTATTTATCCATATAGTATATTTTTTTTTTATATTTATTTGAATTTAGATTTATATAGTATTATATTTATTTTGCGAATTGATTACAGTCTGATCTTCCATGCTTTTATTTTGTTTTAAATGGTTCGTTTTAATCCGATATCCCTATTTATTTGTTTGCATCACACACATATTCATATTCCAGTTACATATTTTGTTATTGAAGCTAAAGTAAGTATTTAATTTTTAGTTAGTATTAATTCTAGCTGCGTTATTGTAATAACTTTCTTTGTTTTATTGATAGGAAGTGGATATGAATGTAGCAGTGAATGTATTGTGTGGATATTATGGAGATTTTTATGCTAAAAATAATATTTGTGTTATTGTAGTGGGCATGTAGGTCCATTATATGTGGATTGTTTAAGTATGAATACTATGTATTTCTTGCCTCTATTAGGAGTTAGTATAATTTTGAGTTTTACGAATATAATTGTCTCGCTAATAGTTTGTTGAGTTATGTTGCTAGTGTGTCGATGTTTAAGTAAATTTTGATTTAGGAATTACAATAAGCTGAATATATTGATATCAACAAGTGGGCTGATAAAATTACTAGCCCGATATTGTAGATGTTTCTATGAGTTTTCTATGTATTTTTGTTCGTTTTATTTTTCGAATTGATTAGAGTCTGAATTCCTTAAGCTCAAAGCCCCTTGTTGTTGGTTTCTAAAGATTGTTTCTATTATCATTTTCGAGCCTTTATCTGGCGACTGATTATAGTAAGAATTAGTGTTTATATCTGTTTGCATTATATTTCCATGTTAATGTCTAGTTCAATTCTCCGTCTTATTAATTTGCATTTGGGATTTGAGATTGCAGATTAATTGCCTATGGTCTTTAATGATTTTAAATTGATGTCCTAAAAAGTATGATATGAAAAATTTTATTGTGGAAATGTTATTCATTGAGATTTAGCCTTGTTCGTCTATCTGTTGGAATCATGATGGCATTATAACTGATTAAGCCATTGGAATGAAATTTAACAGAAATGTATGAGTTCACTATTTCTGTGTATGTACAAATCATTATGTTTCCTTTATTTCTCTTAATAATTATAGATTACCCTTAAATTTAGAGTTTAATATGTTGTAACGCTACTTTTAGCATTTTCCATTCAAAGTTATAGTTAGACATCATAAGTTGTAGGGTATTTAAGAGAGTAGGGTATTTAGGGTCGAATATATAAATAGCGTTTTCGGTTATTTATAGACTATATAGTATATAATATTCCTAACTAATAGCCAGATTTTATCGTACAAAGAAAATTCTTATTGTCCATTCCAAAACATAAAAAGTTGTAGTCAAGCTATTTTGTTGGTTCAAAAGTATTCTTTACACGAGAAATTATTTAAGGTACATAAATCCCTAGCATTTAATATTGAAATAAGAAGTTGTTAACATTTAGACTAAACATTGTTCATAATATCGATATGTATTAGACAAACATATGTTTTAAGCTAAATTTTGTTATGACTATTTTGATGGTTTCGGCTATACGGAGAAGAAAAGAAAAAAATTAGAACTAATAATAATAGTAATAAAAAAGAACAAGGAAAAAAAGAGGAAAAAAGAAAATAAGAGTAAGAATGGCATCCTAGCTTTACCAACTCAAGCCTCTCATGTCTGTACTTCAATCTCAACAGGCTTTGATTCCTAAAATTTAATAATTTAGACCAAATTTAATTACAAATTTATTCCTAAAATTTCTCAAAGACATATTTACAAACCTATCGCTCATTAACTATCTAAACCGGATCAAACAAATTTCTTACTCCTAAAAGCAATAGTAATCAGCGCTAAAGGAATATTATTTAAAACACTGCAATTAAAAAAAAAAAAAATTAGAAGAACAAATTAAAAGAAAAAACCCATGTCATAATATATTCATGACACCATATCACCCATGATTAACTAGACGACCTATAACCATGTTTAAAATTTACTCATAATATTTTCTATATGTCTGTTCTCAGTATAAACAAAATATAAAAACCGATAAAAAAATCACACGTACATCAAATACTTAACAGAACCTATATATCGAATAAAAAAGAGGAAGAAGAACAGCATCCTAGGTTTGTCTGTTTAAGCCACTCAGATCACTACTTAAATATTAACAGCATGCGTCGCTATTCCTTAAAATAAAAACAGCAAAAATACAGCAAGAGTAAATCGTCTACTACTACAAAAACATAAACCAAACTCCTACAAGAACAACAAAGCAAAACTCCTACAAACCGCTTCTACTGCTTCATTAGCCTATTGCTAGATTAGCCTTAAAAATGTCAACAATAACATGATACGTGTATATTAACTTATTCTAGTTGTATGTTCAAATTCTACCTATACTTGTATTAAAGATCTGAAAATTACGACAGGCAATAAACATTATAAGTGAATAATAGTATTTGCTATCAATGATAACAAGTGCCGCAGAAAGTGTAGAAATACTACCAGCCATCTGAATCCGCCTCTGTCGCTACATCTACACTACCCGTCTGTCCTTTACCTCTGTCAGTCTGTCCGTCTGTTTGTCCGTCTTTTCTTTCAAATTTGGAGTTAGATGTGATAAGTTGAAGAGTGCTTAACTCTTTCGGTTAGGTTGAATATGTAAATAACGTTTTGATTATTAGCTTATACATTATATGACTACCTTATGATTTGGCTACACGCGGAAAAAAGGAAAAGAATCAGAAGCAAGTCTACACTTCAATATCAATATCATGCGTCTCTCAATATCTCTCTTCTCAAACACATATTCACAAACTCATCGCTCATTGATTAACTAAACCATATCAAACAAATATCCTACACCTAAAATCAATAATAGTTAGCGTTAAAGAAATATTATTTAAAATACTGAAGTTCGAAAATATATTACAAGAACAAATTACAGCAAAATCATCATCAAATCATGTCATCAAATAATTATCCTACAACAAAGAAAAGAAGAAGTAAAATAAGAATACTATAAGAACATATCGACACTATGTCTACTACACTACTTCAATATCGACAGCATTCTCTATTCCTAAAAATAAAAACAACAACACCACAATAATTAATCGTCTATAACAAGAACAACATAAGCAAAACTCATACAGAAAACTGCTCCATAAGTGTGTCGGTAGATTATCTAACCATAAAAAAAATTAAATAACCCATATTAGTAATAACCTATGAGGCTACCAACCAAAGTTCACTTGAAAAGTTCATAATTCATTTAGTAATAACAAAAAAAAAAGCAATAAAATATATTTCCATCAATGTCCTCAAGATTAAATTTCAACAAGTACAACATACGCTAAGCATATTCCCAACGCGACAACATAAACATTGTACATTTTCGTCAAAATATTACTTCATGTGCATAGAAAGAAATCCCTAAATTTGTTATATTAACTCTATCGACTCGCCACTCCATTCCTGAAAAATTCGAACGGTCATCGAATCTTATCCTATAACAAGCTATACAAGTATTGAGTATCAGCGACACGCGACTACATATATTTCTAAAAAGAACAACAACAACATAGCAAGAGTAAATCGTATACCACAACAACATAAGCCAAACTCCTAAAACGACAAGATCAAATTTCAACGAAAACAACGAAAACCTTTCGGTTTATATGTGTGTATGTCTGTCTGTCCTTTACCTCTGTCAGTCTGTCCGTCTGTTAGTCTGTATAACTATCTGTATGTCTGTCTGTATATCTTCTGTATTTATGAATGTGTGGATAATAGACTCTAAAATTAAAAAAATCCAACCGAAAAAGATATATTATAATTCTAATTATAAATAAATAAATAAATATATAAAATAAATAAATATATAAAATAAATAAATAAATATAAATATAAAATTTAAATTATAATAATATACATACATACATAAAATTTGGAAAGAAAAATACCAGAAAATAACCAGGAAAAATAAATAACAACAACAGCAAACATATAGCAAAAACTTCTTACTTCTACAATAGCACTTTACCGATATAGCAAACACCTAACATATAAAAATACTAAAAATCAAAAAAAGGCTGATTGTTATGAATTAACAATCACAACACAGCAAGGAAAACTCCTACAACAACAGCTTCGACTATTCCATCCGACCGCCTGTAGATTATCCCTTAAAAGGTCAACCGCAAACACGTGCATGTTTCCCTACTATCACACACCAGGTGATCAAAGCACCGAAATTACTACTGTGTATCCCAACATAATCACGCTACATAGTGCAAGTGCTGAAAAAAGGTTGATTTGGGTTGCTACGATCAAAGTATCGAAGTGAATCATCCCCTAAAATAAATAACATGTGTGTGTGTGTGTGTGGTGTGTGGATATTGGAGTCTAAAATTAAAAAATTCAAAAGAAAAAAATATTATAAATAAATAAATAAATATATAAATATAAATAAATATATAGGCCGGCGTAAATAATATAGGAGTCCGGCGTACCCAAAACGATAACGCTGCATAGTGCAGCTGGCGATAAAAAAAGGTTGATTTGGGTTGCTACGAATTAACAATAAATACCACAAACACACCGCAAGGAAAACTCCTACAACAATAGCTTCGAGTATCCCATCCGTCCGTATCTACTTTGGTATAGCAAACGATCGACATTCATAAGTCTATATCACAGACACAAGCCTAAATGAAAATTCCAAAGCACTTATTCACGATGGCCATCTGGTGGACGATAGCATAGTTACAAACCTATCGGCTAAAAGACAAAAAATTACCCGAGAAAACACCCCTAAAACCATATTTTAGCAAAGACACAATCCTAAATGGCTAAAAATGCAATAATCATTTTAAAAACCCCTAAAACTATACTTTCAGCAAGGGCACACAGCAAATTATAGCAAAGACACAACCCAATTTTTAGCAAAGACACACTCCTAAATTTTATTCCCACTTATTCCCACTTTTCCTTTGTTCTTGAACCGGCCTATAACCACTACTGAGGAATCACAAATGGCTTGTGTTGCGGCGATGGCAACAGCTGCTGCATGTTATGTTGTAGCCGATGAAAATTCGCAAAGGAGTCGATCGTGTTGGGTAAGGAATTTAGGAAGAATCGCAGTGTTCGTGGAAACACTCAAGAGTTGTTAAGAACTCTAGGGCCCGGCACATAGGATTATACTGCTATTTAAGGATGGACGAAATATGTTTATTTAAATATGTCTTATATACGTCTTATATATGTCTTTATACCCTACACACGAAGTGAGAGGGTATATTCACTTACTGCTTCCGTTTGTAACGCATTAAAGGAGGCGTGACAGGTATAGAAAAGTATATATATTCTTGATCAGCGTGACCTCCTGAGTCGATTTAGGTATGTCCGTCCGTCTGTCTGTTTGTCTGTCTGTCTGTCTGTGGAAATCACGATTACAATAGAACGAATCATCAAACTTGGCACGAATATTGACTATCATTAGAAACTCATCGGTATTGGAAATAGGCAAAATCGGACCACTGCCACGCCTACTTTTTATAGTGAATATAAATTAATCCATGCTTATAGTTCAATATCTCAGCTTGTAGATTGAATTTGGGGTTGAAATTTTGTCCAGAAGTGAACTGTCTCTAATCAAAACAGATCACAAAAAATGGGCGTAGTCCGCCCACTAATTAAATAAAACTCGATTACAGGAGAACTAATAGAGATATTTTCATCACATTTGGCACGAATACTCTCTGTCATCACAGGATATTTGAGATAGAATAGGAAAAAAATGAGACCATTGCCCCGCCTAATTTTTTAGTAAACGTGTGTAGGGTATATGAACTTCGGCCAGGCCGAAGTTCACACTCTTTCTGGTTTTACTTAAAACGTTTGCATTTTCGGCTTAAATCAGGCGCTTCTCGACCTAACCAATGTTATTGTTGTTCCTGGCGCTGAACCGAACAACAATAATTTGTATTGCTCTCGTCTAGCTCCGGAATTATAGCCCTTTAATGTTTCTAAATTCCAGGCCTATATCTGTTAAACTTTACGAGAACACTATGATATGAAAAATAAAATTTTAGATTTTTAGTACTTTTTTTCCATTAATTAATGTTTTACTAATTGTAATGTACGCCAGAAACAACAACAACATTGGTTACTTCGAGAAGCGCCTAATCTTTTCCCCTTTTTTAAATTGTTTTTGAACTTTTCGTGACTTCGTGACGACACTGCGATCCTTCCTCCACTTCTTCACCCAGCAAGAGCGATTCCTTTGCAAATCTACATCGGCTACAACATAGCATGCAGCCTTGTTGCCATCGCCGCAACACAAGCCATTTGTGATTCCTCCATTATTAATATTTTTAAATAAATTAACTATTTTAAAAATATTTCACAACACAACGATTTCCACTGAACAAGAAAACCAAAGTAAAGCAGGTAATTACCAATGAACTAAAATTTAAACATGGGAATTTTAGAAATCCAATTTTTCCTTTACGCATTAATCATAATATAATGAATATGGCAACACGACCAACATTTTGATATTCAGTAAATTTCAAGTATACATTGACATAACATGTTTACAGCTTTTGAAACTAAATGTGATACCACAGTGTCTAGACATCGCTGGTATCATCATACCGTATCAAATGATACTGCGTCTAGCCAAGCTGATTTATTATTAAACAAAAAAATAAAAATAAAGTCAATTCCCAACAAAGACACAATCACATATTCATTCCTAGCTCAGAGAAATTAGCAAAAATGACTCAAAAAGTATGCTACACTACAAACTTCCCACTAAAGCCATCTACTTCGGTATACCAAACCGCATACACACGGTCGGCAGCCATAAGTCTGTATCACATACACAAGCCTACATGAACATTCCAAAGCACTTTAGTGTTTCTTATATTTATTAATATGATTCATACACTACTTATTATAATAATGATAATTTAATCTTTTGCTTTGACTAGAAAGAGAAAACGGAACTACTGGTAATCTGCTAGTTGCCGGTTTCTAGTACTGCCACAGTACTCCCCTTTTAGTGACAAGGTCACGACTGAGTGATCAGCTCCCCGTGTTTCCTCTCATAAGTCCGATGAAATTTCTTGGCTTTATCTTCAGAGTTAGTTACTGTCTTGTTTCTTATCATAAAAGCTGGTTTCAGCCTGTCAGTTGATACCGCTACGTTTTTACCGTTGATCTTGAGAGTAAATACCCTGTCTGTTGGGCGATCGATAGCTTCGTATGGCCCTGTATATGGTGGCTCTAATGGTTGGCGAACTGCATCTGTTCGTAAAAGTACGAGCGAACAGTCATATAAATTTTTCAGGACGAACATGCTTTCCTTGGTGTGATGAGCAGCAGACGATGGACGTATGTATGTGGCGCACGTGTTTTCTAAGTTTATCAAGAAATATATGATGTTCGGTGGGCTTGTCAATGTCTTCAACAAATTCGTTCGGTAATCTTATTGGGACAAATATAACATGTCAGCTGTGTCGATGCTTTCAAATCTTCCTTTTAACAAGTCCGTAAGCATAGTAATGCCTTCGGTGATAGTTCCGTCCATGGAGTTGAGGGATCGCATATCAAAGCCGACTTAAGGAAGCGATGCCACCGCTGTATCATCCCATTTGACTGGGAGTGCTAAGCTGTCGTGTGTATATGTTGAAAACCAACCAACTTTGCTAGCGATTTGAAAAACGCTGACTCAAATTGAGTGCCCTGGTCAGTGGTTATGGTTTTAGGACAACCAAATCTGATAATCCAACCAGAGCAGAATGATTTGACCACAGATTCAGCTAACATGTCCTTGAGAGGAACAGCCTCTGGCCAATGCGAAAAACGATCAATCATTGTTAAGCAATAGCGAATTCCATTGCTTAGTGGCATGACAACAATGTCGAGGTGGACATCGAGGTGATCGAAACGATTATCAGGCATGTTGATTTTCTCCGTAGATAGATGGTTGTACTTGTGTATCTTGGCACGTTGACAGGGTAAACAGGCTCTTGACCACGGCTTTGATATTGCGTTTAGACGCGACAATGTATCAGCAACTGTATTATCAACACCGGAAACATGAACAATTGCGATGGAAAATTGGGATATGTAATCCAAGTGTCTCAATTGGCGAGGCGAAGCCTTCTCTGATTTTTTATTGAAGGCATATATTAATGGTTTGTGGTCTGTTTTAATGATAAAAACTCGTGCTTCCAACATATGTTTAAAATAATGTATGGCATCGTAGATGGCAAGGAGGTCTCTATCATACGTACTGTAGCGTATTTCACTTTTTTTGAGCTTTCTCGAAAAAAAAAATCAAGTGGTTGCCATGTACTGTTGACGAATTGTTCCAAAGCAGCACCGATCGCCGAATCGGATGCATCGCAAACTAAAGCCAGTTGTGCATCAGCAGCCGGGTGTTCTTGCAGGGTGAAAACTAAGGTGTTCTTACAGTTTACGAGATCTTGAAGTGTTTACGAAGTCTAGTTGATCGTTTTTACCGATATTACTCGTTAAGCCCTACTTGAAACTCAGCGGCGTGTGGAATACATCGGCGATAGTAGTTGATGACTCCTAAAAATCTACTGAGGCCGCACACTTTTTCTGGGCTAATACAATTAGTCACAGCCTTAATGCGTTCATCAGGAGGTCGAAGACCACTACTATTGATTACATATCCCAAAAATGCGACTTCTTGTTTTACGAAGTTACATTTATTGACATTGATAGTCAAACCATGTTATCTTAATATATCAAAAACAATACGAAGATGTTCTTCGTGTTCGTCTGCTGACTTGGACTTTTTTATTTTATTTTATTTATTGGTTCAGCCTGTTTTCATTTACACAGATAGACATAACTAATGTATACATTTAATAATTTTATACAAATACGTAGTATCTCGCGAAGCCAATGGCTTCTCTGCTAGAAAAATTTACTTAAAAATATATTATTGATTTATCGTTACGTGTTTTACAATGCATAAATATGAATATAACTAATGTATAACATAAATTTTAAGCCATTAGAAAATTTTTAATTGATTTTTTCCTTGCATGAACATCTGCAATATTCAGTAAATCTTTGGGTAGCTCGTTTAAAAGTGTAGGAACGGTGACTTTAGGCGTTGCTTGACCTTAATTATTGTTATATTTTGGGATTCTAAATTTGCCTTTCATTTTTCCTTCGCATGGAGTGCTGGTGATATTGCTTTGCGGTATTCCTTTTCGCTATAGAATTCGATTAATATGCTCATTTTATGTGTGTTACTAACACTTAGCACTTTTAATTGCTTGCATATTGTAGCGGGATTAAATGTTATAATAATACAACTTTGGTTTTGTTTATTGCGATAAGCATCAACTATGTCAGTTTTCTCACTTTCTCTTTCTATAATGTTCTTAATTTCTATGTTTTTTCAAGAGATGCTTACTCTAAGGTATTTATTTTTTGCTCTAATGATGCAATACGTTAATCCTTCTCGTCATTATGATGCCTTAGGCTTTTTACTTCGAACGAGAGCTGAGTTACCGTATCGCTGAGTCTAGCGAAGGCATGTGCCATCTCTTTCTTAAAATCATCGTGAGCGCTAGTAATTCGGTTGCTGAGTTGGTATATGCTTTTCGTAATATCAGTCGTGTCTTTTTTAAGTCCGTTTACGTTAGACTGCACTGCAATTAATTCCCTTTTAACAAACTTTATTGATGTTTCGTCTACTTGCTAGTAGACTTCTTCTCCTTCGTGGTATTATTTTTGATGTTTTTGTTGTTGTTGACCATCAGGTGTACTTGATACTGACAGAGTTTGTTGCGCTGTTTTGCTTCTTTGTCGAGAATTTTGGCATTTCCATTCTGCTCTACGGTCGTTGTTCATTTTCGAATAAGTGAGCTCTGCGGGTGTGGTGCATGGCGAATAGTGAAAGTTATATCCACAATGGAAGCATTTTACGTAATCACCTGTTAGTGGCAGCGGCTTGGAACAGGTAAAGCAAAGAGAATCTATCTTATTGGGTGAGCTGCACTGTTCCATGTCCAATTACAAGTGAACGTATTAAACGCGAACACTGATATTTAACGCGAAATATTCTTCTGGGTTTGACGCCGTATATTTTTTAAAATTACTGTTCTTTCTTTTTATTTCGAGTTAAAATAACAAATCTCTGGTGAATAGTATAATAGATTTACTGTATTTATATGTATTACATGTTTTTGGAGTTCAGATATGTCCTTTCCAATAAAACCTTTCTACAGATTTCAACGTGTGACCAGAAAGTACGTCCGCACGCAACGAAGAATGATTCAGAATCAATATCTTCATTATTGATCGTTTATTTCAATAAACGAAATCAATATCTCTAAAAATGTTGTCCATAAAACGTTGGAATGTTTGTGTTGCGTTTTTTAAGTCGAAAGGCATCTGCAAAAACTCAAAAAGCCCGAACGGCGTGCACACAGCGGTCTTCTGGATATCACTAGCAGACATGGGAATCTGGTAATAAGCACGTATCAGATCGATCGTTGAAAAGAACTCTTTGTTATGCAGTTTCTCAAAGACGTCGTGTATGTGGGCAATAGGTTGTCCATCTGGAACTGTAATAGTGTTTAATTTGCGATAGTCGCCGCATGCGCGCCAACCACCAGACCTTTTGGCCACTATTTCAATTGCAAGAAATAAAGCGGAAATTAGAACATAAGAGAAAGATTTAAAAGAGAAGGTAGATTTTTATACTCTGGTTAAGATGTAGTGACATAAGCAACAACAGCGTGCTTGAAGCGACCTCGTGAAGACATCATCCTAATATGCAGGGGAAGTGAATTCCAAAGTTTGATGGTGTGAACAAAGAAGAATCTGCTACTGTTGAGGAAAGGGAGTCTAGGGACTATGAGATTCAAACCTCTTGATGATGGAGGATTAGGAGTATATATAAGCTTATGTAAAAACATGATGTTAAGGATGCGAAGGTGTGTACATAAACCACATCCCAAAATACTTTCCTAAATAAGGAAATATGAACAAAACGACGGATTGCATATACATACCTAGCACAAGAGTTGAATGCCACAAGAAGCTTATGCTGAGATTGTGAGTCAAGTTAACTATAAACAAAAGCAATTTAGTTAATGTGTGGCATAATCAGTTGCTTAACAAGAAGCATTGCTGAAGTTATTCAAAATAAATATTTTAGTACAGATCCACGTGAAAAATTGCAAATAGCCGCACCCCATACACTGCAAGCAGCAGTGCAATCACCATCGGTTCATTCTTGGGTTTCAGTAAAAAAGTATTGGAAGCAGGAAAACTGCATACATCAGACTTACCCGTGAATATAACGAACATAAACGCAATACACATTGACTGCGACAAAGCAAACGAGCATCGAACAGTGAGTGCGGATTAGCAAACGAGTATCGATGAGTCAGTGAGGATTAGTGAACGAGCATCTATCAGTGAGCGAAGGCAAGGGCACAGATCACTCAGTGCGCAGCTGTGATGATCAAGGCAACTAAGTCAGCCACAACAAGAATCGTCGGCGACAAACGTCCAGTCTACCGGGCAGAGAGGAGCAGCCTACAGAAGAAAGATCAGCGAGATCACTTCGGCAGTATCTTACCCAACCGTCTGGCATTAGCATTTAGGCTTTGTACATGATTAACAATTAGTTATAATCAATTAATTAAGCAAAGTAATAAAGCAAGGACACTTGAAGTAAGACCATTGTCTTGTAATTGATCACCTGGAAGCCCGCTGAGTCTACCCTAGCCTAAGAAGTTCGTTACAACTTTTTAACTGATTAAATTTAAAATTTTTTAACTTTCCATTAAAATCAGTTTGATTTCAAGTTTTAACTAATTCTCTTTTTCCCACTTTTTTAGTCCACCAAAAGAATTAATCTCGTTTATATCTACTACAAACGGTATTTATTTAAAAAAATTTTTTCTTCTGAGGACTAAAATATAAAACTATTAAAACTATATGAGAATAGCTTCCCGAGTGAAATAGGTCGACCTCAGCAAACGCTGGCACTCCTTTTGATGATACCGATGAAGCAAAAATTGTTTTAAGTAAATGTTAATATTGTATAATATATTATAATGTATTATAATTTTAGCAATTAATATACTTTTATATATCGTACGATTTAATTTTAATTATGCCCTACACCTTAAGGTTAAGGGTATATTCACTTTGTCACGAAATGTGTAACGCATAGAAATAGAGACGATAGGTATAGAAAAGTATATATATTTTTGATCAGTGTGGCCTCCTGAGTCAATTTAGCCGTCCATTGTTCCCAATTTAATTCTCCCCCGTTTGGTTTCTTATTTTTTATATCTCCAACCCAAGCTTTTTTATGGTTTGGGGAGCTTGCTACTGGAGCTAAGCTACCACAATCATTTCCATTCAAAGTGCTATGGTTGCTAGCTTGGCTTTTGAGTTGACTTTAGCCAGAGCTTGACTGAAACTTATGGCTTACCAATCAAAGTGCTGTGGTTGCATTAGTGGTAAAGTTGGCCTTGATTCAGTAGTGAGTATTATTATTAAAATAATACTGGCCTTGAAGGTTAACGTTTCCAGGAACTGGAAATTGCGATTATGATATACAGCAATTGGTTGATGTTGATTTCGAGATGGGATATCCGCGAAGGCTCCAGCCACTGTCTCTCTTGGAATTCGGATATCTTTTTTATTGTGTCAAACATCCCATCGAGGAGTGGTATTATTTCATTCTCCATCTGAACTAATCTCATTCTGGTTTGAAAGGATTTCATATCTCTGATCAATTCATCGTCTCCGATATCTTCATGAATTCGCATAACAACTCTATATTAAACTTGAACGACATGTGCTTTTCTATGCTGTTTCTCAATTCTTGGCACATGTCGTCTTTTCCTCTCTGAAAAAATTTTTGCGGCACAAAGATTCAATTCTTTCATTGAAGATACCCAGTAAATATTTCAACATGCTGCTTGTTCTTTTTGTGCCTGTTTCTTCTGACGTGAGGGGTCTAATTTTTCGTAACTACATTTTCCTTGCATTCTGTGCAGTAGCATGTTATAGTTTGTTTGATTGCCGTTAGTTCAGCTGAAGTACCAGCTCCCCTATTACCTGCATTTTATTCCTATGTTGCAGCAACATATAGTTGCGAGCAAACTGCGCATAGCATTCATTGCATTTTAGCATTTTTGCTTCATGCTTGGCCTTAGTATTACGAACTAGATTGTGTTTTGCTGTGAAGCAAGTGGAACATATTTCGCATACGAATTGCATTTTGATTTGATTATATGTGTGTGTGTATGAATTTTTGATTCTAAAAATAAAAAAATTAAAAAATTAAATTATAATTATATAAATAAATAAAAAAAACCAGTAAGAGTGCTATATTCGGCCTGGCCGAATCTTAGATACCCTACACCTAAAATGTTTGAAAAATTATCTTATTATTAACCCATTAAGTACCAACGTTCCCAAATGGGACAATCCATGGGACAATCATATTTTTAGCTATAGCGCCTACGGATCACTCTGTGGTAGGTAATCCGTACCGAGAACTATTTTGTAACATCACTAGCTGTCAGTTTAGAGTACCGTTATTTGAATGCAACGTACGACCAGAGATTAATGAGATTGGAAACTCTTTTATCTTCAGATAAATATGAAAAAAAGATCGATTTTTTATGACCTGGTGAATTTGGCTACATTTCTTTTGCAGCCAGAAAGAGATAGCAAGTGACGCGTTATCTTTTGACGGTTTTATTCACCAACAATTTTTGCAAGCGGCTGCCACCATAAGTAGACAAAGTGAAAAATGTGGGCATGAATTTATTTCTGGGGGTATTTTTATGTGATTATTGAAATTTGATTAAAACATTATTTAATTTAGTTCAAATATTATATTATTTATATAGTTTTCTATATTTGTAAAATTTATAATGAAAAAAAGATATAAAGGAAATTTTTTAACTTCTTTATTAGATGAGAATTCTGAAAGTTATAGAGATCATGCTGTTTCCACAACACCATTGAGATAAGAGTCAAGGAGAGTTATCGATTTTTTAGGGTGTTCGGTTCCTCAGTAGGCCTATATCACCCGTGCACATGCAACTAAAACTACAAAACACACTAAATTTATTAATACTAATTATATATTATATTCTAATTAATATTAACTACTAGTTAATACTAAAATAAAAAATAAGTAAATGTTATGTAATACATGCAAAACATTACTTCATGCAGACCACCGGGTTATGATTTTATAGAAATAGATAAAGGGGAAGAATGCAAGTCGCAAGTGAAAGCAAATGACAATATATTTACAACAAACTCTTTATATTTTTTTATGTGTTATGCGCAAAATCCTATTTCTCAAATCAGGTTCGAAAATACTTCTATTAAAAAACCTTATAGTAAAGCAAATTTTAATATATATGCAAAAGCATAAAAATGTCCATTTGCTTTACATCCGCAAGCACAAGTTCTGTAATACAACGTTTTAAAACAATATTAATAAATATTTGTGAATTACAGCTTAAAAAGCGGGAAACAGAGATTATTACTAGCAACGATATGGCACATTTTTGTAACACTTGTATTGAAACTCACCGTTTTCAGTCGAGTCTTCGAAACTCACCCGCCAAAAGCATAAACAAAGGTTTGTTTATGCTTTTGGCGGGTGAGTTTGCATAGAAAATTTATAGAAACAACACGCGGCTGTTTTTTTGAACAGCTGTTTTGTTCTAAGTTTCCAATCTCGTTATCTCTGCGTACGACCTTGATGAGAAAGCGTTTAAAGCAGCGTGTGAAGTAAAAAGCAAACATAAAACTTTTCTGTGAGAATTTATATACAATAAACAGTAAGTATCATATTTTTATTAATTTTTCTAATTGATGCCTGTGTACTTATAAAATAAGTAACTAAATAAGTAGAATTATTCTATCGTTTCATAGTACATTGGCGTATTTGCTAATGTTCCCAATTGGGAACATTGGTCCAATGAGACCAATTTTAAATTTCTGGAACTGCCAGAGCAAATCGTCTTGGGAAGTGCCCAATGAAAGATGACGGAGTCATGAAAAAAGAAAATCAAGGTTCTTTTGATTACCGATTTAATAGAAAAAATTAAATTCTTGCCATTATTTTGAAGGATAATAAACTGTCAGAATGATTACCAACCATTAAACAGTTTATCCTCTAGTTACTGTACAGCGATACAGCAAAACCTAAAAGAAAAGAATTAATATTTTACAGCCCAACGCAATTAGCCACTACAACAAATACATGGGCGGTGTCGACAAACTAGACTGGCATATAAATAAATACAATATCAAAATTAAAGGGAAAAAATGGTATTTCAGGCTTTTCACTAACTGTATTGATGTGGCTATGTTTAATGCGTATGTTTTATACAATATATCCCATGATAAAATAACGTACTTGAATTTC
This sequence comes from Myopa tessellatipennis, assembly GCA_943737955.2. Classification (NCBI taxonomy): domain Eukaryota; kingdom Metazoa; phylum Arthropoda; class Insecta; order Diptera; family Conopidae; genus Myopa; species Myopa tessellatipennis. The sequence continues at coordinate 39,622,198 of OX031316.1, read as the reverse complement.
ATTCGGCTAATAGCTAGAAAATATTTAACTTTATCATCTAAATTATCCGACCCAAAATTACCAGGAAGACCGCCGAGAATTTTAAAAGAAAATAGACTTATTACAAGACATGTTTTGGAGAGAACAGTAGAAGGGAAACAAAAAAGGTGTGCCTTATGTGGAAAAAACAGCCGGAAGCAGTGTGCTGCTTGTAACCATGGAATGCACGTTGATTGCTTTCCTTTGTATCATAACAGAACGTTGTCCTCTTAATAACTTTTGTAACACTGAAGTCCCAACGTTCCCATTTGGGAACAAATGAAAATTGCTCAATAAATATAATTCTACTTATTAAAAATACATTTTGATTGTGATAACTTGACAATTTAAGTAATATCTTCATCGTCCATATATCAAAAACCGTAAACAAAATTTGGTACGTAATGGGTTAATATATTAATTAATTATTAAAATTTATTTATTTAAATTTAAATTTATTTTTAATTATTAAAAATTATTTAGATTTTTCGTTGCAGAACAGTGGCATTATAGAGTGAAATACAAACTGAAAGTAGAGGAAATATGTGTTTGTAAGGAAAGCTACCTTATAATCACATTTAAGGCCCAACCATGCAATGCATATGCATGAAATGAGAGAAACTACGAATACACTGAATCCCATTTGCGCACCCATGCACATGCATGCTATGCACATGCATAGTTTCGTCAAATTCGTTCTCTCTCTTCTTGCATAGCAAGAATAAGAATATGCGGTCTGGATATGAATATGTTCTGCATACGAATTTGCAAATAAAATTTTTGCAACCTAAAATTTTATTATTTTATTTAATGTTTTCCTATTCAAAAGTCCCAGAAAACTACTAAAAGTTATAAAAATAATACTACATGATTTTCTTTAAAGCTTTTAATTAATTTTATGCAACATTAAGTAATTTCTTCAGTTTTGAGGACGCGTACTACGCGATTCTCAACTTTTCATGTGAGGCTGGGCAATCCTTAAAAGCAGAAGAAAACATGTGTAATGTTTTTCTGGATCATGAAACAGCTGTTTTATTTGCTTTCAATTTCATGCAATGCTTGGTCGTTCTACTGAAGCATGGTATGAATAGCTTGCTTTTCGTTGAGTTCTCTCACAAAACTTAACATGCATATGCAATTCAATGGTTGGGCCTTTAATCACAGACGGGTATAAATACAGTGGCATAGCTAGGGCGGCGGGGGTGGCAGTCCGCCCGGGGCGGCACAATTTCGGGGGCAGCAGTTTTGGAAATCAAGTATTGACTTATTGAATTCTAGGATTTTTGGGGCTGCAAGTTGATTTACCGTCTCGGTCTCCATGAGTCCTAGCTACGCCTCTGTATAAATAGTAGGCGTGGTCGTTACCTGTTTTCAAAACAAAATAACTAGCTTAGTTGTTTTATAATTGTGTTCAAATTTAAACTTTATTAATGTGGTAATAAGTAGTGTAAAAGTGGGCGGACCGCACCCAGTTTTTGTGTTATAATGTTTTATTGGAAAATATGTAATGTGTTAGGTAATGTTTTATCCAGGAAGTTTATACATTTAACAATATAACCATTTAAGACCCGCTTTAGCCTGTGTAACCTAAAATATTTGGCATATTAACGGATAATGCTACTCTATACTCAGGAATGAAATTTTTCAGGAAACGGACGCTGATATCACATTTTTAATAAGAAATAGGCGTGGTCGTAGATCAATTTTGCCCATTTTCAATACCAACCTGCACACCACTAGAAACAATATATCTGCAAAATTATCATCACGATATCTTTACCGGTTCTCCTGTGATCGTGATTTCAACAGACAGATAGACGGACGGACATGGCTAAATCGACTCAGGGGGTCACGCTGATCAAGAATATATATACTTTTCTATACCTATCGTCTCTATTTCTATGCGTTACACATTTCATGACAAAGTGAATATACCCTTAACCTTAAGGTATAAATATAAATGCTGTTGCAGATGATGGCTGAAAAAGATAAAATAAAAGAATAAATGAGTTAAAAAAACACACTTACCCAATTAAGCTCCGAAGTCTACTCCTGTCATCGTATATAAAAATAAAGTGTCAAAGTGTACTGCCGTACCGACTCTAATAGATTTTCTCTTTCTGTTCTCTTTATTTTTATTCTCCACGCTCGGTGTTCTCTCTATTTATTTCAAAATACATTTTCACCACAACTTTGCTTGCCTCCACGGCTAGCACGGAATAGCAGTTCTAGTTGTGAATTGCCAGTCGAAAATTGAAAGGCAACAACACCAACATGCATGAAATGAAAAATGTTTTGAATAAAAATGGTAACCCATGCGAAGCGGGGAATGGCGGAAAGTGAAAGATTAGCGAGCAGCTAACGAACATGACCTCCTGGTAAGGTAGGCGAATTGGGAGGAAGAAATTTAGGGATAATGTCCGTCCAATAGAAAGACGTTGACCAATAGAAAAAAGTTGATAATAATTATTATCAGTGATCAGTGCGTGATAATTTTGTGTTTTTGTTTACTGTGGTCATATAAGTTCGTGATAATTTAATATTTTTCTTTTTGGTTTGCGGTTTGCGCTTTAAAATGCCACCAGTTAGACGGTCGACATACGCGTAACTCAGCTCGAACAAGTAACCATCGTGTGAGAAAGATGAGGAACGCAGACACCGTTGTGGAAGGATATCGTGTAAGAATTTCGGAAGGGCGATCGATTATGGCTCCAGAACAACGTATTCAATCAAGTTCGACTCGATCAGTACAAGCTAACGCTCGAAATAATTTTGAACGCCGACAAAAAAGACGGCCATCCAACACAATCATTAACGAACGTTTGGCGTTCAGGTACGATCCAACAGTCGATTACGCAGCGTAATTGGCAACTTCGGCACAATGAGCACTGTTTGTCAATATTGCAATGCTTTGATGTTCCGACAAGAAGCACCAGGAATATGTTGTGCGATCGGAAACGTAAAATTGACACCGCCACCAGAGCCATTGGCATCATTGCTTTCTGGCGAAGATACTCGATCGAAGCATTTCTTGGACAACATACAAAAGTATAACAGTTCCTTCCAAATGACTTCATTTGGGGCGAATATTATCAAACCACTTTTAAGGTAAATTCTTTTTCGAATGCAAATATTACAGACTTACGAAAGAGGTTCAACGAAGGAGAACATCACACAAACTCAAGAAATTGTATTTGATTTTATAGATTCAAGGACAAATTCACCATCGTGTAGGAGCATTGTTACCCGCCGTGAATGCTGATCACAATTTTCTTCAAATTTATTTCCTTGGGATTTCTGATGATGAAATTAATCGGCGTTGTGAGTTAAGATGCATTGTATTTAATTTGATAAAGTCATGATCGTATTAAAATTTTTCAATTCAGATATTATATTTGGGCGAGACGAAGTTCGTCGGTTCAGCTAGTTTTTTTTATAAATGGGTAAAGTTCCGAAAACCGGTATAGAGAAATCTGGGAGTTCAGAAGCGGAAGCAGAAATGCGAAAAAGAAACCAAGGTGTTAAGGAAAATCTTGAACCGCCAAGCGGGGATTGAAGAACAAGCTGTGATAGAGGAAGGTTATAAAACTAAAGAAAGGTTTTTAGTTCACTTGAAATTTGAAAGAAAAAAAAAGTAGTGAACAAATAAAACGTAGAAAAAATTAGAAATCTTTGATCGTTTTCAACATTCTTAGCTGTTAGATCTTGAATCTGCTGAGCCATACTATTCATTGTTTCATTCATGTTCATGAGTGCGCTGTATAACTGGCTTTTGATGCCGTCGTATGTAAACCACATGCGTTCATTCAGTTGCTCAACTATATTCTTGATGTCTTTTGTATCAGTCTTCAATTCGGCCACGTCCGTTTGCATACTATTTACGTCAGGGAATAGCACACTGGGGTCAGTTGTACTCCCACGAGCTTGATGTTTAGCCTGCTGCTGCCTCGGCTGCTCTAACGCTGTACCTTGCTGTTCATCAATTGAAGAGGCCGATTTCGATCTCTTCCTACAGTTCTGGCATTTCCACATGCTTCGCTTATCTGAAGTATATTGCCCGTAGCTTCGTTCTGAGAGAGAATTGCATGACGCAAAATGAAATCCCCCGTTACATTGCTGACATTTCACATAATCTCCAGGTGGAGGCAGTTTCGTTTTGCAGTGAGCGCAAAGCGCACTTTCTGGCTCCTTCATCACTAATTCTGCCATTCTCCCTCTCTGGAAACAAGAAGGTTTTTCGATTAACGGACTCAAAAATTTTATTTTTATGTACACCAAAAATATCTAATATTTGACCAGTTTAAGATTCGTTTTGTTTAATTGTTTAAAAGTTATTATATGTTTTCAAGTATATCGATATCGGTCGGAAAGCACATTCAGGGGATCGAATATTGTGTATAATTAATTTACGAAATACGCACTATAACAATTTTTTCCCCAGAAAAATCACGGAACAAAAAAATGAAATGTTAAAATATATAAGAAGGAAAATATAAACAACGATAATAATAAAAATATAAAAATAAATAAAATAAATGTAAAAAACAAAATCCTATAAAAGTTTAAAATAAAATAAAGGATGAAATGTTAAAAAATATAAAAGGAAAAACATAAAAAGTAAAAAATATAACTTAGACAAATTTATTTTAATATATGTATGTACATATAAAAATATTAAAACAGAAAATGATTAAAGCAAACAAATTTTAAAAATTATATAAAAGGAAAAACTATAAAAGGAAAAATATAAAAAAGTAAAAAGAAAAAATAGTTAAAATTGAAATGCAATATATGCAAGAATATAAAAAGTAAAAAAAAAAATTAAACAAAACAATTTTAAAGAAAGAAAGGGGAAAAAATAAAAAAATATAACCAAGAAATTAACAAGTTTTGTAGCTAAACCAAAAAAAATATATTTATGTAAACAAAAAGGCAAAGATTTTCTCTATTAATTGTATCGTACCCTGACAGAATCTGATTTTGTCAGGAGCTGGATAACAATACCTTTTTATTATAAAGGCGGTTAGGTTCGGTCAATGTTTTAGCCGTTCAGGTGTCGCCGAAATAATTTTGAAAAGGCACCTTTCACTGCCTTATTTTCCAGAGACACTTTACTCATCAAGTGATTGTCAGAATCTGACTTAGTCTTGAAATATAGCACCTATTTATATAAAAAATTCGTACGCTAGACTCGAAAATGAAAATTATTTGAAAACACATGCACACTTTGAAAATTTTTTCCCATGGAAAAGAGTGTGATAAGTGTACATTTATTGCAGCTGTATAACAAACACACACTCCCACACAGCAGGTTGATCACGTTGCGTAGTGAAAATGCTGATCACGTTGCGTAGTGAAAGTGAAAAAGGTTGATTTGGGTTGCTATGAATTAACAACAACAACACAGCAAGGGATAACGCCTACAACAGCAGTTTCGACTATCCTATCCGTCCGTCTGTAGATTATCCATTATTTAATTGAAATTCCACACCACTACGGAGCCAGATTGTTGCAGCTGGCTGTCGAAATTCCGAAAATGATAATGCCGCATTTCCATGCGTGTACAAACACGTGCATGTTTTCTACTACCACACAACAGGCGATCAAAGCACCGAAATGCGTACAACACATACAACACATTAAAGATTAATAAAAAGAAGGTTGCGCCACGCGCAGGTCCGTTATTTTTTTCGTTTGACAGGGACATCAAATGACGTCAATAAGTATTTGTATTGACATTTTTTTTCGAGGCACCTGCACATCGGTTATAACAATAATTTGTGATGTAAATGTTTGTGATTGAATAATACCAATAATGAAGTGCTCTGTGAGTTTGTGCAATAATGTTAAAGGAAAAGTTAGTGGTAAGGGTTTTTAACTTTTTATCAATTGTTCGGTTATCAAAAATTTGATGGGAGTTTTGCCAGCGAAAAAAAGAATTCAAAACCAAACATGAAGGCATCTGTGAGGATCATTTTAATGTATGTAAATTGCTTTGAAAGCGAGTTGCAAATTAATATGTGTAAGTAAATATATTAGATTTTTTAACTTTTAATTTATATAACGTGCACAAAATTAGGTTATGCTAAACGTAAAGTTCAGAGACTTTCGACTTAAGTTTTTGTTGGTTAATTATACAGTTTACATTTTTGCATAAATGCCTTTTAAATGCCTTTCAAACGATACGAATAACATCTAAGTATCTTGTATAGTTGAAGAGATATACTCTCGTAATTTCCAAATTTCAAAGGGATGTACCTCCGAAAATAAACGAGACCGACCAGAACTGTTGCTTTTATTGGAGTTGCCGTATAAAACTACAACAACAAAAAAGCAACAACAAAATCGAAGTGTTCGGGTAACATTTAACCTGCTCCAACTTTTCTTCATACCACTTTTCGTGTGTTTCGTCGTGTGTTGTGACCCTAGTGATTTTAGAAATACTTATTGACGTAGATGCGCTGAACGAGACCACTTTTCCTTGTTTATAAGGTGTTTACATAAAATGGTTTTCCCAGGTTTTTGGAATAAACTGTTTTAAGTCCCAAAACCACTCGTAAACTGTTTTAACTCCCGTGAAATTGTTGTTGCTATTCCAGCGCTAAACCAAAATGCGTTTGGTTTTTAGCCTCAGTTTTTAGTTTGCAAGTCTGTTTCGAAGTTCGGAATTGCAGACACACTATCTTTCTCCTTTTCTAGTGCCAATAAGTTAGAAAGAGATATAGAGAAAGTGCCACCAAACTATTCTGCCAAATGTCAAAACCAATTTAAGCGTTTCATGTCGTAAGTAATATGTTTATTTCAATAAGTATAATATGTAATAAATGACAAAAAATTAACTATTTCAGATGCAGAAATCAACAAAGAGAACTTTGTGGTCGATGGGGGCGGACTTAATGCTACTGGACCTGTGGCAAGAAAATATTGACGGCCTGCGCGGACTCCGCAAAAATGTCCATATTTATAGGGAGATGCCGGCGGAGATGGCCCAAATCACTTTCCAAATTCTGTAAACTTGCGAATTTCGTCACCATAGCAAGATACATTTCAACAATTTTGAATATTATTGTTATTTTATTCAATGTATTGTAAATTAAAGCGAGGCAAAATTTTAAAAATAGTTGCGTAAATAAACAAACACAAAACAACAGATGTTTATTTCTTCTTTTCGGTTTGACAGCCCGGACCGGATTATGTATGTAAATACTAGATCAGCTGATCGATTTTCGAACACCTTAACCGGATTAAATATTTTTATGTAAACAGGCTATTACTGGTGCAACCTTCGATTTTATAAACCTTACAACACATTAAACATCTCCTCACATAAATAACATGTGTGTATGGAGTTTGGATATTAGAATTTTTAGTTTTAGTTTTCGTTTGGTTTAAGTTTTTTTTTCTTATATTTCACTTCACTTATAAGTTTTTTAAAAGAAATGCACGTTTTAATTGAATACAAATTAATTTCAAATTTAGTTACAACTTGTTTGAGAACTCCTCAGGAACTGCTTTCTTAAAATTAAAGTGTGCCTATTTATTATTTTCACTTCCTCACAACAGTGAAAGTGAAATTTCCCTATCGTAGGTGAAATTTCACTTTTACACATTTATGTATTGTTCTGCTCGCGTTCTTGGCAGCGTTAAGCCGTGGTTATGCTATCGAATTTTGCTTGGCAAGTAGGAGTTTTTTTGTTGTTCTGTGTGTCAACAAATCTCTCTTTTACACACAAAACAACAAATAAAAGTCCTACTTGCCAACCAAAACTCGATAGCATAACCACGGCCTTATAATTACGACTAATCAGGCCTTAAGAGATCCCATTCTCTTTCCAAGAGTGAACATGTCAACAAACTATTTTAGATATGCTTAATCTACTCTTACATACTATAAGCTTAATCATCTCTCTGCATTTTCTTTTGCACTTTAAGCGTTTAACACAATCGGAGCAACAGGATACAGCAACATTTCCAGGCAACCAGAAATTCCATGGCGTTAAGTATAATGGCTGGGCAACTGTTGCTCAGCAACAAGAATTTCATATGTAAAATTCTTAATGGTGGGTGTAAAGCGCTGAACACAATCGGAGCAACAGGATACAGCAACATTTCCAGGCAACAAGAAATTCCATGGCGTTAATTATAATAGCTGGGCAACTGTTGCTCAGCAACAAAAATTCCATATGTCAAATTCTTAATGGTGGTGTAACACTAGGCCACTTGAGGCCGCCTTAGAAAACCTTCAACTGTTTCCTACATTTTCTCCACCAACCTTTTTTAGAGGATTTTCCATTTCCTTTAACAATTGATAAATATTTTGAGTAATTTTTTTAAATAGGAATGCCGTATATTTTCATATTTCAGAAATAAATTGCTTGTAATAACAATAATAAAAATTTCGTTAAATATTAACATAAATAAATTGGTGTTAAGATGCCTAGTGTGACACCCCCACAACGCAAATTGTCAAATTTTACATGACAGAATGTAAACAAACACGCCGAAGAAGAACAAGAACGATTCTGTTGCTGTCAAAATTAGAAATTAGCCCGGAGACAAGATACAAAATGGAAGGCAAACCAGAGCAACAAACTGGAAAGCAAACTTTTTTCTCGATCTCCATAAGAGCCCATGTAAATTTGACAGCTAAAAATGTATCTTGTATCCTGTTGCTCCGATTGTGTTCAGCGCTTCACACTAGGCCACTTGAGGCCGCCTCACCCTGTGGTTATGCTATCGAGTTTTGCTTGGCAAGTAGGACTTTTTTTTGTTGGTTTGTGTGTAAAAGAGAGAATGGGATATTTTTCTGTCCTCAACATCACTCTCACACCGAGCACGAAAACTCGGTCTAGCGTACACCGAGGACACCAAGCAAACCGGTGTTGCTTAGTCTCAATATTCACCAAGTATTGTAATGTGGAGTGGAGTGAAAAAATGGAATTAACTGATAAATCTATCAATTATATTCATGTGATTATCGTTCCAAAATATTACTTTATATATTAAATGTTAAACACATTTCAATTAATATAAACATTTGGTCTTCCATCGCGTCGAAAACAACATCTAAAATAATACGTTTTCTCATTTGTGTAGTAGACGGGTTGCTGTAGAAGGTGAGAAAAAATATACATATTTGAAGAAAGCAAGCGTGGGTCAAGCACAAGCGTAACCACTCTTTTTGCACGGACTCCGGTCACAAAAATTAGAGAAATTTCCCACCGAGTTTTGCTCGGTAGCATAACCACGGCCTTAGAAAACCTTCAACTGTTTTTTACATTTCCGCCAGCATCCTTTTTTAGAGGAATTTCCATTTTTTCTTAAATTTTTCTTAAATAGGAATGCCGCATATTTCATATTTCAGAAATAAATAGCTTGTAATAACAATAATAAAAATTGCGTTATATATTAACTTAAATAAATTGGCGTGAAGATGCCTAGTGTGACACCCCCACAATGCAAATTGTCAAATTTTGGATGACAGAATGTAAACAAACACACCGAAGAAGAACAAGAATGATTTTGTTGCTGTTAAAATTTGAAATTAGCCCGGAGACAAGATACAAAATGGAAAGCAAAACAGAGCAACAAACTGGAAAGCAAACTTTTTTCTCGATCTCCATAAGAGCCCATGTAAATTTGACAGCTAAAAATGTATCTTGTATCCTGTTGCCGCGATTGTGTTCAACGCTTTAGTGTGTGGGAATAAGCACAGTTTCTCAAGTTTGTGCCATAAAAATGAGTGTGTGAAATAGTCAGGAGCGGAGTTCAGGTATATTGTGTTCGGGTACACTACAAAATCTACTAGCACACTGAAGGCGATCAAAGTACCGAAGTGAATCATCCCCTAAAATAAATAACAACAACAAAAACATAGGAAAACTACTTACCTCTAGCTTAGCACTTACCCATATACCAAACACCCACCATATAAAAATATAAAAAGTATGCTACGCTTTTTTTGTACCCTATTTATTGTTAACAAAATAAGAATAATGTCAATTTCCACCCAGGACACAATTAACACCTTCATTCTTAGCACAGAGGAATTAGCAAATAAGACTTCAAAAGTATGCTGCACTACAAACTTCTCACTAATGCCATCTACTTCTACCTCTAGCTTAAACTTTTACCGGTATACCAAACAGCCACCATATGAATTATGTAATTCGGAAACATACGATCGGCAGCCATAAAGCCTCGTGCAGACAGAAAGCGGAACTGAAATTTTTGAGCTGACATACTTGACAATTTTAGCAGTACGCAGACAGAAAGCGGAGCTGAGGTGAGCTTATTTCTTTATATGCCAAATACAATAAAAATGGTATCTACTAAATTTCTTCGCGTTCTCTTGTCAGAAAATAGTTTGTTGTTCAAAAGACTCTTTTTTAAAAAAAAAAATTTTTGGGTGCATGTAATAAATAAAAAGCGAAAAGTTTTTGGAGAATTCGATCACTTATATATGGAACTACGACTTTTTCGCAATCCATTGCATCAACTCGTTGGCACCACGCAACAAAGAATACTAAAATCGAATATTGTTTTCATTTTCAGCAGCTTATCAGTTCTCAGCTAGCCTTCGAAGCGTGATGTCGGAACTACTCTGCGCTAAGTGCTCAAATAATTTTTCTAAATCTATCGCTGTCTGTTGCAATATATGCAAAAAGTCTTTTCACGCGAATTGTCATGGCATTACTTCAGATGCTTATAATTTGTGCAAGGATTTTAAAAATATAGTGTTTAATTGCGACAAGTGTCTATTCATTTCCACAAATTTAAATTCGGATTTCTCAACTCTTTCAAAGGAAGTAAATAGAATTAACGGCTTATTTGCGAAATTTGCAAAGAGACTTGATATACATAAATCGTCTCTCGTTGATGTGAGCGATACTGCTGCTGCTTCCAAGGTGAAGAATGGTTCTTCAAGCTTTCAAGTTTGTGTGCCTCGTATGCCTGCTGAGCAACTCTCTGCCGAATCAAGTTCGCTCTCATCATTGGCAGTTGTCGAATGCGATGACCCAGTAGGAACTGCTGAATGCATTGATATAATACCTGTTACTGGATCTCCTGCGGCGTCGACATCTTCTCATTGTACTGTTGTGGAGATAAGTGAAGGAGAAGCTAATTCTGCGGTTCCATTATGCAGTGACTGGATAACAATACGGAAAAAATCTAAAAAATCAGCCAACAAATTTGAAAATCGGATTTAGTGGTTAGCCAAAATGATGCTATGGACTTGGAATTTGTGGAAAGGAAAAAATGGATACATATTTCCTACTTCAAACCCTCAGTATCAGCTGATGACTTGATCAATTATATTGAGAAGCATGCTAAAATAAACAAAAGTCACATTGCTTGATTCAACTTGTGAAGAAGGACGTGAACCCTAATGACCTGAAGAAGGTTAGTTTTAAAGTTGCAGGTACACCATCACTACTTGATCAGCTCTTGGACCCGTCAGTTTGGCAAGCTGGAGTGCGATTGAAGTTTTTGCCCTTTCGTTTTTTTCGGAGAAGTGACCACCCAGCTCACTATTTAACAGATGAGCCTTGCATTGCGTCTAGTACTTCATCTCAGTCTACTCGACTTTATTTTCATAACGTACGAAGGCCAGTTTTATAAGGCATCCTGTTCGCATGACTATGAGATTGTGGCGCCAGTCGAAACATGGATGACGTCCCACTTTTTATCCGGTGAACTATTTGACTCACATTACGAAGTTTATCTCAAGGATCGTGTACTGAGTCCTAATGTTTCGAGAGGAGGCGGTCTCTTGCTTTCTGTCTCAGCGGAGTTTGTGAGCACATATGTACAACTTCCTCGATGTGACGACTCTATTGAGCAGATTTGCGTGGCCGCATCTCTTGGAAATAATCCTTTACTTAGAAAAATAAATTAATTATTATTTTAAGTTATAGCCCTCCAGCTAGTAGCCTGGATCTATACAATGACCATATTTTTAATATCTGGTCATTGAGTAACCTTCAAACGCTTATTGTGCTTGGTGACTTCAATCTTGGCTCCATTAATTGAAATTTCTGTTCGGACGAAATCTCTCAATGAATTTTTCTGTTCGATCAATTGGAGGATAGTATTCAGCATTTAAGTGCGTGGTAAATGAAGGTATTCATTTATATGTGCCGCTTATTGTCAGAAGAAAATAAATAAATAAATAAATAAAAAAAAGGCTCATCTAATGTTTAAGAAAACCAATACGTCTTTTGCCAAGAAAAATTTTATTTTGCGTAGGCGAGAATACGAATTTCTGTCTAACTTTCTTTATAACAAATATCTTTGCTATATTGAGAGTAGTATTAAATCCAATCCAAGATCTTTCTGGATATTTTTAAATTCTAAAAGAAAATCAGCGGTTGTGCTAAATCTATGGAAATGTTTGGTAGCTCTGCGGAGAACCCTCAGGATATTTGCAACCATTTTGCAACCCACTTTTTCTCGGTGTATAATAGGGGAGACAGTCTGCCTGAAGAATTCTTGTTCTCATGGTTACCTCAATTCATTGGCATTGGCTCTTTATGCATAACTGACGAGGAAGTACTACAATCGACGAGGGAGCTCGACTGTAAGAAAGGTGCAGGCTTCGATCTGCTACCTCCGATTCTCAAAAATTGTGCTTCCTCATTACACTCTGCTTTATGTTCTATATTTAATAAATCCCTTTGTCTGGGTGAGTTTCTCGATGAGTGGAAGTTTGCTTCTATCTCGCCAATATTTAAGTCGGGGCCAAAACATCTAATTACAAATTATAAGCCTATTGTTAAACTTTCGGATATACCTAAGTTGTTTGACAAAATTGTCAGTAAGCTACTATTTACATTAACGGAAAATGTTATCTCCGATCAACAGTACGGTTTCTTTGCTGGAAGATCTACGTCCACGAATATCGCTATTTTTTCTAATTTTTGTGTTAATGCTATAGAAAATGGATCACAAGTCGATGTCCTATACACTGACTTTTCAAAAGCATTTGACAGCATACAGAACAATTTATTAATATGTAAATTTGAGAATATAGTGTTTCAGTCCACAATTTTAACTTAACTTAACTCATAACAATTTTAGCTTAACTCCTACTTAACCAATAGGATTTTATATGTTAAAATCAGGGGATACTACTCTGAACCTATTGCGGCAAATTCGGGTGTCCCACAGGGAAGCCACATGGGTCCCTTGCTTTTTAATATGTTTATAAATGACTTGCCGAATGCTTTTTTTTCTGTATGTTTAATTCAAAGGCACTTTTTTCCTGTATGTTCAATTTATATTTAATATATTCCCAATTTTCATTATATTCCTAAATATACAATATTTGTTTAATTCAAAGGCACTTTACTACAGTTTTGTTTGGTTTTAACTAGTAAACTATTCTTTTCATTAAACGGTTCGATAATAGATAAATTAACGTTTTGCACAAAGAACTGGCGTTGTGATCAAAGATGTTGCTTGTTTCGCGCTTCACAGTCGGCAGTCAAGTGCCGGCTCCACTCCGACCATCAAGGCTGGAGCCGAAGAGCTCGCAGTCAAGCTTTAAAGCTTGCCTCTCCTGAGCGGCCGAAGTCCGTGCTTTGAGAGGACACGGCTTCGAACGATCAGGAGAGGCAGCCTGGCGAGCGGTTTGCTTGGCGTAAACACTGTAAAAGCCTTTTATATGCTGACGACCTAAAAATTTTTCTGTCAGTTAAGACTATTAAGGATTGCATAGATTTCCAAAAAGACATTAACTCACTTATTAATCGGTTTCTTACCAGTCTTAACTTTCGCCCGGCGTATAAACCCCATTAAATTTGACTACACCCACGATTCTAGTCCTACCTTTCACAGAGTCTGCCAATGTAAAGACCTAGGTATATATTTTGATGAGAACTTTTCTCTTAGTACCCATATGGATTACATGATTTCTAAAGCCAACTCACTATTGGGGTTTGTGAAGCGTAATTCCAGGGATTTCATGGATCATTTTACGTGTAAAACACTACTTGGTAGTTTAGTGAAATCCATCTTAGAATACGCCAGCGTTATATGGGATCCTTATTATTTGAATTCAAGTGCTCGAATCGAGGGCATTCAGAAACATTTTTCAAGGCTTGCTCTACGGCATCTCTACGATTGGGAACACATGCCCAATTATGAGGATAGATGTCGCCTGCTGTATCTTCAGAATCTCTCTATAAGGCGTAAGCTAATCAATATTTTATTTGTCAAAGACATAATCGATTGTAATATCAACTGTTCAGAATTACTGGCTATTATTCCATTCTGTGTTGCCAACTTAGAGATCCATGTTTATTCCATACTGAAAATCAAAGAACCAATTATGGGTGCAATTTCTAGGTGTTTAACGCACTGTAATAGCGTTGCTAGCTTTGTTGAATTTAGTATGGTAAGTTATAGATTCAAGTTACAGCTGGAGAGAATTTTATATAGTACTTAAATTTTATATTATGTTTGAATGTAATCTGTAAGGGCTTGCCCGGTAGATTGGAAAATAAAAAATGTTAAAAATGTTAAATGTTAAAATATTATGCAGCAAGCACATAGTTTTTATAAGAATAATTGCTCTTTCAGTTGATATATCCATTTCTCTTTTTAATAATCTCCATTTTTGTCTTAAAATTCCAAAAGCTCGGTCTACGCAACGTCTTGCTCTTGAAAGGCTTTCATTAAAAAAACTACTTTAATCATTTAAAAACCTTCTCGGGTATGACCTACTCAAATAGGCAGTCATGGGATAAGCTTCATTTACAAGGAAAACGAAAGGTGCTTTTTCGTTACATCCCGGTAGATTTGTACTTGTTGGTATATCGAGCTTATTATTTTTTTATATTATTGAGCAAGTTTGATGCTGGAAAGGTGCCGCCATCACTTTGACTTCTCTTAGTTAAAATAATCAGATCCTGCATTGGGTGGTCACTTGATGCGGCAATGCTTCCCATCGATTGCGCCAATACAATTCGGGAAACCACATTTCTCATAGTAATCTTCTGCAGTACGTATAAAGTCATCTTTATTGGGTATTGACATATGAGTAGTTTGCAAATTTCTCAGCAAAATCTCGTAGTTCAATATATAAGTGATGGAATTCTCCAAAAACTTTTTGTTTTTTATTTATATCATGCACCCATAACCTTTTTTTTTAAAAATAGAGTCTTTTGAACAACAAACTATTTTCTGACAAGAGAACGCGACGAAATTTAGAAGATACCATTTTATTTATGCTGATGCCGATGCTTCATTCTATTTGGCATATAAAGAAATAAGCTCACCTCAGCTCCGCTTTACTACTGCTTTGGGCCAGTTTTTCAGTGCTCGGTTATCGTCGTTTGTCAGTTAACCTTCGTTTAAACGACACATTGTGTTTTTCAGTGCTCGTTTAAACGTAGGTTAACCAGCCAATATTGGTGAGTTAACGTCCAGTTAAACTCCGGTTAAGTTATCTCTTTAATAGATAAAAAAACAGCTGTTTCTTCGAATACAGACATTTACCTTTGTTCAAAACTATGCTAATAATTTTGTTTATTTGCACCAGAAGAGCTGTTTCCTTTGTAAAAATGAAAATATTGATAAATGCTGGCAAAATAGGTTTAGGTATACGATAAATACTGGTTGCATTTAGATAAATTCTCTTAAAAATATAGATAAGATACGTTTAACATAGATACGTTAAAAACGCACTGTCAAACCCAAATCTCAGTTAACTTTTGTTTGACGTTTAACTAGTCGTCGTTTAAACGAGCACTGAAAAACTGGGCCTTAAAATGCCAAGTAGCTGATGGCCGCCGATAAGCTCAACTCAGCTCCGCTTTCGGTCTGCACGAGGCCTAAGTCTATATCCAAGATTCCAAACCACTTATCCACTATGGCCATCTGGTGGAGGAGAGTACGAATACAAATATATTGGCTATAATGCAATAACCACCCAAAAACACTCCTAAAACTATACTTTCAGCAAAGACACAAAGCAAATTCTGGCAAAAGCCAAAACCCAAACCAATTATAGCAAAGCCACATGCCTAAATACTACTCCCAGTCACTCCCACGATTTCCTTTGTTCCTAAACCCCCTTATTTCTATTACTAGAAGGTCGGATAGAAATGCCAAAATTTGTCGACGACTATGGACTACAATTTTTTTTTGTTTTCTATAGAATCGTTATCGTTATCGTCACTAATGCTCAAAAACAAAATTAGGCCTTGGATTAGGCAAATCCAAGAAAAAAATGACGGTAATAATCGGCCCGCTATTTATATGGACTGATTACTTCTGAGATAACCTTCATAGAAGCGGCTGAAAGGCAGAATTATCTTTTGAGCAGCTCTCTCCGTAATTACGCCACGAGGGGAACTCTACAGAAGTGCTTTCGCCCCATTTATGAGTAGTGGTTATATGCGGTTCTGGCACAAAGGAAACGTGGGAGCTACTGGAAGCGCAAAATTTTGATAGTGACTGTACATTTTGTACTGTACATTTAGGCTTGTGTCTTTGCTAAAACTATAGTTTTATGTGCGTTTTAGTGTGGTTTTCTCAAACTTTTGATATGATTATACATTTTTACTGTGCATTTAGGATTATGTTGTTGTTGAAAGTATAGTTTTAGGGTTTTTTTGTTCTCTCAAACTTTTGTGAGTGAGTGCACATTTGTACTGCACATTTAGGATTGTGTCTTTGCTAGAAATATGGTTTTCGGGGTATTTTCTAGGGATATTTTTTCTCTTAACCGATAAGTTTGTAACTATGCTATTGTCCACCAGATGGCCATCGTGGATAAGTGCTTTGGAATGTTCATTTGGGCTTGTGTCTGTGACTTGTGTATACTTGACTTGTGTTGTGTATAGACTTAGGAATACCGAGCGTTTGCTATACCGAAGTTGATGGCGGCAGTGGGAAGTTTTTAGTGTAGCAGGAATTTTAGGAATTCCTCAGTGCTTTGGTGGGAATAAATAGGGAAGAAAATAGCGTAGCATACTTTTTAGTCTTTTTTATGACGTGTGTTTGGTATATCGGTAAAGTGCTAAGCTATTGTAGAAGTCAGAAATTTTGCTATGTGGGTGTTGTTGTTGTTATTTATTTTAGGGGATGATTCGCTTGCTGTGTGATAGTAGATTTAAAGATCAAGTGTTCTGTATGTATGTATGTATATTATTACAATTTATAACTTATATTTTATATTTATATTTATTTATGTATATATTTATTTATATTTATTTATTTATTTATGTATAATTATAATATTTTTTTCTTTTAAATTTTTTAATTTTAGAGTCTAATATCCACACTTTCATATATACAGAAGATATACAGGCCGGCATACAGTTATTTATACAGACTAACAGACGGACAGAGGTAAAGCACAGACATACATTTCATTCATTCATTCATTTATTCAGTATTCCCTTTGTACAAAATAATTAACTAAAACTAAGGATAACATGAAATCTTATAATATAGAGAATAAAGTAGTGACATTCTAATAACTAGTATAGTGTTAATGTCACATCAAGCTTAAAAATAATATTAAAAATTTCGGAGTGAGCAGCAGAAAGGCAGATGAAAGGAATTTAAGCAACGAAAACAAAAAGTAAATAAAGTCGAAGGAGAGATTTAGTTAAAAATAAAAAAAAACCTTTTCTAAGAAGCAAATTGCAGCAAGATTTCAATTTCTTTATGTCGTGTTCAAATAGCCAAAGCTTAATTCTCCTCAAGAAGGACGTTCTGTTGCGAATTGCCCCTATTTCTCTAGGAAGTTGATTAAATAGCTTACAGAACATAACTAAGTAAGAGTTTCTAAAAACTGTAGTGCGAAAATTAGGTACAGCGACCCTTTGTAAAGCAAAACTACGTAGATTACGATTATTAGGAATATGGCTAACCAAGTAACCACTTCTGTTGAAAAAAATTTCCAAAACTTTATAACAGTATAAATGTCTAAGGGGAAGAACATGTAGAAGTCGAAAAAACTCTATAGAGTGTTCAGAACGATTCGCATTGAAGGTTTTCCTAATCACACACTTTTGTAAGACAGCAAGATTTGTAGTTGATTACGATAGGATCCGCCCCAACAACTAATCTCATACTGTAACTTGGAATGAAATAAGCCATAGTAGATTGTTTTAAGCAAACTAATAGAACAGTACTTTCGTAAACTAAAAAAGTACCGAATCGCAGAGAGAAAATATTGTTTTAATTGTGAGATATGCACAGACCAGTTTAAGTTTTGATCAATTGTTACACCAAGATATTTAAAGTGCTCCACCACATCTATTATAAAACAGGCCGGATCACAAAACAATTTTTCGTTATAAGGCAATTGGCTATGTACAGTACATGCCCTACTGAATAATTTGTGTCTAGCGCATTTTGGCGAATGGAAAATAATATCAATATCAGGGGGCTGATGCTTACACAAACTGAAAAACATCAATTTGGTTTTCTTACTAACAAGGAGTTTGTGTTTCGCAAACCAAATTCTTATTAGATGTAAATCATGATTTAGATCAGTAAATAAGTTTAAAGGACTGTTCGCACAATACGCAAAACCTAAATCATCCGCAAAGGCAGTCAGTGATCCCTTATAAGATAGAGCGAAAATAGAATTTAAGATTAGAAATAAAATAGGACCCATAACAGAGCCCTGTGGTACACCTAAATTAAGAGTACGTGAGCTACTTAAAGTATTCCTAACTTTTACTCTTTGATATCTGTTCTTTAAATAAGATTCAAACCAATCGAGGATAAACCCACGAAACCCAGCTTTGTGCAATTTGCTAAGGAGGATACTATGATCGACCATATCAAATGCTTTGGTTATGTCTACAAAAAGACCGGCACAACTCTTATTGGCGTCAATACCACTGTATATGGTAGAACAGAAATTAAGAAGGGCATCTTCAGTTGACAGTCCTACTCGAAATCCAAATTGCATCATACTGAAAAATTTTGAGTTGTGAAGGAATTCCAAAACTCTACTCTTAATTGCTTTTTCAAATACTTTAGAAATAGATGACAACAAGGAAATAGGTCTGTAATTATTTTTATCTGTTTTGTTACCCTTTTTAAAAAGGGGAATGACTATGGCGCATTTCAGCATGCTAGGAAGAGTACCAGTGAAAATACTAGTATTAAACAAGTGTGCTAATATGTCTACTATGTTAAAAGCAACTCTTTTGAGTATGTTGTTTGAAATACCATCAATGCCATGGGAGTTCGAATTTTTTAAAGAGGCAATAATATTAAACAGTTCAAAACTAGTAATAGGACGAAAGAAAAAACTTAGATTATTGCTCACACCTTCCAGGTGCTCAACATCAGCATAGTTAAGACAATTAGCGCAAGTGTTGTCAGTACAGGACTCATTACCAATAGAACAAAAAAAGGCATTAAACTCTTCAGCAATTTCTAGAGTATCAGATATAATTGAGTTGGACTGCTTTAATATGATAGAACCGTCGTCACTTTTTCTCTTTCTATTAAGTATGTTGTTAACTACTTTCCATTCTTCCCTAATGTTGCCCTGTGCTAGCAACAATTGCCTATGGAAGTAATTATCCCTAAGAATTCGAACTTCCCTATTAATTTCCGTACAGAGTTTAACATATTTGGTTTTTAATCTATTATTTAGTGGGTGTTTATAACATTTCTTCAGTATTTTGTGCTTTAATTTAATTTTTTTAAGTAATGGTCTATTTATCCACGGTTTTAATTTTGTATCCGATCTACTTTTGACAGTAGAAATGCTAGACTGGTTAACATGGGTCCTCAAAATATCTATAAATATTTTAAATGCTGAGGAAACATTTATGTTGTCATAAACATCAGCCCAACTTTCCATCCTCAGTCTATTATTCAATATTTCAAAATTAATTTTAGTTTTAAGACACAAAACCGGCAGTGAAACAGAAGGAACATTATTTGTTTTACCAAGGCTGTTTAGTAATAGGCCTGTCATACAATGATCAGTGATTTGCAAATTTAAATTTAAGCCCAAACAATGATCAAGTGACAAGTTAGTAAACCGTCCAAATACATGATCAAGACAGGTATTGGATATAGGTCTGGTCGGTGCACCAATAAAGGAGGATAAGCCATTCTCAGCTAAAATTAAACAATATTTGTCAGATATAGGAGAAGAAGATAAAATATCCAGGTTGAAATCTCCTAAAACAACAAGATTTTTCGAGCGCTTCCTACTTAAGAAGTCAGCAAATTCATCCAGAAACAGATTACAGGGTTGGGAGTGCAAAGGATACAGGCAGACAAATTTGAATAACTCATTATGCAAGCAGCATGAAATTTCAATGACATCCGCACTAGAAAAGTTGAAGTAGTTAGCCGTACAATCATAATTTGATTTGATAAAAACTCCCACGCCTCCCGAGGAATAAGAATCATTAGCATCAGCATAAAAGTTATAGCCTGGAATATAGTAATCATCCACCTCAAAGGAAAATATCCAAATCTCCGACACAAAAATAATGTCTGGTAAATGCTTAAAAGATTCCAGATTACAGACTAATAAATCGAAATTTTGCCGCAAGCTACGAATATTCTGATGTACGATAAGAAAAGAATTTATATCATAAATATTAGAATGGAAAATCTCATCAGGGCACAACAATGTGGTAGATATGGTGGGGTTGTCGCAACTAAGATCCGAATTATTTGGAAAACGATTAATAGTAAATTAAACTACCGAGAAGTTTTAAACAACAATCGCACGGAGATCTTCAAATGATCTTATTTCGACAACCTCACCATTTTCCCCTTTTTTCAATAAAATCCTAGAATTTCTGAACCATAGATACTTATAATGATTTGCTTCTTTGAATTTTCTCGCTTCAAAAAATAAAGCGCGGTAGAATTTAGTAAAGCTATAATTAATAAAGATACTGCCATTGCTGTTGCCATCAAATAACGAGGTGTTAAGTTTCCTTTTGGCCCCATATTTGCTCTTCATAATTTTCACCCTATCATCCAGCGACGCGAGGTGTACACATATAATGTCAGTAGATCTATGATCACCTTTTTTGTGCCGAATCCGTTTGACGTAACATTTTTCAATACATTCTGGAGAGAAAGGAACATTTAATGCTTCCGAAAAAACACGTTGAACACAACCGACAGCATTGCTGTTATTAACTCCAGGAACGCCAACAATTTCAATGACTTTCTCCAGCCGCTGTTGTTCATAAAAATTTAGCTTATTCTCAAGGTTCAAAATCCTATTATTCAAAGTTTTATTTTCTTCCTCCAGCTTACTAATCATTGCCAAAAAATCACAATTGATTTTCTTTATGCACAAGATCTCATCGTAGAGCATTTTCATTGTTACAGTATTGTTACACAGATCGGACTGCACCGATTCAGAGGTAAGCACACTAGATTTAGAAATCACTGGATCACTGCTGACAATTAACGGAACATCCGAATGCTGTTTTTGCTTTACTTTTTTTTGCTGTTTAGTAGTTGAAGAAGTTGTTGCTCTTTTTTCCAGTCCATGCTGTATTGGCTTCGTTGTAGCTGGCGCAGCAGGTATACAAGAAGAAGAGTGTTGTTGTAGCGCAGCAGGTTAAACCGGATTTGAGTTCAGAGGTTGTTGTTGCAAAGATTTTCTGCGCAGAGCTATGCACTTATCACAACGATATTTTGTATTATTAGAGTTCATGAACTCCAGATCAATTAAAGTGATATTCACACAGTTGCAATGAAAAAAACAATTGCAGTCCTCACATAAAACCTTTGTGGGGTCATTGCGCTCAATTCTTTCCTTGCAGATTAGACAATTCATTTTCACTTATGCTCACTCCGAAAACACGTCTTACCACAACGAAGTACAATGTACGAATTGTGGTAATTGAAGTACAATGTACATACATATAGACGGACAGGAGAATAGTTTTCGTTGAACTTTGTTCGTATCGTTTTAGAAGTTTGGCTTATGTTGTTTTTGTATATGATTTATTCTTGCTGTGTTGTTTTATTTTTAGGAATAGAGACGCGTGTCGCTGATACTCAAGCGTTAATATTGAAGTATAGACATGAGAGGATTGAGTAGGTAAACCTCTGAGGGTCCACTTCTTTTTCATCATTTTATAGCTTCTGTTAGGATAAGATTTGAGGTCCGTCCGAATTTTTGAGGAATGGAGTGGCGAGTCGATAGAGTTAATATAACAAATTCATGGATTTATTTTTGCACACTTGAAGTAATATTTTGGCGAAGATGTACAATGTCTATGCTTTCGCGTTGAGAATATGTATTGCTATGCTTTCAGCGTATGCTGTACTTATTGAAATTTGATCTTGGATATTGGATTTTGATGAAATATTTTTTTTTTGTTGCTTTTATTTTAATGCTTTTCGGATGTAGATTTTTTTTCTTATATAGGTACTAAATGAATTACGAACATTGCAAGTGAACTTTGGTTTGTATCCTCATAGCTTATTACTAATATGGATTGTTTAATTTTATGGTTAGCTAATCTACCGAAACACACTTATGGAGCCGTTTTCTATATAATTTTTGCGTATGTTGTTGTTGTTGTAGGACTTTGATTTATTTTGTTGTTCTTGTAATAGACTATTAATTCTTGTGGTGTTGTTTTTTTATTTTTAGGAATAGAGTATGCTGTCGATATTGAAGTAGTGAAATGCGCGGTGTAAGGAATTACATCTAGGATATGTTCTTACAGTATTCTTATTTTTACTTCTTCTTTTCTTTGTTGCAGGATAAGTATTTGATATGCGTGAATTTTTGTGTTGGAGACAGACACACATATTTTCATCGCTTAGTATTGTTTTTCTTTTTGTTTTTTTATACTGAGACATTTAGAAAATGCTATGATTAGATTTTGAACAAGTCATATTCATGTATTTCAGTATGACTATATGGATTAATAAAATTTTATGACAGGTTTTTATTTTTTGTTGTTGTTGTTGCTGTAATTTGTTCTTGTAATATAGTTTCGAACTTCAGTATTTTAAATAATATTTCTTTAACGCTAATTATTATTGAATTTAGGAGTAGGGGATTTGTTTGATATGGTTTAATTAGTCAATGAGCGATGAGTTTGTGAATATGTGTTTGAAGAGAGAGTTATTGAGAGACACATGATATTGATATTTGAGGTGTAGACATTAGAGGCTTGAGTAGGTAAACCTTGCTTCTGATTCTTTTTCTTTTTTCCGCGTGTAGCCAAATCATAAAGTAGTCATATAATTTATAAGCAAATAATCAAAACGTTATTTACAAATTCAATTTAACAGAAAGAGTTAAGCACTCTTCAACTTATCACATCTAATTCTAAATTTGAAAGAAAAGACAGACAGACAGAGGTAAAGGACAGGTGGATAGTGTAGCGACATTCAGATGGCTGCTAGTATTTCTGGTGGGACTATGCTTAGCGAGCGTGTGTGGCACTTGCTAACATTGATAAAAAATACCATTAATTTATAATGCTTATTGCTTCTCGTAATTTTCAGATCTTTAATACAAGTATAAGTAGAATTTGAACATACAAGTAGAATAAGTTAATATGCACATATCATGTTGTTGTTGATATTTTTAAGACTAATCTAGCACAAGACTGATGAAGCAGTAGAAGCGGTTTGTAGGAGTTTTGCTTTGTTGTTCTAGCAGAATTTTGGTTTATGTTGTTGTAGTAGTAGACGTTTTATTTATTTATTAAACTTCACCTACCGGGTTGATACCCTTACAGATTGTGAGAGTCTTAAAACTAATCCAAGATTGTAAACTTTGAAGATATTACTATAAAACTATATATATATACGACTATAAATAAGACTTGTATATAATTATGTACGAGTTAAATACTAAGCTCTTATACTGTTTGCTAGCAACATGTCTACTAGGAGCTTCTTGAAAAGATCTCTACTTAGGGTAAAGTCAAGCTGGTTGGCCACTAAGTTGCTATGAGATAAGCATCTAGAAACGGGCTCGTTCAGACCGTAATTGGTTCTGTTTTTCATTATATAAAAATATTTAGCTTCCCTTAAGGGGTAAGCTGGTACATTAAATGGAATGAGTTCAAGTAATTCGGGAGAATTTATTCTGCCATCGATTATATCTTTGATAATTAAAATGTTAGATAAAAGACGTCTGTGTGCCAAACTTAAGATTCCAAGTAAGCGACAGCGGATGGGATATGGAGGCATATTTTTCCATGTATATAGGCGCCGTAGGGCAAATCGCGAGAAGCGCTTCTGAACCTTCTCGACACGGTTGACTGAGTTCTCGTATGACGGATCCCAAACGATGCTGGTGTATTCTAGGTAGGGTCTAACGAGGCTTAAATAAACCGTCCTAGAAGTGAAAGGATCTTTAAAGTCCTTGACATTTCTTTTCACAAAGCCTAACTGAGAGTTCGCCTTTGATATAATGTAGTTATAATGGATGTCGAACTTGAGCTTGGAGTCAAAAAAGATGCCAAGGTCCCTAACCTCACTGACTCTAAGGAAACTTTTGCCACTATCGCTAGTATAACTAAATTGAATTGGGCTTTTTTTCCTAGAAAAAGTAAGAATTTTATATTTAGAAAAGTTTAAAGGTAGTTCGTTGGATTTACACCAATTCATAAGAGAGTTAATATCCTCTTGAAGTTGCAGACATTGACTAATTGATTTTATCCTACGAAAGATCTTTAAGTCGTCCGCATATAGGAGACTATGGCAAACATTGAAATTCTGGGAGATATCGTTGATGAATAAAGTAAATAAGAGTGGTCCCAAGTGGCTCCCATGAGGGACACCAGATGTGACCGCTATAGCTTTGGAGAGACTACTTTCTAGTGAAACGATTAAAAATCTTCCTGTAAGGTAGGAATGCAGCCATTTTGTGAGTTGCGAACTAAATCCTAAGCTGGATATTTTCTTAATCAGTAAGTTGTGGGAAACGCTGTCGAAGGCTTTAGAGAAGTCAGTGTAAAGTACATCAACTTGTGAGCCAGCTTCAATGGAATTTGCACAGTAATTTGAGAATATGCTTAGATTACTAGCTGTCGATCTGCCAGCAAAAAAGCCGTGTTGTTGAGGTAATACATAATTTTGAACCTGTACAAATAATATGCCATGTACGATTTTCTCAAATACTTTTGGTATTACTGACAGTTTTACTATAGGTCTATAGTTTTCTACTAGGTGTTTTTGCCCGGATTTGAATATTGGCGTAACGTAATCAGTTTTCCATTCATTCAAGAAGATTCCAGCAGAAAGGGATGCGTTGAAAATACTGTTAAGTATCACGTGCAAAGAAGATGCGCAATTTTTTAGAAATATTGGGGGAAGCAAATCAAAACCTGCACCTTTACTGCAATCAAGTTTGAGCAAAGTTTGAAGGACGTCATCATCCGATATTTGTGGTATGCCGATATCAGTTAGAACTGGCATATTGGAGAAGGGTCCAGTCTGACTTACTGGATTCTTGTACACAGACCCAAAAAAGTCAGCAAACAATTCACAAATTTCTGATGTATTGTCAGCTGTTCGAGTATTAAACTCCATATGTTTAGGCAAGCCAGAATGTTTTCTCTTTTTGTTAAAGAATAACCAAAATGACTTTGGGTTGGATTTAATGTCTGATTCCATAGATGATATGTATCTCTTATAAAGAAACCTAGACATAAATTCAAATTCACGTCTGCGCAGATTGAAAATAGTTTTGTCAATAGTTGAGCCAGTTTTTGTAAACTGCTTGTGGGCTTTAGTCCGGAGATTCTTTAGGTTGACCAGTCTGCAGTTAAACCATGGAAGTTTAAAACCTTCCGATTTTTTCTTTAGGGGAACAAATAAATCAATGGCTTCATGCATGATTTCCTTGAAGGCAGCGTGCTTTTCACTAACGTTTGATAACCTCGATAAGGGACTCCAATCAACCGAGTCGAAATAGGTATTTAGAGCATTGTAGTTTGCTTTGAAAAAGTTATATGAACGAACATGTCCTGAAGGTTGCCGTTTATCGAAAACATAGAGAGACATTTCTAATAGTAGAGCCTTGTGGTGAACAGACTCATTAGTGAGAGGCACATTGCAATTTGTTAATTTGAATTTTAAGTCGTTCCGAATGAAAATTAAATCTAGAATCCTGTTTATATCATTTAGTATGCTGTTGACTTGGAAAAGGTTCAAGGAATACATTGAATCGCAGACTGAAGATTCAATGGTGGTTTGAACATTTAATGGAATCAATGTTTTGGCCATGGGGCACAAACTCCATTCCACATTACCAATATTGAAATCGCCCAAAATACAAGGTGTTTGGTTGCAATTCAAATTGATCGTAATATAATCAATGTTAAGAATATGGTCGTTATATAAATTTAAATTACTAACAGGTGGTATATAGCTTAGAATTATAATTATTTCAGTGAAATCATTTTGAATTGTAGTGTTTAGTGAGACTGCAACACAAAATTGCTCAATATTCTTAGTATTGTATGGAAGTTGAATTTCTCTGCTAGCAAGATCCGATGACACCGCAATCAATACACCACCGCCTCTCGTTGCACCTTGCTCTAGTACTCGATCTTTGCGATAAACTACGTAGCTGGGATCGAACAACTCACTCGATAAAAAATAGGACGTTAGCCATGTTTCAACTAAGGTTATAATGTCGTATTCATGCAATACAGAACCTTTATAAAATTGGTTTGTTTTAGAACGAAGACCGCCGACGTTGTGGTAATACAAGAGGTAAGTACGTTCCGTCCGTGTGATGCTCTCAACTGGAGCAAGACATGTTACAGGGCCTCCGGTGTCTCTGCAGGTGACTGAAAATTTTCAGGTGTTGGTGTGGTCATAGCTTCACGAGTTCTCGGTTTAAAGATAAAGTTACGAAGCTTGACGGAAATTGGCCAGAAGTTGACATCGAAAACTTTGTCGTAAAAACAATCAGGAACGCCAAGTTTGAAGTTAACAAATCGAAGCTTACGTTCATCAGAATCTTTTTTAATCAATTTGACGCAGGTAATCAAGGCAGAATTTATATTTAATTTATTAGCGGTGTAACTTATTATTGCATTCCCGTCAGTATTCACGTTGAATTTAGATAAGTGAATAAACTTATTACAAGGAACAACTTTTAAATCGTGACATAATGGACCAGTTCCCACTAGGCGTGATTTACTTGCATTTGCCTTATTTTGCTTCACATGAGAATTCTTCATGGGTTTTTTTTTCTTTCTCACCGTGACCCAATCATTCGCGCTCTCAGAATTGGATACACATGGAATTGCTTGTGCATTTTTATTATGTTCGGTAACTTTCTCAAAACTGGTTTCATTATTTACAATGCACTGACGAAAAGGTATCGAAGAGACCACGGCTGATGTGCTTGCCTTGTTTTCACAGTTAGGAACTTCGTTAATTTCATGATTTTGTAATTTGTAATTACAATGTTTGTTCATTAATTTGTATAGAGCATTTACCTGAGTTTGCATAGCAGCGAACTGCTTAGAAAGGAAATTAATTTTGTTATCGGCTGCAAACGAAATTAGGTATGAGTTACACTGCCACAACAAGTTTG
This sequence comes from Myopa tessellatipennis, assembly GCA_943737955.2. NCBI lineage: Eukaryota > Metazoa > Arthropoda > Insecta > Diptera > Conopidae > Myopa > Myopa tessellatipennis. The sequence goes on along the minus strand of OX031316.1, from coordinate 39,594,633 downwards.
GAGAGTTAACCAAAAGTTTGACCACCTCCTCACCCAAACCGACACAACTCATGTGGAATGCTCTTCCGCATATAGACGCACAACGAATATATTCCGATGTGTTACTATTATCAGTATGTATAATTATACTTAATTTGCACTTAGCACAGTTCAGTGACATCTTGAGCAATAATGAAAAAAAGCGACCGCACTCGAAGAAGATCAATGTCGAACTGACTGATTTACTCGTAGTTGTTTTGCGTTGATCTGCGTGGTTTAAACAGGCAAACCTAGGATGCTGTACTTTTTCTTCTTTTTATTCGTTGTATAGTTTCAGTTAAGAATTTGATGTGCGTATGATTTCTTTATCGGCTTTTATTTTTTTTTGTTTATACTGAGAACAGACTTTCACGCTACTTTATTAGACTTTAACGTTAATTTATTTCTTTAACGCTAATTATTATTGCTTTTAGGAGTAAGAGATTTGTTTGATCCAGTTTATTATAATAGTTAATGCCTGATGGGATTTGTAAACATGTGTTTGAGAAAAGAGATATTGTTGTTGTTTGAAATTTTATGAATTGTAATTGTAATAATTGTAATTCCATTTTATCTAAATTATTAAATTTTAGGAAACAAAGCCTGTAAACATTGAAGCATAGATATGAGAGGCGCTAGTTGATAAAGCTAGGATGCCATTCTTACTCTTATTTTCTGAAGTTTTCTTATATTAATTTTTTAAAAAAAAATATAAAGGAAAAGAATAAAATAAAATACAAATAAAAAGAATTGTTTAAAATTATTAAAATTTATTTATTTATTTATTTATTTATGTTATATATTAATTATGATGATATTAATATATATTAACTAATTTTTATTTTTCCTATACATGTGTATTTTTTTTATAATGCGCCGCTTTTCGTCTATATTTATCCTAAGGTTGTACTCTCTGTAGAGTACAGACAGCTCCTGTCGTCTTCTCACAGCCTTAACACCCGGCTTCTTCTTCTTTTTCTGCTCTGCATCTACTTTCGGCGGAACATCGGATGGAACTTTAGCGGCATTGCGGGCCTGATATTCCTCTATGGTCAGCGTCGTTGGTCCCACATGAGAACGCCCCGCTTTTTACGCAGGGGCTGTTATCGGTGCTGGCCCAGGGTCGTATTCGACAGCATCATCGTATGTTTGAAAAATCGAGCGTATTTCCTCCTCGGTTATTTCCTTGTGATGTTCCATTTCAGCAATATAATACGGACTTTACCAGCAACTGTTTTCATCGTCATATTTATATGAAATTGCTTGAAACGTTGCCGAAATATACACAAATACTTAGACAACTCAGATTGACCTCTTCCCAAGAGAACGAGAAAAAAATAGGCAATTAACGAAAATCCCAACTGCAAATTAATAAGACGGAGAATTGAAATAGACACTAACATGGAAATATAATGCAAATAGATATAAACACTAATTCTTACTATAATCAGTCGCCAGATAAAGGCTCGACAATGATAATAGAAACAATCTTTAGAAACCAACAACAAGGGGCTTTGAGCTTAAGGAATTCAGACTCTAATCAATTCGAAAAATAAAACGAACAAAAATACATAGAAAACTCATAGAAACATCTACAATATCGGGCTAGTAATTTTATCAGCCCAGTTGTTTATATTAGTATGATAGCATAATTGCAGTTCATAAACCAAAATCCGCTTAAACATCGACACACCAGCAATATAACTCAACAAACTATTAGCGATACAATCATTCAAAATTATACTAACTCCTAATAGAGGCAATACTTAAACAATCCACAAATAATGGACCACATGCCCACTACAATAACACAAATATTATTATTTTTAACATTAAAATCTCCATAATATCCACACAATACATTCACTGCTACATTCGTATCCACTTCCTATCAATATAACAAAGAAAGTTATTACAATAACGAAGCTAGAATTAATACTAACTAAAAAAAAAAAAAATAAAAAATTAATTAAATTCAATCACAAAATATGTAACTGGAATATGAATATGAATATGTGTTTGTGATGCAAACAAATAAATAGGGATATCGGAATAAAACAAACCATTTAAAACAAAATAAAAGCATGGAAGATCGACTCTAATCAATTCACAAAATAAATATAATATATAAATCTAAAATAAAATAAATATAAATATAAAAAAATAAATATATAGTACTATATAGATAAATAAATATAATGGAATTAATTATTAATAATTAACTAATAGCATGTATAAGACACCGAATTCTATAAGAGAACTCAATTGTTGAACATTCTAATAATGGAAAGACTGAGTTTAATAAAGATAGTCCAAAATGAAGTAAAGTTTATTAATGTAGCCAAAGTCGTTATATTAATGAAATTACGAATACTTGAACTAGCTATTATATTGGATAAAAAACATTGGCTCCTATAAAAATTTTTGAAATTGTTTGAAAGAAAAGCCAACTCAATAATGATATTCGATGCCGTAGCTTGTGAGAAGCAAATAATATTAGAGAGCACTTTTGTATTGGCAGACACAAATCTATTAATTGTTTTTACTCATACCAACCATAAAAGCAAGCATGTAGTGTGCGATAATACAAACATGATTATTATGTTTAAGCAAGATGAGATGAATATGAAGCGCATATACAATGATCATGTCGGAAAAGATATGGCTTATGCAAAATTTTGTGAATATATGCAAATCAAAATATATGATTTTCCATTAGACTGTTGGAAAGATACATATGGGATTTCATGTAATAACCAAAGATGATCAACTGATAGGAAAGCAGTTCAAAAGATGATCAACTGATAGGAAAGCAGTTCAAAAGATGATCAACTGATAGGAAAGCAGTTCAAAAGCTGATCAACCTGATCAAAAGCTGTTCTAAAGCTGTTCAAAGCTGATCAAAAGCAGTTCAAAGCTGATCAAAAGCAGTTCAAAAGCTGATCAACCTTATCAAACCGCAGTTAAAAGCTGTTCAAATGCTGATCAACCTGATCAAAAAGCAGTTCAAAGCTGTTCAAAAGCTGTTCAAAGCTGTTCAAAAGCATTTCAAAGCCTGATCAAAAGCTGATAAAAACCTGATCAAAAGTAGTTCAAAAGCTGTTCGACCTGATCAAAAGCTGATATACCTGATCTGATATATGATATTACTATCGCTAAAATGGATGGGAAAATATTAAACGATCTAATAAAAAACTAGACACATATTAAAACAGAAATTAAGAATATAAAATTAGAAACAGCAAATTTGGAGAATCAATTAGAAAAGACATTTAGCCCCATCATAAAACTTAAAAAAGAACTATTTAAACACTCTAATACAAATTATATAGCTAAGGCCAGAAATTCGATTTTTCAAACGAAACTCTTTTCATTAGTTATGAAGATGACGATAACTTTTTCACTCAAATGGAAGATGCAGAAGTGCGTCCGATCGATTGATCGGATGTACGGTTGATCTGGTTGATCAGGTTGATCTGGTTGATCGGTTGATGGGGTGATCGGTTGATCAGGTTGATCAGGTTGATCGGTTGATCGTTGATCTGGTTGATCGGTTGATCTGGTTGATCGGTTGATCGGTTGATCTGGTTGATCGGTTGATCTGGTTGATCGGGTGATCGGTTGATCAGGTTGATCGGTTGATCGTTGATCTGGTTGATCGGTTGATCTGGTTGATCGGTTGATCGGTTGATCGGTTGATCTGGTTAATCGGTTGATCGGTTGATCTGGTTGATCGGTTGATCGGTTGATCTGGTTGATTGGTTGATCCGTTGATCTGGTTGATCGGTTGGTCCGGTTGATCTGGTTGATCGGTTGATCTAGTTGATCGGTTGATCTGGTTGATCGGTTGATCGGCTGATCTGGTTGAACAGGTGGATCGATTACAGTTCAGATTTAGCTATGTATGTGACTATATTTCAGGTGTGTAGAGTATGGCTCAAAGAAAATGCCGCAGCTATAACAATCTCAAATTTAAAAATGTTATCATCAAACCAACAATTGAGTTTGAAAAGCCCTTAATTCCAGTTACTTATTCATTTCTATTAAAATGATGTTTGTTAATACTAGTAGTTATGTAAAATAGTTTTGAAATATGGTCTGCTTTGTTATAATTTGATGCTTCTAATAATAATTGAAGCAATCTAGGTGTAAGTTACCAACTATTATCGGATATTATTATTATTATATTATTATGTAATGTGCCAGCGCTATTTCCGATTTGCCTTTGAAATCCAATCCTTTGTATGGTTCATTTATGGTATCCAACACATTCTGCTATTCCAATTCGGAATAGATTGATTCAGTAGATTTCTGAACATCTTTTGCAGTATCGAGTTCAGAAAATTAATATTATTATTATTAATTATTATTTTGTATGGGTTGATGTGTTCACTTCTGCGTCTTACATTTGAGTGAAAAAGTTATCGTCATCTTCATAACTAATGAAAAGAGTTTCGTTTGATAAATCGAATTTCTGGCCTTAGCTATATAATTTGTATTAGAGTGTTTAAATAGTTCTTTTTGAAGTTTTATGATGGGGCTAAATGTCTTTTCTAATTGATTCTCCAAATTTGCTGTTTCTAATTTTATATTCTTAATTTCTGTTTTAATATGAGTCTAGTTTTTTATTAGATCGTGTAATATTTTCCCATCCATTTTCGCGATAGTAATAACATATATCAGATCAGGTATATCAGCTTTTGATCAGGTCGAACAGCTTTTGAACTAATTTTGATCAGGTTTTTATCAGCTTTTGATTAGGTTTTGAACTGCTTTTGAACAGCTTTGAACTGCTTTTAAACAGCTTTGAACAGCTTTTGAACAGCTTTGAACTGCTTTTTGATCAGGTTGATCAGTTTTTGAACAGCTTTGAACTGCTTCTTGATCAGGTTGATCAGCTTTTGAACTGCTTTTGATCAGCTGTTGTATTTAACTTTAGTGGGTGGTCTTCTTTGCTATCGTTGTCCTCTGTACAACGAATGAAACTCCTTCTTTTGGATTTCTACACTTATTACAAAACTAACGCGCGACTTTATACGCGACGATAAACGACTTCTTCGTTTCGATATTTGCACAAGACTTCCGTTGGAATCTTTTCTATTTTCCACGTTAGCTCGGTCGACACAGACGTCGACCGGACTGAAGTGGGTCAGTATGCCGTGTTTCGCAATTTCCATTATTTAGCAATATTAAAATTGTAATATTCGCATAATCAATACGCGGAAGAAAATCATTCTCAATTTAATTCTTCCGCGTGTGGATTCTGATCGTTGGTTAATTTAAACCACGCGTTTTAATGGTTTGCGAGCTTGCTATTGAAAACTAACTTCCACAATCCACTGCAATTACAAAGCTCTATGGTTTTCATGGTTTGGAAGCTCGCTACTAATTGCTAGCTTCCACGATCCATTCCAATTGCCAAGCTCCGGTTGCTGACTTGGATAAACCAAAGCTTGACTAAACCAAATTAAACTAAAGCTTCGGGCTACCAAGCAAAGTGCTGTGGTTGCATTAATTTGAACTTGGCCTTGACTCACTCGCGGAGTAGTATTATAAAATTAATACTGGCCTTGAAAGTTCTTATCGCCCGGAACTGGAAATTGCGTTCGTGACATACAACATCCCTCCACCCTCGGGGAAGAAAAATTTAGTATCGTACGAAACGATATTAAATTTTTCTTTTACATTTATTGTTTGTTGAATTGTGGGTGGTCGTGTGTGTATTATGGTTGTACTGAGTGTCTACTTATGTATGTTTGTGTTTTTTTTTTCTTTTATGAATAATGTAATTGAAGTAAAATTAGTTAACATAATAATACAATTAATTATTAGTAATAATTACAATACAATAATTACAAGGCAATTATTTGTCAATAATTACAATAAAACTTCTTACAATAATAATTCAATAATACAACTGCATTTCTTCGGTGTCATCTGTGTGTAGGTGGATGATTTTGATTTTGATTTTGATCTTGAAGTTGATGTTCTTGTTGTTGTTGATGATGGTTTTGTTGTTGATGTACACCTTGATGTTGATGTACACGTTGATATTGATGTATTGTGGGAATGTTGCTGCTGGGTAGCTGACGCGTGGGGTGCTATGCTTGATGACCAGATGTAGTTGTTCGTTGTCGGTAGTATCGTTGTCCCGCAATTGGGATCAATTGTTTTTCGCTTCACGGTAGTTGCTGGTTGAGATGTTACCAAGATCATCATTTGTAACATCTTGCTAAAATTCTTCAATATTTTCTTGTCGATAGTGGTGATGCGTTTTAAATCGTCATCTCTTGAGGTAATGTTGTAGAGTGTGATTTGTGCCACGGGATAATGTACCATAAATTTAACCTGCGAACTGTGGATGACCGCATTAGTAGTTGTCTACTAGCTGCTTCATCGCCGCGACATTGTGATGCTATCCCTTACACTTAACATAACTTTCGCTTGAAGTTAAGCTGCTAGGCTGCCATCATGATTCCTGAGGATTTCGCATTTGCGCAGCCACTGGTTTGTAGTTAGCTGCTGCAGATGGATTAGGTCTCTATTTTGTTGATTTTGTTCTCCACGTGACCTCAAGGTACTGTGTATTTGTCACCGCCTCGATCGCATTGATGTTCAACTGTTGTTTTTGTCGGATCTGTTTGAAGGTAGTTTCGCGTTTTTGTCGAACGTTGTTGCATCGTTGCGTTGATGCGTTTGATTGTTGCGACTATTCCATCTTTGGTTGCGATGGTTGTTGTCGCTACGCTGATCAGTTGTTCCAGCTACCCTTCCCCCTTCGAGTTGGTTGGGCGCTATTTGTGGCCCTGTTGTCATGTGTTGTTAGGATATGAGTGCGTCTTTTGCTGCTCTCGTGGGTGTACATCAGGATGGCTGTCAGGTTCTCTGCATGCTCGCTTCTTCTTATATTTTCTACATTTTATTCTAGTGCTTAATCATTCAATTTTAACATATTTAGTTCTTTATATCAATTTTTACCATAACTATATGTATCTTTTGGTCGAATATAATTTCTTTATTACAAATTTAAAATAAATTGAATTTCAATTAAAATTTAATTTATGTATTTTAATGTTAATAAGATAACGTTATTTTAATGCAATCTTTTATGTAATTTGTATCTTATTTTAATGTACGATTTTATTTTTCTTTTCGATCAATATCTAATTATGTTATTTTGTAAAAGTTAAGTGCATTTATCGTGTTTTTATACCCTACACACGAAGTGAGAGGGTATATTCACTTACTGCTTCCGTTTGTAACGCATTAAAGGAGGCGTGACAGGTATAGAAAAGTATATATATTCTTGATCAGCGTGACCTTCTGAGTCGATTTAGCCATGTCCGTCCGTCTGTCTGTACGTCTGTCTGTCTGTCTGTCTGTGGAAATCACGATTACAAGAGAACGAATAGAGATATCTTCATCAAACTTGGTACGAATATTGTCTATCATTAGAAACTCATCGGTATTGAAAATGGGCAAAAGTGGACCATTACCACGCCTACTTTTTATAGTAAATATAAATTCATCCATGCTTATAGCTCAATTTCTCAGCTTGTAGAACGAATTTGGGGTTGAAATTTTGTCCAGAAGTCCACTGCCTCTGACCAAAACAGACTACCAAAAATGGGCGTGGTCCGCCCACTAATTAAATAAAACTCGACTACAGGAGAACGAATAGAGATATTTTCATCAAATTTGGCACGAATGTTGTGGGGGAAAATGGGCAAAATCAGACCATTACCACGCCTAATTTTCAAATAAACGTGTGTAGGGTATATGAACTTCGGCCAGGCCGAAGTTAACACTCTTTCTGGTTTTTCTTTCTAATAATTATATGTTCATTCCTATTTCCTTTTAATTTTCTTTCCTATTTCCTTTTTAATTTTGTATTGAGTATACCTATTTTATTTTAAATTACAATTTAATTAACTTTTAAATTATTTTCATGTATGTATAAGTTAACTTTTTTACACTAGGAATTCAAACAACTTCTTTCGAGTGTATTTACAGACTGCCCTTTATTTTACATTATTGGCCTATTTATACCTTATTTCTACGTGTGATAAGGTTTTTACACAATCTCGCGTGGGAAAGAATATTTTCTTATCGCTAAACATAACACAGATATTCCTTTAAAATCCTACAATAACAAAGCTTCAAATATTCCTAAAATAATATGCTGGGACAATCTTAATGATCCTAAAACAACATTAAGATAACTCGTTCTTAACTCCTCCCTCCTAAAATCGATTGTCCTCAATCGTTTTAGAAAAGGTGTAAATTTTTAAGTTTGGTGATGTAACCTGCGGATTCTGTAGATCTCATTAATTTTGTTGTGCTGTCTCCATCTGATTTAATGTTAGCTGAGTTTTAAGTATGAAAATATTTGTGTCCATGCTCCATAAATGATTTTGTCGCATCTTTTGTTCGGACGTCTGAAAACTTGAACATGTGATGAGATAATTTCTGCATAAGGATTTTCCAAGATTCTATAAAGTTGCTTATGTGTAATCGATTGAAGTTCCATTTAACTAAAAAGCTTGTTGTTTATTTTGAACGATCTATTAAAATGTTGGGTAAAATTGAATTTCTTCTATCCGTGTTATGTGCTGCCTGTATTCGCTTGTTGAGTTCCTCATTGTTCGTCTTAAAATTTTAGTTGTACTACTACTATACTATAACTAATATTATTAGTACATTTCGATTACTTATTCTTAATGAATTAATATTTCATAAATTTTCTGTCTACTGAATATATTTCTTTATTGTATTTCTATATTTAATTTTGTTAACATCTTTTGTTTTCCTACTGATAATAATTTTATAAGTTACACTTGTATTTTATAAATTAAAATTCTGATTTCATTTTATTTATTATTATTTATAACTCTATTAGTAATTGAGTTTAATTAGTTTAATAATTAATTTAATAATTTTGTCAATTACATCGATTGATCTTTTGTGGCGGTTTTGTTTATTAGATTTAATGGAGTTAGGGATAATGATGGATTTAGTGATTTCGTATTTTAGGAAATGGGTTGCTTTTCTGTAAAGAAATGTTCGTAAGTTTTAGTGTCGATTAAAATGTCTTAAAGTCTCGGGTTTTTCCGTATGTGTTTTCTATCGTCACTAAATGTGTGGTGTAATGGAGTATTTGCACGTCTCTTTCTGTTGATGTTATGATGTTAAAAGTACTATAAGAATTTTCTTAATTAACTTTTAATGTTACTTTTGTGAACAATTTTTCCTGTAGTCGTTAGAACAGTGGTGGTTTTATTCTGTTTGACAATTTCTTTCCTAAACTGAGGTGAAATTTTAGTTCCTAATCTTTTATTCACTTTGACGTATATAATTTCTCCTGTTTTATATTCTCTAATTGGTTTCTTTTTCTTGTTTGTGTGTTTTAAATCGGTTGACTGTTTTTCTTTGAGCTTTTCAATATTATCTTGTCTAGCTTTTTCAAATTGTTCTGGGTCTGTAGATACGTTTCTACCAAAAAAGACTTCTATTGGTTTTTTGCCTGTTACTGAATGTATGGAATAATTGTATTCATAAATGGATCGGTCTAATAACTCTTGGAATGTTCGGTGCTTATTTTCACTTTTGAGACATCTCATAATTTCTGATAAGGTCGAATGAAATCTCTCAACTTGACCGTTGACTGTACTTTTATACGGTGGGGTTTTAAATATTTCGATACCTAATTGATCTTTCATCATAAAGCTGATACTTGCCGAGTTAAAAGATTTTTCGTTATCTATCACAACAATTTTTGGGACTCCGTAGGAAAAAAGGATTTCGTGAAGAGGTTTTCTGAGGTCTTCGATAGCTTTGGATTTAATGATTTTACCTTGAGCATATTTAGAAAATTTATCTATAGCTGTTAAAACGTATGTTCTTTCAGTAGAGTAAATATCAATATGTACTATATGTCCTGGATATTGTGGTATAGGGGTTGCTTTGATTTCTGGTTTGTTAGGATGCCTATCGTACTTCTGCTCCTTGCATATGGAACAAGATTTAATTATATTATCTATTTTTGCTTTCATTTTAGGGAAGTAAAATTTCTGTTCTAATTGTAGTTTGTTTTCGAATGCATTTCGATGAGCTCTTCTATGGGTCTTTATGATTTCTTCCTCTTGTATTGTACTATCTGTCAAATCTCATACCTTTCTTTGGGTAAATCTAGTTTTATAAGTTCTAAAATGATTTGGGTAAATTTCTTGAATCTTTCCCATAATTTGTTCGGATGTGAGAATTCCATTGATGACTGAAGGGTTGAGATATTTTTTTAGTATTGAAATTAGGATGTTATTTGGATATTCCTGTCTGGTGATTATATGTCGGTGATAAGTGGGGAATGGTATTTGGAATTGGTAACTGTCATTTTCTCCTGTTGATATAATGAGTTTATTCTTAAAAACATTAATGGGTGATTCGACGCTAATAATTAGTCCTTGTGGTGAACTATCACTACTGTGTTGAGTTGATCTTATTGAATTAATATGGGTTTCCTGTGGTATTCGGGACAGAGCATCTGCTACGATATTTGATTTTCCAGTTTTATAGACTATTTCATGATTGTATTCTTCTAAGAGTGCTTTCCAACGTTTAATTTTTGAGTTTCCATCCCATTTACTTAGTGAATAAGTCAATGGTTGGTGGTCAGTAAATATTTTTACCTTTGCTGCACCGTACAAATAGTTTCTTAGAGATTTTAAGGCCCAAATAATGGCTAACATCTCACGTTCATTGGTTGCGTAATTCTCTTCTGTTTTAGTTAAAGTTCTAGAGAGGAATGTAATAGGTCGTTCGTTCTGGGAAAGGCCTGCACCTAAAGCTTGATTGGAAGCGTCTGTAGTTAGTTGAAACTCCTTGCTAAAATCTGGATGGGCTAATATGACTTCATTGGATACTAGGGAATTTTTTAAATTATTGAAGGCTTCTATTGCTTGTTCGTTCAAATGGATTAATTTTTTACTAGAGGCAGATTTTGATATACGTCCGTCAGTTCCTCTTAATAATGCTGTTAGTAGTTTCGCCAATTTAGCGTAATCTTTGATAAACCGTCTGTAATAGCCTGAAAGTCCTAGGAATGATCTGAGGTCTTTTAATGTTTTTGGGATTGCGTAATTTATTATTGCTTCGACCTTTTTTGGATTTGTTTTTATTCCTGCATCTGAAATAATGAAACCTAAGAATTCTACTTCTGTCTTTAAAAATTCACATTTGTCGAGCTGACATTTGATGTTGGCCTTTTCTAGAGTCTGGAAAACTTTTTCGATATTTTTTAAATGTGTTTCTTCGTTTTCTCCAAATATTACTATATCGTCTATATAAATATAACTATGTGTTCTCTAAGAATGTCATCTAATGCTCTTTGGAATATGGATGGGGCGTTTTTGAGACCGAATGGCAATCGATTGAATTCATATTTGCCATTATTGACTGAGAAAGCTGTCTTCTTAATGTCGGATTCTTTTAAAGGAATTTGGTGAAATCCACTTTTCAGATCTAGGACTGAAAAAAATTTGTTATTTCCTAATTGGGCGAGAACTGAATTTATTTCTGGTATTGGATATCTATCTGGTATCGTTACTGTATTTAATTTTCTATAGTCTATGACCATTCTATATTTCGTTTTCCCAGAGGCGTCGGGTTTTTTCGGGACTACCCATATGGTGGAATTATAAGGCGATCGTGAAGGTCGTATAATACCGTCACGTAGAAGCTCTTGAACTTGTGTGTCTACTTCTTCCTTGAGGGACATTGGATAAGGATAGTATTTAGAATAAATCGGTTCGTCTGTATTAGTGCAAATTTCTGCTTTTACTGTAGTTGCGAAAGACAATTTTTGATTAGGATTTGCAAATAATTCTCTATGTTTATTAATTAAATTCGTTAGTTTGTTTTCCTGTTCATGAGTTAAATGTTTCGTTCTAAGATTTATTGAGTTTACAGCTTGAGCGATTTTCTGTTTTAATTTTACCTTAACGTTGTTTCTAATGGTCATATGGTTGTCTTTAGTATAAATTATTACTTCTAATTCTTTTAAACTATCATTGCCAAACTATCATGGCATCAAAAGATGTGAGGGTTGGTAAAATGAAAAATTTAATTTGGCAATCGTTAATGTTAAAGAGATTTGCTATTGTGTGGTGGGTAATTTTTATATTTCCACCTATAGAGTTCGCAAAGAAGGTTTGCTCATTTTGAAAAGGTTTGTCAACTAAATTGGCTTGTATGTAATTTCTATTTGATCCAGTATCAATTAAGATTTTCAAAATTTTCATCCTGGTTTCAAAATATGGCAATGCAGAGCTGTTTAGCCTAAAAAATTGATATCTGTATAGTCTGGGACATTGTCATGTGCTGTAGTAGAAAATTTGTCATCTTCGTCTGTAGTCTTTTCGTCGTTTAAGTTTAGAGAGTCTAAGAAGTCGGCTAAAGGTGGCTCAGTATCTTCATTGAATTGGTTCTGTTTATACGTGTCTATATGAAAGTTTCTTTGAATTTTATTTGGATGAACGTTTTGAATAGATTGCGGTAAGCCGCGTTTATCTGTGTGATGGAAATATTCATTTGGGCGATTCATATAATTGACTACTTTTGACATCATAGTTTGGTCAATGTCCATTGGTACGGGTAGAGGTTGTGGTCTCGGTGGAGGTACAAATGGTCTTCCTTGTGGGTGTCTAGCATTATATTGGTGATTTTGATTTGGTGGAGGTTGTCCAAACTGTCTATCGGGGTGTTGGTTATGAAATCGTGGTAAGTAGGCTAGCTGAGGATAAAATTGTTGTCTATGATTTATTTGTGGATTTACTCTTTTGGGTGGTAATGGCGGTTTGGGAGATGGATATTGTTGCTGATAAAATGCCTGGTTATAAATTCTAGTAGGATTGTGGTTTGCGTTAGCTTGTTGTGTCCTAAATACTTGGTTCTCGAGTTTTTGGCATAAATGTAAAGCCTGAGGCATGTCGGTAGGCTCTTTCATTGCCAACAATCTTGGTAAATCTCCTTTAAGGCCCCTAATAAAAGTATCTAGTGCCTTGTCGCGATATGTTTTCGTTAAAATTTGAAGGGATTCTTGACTTATTTCTAAACATGAGATTTTATTTAATATTAAGGACAAATGGGTGTAAACTAGTTGATAGAATTCTGAGATAGTTTTGTTTCCTTGGATTAAGGATGTTAGTTGATATTCTAAAGTAGTGACATCTCTTTTGTCTGCATAATGGAGAGTGAGGCATTTACAAATTGCTTTCCAATTTAGAGGTGTGTTATAAGACTCGAGAGCTGCATCCGCATTTCCTATAATTTTATTACGGATTACATTTAGAATACCAAAGTATAAGGGAGTTCCTATTTTGCACTCATAGATTTGGAGTACTCTCTCTACACTTTTCTTCCAAGAACTGAATTCTGCTGGATTCCCTGAAAAGTCACGTATGCTTCTAACTATATCAGGAATCTTATCTAGTTGGTATAACTCGGAACTATGTTCTGGTTGGATTGTTTGGTCTAATGTATTTTCTAAATTGGGAATTGTTTCTAAAGATTGATTGTGATTTAGGAGAATTTTATGAATTACTCTGGAAATTACTTGTTCTAATTCAGAAACTGAAACGTTCGTCGATGTATTTGTCGTGTTAGTGTTTGTGTTTGGTGTTGGAGGGTTGGGAACATTTAAGGTTGGTGGACGTATAAAATTATTTGGATTTGTCATTTTGTTCAATATTTAATATTTAAAAATTTTTGTTTCGTTTGGTATTTAATAATTTTACTCTACTTAGTATCTTTTTAAAAATTTCGCACTATATTTAATATTTTCTATTTTGTTTAGTTTGTGATTTTATAAAACATTGGAGGGTCCGGCTTTTAGGGCTACGGATTCGCAATGCCTAGTTTTTAATTTATTAATTTTTAGGTCGTTATATACTGGAGGGTCCGGCTTTTTGGGCTACGGATTCGCAGTATCTGTGTTTTTATTTAATTGTTATATTTTTTATTTACTTATTTATGTAACAATGAAATCTTAATTCTTAATATGTCTATTTAAAATTTAAATTTAAAGTTTTCACTCTAATAGTTTTGCTTATAAATTACTTATTCTTTAACTTACAGTACTAATAAATTTATGTCGTTGCTGCTTCTTCAGGAGCTGGACGTTGGTGCTGTTTCTTGAGGAGCTGGACGTAGGTAGTGTTTCGTGAAGAGCTGGACGTAGGTGCTGCTTCTTAAGGAGCTGGGCGTTGGTGCTGCTTCTTGAGGAGCTTTTTGTGCTCTTTTAATACACTTTTTGCCACTTTTGATGTTTATAGTATTGCTGCTACTTAAGGAGTTTTAACTATATTATTTAACACCTTAGTGGTCCCTGTTCGGGCGCCAGTTAACTTTATTACACTAGGAATTCAAACAACTTCTTTCGAGTGTATTTACAGACTGCCCCTATTTTACATTATTGGCCTATTTATACCTTATTTCTACGTGTGATAAGGTTTTTACACAATCTCGCGTGGGAAAGAATATTTTCTTATCGCTAAACATAACACAGATATTTCTTTAAAATCCTACAATAACAAAGCTTCAAATATTCCTAAAATAATATGCTGGGACAATCTTAATGATCCTAAAACAACATTAAGATAACTCGTTCTTAACTTATATGTGTAAATGCACATTAAATATCGTGTATATGTGTATAACAATGTTTCTATATTATTATTTCTATCTTTTGCCTTTATCTTGATTATTTTAAAGTTATTCACCTTTGGTGTTTTATTTTTCTTTTCCTCATTTGGCTTGTGTTAAAACTTTTCATTTACTGTGTTTGTTGTTTTTTTTTTCATTAAATATTTTTAACTGACTTTAACTTCAGATGCTCTACTTTTGCACCTGCTTTGTTGCAGTGCTTGCGTTAATCGCTCAAATACATGGAATCTTAATCAACTACATTTTGTACGACCGTATATGTACATTTTATATTTTTTAAAAATTTTTTATATAATTAAGAAGAATATTTATAATTAGAAGAATTATTTTATAAGAATTAAGGCAATAATTTTTTGGTCTTAGGTTTATATAACTTTTCTTTCTATGTCTGCATCGAGGTGCAGATATGATGTTTAAATTTCTGTTATGCATAAACTACGTCTTTATGCATAGATTTCATGTGCATTTATTTCTAAAATAAAGGCAAATGCAATACTTATGGCTGTGTATTTAACGGAACAGCTAGTTTACATGTACCGCATATTATTCCCAATTTGTTATCTAGTACCATTGTGTGCGTACTTATTTCGTTTAGGGTATATGACACACGCGTGACCTAAATATCCATGAATTTTATTACGTGTGCAATTATTAACGTTGTAATTGCAAACTTAGTAAAATTTAATTTTAATTTTATTGCAAGCTACGCTGATTTTTTTTTTTTTTTTTTTTTTTCCTACGAAATTTCCGGGTTCGTGTTCTGTTGTACTCGCGCTTATAAAAACCCTCTGTGATATCGTAATTTGTATCAATTCATTTTTTACCGGTTATAAGTCGTTTACAAGTTCTAATATAACATCAACCACGATGTCAGGACACCAGCGTTATCAGAGCCAGCAGTACGCTTTCCGCCTGGGTCTCTACTTGCGGGAAGTGATGACATTCATCCGGGAGGATGCTTGGGATCTGGAGCCCCTTATTCCCCTGCTGATGGTCCTGGAGGACCTTTCTGGGGCTGATCTGACTAGGCAGTGGCTACTATGTGTGTGCAGCGTCCTTGGGACTCTTCAACAATTGTGGCCGGAGCTACCGGCCCTATACCCCTGCCTGAGGGAGCTTTTTTAGGACTTCAATTTGTATTAATAACCATGGCTAACCATTAAAAAAAATTTAAATTACTAACCATTATAATGATGTTCATAAATAAAAATTATAAAAATTATACGTAGTCCGTTTCTTTCATTTCTTGTTGTGGTATTGTCAAAATGATTGTGATATCCTCGGAAAATATATTTTTATACATTTAAACTGTATTCGTATGTTGAAATATTTTCTTAACCCATTCATAAGTCCACCGAATAACTTTTAAATTTTAACTAAAGATTCCCAAATTTAAATTGGACTCATGAAATTTTATAATTGTAAAAGTTTCCTACAAGGACTTCTTCAGCTTGCAGTATTTTTGTAAACCCTAGATATAAATTTTACTTTTGCTGCGGTGGTCGATGGTTTTTGTATTTATTGCTGTTGTTGGGCCGTGCTTATTTTCATTATATACACGAGTACTACAGGGAAACACAATAAAAATTATAAGGCTAATATTTATTGGTTAAGTTACAGAACAATTCTAAAACTTATTTATCTGATATTTCAGCCGCTCATCTTGTTTCCGGTTTCAGACATTTGCGTTAAATTGACGCTCAGCATTGGATTCTTCATTGTGGACCTCAGCAATGGCTACTACTCGGTGTTTGCGCGCTTCAGCACTGGTTTCTGCTCGGTGCTTGCGTACATCCCTGAGTGTTGACTCGTGCATCACCTCAATGGTTGGTCTTCGAACCACGTGTTGCACTGATGTATTAATCGGTCGTTGCATCTTGTGCCGTATGTATACGAAAACTATTATTATCAGAAGTATTGTCCCCAGTGTTGCGGATGGGCCCGCTATCTCGAAAACCTTTTGTTTGTGTTGAATTGTCTGCGTCATCTCTGCCTGTTTGATTTCTGCGTTCAACTCTGCTAAATCCTTCTCTCCAGACTCCAATGCTTGCTTTAGCTTGGTGTGATCTGTTATTATTATTGGTCGTAGGTTGGCTTCAATTTCTGTGCTGAGTGTTGCGTTTTTCAAGTTGTCCCTTAGGAACCGTATTAACTCGGAATGGTCTATCTTGTCATGTATCTTTTTTATGTCATGTGTTTGGTTTTCTTCGAACTCTATTATACTGTTGTGGTTATGTATCTTGCAATTCTCTGTTATAGTTAATATACCCACTCCCTTCAATGATATTGTGTTTGATCCCGTATTGCACGTTGTCTCAAATATATTGTTTCGTCTGAAGTTGTATAGCCATGTGTTTGGTGTTTCCATTTTTACTATTATTCCCTCGTTTGCTGGGGTTGCTGTGGGCTTGCATATGCTTTTTATCCCTTCGTTATTATGCTGCTGCAATGCTATTTCGCATGTTGGGTGCCTCCCGCTTAGTTTTTTCCCCCGACTTCTACATATCAGCGTGTCCTGGGTGGTAATTGCCATCTTCCCTATTGTATCTATTATGCGGCTACAACTGTCTATATCATTTTTAGACAAGGCCATGAACTGCCACTCTTCTTTTGATTCCACCATGTACTCAAATGTTGGTTTAACAGTTAAGTCGTATGTCGTATTAGTAAAGATCACCATCTGGTATATTTTGTATATCGTATAGAGTTCCGGTAATGGTATTGTTACTTTTACCAATGTACCCCCTTCAATAGTTAGAGTGTCTACTTTAGCTAGTTGATGAAATCTGAACACATCACTTACTAGCCATTTGGCCTTGTTCGTTAGGTCCAAGTTTCCTATTTGCTCCTTCAGATCACTCGCTTGTAGTATGGAAGGGTGCAGTGTTCCTTTGTTCAAGTCATCCAGAATCTGGAGTTCCAACTCCTGTTTTCCCTGTATATCTATTAGGCTAGCTTGTATTGCGGCTTGAATTTCTATTGTGCGCAGTAGTCTACTTGCGCTATTTTGTGTTAATTGCGGTTGTTTATTGCTATCTGGTTATTTATGGTGTTGGCTAGATCCCCTTGTATTTCGTTTGTTGACTGTTTTAGCGCTGACGCTGTCTTGTTATATGTAGTCTGCATTATCGTGACTTGTTGCTCCATTATCTTGTATGTTTCTGCCTGTCGGTTATAGATGTTTTCCAAGTGGTTGTGGATCTCTGTTGCGTCCTTCTGACTCATAGTTCCAAAAGCCCAGTTCAACGCCTCTCCTACAAACTCTAGGGATCTCTTATTCCGTTTTTTAGCTATACCTTAGTGATTTACAATATCTTCGTCATTTTTCAACTGCTTAACGATGGCTTTTAACGGCCGATTCAAATTTAGACAAGCTTCTTTGAAGTTTTCTATTTCTATTTGTCTATTCAAGTTGCCACATATATTGTATATGTTATCTATATATCTCTCCAGTTCATTAATTATCTCTCGAAAGTCGTTGCGTTGTATTCTTGTTAGTATTGTCCACGTATCCTTGTAGAACAATGCCTGATTGGTTCTTTCGAACACTATTGGTGTTTCTTTCAATTTTTCCACTTCTATGGGTAGACGTGCCTCCGTCTGTGTTACCGCCAGTAGTACCCATATAATTTTTTCTATCATTCTGTTTGTTTTGCTTTGTGCCGCTGTTTGCGTAACTTTTATGTATCTATAAAAGAGTGGAGATTAGACTAAAAATTTTCTACTTTCTACTCTCTGAATTCAGTCTTTATGCAGTATTTCCCCTCCTTCCTTCCTTATTTTAAGTGATTCTAATGTATTCCTACCTAATTGTCTAGTTAATCCTATTTCTTTCTTAATTGGTATTATATAACTTAAGTAAATTATTGTGGAAAGATTTTTCTCTTCCCTTAATATTTAGAACTGTCGTAATTGTACTCTTAATCCTTACTACCTTATATGGTCCTATCCATATTGGTGAAAACTTATTTTTCCTTGTTTGATTCTTAATTAGTACACTATCTCCTACTTTAAATTCTACTAAATTTAACTTATTATCATATTGATTTTTGGCTACTTGTTTAGCCATTTCCTGATTTTTCCTCACTATTTCGTGAGCTCTCTGAATTTGGAATCTTAGAACCTTATTTGGGTCTTCGGCATTGTATACTACATTTTCTTTTTAAATTGTTCGGCATTTCTGTATCGAATCCAAATAAAGTGTGAAACGGAGTTTGCTTTGTCGTAATGTGGGGTGTGTGGTTGTGAACGTGCATTGCTGCAGTTAAGCATTGATCCCAATTCGACCCATATTCTTTAGCAAAACTACGCAAATATTCTGCTAACGGTCTGTGGCTTCTTTCTAAGGAGCCATTTACTTGCGGATGGTAAGGCGTTATATGCAATTTTTTTATTCCTAACAATTTCCATGTGTCCGCGAACAATTTCGAAATGAAATTAGTTCCGTTATCAGTAACTAGAATTCTCGGAATTCCGTAACGGGTGATTATTTCATCATAGAAAGCCCTGGCCACAGTACCTGCTTCCGCGTCTGGGATAGCTGTACATGCCATGAATTTTGAAAAATCGTCTTGGAACGTTAAAATATATTTGTTTCCGGACACAGTTTCTGGTAGAATACCTACTATGTCCATGAAAACTTTGTCAAATGGCCGCATTGGTGTATCTGTTAACACCATGGGCATTTTTGTTAATTTCGAACTTTTGTTCGCTTGACATTTAGGACAACTTTTACATAATCTTTTATCTGCCTTTGCATCCCTGGCCACCCATATTGTTGCCTGATTCTTAGGTACGTTTTTACTGCTCCCTGGTGACCTCCTAATGGTGTATTATGAAAATCTTTAATCAGTGTCTCTATTTGTTGTGGATTTCCTAGTAAAATTGTGTTTTCGTTCTGTGTTATTCCTGGAGTGTCAGGTTTTACAGGCGTCGGAATTGTTCTTGAATTTTCGCTATTTCCTTGGTTCTTCATTTCTATTTCTTTGGTTCTAGAGCGGGTCTGGACTGCTGTTACTACATTACGATTTTGAGGAATTCTACTCAATGCATCTGCGTTCAAATTTTTCTTGGCTTATATATGATTTCGAAATCATACTCTCACAACTTGTGTCTGAATCTTGCCAGTCTAGAAGTTTGATCCTTTAAATTGGGTATTCCCTTTAATGGCTGGTGATCAGTAAAAATTTTAAAATGTCTGCCTAAGAGGTATGCTCTGAAATTTTTTGTAGCCCATACTATTGCTAAGAATTCCTTTTCTATCGTTGAATATCTTTGCTCTGTGTCGCTTAGCGCTCGGCTAGCGAAAGCTATTGGCCTATCCTCGCCTATGTTACCTTGAGAAAGAACCGCGCCCAAAGCTTCATTGCTTGCGTCGGTAGTTAAGAGAAATTCCTTTGAAAAATCTGGATATGCCAACACTGGGGATGACATGACTGATTCTTTTAACTGCTCAAATGCTCTCTGGCAGTCTCCTGTCCAGACGAACTTACCGTCTTTTCTTAACAATTTGTTAATTGGAAGTGCTAGTTTTGCCGTTCCCGGTATAAATTTCCTGTAATAATTCACAAGGTCTAAAAAGGCTTGTACTTCTTTTTTATTTTTAGGAGGTGGAATGTTTTTGACGCACTCCACCTTGCTAGGGTCTGGAAGTGCTCCATGTTCTGAACACTTGTGCCCTAAATATACGACTTCTCGTCGTAGAAATTGGCACTTGCTAATGTTTAACTTTAAGTTATTTTCCCTAATGACCTCGAAAACCTTAGTTAACCTTTCTTCATGCTGTCCCAGGTTTGTTGCGTATACGACTATGTCGTCTAAATAAACAAAACAATCTATACCCTGAAGTCCTGTCAGAATATGATTCATAAGACGTTGGAACGTCGCTGGGGCGCCGGTTAACCCGAAAGGCATCCGATTGAACTCAAAATGTCCTAACGCTGAACTAAATGCGGTCTTTTCCTTGTCTGCTTTGTCCATTAGGACTTGGTGGTACCCACTTGCCAAGTCTAACATCGAGAAATATCTACTACTTCCTAACTGGTCCAATATCTCATCTATCCTAGGAAGTGGAAAGACTTGTTTAATTGTCACCTCGTTTACTTTCCTATAATCTATCACTAGGCGCCATTTCTTTTCTCTATCTTTTCCACTCTTCTTTGGAACTAGAAGTAGTGGTGAGTTCCACTTGGGGATATTAAATCCTAGTAGTTTATGAATTTGCTTATTCATTTCCTCCCTATGTGTCTGAGGAATACGGTATTGTTTTTGATTAATTGGTGGCTGATTCACCTTTATTGGAATCTTATGTGTTATTACTGGGGTGTACGTCAATTGGTCACCCTCTAAAAGAAAAATATCATTATATTTCGCACATAATTTTGTTATGGATTCTCTTTCCTCTTGGTTTAAGGAAGGATCCAATTCTAAATCGTTCATTAAAACATTCATCCGTTGCGCCATGTCCGCATTACTTATACTATTGATGGTAGTCCATTGATTGTCCGAAACCTCACTTAGCTTATATTTGTGGAAATCACTAAATCTCGGTACAAAGTTGTCACTAAGAATGAAATCTTTTACCGTTGAATTTAGGATTGGTACTTTGATCTCTTTATTTTCCACATTTGCTAGTGTTTTCCCCAGGTACACTCCTGGTGCAATCTCTTGTTTATGAACTACCACAGTCATAACTTTAGTTTTAATTTTTAACGGTGCTATTCTAACCGTTCTAGCTTCAATTGTTATATTATTTTTGGAGGTTTTATTGTCTATGTTTTTGATGCCTAGCAATGGCTACTTAATTATAAATTCTTTTTGGTCATCAAATAGTGTTAAATTTTTATTGAGCGTGTTTATAATGGATTTGTTCCACATGTTGTCTCTACCCAGTATGCCGTCCGCCGGTACCCCTTGTTTAAGTGACACAACGTGTAGCGTTAAACATAAGGGTTGTACCTCATCATAGCAAATGCTAGTGGACCCTATTGTGGTTATACAGCCTCCAAATGCTCCACTTAATTCCTTTGTAATTTTTCTATTTATAATGGCATCTTCCTTTAATGCACATTCTTTTACTAGGCTTGTATCCGCTCCTGTATCCACCAGTAAAATGAGTTTTCCATTTCTCGCCTCTACACAAGGCATTTCAATGAACACATCACTTAACGTGGCTGAATTCCAGTTAGATACTTCCTTTATAGAAGTTTTATAATTATTATTTAAATTATACGTTAACCACGAACATATTGTTTTCATGTCCCGTTTCTGCAAACTTGAAATAAAAATTTAAAATTTTTCTAATACTTTTAATTTATGATGTATTTTGGAACGATTTTCCGTCATCCCGTGTCAAATTTGGTTTGGAGACAAACCGGTTTTGGCGTTGTGCCATCTTCAGTGTCTTTTTTCGTTCTGTCTGTTTCATTGTTGTTTTATCGTATTTATTAAGATTTTGTAGTCCTTGTAATTAGTCTGGTAAATAGTTTTCAGGTATGTGTATGTCAGGTAGTTAGCGGTTGTTGGGTATGGCAGGTAGCTGGGGTTCAATTAGGTTTCTGTGTTTTTTCTAATTGGGTTTTCCGTTATTCGTGTTTATTACGCCATCGTTTTTATGATGTATGGGTAAGTAGAAGTCAGTATTTCTTTGTTTATTGGTTTTTGTATTTTGATCTTGTGCGTTGGCGTTTATGGTTCGAATATTACGTCTGAGATAGTGTTTGTTTGTTCATTTATTATACGCCCGTCAAATGTCTTTTGTTTATATATAATATTTCCATGTTTTCTAGCATGTTCAGTCGTCGTCCTTTATGTTGTACATGTAATAATTTTACTGTATTTTTTATGTGCTTTGGTGTGCATTTTTTGTCGAACATGTGGTTTGCGAATTTGGATTCCGGTGTCGTGCTCGGTTTTCGCGTTTTCTTGTTGTAGTCCCGTATGTGTTCGCGGAATCTTGTTTTTATCTTGCGTCCTGTCTGCCCTATGTAGCTGTATTGGCATGAGCAAGTTAGTTTGTACACTCCTTGCTTGTCCAGTGGGTCCTCCTCGTTTGTACTGGTTGGTAGTATTCGTTTCTTGTTTCCACGTTGTTTCTTGTTTTAAATGCTGTGTGAATGTTGTATTTTTTTAAAAATGCGGCTAGTTTGTATGTCGATTTTCCAGTGTACGTCAATACGGTCCATGTTTTGTCGTCAGTTTCTTTTTCTTTTTTGTTATTCTCTGTATTATTTATGTCCCTTCTGATCCTGTCTACCAGATATTTGTTGTATCCGTTGTTTCTTGCTATGGTGTATATTGTGTTTAGCTCCTTCTTGTGTGCTTCGTTTGTTAGAGGTGTTCGTTTTAGTCTGGTTAATAGTTGTCTAATTGCGGCGATCTTGTGTTGTTGTGGGTGGTTTGATGTGTTATGTATTATTGTGTCAGTGGCTGTAGGTTTCCTGTATATTTCGTAGTCGAGTTTATTGGCGCTCTTGTTTATGCTAATAATAAGCAAGGACATCTACATAAAGAAAACAGAAGAACTTATCAAAGAAACAAAAAGCAAGAAGCTACGAGAGGACCCCACCGACCAATACCAAATAGAAATTAAAAAGTAATAAAAAAGCGACGAAAATAATATCACCAGGAATAGCGCGTACACTGACTCCCATGAACCCTTCGGCCCCACCAATGATCGCGCTACCAAAAATACACAAAGCAGATATACCAATACCAATGCAGATAGACCAATAATTAACTACAAGACAGCGCCAGGATATAAACTATCTAAACACTTGAAAACAATAATAAAAAACACATTGAATTTATCCAACGAACACACAGTAAAAAACACTACAGAACTAATCGAGAAACTGAATGCAATAGAAATCACAAAGGAATCCAAATTGGTGTCATTCGACGTCAAGGACCTGTATCCATCAATACCCGTGACAGAAACAGTAAACACAATGCATGAGACCTTACTGGACAAAACAAAAGACAAGGACCTTTCAGCACAGATCACAAACACATATACAGACAACAACATATACAGACAACTCAAGGACTAGGAATGGGAAACCCCACCTCAGCTATCCTTATGGAGATGTTCATGCAGAATCTTGAAAAGCAATACATAGAAATACTAAGGACCAGCCTGGGTGTAACTTTCTACGCCAGATACGTCGATGACATAATATGCATTCTAACGGCAAACAACGAAGAACAGATATTGGAATGCCTAAACAAACAACACAAAAACATAAAATTTACAATGGAAATGGAAAAGGACAGGAAAATAAATTATCTTGATCTTACAATTAGCATAAACAAGAGCGCCAATAAACTCGACTACGAAATATACAGGAAACCTACAGCCACTGACACAATAATACATAACACATCAAACCACCCACAACAACACAAGATCGCCGCAATTAGACAACTATTAACCAGACTAAAACGAACACCTCTAACAAACGAAGCACACAAGAAGGAGCTAAACACAATATACACCATAGCAATAAACAACGGATACAACAAATATCTGGT